>OY728128.1:1657418646-1658718646 GCA_963277665.1 Viscum album
AGGGAACTCTAAACAAAAGTCATGTCCCTCTCACTAAACATACATTTTGTATGATTTTAGGTAATATTGAGTAATTAAAAAATTCAAAGTTTGTAGGGTTATTTATCATAATCCTAGAAAAAATAAAACTATGCTTACTAGTCCCATTGTCTTAGGTAAAAAATTTAAGCAGGTAGTAGGAAAATGAGTGCATAATTAAATTGTTTTTCATTGATGCACAAGAGTTATAAGGACATCTACAGACTGGAGTCTCTTCTCTTTTTCTGGAATTACAAAAGGCTTTCAACATAACTCTTAATTTGATTTACGGCATCCCGAGCTTCATCAGCAGACACCTGGAATTCATTCATTCAACTGTATACAATAATAGATGCAGTGATACCATCTCTTCTTGGAACAATTGTAAAAGAATGTTCTTGAGTGCGGTTTGAGAAAAAAATTTGCTGCTCAAACAGTGACTCTGTTTCTGTCCAAGAGACTTGGAAGATGGAAATATGGATTTGAGAATTAAGAATTTGAAGTAAAGAGCCATTTGGAGAGTGTAATCTTTTTAGATATTGTTCTAATGCCATGTGTGTCTTCTCTCCATCAACTGGAAGCAAAAAACATATCAGCCCATGGTTTGTCATTTTCATATCTGCAAGAAAATGGTATGGAGGAAAATTTTGAAATTTCACACCATTGTTGTTGCTCTTAATGCATTGAATAACCAAAATAGAGGAGTAGAAGTGCATCTGTATCTCAAGCATATAGTTCTTTGCATCTGCAATATTTACTCCTTGCAGATGACCATGACCATACAGAGGCAGATAGATGCTCTGTGGGAAATTAAGATGATATTTTTTCAAGTGCTTAGCCAAATCTGGGAGAGTGTTGCCCCAGATATCATAGTAATCAAGGCAAAAAATGTTCATTATATCATCAACTCGCTTGCTATCCAACTCATAATCCATTTCGATTCTGTTGGGATCCATTTAATCTGCACAAAAGTTGAATAATTAACTTTTATGTGAGTTGATTTTTCATAAATTTTGTGAAGCAAAGTGAAAAAATGGATAATGAATTAAGGCGCGCAAGTCCCAAAATTGGCGTGCAAGTATAAGTGTGTCGCGCAAGTCATGGTGAATAGGTGTCACAACACAAGTCCAAATACCTCCACAGTAGCATGATAGTAAAGAAACTGCGGAAAATAGAGCAACTTGCATGGTGAAGGCCACTTGTGCAGTGAGAGCTTGAAATTTTGAAATTTGGTGCTTCGCGCGAGGAATGGCCGCATATATATAGGTCAAGCCTCAACCCTGCGCACCTAAAGCCAGTGCGTGCAACCCTCTACACCGACGCCTGCACGACTCACACTTTTGTGACGCCATCTGCGCGCTCAACACTTGTGTGCCGCAAGTTCCTTGGTTTTCTTATTTACCTCAGAGTCACATCCTCATTTCTTTCGGATCCAACTCTAAGGGGGGACTTTTTTTATGCTCCTTTCTATCATAGAGTCTAAACGAATGAAAAGGGAAATACAGAAACATCAAAAATTGACAAAGGAATGAACAAAGATTCATTTGCACTTGGGTCGCGCATGTTCCACCAAGGTCGCGAAAGTATACTTGCGCGCCGCGTAATGGTCGTGTAGGTGACTTGCGCACCCTCTTTGAATTTTCACCCAGGGTCTTCACCAGCCTATAAATACCCCCCGGTGGGCCCCCCATTTCAGGAGGAAAAATTCCAGAAACCCAGATTTGAGCTCCCGGCGCCCTAGTCTCTTCTCGAAGCTTCCGAACACTTCTAAGGTAATTTCTTACCTAGAACGGAAGATCTAAAGAGGGGGAGTAAGGCCTATGTGTTGAAACACTTCAACACATGCACGCCTAAGTGGCCAGCCCTTAAGGGAAATGGCCATACTTGAGCGCTGCCTCACCCCTTCAACAAAACTTGTGTTTCACTCTTCTGGAAGCCTCTAGGGATAGTAATAAGGGATTGAGCCAGGTCTTTGCCAATTATTACCTTAAGGGTTGACCGTCGCGCAAGTAACCATGTGTCACGCAGGTACACCTGCGCGACCAGGACTTGCACGCCCACGCAGGACTTGCGCGCCCTTCTCTTTTTGGGTGCCCTTCTCGCCCATTTCACCTCTTTTATGATTATCCACCTCTCCTATTAACGGTTAATCCTTCAAAACCCTCTTTAAATCCATTTTCTGCGGCATGGTTCCCTCATTGGCTTCTTTATCTGAAAATAATTCTATGGAACATCTCTCAAAAACTAGTGACTTACACATCTTTATGTCACTAAAGGTTAGAGATTTCATTCATTAAACCTCATCCTTTAAGATGAGAGAATCTTTAACCTGTGCCTCTTTTTCAGGAGTAAGCCCCAGTCCAAGTTCTCATTAATTTGGGCATCCTCCTTAGGAATAACCCCCAAGTCCCTTAATTTGGGCATCCTCCTTAGGAGTAAGCCTCATTCATAATTTCCCAAATCTGGGAATCCTCCTCAAGAGTATGCCCCAGTCATAATTTCTCAAATATAGGCTTCTTTTTCAGGATTAAGCCCCAGTCTCAAAGTTCCCAAATCTATGAATCCTCCTCAAGAGTAATCCCCAACTATAATTCCCTTAACATGGGCTTCCTTTTCTGGAGTAAGCCCCAGTCTCAAAATCTACAAATATGGGCGTCCTCCTTAGGAGCAAGCCCCAGTTTTCAAATCCCTTTAACCTGGGACTCCTCCTTTGGTGTAAGTCCCAGTCACAAGTCCCCTAACCTGGGAATCCTTCTTAGAATTAATCCCCAGTCATGATTTCCCAAATCTGGGCATCCTCTTTAGGAGTAAGCCCCAATCATAATTTCCCAAAATCTGGGCATCCTCCTCAGGAGTAAGCCCGAACCATAATTCCCTTAACCTGGGATTCCTTTTCAGGAGTAAGCCCCAGTCTCAAAGTCTACAAATATGGGCATCCTCCTTAGGAGTAAGCCCCAAGTCCCTTAATTCTAAAATTCCCTTAACCTGTGACCTCTTCCTTAGGAGTAATCCCTAGTTTTCAAATCTCTTTAACCTGGGCCTCCTTCTTAGGAGTAAGTCCCAGTCACAAGTCGTTTAACCTGGGTCTCCTTCTCAATAATAATCCTCAGTCATAATTTCTCTTAACCAGTCATAATTTACTTTTGATCTAGTCTTCCTTCTCGGCAATACAACCCAACCATAAGTCCCTTTCAATTTGGGCAGCTTCCTCAGGAGTAAGCCCCAAGTTAGAGTATCCAAATCTCCATAAAAGCACTTATCCCTTTATGGACCCCGTTCCCAAACTTCTTCTATGAAATAAGTCATGATCTCTATATATTTGGGTAGTCATACATACATAAGCCCCACATCATTTCTTATGATTGCATCTTTCATGGAACAATTGTCTGGTTTTACCAATACCTATTGTTTCTCACAACGAGCATGACTCAAGTGAGCTTAGAGAATAAAAGTAATTATAACATCTTTCTTTGAGCCATCAATCATACATAAACACCATACTCTCTTACTCTAACTACGTGGGTTCTTATTCCTTTTCTAAATAAGGATACGTAGGTATCCCATCTGCGGGTATGATCCCAACTCTAAAATAAACCTTGTCCTTCTGAATGACAATAAACTTCATGTGCCCCACTGAGTGGCTTTAAAACCAATATGGTTATCAGAATGACCAAGATATTTCTATATAATGTGTAGAAGGATACCATTGAATAAGAATATCTAAACAAATACATATGATTATCTATCTATGAAGAACCTCGAATATATATAAAAGATTCTCTAAATTTCCTACATATCAATCATTGATTTTCAGATCTAAATGAAAGCACATTTTATACTTGGTAATTTAATAAGGATTCACGAACACAACTTAAATCTATAAAGAGGGTCCCAGAGTAGACAATAATTCCCCTCAAAAAGGTGTGATGAGTCTGACCTCCCATCCTCTTGACCAATCCAAATTCTTAAGCCTTATCAGTTCACAACTAATGAGCACCTAACTTTGGAAAGTAGGTCCAAATGGATATAGAATCATTGGATATTTCCGGTTCTACGAAAAACCCCATTATAAACTGCTTAGAATGTTTGAACCTTAAATCAACGAGGTCATCCCCATTTCCAGAGGAAACAAGGTAATAATGCACTCTAGGTTATTGTTGATGGATTAAATATATCTACTCATTTTCTTCCTATTCATGATAAATTATCTCTAGATCAACTTTCTCGGTTATATGTTAAATAGATAGTCAGGTTGCATGGTGTTCCTCTCTCTATTGTATCTGATGGTGATCCCATGTTTACTACTACATTTTGGAAAGGCCTTCGGAATTCAATGGGTATGGAATTAAATATTTGAACAGATTTTCATCCGCAATCAGATGGGCAGTTTGAAGGAACAATTGGAACCTTGGAGGATATGCTACATGCTTATTCACTAGATTACCAGGTAAGTTGGGAACAACATATTTCATTGGTTGAATTTTCCTATAATGAGATTTTTCATTCTAGTATACAGATGGCCCCATTTGAGGCATTATATGGGAAGAGGTTTTGAACTCATGCTTTTTGGGATGAAGTAGGTGAAAGGAAGCTCATGGGACTAGAATTTCTATAAGAGATGGAATGAAAAAGATCAGTTGATTCATAAGAACATGAGAATAGCTCAGAGTAGGTAGAAACGTTATGTGGATAATCAGAGGAAGGATCTATCTTTCGAGGTAGGTGATCGTGTCTTTCTCAAATTTTCTCCATGCAATAGTGTGATGCATTTTTTAAGGAAGGGAAAGTTGAGTCTGAGGTCCATTGGACCGTATGAAATCCTGGAGAATGTTAGATCAATTGCATATAGAGTATATTTACCTCCAAGTTTATCCTAGGTACACAATTTTTTTCGTGTTTAAATGTTGAGAAAGTATATGCCAGATCCATCTCATGTTTTGAGCCCAGAGGTAGTTCAGTTGGAAGAGAATCTCTCTTAAGAGGATCAACCAGTCCAGATTCTTAACCAAAGAGAGAAAGTGTTGCAGAATAAGGTAATTCATAAGGTAAAGATTTTTTTGAAAAGTCATATGGGTGAATAGGCAACGTGGGAATCTAAAAAAGATATAAGTGGTAAATACCCCCGCTTATTTGATAAGTGAATAAAAATTGTGAGGACCCAATTTCAAAAAGGGGGTAAGGATGTAACATCCCAAGTAAATAAAGAATAATATATTTTCATTTTTATTAATATTTGTGAATTAAATGTTAATTTTACTTTAAGGGGGATGATACGTTCAATGGCTTACCCAATACGCAACAATGGGTTTCTATGAAATCTTACGTTGCGCACTAATAATAAAATATTAGTATTTTAAATGGTAGTAAACGTCTAGCTGTTGTATTGGATAGAATGAATAGAACTAACTACAATATTATTATACACATTTTTTAAATGTTTTTACATTTATACAATAAAATTTAGAGGCGTAAAATAATAAAATAATTCGATTTTAAGAAAAAAACTCTAATATTCATTAAAAAGTCGATTTACTACATTTTGATAGAGAACCCTCTTTAAATATAGTTTTGGTCATTTTTATATGTTCTATTTGACCAAATAAAATTCTTCTTTAGAGTCGGAACACCAAAATTTACTTTGGGTAAATTTTTGTTATTTTTCTAATAAAGTTTTTTTCTTAATGAATAGTGAAAAATTAAGTATTTTAATTCAAAACTGACTTTTAATCTAATTTATTTATATGGTTAGATTATCATTTTAATTGGTTTTAAAGTTTAATTAGGTTATATTTTTACCATTTAATCCAATTTTGGTCATGGTAATTAATTTCACTCTGAAATTGGACATAAAGAAGTGTCAATCTTTTATTAGTTATTGTTTCTTAAAAATACGCTATATGTTTTGACAATGGGAATTAATTTTAAATTAAATAATGCAACTTATATGTTTTTAATTTCTTAAAATAGAAATCATTTTTTAATTCTGAATATCAAATATAGCTTAGGATGAATTTTTGGTATTTTTCTAAAAAAATTTCAATTTTTGATGTATAGTGAAACCACTAAGTAGTAGTTAAAAATTTGACTTTTTCATTTAAATGAAATGTTACCACTTCTATGAATTGAATTTCAAAAATCCAACATATATGGTTATTATTATTAAGTAAAATTTGGTTCAATAAGATGAAAATAATTTTTGGTGAATAGTAACTTTTGACTTTTATTTACCGCGATTAAAGGTAAATAGGGTAATTCAAGGTAAAAAGAATATCATAATAATACAAAATTACCTTAACACTTGTCCTAAACTTATTGGATAATTAATGGATGACCATGGGAATCTTTGGGTTGATTTTGGGACCCCATAGAGCCTCTTTAGAATGATAATGACACTATATTTTAATTAACTTAAAGTAAAGGCAAAATAACATAAACAAAAATATTTTAGTAAATAAATTTTTACATGGTGTAATATAAGTCATATTTTAAACTATAAATATTCATAGGAAATATAAAAATATTTCCTAAATTAGGGTATTTTTAATAATTTATATACATCAAATAAATTAAAATATATAAAACACAATAATGGTGCAGTATTTGTCTCATTAATAAATGATTTAAATAAATAAGATTATAAATATTAAAACAGTATAAAAAACCTATCCAGTTATTATTGGATGATTTTATTTCAAACATAATTCGTTGTATATTCACCTTTAACAAGTTTTAGACATTTAGAAACCAAAGATAAGTTTATAATAAAATGATATTTCCAAACTTTCCTAAAGAGCCCCTCCTCCGCCTTATAAAAAGCCTTCATTTCTAACTCATTCCTCACACCTCTCAAGCCCCTTGGATCGTCCAAACCATATCCAAATAATCTCTCAAGATCCCTCTCTATCACCTAGAAGCCTTACCATATGCAGAATCCACTTTAAGAAATCATTTTGGTTTAAACCAATGGGAGTTACCCGAATTAAAAGTAATCATTTCTATAAAATTATTTTCTTTTATTTTACTTCACCAACCACAAAACTCGTTTTATTACTTTATTTTATAACAAAACAAGCATATTAAATATACTATAATGTTTTTATGAGAATTATTTGAACTACACTTACACACACATCCATCTAATGGGTGAAGAACATACTGTTTCTGTGGTTGGAAAACTAACGCCTCACGAAATGATGATTGTTCAATTATCTTTTACCGCCTCTCATGGTGGCCATTAAGATGTAACTGTATTTATATATGATATATATTATGTTTATGTTTTCTTTATGCTTCTGTTTTTTATATTTATATCATATCTTTGTGATTTCCATAAGGGGTAAATGCGATAATTTCATTTTAAGAAATGCGGACTACCGCCCACTCAAAGTGATATGACTCGTTAATTCCTTATGTGGGATGTATAAAGGATGGAGTTAATGATACAGTGTATTATATTATATTATAATTATAACATAACTATGTGTAATTATGTTTTAATTCCATTAAAATATGAAATAGAAACGAAAATAGCATTCATGCATACGTACAACTTACCGTCTCCCTGAACGGTGCATTTCATTTATTACCTCCATATGTTATATAATGTTATATATATATATATATATAATGGATATCTAAGATATATATTATATCTAAATCATTTATATCATTTTTTATATAATGGAAATTTTACCACATATACAACTTGTAAATATAAGAAGTTCATTTTTCACTAAAGTACCAAATATCGACAAAATGACCTTTGTTAACTTAAATGATTAAATAATGTTTATAAAATGGTAATGAGTGATATAAAAGGAATTATATACTTGAAAAAGGTTCTTAAGAAAGTAAAATTTAACTTTATTTTATTTTTTAGGAGATTAATGAATGAATGGTCATGTTGGTCACGAGGTAAGGGACATCATCTCAATCTCCTTTCATTGAGGCATATTTTGTTTTTAATACGTGAATTTATTTTAAAATCTATAAAAACCATTGACTTTTTGTTTCATTCAAAGGGAATATTTTTCTATGAATAATTTTACTAAACAACAAAAAAGGAATGTTTCTTTTAATGTTATCGATGACAATGACCTTTCCCGCCGCCGTGAGTATTATTTGATTTATGGATTCCTTAAAAAGTTGTACTGTTGATTTTAAAAGGAAAATAAATACCATATACCCTTTTTACATATTTTTGTATTGAAAATGGTTTTTATAATGTATTTTGTATGTCAATATATTTAAAGGATATATTGTGATTGAAATGTGTAAATTTTATCTTTCCTTTATGTTTGTTTTATGTGTTGTGAATATGTTATGGTTCTTGGGAATTGTTTATGTATATGGGTGGTTTCGTGATAAACCTAGGGCGGGTGACCCCGAGATAGATCTCCAATGCATTGGTTAATGTGATGGAGGTAAACGTTAATGTTTCTCCTAAGAGATTTAGGTAATATACTGTGATGTGTATTCCAAATGTAACTCCCCATGTATCTATGATAGCTATAATGTAAGTATGATATGGATTCCACAAGTTACCATTATGATATTTGTTTTCTATGTGTTATTCATAAATCTTATAATTTCATGAGGTATGTTAAAGAGCTTATGTTATGTATGTAATGATGAACTAATGTTTTCATTCTTTGTTTTATAACCCTTAATGAGATTTTTATGTTCATCCCATGTTTTGAAATGTTTTTCACAGGACATAAAGAAGAATAGGTTAATGGATGGGATCAAGGAAAATCCATGCTTTCTAAAACATAGAACTAGACATGACTCCTTTTTCAAGAGTTTTTATTTTGTTAAAAAATGGAAACTTAGTAGAAGTGTCTACTTTGTTACTTTTGAGATGTAATGTAATAGTAATGGCCTAATTCTCTAAAATTGTAAACCTAAAAAAATACTCAATGTAAATTTTTCATTTAATTCATGATTATGTAATGTTTCAAGGTCGGGTCCTTATAGTTGGTGTCATAGGTATGTTTAGATAACTTTAAGAGTTATAATATTTTTAAATTACTGTCCATAAATTAATTTATGGTAAGATTGAAATGATAACGTGTTTATAGATTACCATGTTGCTTCGCCTAAAATATTTCTATGTTAAGAATGGTTTTCCGCATAGGAAACAGGGCATCTATAATGAGACGACATCAGGAGGAAGACAACCTTCCAAATCAGCAACCTGAGATGGTCAGAATTATAACTGAACAGT
The DNA here is from genome assembly GCA_963277665.1 of Viscum album. Classification (NCBI taxonomy): domain Eukaryota; kingdom Viridiplantae; phylum Streptophyta; class Magnoliopsida; order Santalales; family Viscaceae; genus Viscum; species Viscum album. Next base: position 1,657,427,891 of record OY728128.1, read on the forward strand.
TTGTTGCAGTGATGGAATAGTTGACTCAGGCTACAAATTGTGGTGGTATCCATGCACAAGATCAGCTAGATCAACCACATAGGAACATGTCAGTAGTGGATAATTTCATGAGACAACATCCCTCATCATTCCAAGGATCATCTGACCCTATGCTAGCATAATGGTGGATTAAATCACTGGAAAATATTTTTGATGTCATGGGGTGTTTAGAACACCAAAATGTTAGTCTTGTTGTTTACCGTTTTGAAGGTGAATCTGATCAGTGGTGGTCGATGGTAAAAATTCTATAGATAGTGGGGAGATTTATTCTCTTGATTGTGATTAATTCAAAGGTATGTTTCTTGATAAAAATTTTCCGAAGGTGGTTCATCTTAGGATGGAAAAATAATTCCTAGAATTGAGGTAAGAGAATGACTCAGTTGCTGCTTATAAAGAAAACATCACTCGACTGGAAATGTATGCTCCAAATTTCATATTTAATATTTTATAAAAGAAGTATTTATGATTTAAATAATGTATCGTGTTTAATGGATTGAGAAGAAAGTGGGAGTATTTAAGTGTTTCCCTATTAGAATTCAAGAAATATGTTATATGAATCAGGAAATATTTAAGGATTTTTATGTATATGTTTTTCAAGAATATGTAGAATGGTTGTGAGGACCTAGAAAATATAATTAATGGAATGGTGATATTTTATTAAAACACATTATTAGAGAAAGATAACCCTTAATATATTATTGATTTAGAGATGATGATTTTGGGATAAATAGGTGATATATTTGAATAAATTAAATTGTATAGTATTAATGACCATGGAACTGATTAATGATTTGTGGAAAAGTGGTTTATGTTATCATTGATGATGTTTACAAAGTTATTGGATTAATTGAATCTATTAAATAATTTAAGGTTTTATTCAGGGAATTAGAAAGTATGTATGTTTTAATTATGGTTTTATGGTAATTCTAGTTATTACCATGTTTTAATAAAATATATAACTAAGGTATTCACTTATTTGGTATAATAAAATCAAGAGATACTTTATGATATTTGGGGGATTAATATTAAGTTGATTTTGAGTAATTTAGTGATCATATTTATAAATTTTAAAATTTGGAAGGGTTATAAGGTTAACCATTTATATAATGGTTTAAGATGAAATTTGGATGTTGGTTTAGATATTAATTTACTATTTTACCTCATAATGATTTATTCGTATTGGATAACCTATGATAACAATTTTTTATAATAAATTGATATAAAAGGAATGATCTATCATTATTTTATGGATGTTATTATCCGATAGTGATTTATATATGAAACAATACATCTCTTAGAGTAAGCGATGAAGAGGAAATTGATTAAGGAATAAATAAAGATTGATATTGTGCTTATGAAATGTAAAAAAATCAATTAAGTGTATATTCTCATGAAAATTAACCGACATTAAAAAAATGATCTCAAAATAAATTGAAAAACATTTTAGTTTATTTCTGATTAATGAAGGTTCTCTTCACCTATCAAGGATTTGTGGATTTTTTCCCATTAAAATTATCATAATTATGTTCTCTGTCACTCTCCATCAGTATTTGGGTGTTATTTTTCTCTTCTATATCTATGCCTTCACTTCCCACCTATGTTATCCAATTTGAAAACATGGTATGTACTATTCTAGATAACCTTTTCACATTTCATTCACTATTTTCAAGAGGAAGTTTTACTAAACTAGTTTATTATGTGGGTTTACCACAATGGTATTTTTAGATGTTAAATCCTTTTTTACTATCCATGTGTTCAAATTGTGAGTATAAAATTTATTTAATGGGGATAGAACGTAACACGTCATGATTAAGTGAAATAATTTTTACAAATAATGTTAGTCTTTGTAATATTTTGAGTTATATACAACACTGAATTGAGGTTCGATTTCAAAAAAAAATATTTTAGATTGGGTTACATGAAACACTAAGTTTGGATTACTATAAACACAACACTATGTTTAGCTTGTGTTAAACATAGCACTGAGTTTAAACAAAACATGACAAACAATAAAATTATTATTATTTTATTTGATAGTTATCACATATCCATTGGAATGTTGGGTATGAATAGGATTAACTAAATTAGGAAAATATATTTTTTAAACATGATTATATAATGAATTTTTTGGGGACCAATTAATTATAAATAAAAATAATAACAATTTGAAAATAAAGAAAGGTCTTTTTGGGAAAAAAATATTTGTATGAGCACAAACGTGTTTCACATAAATAAGTTAAAAAATAAATTTTTTTAATTAATTTAATTAAATGTATATATTATATATTTAATAAGTTCTAACATTCATATTATGTTATTTTTAATGAAGATATATGAATAAATCTAATTTTATAAATAAAATTTCATTTTTTTAAAAGAAGTTATGTCAACTTTTGCAAACTTATTTTAAAGTTATTTTTTACAAATATAAGAATTTTTTCTGAAAAATTAATCCTACTTATTTATAACATAATGTCAAAACTATCTTGGAGTGAGTTTTTTTGAATTTTTTTAAGAGATAAATCTTTAAATGAATAGTGAAAAATAATAGTTTTTTTATAAATTTACATTTATTTTAAAGAATTTAAAAATTAAATATTATTTTATGTTGGTTTTTAAAGTTAAATATGTTTAATTATATTTATATATATAAAATCTATATCATATTAATAAATTTTATATTAAATTTTAATATAAAAACATTTTTATCTTTTGAAACCTTTCTCTTTGAGAACCCACTTTTTCATCCTATTTGCATGATTAATTTTAAATTAAATTATGCCACTTCTATGAGTTAAATTTAGAGAAATGGATTACTCATTTGGAATAAATAGAAACTAAATAATATATTATGTTAAATATTATTTATTACTGTAACTAATAATAAAAAAATTATAAAATATTTACCATGGTTAAGGTAAAAATGGGTTTACCTGTGGGTTGAACTAAAAATATAAGAGTTAAAAGTTAACCAAAAATTATTAAATACACATTTAATGGAAATATATCAACTTTATATCATCTATTTTATATTATTATCCATTGTTTTATCCTTTTGGAATGTGAAAATTGAGGGTACACCTTTTCTTGTCAAAAATTTCAAGTGTGTCGCTCACCGCACCTATAAAAGGCCACTCACTCGTCTATCCTCTTCAGACATAAAATCCCAATTATATATACCAATACCTTACCAAATAACTTATGTGATTCTCTAATATCACCCTATATTACTTTTTTTCATAAATTGAACATAATAATCGATTTGTTGAAAACCATATAAAGTTTTCTTAATAAGAGGTAATTCCCCTAACCGAGTATTTTATTTTATTTCTCCCACCATATACTTAAATTATTACAATAAATGATTATATATTAACCTAATTATATTAAAAATAAATATATTTTATTATTTAAATTTCATAAATTAAATCTATCACTTCATCCATAAAATGGATATGATGTCATCATTTGTCTGTAAAACAGATTACCTTCTTGCGGACCAGTGTTATTTGTTTCCCATCACAACCTATCACAGATAGATATAACGATGGATTTAATATTTATAAATCATATTTATAATATTATTATACCTTTTAAGTTATAATACCACATCTATATTCATACCTCCAAACTCATTTGGAAAATATTAACATTGCTCGTTTGTACAGCAGACTACCTCTTTAAGAACCGATGTGTTGTGTTTTTGGTTTTTGATTTACTTGGATGGAAATAAGGATAAATTAAATTAATATATATAATATTTGTAGCATTATTATACTTATATGATAATAATATCTAATATACCTACTTACTTACCATTTCTTGTGGGATTTGATTATGTCTACCGTGTGTATAATGAACCACTGCCACATGAAGAGATGTGATTCTTTTTTCACGAATGTTTTTCATGAATGGTAATTAGGGTAAATTTAATAAATAATTTTTATATATATAAGATAAAAATTATTGTTTAATTTAATATATTACTTAAATTTATTTCATTTAATCCATTAAGAAAATGGAAAAGGCATCCTTGAAAACATTTGGTCTACCGTGTCTATGAACAATGTATTTCACTTTATATAGATAACTTTAATGGATTACTAAAAATAAATTTATAATGAATATATTTTATATTTATATCATGGTAATAATTATAGATATGACAGAACAGTGATAAAATTAATAAGACTGAAAATAACAAATCGAAACATACATGAAAAACATAGTTGTTTATATTCGAAACGTGATGTTAATAAGAGATTATTAAAAATGGGTAAGAAATTGTCATAAGTAAATTGAATATGGTATGATATATATAATTATGGTTATAAAATTGATTTATAATAATATTTTATTTTTTATAAATGATGTTCAAATTTTTAATAAGGAATTTGATACTTAAAGTAATATATTTTCATCTCACTTTTATTTTCTATGAGCCACATACCATATTTAGTACATGTTTATTTTATGTGGTTTATAAACTAATCAGGAATGAATTTTATGATTATTATACTAAAAATTATTTTTATTTACATATCCATTTGATTATATCTCTTTTGTGGGTATTATGATTTTAAAGTTACTAATATCGTAAGGGATTTTTTTCTCAAGTTTCTTTCTTTGGGGAATAAGATATATTATGTGAATATATTAAATCTAGGAGGATTATATAATTCCCTTTTGTGAAGTTATAAAATTAATATTGTTCTTATAATTATATTCAATTTTTAATTTCATTTTATACTTTTATGGGGCATATGATTCAAAAGATACCAAAGTGGTAGAGATTTGGTGTTACAATCCCATTATTTATCAGGATTATTTATAATTAATCATTATATAATAAAATATTATCATATATTTCACAATAACTTAATTAACTTTGTTATCCTATGATTATTTAATGAAAATTAAAGTTTCCCTTCCTTTTCCTCTCGTTATGTACTCAATATTCTAAGAGAATGATTTTAATTAAAACTGAATTTATTTCTTTTTTAGTCAAAAATACTTTTTATTATATATACATGTTTTATAAAAAAATTAAAATAAGATTTAACATTCACCAAAGGATTTATTAAATACCTTTTACTGTAGTTTTAGTTTTTATATGATGTTTCTTAAAAGGAATATTCATGTCATTTTAAAAACACGGCTCGTTTACCTTTTACCAAACTATAAATGGAATATTTGTTTTAACATGTATAGAGTTATCCATCATAATGACCACTCAATGTTTAAAAGATTCCATTATATGTTTCTAAATTTATTTTCAATAAAAATTATTATGAAATTTTTTTAATGTTTTAAAGGTTTTTTTCAAATTTTAAATAATATTTTCCACAAAAAAATGTATCAAATGGTTTTGAAATCCTCATTTATATGTTTTAAATTTTATTTTCAAATATAGGTATTTATAAGAATTTTTTTTATTTTTAGTTTTCAAAAATTTATTTTAAATTAACTGTTACTTTCCATAAGAAATTGTTAATTTTAAATTTAAAAAATCATTTCTCGTCTAAGATGACATCTTTTGATGTAACCTATGATTTTATAGGGATATAAAAAAAGATAACATTCTTATTATTTCTTAAAATTATTTATGTTTATAATGAAAAGATGTTTATGAACCTGTCTCTTTTCGACAGGTTATACCACTTCTTTTTTTAGGGGTTATTCAATGCGAAATGATTAAATGTATATGAATCCCATTTTTCCATGGGTTGTGATATGATTTAATTCTTATGAAACCAATTTCTTATCATATGTTATAATACAATGAATGTTCTATAATCTTATGGCACAATAATGTTTGGATTATGTGATGGATGGGACCTTTATATCCTTCTATTTCATTGGGTAGTGATTAATATTATATGATATAAAAGGTTATTTTTAAGTTTATCTTAAGACCAAAAAGGGGTACACATGAAGTTATGCCAAGCCTAAAACAGAGTACACATGAGTTTATCCCAAGCCTGAACCAGGTACATCAGTGGTTAGCCCATGCATAAAACATTATGAATTTCTAGATAGGTATCCTAGACATGATATTTTTTATGGTTATGTATATTCCAAAAATCTATTTCTTATTTCAATTTTATGTTTTTATAGATCATTTTATTTGATTAAATTATTATTCATCTCTTACAAACTACCAATATTTATTTCATGACTCGTGTTTATAATCTATGATATGAAGGGTATGGATTTCAAATGTTATTCTCATATACTCATAACCTTATGATCATGATATATATATATCTCCCCTATTTACCATTGAAGAGAATCTAAACTCACTATTTCTTAAGTTTTATTTCCCCATAATATTAAGAAAGTATTTTGGTAGGGTATTTTGAAAAAGAGTACTATTTATAAATACATTTATGGGAGATATTAAAGATCATTAAAGAAGTAAGAATATTTTGTGTCTACTTTCCAAATACACTAAAACTATATGGTCCATGGGTGCTTATTTATAAAATGGATTTAAAATTCATTTAAAGATAAGTAATATTTTGGTATGATAATTTTGTTTCATTATATAATCATTCACCTTATTCTACACTTATTTAACACTATCTCGTTCACAAGTATTTTAATTTATTTCAAATTATCCCATAACTCCATTGGTATTTAAAATGATATTAGTGGTACTTCATCTTATTTTATGCTTAAATAATTCATTATTATTCATTATATAGTTAATTTTGTTCAATTAAATGAGAAATAAAATCATTATTGTCTTTATTATCTATTGTTTTTTACACAAATTATCTTTCTTATCCCTAGATGAAAAATCTTATTTTGATAAATTATTTTTATTCTTTGATAAATTTTCCTTTTCATTTACATTATATTTATTCTTATTCACTTCAACCATTATCCATTATGTATAACATGCATGATTTTTTGGATTTATTATACACTTCCTCTTCATTTTTCCTGTGGAAACATGATGAAAAATGTCCAATCATATAAATAATAAAATAAATAAACATAATTATTCCTTTAAAACTAACCAAAACTATTAATATTTTTTTAGAGAAAAGTGATAAAAATATTTAATTTTATATAGTTGTCTTTGAATTTATATTACACTTCAAGAGATTATTTTAAATCATCATCATTTAAGAATTTAATAGATTTAATATTTTACCTTACAATAATTTTTATTTTTTGTTCGATTCTAGCATCAATGCCATCTCATAGGATATTAATATGTTTTTGAACATTTCAATGATGAACTAACCCAAGTATTTATCCAATATAGCATGAAAATGAAATGGTTTCAAATGTTTTTAATTTTCTTATTAATAAAATTATTTTATAATAATTATTTGTGATTGAAATATGCTAATTAAATGTGAATCCATTAGATTAACGAAAATACATCCACTTTTATATAGATATAATTCTATATTTGAAGTGCTAAATCACTTATGATGATTACATGTGACATTTATTCTTAGTATATTAGTTAATAATAGGTTTTATATCGGCGACAACATACTCCGATGGAAGGGCTCACCGAAGATTTGGAAATGGATCGGGGATGACGACAGTGATGATGATAACGTGGACTACTGTGGGAAGACGGTGAATATGTATCACTAACATTCTGAAGATGGTAGGTGTATGGTTTGAATGTTAAACGCAATGGGTGTACGACTCGAGTTAGGCACTTGACTCGAGATTAAATATAGAAAATGATGAATTTTGAATTTTAAAATTTAAATATCGTGGTCGGGTTGTTTTTTTGTTTAATACTTTTGAAATGTTTGGTTACTGCCAATCCTTAAAGCGGTTTTTTTAGAAAATGAAAAAATGGATTTTCAAGTATAAAGGAACAGAAAATACAAATATATGTTGTGATAAAATCATGCTTAATTAGATACCACCATATGCTATTTAGATATCGTTTTTTAAAAAATCAATTAAATCTAGTTTGAAATATAAAATATTCAATTGTATCATATTCAATTTTAGAAAACCCACAAAAAACAATGTTTCTCAAATTATAAAACCAGATTTTTCTCAAATCCTAAATTAATATAACAAAAACATTCATAAAGAAAAATCATGAATTTATAATTCTATACCACATTGAATTAGCAGATACCTGAATAAATTAAAACAAAAATTATTTGTTCATGTTTTAACACCCTTTTATAAAATAACAATTTTTTAAGAATACTTTTAGAAGAAAATAAATTAAATATCCCAAAGATATTTTTCAACATAAACAATATTTCACAACAAGAATAATTTTGAGAATTTAAATAATTTTCATGTAGTTTTATAAAAAACCAAAACCATGTATGAAATAAAAATAATAACTTTAAAATAATAAACATAATCATGGGAAATAAAATAAGTATCAATATAACCCTCATGTATATTAGTAATATATAAGTCACCAATAAAAATCATCACAGTAAACACCTAAGTAACTAATAAAATGTTCATGAAAAATCTTAATGATGAAACATAATATGGATAGTAAATGACCATAAATAGAACCTACACACTGTTTTATCTTCTCTTTCCTCACTGAGTGGGAATAAACCCCTTGGTAGGGAAAAATACTATAATAGGGAAACTTTTAAGTTCATAGTATTAACAACTATAATAATTCTCCTCAAGATCCAAATTAGGTGCCCTAGTATTCCCATGATATGAAATGAAGGTGAGAAATCAATAAAATATATACATATACAAGTACATGTATTTCAACATTAATCTGTAATATTTAATACATAAACTCATACCTCATCCTTAAACACACATCATTGAATATATCACTTCATAATAATAAAATAATCTTAATTTTATTTAAATCTCATGTCACACAATTTTATTATAATATAGAAAGTAATTAAAAGGGAAAAATTATAGAAACAAATAATTTAAACTTTTACATGTTTTTTCAAATGGAAAATTAAATTTAATAAAATACAAATGGGATATTAAATATAATAAATACCAAACAATTATTTCATTATAAGAAACCTCTTTTCTAGAAATACAACCAAGACTATTTGTAAAATGTGTTGAGTAAGGGAACAAATTTCTATTAAAATGACCATTTAATTAAAAAAAATCATAAATACGTTTAATTTTCATTAAATATTTAACTATAAATTATATTTTAAATATTTCAGTTAAAATCCACCATAGGAATTTTATAAAACAAATATAGTGAACAAATTTAGCTAAAACTAAAATATAAATTTTTAATATATATATCAATCTTAATCATAAGTTATTTCCTAAGAAAAATAATGAAAAAAGACACTTGATAATAATAGTAACACAATATAGTCTTTAAAACTAAGGGAAAATTTATTTTAAAGATAAAACCACTGATAGTTTTATAAAAATGATAAATTTAAAGAGAAATATGACAATAATAAATGATTTTATTGATAAAGGATTTTATTCCATTAAAGATAAAGTAAAGGATTCTTAGAATATGTTATCAATACCTACTATAGAGAAACACTATGTAAATAATCATGTAAGTAGAATTCCTCAGTCACAATGACCATATTAGTGAAATAAAAATAGATATGTATGAATATGAAGAATTTTAGTGGAGGAAATATTGAAGAAAATAAGATTTTACTCGATTTATACATACACAAAAAGATATTATTCCAAGAGAAAATAGAGGAAGGGAAATCTATGACTATGATTCTCTAGTCCATCTGAAACAGATAAAAAGTGGGCAAGAAGGTTTAAAAATTAAGAGGGTCCAGGGAGTAAATTATATATTTTAAAACTTGAGTAGGCTAGGTCACATTGTGACCTCCTCCTAGAGTGGAACAACACCACTCCCTTGAACAAATTGCATAGTGTGAACTCAAATTGTCATAGATTGACTTTCCAAGTCTAATTTGAATATAACGAGGCTTTACTTCTAGGGAAGCATCACAATGAAATCATCCCTCACCAAGGTGTGATACATAACTAATGAAAATAATCCCACTACTTGGGTCAAATCATGGAATGACCTCCCCATGTCATCATATAATTCACATTTTGGTTGGATCTCAATGTGAAACCATTCTTAATAGTGACAGAACATGATGTTATCTAGAATAAGATATTAATAAAAAAATCTATGATTACCCCTAAATACCAAAATACTTTAATAATTTCATAAATGAATGTTTAGAAAACTAAATACCTAAAAATAAAATTGTTTTTGTCAATATTTTCTACATAATTAAATATTCTTACCATAGAAATCCATTTTGAGTATATTTCTCGGGTAATAAAAATATTAATCTTATCCCCAATATATCAATAAACCCAAAATCTACAATATCTAGAGTCTAAAACATGTTGAAAAATCCTAGGTGAAATCATTGAGGACTCAATCAATCTTCTACTTAGGGTGTGTATGGTAAATGAAAGTACACAAAATGGAAGGTTCTGCTAATTAGAGAAAAGACTATTCACCAAGAGGGGGTCTCCCCGCCATTTATAAATATCAAACCAGATCAAGGATTATTAAATTGATGATAATATGATGACTCAAGGAAGATATCAAGATCCAATCATTAATAATAATCAAAAAAGTTTATTTCTCAAAAGACATGTTCATCCCTAATATAATGCACAAAATAATTTCCTATAAACATAAATTACTCCATGATGTTAAGGGTTTATAACCAATACCATCAAAAAAATCATTATTGAACACTACAAAAGGAATGTAGCTAAAACATAATAAGGATAATAAATTTAAAAAATAGTAAAAAATAAAAAACAACATATCCAACAAAATTCCTCAAACAATCACATTTCCACACCAAATAAAAACCATTACAAAACTATTGAGGATAACCAAGTCAAAAAAAACCACAATTTATTTTCGGAATTTTGTAATGAAAGATTATTATGAAATAACGTTAGAAAGGTATAACACACCCAAGGTAGACTTATATTGGTTGGTAAAGAAGAAATTCCATATGGTATTTTTGTACCCACTAAACTAACCTAACTAGGTCTAACCTCCTTTCACTTTGCACCACCTGACCCTTCCTATCCAAATTAAGTCATAGAGGAAACAACATCGCATACTAATAAACCAGAATTAAGGGCCACTATTTTAAAGTATTGAGTCACCATTTATATTTAATTTCATCAATATTATAAATTAATCTTTATATGGATAATTATATGAAAACCCTTCCTGAAAATTAGCGCATTTAGAATGCCATATTAGCCTTTTTCACCAAGATAAAGAACAAAATTTGGGAAATTCCAATCATATTCTATCGATGACTAATCACCTTTAGGATAACATATAACTTTATATTATTCATAAAATTCATGGATACATAGAAAAAGTAATAAATAATCGTTTCTATGATGTTTTACCATGATTGATTCATCAATGGAATTTCTGGATGGATAAACATCCACCATTTCAAAATGGTATTTTCATGAATCAACTTTTTTGAATGTGACCATGAAAATCTAGTTAATTTTAATCAGATAAATGAATTATTCAATCCTATTTAACCACATCACTTCTGTAGGGGATTCCTACTAACCTATTGATATAGGTTGGGATTTTTTTGTGAAATTCATAAGTCAAATATCTATATTTTGGTAGGATATGGATCACAAAACATCCCATGACATAGAAATTCATAATTTTGGATGCAACCAAACTTTTATTAATTAGATTATTCTTTTCCAGTTATTACCTAAGAAATACCTATGAAGAAATCACCTAAAAATTATTTCATGTTTTAAGTATATATAATAACATGAAAAAGGAATAAAATCATAAAATTATAATATATATCATCCTATGAAATTAAGATTAATGTAGTTGAATGACACCATTGAATTATTTAGAAAAATGACTAGACACTAAAAACTTACAAAAAAAATATCTTTTTTATTTTGAAAAAAAAATTAAGGAAAAGTGAGAACCCATGAAAGTAAAAAAACATCAAATTATATAAGAGATAGTTGAATGATTTAAATCTAATTTAAGCCTATTGGACGCATTCATCCTAAGTAAATTCCAATGAAGTCCACTTACCTCTGTAGCTAGATCATCTTTGATAATATCTCCAAAAAAATACTTCTTGTTACAAGATTGGATATACTCCTCCATATTTATCTTCCATGTATGGAATATTATAACCAAAATACAATATTTATTGTTGATCCAGTCTGTTTTATCCATATTATTTTTTACAAGTAACAGCCTCTTGGATATCTTATCGATATTATCTTGTGAGTAAATAATATGGAGTGATCCCTCCAACATTTATTCACCAGAATTGATAATAAGCTCCCATAATTCCCAATTGTCTACAGCCTCAACCTGATCCATGAAGACCACACAGACAGAAATGTTTGCTACCAACGAGATATCCTATTTCTGATTAAGAGTATCCAATAAATATCCTTCTTCATCATTAACCTTATAATCACTAGAAACATTCAGAATGTTTTCTATGACATTGGGAACATAGTTCATCACCTTGGAATTCATCTTTTATATAGATCTAGTATCTATTAGTTTGGGAATGTAGGAGTAGTCCTTTCTCCCTTTCGGCTTATATCTTTTACTCAAGATACAAATTACCAAATATCAATTTCCCCACTAACCCTTCCTCTTCCATGGACTATATATATGTCTACTATGAACTAATTCTTCACTATCTCTTGAAAATTTACAATATGTCTTATCACTATATTCTACTCCTCAAAATCCTTTCTCTTCATTAGAGTCCCCTACCCAATCAACTTCATGTCCCTAATCTGTCCCTTCATTCTCAAAACCTTAAATGTGATTTCCAAGACTAATAGTTGTCAAATATATTCTATGTATTGGCATAATAATCATACCATGAGGTAATCCCCATATTATATTCCTTCCCATATCACTATATCCAACAACTCGCACTAAATTCCTCACTTATAAGAGTACCAATTGAGTAAAATTTTATAAAAAGAATGTTTTGAATTTTTAAGATAAGTAATTTCATTTTGGGAATACCAAGAATATTATTTAAATCACCTTTCAAAACCATACAATTAATCTATTTAAAATCAACCAAAACATACAAACTAATTAAAACTCTTTTATACATTACTTCAAATAGTTAATTAATATTTTTAATAAGGAAAATATCAGACCAATTTTTCATCCCACCTTTCCTAAAATAATATTTAAATGACTTATGAGTCAATATCAAGTAATAGAAAGTAAAAAACAATTCAAAGATAAAGAAATATTATAAATGTGCAGTTTATATATATGGTTTACTGAACCATGCACCAACTGTGAAATATTATAGTAAGAGTTCATAGAAAAATATGCTTGATCACTACAAAATTTGGTAATTCATAATAAGAAACAATTAAAATACAATATCTTCCCCATTTATACCCCAAAACAAAATGTTTCCCCAAAAAACAAAAAACTCAAGTAGTACGAAATAAATCAATAATAATTTTGATCAAAATAACTCAAGAAATGTCATAATCCATAACTTATACTAAATTCACATCTCCCAATTTACCATAGTATCTTAAGGATTGATAATAGAAAGGTTTGGATAGACAGTCACTCTCACATTCCTCTTATTCTCTAATAATCATATCCCATTTATATCAATACATCCTATATAACAAAACAAAATTGGGGTCCAATAAAAAAATTTAAACAAACCAACTGGGGTTCTCCAAACCAGTAGTTGAGTCCGTTATCCACAAGGTACAAAGTATGTTCATGGCCACATTCGATTGGATAATAGTTTATGGGCATTCAAAATTACTCAACGTTGGAATGATTTAGTGGGATAAATATAAATAAAAAGGAGAACCTCTACTTAGAAGTCTGGCATGACTATTCAAGAGGTTGGGACATTATACATAAGAAATTGGTATTTTTAAAATATAAAACTACTAAATAAGAATAAAAATGAAAAAAAACTCTAAAAATATAATAACGTGAAAATAAATTAAAATTATAACTTTTAAAACAACATATATAAAATAGGTTGAAAAGAATGAGAGTGTGTTGTTAACAAAAACAACAAAAGATGATAAAAAATCCACAACTAGAATAAACCCAAAAATGAAACCAAATCAATATAAACCTTGTAACAAGATAACATAAACCACATTATACCTCCATGAAACCCTAAGAAACATATTTATCACTTCCATGTTTCAATGAACATATGAATACTACATAAGATGATGAATGTGACTATATACACAAATATATTTTGATTATAGGGTGTAATATAAAAAATCCTAATAGCACCCCACCATGTACTCTGGACCATTCCTTTTGAAAATAAATCCATTCACTCTAGTTTTAGACATAAAATATTCCTTGTTTTACCCTTTCATTTGAAAACCCCAATATGAAAAGAATTTTCTCACTTTAAAAATGCTAAAGTTTTTAAAAAAAATGAACGAATGGAACTATAATATTTTTTAAGAAAAATAATTTAATTTGAAATTTTAACCACATTTAATGAAATATTCCATGGATACCTTAAAACAACATTTTACACATCAATGTAAACACCCTTTTTAAAAAATAGTTTATGGAATAAAAACTTTTGAAACTACACTTTAATTATCAAAAAAATTCAATAAAAATACACATTTCAAAGAGAAAATTATTTTGAGAATTTAAATCATATTCTATTGGATTTATAAAAAATCAAGTCTTAATAATAAAAAATAACATGTCAAAAATAAAAATAATCATTTGAATAAAACAATTAGAAATTGAAATATTTTTTATATTAATAAAAAGAATGTGGGAAATAAAAATCATCATCTAAAAAACCTAAGGTACTTAGGAGGTGTTCCCTAAAACATTATTAAATTGAAATATGTTATAGAAATTTAATTACAATAAATTTCACTTACACTTATATTTCTCTTCCCTTGACTTCATGGGAAGCAGTAAACCTCTACATAGAGAATAATTCTATATAGGAGACACAAGTCAATGTATAATGTCAACTAGTGTAGTAATATCTCTAAAACTTTCATATAACAGCACCAGGATTCCAATATATAATATTTAGGTGTGAAATCAAGTAAATATATAAAAATAAATATATCTTAACAATAACGCATAATAATCAATTCATAAAATCCCACCACTCCATTGAAAATCCTTTAAAAAAATTTCTTTGTAAAAATAATAAAATAATCCAACATGGATTAAAATATTAAGTCAAACCATCACATTATTAAATATAAACAGAGGGTCATTTAAAAAATGGTAGAGAGATATAGTGAATTTATTTATTTTATTTTCTAAAAAACCATCACAAATAGTTAAATATGAATGGGAATTTAAATATAAGATAAACCAAAAAATCCTTTAAAAATATGATTCCCCAATTTCTTTAAATATATCAAAAAATATTTTTCAATGGTTCTAAGTTTGAAAAAATTATTCCATAAAAAGTGATAATATATCAAAACATATCATGAAATATTTTAAAACTATTTAAAGTGTTACCTTTAAATTATAATTTTTTTATTTATTTAAAATTTTAGTGTAGGAATCTCTTAAAACACTTATAGTGAATAAATTTAGCTAAAATAGGATTATAACTTTTCAAATTATAAATCAACCTTTATTACATGTGAGTCTTTAAGATAATTAATGAAAAATAGATCTGTAAAATTTATTTTTGTAGATTATATTATTTATAACTAAGATAAAACACCACTTGAAAGTGGAAAGAACCCATATCTTTATAATCAAGTGTAATTTAAAGAGGAACTAATAAAAATTGATGTTTCTAGTAATGAGTGTTATTATTCCATCAAATATAATGTAATGAAATTTTATAATATTATAAAAAACAAATAAAATTAATAATTGAGAATTTTGATATAATGATATAACAAATATTATGCCTCTATAGACATTTTTTGGAAGGAAAAAATAGATAAAAGTGGAGAAAAAAAAGATAAGTGGAGGAAATATTTTAATAAAGTGGGTTTACCCAAAAGAAACCATGATAAATTCTAGAGATCATGACATGTGAGAATTATTTAATAGAACTCTATTGATGTGGTTCCCTATTTCATGAAAATATGATAAAATAGGGAGATAATGATTAAAAATTGATAGTGGAAAGTGAGTAAATTCAAATTTTTAAAACCAATGTATATTGGGTCATGATTCTTTCTCCCAATTCCATGGTACAATTAATCTCCCAAAGGAAAAATTCAGGTAATGACCTTCCCAAATCATTACTTGATACACCTCTCCAAAACCAAACATAATTTTGTGGTGCTACCTAGGTTTCATCACAGAAGGACCTTCCCACATTATGATACACAACACCTCACTAGAAAATAACCCCACAATAGTGGTCTCTTTTTTCCAAGGCCTCCCCTATTCATATCATAATTCACTCGGGGACTTAACATATTTTATTGACCTATATTAATCAAGGAATGACCTAATTTAGTCAAAAACAACATTTTACTAAAAAGTATATAATTACCAAATAAACACATATATAAAAGTATAATATCAATAATGAGTAATTTGTAAACTCTGTACCTAAAATTTAAAACATGGGTTTCATATTTTTTATTAATAATTGGGAATACTATTTATAGTAATTCAAAAAATATATGATTTAAAATAATTCTTCAACCTCATATTTGATTATATATTCTCTCATTGGATTTACTAACCTATATAGATTTGTAAATAAATTTTTGATTTCAGAAGAGAATATGATGGATGATAAAGGTGGAAATTAATTTATTACGCAAAATAGTAAAGTAAGGTATTATTATGTTGGTTAAAAAAGGAATAAAGTTAATTTCTAAAATGGTGTAATAAAAATAATTTTTTAGCTTGTATTTCTCTCAAAGGGAAAAAATGTGTAGTTTTTCATTGTAGATCATGTTCTAAATGAATCTAATTAAAGACCTCTGATTTTAAATGGAACCTTTCAGATGGAATCAATTATGATATTTATTATTTCTAATGTGACTGTATCAGATTCAATTATAATTTCTTGTATAGTAGACTAGTTAAATTGTCCAGTGAAATTTACTCATTATTCTATAATGATTTTGGAACATCTTTGTTATGGATAGATTAATAATATAAATATATTCTATATTCCATTATGATTATTGATATTGAAATATAATTAGACATTTTAGTTCTAGATATGACCACACATGATCTCATAATTTGAACGGATTAAATTTCATGGTTCATGAATCAAATTGAAAATTATATTCATAGAGTTTATTTTACATTACTGGACCTAATTGTTCACTCCTTTTAAGGAGAGTAGGATATTCATGATAATTTAGTGTGATATTTTATTATAAATGATGATTCTAAAAAATATAATCTAGTTTTATTTTTTATAATTGAATATGAAGTATAAATTCTTTTTCTAATGGCGGTGAAAAATTGTAATGGTATGTTTCTAAAAGATTTTTCTAGAATACCTTCAAATAGAGATGTATAGTTATCTATTGGAATTTTAGAAAAAAACAATTTCTATATACTTTAATTGGTCTCACATGGTTTATATACAGATATGAGAATTTAAGGATTAATTGGAAGTCTTATAAAGAAAAAAATTTATCTAACCAAGTGCATTGCATTAAGAAATGTCATTACTTTTAACTAAGATAGCTTAAAGTTGCTTACCATTATTAATTTTTTAATAGAATTAGATTTAATAGATCATAATGAATAATTATTATTTATATTTAATTTATCATCTATTTTATAAAATTAATGTTCTTAAATGGTCATCAATAATTTATGTAATTTGTAGGAAACACTAATTTATAGTGACAAGTGATGACATTTTGAAGGCAACATTCAGAAGTAGACATAGATATTAAAAGTTTATCATAATGTAATTTGGGGATATTAATTCACCTATAAATTATATATCCTTAATGAATCATATTTTCCAAAAATAGCATAAATCATGCAATATGGTTTTTATGATATTTTAAATTACTTTGGTTTAATGTACGGGAATTTCATACAATTAATACTATTTTTGAAATATTAATAAATCCTTAGTAGTATGAATAGTTTTTCAAATTATATATATATAATAAATATGCAGTGTTTTGGGGAATTTTATCACTGAAAATTAAATTTATATTCAACTATAAATGATGTATATTGTATTTGTTTTGGAGAGTTTGTAAAAATATTTTCAATATAGAAATTGATAAGTAAATAGATGGTGATTACAGGCACATGATTAATGATTTTTAAGAACTATAACTATTAATGATATCATTAAATCATAAGTATGTGATTTTTTAATATAGTGAGAAGATACATAGATCATTCCATGGACAAAAGTTGAGTTTTAATTATATTACAATTTTATTATTATTTGAAGTAAATAGCTAATATTCATTTTATTGTAATTATTATGGAGTTGGGTTGGTATGAATGCTCAATAAAGGTGAATGTATAATGGAATATGTATTATAAATACTGTGTTAATATGAGTATAATTATCTAATAAATGAATTATACGTTGTATTAGTTATTTTTTCTATGATGTTTTGGGACATTACCAATTTTGAAAAAAGGTTCGACATGTATTTCATCCAAAATAGGTAAAAGTACATTTTATTTTAGTGGATCTTGAATGTGATTCAAACACTTTGGTTTGTATATCATTATACATTTTACTTTTAGTTAACCCATAAAATAGGATAAAATAATGTTATAGAGGATATCCTGAGTAGAAAAAAGTGGTAAAATAATTAGCATATTAGTGGAAGTTAATAATCTCAATGGTGAATATGCATAGAAAGGATATAAATGAGGTAAATTCTAGGTATTATATCAAATTCAAATATATTTTACACTCTTGGATAAGAAAATAGAGGGATAAAACACCATAAAGGAATTTATTATATTTTGTGATAATTTAGGTGGTGTTTTTTCCATTTATAGGTGGTCTATGATAATGAAAACGGTTCATTATTTCATTCAAACAATAATATATCCTTAAAAATTGTGGGTAGTTGTGAATAATGGGATTTATAGTGTTTATATTAAGAACTTATATTAGAAAAAACCCTGGAATACGGCTTGGTATTACAATAATAATAAAATTATATAAAATAAAAATAATAGTGCATACGAACATGGGAAAAAGATCTATACTTTGTACTTGATAGTGTAAATTTGAAGGGTATCATTAATGTATCAAACAAAATATTCCTACTTCCAATGATATTATACCAACCTTGGATCCTTGATCATATAGTGAGGACTCCCAAACAATGGAGTGGTTTTAGTGCTTTTACCAAGTGAAGAATAGTGTTTCTGGAAGAAGACAACTTTTGTAATCTTATATAGAAAATCATGAATAAAAAGAAGATGTCTCATGCCCTATATAGCCATCCTGAAATCACTTTATTAAATAATTATCATCAACCATTTAAATTTACATCTCATTGAACACATATGTTACAACTCTTGGGAATTTTGTTCGCTGAACAATTCATTGAATGTGTCCCATGTATTTAATAAAAAATCATAATGGTTTATAAATGATAAATCTATACAAGAGGACTTTATTATTCATCTAATACCTATATTTTATGGCATTTCATGCTTTATGATTTCTTAAAATACTGGAAAACATCACCTTCTTACAATATAATATTATAATTTAGTATCATATTCATTATATGAATATTATATAATTTTACCAAGGTATATTTTAGGCTATTAAATAACTATAATTTGCGTAATAACTAATAATGTCCCAATTTCACAAAAATATTATATTAACCTTATATGGATCATAAAAAATAATTGAAAATCCATTAAAAACCCAACATATATGTTTTAAGGAATTATTAATTCTAGAACAAACACTTTTATAAAAAATTAATCATTATCCAAATTCCTAACTATGTTACCAAATGGGCCTTAGTAAGGTTGACAAAAAAATTGAAGTCTATATATGATATATGTATGCAAAGAGGGGCATGTATCAAATCATCTGTTCTACTCAAACATAAAGGGTTTAGTGTGATCTCCATAAAATATCCTGATATCTCATATGAACATGTCCAAAACAGTATTTACAGTTTAAATTATTTTTATTCATATATAATCCATATTTCTATTAATATGGACCAATGTTAATATATCATTTTCCCTGTCAACATTTTTATTTATTTTTTTTGAAAAGTTTTTCTAGTTAATGAATTTATCATATTTCATTCATCAAGAAAATAATAAAATCACATTTCCTACCAATATATAGTGTGACACATAGTATATAATAAATTAATCATATCCAAGAATTTTTTCAGTCGACATTAATTGAAGTATAAAAATATTTTATCATCATTTAAGTAGATAAATCACATTTTGGTTAAGTTCCAATCACTGAAATCATTAACAACATACCCAGACACCGCTAATTATAAATGATTTAACAGATTTAATGATAATGGTATCAAATAATTAAGGTTATCATACTAGATATATCGACAACCTCAAGTAAATTATGATTAATAATAAGTATGCATCCATTATTATAATAATGACTGCATGAAATTGTAAGGGATATAATATTTCAGGTTAGTCGAAATAAAAATTCAACAATTATTTTTTTATGATACCTCTAATAATGGTAATCATACCATTCAATAAAATTCCATAATACTCTGAAATGATAATCGATTTTGACCTACTCAAAGTTAAACATTGAAGGTATGTTATCAATAAACTATTCCTAAAAAGTAAATTTCAGTACACATGAATGGATTAAAAATTGAGAATTAATTTATAATAAAACCATGATAAATTATAACACAATTACATAAATATCTTAGGTATTGTATTCCAAGAGATCAACTTGAACCTCAAGCTTCTACAAAACTAATGTCTGATCAATAGAGCGGATACATTGTTGTCTATAGCCACCCAACTGATACTAACATTACCTATCTCAATGATATCTCATATGATATGGTATTTTTGGAAGGATGTGTTTTGTCTATTTAAGAGATTGGGGTTCCATGAACTGATTAATGTCTTTATTATTGTTACAGAATAGATATAATTATCCCTTGATGGTGGGATCCACCGCTAGTTCAGAAATGAACTACATAATTCAAATAGCCTCCTTTGGGGAATCTGATGTAGTGAGGTACCCTTTATCTGTTTTCGAGTCCATCATAGTGAAGTTTTCAAGAAGCTTACAAAAAATATCTTTGTTTTTTAAGAAAAAAACAAAACTATGGTCTCATATAATATCTATCTTATTAGAAAATTGCATCTATGAAATCAGTCTTATAGATCTCATTCAAAGGCTAAGCATTTATCTTTATTTATACTTATGTACTTATGTTTATTCATTCAATTAATCCAGTTCCTTTCACTTGGACATTCAAACTCTGAGAAAGTTTATTTAATTCATGAATAGCCTTTTTTAACTTTAATAAATTTTCAAATTCATTTTTCACTTCAAAGTCATCATGATGTATTATATACACAACTTATACTAAGTTATTTTTATATAATGTTGTTTGGGCTTCAATTATATATATCTCATATTCAAAATGAACTAAAATAGAAATAATTATTTTAATATAATTTATCTTCACTACCAGAGATAATTTTTCCTCATATCTTATACCATGAATTTTATTGCAACCCTTTTCCACCAAGTTCTCTTTATAGGTAGATACTCTACAAACAATTTTAGTTTTCCTAAAGAACACCCAATTGAACCATAGATGTATAACCCCATCTTGAATGTTGAATTTGATTTTTTTTGGTTAGTGTACATGTATTTTATCTCATATTCCATTTATTTTAACCATTTCTAAAAATTAGAACTCTAAATGGCCTCCTAGAATTAATAAGGTTAATTCACTATAAATATTAACCAATTATCATTGATCTTAGTTGAAAATTTTTTGAAAACCCTATAGCCATTTTCCTATAAATATGGCGAGGTTTCTAGGTATAGTCCATGAAATTTCACTCTTGATAAAAGACATTGCATGTCACAAAACATGATACTTTACACAAACTACAGAGTATTAAACCCATGATGTTTCCATAACTCTCTTTTTGTGTGACATAAGTTCAAAGATGCTCCATTAATGAGAAATATTTTTTAATTTTTGGTGGGGAATCTTTACATTAAGCATCTATTTTCTCAAAACATGCAGACCCTTAAGAAAAAAAATACTAGTTCTATAACCTAGATTTTTTAAAACTAAAAAAACTTCGGAAATGTTTGATTAGACCACCAAATCCATTGATGATTCTAATATTAGGAGTAAATAAATGGTTCAATTTCTTTATATTCCCCAAGATTGTAGTAGTATCTTAAATATAAATTAATTTTTGAGTCTACCAATAGAGGGATATAGGGTATATCTTCTAACTAAATGATTTATTCTCTATAATTTCACTTTTCTTGATGATTTTTTTCTCCCAAATGTGGATGATCATCCATCAAGGATTGGTTTCTCATTCCATGAAAAGATCCAATAATGGAACATGATTTTTATATTTCATACATTGATAGTGTATAGTGTTACAAAAATGTATACCCATTGAAATGGATTCAGGAGTGTCACAGCGAAATTTCTGAAAAATGAGGGTTTCATGATACATTATTTATGGATCATGCAAGAAAGAATCTTAGACAATTAGATGGGATAGTATTAGGATTGGGATTTATGGTAAGGAAAAAAATTTATAGATGAATTATTGTGAGAGTAATTACTGCACCACACGTACATATAATATGGGGGTGAGTTTCATCATATAGGATTTTATGAGGTAATGTGGATTTTTCAATTCCATATATACTATTATCAAAATTTGTTGATAGGGATATTAAGCGGGTGGTCACCAGAATCCAACACTTTCTATCGTCATCATGAATAATTTGGGATCAACCTATGGGATCATTACCACATTAGTGGGAACCCTCTCACAGTCTTATAATATGAGGAATTAATCTTAAAACCTAATGCATGGGGGTGTAGATCAGACATTGTGGATATAGAAGAATCTAGTGGATAATCTCATGTAGATACTATGAAATTACTCATCATTTTATACAGATATAACCTTCAATACATGGTAAGTCCTATTTTTGAACATTAATAAGACTCTATTGTTATGATGACCTATGTAATTCTCTATCATTAAACATAAAAGGAAATTTGGATCTTATTTGATTATTTTTTAAGAATGATAGTCTGAGTAGTGGGGGTACATCATTAAATACTTGCACACTATGGTCAGATATATAGAATTCCTTGTGACTTTTCTGATAGGGTAGTTATTTCTAATCAGGGATGTGTATATAGGATTGTGTCCAGGTATCCTAGTGATGGGTTATAAACTTTAATTTTGAAACTTGGACAACATTTTCATTTTATTGTTCACCAGATTGTACAACCTATATGGTCACATTGTGACAGAAGACATACCCAAGAACATCTTCAACCCTTTTCAGTTCTTATATTGATGGGTCATGGAACACATCAAGGGGTGTTAATTTCCAACCATTTTCACACCATGAACACCAAATTCATAACTAAACACCCAAATATTGATATGGTATGGTTAGTTTTTCTTAGTTAAGTTAATGTGTTGGCCCATATCTATAATGTCCCTAACTTTAAATTTTGTCCTTTCATATGCCTATCATGATAGATGGTCGATTATGGACATGTAACTATTGAGAATAATTTATATTTAATGAATTGGGGTACTGGTTTCATAGATAGATGACCATATCTATTGTGAGTTTTATACCTGATCCAGATTCACTCACTAATTCTATTGCATCCAATTTCCAATAATGTAGTTATACATAATAAATTTTTACTAAAAGGAATCTCTCATAATAGTGATATTGGAAATCATTATTCTTGAAAATACCATTATTAAATGGTAATTAATGTTAATATCATGCATTTTTTTAATGATTTTTCAAATTACTTTCATGAGTGTTTTATTTTTTATCCTTGAAGATGAAATCGATAATAATCATATTTTAGAGATTATTTATAATCAAAGGCAGTTTTTAATTAATGAATAAAATATGGATATAAAATATCTAGAATAAAATATCTTTATTTACATATTTATATTATATTACAATAGTAATTATGTTCCCATTTTTCAATCAGGATATAAATTCATAGTATTGTTCAAATAGGTGGTTAAACAGACACAAATATGAACAAACAATGTTTAATATATGGTTATGAGGTGGTTTAGTAGCAATATCAAAAAATATTATCATAATTATATTATTTATTATTTATTAGTGTAATATTTAATAATTCCAATGGAAATAAATGAAAAAGTAATGGATATAAAAATATGAATAAAATATTTCATTCATTTTATGATTGTTCTAAATGGTAGATTTAACAATTATTGTTTATTTTTTATATAATTAATAGAATACAAAATTTCATGTAAAAAAATAAATGGTGGGTTAAACATCATATTTATCCTTTAAAACCATTCTCATGAAAATCCTTGTAAGGAAGTGATGAAATGTAAAATGAAAATCCGTAATTTCGGGACTTCTCATGCATTGAATAAGTAAGTAGTAATCATGAGAACCTTTCTAAGATGACTTATATTCAAATCAGTCATGCAATCTCATGTGAAATGGAAGGCCTCCCACTACCACTTATTTCCAACATCTAGAATGAATCATGTGGTATTAGGAATATTTTTTTATTTACCCAAAACTAATCAAGAAGTATAAATTCTCCCAAGAAGAACACCCTCAGAGTATTGGCATCAAGACCTTAAACTATGTACATCCAATTATGAAGATGTTTTTCTAGTGAAATTCTTCTTTACTTATATATTAACATTGTTTTTATATTATCTTTAATGTGATGAGAACATCCCTAGAAAAAACCATGTTCCAAGTATGATGATCTTATTATGGTACATCCCCCTTTTCAAAGTATCATAACCTTAAACTGCTTGCGTCCCATCCTAGAGACTTTTGTGTAGAAGATGACCACTCTTTATCTCTATTCAAATTACTTTCATTTTACTCAACATATATAATTATCTAACTCATCATGGTTTTTGAGAATTGTTTATGGCATTAAAAGTTACATCATCACTCGCCAATGCCATACATGCTTAGACTATGTGTGACAGTACAATCCACATAACCTAAATATAATAGAACCCTCTATGGTCAAAGTTATGTTTCCATAAAGCCCATCCCATAATTAACCAAATGAAATGACCCAAAACCATCCATGTAAATAGATATATAAACCTATGAGGTTTAAATCCAAAAAAATGAATCCTAAGAAAAATTTACGCCTCCTATATCTAAGTCACCCTTCCATGGATGGATAAAAAGTTATAACATAACGGGAAAATGGAACAAATCATTTAAGGATAATCACTGAGACCTATAAAAATTCCAACTATTCTCATTGATACCATTTCTTTATAAGAAAGTTAGATCAGATCATTCACCCCATTTTTCCACTTATTAATGTCCTCTATATGGCTCTAGAATCTCAATCCCACATTAGGTTTTTCCCCCACTCAAGACTGCATGATTTACCTATGGTTATGATTAAATATATACAACCCCAAACACTTCAAAAATGAACTCACATACTTACTAAAAGACATATATTTCATTGTTAAGGTCCTTACTATGTGATGTTATTCTGCATGATCAATTTCCTCTCCACATGTTTTTAAATAGCATCAACACATCCTAATGTCATGACTTTAAACTGTGTGATGTTTTATCTCCCACCTAAATAAAACTCCTCCATAATTGTTCATAATCTACTATATATCTTGGAAGAAATAAGTTTTATTTGATTACCATATCTTTGGATATCTTTTGAGGTATGTATCTCATATCATTGGCCTACACATAATTCTCCAACCTATGTCATTGTATCTTGGTAACAGAAATTCCATGTCGGTGCGTGATCCATTATAGAACAGAAAATAAATTGGATCTTCTATTTTCTAGGGTATATGTCAGGGAGGAGTAATTTTAATATCATACAGACCACTGTATAGTGATTGAAAATAATTCACCCACATTCCATTCTAGGAATTCATCACAGATGATACATATCAAAAAGTATATTAGTGGAACATTTGTTGTGAACTTTTTCAATGGTTTTAATTTTTCCATCTGATATATCATTCAATAATTTAAGCTCTATGGTTCAATCCACACTTCTTCTAATTCCATATGCTCAAGTGGAATGAAAAAAATCAATGTATTCCTTTTTTATGCATTCCCTGATGTTATTAGGTCGAATTGATTTTTAGGATAACATCCAACTGATTCTCCACTTCTAGAGGTGCTCCTTTGTAACTGATGCAACATTATGGTTCAAAATTTTTTTGTCCCATAATGTATTTTTATTAAAGGTGTAAAATCATCAATGTAACCTTGTTTCATATATATAGATAGACTTTCATGGGTTTATCTACATTGGATAGGATTCAATAACACAATTAAGAAACATCACACCTCTCACTGATGTATGGTTACTCAATATGTCATTTCCTAATATTCATGTTGGTTCATTCATCCTAGTCACATGATGTTAAGTTTTATGATATTCAACCTTCTCACATGACATTAAATAGTTGGAAAATGTCATTTTCATAGTCCATTAAACTATATGACATTCATCCTTGTCATGTGACATTAAACTATTTGAAAGTATCCTAGACATAAGACATTAAATAGTATGACATGCATCCTTGTCATAAAAAATTAAACTTTAGGAAAATGTCTTCGTTAAAAGATTTTAAATATTTTTACATTCATCCATTTAATGTGATATTAAACTGTAGAAAAATATCCTAGATACATGACATTAAAGTGTATTACAGTCATCCTTTCAACAAGACATTAAAGTACATGGTTATCATCCTTATTAACGGAAGTAAATCTATGTGTCTAATGTATAAGTATCATGATGTAAAACGATTCCATGAAGTCCTAGTTATAAGAATTTAATCAGTAATACTGAGGTAATTTTGTATGAAATTTTATACTATAGAATCACCTCATCATCTTCAGCCAAGGCGATACCCTCCTACTTTTAGTGTCTTGTCTCTTACTACACTACCTATAAGAATAACAGGTGGATTGATTCCAATTTCATTATATATATAGTTATTTAATGATATCATATTCTATTCTAGGTACTGCCATTTTCATTATCAGGGTAATTCTATCATCTTCACACTACCTTAGTGACCAATACCCTTTTGTTTATTTAACTACTCCCATAAGGCTTTGAGGTGGTTCCCCTCACAAAGGATAGTTTTATCCCTTATCATTTCCAATACCACTCATCACTATTCCCAAATGATCTGTGAAATGATGTTTATAATGTTCAAATATACCAAAAAATCCCCATATTTTCACTCTCACACTTCATGTCTTACTCAATTTGGACCCTCATCATCCTCCATGTTTAAGAAGGCTCCCCTAAAATGAGGGAACATGGCCTAAATTATCTCACCTCCTGCCTAAATAACTCACCCTAAATGTTATTTGGCATTAATTTATACCTCCCATGTTATGAACATGGTCAATGGTCTATCCAAAATTTTCCCAACCTACCCATAGTGGTGAGATAGTGGTACATATTTGTTGAAGAAAATGTTTTTTCTTATCATGAAAAAAAAATAATTCCCCTTAGTGGTTCAGATATTAAAAGTCATTAAATACTTCAAACATTTCTCTTACATTATTGAAGAATTCTATATCCTTAGTTTTACCCTGATCATGCATTAATGCAATCCTGTGAAGCAATTCATTCATTTAAGGGCTTCCCCAACAGACCTCCCCTATGAATATACATTCACAATGGTCATAGTTTCATTATAACCTCAACTCTTCTTCTATTGTTGTTGAATCTTGAGTGGCCTAAGTAGTTTTATTATACTATTATTTTCCCACACTGAGTATTAATCATGTGGTCTTACGAGTCATGATATTTTTTTCCCATACTTTTGGGTCACCCTGTGATATGGGAAATGAATCTTTAATATTCCAAATATCATGAATATAACCTAAATAAATACCACATGGTCAAAAAATCATTAACTAAAACCATATTGACCACATTTTATGGGATAAACTATCCAAGAAATAAGCTTTTGAGGACTCCGTAATCACCTTATTGAGATCAAAATTGCTTTTATCTATCTGGGAAAACATTCGCAATCCCCTATTATAAGCTTCATCACCAAAAACATGAATCAATGAGTATGTTTTTTCATATCATCTAGGAAAACTACCTATCCCCCCTCATTCATAAATATTTCAAGATGTTAAACAGAAAGGTTTAGTCCCCACTACGTGTCTTAAAGAAATTGTTGGATTTCCTAATATTACCCAATCTTGGAATATTATCTTACAAAGAAATTCATTGTTGAGTCTACCAACTGAGTTAGAGATGGGATATATTCTCAAAAAAGTATTGATTCTCTATAATTTCAGTCTTCTTGATGATTTTTTCTCCTAAATGTGGATGATCATTCATCAAGTCTTTGGTTCTCATTCCATGAAAAGATCCAATAATGGAACTTGATTATTATTTTCCATTCATTGATAGAGTATAGTGTCACAAAAAATTACACCCACAACAATGGATATAGGAGTTTCACTGTGAAATTTTTGAAAAATGAGGGTTTCATACTACAATATTTAAGGATTGTGAAAGAAAGAATCTTAGACAACTAGATGGGCTAGTATTAGGATATTGATTTATGGTAAGGAGTAAATTTTATAGATGAATTCATGTGGGTGTAATGGGTTCACTACATATACATAGAATATGGGGTTGAGTTTCATTATATTGGATTGTATGAGGTAGTGGGGATTTACCAACTTGAGATATACTGTTACCAAGATTTTTTTATAGATATATTAAGTGGGTGGCCACCAAAATCCGACACCTTCTACCATCATCATGAAGGATTTGGGATCAACCTATGGGATCACTACCACATTGGTGGGATCACTCTCATAGTATTAAAATATGAGGAATTACTCCAAAAACCCAATTCATGGGGGAATACAGATCAGAAGTTGTGGATAGAGAAGATTCTAGTGGATAAAATGATAAAGATACTATGGAATCATTCATCCTTCAATACAAATATACACTTTAATACATGCCAATGCAAATTTTTGAACATTCCTATGACTCGATTTCTATGGTTGCCTATTTAATTATCTATCATCTAACATAAAAGGAAGTTGGGATCTTATTGGATTATTTTGGAGGAAGGCTAGTCTAAGAAGTGGGGCTACATTATGAAATACTTTCACACAGTAGTCAGATATACGAAATTCCTTATAACTTTTCTAATTGGGTATTTATTTCTAATCAGGGGTGTGTATATGGGATTCTGGCTCAGTATCCCAGTGATGGTATATATCCTAACAATTATAAACTAGTAAAACATTGTCATTCCATTGTTCACCAGGTTGTACAAACTATAGGGGTACGTTGTAATGGAAGACATAACCAAGAACATATACAACCCTTTTTTGTTCCGATATTAATGGTCCATTGAACACATCAAAGGGTTTGAACTTCCAAAAACTTTCACCCCATGAACACTGAATTCATACCTAACCTCCCCAACATTGATGTGGTATAGTTCGTTTTTCTTAGTAAAGCAACTGTGATGGCCCATATCTACAATGTCAGCTACTTTAAATTCTGAACATTTTTATCCCTATCTAGATAAATGATCGATTATAGATAAGGAAATATCAAGAATAAGTTAGGTTTATAGACTTTATTTTGTGGGGTACTTGTTTCATAGATAGATGACCATATTTATTGTGGGGTGTATACCCCAGCCAGATTCAATCACCAATTCAGCTACATCCAATGGCTAGAAATGCAGGTATACATGAGTATTTGTACTAAATGGTATCCCTCTGTGATTCTCCATCTTTGGTGATTGTTTACTATTGGGGGATATAGGGAAACCATCACACTACCATATGTCAATTATGAAGCCAATTTTACATAGAACTATGAGAATAATTAGTTTGGGGAATGTCTAGGCATAATCATATTAAAATAGATGTGGTGGATGACGTCATTAGAAGAACCTAAAGGGAAATAGAGAATAAAATGGGATACCATCAGGGGTTCTCACTAGGTATAAATAAGGTCATGTGATGGTATAGTTATGAAAATTGTGGAATTTTAGGTGTCTTTCATTCATAATCCATTAGATATATCCCCTAAAGAATGCATGTCCATAGGTGTGGATCTCATGTGGAAGTGTTGATGTGATTAGGTAAAGAGATCTTATGCCACCACAAATAAGTCTGTAAGGGCTACATGGAATATTTTGTCCAACCTAGTACAAGTGGTAGATGACATAATCCTCCCTAAACTTTGGGAGATATAGAATGTTCTATGATTTACCCACATGATGTAGATGTTGTGGAGGATGCTTATAATGGATGAAATCAAGATGATAGAGGTAATTCCCACTAGGATTTTCATCCGAGTTGACTAACATGAGAGGATTGAGTACCTTGTCGACATGGATGCCATGGAATGATGGAATGGAGTTGGTGATCCCCACACTAATCAGATGTAATCCCTCGGTGGTCATGGCTAGTAGTGCGGCGTCTCCCCCGGCTTCCTCCTCCAGGCGTATTCCCCTGATCTCGTTGGGGCCGAAGGTTGCAGCAATAGTGGAGGGTGTTCCTTCTGTGGAGTTCTCGGCTCAGGAACTCCAAGAGGCGTCCTCCTTCCACAACCTCACCCTGGTGGTGTGGTTTGGTCACAACAAACCTCCCCTTGGTTTCATTAGGGACTTTGTCGAGTCTTGGGGGCTAAGCATGCCGGTAGCTGATTCAGAGCTTTCCAGGGTGACATTTTGCATCCACCTATTCTCCAAGGAGGACATCATGATGGCTTTGGCGTGGGAAGATCAGTGGTGTGGTTTGTGGCAGTTCTCTCTACCACGGTGGTCATGGGAATACCACTTCAGTAAGAAGTCACCTTCGGTGGTCGTGTGGGTCTCCTTGTCTGGACATCCGTTGCCTTTCCAGAACCCGGTGCTTTTGAAGTCGATTAGAGACTCTTTGGGGGCCTTCCTCTACTCCGATGAACCCACGACGTGTCTTTTAGCTACTTCGAATCTTCGTATCTGCATGGATCTTGATCTTTCGGAGTGTTTTCCTTCTCGTGTGGTGTTGCGCTCTGGGGATGGTCTTTCATGGTGGAAGAGGCTCCTCTTCAAAGGCTCCCCTAGGTTCTGTGTGGCATGTGGTCTTCATGGCCATTCGGTGGTGGTTTCCCAGAAGGGGAAGGCAGGGATACTGGCATCTGTCTCTTGTCGTAGGGGTCTTCTGATGGGCGGATCGTCTATCTCGGCCCCCGAGACGGGAGTGTTAGTCATCGGGGGTTCTTTATCTAATTCAAATTCAAACTACAGGAGGGGTTCCCTCGCGCTGCCTGCCATCTCTGATATTTCTGGATTGTCTGAGGTGGGGGTCTGCACCCTGGGGCCCGCATTGCCAGACGTGGACCCTGTCTCTTTTTCACCTATCCCTCTTGGGGTCAACATGGGTCCGGCTTTGGCGGTCCCGGCTCTGTAGGCTTCAACAGACCCCTAGGAATTTTTTGAGTTCCTGTTAATGGCTTTGACGGTGCCCCCCCCCCCCCCATTCTCATTCTCCTCGTCTGGTGCTTCAGATTTCTACACATCTCTTCCCATATATTCTGCAGCATTCTCTGAGTAGCGACTTGGATTTAGCAGCAATGGATTCCCCTTAGGGGGCTCAGTTTCAATAGGTATGCTCAAAGAGTTTGAGGCGGCCCATAGCTCTCTGCAGCATTTGGTGCTAGTTTCCCTCCTCCAAGGGGAGCCATCTCCTTGCGT
The DNA here is from genome assembly GCA_963277665.1 of Viscum album. NCBI lineage: Eukaryota > Viridiplantae > Streptophyta > Magnoliopsida > Santalales > Viscaceae > Viscum > Viscum album. Next base: position 1,657,459,932 of record OY728128.1, read on the forward strand.
CTCGTGACACCAGCCCCCAGTTAGGTTCTCCTTGTCAGAGGTGTCTGTCGTCCCATTGGTGAAGAAGCATTTTACAACTTTTCTTCAGGGTGTTATTGACGCTACGGTCACTCGCTCGAGGTCCAAAGAGAAGGTCTTGTTGCTTGCCCCTGCACCCAACAGTCTGCTCGGCCAGAAGGCCAAGAGGACCCACGTCTAATGTTCTCCGTGATTTTTTGGAATACCCAGGGCTTGGGGGTACGAGCTAAATGCACCTTCATGGAATCAGAGTCTAGGAAGCATCATGCTTCAATAGAGGTTATTTTGGAAGCCAAACAGAACACTGGTAAGCTTCAGGTTCTCGCTCTGAGAATCGGTTGTTGTAATTCCTGACATGGGAGCCTGGATAAAGCCCATATTTGGATCTGTTGGAAGAAGAATGTGAAAGTCAAGGTGTTATGTTTTTCGAGCCAATGCGTCAATGCAAGGGTTTTGGGTGGGGGGATCATGGTGCTTTTTCCTTCGTTTATTCTAGTACAGAGGCGGAAAGGAGGAGTGATATTTGGAGCTTTTTATCCTCTTTTTAGATGGGGGCCTTCCCTGGTTCGTGGGGGGTTACTTCAACTCCATTGTTTACCTCACTGAGATGCGAGGGAGTATTTCATACGTTTCCCGTGGCATGCAAGACTTCCAGGCTTTCATTTCATCTGCGGGCCTACTGGACATGGGTTTCAGCGATAAGAAATACACTTAGTACAACAACAATAGGGGTGCTAACCGCATTTGGAGTCGGATGGACAAGTATCTTACCAATCTTCAAGGCCTGGATTCCTTCCCATAGGCCTTGGTCACACAATTATCTAGGTCACTCTCGGATCATTCTCTGCTTCTGGTGGCGCTTCGAATGGATAATAGTGGAGTTTTGGATTTTCACTACGATAGTAACGGGCATAGGACGGAGGGATTCATGTAGATGGTGAAGAACTCATAGGACCGGGAAGAGAATGGGTGGTTAGGGTGCGGGCTTGAAAATTTCTTGAAGCATTTAAAGAATGATATCCAAGGCTTGTTGGTCGAGAGACCTCAGGCAAGCATGGGAGTGGATAGAATTCAGTTGGATATCGAGAGGCTGGAGGAAGAGTTGCAGTCTAACTGGGAGGAGAGCAGGTTCACTGTGCTTTGCGAAAAATGTATTTTTCTTGTTGAGAAACTTCTTGAGATTGAAAGGTCCTATAGGAAATTATCTCGGGTTTGTTGGCTTAAGGAGGGCGACAAGAATAGTGCATTTTTTCACGCCTGCCTGAAGGAAAAGAGTTACATGAAGCTCAACTTCAACCTTGGTAACAGGGTGTTTATTTCGGACGTTGGGGATGCTGGTCGTTTGGATCTGGACCACTTTGAGAAGGTTCTGGAAGGTGGATGGACTTTCAGGCAGGATCAAAGCGCGGAGGAGGGGGCTGGTGACTTCCTGGGTTGCATTCCACAACTGGTGGAGGGGTCTGATAATTCGCGGCTGATGGAGTTACCATCTGCAGTGGATATTAAGGTTGTAGTCCTGGGGATATCTCTGGATAGTGCCCCTGGGCCGAATGGGTTCCCAAGATCATTTTATGTGGGTGCGTGGGAGATTGTGGTGCCACAGGTGATAGAGGTCATATAGGATTTCTTCCATGGTGGTGCCCTCAAAAGAAGCATCTGCGGCTCCATGGTGGTTCTTATTCCGAAATTCAAGGACCCTTATAGACTCACTCACTATAGGCCTATCTGTCTGTGCAACAAGTCCTATAATATTCTAGCTGGCCTTCTCTCACGAAAGCTTGGCAGTGTGATTCCTAGGCTCGTCTCAAGAGAACTGCATGGTTTTATTCAAGGTCGGAGCATACATGGGGCGGTGGGCATCTCTAGTGAACTGGTCAGGGATCTCAAAAAGAAGGTGATTGGGTCTAATGTCATTTTTCATGTGGATATAGGCAAGGCTTATGATACCATGGAATAAAGCTTCATGATTTGTGTTATGAGGAAGTTGGGCTTCAACAAATGGTTTTGTGATCTTTGCTTCCACTGTTATTCCTCCCCTTGGCTGTCCATTTCCATTATGGGGAAGGTGTTTGGCTTCTTCAAGATGGTGCGTGGGGTTTGGCAAGGAGATCCCCTGTCTATGACCCTCTTTTTCCTCACACAGGATTCTCTCTCCCAAAACCTTCATAGAGGGATGGAAGAGGGCAGGCTATCTCCTTTTCACTCACGAGTTGGTTCGGAGGGTGTGTCCCACATCATGTTCGCTGATGAAATCCTAGTGTTTCTGAATGGGAGGAGGTGATCATTTCAAGGTTTTATGGAGATCATGCACACATTTGAGTTCTTGAGCGGCCAAGGCATCAACTACTCCAAGAGTAAGGATTTCATTTCTATCAAGTGCTACGTCCAACACTGCAGGGAAATACAGGGAATTTTGGAATGCCAAAGGCGGCAGTTACCGATGATCTATCTCGGAATTACCCTATCCCATGGTCGTATCAAAAACCATTTCTTTGAAGTAGAATTCTTGGAAGAATAACCAACTGGAAGAGTATGTTCCTTTCGTTTGGGGGGAGAGTCACATTGATCAATAGGGTGTTCACGTCCATCCCAATGCACATCCTTTCAATCTTCAAAGTGCCAAAGGGTATCCTTTCAAGGATGGAGAAAATATACAACGCTTTTCTTTGGGATGCCAACCAAGAGGGGCAGTTCCATTGGGCCTCCTGGAGATGCTTAGTGAGGCATGTGGACAAGGGCGGGGTGGGTATCCATGACATTTTTGGGACCATACTGGGGTTATAGGCATGGTTGGCATGGGAGGTTGTTAAGGGGGACTTCTTATGGGCTTATTTCTTTAGAGGACGATACGGGTGGGACGGTGAGTCCCCCGCATTCTTCGGGCCTGGCCTTTCCCCACTGGCTAAGGACATTCTCTCCCATTTAGAGGTGCTTTAGGGTTCATCCTATTGGATTATTGGCCACGATGAGGTTAGTTTTTGGAGGTCAAACTGGGCGGGCGTCCGGCTCTTCTTCTATGGATGCCTGATTCCAACGGTGTCCTTCAGGGAGGCGTGCGACTTCCCATCTTTTATTCAGGCCGTTCTCAACCAGGACCAGAGGGATATTTTTGATACCATCACCCTAAATAATGATGCAGACAGGTGTTGTTTCATAGGATCTACCTCGGGCCAGTTCTCTATCAAGGATTACACCAGGTTGCTTTCTGTAGATATGACTCTAGATGAGTGGGCCTTGAAGTTATGGTGCAAAGAGTTCCCCACCAAGATGAACTTTCTTTTGTGCCGGATTAGGAACTATGCCCTGCCGATGGACGAAATTCTGCAAAGGAAAGGCATCCCCTTGGTGTCCCACTGTCTATGTTGTGCGCAACCCAGGAGGGAGTCAACGATGCACCTGTTCTTCCAGAGCGAATGGGCTGAACACCTTTGGTCCATGTTTCCCATCCATTTTTATTGTGTTATACTCATAAATCCTTCCATGATTTCATGTCCTACTATTTTCACGAGGTAGGGATCAGTGAAACATAGATCAAAATTTGGGCCTTTGCTCTTTCTTCCAACTGCTGGACTCTTTGGGAGGCTAGGAACTAGGCGAGGAGGGGCGATCTGCCCTTGGTAAGGTTCCTTCAGATGCGGGCGAAGGCTCTCACCATTGAGATAGGTTCTGTAATCAAGGGTAGCCAGGCCTCTTCGGCCCTCTGCAGCTTCCTCAACAAGACATGCCCGACTAGTTCTACGGGTGGTTTGGGGGGTAGGTGGGTACGCTAGAACCCCCCCCCCCCCCATGCATGGGTTGAAAATGAACGTGGAAGGCTTTTTCAAGAGTCAGATTATGCAAGGAAGGGGTCTTATTCATGGTTCATGTGGCTCAGTGTTGGCAGGTTTCAATGCCTTCTTCGGGGAAGGAAACTCTCTGGGGGCAGAAATGAGGGCCCTTCTCATAGGGCTCACCATTTTTAAGAGGTTGGGCTTGCGGGTGGAGGTTATTGAGTCTAATTCGGAGGCTTTGGTCAAAATGGTTAGAGGGACCTATGAGGTGCCCTGGATACTTAGTTATTTCACCCTAAGGTGTTCATTAGAGACGAGTCAGGGCCAATAGGTCCATCATGGTTTGAGGGGAGCTAATTTTTCTGCTAATGCGCTCACCGATTTGGGGAGTCCAGAGGATCCTCTTATCGTGTATAATAGTATTGGGTTGCTCCCCGCAAACTGTTTGTTGTTTTTCCAAGGGGATGCTCTTGGTTTACACCATTTTCTCCCCCCTTAAGGGTTTCTCAGTGCGTATGTTGTGGGCCGGTGGCCACTTCCTTACTTTAATAAAAAAATAACAATTCTCTCTAGAGTGAAATATTCTCTTAGTAAGTGCAGTTAAGTGATGAATTCTCAGGTGAAGTGGTAATATCTCATCTAACAATGAGTTAACCATGATCCTATTTCATGGGGTAAGTATCAAGATTGTGGGTTTTATGACATAGCTATTTTTTAATAATTTTTTACAAGGATCCTTCCTCTAATTCATATAGTGAGAAACTTATAGAGAAAAATTAGGGAGAACATGAGTAGATACTACTATATACCCAATCCGTGAGGTCATCTATGGGGGCCACATCCTTGTGTTCATGAAGCGAATTGATCTAAAATAGGGGAAATCCTCCTAATATGGTTAGATGTTTGAATCCACATATATCCTTGATGTAAAATATCAATCCTACCCTTATCTATTTTTTATTTTCTAAGATTAATTCTTGGAATTATATACTAGATTTCCTTTTCTACTTCTATATGTAACACATACCTATATGAACTAGTGATAGATCAGGGGGTTCCTACTAACACGTAGGTGTCCCTAGTGTTTGAAATCACTTTCCATGTTATGATCATAGAGAGTTCAGCTTGGTCGGGGTCCACCTATGCTATAATGACTAATGGGATGATGTATATATATATAATCAATGCATTTAAACAGTGTATTGATGTTCCATCATGGATTGTATTTAACTCATTCATTGATGTAGGTTGACCAAGAAATGAATTTATTGTGAAATTGTTTGAGGAAGCATTATTTAAGGGGCACATCTAGCCATATAGACCTAGGGATAAAATGATCATACTATCATTTAGAGTGATGGATCCCATGCCTAAGACATCTATTATTGGTGTTCAAAAATATTTTCTACCCTTGGTAGTCAAATTGATTCCATAGTAGTTAGAAACATATAAGGGGAAAACTATTGTCATATAACAATATATTATCACACTAAAAGAGATGGTTGAGGGAATGGTGGAGCTCCTAGTTGGTGAGAATGAGTACTCCAGTAAATGGTCAGGTGAGGTTGATCTTCCCCTTAATATAGATCCCAACCTATTAGATAGGAGCCTACAAGAGTATCAAATAACTGACAAAATTGCATCCTTCCCCAAGTACTAGCTGCTGTTTATTAAAGGCCTTAAAGACTCTAGCTCATAAATTTCCAAGGAGAACCAAGTGGTTTGATGTTTATCATGGATAATATTTGAGAATATTATCACATTTATCCCATTTTTATGATTTAGCGGGTTGGATGATGTCCTTTCATCAATGGATGGTGAATTTAGAGACTGTTGGTGTAGACTATCACCCCCTCTACATGCTAGCTTCATAAATTTTGGTTGAACAGGTGCATGTATAATGGAAATAATTCAATTTTTCATACTACAAGTAAATTAATAAGTAAATTAAGTAAAATTATAAATTAAAGTAAGATATTTATGAATTATAAGAGTGAGTATGACACCATTAGGTCATCATCACTGCAAAATAGGAAGTTATTATCCCACTAAGGGAATAGTTGGCAGTAACCAAATCTTCGGCAGTCTGGGAGACATCTTTGGTGGTAGTATATAGGAATGAAAATGGAAATCTGAAGGCATAGACTAATAAATATTGATCTAATGATAAGTAAGAGATCATGGGGATAATTCAGTGAATAAAAATACTTGAATAAACCTCATAGATTTTATCTAAGCTAGAGCTAGCTGTCACTCAAGCAGAACCATAAGGGGGTGTTTTAAGGTATATTCTCCATTATCTAGAATGATCTTTTTATATTGTTATACAAAATAAATAAATCACTTTTTTCTAATTACATTAATAATATCTATACTCAATAACATTACTAAGGAAAATGAATATAAATATTTGGGCCAACATAAGCCATTCTTAGTCTAAGAAATGATAGATGAGTAGAATATCACACAATTATACAATAGTGTGGGATTTTCTGAATGTGTCAGAATCAAAATACATTGTCAATAACCATTTGATTTTCACAATTATGGGAAAATCATGTTGGTGTGACTCAATGTTTTTGGTTTCCTAAGAAATGTGCATGGAGTGGGAGGTTGTCATATTAAAGATGTTATAACTTCGAATTTGAAAGGAGAGGATGATAAAGATAAATTTTGACATCAAGAGTCAGTGTTAATTGATGGAGGAGGTATGTGGGTTATTAATAACTTTTTAAAAAATTTGAATCATAGCTTCCACTATTGTTCTCCCAAATATGTATTCTATGAGGAATGTTCCTTGGATAGAAGGTGAGCCAATTTATAACATACACTATTGTCATATGGGTCTCCTTTTATATATGAAGATGGTTCCTCTAAGGAGTGTTCCCTACATAAAATTTGAGAAAATATATGTCACACACCATCATTTTAGGTGAGACCATTTGGGTTGGAGATTTGTATGTCCATCCAATTCCAGGGGGGAAATATTTTATCTAGAAGAGTATTATTCTAAGGATAGAACTCTTAGGATCATAGCATGATGTGTTAGACATATCGATAGAGTATTCTAATTAGATTAAGAGAATGTGTGCTAGTAGGGAAGCACATGTGAGAATAAAAGAAATTTATGAGAGGTAAATAGCAACCAAACCCTTAGGAAGTGATTAAAGTCCTCAAGAACTACTTTATTTATTATAACATATATTAAACCAAATAAGGGTTGGTGTTTTAAGGTCACATATATCGGATGACTGGTCAATCATTTATGTTTGTGCATGCAGTACTAATGATTCATGCCTTTTAAGGTCAAGCACACAAGGCCAGGGGTTTTTCTTTTAAGGTCATACATTCATGACCTGTTGGGGAATTTCATTTTATGATCCTAGATTAAGGACCATAGGGTGTGGGGTTTATGTTCATGGATCTTTTACCATTGGGTGTTCCTTTTAATGTTGGTCATTCAGGACTAGTGGTTTTTTGAATTTTATAGTAAAGAATCCAGGACCAAATGATCAAATTTTATAGTCAAGGAATCAGGATTCTAGCACACTAATGATTAAGGACTCATATATTGGAATATGAGAAGGTGAGGAATTTTTTTTGGAAAAAGATATCAAACCCCATTATGAATGTAAGGATCCATAGTGTTTGACACGAATGTGCATCATATTTTCAATATAGGGAAATAAAGTTTAAGTTTGTGATGTTTGGTCCACAAAATACTCTATAAAAGTTAAATAAATGCACGAGAGAAGGGGTTAATATCTCGAAATTGAGTTTAGAAAGGGGTCAAAATGATTTTTTTCATGGATGCTTAAATTCCATTGAGGGACATAGGGAAACCATCACACTGCCATATATCAATTATGCCAACATTTTTACCCAGCACTATGAGAAAGTTTTGGTCGGGGATTTTCTAGACACAATCATATGAAAACAATTGGTGGGTGTCTCCATTAGTAGAACCTAAAGGTAAATAGAAAAAAATATAGGATACCATTAAGGGAGCTCACCATGTATAAATAAAGGCCCATGATAGTGTAGTTATGGGAATTAAGGGGTGATGGGGGTCTTTCTTTCATCATCCTTTAGGTAGGGACTCAGAATAATTTGTGCGTTTAGGTGCATATCTCACCTATAAGTGTCAATTTGATTGGGTAAAGAGATCTTGTTCAACAAAAAATGGGGCTGGAAGGAATATAGTGACGAATTTTTCCAACCTGGTATAAGTGTTATATGACATAATCCTCCCTAAACTTTAGGAGATGTAGAATGTGTTATGATTTTTTCCACATGATGTAGCTATTGTGGTGGAGGATCATAAGGGACGAAATCAAGATGATATAGGTTATTCTCACTAGGAATTTCACCTGAGTTGAATAACAAGAGAGGTTTGAGTACATTATCGACATGTAATCCATGGAATGCTGGAATGGAGATGGTGATCCTGACACTAATCATGTGTAATCCATTATTATAAGGGGAAAGTGTATCTAAGTGATGAATTCTCATGTAAAGTTGTAATTTCCCATCAGATGATGAATTAACCAGGTTCCTATTTCATGGGGCATGTATCAAGATGGCGTTTTTCATGACATTGCTTATTTTTTTATAATTACTAGCAATGATAATGCCTCTAAGTCCAACAGTGAGAAACTGGTAGGAAACAAATAAAGAGAACTTGAGTAGATGCTACCAAATACCTCATCCTCATGGTCAACTATGGGGTCCCCAACCTTGCCTTCAAGAAATTAATTGATTTGAAATATAGGACTGCCTCTTGATATTGTTGGATATCTAAATCCCCCTACATTATTAATGTAAAATATCAATCATATCCTCATACGTTTTTCCATTTCTATGATTATTTCTTGAAATTATGTACTATATTTATCATTCTCATTTTCTAATTATATAATTAACACATTTCTATATGACCTAGTGATAGATTTGGTGGTTTCTACTAAGAGATAGGTGTCCCTAGTGGTAGACCTCACTTTCCTAGTTTCAAGAATATAGAGGTTGTCTAGGTCAGTGTCCACCTATGATATAATGACTAATGGGATAATGGGTATGGATTTCTTCTATTTATTTAAAAAAATATCTATTTTCCCTCATGGATGGTATTTAACTTGTTCATTGATGGAGGTTTACCATACCACTAATACTTTATGACAATGTACGAGGAATACTTATCTGAGGGGTTCATCCAGCCATTGAGACCCAGGGCTCTAATGCTCATCCTATTATCTAGAGTGTTGAATCCCATTACCAAGACAGCTATCATTGGTGTTCAAAAATATTTCCAAACCTTGGTATTCGGATAGATCCTATAGTAGAAAGAGACTTAGAAGGGGTAAACTATTGTCATATAAGAGTATGTTTTCACACTCAAGGGGATGGATGATGGAATGGTGGAGCTCATAGTTGGTGAGGGGAAGCCTCCGGTAAAGGGTCAGGTGAGTTTTATCTTCTACTTAAAATAGATCCCAACATGTTATTGAAGAGGCTATAAGAGTATCACATAGTTGAGATAATTTTATCCTTCCCCAAGTACTATCATCTATCGATCAAAGGCCTTTAAGACTCTAGCTTATACATTACCAAGGAGAACCAAGTGGTATGATGTTAATCATGGAGAAGATTTTAGAATATTATCACATTTACCCCATCTGGCTGATTTAGTGGGTTGAATGATGTCCTTTCATCGTTGGATGATGATTTTTGGGACTAGTTGTGTAGATTATCACTCCATCTACATGCTAGCCACAGACATTCTGGTCAAATAAGTACATGTATGAGGGAAAGAATTAAATTTTTCCTACTAAATATAAATTAATAAGTACATTAAGTAACATTATAAAGTATATTTGGGTATATATCAATTAGAAGAGCAAGCACGACCCCATGAGGTCGTTATCACTGCCAGAGAGAGAGTTATTGACCCTCTAAGGGTGTAGTTGGAGGTATCCAAAACATAGGAAATAGGGGATACATATTTTGTGGTGGAATGTAAGAATTAAAAGGGTCATGTGAAATTATAGAATAATAAATACTGACCAAATGATAATTAAGTGATGGTGGATCTTGTTCGGTGAAGAAAAATCCTTGAATCAACCTCATAGAATTTAGCTGAGTTGCAGCCAACTATCTCTTAAGATGATCTATAAGGGGGATTCTTTGAAAAGGGATATGCTCCATTATATGATCTGAATTATTTATATAGTTATCTACAAAAATAAATCACTTTTTTTATAATTACCTTCACAATATTTATACTCAATCACATTACTAAGGAAACTGACTAAATATTTGGGCCAACATGATCCATTCTCAGTCTGAGAAATGATAGATAAATAGAATATCACTCAATCATACAATAGTGTTGGACACGATGAATGTGTCAGGATAAAAATAACTTTTGAATCACCATTTTATGTTCACAATTATAGGGTAATCATGTCGGTGTGACTCTATGTTTTTGGTTTCCTATGAAATTTGAATGGCATGGGAGTGTTTCATATTAAATATGTTATAATTTCACATGATAAAGGGGGTAGATAAATATAAATTATGAAATCAAGAGTCATTATTTATAGATGGAGTTGGTATGTGGGTTATTAATAACTTTTTACCAATTTTTATGCATAGTTACACTATCGGTCTTCCAAATATGTATCCTCTAGGGAATATTCCTTGGATAGGAGGAAAACCAATTTATTTTGTACACCATTTTCATAGGGGTTTCTTTTTATAAATGAATATAATTCCTCCTAGGAATATTCCCTAAATAAAAGGTGAAAAAATCTAGCTCATGCACAATCAGTTTATGTGAGACCATCAGGATTGGAGATTTGGATGTCCATTAAATTCAAGGGAAAAATATTTTTGGTATAAGAGTTAGATTATAATGAATATATCTAGAACTCTTAGGGTAATAATATTAGTTGTGCGACACATAGATATAGTATAATAATTAGATAAATAGAATGTGAGCTAGTAGGGAAACATAGGTGAGAACATAAGAAATTCATGAGAGGTAAATCTCAACTAAGAACCCATGAAGTTATTGAAGGCCTCAAACACTAATTTATTTAAAATATATATATATTAAACCAAATAAGTGTTAATATTTTATGTTCAAATATATCATTCCACAGTTCATTCATTAAAGGTTGTGCATGTAGTACTAGTGAGTCATGCCTTTTAAGGTCAAGCACTCAGGACCAGTGGGTTATTTTGTTTAAGGTCACACATCCATGACCAGTGGGGGGAATTCCATTTTATGATCCTGAATCAATGACAATTAGGTGTGGAGATTATGTTCAAGAATATTTCACCATGGGGTGTTCCTTTTAATGTTATTCATTCACTAATAATGGTCAGTTTATTTTTTGGTCAGTCATTCAGGACCAGTGGTTTCAATTTTACAGCCCTAGAATCGGGATGCCAGCACGCTAATAGTTAAGGACTCATATATTGGAATATGAGGAGGTGTGAAAATTTTTTTGGACCAATAAATCAAAACCCACTATGAATGGAATATTCATAGTGTCTTTCACCAGTGTCCATCATATTACCAATATAGAGTCATACAGTTTATGTTTTTGATTCTTTCACTATGAAATCTTCTATTAAAGTTATACTAATGTATGAGATAAAGGATAAATATCTTGAAACTAACTTTTAAAATGGGTAAACCTGATTTTTCATTTATCCTTAAATGCTTAGAAGTGAATTAAATAGAGTTTTTTTATTTGTCCAAGGTAGTTTTTTTATATCACTATGTATATCATAAAATGTTAATAAATCCATACATAGTTCTTGTAGTTTACTTGGTGGGATACATGAACCATTAGAAAAATGGTACATTCTCCTAGGTAAGGATTTGAGTCACCATGCATTTTAAGTCATTTGGTGGGGACAGAACCTTGTTGTTTAAAATCTTGAAGTATTTAGGAATGAGGGGGGAGAGGTAGTTTTCATAGATGATTTGAAAAAACAACATCAATGATTCACATTAATGGCGATGGATCTTATCAAATGAGGTTGAGAAATTTTTCCTAAATATATAAAAGAAATTTTTTATCTGAATAATGAGATGAAGGATTCCTAAAAATATCATTTCATGTATAGTTTATCCCATAAAAAGGTGGTTCATACGTTTTAAGTTCATTATTTTTTTACCATGTGGTATAGATGTAGGATATAATCTTGGTATTTTTAATATTAAAGGATCATTTCCCATAACACAAGGATACACAAAAATATGGGAAAACAATATATCATGACTCGTAATACCACATGATCGATTCTCAGTGTGAGGAAATATGAGTATAATAAAACTAATTAATCCAGTCAAGATTCAAAAAAGAATGAAAGAAGGGTTGATGTCAGAATGAAACATTGGCCATTGTAAACATCCCTTAATAGGAGAGGTCAGCAAGTTTAGCCCTTACAGAAATGAATTGCTTCATTGGCATACATTGGTGCATTATCAGGGTAAAACTAAGGATGTCGAATTATTCCAAAATGAAAGAGAAGTGTTTGAAGTATTTAATGAATTTTGATATTTTAATCACTAAGGGGGGTGAAAAGTTTGTGAAGGATGATAAAAAACCTTGTCTTTAACAAATAGGTTCCACCAGTGCACCATTGAATATGGGTTTATAAAATTTTGGATAGACAGTTGACCATGTTCGAAACATGGGAGGCATAAATTAATCTATAATATCATTTAGGGTGAGTGATTTAGGTGGGATGTGATCTAATTCAAGCCATTTACCCTCATTGTAGGGGATCCTTCTCAGACAAAGAGGATGATGAAAGTCTAAATCGAGGAATCCATGAAGTGTGATAGTGAACATAGGGGGATTTTCTGGTAGATTTGAGCATTAAAACAATCATTTGATTAACCATTTATTCACTGTGGTGAGTTTTTTTGGTATTTATAAGGTCTAAAAATAACCTTTGAGAGGGGAATAATGTCAATGCCTTATAGGAGTAGGTAAACCAACAAAAGGGTATTGGTCATTAAGGTAGTGTGAGGACAATATAATTACCATAATAATGAAAATAGAAAAATCTAGACTATGATAGGATATCATAGAATCACTACGTATCTAATGAACTGGGAATAAATCCCCCCATAATTCATATAGGTGGTGTATTAAGAGACTAGACACTATAATGAGGAGGGTTTCCTCTTAGGAAAAGATGATGAGATGATTCTATAGTATAAAATGTCATACAAAAGTACCTAGGTATTGTTGATTAAATTGTTATAACTAGGACTTCATGGAATATTTTTACATCATGAGACTTATACATTGGATACATAGATTTACTTTGTATAACGAGGATGATAACCATGTATTTTAGTGCCATGTGTACAGGATATTTTCCAAAAATTTAATATCACATGAAAAGGATAAATTTCAAAACAATTAACATGATGCGACAAAGACATTGTCATGTAGTTTAATTTCTTATGACAAAGATGCATGTCATAAAGTTTAATATCTTTTGTCTAGGATATTGTCAAGAAGTTTAATGTTGTATGACAAGGATGAATGTTATATAGTTTAGTGGATTTTGAAAAGGACATTTTCAATTGTTTAATGTCATGTGAGATGGATGAATATTATATAATTTAACATCATGGGACTAGAATGAATGAACCAATGTGAATATTATGAAATTAAGTCTTAAGTAAACATATATCAGTGGGATGTGTGATGTTTATTAATCATGTTATTCAATCTTATCCAATGAAGCTAAACCCATGTGAGTCAAATTAAATATGTGAAACAAGGATACATTAATAATTTTCCACGTTCAATAAAAGTACATTATGAGATTAAAAAATTGGAACCATAATGTTTCATTAGTTACCAAGGAGAACCTCTAGAAGTGGTGAATCAGTTGGATGTGATCCTAAAAACCAATTCAACCTGATAAAATGAGGGAATTTATAATAATGGAATACATGGGGTGTTATAATTCCACTCGATCATAAGGAATTGGAAGAAGTGTGGATTGAAGCATAGAGTTGAAAATTAAGAATGATATGTTAGATGGGAAAATGAACACCATTCAACAATTTCAAAACATTTGTTCCACTACTATAATTTTTGATATGTATTATCAGTTATGCATACCCATAATGGAATGTGGGTTAATTCAGCTATGTTCAATCACTGTAGAGTGGTATGTATGATATGAAAATTACTCCTCCACACCATATTCCCTAGACAGTAGGAGTTCCAATTTATTTTATGTTCTATAAGGGATCATATTCATACATGGAATGTTCGTTACCAAGACATAGTGATCTTGATTGGAGAATTATAGTTAGGTAAATGATAAGAGATACAAGTGTCACTAGATATCAAATGATATGGTAATAAACCTAAACATATTTCATCTATGATATATATTAGATTTTGAAAAATGAGGGAGGATTTTTATTTAGGTGAGAGATAAAACATCATGCAGTTTAATGTCATGCAATTAGGATGTGTTGATGTTATTTAAAAACAAGTAGAGAAGAGATTGATCGTGTAGAATAACATCATTTGGTAAGGGAAAAACCATAAAATTTATTTGTAGTTGTAAGGATGTGAGGTATTTTTTAAAGTGTTTTGGGTTGTATATATTTAACCATAACTTCAGGTTAATCATGCATTGTTGACTGGAGAAACAAACCTGATGTGAGATTGAGATTCTAGAGCCTTATAGTGGACCTTAAGAAGTGGAAATGGGGTGAATGATATGATCTAAATTTTTTCATAATCCAATAGGTTTGATGAGAAAATTTTAGATTCTTATAGGGCTCAATGATGATCCTTACATGATTTGTTCCATTTTCCCATAATGTTATATCATTTTCTTCATCCATGTAAGGGTGGCTTAGATAAAGGAGGCATAACTTTTTCTCAGGATTCCCTTTTTGGTATTTCAACCTCATACGTGTCTATACATTTTTCCTTTGATGTTTTAGGGTAATTCAAGTTGGATAACTATGGGATGGGGTTTATAGTAACGTAGATTTTACCATAAATGGTTCCATTAATTTATGGTAATGAGGCTTGGACTATCACACATAGTTTAATGTCGTATGGAATATGACAGTAATGATGTACCTGTTAATGTAATACAAAATGATCAAATACCATAATGAGTAAGATAATTTTAGATGAAGAGTAAAATTAAACTGATGGGAATAAAGGGAAATAGATGTCACCTTCTACAAAAAAATCTCTAAGATGGGACAAACACAGTTTAAGGTCATGATACTTAGATGAGGGGGTTATACCATAATAAGATCATGGTGCTCATACTAGATGATTTTATAGGGAATTACTCATCACATGAAAGATGGTATAAAAAATTTTAATTGAGGGAGAAAGTTTAATTTCACAAGTAAACATCTTCATAATGCGTTTCATGTAGTTTAAGGTCGTGATTCCAACACCATGGGGGTTTCCTACATGGGAGAATTTATACTTCTTGATCAGGTTTGGGAAAATACAAAAATATTCCTAAGGCCACATGATTCAATCATGATGTTGGAAATAAGTAGTAGTGGGAGGCATTCCATTTCATATTATAGTGCATGATTGAGTTGAATAGAAGTCATCTTAGAAAGGTTCTCATGATAATAGCTTACTTTGTCAATGCATGGGAATTCCCAAAACGATGGATTTTTATTTTACATTTCATCGCAACCTTATATGTATTTTCATGAGAATGGTCTTAAAGGATAGATATTATTTTTATGTCACTATTAGTTTTTTGTTATAGAAATTTTATTAACATATTAACGATATAAACAATAAACAATCGTTATTAAATCTACCATCCAGGACTATCATAAAATGAGTGAAATATTTTATTAATATTTTCATATCCATTACTTCTTCATTTACTTACATTATAATTATTATATATCACACTAATAAATAATAAATACTATCATTATTCTAATTTTTTTTGATATTCTTACTAAACCACCCCATAATCATCTATTAATCATTTTTTGCTCATATTTGGGTCGGTTTAACCACCTATTTAAAAAATAATTTTAATTTATATCATGAATGAAAATGGGAAAATAATTACTATTATAACATAATATAAATATGAAAATAAAGATTTTTTTATTCTTGATATGTTATATCTATATTTAATTAATTAATTAAAAAAGTGCCTTAGATTATAAAGAATTAGCCAAATATGATTATTATCGATTTCATCTTCAAGCATAAAAAATAAAACATTCTTGAAAGTAATTTAAAAAATCATTTAAAAATTACTAATAGTAACTTTAATTACCTTTTAATAATTTAATTTTCAAGAATAATGATTTCAAACTTCTCTTTTATAAAACAAGTTCAACTGAACAAAATAATAAACACTTAATGTAAAAATAGGTATAATTAATATGGAGAAAGAAAATTTAAAAAGAGTATAAATGAAAATGTATATGACAAAGGTCTATAATTAAGTGATTAAGATATCTCTCTTTTGATATAGGATGTTAAAGTATGTTCATGGATGTCAGGATAAGAGGTAAGTGTTTCTTTCTCAAAATCTTCTCATTGAGACACATTTTGTATTATGCATCTTAATTTATGTTTTGTATATAAAACATATTTGAGATTTTATATAATGAAATATATTTATTGATGTTATTTGAAGATTAATTTTAATCCCTCTCTTTCAATATGTTTTGATTAAATTTCTACCCAATCGATAAGTGGTTTTTTCCGTCTCAATTATCATTATTTGGGACTTATGTTATATTCAAAACCTATTTTATTTAGTGTGTTGCATAAAATTACATGGAATAATTATTAATATATTACTCATGAAATTTAATAAATTTATGATTCTATACTCTTATTTATCCCTCAAATTACTTTTAATCAAGAGTCACCAAAAAAATTAAAAGTCAATCTTTTCCTGGGTGGAAACACATCATATGTTTTGTTAAAGTAATGGTGTGTATAGTTTCTTAGAAAATGCATCCCAATATAAATACAATAATGTGAATATAGATATAGAATCAATCTACTTAAGGATAATCACCCCAAAACGGGTTTGTTGCCTATTTAATCAATCAGAACTCTAATGTAAAATGAGTGGGTGTATTATTGCAAATAATGATAGAAAATTCTATGGGATATGAATTGGGATATTCACATGGTTATTACAACCCCGAATAATGGATTTCTCGAAACATTTCCTTGGTCTCATATCAATATAAACTATTGGCCAAATTAATCTCTTCTATGGATTACCCAACACATTTAATGTACCCTCACCACTATATTTAATTGATAAGGTTTATTCAATTTAATTTTTCAATACCCCCAAAACTTTTATGTTTATTATTATATATTATTCATGAAAGGAAAATTATGTTACAGAATGGGAAATTATTTTTTTCAGTATTTATCACTATATAGATAGCCATTTTTTATTAATCATAAGGTTCCTTAGGGTATGGAATTAAAAACGTTTTTGACTATTATGGTAAACACATTATAATTCTTCTTGTAATGGGTGGGTCCTCGAATTATATATACATTCAATGCATAAATAGGTCTTGTGAGAAAAAACATTTGTTTTTGTGTATATTTATAAACATATTATTATAGTGCCTTGGAAAAAGGCCTTGACAACTTGTTTTGATGTCTGAAATTATTCATTCCATTGGTATGAGATCAATGTTTATTGTTATCCATGTTTTCATTTATTATCATTGATATAGCATGCACTCAATTTTAGTAGACTATGGTTTCAGGTTGTTTATTTAATCTCACTATATCACTTCTTCCTTGTTTATGTTATGATAGCATCAATTATATGCTACTCCTTACTATGAATCATAGCTCACCCTTATTTTTTTCTTCTCTAGGAATCTTAAAGGGGAACTACTTATAGTTTTCAATGATATGATTGAATGGATAATGATTATCTATAAATGTGTACATGTTCTATATTGTGTTTTAAAATTTAATGTATGTATGTATCTAGTAATCTAGGACTACTCAGCTATCAGATCATATAGGGACTCTTTTAATAGGTACAAATAATTTTCCATAACTATCGACTCTAGTTTTCATGATTCTAAGATGTTATATAGGTCCACAACAGAATCATACTATATGGATTATTCTAACTCTTTTTATATGATTTAATTTTCAACTTGGATGGGTTCAAATCTACCTTATTGAGACCTATTTTAGTATGCATATGAATCATGATAAGATTATTCCTAGATCCAGTGTCAACCAAAAATTGATATATTTTAACACCATTGAAAATTCTTGAGTCATAGAGTGGGAATATTTGGCACTGAGGATGGCACCCTCATCCTGTATAATAAAGAATATGATCAATCATAACTCTATTTTTTCAAATCCCTTTATGTGGTAGGAATTATTATAAGTTAGGTTAGTTTAAAACATGAAAGTAATATTTAGGTCCTTGATGCGAGCTTCACATAACTCCATTAACAGTAGAAGATACTAACAGATTGAGTGTCAAGTTGGTGTACTAGTGAGATGATTAAACACACCCTATTTCTATGGTATGGTCATGTCATTGCTTCCTAAAGGTCGTTACATAATAGGAATCCTTGTGGGTGTGGTTATTTGTGGTATTAGGGACTAAATAGTTATTTTCATTCTATATTTTTGGTTATATTGTTAATTTTGAGTTCTAGTTGATTGTGTTTTATCCTTGACTAGTCATGGATGATCCGTGTGATTCAACGGTCAAGACTTGACTAGTTGTGGAAAATAATTGGGTCTTTGGGGCTATTTAAATTGATAATCCAACCTTATAGTCTACAAGTGTATGTTTGAGGAAGTTTCTTATGATTAATTCACTTATTGATCCTTGAGTAATGTAAATTCCATGGTCATTGTAGCATATCAATAATTTCAAAGGTAGAATATCGAGAACTTTGTTTTATGGTGTGGTGCCTACCCTTTCATGATAATAATGACCAATGGTTCTTAACAGAATTTGGTGACATGATCCATTATAGATCTCCCAAAAATGATCCAAAACCCTGAAGGTGTTGAAAATATCATACTAATTCTCTTCATTATTAGATTTTTACAAGATCATATGGGTTATATGGCCTCCTCCCAATATGAGGGGTATAAAATAACTATAACTGCATACTAGTTTTGGCCCTATTAATGGATCTTAACTACCTTTTATTTTCTTGGTTCCAGTATATCTAAGACATGGAATTCCACAAAATTAATTGGGTAACTAAATAGGGTGTGGTGACTATAATAGTTTCTAGATAGTGTAACCGATCATGGATAAAAGCTTGGAAATGGTCTAATTAATTGTGGGATAGCTAATCATCATACATATATACACCTCAAAAATATGTCTACTTCCATTCACTGGAATCATTGTTATCACTTATGGGGGTGGTGGAGAAATGCATCACTAGTTTCGGGGGATTTCCCAACTCAACCATTCCATTGTATACATGGCTCTAGAGCCACTATTTCAAGAAAAAGCACTGATTGATAGTGTTCCAATAGATCTTTTGGTAGGGATAGTAGTTAACATGGTTCATTATCCAAACCTCTTATTACATTTTGATTTCATTAAATTTCAAAATGATCATTTCAATTCAATAGATAATAATTATTGGGAAATTCTCATCCATAATGGATTAGACCATATTCATTAATTCTGAAAAAGGAAATGTGGGCCTTTATCTTTGATGTGTGCCTTTGGAAGTGCAATATCCCAAGACCCGCACTATAGAAACCTAGCCTAGAATCCACTAAGGGGTTCCACAAGACGGTTAACCATAAGACCTCACGCATTCCTCCCCATACGCCAATGTTTTTCGACAAGCATTGAAAGACTAGGGTGTGGTTGTGGGGAGACTATGACCTCATGTTCAGATTTTACCATAAGGTAATAATAAATGATAAGAAATAGAAACCGAAAAAAAGATAAGCATTAGAAGAATAATAAAAAATAATACAAAAAAACTAGTGGAAACTCAGTCAATAGAATATACAAAAATAATAATCATTCCATGATGCTTTAAAAAAGTGGAGTACAAGGGATATATGTGTACAGGCACATATAACATGCTAAATGAATGAAAAATGACTAAATGTTTCCACTAGTAGAATCACGAGCATAGGCTCGGTCCTCGTCTCTCATACTCTATCCATGTAATGAAAATAATGTGTCAAATGCTAAGTGATTCCTTTTTTCTACACCTGCAGTCCTGAAGATTGTTTGGGTCCCATAGGTAGCATGAATAGGGTTTCAGACATACTCGTTATTCCATAACCAACACTGTCTAGTAAAATCCTACCGGTGTATAAAAAATGAGCAGTGTTCATGAATTATAATGTAATAAAAGATGTAAATGTAAATAGGTCGTCTCTTGTTCCTAAAGGACACTTCATTAATTCTACCTACACCAACATAATCCATATGATCTCTGAATACGTAACCACTGTATAGATATATATATGGTCTATATATGTAGTGATGTCTATAGACATATATATACACATTACTAATATCTAGGACCTGAGGCCAAACTCAATCATCCATGGGTTATTTTATGAATCTTATAAAGATTCAAAGGAATCCATACCCACGTATCATATTTAGTTAGGGACACCATGCCCAAGTATCACATGTATATGGGATTTTTTCCCAAGTATCTCAAATATGTGGGACACTATTCCTTATTTTCATGAATGTATAAGAAGCCTAGCCCAAGTATCAAAAATAGAAGGGATGACATGCCTGTGTAACACTAATAGAAGGGAATCCATGCCTGTGTGCCACATGTATATGGGGAACAATTCCAAAGTATCATAAATATAGAGGTCTTTATTCACATATATCACAAATATAGTGACACCATGCTTATATACAATATTTATATGAGTATCATCATGAATTTATATTAGAAAAGGGTTTAATTACAATTCATTTATCATGTAATTTAATTAAGGGGCATCACCTCATTCATAGGAAATTCTTATAAAGTGGTTTTACCGCACTCTCCCATTTAATTTAGGTAGCATATTCACATAGGCGTAAAATGAAGACCACATAGAAGGTAGTTTGGGTAAATAAAACATTTAAAAAATAAAGGGGCATCACATGGGCACACCCTAAGTGTTGGAACTTGTTGAGGTGGGGAACCTCCAACCATTATAAGAGCATAATGGGAACTACTCCCATGGAAAAAAATTTAGAATAATAGAAGTTATTTTTTTAACTAAATTCAATGAAATTATGGTGTGTGTCATGATAGTTCATGATATGAAATGACTTGTATTAAATGTAAAAATAATAGACCACCTACCTTAGGCCTAAAGAACTCACCTCATCCAGTATAATCCCTTGATTCGAGCTAGAATGGGAGAAATCTAAAGAATATATAAAAAATGAAATTTTGTAATATCATCTAGCACTAAAATAGCACAGAATTTGTCAATATAAACTATGATAGGAATAAATATGAGTGGTTATCATACCATTATCTATCCAATGAAACCGATGGTGAAGTAAATAGAGTCTGGAAAAGACAGTTTCTTTAAAGCCTAGGGAGAACCATGGAGTAGGAGCTTTACATGGGAGAGGTTGTTGTGTGTGAGAAATGAGAGTCTAATGAAAATAAATTAACTTAAGGTAAAGAGGATAAATCATAATTCATCCCAAATTTAAAGATGTTCATGGTTTGGCCATATGGTTGGCCAAACTATGTATAAACCATGTGCTGGCTATTATCCAAGGGTAGTGTTCAGCCTGGTTGGGGAGCATTGTATATCTAAACGTGCTATACCTGTGCATCCCATTACTCCTAAGGAATACACCCAGAACAAGCTTCAACACACAGTTAGAAAAACCATGCACAAACAATGCACTCCCCTTTATAGAGACATGCATCACCTCACATAATTTTTATAATCATGTGAAATAGGATATATGGTTTATAATAACTATGTAGCCCAGTTTCTTTTTCCAAAAGTAGAGGCTCCATGCAAAAAACAGTCCCCAAACACCCTTATAATCACTATGAATTATTTAGGAATGTTAATAAGGGTAAAATAAGGGGTTTAAAATAAAAATTAATATGTTTTTATGTCATACAAAAAATCTATAAATTACAACCTCCCCTCCTTAAAACAACGCATCCCTGTGTTTCCCTTATGATGGTGGGATAGTATCATATTTAAAAAAAATTAGCCACGGATCATGTACATCGAACTCTTACTCGTAGGTATTTTCGTATACACGCATGTGCTTCCATAGCACCCAGACCAAAGGAACCGACCTTCCATGGAGAGACTTCATGATCCAATTAACAATAAGTATTGGATTCTCCTCAAAGGTTTAATTTTCCTCTATCTCTATGTCCTCATGATCAAATGAATGATATGGTTCATAATGATAATGATGAAGTAGTGATACATGGAAGTGGTTGTGCATGGCCTGGTACCTCTAATGTAAATCCAAATAAAAGAATACCAACCTGACTCTATCCATGATCTTGAAAGTTCCAATATAATGAGTTGATAGCTTTCCTTGTCTATGAACCCATCTATGATCCAATATTGGTGAAACTCATAGAAAGTATGGTTGTCCCACCTAAAACTCAAAAGGTCGACAAAAATGATATGTATAAGAATTATGTATGGACTAAGTTGTGTCCATATGTTTATGAATCAATTGTACCAACTCTAAAGTCTACTAAACGATATAAGGTCCTAGTAATGATACCTCACCTACCACTAATCATCATAGGGGTGAACAACATGGCCTATCATAAAGGGATTCATATTTATCCATATAAATAGTTTTCTACAAACTATTATTATAGTAAAACTCATTGAGAGGTATATTATTCTACTAATAACCTACATAGTTAAGGGTGAATGCCCCAACCATTTCCTCTAACACCCTTATCATCTACTTAGACTGCCTTTTAGTCTGAGGGTGATATGTTGTACTCATAATCACCAATGAACCTAGTGATTTTAATATCCCCTTATGGAAACATGATGTAAATTATGAATCTCTGTCTAATATGATAGAACAATGAATACCCTAATGGCATACAATATCCTGAATATAAAGCATCTTGGGATCATCAACTGAGAAGGTCTTTTGAATTTGTAGGAAATGTGTGATCTTGGTCAACTTATCAATGATCACTCATAATATATCACTTCCTCATGGGGATCTCAGTAATCCCATCACAAATTCTATAGTGATGGTACCCCATTTCAACTCAGGAATGGAGAGAGGTTGTAGAAGTCATTTAGGCTACTGGTTCTCCACCTTCACCAATTGATACGTGGAATATCATGTGTTTAAACCCACAATATTCCTCTTCATACTCGATCACCAAAAATGATGATGTAGAGTTATGTAATTTTCGTTAATCCCTAGGTGAATTTCCAAAACATAGGTGTTATATTACTGCATAAAACTTTATCACATGTCTGATAAAACCCAAGTACATCTATGGAAGTGAATAATATCATCTTCATTGATAACCCAAGAAGGAGGTAGGTCCTCACCTCAGACTCATTCCCTTAGGACTATGCCTTTAGGAATAGAAATTTGTGTCATCCTTAACCATTTTAGAAGGGACGATATCATAGCCAAAGCTATTAAAATAGGTTTTTCATGATATTCCTAAACCTCGAGGATTATATCAGTAAATAGATTCATCAACTGCCACTTACTATAGGCCTCTCGGATGAACTATGTAAGATTCCTCTAGCTTAGGGAATCATATACTGCATTTCCATTCTCATGACTATAAGTAATCTCAATTTTGAATTACTAAAGGTATTTTATTGACATACGCTTCCCAAGATTCAAGTAACATTGTGTTGAGATATATATGAGACTCTTATGATCTGTGTAAAAAATGAACCTCTCTCTAAATAGGTAATTCCTATAATATATTAATACTATAACATGGATTCTATCTAGAGGTAATTAATATGGTAATTCTACACATTAAGTCACAACTAGTGGGACCCATACACCATAACTCAATCTCTCTACATTAGAACAACTCCAAGCCTAGTTCTTGAAGCATTAAAATAAACTGTATAACTTCTTCCTATATCTAGTTGGATCAGCATGAGCACTAAAGTTAGTCTCCCTTTCATATCCTAAAATTCATATTTATAGGCTTCATACTATAATAAATTAATACACTTTTTAGTCAATCCTGTGAGAGGCACTTCTAAGTGTAAAAAATATTGAACAAAAATACTATAATATCTTACCAACCATAAGAAAATACTTATGTAGAAGTCATATTGGGATTCTACTAAGAAAATACAGCTCTCACATTCTCTAGGTCAATAAACACTCAAGAAACTGAGATGATATGACCTAATAAGTGAACCTTATCGATCCAAAGGTAAAAATTTTTGAGCTTAGCATAAAACTGATGATATCTCAGTTTATTCATCACAATATCAAGATATTTGGTATGGCCATGTCGATTGAGATAATACAAAACGTTATCATCCACAAAGACTAACAAAAATTAATCTAGATACTGGTTGAAAGATCGATTCATTGGAGTTATAACTAATATTGGTGAATTCATAGGGCCCAATGGAATAACCACATACTCGAATAAGATATATCTAATATAAAACACTATACATGGTACTTCTGATGGTGTCACAAACACCTAATGGTATCCTAACCTCATATCGATCGTAGATAAAAGTATCTCTCCTCAGAGCTAGTCAAATAGGTCATCTACATGAGGTAGTGTACACCGATTATTTACAATAAATTTTTTCAACTAATGGTAATACTTGTTCAATCGAAGAACACTATCCATATTCTAGGTGAAAAGGATATGTGGATACCATGTAAAACTATCAGGTCATATAAAAACCATTTTTATTCTAACTAATTCTTTATTTTCTGAAGCATTTTAGGTTCCATCTTATAAGGAGGAATGGAAACTGGTGTCAGTATTGAAACTACCTAGATGGTGAAATAAACCTATCTCACAAGAGATAATACATAGATATCATTGGGGAAAATATCCCTGAAAATATCCAACATAAGAAGAAATTCCTTACATTGAATCCCATGCTCACTCATAATGAGACTAGCCATCTAGGTTGTCACTCTACCCAAACCATGATTCTAAGGTCAAGATCAAATCACCTAGAAAATCCATTCACCCTTATGAACATAGTATTATCCTTCGGGTGATATAAAGGGAACCCTCTAGCAATTGAAATCAATATAGGCATAGTATGGAACCAACTAGTTCATTTTGAGAATGAAACCAAAGCCAAATGTTTCAAGTACAGAGAGATTCTCAAGAAAATGATATCCACCCAACTTAAGATGGTAATCCTTGAACCAGTTTATACTCTCTGATCAAACCCCTAGTGGTGTTTTGAGAGTCATCACGCCATATAAGTATTCGATTTGTAGTCTTAGGCACTCTAAAATTGTCACAGACATAAAAGAGTTTTAATAACCCATATCAAAAAAGGTGGACACTATAGCAAAGGCTACTAGAATGGTTCCTCTAATAGTAGAAGGAACTATACTCCGCTCATTGGTTATAGGATGCACAATATTGTAATGGATAGATCTGCATCCCTGAGATACAACTTGACTATCCTGGGTAGGTATGCTCTACAAAAGCTATACCTCTGAAGTCAAACTATCTCATCCATGACCACCTTCTCATCCTGATCGTTTGGTAGTAGACTATATCCCCACCTAACACATAGCTAAAGATACTATACCTAAATGTGGTTTCAGTACAGGTCCCCTCTCACTAGGTACTATAGGGAAAATATAACAAAAACACTGAAGGTGACCCATCCTACTGCAAGATTGTCACTCTATTTGGTTCCTCGTACACTAATGATTATTATGAACTCTCTTACCAAAAAATTGACTCAGCACATAATTTTTGGTGTGAATCATCTAACTAGTGATAAACCCCATGATAAACCTTACAATGATGTTTCATTCTTCCATACAATCCATTTCCCTTCTTGAAACTGAACTTCCCTAGCTCACATTGTCATCTTCCCTACAATTCCACTCTATGATGAGGGCTAGTTTTACTATATCTAAAATTTCAGTCAATCGGAAAACATCCACCTTCAATCAGGTGGCATAAGCAATCCCATCCTTGAGACATCATGCAGTATTTACCTCATCATCGGTCAGGGTCGAAGAAAAATATGGAAGCATGTGTAAATGATCTGAATACTCTATTGATGACCTGTAACCCTAATGTAAGTGAATAAATTTTCTAGCATAGTCCACTCTCAATGTATGCAGGAACAATTAGTCATAGAAGGATGTCTGGAAGTCTACCCAAAACATACCTTGATGAAGATCATCTTGAAATATGGAATCCCACTAATTTTTGGAGGAATCACGAAGTATATAGGTGAATAACTTGACCCAATACTCTAGAGGCACCTACTTATGATTGAATATTTATAACATGGATGCTATCCATGAATTAGTAGCCTAAGGACCTCCTTACCCTAAGAAGGTGAGAGGATGTTGCTACTGAAATTCACACATCAACTATTCCATATTAGGTCTAGGTCATGGAGCTCCCTGTACAGACTACCTGAAATAGAAGAAGCTATCTCAAAACTGAGCATTAGCGCAGGGTGGAGGATTAACAGGAGGTTCTTCAGGTGGCACTGTAAGAAGTAATACTGGTGGCTCAGGGCTCTCCACCTATAGAGAATATTTTTAGCCACAGTACTAGTGTATTAATTGAGTACGTCTTGGAAGCATAGATCTAAAATTTCCAAGCACAAGATTCATATAAGATTTAATGATTGATAAGATTAATGACAACAGAAACAGACAAGTACATATCCTTCCAATAAATGATCCAAACCTCTCTCCCTACTCATAAATCCTAATCTAGGTGATATGAAACGCCTCAACTTCATAAGAGACCACTACTAAGATCAGGATAGGTTCAAGGTCTCCAATAACATAGCATAGGCTCTGGTATGTGGAGTGTAAAATTCATGGTATGGAGAAAAACACCGTTAAATTTTCAATTTTTATCCCCATTTAATGGTAACCATTTCATTTAATATTTAAAATTATCTATGTTCATAGTTATTTATATATATATAGATATCTCCTTTTAGTTCTATGTTTCACCATTCCCAATTTATAAAGTCCCATTCTCATTATAAATTGTAATTGGCACATTAAGTAATTGTGGCCTAACATTTACATCCAATATCAGGATGTAACAAGTCATGTATGATGATAGTATTGAATTGACTACCATTTCCAACTTATAGAATTAAATTCTTCTTAAATTACAATTGGAATTCATGTAATCAAAATCATCTAATGTTTCATCCCATTAAACCAGTGGTTCATGGCTCAAATATGGAAAAATTAGATTATTAAGGTTTCATAATCAAAAACATCATTTACCTTGATATAGATACTTTAATTAATTAAATTATGTTATGAATTCAAGATATGTTATCAAATTTCCATATATCATAATTCAAGCAATCATAATAATCCCAGACAATGCACGCAGTTACATAAATATGGTATGGAATATTTACTGACAAATGAATCCTTAAGTTACTCTAATGATACAGGAGACTATACCTCCTTGTCATACTAGGCCAAGGAAAGAGAAATATATAATAACAATATCAGTAATATTAATCTCACAAAACAAGTTTATCACCAAATAGTTAAATCAATAAAAATGTAACAGGAACAAATCAATAACAACAATATCACATCCTAGGTAATATTGGTTTCCTTTGAGTGTGGATTAGCTACCCTAGGAAGAGGCTCATTACAAGATTGTTGTACTTACCTATATCATTATAATTCCCAAAGAGTATGGAAAAAAGGAAAACATTATTTTATACCACTTTATAGTGTCTTTCTTGGGAATCCACTAAGAGATTCCCTGATATGGTTTTCCAAATATATCTCCCAGTATGACAGAGGCTTCCGACTAGCATTGTGGGCCAAGGGTGTGACTGTTAGGAGAATATTCCCTCTTTATCAGAGTATATAAAATTGGTATTAAAAAATTATAAGAAGTGGAAATAAAAACATATAAGAAATGGTAGAATAATAATAAATCATAAAATATAAACAACAAGTGGAAATTGAGTCACTATAGTATACAAAAATGATGATCATGCACTGATGCTGTACAAAAAGGGGAGTATGAGGGATATAAGAGTACAGAAATATAAAAAATTCTAAATAAAATACCCAATACCCAATAAAAAATTATTTCTATACTATTATCATGAGCATAGGATCAGTCTTATGCTCCCATAATTCATCTTAGTACTGAAAATCATGAGTTAGAATCTAAGATCTTTCCTTTTTCTATACTTTTAGTCATGAAGTATGTTTGGTTACCATAGGAGGCTTGAACAGGGTGTTAGATATACTTATTAGGCCACCACCAATGGTGTCTAGTAAAATCCAACCGGTGCATATAAAATTATTAGAGTGGATGAATACTAATGTAAGAAAACATGTAAAGGTAAATGGTCTGGCTCTAGTTCCTAAAGGACACTAGGCTAACATTACCTATTTTGGCCTAAGACTGATGATATATGAACATGTAATCAATGTATAAATATATTTGGTCTATTTTCATAGAGATTCCTATATCCAAATATATGGTTACTAACACTATCCAGGGCCCAAGTCATAACTCATGTGTTTATGGGTAGTTATATGAATCCCATAAAGTATCAAGGGACACCATGCCTGCATATCATATTTAGTTAGGATGCCTTAACTGAGTATTATATGTATATGGGAATCCTTTCCCAAGTATCAAAGATATTTTTGATTCATTTATCGAGTGTCACAAATATAGGTTATGCCCTTCCCAAGTATCACAATGAGAAGGGACTCCATACCTGTGAATCACCAATAGAAGGGGTGTCATTCCTGTGTATCACAATTATATGGGACTTCATTCCTAATTATCACAAATATAGGGTGATACATTCCTATATATCACAAATATGGGGCTCCATCCGATATATCATATTTATATGAGGTCATTCATGCTTTATAATATGCCAAGTGTTGCATTAAAATTCATTTATCAATTTATTTATTTAATTGGAATCTCTTAATTCATAGAAAAACCAGGGAATGTGGTTATACCACTCATTCACATTTAATTTAAGTTTATTATTAACATATTAATTAAATGATGACCATATAAGAGGTGGTTTGGCTAAATAAAGCATTTAAAAAATAAGGGAATCACATGGGCATACCCTGAGGGGTGAAACTTATCGAGGTGGGGAACCTATGACCATTATGAGAGCACAAGGGGAACTAATAATATGGAAAATAGTTTTAGAATAAGTAAATATATTTACTTTAAGGAAATTTGTGTAAATTTTACAATGCATAATGACATAGAATGATATAAAATGACACGAATTTAAGGTAAAAATACTATACCACCTACCATAATCATGTAGCACTCTCTTCATCCAAAATCGGACCATTATTCAATCTAGAATAACAAAAATTGGATTAATAGATTAAAAACATGAAAATATGGCATATTATCTCTCACAAAACTAACAAAAAATATGGAAAGGTAAACAACTATATGAAGGAATAGTAGTTGAGAGATTAACATTTCTTATATAATTCAACTAATTGTAAAGTAAATGGATTTCAGATTAGAAAATTTCAATGATGCCTATGGAGAACCATTGAGGATGAGATTCATGTAATAGAGGTTATTGTGAATAAGAAATGAAAGAGGAAATAGGAGAAATTAATTTAAGGTAAATGTGGGGAAAATCATAATTCTACAAAAAATTAAAGAGGTATAAGGATTTTCCACATGATTGTCAAATTGTGTAACAACTGTGTGTCAAATACTATCCATGGATAGTGGCCTACATGGTTTGGAGCATGGTTTGTCTTACTATGATCTACCCATGCATCACCCTCTTCCCAGGGAACACACTATGCATAGGCTTCAGTGTAGGGTTATATAAACTGTGAAAAACCCATGTTCTCCCCTATGTGTATCCCTACAACACTCCATATGGTTTGTTTAAACATGAGGAGTGGGATGCATAGATTATACGAACCATGTGAAATAGTTTTTTCCACAAATATTTGGGTCTTCAGAATCAAAAAAATCCACAAACACCCTCATAACCACCTTGAATTCCTTATAAACATTAATAATCTTATAAAAGAGTTTAAACTAAAA
This sequence comes from Viscum album, assembly GCA_963277665.1. Lineage (NCBI taxonomy): Eukaryota > Viridiplantae > Streptophyta > Magnoliopsida > Santalales > Viscaceae > Viscum > Viscum album. Next base: position 1,657,490,049 of record OY728128.1, read on the forward strand.
ATTACAATATTTCAACCTCATACGAAAAGCTGTGATGTTACATACACTTCTGGATCAATGTTAAAACATAAGATTTACATTTTTTGTATTTTATTTTGATAAATGAGACCTAATTTATTTCTTAAAAATATTCAACCTAAAAAGGAAATATTGGATCACATAAATTCTAAAGGGCCTTTTTTGGTTTAAATATTTATAGAATTGGTAAAAACATATAAAAACCTGGATTCATAAACAACTATATCATATAGACCAACATCATATCCCAATTACCCATGTTTTGTTATTTTACAACTGGTTGTCAACATAATCCATTTTAAATCCTTGTAGACACAATTCATTTAACATATTTCCTCATAACTCAAGAAAAGGAAAACAAAATAAATGTGATATCAAATTATCAATAAAGGTAAACATGAACATTAAAAATTTAAAGTCATCAGTTAAAATAAGATGAGAATATGACTATGATGAAATTATCATAATGCATATCATAAGGGGATTCATGTGCATAAATACTTGTATCATCCATCATGAAACAATTCATAAATATTTAACAAGTGTTAGAGTCATTGGAATAAATAATCAAGAGCCATGTAATGTAAATTTTGATTAAAGTAATCTTAAAACCCGTAGAAATAATAAAGAAAATGTGTTGGCATGTTGGACTGTTTTCATATAGCCCTTATATGTAGATTAACCCTCATGGTTACTGATGGAATAACTGTCATAGTTACACTAGAAATAAACCTCAAAGTTTTACTTGGTGTAGTAATTACAGTCACACATGGAATAACCATCATAGCCATCCTCCAAAATAAAAATACAGAAATAATGGTAGGGATATCATGGACCCATCCATAATCACAAATATTTACACTAACCATAATATGTATAAAGTACATATAGATTTCATATCATCATATTAATAATAAGAACAACCATATAATTTGATTAACCCAAAGAAATGAAACACGTTCCATTAAAATATATTTGAAACAATCATAATCCATCTAGAGAAATAATGACAATAGTGTTAATAAAAAATAAACCCAATATATTATATGTAACCCAATGTTTTTTTGACATTGAATAATGGAAATAACATTAAAATATAATTAAAAAAATTCATAGAAATGCAGTTTTCACATTTAAAATAACTTTTAAAAAATAAAAAAATAACACATATTAAAGAAACATTATTATTTGAAAATATATATATAAACATGTAAGGTAATATTTAATTTTTTGAAGTTTCATGGTGGTTTTAAAATCTTATAATGTTTTAAATGTGAAAAATAAAAAACTTTTTCAAAAAAAATTGTAAAACAGAGTCAAAAGTGACCAATTTGAAAAACATTGATATTTCCTTTTATAACCCATTTTTAAACAATGTCAATGATCTGGTGAAATAAATTTAATAAATCAATTATGTATAGAAAATAACTTTTTTAAAATATTTTAGAAAACATGTATATGTAAGAGAAATATTCATGATCTAAAAGAAGATACAAGATCATAATCACATATATATTATATTCTTCATGTTTCATTAATTAATAAAATAGGAAATATAAATTAAAATTGTAAAAAACATTAATAACCATTGTAGAATAAAATATATTTGGTTCAAAAAAATAAGAACTTATCATTTCCCCCAAAGTAACTTTGAACAAAAAACAATATTGAAAGGAAATGAGATTGTAACATAAATATTTTTCTAGTATGGTACCATTTAAGTCATAATAACGAATAAATAATGACATCAAATTAAACATAAAATTTCATGAAAATAATTATAATCATGATAAAATTTGTCAAATTGGTTTTATATACACCTATTAAAAGAAGACAGGTGAATATCATAAATTTATGTTCCAATAAAATAGATTTTGAGATCAATAACCCTTCTAAAGATCATATCATTGACATAAGATGTAATCAATGGAGATAAAAATTTTAAAAAATATAAATCCAAAAAATACAAGTTGAAGTACATAATAAAAAAATTCTAAATTAATTCACACATAAACATTGAATAAAAAATCATGAAAGAGTTATAAACCAATAAAAATAAATTGATATAAAAGCCATTTACCACATGGGAACTTCAAGTCAAATACCCATGGATAAAATAATTAAAAATATAATATGAAATATAATGAAGTATGTAAGATTCATGATTTAACATTTAAAAGTATTTTTTATTACTAACATAAAAAATTTACGTACTTAACAATACTAGATACGGTAGGTCGTACGTACGAATAAGTAACATTTCCGTTTTTTCAACAATCGTTTTAGAAAGATGGTAGGTTTTATTTTATATTTACATAATGATAATTATATTATATATATAATATTATTTATTTATATATGCTTATATATTCTATTAATATGACGTGGTGTGAAAAAAAAATCACATCGCATCGCGGAGGTAATAGTCAACACACACACATGAACGACGTTATCATTTTTCAAAGAATGAAAAGGTGAGAAATTAAAAGATATATTATATTTCTAAAATGATAATTATATCACTAATATCAAATATATATATATATATATATATTTATTTAATCCTCCATTATAATCATCCGTGAGAGGTGGTGATGGAAAACAAATTACATCCATTTGTGAGACAGTAGTCCTCTATACACACCAATGATGGATTCCTTTCCCATTTGATGGAGGTTGTAGATGAAAATAGGTTATTACACTAATAAAATATTATTATATTTAAGATAATTATTTTAATATATCATCATTACTAGATAATATTTGATGGTGGTGTATGAAAAAATAAAAGTAAAATACTTTGTTAAAAGTTATACCTCTTATGTGGAAAACATCCATTTCTTATCACATTAAGACCTCAAATATTGGAATTATTCTTAAAAATACCTCTGTAATGAGGGGATGGGTTCTTTGAATGTATTTGGAATGGTATGTGTTGAACCCGAGGGTTTTTATTTGTGTTAAAATGAGAAGAATATGTTTTCTTTTATAAGATATGCGAGTACTCTTTGAATTTAATAAAATATTAAATTAATATAAATCAATTTTCAATCATAAATAGTTACAATAATATTTATTTAGAATATAGCATGATTAGGAGTTGAAATAATATCATTAAAAAAATTATACATTTTTTAATATGTCTCAAACTTTTCCTTTTGGTTTTAACACCTCGATAATCTTTTTTCAACATACTAATAAAAAAGGTTTTTTACAATTTGAGGGTCAAGAAAGTTACAATAAATAGAAAAAATGCCCAAAAATGGGCCAAGGTAGATATTATCAACCATATATTAATCACCTTCATAATATAATAATTTTAGAGATTTTATATAATTTAATAATATATTATTTATTCTAAAATATCATTAACTAAAATTTTTAAAACTACTATTACATTGAATTTAATAACATAATTAAAACATGTAAAAATCCTAAAAAAATATTTTATTATATCCCTAACATATAATTATCTTCTCATAAATTAGTGTATCACATTAAATATATTAAATTATATTTCTTTTAATATTTTTAATTTTATTAATTTTATTTTTACGTTGTTTGATAAATTAATGTATCAACGTTGTGTAAGAATTTAAGTTAATTATTTATTTACTAAAAATTATCAACACATTATAATTATGATTAAAAATAATATATATTTCAAAATATATATTTATAACCAATAATATCCTCTGGTTATCCCCATGTCAATAATGTTATGTCATTAAAAACAAGTGTGTTACATTTGTTACATTTCTTTATATAAAATATTATAGAAGTCATAATCACATCTAAATGGACAAGAATTGTCATATAAATATACCATGGATGATTATGAACTAAAATTACTCATTAAATAAAATTTATTAAAGTTTTAGGGTCATTTTATTATCCTTGTCATTTTATTTTTACCCTTAATTTCCCTAAATAGACAAAACTGGTCATATAAAAATGTCTTTTTATATAATAATTTTTTTATACCGAATTTATGAATAAAATAAACTATAAAGACCATAATTGGCTAACTATTTATCAAAATATACTAATTAAATTTTTAATAAAATAATTAAAATAGATTTTTTTTTGAAAAAATTAAAATAAAATATAATCTTCAATAAAAATCATTATTTTTCACTATTCACTGAAAATTCAAATTTTTCAGAATAATATCAAAATTTCCCCATATATTAATTTTGATATGATGATTTCAGAAATATTATTTATTTTATCAAATATAATTCATAAATTTTTCATAAATTAATTATATTATTTCTTCCTAAAATCAATAAAAAACATTTTTGATGAAAATATATTTTTTGAAGAATAAAACAACTACTACAAATTGAGTTCTTATTCTATAATAATTAATAAATACATTAGTATTGAATAAAACCTCAATATAAATTTTTATTTATTTATTTAAAAAATTAGTTAATCCTATTCATACCAACCAATTTAATGATAATTTAATAACGATCGTATTTAAATAATAAAATTTTGCAGCTTGTTTAAGCTCGGTGTTGCGTATATTGTATGAAATTAAACACATTAATTATTATAAAATATTGGTTTATTACATTATCCATAATTTAATAAATTTTTTCCTTGTAACTTTAACTTGGCTGAATAACCATAGTATTTATTTTTTAAAATATTTGTGTTGCGAATCACACATTGTAACAAAGTTTAATATAATATCTTCTAGAAAAGAGGGAAAGGGAAATATGAAGTTCATATAAAAGAAAAAAACTAGGTTTCTCCATAATAATTATATTGGTGGGAAGTGAAAATAAGTACATGAAAGGGAAAACTATGACTCAATGATTCATAGAGAGTATTATAGAGCGTTTTCATGAGAAAGTGAACTATTTGAAAACCGTAAATTAGTGATCGGTTAAAAGAAATTTGATTTCTGATTAAGAAAAGTTAACTAATATCATTTTTGTTTCAATATCATTTTCATAAGGTTGAGTAATTCCTTTACCATCTAGACTGGGGAAATAAATAAATATACTTAGTTTTCAAGTATAATTTCATCCTTTAGTCAATTTCACACACAGTCTCATTTTTTTGAATGATGATTATTCAAGATGAGTTTTTTTCATTCCTGGATTTCTAGAATCAAATTATTCTAGGACACATTATCCACAAAAGGATAATAATACCTTCTTCCTATAGTTATACAATAACCAAAACCATAATGGTTAGCACAAGGTATGATAATTCCCAAAATTCATCAATCTTTAAAATTCAATAACTACACTAAATATTCAATATATATCATTATAATTCTTCAAAATATTCCAATCTAGGATATAAAATCAAATATTATAATGAACTGATAATATTATTCCATGATAAATTTAACATTTATCTCTAAATAACTTTGATTATTGTTAATCACTACTACCAAAAATTTATATTCCCAAACCACATAAACTCTAAGATATACTAATCATTTATATAACCCTATCTTATAAATAACCTCAATTAACTCAACATTATTTAGAGTATTAACCGAAAATTTTATCTCATACCTTTCATCATACATCCCCAAAATGTTTATAAAATTATTCTGAAATAATACATTACATTAAATCTAAGGGTCTCATATAACTTAACCCAGTAAAATATCTACCAAAATAGCATTAATCACCTTAAAATTCAATCACTTAAAACTAAAAAAGTTATGTGTATGACATATAATTTTTTATTCATCTAAAAATAATAAACCATTTAAAGTATCTATAATTATTAAATTAAAATATCATAAAAACATACTAATCTCTAAATTTTTCTAAACCCTCCTATTATACCAAATACAATAGCCTAAGACTAACACTCTTGGATCTGGTGCTAAAACATAAACATTACATTTCTTGATTTCATTCAAATAAATGATACCTAATTTTTTCCAACAAAAACATACAATGTCAAAATGAAATATTGGATCACTTAAATTCAAAAGGAAATTTTTTGTTTAAATTTTTAGTGAATTAGGAAAAACACTTAACAGATTGAAATCATAAATAATAGGATCAAAATGATGAAAATAATTCCCAATATACTCATCATTTTTTATTTTAAATTAGGTCATCAACATAGTCAATGTGAACCCCTTATTTAAAAAATCAGTTAACATCCTTTATTAAAACTTCATAAACAATATATGAAGGGTGACCTCAAATACAATGTAAGGGTAAACATTAACATTAACAATTAAAAGTCATTAGTGGGAATAATATAAGAATAAGGGTATGATTAAATAATCATAATTCTTAAAATAAGTGAATCCATTCCCATAAATACCAGGATGATCCATCATGAAAACATGGAATAAATAGTTATCAAAGGAAATAGTCATTGAAATCACAAATCATGAGCCGTGTTAAATAAATCATGATCATAGGAATCATAAATATACCCATATTAAGCATAATGAAAATGTGGTTGTTTCTAAAAACATTTTTTCATCACACTTAAATATGGAGCAACCCATATGATTCCACATGAAATAACCCTCTCCATTATACTTGAAATAACCCTCACAGATATACTTGGAGTAACCATCATAGTTACACTTGGAATAACCATTATGGTCAACCTCCAACATAAACATACCCAATGAATTGAAGGTCTATAATGGACCCACTCATCATTATAAACAATTCCCATGAAATATAATATATATATGTGTATATTACATAGATAACACATTTTATCCTAAAACTCATAAAAACAACCATTATAACTTGATTATCCAATGGAAAGGATGCCGGTTCCATGAAAATCTGATTGAAACATTTAAAATATTTAAAGATATATAATTATAATTATCCAAATATATTCTATAAATATATAATAAAACTAATGTAGTATGTGTAAAATCAAGGGTTTTTTACATTGAATAAAGGATATACCATTACAATATCATTAAAACATTCTTGGGGAACTTAACCTTTTCAGTTTAAAATATATTTTGAAAACAAAAATCTTTTCACTTATTAAAGAAACCATATTTATTAAAAATTACAATGTAATTTTTTGAGGGAATTTTAAAATCATTAAGGCATTATTATGGTTGGAAAAAAACATATCATAAATGTTAAAATAAATATTTGTTTTAAAACATTTTTTAAAAGGGAGTCAAAAGTAACCCATTTAGAAAACAATGATATTTACTATTAAAAATTCTAATATAAGGTAAAAAATCATGTAAAATATATTTCATAAATAAATTGTGTTTAGAAAAGATGATTTTTTGAAACATTTTATAAAACATGGTTATCGAAGAGAAACATTCTCAATCAAAAAGATGATAAATGACTGGTATCACTTACAAACGACATTCTCAATGTTTCTTTATTCAATAAGGGTGGAAATGGAAATTAAAAATATAAATAAATTCATATCCATAAAATAATAAATGATATTGTTTTATTTTTGGAAAATAGGATCTTATTATTTCCTCTAATAGAACTTTGAAAATAAACAATCTCGAAAGGAAAGAAGATTATAACATAAAGCCTTTTCAACTTTGGTAACTTTTCAATCAAAATTCCCATTAATGAATGACATCAAATTAATGACAAAATTTATTTAAAATAATTATATTCATTATATAACATGTCAAAGGAGAATTATATATTCCTCATAAAATTATATAGGATCATTTCATAAACCTATGTCCCAAAGAAAGAGAATTTGAGATAAATAACCCTAACAGAAATAAAATAATTTAATTTGGAATTAATAAGTGGAGATATAAATTGTAACAAATTTAAATAAATACATAAAATTGGAAATATCGAACAAATTTTTTTCATTTAGTCAAATATGATAATTTCATAAAAAACCAATAAGGGGAGTTATAACTCAAAGAAAATAAATTGAGTTAAAAACTATTTACCACTTAGTAACTTAAATTCAAATCCCATTAGATAAAATAATTCAAATCATAACATAAAATATCATGAATTAAGTAGGATTCATTATATAACAGGTAGAATAGAAATATATAAACTATATAAAATAAATTATGTGCATAACAATAAAATAACCAAAAATGAATGTTAATTGATATGAAATCTTTTACTTTGAGTTTGATTAGTCATCAACGTTCATTGAATATTGTATAATATACTTATTTACATTATTTTACATTTTAATACACTTTTTTGTGATTAATAAATGATCATTAAACCATTTATTTAATTTACATTAATGTCATATTTTATTATTTAATTAGTTATGTCTAGATTAGGTGTTTTAAGGATGTTCGATTTATAACATCAGATCGGCATGGGTATGTTGACTGAGTACAAAATAGTCATTTCTAAATCATCTGTAGAATAATATTAATTAAATAATTTTTATATTTAAACATCAATAATAATTTTAAAATGAACAATGAATGATGGTTATAAAAATAAACTATGTTACAGTCTTATAGATGGTAGTTTATAAGTATGCATAAGTATCATTTCAATTTTTTCAACGATCATTATAGAAAGAAGTTAATTATCATTTATCATTAAATAATAAAAAATTTATAATAAAAATAATATTAAAATAAACTTATAATTTTCATTCATGTGATTTGTGATGAAAAATGAATTGCATCAATTTAGGGAGATGTTAGTCCACACGTACGCACGCACAATGTTATGATTTTTAGTGAATGTAAATGTGAGAATGTAAATTTTATATTATAATTTTTAATTTACAAAAAATTAATCAATATAACATTAAATACATCATTATAACCATTCATCATAGGTGGTTATGGAAAACAAATTACAACGGTTCACGAGGCGGTAGTCCATCATACACCCGGTGACTGATATCTTTCCCATTTGATGGAGGTTGGATATGGAAGTAGGTTATAAAAATAACATAATAAAATACTAGTATATCTAACATAATAATTTAATTATCTAATCATGTTTGGAAAATATTTTAAGGATATTTATTAAAAAATAAAACTAAAATACCCAGTTAAAAACTATACCACTTTTCTGTAAAACATCATTTTCTTAACACCTTAACACCAATAAAATTGGTATTTTGCCTAAAACAAGACCTCTTGAATGAGGGGAGTGGTTATAAGAAGGTATTTTTTAAACCAAATATTTTATAGGTTTGATATAATGATAATAAGTGGTTCCATTTTATAAGAGATGGGAGGGTCACTCTTGGAATTTCATAAAATATTAAATTAATATAAATTAATTTTCAATTCCAAATGGCTCAAAACAATTTTATTTAGAAGATAGAATGATTATGGGACTAAATTATCTCATTATATAAAAATTATAAAAGTTTTTTCTATGTTTTTAACATTATATTTCAATTTTAAGCCCTTGTTTTCCCATTTTAAACATATCATGACAATAATGTTTTTTACACTATGAGGGTTGTGATATTTAGAATAAATTTCCGAATACACCAAAAATGGAATATGGTTGATAATATCAACCATATATTAGTTTATTTTCTTAATCTAATATTTTTAGAAATTTTATATGATTTAATACAATATTATTTATTATAAAATATCATTAACGTCAATTTTTGGAACTATTCGTCACTTTGATATTAATAACATCCAGAAAATAATTCAAATTAAATAAAAAAAATTATTATATCCATAAAATTTTATTTTCATATATATGATTCTTGGATCATGTTAAATATCTCATATTATATATCTTATAATATTTTTTAATCAATTATATTATTTTTCCATTAATTGAATAATTAGTGTATTCTTGTTGTGTAAGAATTTAATTTAATTATTTATACACTTGAAATTTAAAATAAATTAATATGAAAAATATAAATAATTTATATTTAAAAATACTATTTATTACCAAAAATATCATTGGCTATTCCCATGTTAAAAATATTAATTTATTAAAAACAATAGTGTGAATTGTTTTAGTTTTCTTTACATAAAATATTATAAAAGTCTTAATCACATCCAAATGGTAAAAATGTTTCATATCAAAAATAAGATTATTATGGAAGAATTTTACTCATAAAATAAATTTGGGGTTTGTTTTATGGTCATTTTCAGGTTCATATAATTTTATTTATACCCTTAATTACTCGATTTACCCTTTACCATGGTAATAAAAATTACTAAGGTAACTATTCATAACGTTTAAAAATAAGAAAACCAATTAAATAAATTTGGACCTACTAATTCCAAATATAAAACAATGTTTACAAAAATATAAACACATAAGTGGAATAATTAAATTTAAAATCAATCATGCGAAACATGACAAAAATAGATTTTCATAGAAATGTCTTTATATAAAAAATATTTTTTAAACCAAATTTATGCATAGAATATTTTACAAAAACAATAATTTGATAATTATCAGTCAAAATGGACTAATTAAATTATAAAACTAATCTATTATAGAATTTAAATATTTAAATACATTAAAAGAAAATATGATTTTCAATTAATAATTAATATTTTCACTATTCACTCAAATAAACAAACTTTTTAGAAAAAATATCAAAATATCACCATTGGATAATTTTGGTATTATGATTTTGGAAATGATATTTACTTCATAAAATAAAATTTCTAAATATTTTATAAATTAATTATAATATTTTCTCACAAAATAAAAAAAATAAAGAAAATGTATTTTTTGGAGAATAAAATGGCTACTAAAAAATGAGTACTTATTAGTTAAGATTTAATCAATCGTCTATATTGAATAAAAAATTTACATATATATTTCAAAAATTAGGTATTCATGTCCATACCTTTCATTTTAATGGCTAGGTTATAACGAACATATTTAAATAATAATATTTTACAACTCATTTAAGATTGGTGTTGCATATCTAATACACTATTGAACATTGTTAATATTTTAAAATCATTAGATATTATAGGTATAATTATAAGGGATACATTATTGTTGGAGGTACGTATCCTGTGGGGGTGGTTGAAGTCAAAATGGATGAGAATTGTGAGTTTGTACAATATAAATAGCCCTTTCTCTCATAGGCTTCCACATTGGAGATAGAGGAGGTAATGGGGGAAAATTATATTTGATCCATTACAAATAATATTGTAAGAATTGGGTTGTCTCAGAAAATTCCCCAAATCCACACAGGTACATCATGAAGATCAAGGTAGGGACCATCTCATCCCGTACATTCTCTATTCCCATTTATACCATTATTCCTAGGGAAATTGTGCATCAAGGAAATATTATAGTCCCTTCAATCATGTTTTTAAGTAAAAACGCATTCTATTTATTATGATTCTTGTACATAGAGGGGTTAGTGACACTTCTTTTTCCCATGGTGGATTTGAATTGGTAGAGGAACTATCTACAAGGATCCTCTAACATGGTGATAGATCCTAGGGATAATTAAAAATAATAGATAAAAGAAAGTAATTCCAAGTTAAATAAAAATTATCAATGTTAATTAGATCATTTTTATAGATTTCTCAAAATTAGGCTACATCGAGAGGTGAAACGGGCCAGATATCACTCTATATCAACATTACTATTAAATGAGGTGAAACATGGGTTACTGAAATCTGGGGGTGGAGTATTATAATCTACCCATTCTATATATAGCTTATTTTTAGGATATAATGACACTTATTGTGTCTCTTTAGAAACAAAATGAGTGGTAAGAGAACTTTTTACCAAATTGAGGGAGGGTTGGTATGCATTTTCCTCCCTACTAGATAGTTACCTCATGAAACAAATCATCCATGATACTAATGTGAGAAATTTTTCTGATTAGATAGGGAATGAGATGTAATGATGATAGGTTTGTCTCTCACAAACGAAAATCCACTAGAATTAATCTTGATTAGATTAGTTTGAATTATAACCTCAACCATAGATAATCAGCCTAGGGGATGGGATGATAGGGTTTTAATAGGATAATGGAATAATCCTTTTGTACATCCTCCATCTATAGGTGTTTTTATACAACAATTTTTTTATCCTATTGAAGTTCTCAAGATCTTATCTTTAATATTCCATTCTGGAATCTTCTTATATTTTTGGAGTGTTATCGGAGGGAATGATAGGTTTAGCAACACCATGTTCCGTGTACATATATCAACAAATATGAGAAAATACCTTAATAGGACTCCTAAGTCCCAATTTCTATCTTTTCTAATGAGTGCAGTAACCTATAATAAAAATTTATAGATGTTGTGTCACCCCATAGGGTGGGACTTCTTCCTCAGGTTCCCAAACACCATTCTGATTATCTTGGTCTTCTTAGGTACTGACTGTATGACATTCACGATGTTCTTTGTTGTCAGATAAGAACTTCTATTGAAAATGTGTGGATCATTCTATGGGTCTTACTATCATCATGAGAGATAGAATAAATATAGGGTAAAATTCTACCCACCCCTCCCCTAATTGGAACATGAGGAGACACATCTTCTATAATTTTAAAATTCTTAGTGAGGTTTTAAATAGAGGTCCATAAAAAACTTTTATGGTGCCCATATAAATCAGGGAATTGAGATACTATGAGTGATGTGACGTTTACCCTTAAACATTAGTGATAAAGAGTTGTAATGTGTTCATGGAATGTTATTTTGGTCAAATAACATTCTAAAAGGTATATGATCATCATTCATAAGTTATGGAAGATACATGTTATGCATTCCTTAGAAAGTGACTTTGGGATAGTGAAGTGTGGGGTTTTAGGTGTCCAGAATATGACTAGTAACTAGTCAGTAGCCAAGATCATCCAATAACATTCTTAATTCCATTAATTTTTAAGAGGGTTCTCCTACTCTTTTATGCACCAAGCTTTGATCTCAAATAACTAGGGTATCATGGGATGGAGTGATGCTGATATGTTCTACAGTTTATCTTTGGAGAAGAGATATCGCAAGACCCAATATTCCCAAAGATGAGGGATTTTATTTCATATGGGTCATGATCTTTATAACCATATCTATCAAGGATAGGAAACCCATGGCTTATTTCTAGTAGAGAATTACATCAACTGTCTATAGTTCAATTGGGTTTTATTCTTCATCCTAGAGTGAAAAGCCAGATCTTGATATCTCTTCTATTTTGGGAGTGCAGTTGGAGAGAAGAGAGACTAATAGTTTTAGGTACAACTAAAAAAAGGGTCCATGAAAGGAAGTTAGTACATCCTCCACATGAAGTTAATTAGGGAGAAATTTAGGCACTATAATTAACTCATATTTGGAGATGGTTATCGTAAAATGATGGGCCCTACCCCCTACTATAATGGTGTAGGTGGAGTAATTTACCTCTAATAATCAGCTACCATAGATTGTGATAGGTAAATGGTGACTCGTCATTTATTTCTTTATCCTTATCTATGGTTATTATGTGGGAGATCCCTAAAAAAGATATTATGCATTTTTCATGGTATTCTTCCTCAAATATTATAGTTAGTGTCATGGGAAGGGCCTCCATAGTGTTTAGTAGCCCCTTCTTTGGAAGGTTTTCAGGGAATTGGAGGTTTTTATCATGAGGATAACCTCCATGTTGATTGACAGAATCATGGGAAGGACCTAGATGGTGGGATTAATTATTATAGTTTGATCTTCCATGATTTTTTCAAATGGTTCCCATAGTAGTGAGATTCAACTTATCCCACTTAGTTGTGGTTGGAGTATCCAACCCTAATTTTCAAAGACATCCTTTTTTTTATTTCGAGGATTCCAAATTCATTAGCAGTGGAAGACACTATGGGAAAAGTGGTTTTTTGTGATGGCTCAATTGCGACGGGAATATATACCGTCGCAAAAGGTCCGATGAACTACGTATTTGCGACGGGAGTTTTTTTCCGTCGCAAATAGTAGGATAATTACGGCGGTAATAGGTGACCCATCGCAATAGGTTTGGTGCGGTTTGTGCACCAAAACGCGGGAAGGGTATTTGTGACGGGGACGCATCTCCGTCGCAAAAGCCCGGAGGCGGAAAATACCATTTGAGATGGGGAAAGCCGCCCGTCGCAAATGGTATTTATTGCCGCCAGGCTTTTGCGATGGGTCCCGTCGTAGATACCCTTTTAACCGTAGACTGTAATTAATGCGGGCGAGGGTATTTGCAATGGGGCCAGTCGCAAAAGCACGGCGGCGGTAAATACCATTTGCGATGGGCAAAGCCACCCGTCGCAAATAGTATTTCAGCAGGTGTGTATTTACGACAGGAACCGTCGCAAATACCCTTTTAACAGCCGACTTTAATTAATGCGGGCGAGGGTATTTGCGACAGGCCCCGTCGCAAATACAACCATTTGCGACGGGTTTCCCTTCGCAACTAACCCCATCGCAACTAATCTAACCTATATATATCCCCATCCGTTTTTCTCCAAATCACTTAGATCTTCCTCTCCCTTTCTCTTGATTCTCCAGTTTTAAGGAAAAAAATTCTGTTAGTTAAAAATTTTATACGAGAGCAACTATAAGGCACCAACACTTTCAGAATATCAAATTTTAAAGTATTTATATTTTATTTCTTTTTTTATTTTTTTTATTAATTTTAATTGTTGTTCATTAGTTGTAATTAAATTAGATTTAAATTAATTTTTATTTATATTTATTTTCAGTAAGAAATTGATATTGTTAGTGATAATTATAAATAATTAGTGTTAATTTGCAATAATTAGAGAATATTATAGATAATTAGCAGAATTTAGTCAGAATTAGATATAATTAGGGGTAATTAGTAATAATTAGATATAATTAGTAATAATTAGATATAATTAGTAATAATTAGATATAATTAGTAATAATTAGATATAATTAGTAATAATTAGATATAATTAGTAATAATTAGATATAATTAGGTATAATTAGTAATAATTATGTATAATTAGTAATAATTAATTATAATTAGTAATAATTAGGTATAATTTGGTATAATTAGGTATAATTAGGTATAATTAGTAATAATTAGGCATAATAAGTAATAATTACGTATAATTAGTAATAATTAGGTATAAGTACTAATAATTAGTAATAATTACCAATAATTAGCAATAATTAGCAATAATTAAGAATAATTAGCAATAATTAGGAATAATTAGGAATAATTAAGAATAATTGGTAATAATTGGAAATAATTAGTAATAATTACTAATAATTAGGAATAATGAAGAATAATTACGAATAATTAGCAATAATTTGGAATAATTATCAATAATTTGTAATAATTAGCTATAATTAGTAATAATTACTATTAAATACTAATAATTAGTAATAATTACTATTAAATACTAATAATTAGTAATTATTACTAATTATTACTAATAAATATTAATAATTAGAAATAATTAACAATAATTAGCAATAATTAGGAATAATTAGCAATAATTAGGAATAATTAGGAATAAATTGGAATAATTAACAATAATTAGGAATAATTATGAATAATTGGAATAATTAGTAATAATTATGAATAATTATGAATAATTAGAACTAACTAGAAATAATTATAAATAAATATAAATAATTATGAATAATTATGAATAAATAGGAAGAAATTGTAATAAATTGTAATAAAATGTAATAATTAGTAATAATTAGTAATAAATAGTAATAAAAAAATAATTATTAATAATTAGCAATAATTATCAATAATTATGAATAATTAGCAATAATTAGGAATAATTAGCAATAATTAGTAATAATTTTCTATAATTTGTAATAATTACTAATAAATACTAATAATTAGGAATAATTAGCAATAATTAGCAATAATTAGCTATAAATATGAATAAATTGTAATAATTTGCAGTAATTAGGAATAATTATGAATAATTAGAACAAATTAGCAATAATTAGAAATATATAGAAATAATTAGGAATAATTAGAAATAATTAGGAATAATTAGGAATAAAAAGGAATAAATTGTAATAATTAGTAATAAATTGTAATAATTAGTAATAAATAGTAATAAATAGTAATTATAATTATATCTAATTATTACTAATAAAAAACTATATTATCAATATTTATGAAAAAACAATATTAATATTATTAAAATGATAAAAAAACTATAAAATCTTAAAATTATCAATATTTGCAATAGGATTTTCTATATTTTTAACATGATTAAATCTAAAAGGGTCACCAATTGGTAGGTTATGCGCAATAAAAAGTTTGTGTCATCCATGTCTAATGTAAACTCTATAATTGTTCGTGCTTGGTTGATCACCTTGCAAGTAGCATTGCAATAGGACAACCCAAGTCATGCCCTTCTCATCTATAAGAAATATCTCACATGACCCTTTACATAGACCATTCATCCTTGAATATTTAAGGGAAATATATTGATGTCCTATAAAATTTTTAAGGAAGAATGATCTATGTAAAGGGAGAGAGATGATTCTTAGATACAAGAACGTCATCAAATTTATCTTCTTTTTTTAGATAGTGTTTTTATAATTTCAAATTATTCAAAAAAAGTGATGATTTTATATTTTATATAGAAAAATATGGAACAAGGAAGTCGACATCAGTCATTATTAGATGATTGTGCATGGATAAATCAACGCAGAAATCCAAATGGTTCTGGTTTAAATCCTGTATATATTGAGGGTGTTGAAGCTTTCTTAGCATTTTCATCATCAAACCCAGAATTTGTTTCAGAAGGCATAATTAAGTTTCCTTGTAAAAAATGTGATCTGAGAACGTTTGACATCTTTGACAAGGATGGGGGACATCTCATGCGGTTTGGTATTCAACCAGATTATGATTTTTGGTATCAACACGGTGAACGCAGTTCCAGAGAAGATCCTAATAACATGATTCTGGATCCATCATGGTTTCAAAATTTAGTACATGATGTTGCAGGTCCATCTGTGCAATAAACTGAAACTCACAATGATATTGATTTAACTCCTGAGTTGGCACCATCTGAATTTTATGAGTTGTTGAGGTCTACTGAGGATGAATTATATCCTGGTTGCAAGATAAGAAAATTAGAAGTCGTCACAAATTTTATGGCTATTAAATCAGATAATGTAATGTCAAACAACTATTTTGATCAGATATTTTTTTTAGTTAAAACACTGTTACCTGAAAAAAAAATGTTGCATGAAAATTACTATGAGAGCAAGAGGATGGTTCGAAATATGGGCCTTAATTATCACAATATTCATGCATTTCTAAATGATTGCATCATATATTCTGGAGAAAATGAGTCATTGGATAGTTTTCCTACTTGTGGACAATCGAGGTATAAAGAAGCTCAACCAGGGAAGTGTATATCGATTCCAGTAAAACAGTTGAGATATTTCCGTCATACACCCAGGTTGCAACGTTTATTTATGTCTTAGAATACAGTTTCAATGATTTCATGGCACAAAACCAAGATTTCAACTGATAGAAGCTTGAATCATCCATCTGATGGTGATTCATGGAAGCATTTTGACCGTCTGCATCCGTATTTTGCAATAGAAGCTAGAAATTTGTGATTGGGTCTTTCTACTGATGGTATCTGTCTGTTTGGTTCTTATGGTAGTCAGTATTCATGTTGGCCTGTCATTATAACTCCATAGAATTTTCCTCTATGGATGTTGATGAAGGATCCTTATATCTTTTTGACTCTATTAATCCCAGGACATCCAAAAAAGAATATTGATGTTTATTTGAAATCACTGATTGATGAGTTAAATGCATTGTGGAGTGGTAGTGTTAATACATATGATGTTGCTGCGAAACAAAATTTCATATTAAAAGATGCATTGATATGGATGATTTGTGACCTTCCTACATATGGCATGTTATCTGGTTAGAGTACACATGGTCCGAAATCATGTCCTTACTATATGAAAGACAACAAAGCCTTTATGCTTGTCAATGGAAAAAAACCTTTCTATTTTGATTGTCACTGTATATTTCTTCCAACCGGTCATCCTTTTCGGAGGACCAAATCTCATTTAAGAAAAGTTACAATTAAAAGGGATGAACCTCCAAAGATGATCTCGGGTACAGAGTTAAAATCAGTTGTATTTCCATTACCTCTCATCACATTTGGACTGACAGTAAACCAACAGAAAATTCATGGCTTTGGGAAAGAACATAATAGGATAAAACTGAGCATTTTTTCAGATCTCCCGTATTGGTCTGATTTTTTGGTCCGCCGCATATTGGATGTTATTCATATTGAGAAGAACTATTTTGATAATTTATTTCATATACTTTTGGATACACATGGTAAGACCAAAGATACTATAAAGTCACGATAAGATCTTGCCCAAATTTTCAGGTGAATAGAACTTGAACTATTTGAAAATCTTAGATCACAGAGGTTAATGAAGCCAAAAGCAGCTTATACACTGTCCAAAGAGACTCGGTTATTATTGTGTCAGTGGATTGCAGATTTGAGACTTCCATATGGCTATGCTTCCAATTTGGGAAGATGTGTCAAGAATGGTTATATTAATGGATTAAAAAGTCACAATTGTCATGTTATAATGGAAAGAATAATGCCGATTGGATTCATAGGTTTGTTGAATTCTATGATTTGGGATTCTATAACAGACATATCATATTTTTTCGATACATTTGTGCATCGAAAATAGACTACGATATGTTAAGAAAACTGGAAGAAGATGTTTCTGTAATTATATGTAAACTGGAAAAAATCATTCCACCAGCTTTTTTTGACTCAATGGAACATCTGATATTACATTTGACACATGAAGATAAATATGGAGGTCCAGTACAATTTCGATTGATGTACCCATTTGAGAGATTAATGAATAAATTGAATAAAAAATTACTTAACAAAGCATCAGTTGAAGGCTTAATTACTGAAGCTTATTTGCAAGAGAAAATTTCTTTTTTCTGCTCTCATTATTTTGAATCTCAATATCCCTCAAAACATAATCATATAGGATGAAACGAGGTAATGTTAATGACGAAATGGAAAATCAATTAACAGTTTTTAATCAGAAAAATCTTGGTTTCGGTGGAGTTCATGAATGATGGCTTTCAAATGATGAACATCACAGAGCTCATACATATGTTCTGCTCAACTGTGAAGAAATGACATCATTTGTCTTGTGAGTGCTTATATTACTTAATCTATATTTTATGTTACAATATTTAAACTTATTTTATTTTTAGGTTATATGATAATAATATCAAGAAAAAACTTTCACAAATTACAGTAGCTGCTCTTCAAGAATGCAGACTAAAAAAATTCTCAATAGTTTCAAAAACTGGTAACATAAATTATTGATGCTTTAATATTAATTCTGTTTATTATTTATTATATTGATAATTGTTTTACAAATTTTCAGGTGTCTTAATATACTGATAAAATTGATAAACGACTGTGTATATTGAGTAACCCCCCTTCCAAAATGGTTAAATCTTATAATGCATATGTGGTGAATGATTTTTGATTTCATACACATGCATACGGGGAATCCAAAAAACAATGAACAGTGGTGTTTGCTTGAGATGATCACATCACAGAGAAACTGAAGTTGACTTTTATGGAATTCTAGATGAAATTATTGAGCTGTGTTATCTAGGATAGAATTACATAATAATTTTTATATTTCATTGGTTGGATACTGAGAGAGGCTTGTGTGTTCGTCCGAAGTCGATATTAAATATAAAAGTGTTCTTGTAGTAAATGAACCATTTTTACTGGCTCAACAGGCACATCAATTTTATTATGCAAATTACACAGCTACTTCAAGAGACTTGAGAGATGGGTGGAGCATAATAAAAATGAAATCTTCGGAAAATCAGTTTACTCAAACTAAATTTGGTTCCACTGAAGTGGAAGGAATTGAAATTTTTCAAGAGACTGCTCAAAATTCATCTGATTCACAAATATACGTGAATATCGATGATGACACCTCACAATTAAGGATCGATGGTGATGAATACGTTAATGATGTTACAAATGAATTTGAAATGACAAGAGACGTTGAAACTGAAACTCATATGGATAGTGATGATGATGAGGAGGAGGATGAAGACATTGACATTGATAGCTATGGAGAAGAGGGTGAAGATGTACATTGACATAGTTAAATGTTGGTTATAATCATAACTAATATATATCTATATTAAATAGTTATTTTCAACTATATACTAACAATAAACATTTTGTGATTCATATGGAATCTGATATATTTCGTAAGTTTCAGGAGGTTGACCTACCGTTGGATGAGGTAGATTTTGGATCATCTAACCCTCAGCCTACGGGCGGTTCAGGGGGTACGCGGAGGGGGTGTGGTCATGCATGACTGATGATTCTTGACCCTATCCCCAAGTGACATCCACATATTGGTTTCGATCCACAGACACAGAGGTATGGTAACCTATATATTTTAGTTAGCTTTCATTAATTTATTTATATATATACTGATTTTTTGATTATTTATTCTGTTTTCACAGTTTTGTGCATGTAGCTATTGGACAGGGCTGCGCTATCTTATGCAATTATTTTTCTCAACCATGGATCACATGGGAAGAGATTATCGTTGATGTGCGACGTGACATGTTCCATCATTGGATGTACATAAATAAATTATATTTATTTTGAAATTTATTTTATTAATAACTTGATATTATAAATTATTTGAAGGATTTATGGTATCCTATCGATGATAGCATGCATGACGCTATCCACGCGGCATGGCAGGTTTCTATGCGTGACCGTTTCCATCAGATTTTGAAAAATTTGATAAGGAAATCCATTAATAAAGTAGGAGTGATAGAATTTTATGAGTCGTGTAGAGCTCACCGACCAAAGTACATTTCATCTCACGTTTGGGATGGATTATATTTACACTGGTTCCGTGGTGGATTTCAGAGTAGATCTTCAGTGGGACGATAGAACCGGGGAGACTGGAGGTGACTCATCGAGCTGGTAGTCGTACATTTAGTTCACATAGAGAGAATCTGATAAGTATATTTTTTAAATATTTTATATAACTTTAAATATAAATAGTTTATTTTATATTTCTGTAGGCAGTAGATCATCCCGATATTACGGAGTTCGACATTTATCGGAGGATGTACAGTGATCCAACCACTGGAGAGATTCGAGGTGATCACCAGTGACAGATTGTGGATAGTATTATTTTTTTAGTTTGACAATTAAATACATATAATATTTTCATAATTTTAATTTTAAATTGGAATTGAAGGAGTCATATGAGGCTGCGACCTCTCAGACACAGGCTGAGGGTCAGGATGAGATGACTCAGCAGACCATTGCTCACCATTTCAATGAGGCGGAATTGATGCAGGCGACTCAGTATGGCTTTGAGAAGGGATGATTAGTTGGTATCGGCTCGTATTTGACTCTTGGTACTTATTATGGTACTTCTGCGATTTCAGCGTCCAACTCAAGAGGAGCTCGTGGAGAGACATCATCTTTTGTCTCACAGTATCAGGAGCAGTTGCAAACTCAGGATGAGTTTATAGATACTTTGCAGAAATAGCATGAATAGATGTGTCGATGGCAGCTGTAGCATCACGAGGAGGAGCTGTGTCGATTAGAGCAGCGGCGACAATAGAGGTATCACGAGCAGATGGAGTACATGTGCCATCTAACTCGTAGTTTAGGGATGGAGTTTCCTCTACCTCCTCTACACGACCCCCCCCCCCAGTGATTTGTTTTTTATGTTAAAAAAATTGGGATTAAAGTTTTGTAATAATATGACCTATTAACATTTTTTGTCTTTTATATTGGGGGAAATATTGCATAATTTAAATTTTTTAATATTTTATTATTTATTATTAGTATAATATTTTTTAATATTTTTTTAATTTACTAATAATAATAATAATAAGAATATTTTATGATTTTTTTATATTTTTTTGAAAATATTGAAACTTTTAATAATTTTTTATTATTTTATTATTTGAATAATATTAATATTAATTTATTATTAATCATAATTTTATTAAATATATTTTCTTAGTATTATGTTTTTTAATGTTTGTTTATTTTACTAATAATAATAATATTTTTTATTTTTTTATTATTTTTATAACAATAATATTATTTTTTCGTTAATTATAATTTTATTATTATTTTTAATTAATTTTAGAATTTTTTACGGGGTCTTTTGTGACGCTACCCCGTTGCAAATAAGTGAAAAATGTTTTTTTAATATTAGTATTTGTGACGGGACAACAGGCCCGTCGCAATTAGTATTTGCGACGGGCCCCTCGCACAAGGTTTATGGGTATATAATGTATATAATTGGAATGCTATTTGCGACGGGTAAGTTCCCCGTCACAAAAACTAATTGTGACGGGCCCATCAAAAAAGGTTTTTGGGTATGTAATGTTTATAATTGGGAGGTTTTTTTGTGATGGGTAAAAGTCCCGTCGTAATAGATATATTTTACGATGGGCCCATCACAAAAAATATCTGTTGCGATGTCGTTTTCTATAGCGGGCTATTTGCAACGGGGGCCTGTCGCAAAAGGCTATTTACAACGGGATCCCATCGCAAATAGCTCGTTTCAAAAAATGGGAATTCCAATAGTGATAGACCACATATTCTGACAAATTGGTAACTCGTTGAATCGGGTTGGAAGACTACCCATGGTGTGTGTGCTGTGAATTTTGGACTAGGTAAGTAGGTTCAGTAATGAGGTCAACTTGTTCATTAGCCTATGGGGACATCCCATATTATCAGTGAAGTTGTATAGTGGGGTCCAACCTAGGTGACTCTCAGATGGTGACTGCAATAGGTGTTTCCAAAGCATCTTCTACCTCTATAGTATATATGAGGGAGTTTCAAAACATTCTAGTGAGAGGCTGATTTAATATTTGTTCATGGTAATGGGGGGGTATTTCTCCAATATCCTCTTTTTAGATGATGATGTTAGCATGGTGTGACAATATATAATTATTAAAGAACTATCACTTGAGAGTGGGGGTGAATCATTCCCCCTCATACCAGTGGACTAGGGTGGTGATAAACCACTTTTGGATGATATCTAAGGGATATATGTAGTGATTATTCCATGAATCCATGGGATAGGCGGTTTTTGTTTTATAATTATACTTTTCTAGATTATCGTATGATTATACATTTTTACCCTATTCCTGTTGTTTGTAGGTTGTCAAAAATTCTTGGTATATTCAGCCTTTTGTGACATATGAAGTAAAATAACAGTACATTTCTAGTGATGGTGATACACATCATTCGAAATTCCACTCATCCTATCCCATGTGAGGGATAATATATTTAAGGTGAGGAAGTCTATAGTTTAATATACCCAATGTACCTCATCTACTCTTACTTCAAGAGAATATATATACATTAGGCTCACCAATCTATTTTCTGATACTTCTTCTAGGGAATATATTCATTCTAAAATCCTTATCCTTGTAATAGTCAAGATCATCATTATACATCATTCAAACATTCCAAAGGCATGATAATATCTCCATTATGGTTGATGATGTCGACTCCTTGATTAGAATGGGATGTTGGGATGTTGGATCATCCTTCCATGGATTCCTCCATAGATTTCATTGCCTAATCTTGGTTTCCCTTGTAGATCTAAGACATGTTCATAAATATTGATCCCATTTCCTTTCTCTAATTCTCATATTTTAATTATGACACTTGTGGAGTTGAAATTTATCCAAAATATAGTTGGAGAAGATGATGGAATTGGTAATTTTGGACTTCTGTAAAAGTCTTCCTCCTTTCAGGATGTGAAGGAATCTTTTTCTTAGGACATAATGCATCTCAGGTACAAAACCAAACATATTCCATGATCAACATGATGTAACTTATTCTTCCTACATAAGTCATCAAAGGCACACCACCCTAGGTATCCTATTCTCAGCACACAAGTAGTCTCACATCAATCATGTAATTCATCTTATGCTTATAACACCACACAACTTAATCACATTACATAAGGATTCTAAGGCTTGTCACCTAGGGTATCCTATTCCCATCACATTGGGTACAAACATTGTATTTTAACCTAAGGAAAGGGAAATTAGATTCTATTCTTGTCACATAGTCCTCTTATTCCCATAACATAATGAATATCAAGCTCATCACATGATATAGAATCTTCAACTTGACACCTAAGTAGAGGGAGAAGATATATTGTGATCATATCATAGGCTTCTTATGATTATATGGTAGGACATGTCATGATCATCAAATGAGGCATCATATTAGGCTTTTCACCTGAGTAATGGTAGAATATATCATATTATCATCACATATTCTCATAAGATCAACACCTATGGAGCCCTATGTTGGTCACCTAAAGCTATGTTTCTAATATATCATAAGTGGTCATAGGTTTAAATCTATTTCAAGGATCAAGATCTATTGTGAAGATTCTCCCATATATTCCTCTCATGTACTGGACTATTCGTGAATTTGAATACGAGGGATTAATCTCATATTTTAATGTACAATTGGGGGCACTCATAGATTTAAAGCCTTGTGTAGGGATGCATACCATATACTCTCATTACATACTTGATTGTGTATAGATTAACATCCTATGGTGATGCCAAAATCTTGGGGGATATTGGGTTTATAGTGGGAGGTTTGGTATACCCTAAAATCATAATTAGGATTTGCACATATTAACTCCTTCGGATGAGTTAAAATGGAAATAGGATTCTAGTTTTTGGATATGGTGAATTCACCTCCAACTCAACACCTAAAAAATGGTAACAATATTGTTGGGATGTTAGGATTTAACCATAGAGATGAATCCTTCATACCCTTCTTAGAGACAATGAAAAAAACCCATGTAGATTGATTACAGGTTTTAGGGTAGTGATAAGGGGCCACGCCATGTATTTCAACATCATGCGGTAAGGATTCTTGCATCCTAAAAGGAGAAATGATAAGGGATATTGTTGGGATTATGCTTGTTTCTTACCTAGATACTTCTAAGAATATATAAAGGACTTATATGAGGATTTCACATTTATACTTACAAATATGGTGGAATTCATCCCATACACACCATATGAGGCAACCCATGATTATTAATTAGTGAATCCCGAGTTCATCACTCTGTTTATCATATGTTTATCATATATGGAAATGTTGAAGTTTTAGAAATTTGGATAGTACATTTTTATATAGTTTAAAATCATATGTCTAAAAATTTTATTCTATAATGATTAGGATTTTGTAGCACAAACATAGTTCTTATGTGTAAATATATGAATCCCACTTAGGTTGGGAGGATAGAATGATCCAAGGATCCTGTGAGTGCTCAAGGAGGGGGTTAACGAGTGGTCTCCATTGATTATGTCATGGCCAAGGCTTATATATACAATGTGTAAATTACTTTAGAAGGATAAAGGAATATAAATTTGTATTTTAGTAAAAATCTAGGAGTCGTAATATATGGGTTCTTCTGCTTGGGATTATATGGGAAGGAGGTTTCATAACTTAATATTAGATCAAAGTTCTTAGAAAAGGGGATCCATGATATTGGTTGTGTGTATGGTAGTCACATGAGTGAACTCGATTTGAATGGGTGTTGTTCCCAAGATCTCTCAACTTGCACTCAACCATATTTAGAGTAAGTAGGAATCAAATAGATTACCTGGAGGATATATCACAGAACATTGTATTTTTGAAAAGTTTTATAGTTTTATGAACCGTTGGCTTTAGTAGATGGGTGTTTATTCATTTTTCAAGGCATTGTTTCACAAAAAATTTGGTGTTTCATGAACTCTGTAGTTGCTTACATAATTCGAATCTGTTCTAAACTCAATTTTTCAGTGATCAAGGTTTTTTGAATTCATCCCTAACAAAATTCATGGTGATTTAAGACCAATGTGAGGATTTTTTTTACAAGTTAATCAGCTACTATAATCTATGTGTGTCTCTTATTGTAGAAATTCACACACATGAAAAGATTTATGTGAGTTGGGAGCATGCCTCTATGCCTTCAAGAGGTTTATCCCTAAAAATGTTTGTGATTATATATTTATTGAAAATTTAGGTCATGAAATGAATAGGTTATAAAAACTCTAAAGGATTTCTAAAAATAAGTTATCTCACACAAGATGAGGGATTTGCACTATAAAAATCCTACATCATGCAACTTTATGTCATACGACACTCATGCCTTTGTCATTGTACTATAGATGGGGCATAATTAGATAATTGGACATTTAACATCATCTTTATTAGGAAACTAATTTCATGATAATCCTAAAATCTTATTGGAAAAATTGAATGACATAGACTAGGCCCCCTTGGTTCTAAAATGATTCTAGGGGATGTGTTTCCCCCTCTCATTGGTGAGATAACACGTCTCAAATCACAAGAAACAATTTTCAGCAAGAAAACACAAGGAGGTTGTTCAATATAAACCTACTCTATGATAAATCTATTTAATAAAGAATATGTAATGTCTATCATTAATAATTTAATGTTTATATATTATAGATATCCTAAACTAATACTATTAGATTCTAACCTACTAACTAGGGAAGTATTCCACATATTCTATTCCTTCCTATTGGTTATATCATTTGTAAATTAACATATCCTAATTTATAGTGATCACACCTTTATCATCCTTATTATTTATAAATAACCATTTACTTCTAATCATATGATAATCTGAGGGTTTATCAAATAATTACCATACCATATTTCTCATGTACTAATTTAACTCATCTAGCTTTGTAACTACCAAACTCTCATAAATTTATTATTATTCAATTGTTTTATGTTATAGTTAGGATAAGATTTAAGAAAATTTAGAAATGTTTCCTAAAATTATTCAACTACTAAATTATTTATCTAATATTACTTTAATAGTATCTAAGGGATGTGTTTTCATTATTCTTGTCTATCATGGAATCACACTCTTGGGTTCACCGGTTTCCAACCTTTCCTAATATAACTATTTATGATCACGATTCAAATTACCATCCTTTTTATTAATAAAATGTGGATAAAGTATTAAGTTTTCTGAATAACCTTTTAAGTCATTAATTTGTGTCGTTTTTAGATCAAAGATATCAATTTAATTAAATTTCACATTAGTATATTTTTTAGCTATAATTGAATTTTTATTGAAAACTATAAAATAATTTGAAGTAGTATAGTAAGATATAAATATTCCTTCATCATCCACTGCATAAAACATACCAATATTCCTTTTTGTGATGAAAATATAAACTTTATATCCAAAAACATAGAAGTATCGAAACACTGGTTCTCTATTATTCCATAGTTTATATGGTGTTTTATTCAATATAGGCTTTATTAAACTCTATTAATGAATTAGAATGTTATGTCAAAAGTTCCAGACTAAATTTTAGTAGGAATGTTATATTCAATCAACACAGTTATATCAATTTCATGCAAGGTTATATTTATCTATTCGAAGACACCACTCTATTATGGTTCTGTAGTTGAAGATCATGTTTTTTTAATTCTATGTTTTGATAATAATGAATTGAACTTTCCCATGATCACTTCTCAAGGACATAGTTTTAGCATATTTTTCATTCTATACTATATTGAAAAGGTTAATAAAGACAAAACATGATTCGATCTTAAATATTAATAAATAATCCCATGTAAATCATGGAAAATAATTAACTAAAACATAAATAAATGTCATCCCTCTTTAGCATGAAGTTTTAGAGGGTCCAAAAAAATATTTATGGATTAGTTTAAAAGACTATAATTTGAATTATCTTTAATTAGTTTGAAAATTGACTTGTGTTTCCTACTCATTTATCCTGAATCACATAGTTTTATTTCATCCAACTTTAGTTGAGGCATGTCATAAATAATAATATTGTTACCTAATTTTCTAAATGAATAAACCTGAAAAAGCCCAAGACATCTATGACAATTCCAATATTCAATTAATTCATCATTAAAATAGTTTAACTTTTTTTAAACAATTAATTGAGATCATGAGTGTAATAATTTTTAGTTTAGGAAATAATAGATTTAATACATTTATCTTCAAAAGAGAATAATAATATTTAGAAAAATCAATAGAAAATATATCATCAAAATTTTTGAAATACGTATCAGGTCATTCATTAAGCCTTTAACAAAGAGAACATTATTATAATGGATAGAATTTAGATATCAAATATATCAAACTAAAATAATATATCCTTTATCAGTTTCAATAAATGTGAAATGGACCCCATAAAACATAGATTTTGAGTTTATTTAGAAAAATCACAACTCATATGTCTCAAATAGAGACTATTTGTAAAACATTTTTTTATTACTATTCTTATGGATTTTCCCTCCAAAAAAAATAATCAAAGTTATTATTTTATAAATGAATGATCATTGGTCTAATAGTGTTCATTTTTAAATATTTAGGAACTTATATCCTTTTACACTTTCCATATTTTCTAGAAATAACATTGGATAAGTTTCAAGAAATAAAACTTTTATTTACACAACAAAATTGATGATATCTAAAAATAATTATCAGTATAATAACTCTTTACACCACAGTGAAAATATAAAATATTAGAAACTCTTCTATTTTTATAATTAGGTATAAAATAATACATATATATCTTACGGTTTTCTCCATTACTACCTATTCTTTAATTACCTTTATTGGGTTTTTTATTATAAAGTATTTTTTAGGTAATCCTCACCCTTAGAAAATATACTATTGATATACTTTAGTGATTTTAAATTAGACATTAATTCCTTCATTATATTACCTAGAATAGAATAAATATAATATAATTCATTTATTTTTTATTTTATTTCAGAAATTTATTTGGATAGATAAATTTTTAGATTTATCACAACATCATAAGTTTTCTTACAGGACTTTTAGTTTTTTTAGTATATTCATAATTAGAATCTATCAAAGAACAATATTCATTTAATTAATCAAAAGAGTAATTATAAAAACTATATTCAGGTTCATGTAAATAAGAATAAAAGAATCATAACAATTTGGTTTAAGCCATAAATAAAATATTATCTTTCAAATTTGATAGAAAATCCTAAAAATTATAATGAAAGTTGTTAATGGATTATTAATAATCACTCCATAATACTTTAATAGATTTTTTCTCACTCTTATTGTAGTATTATTTTCTTTTGAACTTAATTTTATATTTCTTAAGGTTTTTCAAATAAGCTTAATCATATTTAATATTCTTGAATTTCATGCATTCATTGTATCTTA
Source organism: Viscum album (assembly GCA_963277665.1). Taxonomy (NCBI): domain Eukaryota; kingdom Viridiplantae; phylum Streptophyta; class Magnoliopsida; order Santalales; family Viscaceae; genus Viscum; species Viscum album. The sequence continues at coordinate 1,657,519,264 of OY728128.1, forward strand.
CTTGATTACAATTTTCAAAAAACTTCTAATAATTATTTTTGGGTTTCTTATAACCTATTATCTTGTTATAGAACGTTTTTAATTTACTTTTAAACTATTAATATTCATCATTATGATTAAAACATATTTATTCTTCATCATAAAACGAGTTAGATAATAATTTATATTAATATTTCATGTCATATTTAGATATCGATAATTTCAAGGAATCATTTTCCTTTTAAAATAAGTTGGTTCCTTCCATGTATTCCATAATATATTCCTCATAAATAATAATAGTTCATGTTAAATCCTTTATTTTAATACCCTTTACATGTGTATACTGATTAAAGGTATCATTTCTTCCTCTCTATTATGAAGGTAAAAATCAAATAACATTTAATTCTTGATATGATTCAATAACCAGAGTTCCTATGATAGCAACATCATAAACAATCTCAATTATTCTTCAATTTATCTGAGTAATTCTTTTAGCATCAACCATTATGAATGTGTAAAACTCCATTTTAGAAGTGTTATGTTTGAGTATTTTTAAATTATCTATTCCTTCATTATAAAAATATATAGTAGTTGGCATATCATGATCAGTAGCACACTTTAAACTCAATTAAACTAATCAAGATGCAATCTATATAGAAAATATTATTCATTGATTTGTATTTTAGGTCATATTAATCATATTTGGAATCATCAAATGTTTTAGATTCTCTATTATTAATTTCCTAAGTCTTGAAAGCTTTTAATTAAAAATTAAATCCAGGTTTCATCAAATACATAATCATTTGAGCATTCCAAAAACTATATATTTATTAATTAAGGTATGGTTCTCTGATCATAAATATTTATTACTTAGATTAATCTGTTACATTAACTAAAGAAATATTTAGACCTCAGATATTAAATTTTGATAACAAAAAAATCACTACCCCAATACTAATTTTTTCCCTATTTGAAATTCTATTAGGACTCGAGAGGGGGTCAATTATATTAATAAAAAAATTTACCAATTTAATATCACCCTATTTAAAACATAGACGAACCTATCTCACAGTTATGATATAGATATAAACGAATATAAAAATATGACATGAAATTGTAAATATGAGATTTATAGTGGTTTGTGGTAAATATATCCTCTAGTCCACTCCTCCAACATTCCATTACAATATTGGTTATTTTCACTATACCAACTCTCTTACTCAGGGCTTCCCAATGGAGTTCAAGTAGTTTTCAACATTTGAAATATTTGAAGATATTTCAACCTGGATATCCCTTAACAATACCAATACACATCATTCAAAAAACTCATTATAAGGATTGGTTTCTTTACAATGAAAGAAGATAATTAATAAAAGAATAACAACTTCATAACACGGTTGAAAGTAGAAACTAATCGATGATAGAACTTCTTCAGAGAAAAAATATACTTTGATGTAATTATGATGAACTTCAATTTAAGTTGATGAGTCCTAAAAGAAAAAAAAATATTATTCATTTTTTCTTTTTATAGTCACAGATTAATAAATAGAAAAATAAAGTATTTGGACTTAATTTATATTCACCCAATTTATGAATATATATAGGTCATCTATTTTTTAATCAAAACTCCTCGTCATCATCGATATATAGTGTATAACCTTGGTATTTTATGATATATTTATCTTCAAATAAAATTAATTTTCTCGATGTATTGGAATTTCATAAACTCTAAGTCTAAATGCAATGTAATAAAGTATATTGTTATAAATAATGTTTGTTATAGTAGGACACTCAATAGGGGTAAATTGAGTTCCTATAAAAATTTATGTCTAAAAAATTATTTAGAAGTCCCCTAATTTAATATAAAATACACCGTAGTTGACCAAAGTAGAATATTTATAAAACATTTGATTGTATGAAATATTTCTAAAAGATTTATTAGTTATTAGTTAAGAAAATATGAATTACTATTTTATCTTTTTAAAATAGTATACTAAATGAAATTATAATACAAACACTATCTATGATTAACTATCAGAGTGATGTGAAGTTTTCTAGTTTGAATAAAAAAATATATAAGAAAAACAAAACATGAAAAATCATAGTGGATTAAAACAATAGGTTCATTCTTAAATAGAGACTTAGTTCTCTCAACATGGTGATCACCTACCACTAATAAATTTATATAAATAAACTTCATTTACACTCTCGATCGGGTTACACAAAATCATACAAACTATTCAGGTCAACAGACCTCTTCTATAGTATTTATGGGAGTAAAACAACAAACAGACAGGCCATGCAAGGACCTCTTCCACTATTATATGTGGGAGTGTAAGGTGTAAAGAGGTAGGTTAGTGAATATATCTATATATCTTTTAGTTTAGTATAGGAGTTAGTGTGTGTTTATAAAACAAAGACACACACTACTCGATTTTTAAATAATTTACATAGGAATATCAATATATTGATAATAGGGCTTAGAAAGCTCTATGTGATGTGATATGTATATTTTGGACTCTTTAAATATGGTAGATGTGAAGCTGGAGTTGACTTCCAAAAAAAAGATAGAAAAATATTGTGTCGTTTTTTCTTCTGTCTTCTATTTCTAGGAAGGTAGATGCTTCCTCAGAGTGTTCTTCTCTTCTAATTAATTTTGCTACTAATGTTTGTCCTGTTTCGGTATTCAATAATGTCTTCGTGTATGCACATTAGGAATCTCTGGTGTTTTTCTCTAAGGTGTGTGAGATCTCTTCTTTAATTCTCATATATATGTGTGTACAGATTATTGATCAGGTATGTACTTTATACATGTTAGCTGACAAGAATAATTTTCTCGATCATGTGATGGTACCTCGTACCTCGTATTGTTCTCTAACAATTTCATTAATGTTGTTTTCAAAAAATAATTAATAAAATTAGTGTCACTAAATAGCACAAATATGACTGTTAGTAATAAGTTTTAATTTAAGAGAAAAATCATCAGTGCCTTAGTCTTTTAGCATCTCAAACTAATGGTATCTTAGACTTTCGATGTCTCATATAGTCGGTGTCTGATGCTGTTAGTGAATCATGTTGTCATTGACTTATGTTATCTGTGTCTCAAGCAATCGGTAAGTCAGTCTCCTGGTATATCATTCGATCAATGGATCAAACTTGCCTCAGTAACTCAGGATAAGTCGATGAAGTTGTAGGTAGGTGATGCATCAGTAACTAAGCTATCGGTGACTCACGTATCGGTATCTCAAACATAGCAAAACACTGAGTCATTCTTTCGAACAGTCTTTTTATTAGTATCTCATGATGTTGATAGCTTATACTTCTGTCAGTATCTTATGTATCAGTGAGTCAAGTATTGGTGACTCAACTATCATTAGGTCAAGTATCAGTGACTTATACTTAGCTTAAATCTATTATTTGGTCATATGATATAAACGCTAGCACCAGAGCATTAGGATTATAAGTAAACATCAATAAACAAAATGTAAATAAATAAATCATAATTAAGCATGATTTGTTAGCATTAAAACAAGATGAGGCCAACAATCTCCCATATTTGATGATCACAAATCATGGAATTATATAACACAACATTTAATTTATTATTATCAATGTAAAGACTACTTAACATATTACACATATCATAAGAGATGAAATTATCATAAGAGATGAAATTTTAAGACACACACAAATAGATTTACAGATCACTTATTAAGATTTATTTTTATGCTAATGTTCTCTTGAAATTTTATGTTCCATTTTAGCTCCCCCTAAGATGTAATCCATACACATTCTACACATTTTGGGATTATCAAAAAGGAAACAAAAAAAGAACATAGAATGAGATGAAAATAGATCCACGATATTTCATTAATCAAACAGTACATGAGATTTTAAAATATTAAAATAGTTCCCTATTAAATAGTGATCCAGCTACATCTTGGTCACATTAGAGTCCATCAATCCTTTCCCTTAGTATAAGTAGAGAATCTATGATCAGAAGTTGCATAGGTAGTAGTGGTGTAAGGCATAGTGTGGGTACTGAAATATGGAAAAGGATCTCCTTGAAAAACAGAAGGAGAAAGGCTCTCTCTAGAAGAGAAAGGAGGACCTCTCTGTTCTTGATGGATGATAGGTCTAATTTGGCTAAGAGTCTGAGTAGGGGTCATCATCAAAGGAAAAGATGAATAAGTAGAAGGGTGAGAGATAGGTCTGATAGGAGAAGCTACTAGAAAAACAATGTCATTACTGTCATGATGCAGGTTGGGCTTCAATAGATTGATGATGTTCTTAACAATCTGACCACCATAATTCATATCCTTTTCAAAATCTTTCTTATTCTCCATAAACTTTTCATGGGTATGAGTGAAGTCTTTAAGCTTCTAGATTTGATCATTTAAGTCTTGGTAACTATAGGTAGCCTCAAATATTTCACCAAATACTTGAAATGACTAGATAATTTATTCTTGGTGTAAATACCCTTAAAATAAAAGTTTTCCTTCTTGGTTATTTCCTCCTGATAATCAGTTGATTCTTTTGATTAGAATATCACCATGTCATGCAAATTGTTATTGTTCTTTCTGATATTATGAAGGCTCTCCTGGTCTGTGCCACCTATCACAGTCTGAAGTTCTTCTCAAATCACAGATCTAATCATCTCAACATCTGGATAATGAACAACAAAAGTAGCTAAAGTGGAGGAACCTTGCACTATATCTCAAATATCTAAACTCAACTGCTTCACATCAATAGTACGAGGCTGAGGCTGATCATTAGCACTCCTAGAAGTTTCATCCACAAGATTTTTCACCACTTCATCCAAGGATGTCTTATAATCAATAGTGAGAGTGTTAATGACCAAAAACAATAACATTCAGCTCATTCATCATTTTATGATTATCAAAGACAATGGATTCCATAAATGAGACCAACTGAGGCTCAACTTGAGACATAACTCTTTCTATGATAAAATCTACATCTTTTTTACTATGTCTTGGAACTGAAGAATGTGGATGTGAAGAGGAAGATATAAATTCATCCAAAAATTCTTCCTTGAAAGCATCAAGATCATCTTTGGTGACATATTAAATAGATTGTGATAAAACCACAGGAATAGAAGTAGGATTAGGAGAAGCTAACCTATCCTCTGAATCAGGATACTCCAAAACAAAAGTTACATATCCTAGATCTCTCCTTCATACAGGCATAACAATGTCATCCAAAGGAGCAAGTACATAAACTTTTGAAATCTTAGCTTGTCTATCCCCCTCAAATGATGCCCTCTTTCTAGAATATACTAAATCTCTTACTAGAGTCATTGATACTTCCCTTAAAATGAGAAATATAATAAAAACATAGACATTTGGAGCCCTTTCTTCAACCATATATGCTTTAGGAGCTTCATGGGATTGCTCAACTAGTTCCTGTTCCTGTTCCACCATAGGAGAATCATCAAGACTTTCATTATCAAAATAACTAATTTATAATAAATAGGTTTAGAATTATTACCTTGATCATCACAAAGATGATCTGATTCATTGTCATATCCATCACTTCCTCTGTCTCCTCTTTCACTTGCAGCATCAAATTTTTCATTTTCTTCCTCATTTCTACCACCATCATCTTCTTCTTATTCCTCACTTCCACTTTCTCCTTCTTTTCCATTAGATTCCTCATCACTAATATATTTTCTTTCATACTCATCATCCTATGATTATTCAATCTTCTAACTATCGTCCTTATCTATAAGTGGTTCTTTAGAGGGTAAAGGTCTAGGTGAACTTGCAAGACCATAAGTTATCCACTATATACTTTCAAATATGTCTGGATCCCTCATCCCATCTATTAGTGATTTGACTCCTTGAAATACCTTAGATATCTCTTCATCAGAATATACACCCAATTTATCTGGTCCTAGAATAGGGTTTACCATATTCCTTGGCCTTGAGGTATTCTCAATATGACTAAAATATTCATACAACTAATTTCTATCCTCAACCCACATATTATTCCAGGGGTTCCAATTAATTCTCATCCTCATATAGATAAAGTTATTTAGATAGAAACCATCACAAGCTGAAATATTATCTTCACCTTCATTCACCAACCCCTTGTCCTTCAGCATAGTAGAGATAATCCTTGGATAAAATAGTGATTTTGTCTTGTAATAGGGTTTGATCATCTCACTGATATGAACCATCAAATATCTGAAACAATTAATCTTATTACCTTTCTTTAACAGATATAACAAATAAACATCATTATACTTGAGGGAGGAAAAATCCCCTTTCTTAGGACATAATTGATGCAAGATGAATTTGAATAAGGGAATTCACTCACCATCAATCTTTGTAGAAATAGCCATTATATGATCTAAATTTCTAGAAAGATCATCCAATGCTTCCTCGAAATTGAAAATGTCATTAGTTGGAGTTGAACTTCCTTGATGATCATCACACACACCCACATGGGGTACCTTCAAGAGTTTTGTCCAATGGTTGGATGAAAAAGAAAAAAAATATCTATCATTGACTTTATCCAAAAAAATTCAGATACTTCAAGAAAAAACTCAACATATAGGTAGAACACATGCACCATCCTCAGATAGTCTGGTCTTTTATTATTGGAGAACCACTCCAACCATCCTTGAGCATGTAACACATTCAACAAGATATACTTACTTGAAAAAATCCATTCAGAGTGCACTTCCATATCTGGCAACACAATTCTATTCGCTAGTTATGGTTGAATAGGCTTAGGTTTAGGTTGGTTATAACCACTTATTTGATTCTTTGATGGATGTGAATTATCCTTAGATCCTTGTAAGACACACATGACATGATCCATTGAGAGAGTTTCGAAGGTTTCGATTTGAGATAGAAAGTTAGAAACTTATGAAAGAAGTGGTCAAGGGTAAGAGTTTGAGAGTAAGAGTGTGAGGGTAAAAAAGTATTGGATCGACCCTTATTTTATCAATTATAGATTCAAAAACATAAAATTTAAAATTTGGTTAAAAATAAAAATAAAATAAATAAAACTGTACCGTTTAAAATTTCATACATAGAAATAATTAACTCTCGGTCGATGAGACACATTGGTGAAAGTTTTCAAAGAGTCACCATCGGTAGGTCCTATCATTGAGTCATCAAATGTAAGTCCTATCTGTGATTCATGAATATTAGGTCCTCAAAAAATTGATCTTCCCTAACTCATGTTTGATGTAACTCATCCTCTTATAATTTAAAGGCTTTGTAAAAATATCAGCAAGATAATGTTCTGTAATAATGAATTCAAGTGTTATATCACCTTTTTTTTAATAATATCTCAAAAATTTGTGTATCACATCAATATATTTTGTTCTGGAGTGAGAAAATGGATTCTTAGAAATGTTAATAGCACATGTATTGTCACGGTTTATAGGGACATTCCTAAACTAATATCCATAATCTAGTAATGTGTGTTTCATCTATAAAATTTGATCATAATAACTACCAAAAGCTATGTATTTAGCTTCAACATTAGATAATGCAACTGAATTTTTATTTTTACTACACAATGATACTATAGAATTTCCCAAAAAGTGACATTTTCTAGAGGTTATTTTTATATCTAACATGAAACCACCAAAATCAGTATCATAATAACTAAATAAAATGATTGTCCTCTAGGATAGAACAATCCTAAGTTGGTAGTATATTTGAGGTATTTGAAAATTATTTTAATAGCAAGAATATGTGGCTCTTTAATATTTTCTTAGAAATGAGACACATACACACACTAAACATAATATAAGGTTGGATAATAGTCAAGTAAAGAAAACTTCCAATCATACCTCTATAATTGGTTTGATCCACTGATTTCCCATTTTCATCAAGATCCAATTTATTAGTGGTACTCATTCAGTATCACAACATTTTGAAATATCAAATAAAAATCATTTCAAAATATCTTTAGTGTACTTTGATTTAAAATAATACCTTCAATATTTTGAAAATTTTGAAATCCAATAAATAATTTTAGTTCACCCATTAAACTCATTTCAAATTCATTTTTCATCATTTTTGAAAAATCGATACAAAAGAAGTTTTTTGAAGATCCAAAGATAATATCATCATCATATATTTGAACAACTAAAAAATCTTTAGAAATTATTTTTATGAAGAGATTAAAGTCAAAAATACCTTTTTTTAAAAAATTTGAAATAAGAAAAGTGTTGAGCCTATCATATCAAGCTCTTGGAGCCTTTTTTAAACCATACAATAGAATATAATTTAAAATCATGATTCGGAAAATTATGATTTTTAAAACCAAGGAGAGGATAATTTATGACTATATCCATTATAGGAAGCCTAAGGTTAGTTACTTTAAATATAACTCCATTTTTCTTGTGTGTCATAGGACAAGATAATTTATGACTATATCCATTTGTGAGAAAAAATATTCAAATTCTCCACTTTAAAACTCATATCCATGATCAATTCTTAAGGTTTTTATCCTAATTCCACTTAATTTTTCTACTGACCAAGAATAGTTGGTGAAATAATAACATTCTTTACTTATGTGAGCTAAAAAGAAAGTCCAAGTATACCTAGAAAATTCATCTACTAGAACATAGACATAGTGCTTCCCATTATGACTAGAAACTCTAGAATTTCCAAACAAATCCATGTGAACCAACTCAAGTGGTTGATAAGTTGAAACTTATTTCTTTGTTTTGAAATATATTTTATACTGTTTTCCCTTTTGATAAGGATTACTGACATCATCATTTGGAAACTCAAGTTTAGGTAGATCCTTGACTAGTCCTATCCTAGTTAGCATTATTTGGGATTGAATATTATAGTGGCCTAATAACCTATGATAGAGTCAAGACTCTTTTTGAAAGGCACTCAAGAAAGAAATATTTTGAGAAACTAAAGAATAAAAATTTATAGCATAAATATTTTCAATACTAAAAGAATTGAATAATAAATCATTATGATAATTGAAAACATTACGATCATCATTTTCAAATTTAACATAAAATCCACCATCACATAACTATGATATTTTAAGAATATTATACCTAAGACCATCAATAAAAATAACTTTAGAAATTATAATTGAATCAGTGTTATCAATTTGGCCAAGGCCAATAATTTTTTCTTTTTCATTATCACCAAAGGTGACATTACCACCATCAATCTTGATAATGTTCTTGAAGTTCGAATCTTCCACAATCATATGTCTTCAACACTCCCTATCCAAGTACCAGAAGCTATTACAATAACTCTTCAAATAGCTTCCCATTAAAAATAGATCAAACAAGAAAAAAATTCGGTACCCCGACTTTCTTGGGTCTAGTAACATTAGTAATTAAAAATTTGGGAACACACATTTTCTTTAAGGGTTTACTATAAGAAACTTATAAGTTTTTAGAAAAATAAACTCTATTTGGTCCAGAAACACTAGAGTCAGTAAAAGTGTTTCCAGTGCTAGAACTTGTACCAGATTTTTAAGATTTAGGCATTAAACTGTATTTTCCATATTTGGATAAAAAATTGGTTTTAAAAAAATTTCTTTTTCCAAGTTGATATTTAATTACATTAGTATATTTGGGAGAAACTTGTTTTCCAATCATTTTAACTAAATTATATCCTTATTAATTTCTCATTAGATAGTTTAAGTTTATTATTCTCATGGATTAGTTGATCATTCTTCTCATTTTCAATAGTAAGTTCATATTTAACAGAAACAATAAGAGAATGTTGTTTTCTGAATGATTTATATTTACCCTTTAGTTTATTTCATGTATCATCAAGCATTTTATAGTATTCAAAAATTTCTTATTTTTTCATATTTTCTTTAGAGAAAGTGGTTTTAAAATCCACTGACTTGATCTTTGGTTCATCTTATTATTCTATATTAACGTTAAACTCTTGTTCATACATCATCAACGTAGATATCATCTCCTTTACAGGTAAAGTGCTGATATCATAGGATTCCCTTATTTACACTGAGGTTCCTCTCTATATTTCAAGTAAACATATGATAATCTGCATTACTTGTTACTTGGATGTGATTGTCTTTCCTAGAGATACCAACGTATATGAAATTTCATTGAACCTAAGATACATGTCAGAGATAGGTTCATCAGACTTCATTTTAAAGTTATGGTATTTAATGTTATTTCTATTAAGTTTCATTTCATTTATATTATTGGTTCCTTCTTGTGAAATATCCGGTGTATCCCAAATTTCAAATGTTGTTTTACATGAATAAATCCTATTAAATCCTTCATTCCCAAAAGATCAGTATAAGGCATTAATATCTTTAAAGTTATTATTATAGGTTTTCTTAGTGACATCATCCCAAGTGTTCCTAGAAGTAGTAAGAATTTCATATTCATCTACAATTGAAGACCAGATCAAAAAACCCATACATTATAAAAGAATTATTATTTTAATTTTCCATTGGGAATAATTTGTTCCATTAAAGTAAGGATATTTGTTGGTAGTATCACCTTCCTACCAATTTTCCCTTTTAAAAATATTTTAAAGAATAGTAAATTTTTAACTAATATAAATTTATAGATCATTAAAACATAACTAAAATCATAGATGAAAATAGTTAAAAACATAGAAAACATTAAGGGTAAGAAAACCTATTATACCAAATGTTATTCAATGTGGGACACTCAAGAGAGGGGTGAATTTAGTTCCTATAAATATTTATTTCTAGAAAGATTATTTTAAAATCCCCCAATTTAAAATCAAATATATCCCAGTTAACCAAAGTAGTATTTTTATAAAATATTTGATTATTTTAAATATTTCTCAAATATTTATTAGTTCTCAGTTAAGATAATATGAATTACTATTTTATGTTTTGAAAATATTCTACTAAACCGAATTTTAATGAAAACACTATCTAGGATTAACTATAAAAGTGAAGTGGTGCTTTCTGGTTTGAATAAACAAAAATAGATAAGAAAAAATAAATTTGAAAAGGTGTAGTAGATTAAAAAAAGAGGCTCAATATCAAGAAGATACTTAGCCCTATACACTTGGTGATCACCTTCCACCAAGAAATTTATATAAATAAACTTGATACACACCCTGGATCAGGGTACACAACATCATGAAAACTGTCCATGTCAACATGTCTCTTCCATAATATTCGTGGGAGTATAAAACAAACAGAAAGGATATGTAGGGACCTCTTCGACTATTAGATGTGGGAGTGTAATGTGTAAAAAGGTAGGTCAGTGATGATATCTATGTATCTTCTAGTTTATCATAAGATTCATCGTTTGTTTATAAAATAGATATAGACGTTACTCAAATTGTAAATAATGTACACAAGCATAGAAATATAATGAGAATAGGGTTTAGAAAGATCTTTGTGATGTTCTATGCAACTTCTGGACTTTTTAAGGATGGTAGAAGTGAATCTGGAGTCAACTTACAAAAACAAACAACAAAATAGAGTGTCATTTTTTCTTTTTTCTTCTGTTTCTAGGAAGGTAGATGCTTCCTCAAAGTGTTCTTCTCTTTTAAGTTTGTTGCTACAAATTTTCATGGTGTTTTGGTTTTCAGTAATGTCTTCATGTATGCACAGTATTCATCTCTTGTATTTCTCTCTAAAGTGTGTGAGCTATCTTCTTCAATTATTCTATATATGTGTGTACATCTTGTTGATCAGGTATGCACTTTATACATGTCAGTTGACAAGGAGAATTTTCTCAATCATGTGTTGGTACCTCGTACCTCATATTGTTATCTAAAAAATTAATTAATGTTTTTTGCAAAAAACATTAATAAAATTAGTAGCATTAAATTACACAAATAGGCAATTAGTAATAAATTTGAATTTTAGAGATAGATCATTGGTGTCTCAGTCTCTTTGCATCTCATACTTTCGGTAACTCATATTTTTGGTGACTCAGACTATCGGTGTCTCATACTTTTCGTGACTCATATTGTTAGTGACTCATTTTGTTGGTGTCTCAAACTATCGGTAAGTCAGTCTATCATTAGATCATTCTATAAGTGTATCAAACTTGCATCGGTAACTCAGGATCAGTCGATCGAGCTATCTGTAGGAGATGCATTAGTAACTCAGTTGTTAGTGACTCACGTATCAGTAGCTCATACTTAGAAAAACTATGAGTCGTTCTGTCGGTTAGTCGATTTATCAGGAGCTCATAATTTCTGTAGCTTAGACTTTTATTGGTAACTTATGTATCAGTGAGTCAGGTATCAGTGACTCAAATATCGGTAAAACAAGTACTGGTGACTTATATGTATCCAAAATCTATTAACTTTCCTTAGGATATAAACTCTAACACCAGAGGTTTAGTATTATAAGTAAACATTATTAAACACAATGTAACATACTAAATCAGAATTAAGCATGATTTGTTCCCATTAAAACTAGAGGAGGCCAACAAACAAGATTTTAAACTTTCTATGTGAATAGAATTAAACAAATTTTCAAAATTATGTATAATGGTTTTAGATAAATAAAATATATTGATAAATTAGTACTCAATTTTTCATAGTCTTTATATTCTTTTCTAAAAATGGTTTTTATTTCCTACTGTTAAAAATTAAAAAAAAAATTCCACTTTTTGAAAATTTATTTTACAGAGTGAACATTATTTTTAATTATTAATATCAAAATTCAAAGTGTGAAATTTTGATATTTTTCAAAAAAAAATTGATTATTTAGTTAATAATGAAAGTATTAATATTTTTCAAATAATATCATATATTTTCATTAAATATTAACGGTCCCATTATATTTTTTATTTTTTATTAAAGTTATATAAGATCATTTTTATATAGAATAATATAATTAAATACATTTGAATTGGTAATATTCTTGATTTTGATATAATTTATTTTTAATGCTTAAAATGCATTTTTCTTAAAAAAATTGTCATAGAATTTTATGCATCTATATAAATAATGATTTCTATCAAATTTAGAGAAAAAATCTTGGAAAAATGGATATAATATTTGGATTCAGGAAAATAAAATTTGGTAAATAGTTCCCTTATATTTTTTATCATTACGAATAGTAATTGTGGTAAATATTTGTCACATTTGTAGGGTAAAAAGGGTAAATAGGGATACATTCCAACAATTTGTTTTTATATTTTTTTAAAAATAAACCTTTAGTTATTTGGGAACCTTACAGAAACATCCCAACATTAGATTGAGTCATGCATACCTCCAAAAAAACAAATTTCAAACTTAAAATTTAAAATTTAAAATAAAAACCAGCATCACCACTACAGGTGATGTACCTCCTCACGTTGCACACCCTGACACAAATTTTACCCATCCTTGACACAAATTGACTAGCAAGAGAATCCTTCCATAATTCATCATCACCTCCGTTAATACATCATAATAGAACTCCATAGAACATCATAACCAAAAAGATCACCAATTGAAGAATCTCCATAACCATCATGAAGAACAAACCCAATGGGGAAACAAAGATAGATACAAATCTTTCATAATAGATGCCTTCTCAAATATCCTCAACCACTCTAACTTCACATCTGAGAACACAATGAAAGACACAACACACATCTGACTAGGAGACGAGTGATGGAATATTGGAGGTGGAGAAGTGTATGGAGCAGAATAATGAATTGAACATAAGGAAAAAATATTGTCATAACCACCAAACCATACCTTCAAAACCACCACCAAGAGAATAGAAACCAAACCACCATCACCATTAGGAATAAAGACTATAAATTGAACCAAAATGCCCAGAAATCACCTTCATGAAAGAATCACCAAACAAATCCATCCAACCAGTCAATTAAAAATAGAACCAAAATCAAAAAGTAAATACCATATCTGAAACCAAAGAACATTTTCGACACATCCATAAAACAAAAACCATGATTAGGTAAAACCAATAACCATATAATGGACACTTACCACAAAAAACAGACCACAACCTTGAAATGGAGAGAAAAAAAGAATATAACTAAAAATTAGATAATGGAGAAAACAAAATAGGAATATCCTTTAGCCTTACCTCTATTAACATCCCAAAAATCCCTAAAACTCCATCATTCATGACCAAAAATGGGTTATTTCATAGAGGGTAATGAAATAAGTTCTAAGGAGGAGCACTAACGAGTAAGAATAGTTCCACAAGACTCAAGATCCATATGAAAGGAAACCTAAAATTGTGAATCTAGGAAGTGAGATAAAGAGGCAAGTCACAAAAAGGCCAATAGAAAGGAATAGATGAACAAAAAACCCAAAAGGTATCCTAGAAAATAGTTGATAACCTTACCAGATTCCACCACCAACATAATCCGAAATCAACAGAGTTTCATCCAGATAAACCAAGATGGTTTTTATTAACAATGGTACCAATAATAAGAGAAATAGACACAATGGTTGAGGCCCTTAAATTAGTGATAAAAGTCAACATCTTCAATAAAGATGAAAAAAAGAAGTTAGGGAAGGATACAAACACACACAAGGAGGAAAACAGAGGATGCGAGTGAGATAAGGAGAAAGAAATCAGATAATAAACACTCATCATGTGGTGGATGATTAGAGGGAGGGAATGGCGGTGCTGGGTGGTAACCCTATAATGAGGAGAAATCAGGAGACCTGGAGAGGGGAAGTCTTCTCTATAATGGTTATAAAAGGATAAAACCATGAGGAAGGGTTTAAAAATAATTCTAAAAGTTTATTTTATACCATTGGATGGATTAAAATAAACAATAAACCCAAAGAATTCTAATATATGTCATATTAGTTTCATTTTCTCCTGATAATGAAATATATATAATTCTTTGTAATGAAAATTCCAAAATATCACTATTCTGAATTAAATATCTCTAAAACTTATATATATGGATATAAAGATGATTATTTCAAAAAAATGTTTATTTTAAAGATAAATTAATTTTTTTTCATGGTAATTTAATTTTAGTTTCTATTTATGAAGTAATTACCTTAAATTCTTACCCAAGGCCGACACAGTTCTTGTTCTAGCATTATTAAAATCATGTAAACGTTTTTTATAACACTAAAATTAATATTTTTTGGGAAAATTATACTAACATGTGAATTTTATAAGTTAATATAACATATTATAGATACTTTAATGGGTATATTATAATAAATTCTATTCATGTTATTTTCAAATTCAAATTATGTGAATAGTTCTTATAATGAAATTAATATTAATTTATGATAAAAAATTATTGTGAAATTATTTAAAAATCATAAAAATCATAAAATGAGATTATTAGGAAGAATAATGGTATAAAATATCTTCCAAAATTCATTTAGGATCCATTTATTATCATATCAATTAAATTATATCCCATTAATATTTAAAAAAGTCATTACTGCTATTAAGGTTAAAATAGGTTAAAGAATGTGTAAAACCAAATGGTATGGTTTAAAATGAAAACAAACTAGTATAAAATTAATTATATGATGATATTTCAACCATAACCTCATTTTTGTTGATTATATAGGAATTATGAGGCATTTTTGTTGAGTTTTTATTAATTACATTTTGATTATTTTTGTAATCCCAAGTGTGACTTTCCCCCTATTATAAAAGGGCACACCTTCTCACTTTACATTACGTGATTTTCAGTAATCTAGATTGACCAAAACCTTCTCAATTACCTCCTAAAACTGATTATAAATTAATTAGTGGTATTGAATTTCTTGAAATACCATTCTAGGGATACTTAATAACGGGTCTAAAGTTGTCCTACCGAATAAGACATAATCATCTTTCCCAACCTCTTTCAATTTATTTCTTCTTCTACCTCCTCTAAATATTTGGTATTCATCATAAAATTATAAATTCAGTATATTAAATATAATAAAATATTATTATTATTATTCAACAACCAATACCCATCCTATATTTCATTGAATGGTAACTAAAATTATCACTCTTGTGTACATGTGGACTACCACCTCAACATAGTGATATAATTCATTTTCCAACACCCACTTTTATGGATGGGTATTATGATGTGTTTAATTTTTATAAATTATATTTATGAAATTATTATGATTATGGAATTATAATATAATGTTTACCTTAATACCTTCTAATCTTTTGGTAAATGATAACTTCGCTCTCGTCTATGTGTGGACTACCACCTCTATGAAGCGATGAAATTAATTTCTCATTTCCATATTTATTAGATTGTAATAAGGATATATTTAGTGAATATATATATATGATTATATGATATAATAAAAAAAATTTTAAGGAGGATAATTATTTACCTTATTTTATTCTTTATTGATTCACGATTTTCAAATATATATCTCATCTTTATATATGAATATTCATAATAAAACATAATGATCCATAACAAAATCATTTAGATCGAGTGCCTTTAGAAACATGGATATATAAAAAAATAGTTCATAAGAAAACTATATCATATCTTCAAAAGTTATTCATAATTATCTCCCTTTTTTAACTAGCATAAATAATATCTTTCTCCATAACCTTCGAAAATGAAACCCAAGAAAGGGTGAGCTCAAATAATCAGTAAGGGTAAATAAGGGAGATATCAATATAACATGGGTATATGGTTATGATAACAATATAATAACATTTTAAAACCATTCTCTATATGTCATAGATCATATAAATGAGTCATTTCATAAATATTAATAGTTTATAAGACATTAATCATAAAGGAATCAAATTAAATGAGCCATGAAAACATAACATTGGAATATGAAAAGGAATTCTGGCATACACATAATCATAGAATATAATTTCCTTAGTATTTAAGTCTTAACTTCTATGACTATCATGGTTTATTAGGTTCACTTCATAGGCCATTTAAGTATTTAAGTTTTTCTCCTAAGAAAATCATAGTGGATTGTGATCACTCCCCAAACAATCTAAGTAGTCGTGGGTCACTCCCATGGTTATCATAGTGTATACAGTCCTGTACTAAAATAGGATTACTCCCCATTCTAGTCCAGTTTATCTCATTAGATATCAATAATTACACAATGCATTAGAGGGAGATATAGGTCTCACTTGTCACATAATGAAAATTATATACATGTGTTCCAAAATATCATAAATATTCATTAAATCATAACCCATGAAAATGAAATGTGTTTCATAATAATTTCATAATATAATAACCCATGTAAAATAAATGGGTTTCATAAAAAATTCATCATAGCATAATCTATAGAATATAAATAGATTTTATTAACAACTTTTTATCTTAAACATCAATCATCTAGAGAAATAATAAGGTGGTAACATTGGATCATATCACTATTAAAGAATATGTAGCATCAATGGATGTATTATTAAGCGTAAAATTGTTTTTAAATAGCACTTTAAATTTTTATTGAGGAAAATAACCTTTCCACTTTGAAATAAATTATTCAAAATATGAAAATAAATTACAAATATTAAAGACAAATTTTATTTTAAAATATTCATGAAAAATTTAAATGTAAGGTTTAGTGTTCATGAATGTGGGAGATATCATTCATTACATACAAGTTAAATTAAATATTCCTTTCATATCTTCAATAAAAATTCAAAATTCTATTGTTCGGAAAATGAAAATAAAATTCCACTTAAACAATTTTGTAAAATTTAATGAATGGGTAAAAGGTTGTTAAAATATTATGGGATAATAATAAAAACATTATTTAAATTTTTTTTATAAAACATGTAAATATATGAAAAATGATTTTTGATTGAAGAGAGAGATAATGTACGTTTTCCTTAAAAAATTTACTTTGATCTCTTGAGAACATAAATTGACGAAAATGATGGGAAAATAAGTAATTTCAAAAAAAATGTCTAAAGGAGAATAAAATTCATAGTTTTATTAAGAGATAAATGAAAATATTTCATCATTGTAAACTTAATCATAAATATCCACAATAAACAATGGAATTGTAACATAAAACATTTACCAACATGGTGACTTTTAAATTGTAAGACGCATAAAAAATAAACTTATATAGATATGTATATCCTATAATTTTCATGATAAGAATAATAAAAGACATTAATGGGTGTTATATACACCATGAAAAAGATACAAGTGGTGAATATGATATGTTTCCCATGGAAATAAAAGTCAGATAAAATACCTAATATACTTTGGAAACTTGTTAGTCCTAAGCCCCATGAAATAATAAAATTGAAGGAAAAATGAAATATCATGAGAAAAAATAAATTCATGGTATATCATGTTAATGGGTCTTTATATACACCTCATAAAATAATATATGTTAATAAAATAACATATATCCCAAATAATACAATTTGAGACAAAAATCCCTTACCTTAATTCTAGACTTTCTTCATACACGTTTGAACCTCCTTCATATAGAAAGATATTCTTTAGAACTGTTATTAAATACATTGTGGTATGTATTTTTGGAATAATATCATTGATATAATTTCACTAAGGATATTTGGGAGAGATATTGGTAGTATTGTTTCAAACCAAATGGCTTGTGAGGTGTGAATAAATGAGGTAAGGGGTGTAGTTTTATAATTGGAGAGTGACATTTTGGATAAAACCCAAAAAAATTCAATAAGGGGAAGTCACCATCGACCCAACTGCCTCCAAAATTGATAAATAATGTATTAATGGTATTATATGGTCTATCCACACCTTAAAAAAATAGACATATGTTTTAAACATTTTATTCCATAATTTCTTGTTTACATACTTTTACTATTTTAGTTTTCAATACTATAACTTGTTTTTTTACCTACATAAATTTTTATTTAAGACTAAAAAAATGAAAATTATTAGATAATATATACCCACTCATTAAAAATATGAAATCCAATTTATCTAATTAAAATAATAAATGTGTGTAAACTTAATTTTAACACAAACACGTATACTTTGGAAAACAGTAATTCAACCTTAAAAGTGGTAATTGGTTTTTACACTCTTTAATATTCATTATTTTATAAAATTAACATAAAATTATTTATTAAAATTATTTGAGATTATTCCAAAGAGATATTCTATTTTATACAATTCAATTCACCTAAGTAGAAATTTTTAATTTAATACTAAACCTATAGATGCGATGAAAAAATGATTTTCCAAAGAAAAAGTATTCAAAAAATAAAAGCAATCATATCAAAATTCAAACTAAAATTTATTATAATGTCCTAAATTTTATAATTAAATATATTTTGTAATTAATATTACATTTAAATTTTTTCTAAAACAAAATTGATCTTTTTAATTGATTTAATAGAAATAAGACCTTTTAATAAATATCTGTATTTTCAACTGTTCATCGAAAAATTAATACTTTCAGAAAAGTATCAAAAATCATTATAAGATAATTTTTACATGTTTATTTAAAAAATTAATTTAATTTATTAAAATAAATTTTCTAATAAAGAAAAAAATTACTTTTAACATAAGCACACCAAAACCCAATGAAACTATTGTTTAGAAAAATATTGTTTTTAAGCATAAAACATGATTTATTCTTATCACATGCCAAGAAAAAATATTAGATGAATCGTAAAACATTTTATTAAACATATAATATATAAATTTCATTAAAATAATTCACCATTGGTGATAAATTTAATTTAATAATATAAAAAAATCAATTATAAAAATAGTTTTTTGGAAATACATTTATTTTACATTCAAATGTTTTTTATTTTCATTTCTAGTAAATTTATAACCAATGAATATATTTTATATATTTTTAAACCATATAATTTTCATAATTTAGTTTTTATTATTCATACCTTCTAAATTAATGTAAAATTTATAATTATATCATTAAATAATATTATTTTAATAGTATATAAATGTTCTTTAAAACTAAGTGTTGTGTGCGACACAAGTAATGAAATAAATAATTTTTTTCTTTAAGAATCCCAAAATATAAAGTTTTTACATTCTACTCCCTATATATAATTTTTTTCCTTTCAATTTGAACATTTTTCAGTAAATAAGTGTTTAAAATTTGAAAATTTCTTTTTGTAAAAACCATATAGTAAAGAGGGTTAACAAAACATCCTCTTAAAAATGGAAATATGAAGGCCTTATAGAATAACAAAAAAATAATGTTACTACATAATTATAAAATTAGTGGTAAATCATAATATATATATATGTAATAGAATACTAACACCCATGGATTAATTGATATTTGAAAATAACATGGCCATGTGAATGTTAGCCACTAAAAACCCATAAATATGTGATGAGTTAAATGACTATTGGTTCATTAGAAATGAAAGTAATAAGAAATAATTTTTGACTAAAGATCCATTTAATAATGTTGAGTTAATTTTTTTCTACCAATATAGATTACATGAGAAAATATAATTACATAATTTCATTCTATTTGATAATAACAATATCATCCTTCAGTTTTCCTTTGATTAATTTACAATACATAACTTACTCTAAGAAATGAAGATGAATTTTTCATGCCTAAAGCGCTAATAGATCACAATATCCATAAATTAATGAGATTTCATTCATTATATATCTATTTATCATTATAACAAACATCTTTTCCACAAGTTATCCAATATAGATAAATCATCATATGATGAAATACTAAATTAATCTCCAAAACCTGATCTAAATTTCAATTAAAACCATTCCATTAATGGTTGACCCTAAGAACCTTCCAAAATTCCAAAAATTATAAATAAGTTCACTAGATTTATAAAATAAACTTAAAATTAATCCCCCAAATATCATAAATTAGGACTTAATTGTAACATATCAAATATGTTAATACATTGGCCATATATACTTCTAAAACATGGTAATAACCAAAATTACCATAAAAAATTAATGAAAACATGCATACTTCTTAGATCCTTAAATAAAACCATATATTATTGAATATATTCCTTAAATACAAAAATCTTGTATAATCCATCAATGATAACATAAAAACATTCATCAAATCTATAATCATTTACAAGTCCATTAGTACTGTAAAATGTACTTTACCCATATCAATCATCTCTTTTTCTCATCTAATCATTATTACTTCAACACTAGGAACATATTAAGGGTTACCTTTCCCACATTAATCTGTTTTACATTAAATATAAACTAACTTTTGAATCAATTTTCTAGATCATCAGTACCATTCAATATTTTTTTTAAATTATTTAATGAAAAATTTATATAGAATAATACTAAAATATTTCATGATTCATATAATATAATTATTGAGTTCCAATATATAAAAACTTCAATCATTCCACTTCATTCATAAACCATCAACTAGGATTTAACATCTCATTCTTTAATATCACATCCATTACATATGTCATTTGTACTCTCAACATCATCAACAACAAAAATTTACTCATAAAACATTTCTAATTCTTTTCTTGACAATTCCACCAAGGACAATGATTTTCATAATGCCTATACTTTTCACATTTAATATATTAAACCATTGATGATGCCTTAGGGAAACCCTTATTCTCATATAATGAAATAACTAAACTTTTCATATTTCACTGATAATTACTAACTTTGTTCCCTACTTATCCATACATAAAACATCTTATCATTCCTTTCAGACATTTCCTTGAGTTATTCTTAACACATTCTAAACATATAAAAAATTGAATATTATTTCCTCCATGGTATCCACCACCCTAATTCTCAGTGAAAACTATCATTCTCTTATTTTTTGAGTATGGGAGTTGGTTATGGTCTATGTGTTAGTCATATATAATGATAAATAATTAGGCATAACCATGATATCGTTTAATCCAATCATAATCTCATTTGGTTGTTCATTTAAAAACTTTCTATCACATTTAACTTTGACCCAGTTCCCTCTGGTTCTCACTATTTACAAAAATCAAAAGGCATAGTGTGTTTAAAAATATTAATAGTGTGAAATAAGAAAATCATGAAAAATCATTTATAACATGTCAAAATCATGACACCTTATTTCAAATTTATGACACATTATGTTTAACATATGTTATTTATAGTCATTACTCAAAACCCACAAGATTATTCATCAAGAGTATGTGAAATTATAAAACATATCCCCCAAGAGTTTCACACCATGTGTGTATCAAGGCCTATCATCATACACTAGGTTAGGATCGAGTCACAGACCAATTCACCCTTTTTAAAGTTATTAACCCAATATATAACTATTATATAGAAACATCCACTTGTAGGATGATAGGGATGTAATTTATTAGAAACCAATCCCTATATACTTCCCAAAAAATCATGTATATTTTCAGATACATATACTTATATGTAGACTTATGTCTAGGAATATCACTAAAGTTTTCACATACTAGTTTCCAAATGTCAACTAAACCTTTCCCTGATAGAAATTGTAAAGACCCCAACTTCTCATACATAGATATCACATCTTAATAGATAAATAATCATTAAGTAACAAAACGATCCATGATATAACCATATAGTTCTAGTTCCTTTGGAAACATAGACACATAAACCAATTATTCATAAGAGAACAACATATTATCCCACTAATTTCTTCATAACAAGAACCCTTTTTCAACATATCATATACAATGAATTTTTTATAACCTAGGTAAATAAAATATAATAAAGGGTGAGATCAAATTCTCAGTAAGGGTAAATAAGGTAGATATCAAAAAAATATGATCATAAGGGTAAGATAAGTTGAGAATAATATTTAAAACCCATACCCTTCAAATCATAATTCATAAACATGACTCATGGCATTAATAATATAATTTCATAAGACATGAATCATAAAAGAATCAAATAACCTGATCCATGAGAATATACATTGGTATAAAACATGAAATTGTTACAAAAACATAATCCTATAAAATCATTTCCTTAATATTCAAGTCTTCAATGTAAGGAATATCATAGTGGATCGGGTTCACTTCCCCAAACCATTGTAGAAGTCAAGATTCACTCCCAATACTATCATAGTAGATTGGATTCACTCCCATAATCATCATTGTAGTCATGATTCACTCTAAGGAATATCATAGTCAATATAATCCCCTAATCAAATGGGTTCACTCCGCACTCTAATTTTGTTTATCTTCTAAGATATCAATCTTTACCCAATTAATTAGAGAAATATATAGGTTTCATCTACCATTGAGTTCAAAATGTGAGTTTTACCCTAGGCATGACATAACCTTTTTTGCTGGTGGAAGAATTGGTAAAGTGTCGTAGCAGGCGCAAATAATAAAATTTATTTATTTATTTATTTATTTATTTATATTGTTATTTCTAAGAAAAATGACCCAGAAATATCTGATTTAAACCTTATTAAATCCAATTCATTGGTTTATCCACATAACCCTTATAATTGAGAGGATATCTTGAATTCGATTGTTTTGGGGTGACAACAGATCGAAGGATTTGATCGATAGCGAAGGAATCGCCTATGCCAACGAAGTTTGTGGATTTTTCCAAATACTATGGAATAGGATAATTATTCATTAATGAACTATAAAAATGTTATATGGGATGTTATTTTATCTATAATTATTTCAATTTTATTATCCCATGTAAAATGTGAATCAACTCCACTAAATGGGGGATCCATAGGTCGATCATGCTTTTGGGTTCGAGGTTTTTTTAATTAGGACCTGGGAATTTTTTTTGGTTGATTATTACTCTTCACTAATTTTTTTAACATAATGGAATAAAGGATAACCCAAATATAAATTATGTTCATTTAAAATTGGTTTTTTATCGATTTATACCCTATTTTACGCACATTCATCATGGGTAATTTCTTTGGCCTGCAGTTTGATGTATACTCGGTATACGATAATTTCATGAATGTTCATCAATGATACAGATCAATACCATCGATATAGCTTGATATCAATTCCATGATTGATGATTAATAATATTTTAGTATGAACATAGTTATATAGACAAGTTCATAGGTTCTTTATTCATTGGTTTAGCATGTGGTGACTTTAGGGGAGATAGAGGTGTTTTCTTTATCGAATTGGATGGATGAAATTGAATATCTAGTGACATTAAGGCTCTAACAGATGGGATCCATGATTCTAGGGAAATAGTGGTGTCCAATAAAAAGGTGATAGCAGTATGTCCGTACATGGAGAAGGAACCATGGGTCTTTGGAAAACCCATGTTACACCGTCTGAAATCCATAGATGCACATCATGTGGGGATTTGGTTATGGTGCTAGAGTTTCCATATAAAAGATAAGGATAACACAACCTGTGGTCCCTACCACACACTGTGTAACCTGGCCGTGTGAATTTTCTTGTGTCCCATAGGATGAATGGGAATGGATATTTTAGGCACATGTCCTTGCCAGAGTACATTACTAGATCCATGTACTGGGGCATAACCATATGTACATCGGTATAGCCATGTACTCAGACATGTCTAGAAACACATCCATGCCAGTAGTACACAGTCATGAATATAATTCATAGGCAGGGTATCAAGAGACCTATACACTACTTCAACTCATAAGGGGCATGTCGTGTATGTGGAGGTTTATATGTTTTGTGAGATAGTTATACATGGGAAGACTAGAGATTTAAAAGATGCACTATGTACCCATAATACACATAGTGTAATGTCTATAAGGGTGTCGAGAACCATTTGTTTATTCTGTTTAGACAAGGATAAATTGGGTTTGATTCCACAGTATATTCCCATGAGAGTATAGTGTGGTATTATGTCTATGTCATAGAATTGTGATCCCCCCAATGAGTTAAGTTTCAGTTAGAGTTCAGTGAAATCCCCTTGTGGGACTAGGGTGGGATCCTATATCATTCCTATGTGTGGTTATTAGTATCTACATGACAACCATGCATGAGGAGTTGATCCCTTATCTATAATTCTAATCTATTTTGGTTTGTGGTTTCCCCTAGTGGCCCTATTTTTGATCCCATACCTAGATGTTGAGATCATTAGAGATCTATTGAGTACTTATCATGTGATTCCCAATGATCATGACCTCTTGGATGATCATCAAATGTTATAGAATTGTGTGTGGATTAGATTATACTAGACGAGTGATGCCTTGAGACCTCAAACAGTATCATGTTACTGGGAGTATTGGTCGATACCACTTGATATCAGATTTATATTATGAGTATATCTTGGTTTTCTAATTGTATTACATTTATGATCTAACTACACTAGATTATTTATGTTTGGTTATTTCAGGGTGTCCTATTGTGTATTATGATACTCCCCATTGTATGGGCTCTAAATACATGTTTGGTGTCTTATGTTGACAATAAACATTTTGATTGTGTTCCATGAGGACCGGGAGTAGGTAGATCATAGTTATGGGTTAGATAGATCAAGGTGTATATCACTGTTGCAATATATAGTAGTCATATCTTTCTAAGAAGGTTATAACCCTTTTTAGTTTTGGTTGGAATTTTATTTGGACCATTTATCACTTTTCAATACTTATTATCATACTCTAATGTGGTATTGATGCTATTCATGTATTCATGGTCTTAGTTGTTTCTGATTTCTGATAATTGTGTGGGATTTGAGATATGTGTGTTTGTTGGTTAATTAGGCTAATGTCTTCATATGTGGTATATGCCTACTTGGTGCTAGTAGCTATCCTTTTACCAATTGGATACGGGATTGGGGTGGTCACTCTCAACCTATCACCGGCCAGGTAGTCATTGTATAATTGTATCATAGGATTTTGTTTTACCTTAGAACTAGATTATAGATTCAATCTAGCTCGTAGATTGGTTTGGGATTTGTGTAAATAGTGTTAAAGTGTTTCATATATAGATTCCTATCCAGTGACTCTAGTGTTGGTGCAGTAGATGAAATATCCATTCACCGTGACTCAGATAACCAGATTATTAACTTGGTACATGTAGACTTTAGTTATAAAAAAATCATTGGTCCATGCATCATATAGGAATGGGTTGTGGTTTCATTGTACTTCTTAAGTCATATCCCCATATATAGTAATTAACATTAGTGAATCTTGATTATTTTATGATTCATTCATGAATAAATTCAATAAGTATTCTAAGGTGTGATCATGATGCTGATCCACTGAGTAATGTGGTTTTAGTACACTGTCTTGTATATTAGATAGTACCTCAAGGTGGTTTTCCTCTTATATCACCACCTATTGAGCAGTAGTTAGCACCATTAGTACTATCCAAGTATGAATGCTTGTTTAGTGTGTTACATGAGTTTCATAGGCAATAACTTCTTAGGTTTTGGGTTGAGAAAGACACCCATATAGAAGAGGACTGGATAAGGGTAGTCACCTAAGATTTCCGCCTCATGAAGACACCAACAGATTAGATGGAGGTCCTCATAGAATGACTTCCTCGGAGCTTCACTGGGTGATGGTGGAGTATTATGACACCATTACATGATAATAAATATCTTTCTTAGTCATAATTTTAGTGTCTCTTCCTAGAAAAGTTTAATTCATCCACATTATGGTCAATGTGCATCTAAAAGCTTCTGTATTTACAATAAATCAATATGATCATGGATGAGTGATTAGTGAGATTTACTGACCTTTAATGGTACTCTCTAGATATGGGGAAAGATCCATTCTTTAGGAAACAAACCCTTGAGTAGGTATTAATTCAATATATCATTGACTCGATGATATCTATTTTCATTACCACCTATACTGGAGTTCTTGAGAGGCATTTAGTAGGGGATAAAATCTTGGCATAAAAGACACTTAATGTAATGTCCAAAATTATCTATGTATTATTTTTAAATTTTATATGGATTTAATTTGAGACCACGTATAGAGAAAGCGTGTAATTCAGAGCCCTGGTGTGCCTGGAATAAATGTTCAAAATATATTAAAATAATAAATAGCATGCACACGAAGTTTTTTGGAAAAATTGGAATAACTTCTAAATATGTTCCAAGATCATAACTATGAGGGCACCATTGCATTTAGAGAAGTGAGTTTACCCTAGGGGTGGCTTAAAATTGGCTAGCATGGTTTAGCTGTGAAAAGTAGTTTCGAGCATTTTAAATGAATAAAATAAATTGAAGATTTATTTTATTTTCTCTATTTTTTCAACGCAATGATGCAGTGATGATTATTGTTTTAAGTAATGATTTTGGTAGGGATTCAATTATAATATCATAACACAGGAATTACCTGGAGGATTTTGAGATAGACCATGAA
This sequence comes from Viscum album, assembly GCA_963277665.1. Lineage (NCBI taxonomy): Eukaryota > Viridiplantae > Streptophyta > Magnoliopsida > Santalales > Viscaceae > Viscum > Viscum album. Next base: position 1,657,546,449 of record OY728128.1, read on the forward strand.
TAATTTCTCTCAATGATGATGGAAGAGAATCGGATCATAGATCGTTCTTAACAGTTCTCTTCAGTGGAAATCGATCTTCAATAGAGAATGATCCAATTCAAAGGTAGGATGTGTTATTTTTGACTTATTTACCCATTATTAGATTCAACGATGAATGTGGACCAACCAAAAAATAGGTTGATATGTGGTTTAATAGCTCTTTAAAGGATGGGTTATAAAATTCCGGATTTATCTGAGTTTGATCATTTGAGAATTGTTTTGTTTTTTTGTTCATTATTACATGAATGGATTGAGGCTAGAATGAACAACAGTCGAGGTTCATTCCACATATTTTTTCTTTGTATATTTTCTATACCCCATTTTATATATGTTATTAATTATTATATAGGTTTTTGAATGATTTATCATTAAGCCTTAATTTCATGGTGCAATGATCCGAAATTGAAGATCCAACATCAGGACAACCTAACATAGGTGCGACAATGACAGTGATGGATGAAGCAAAACTGTACGAGAGAAAATGTCCTTCGAGTGGTTTGCGTTGGAATGAAAATAAATATATTTTTAATCTTATTGAAGGCTTGAAACCCATGGATTCAATGTTTCAGTGGTGGTATGACCCTAGATCTGAAGTTTCGAGGCAAACAAACCACCAGTGTAACGTCCTAGTTCTGGAAGCTACTCAACAGGTGCTCCGGACTCGGTTGGTCACACGACCTCAAGGGCATTTCCCCAAATGCTAGAGGTTGCCAACTAGCAACAAGGGCCCAGGTCTGATAGTGGGGAAACTATGCCCACATTTTTCAAAGTGTAGTGCAGTGGAAAAGATAAATAGCATACAACAGCAGTGAAAGCAATAAACCATACATATTAAAAATGAACAACTACAGTAAAAGATAACCAACAGCTATATAGATAATGATGCAACGTGCCTCTTGTTCTAAGAAAACAGCCAGAATATGTAACACATCGATACAGTACAATACAATATTGAATACAGATTACAACAAAGTAAAACAAAACAATACAACAAGAACTCGGCAGCATCATGAGCCTAATCTCGGTCCCATGCTCTCCTACTCCCCGGCAAAAATCATGTACCTGTATAGGGACCCTTTCCCTTATCCACACCTCCAACAACATAGTCTATTTGGGCAGAATACATGACCCAAACAGGGTGTGAGAAATAAATCCTTGTAGGCACCCACCAAAGGCCCATGCCCAACTGCGTGAAAATATGCAACTACAGTGTGCAAAAGTAAATTCAGTAAACCAGTAAGTACTCAAAAGTAACTATTACTACCAGTTTCTTTGCCATTTTCAATTTAACCATTTTAATTTAATAACATTTTGTGCTTATCAGAACCAAGCCCTCAGGCTAATAAGAATCTTTCCCTCAGGCTAATGTAGTAAAACCACGCCCTCAGGCTTGCCCTTAGGCTATAGAATATTTCCCTCAGGACATTCTGAACCTTTCCCTCAGGAATTTCCCTCAGGAAAAAGAGAATCTTTCCCTCATGTCAATTGGAAACAAAACCCTCAGGTAATCATAATATTTCCCTCAGGCTAATAGAACCACTTCCCTGAGGCTAAATAAAACACTGCCCTTAGGCTAGACAAGTAACCGGGCCATGCCCAACATATAAACAAGCAATTCGCATAAAATTCCCATCAAGGAAAAAGTAATGCACAATATAAACATGACATACCCTCAGGTATCCGGGACAAACGGCTAAATAGAGGAACGCACCCCCAGGGTGGTCCTGGATCCATGAAGCGATCCCAAACAATAGTTTATTATTACATTTAATTACCTATACAATTATAGGTATTCAAAACATCCAAGGCCTCAGCCACACGACATACTAAAATGGGTTCGTAGAAAAAATTTACACACAAACGCACAATAGTTGTAATTTTAAACACCAAGCCACCTACCTCAATCACCCCTGATCGGTATACGCGAAAGATGCTCCTTGAATTCTCCAAGAAAAACGTAGATCTGAGGTAAAAGAAAATCATGTTCAAACGTAAATAACTTCTCCTTGGGAAATAATTGGCAAGAATGGCTTAAGGAGAAGGAAGGGATTACCTGTACGGTTCCAACGAGATCGACGGAGGTGGAATCGGATTCCTAGTGCTCACTTGGGTGATCTCCAAAGCCTTGTCCATCTCTTCCAAACCCTCCTCCAGTTCTAAGCGTTCCCTGTGAATAGGGGAGGCTACTTCCCATTTTATGTGAAAAAAACTAAACCGTGTGTACTATTGAGTACATGATGTGTACTTTTCATTTTTTTAATTGTTCTTTCGGCGGCTTATTTCCACCGCGGCACTGTTCATAAGTCAACATGAGTACACGACATGTAATCCATGAGTACACGGTGTGTACTAACACTTAGCTGGCGGTTGCATTCACCTCCTTACTATTTTCCTGCCGATGGACTACACGGCGTGTACATACCCACTACATGGTGTGTAGTCAGTTTTTACACCTTTTATCACCAGCAAGGCTACACACCCTATGTACTCATCCCACACAGCCAAAGTACATGACGTGTGGAAAAGTACACGGTGTGTACCCACAAAAAGGTGATTTTTACCATTTTCCATATTTTCTTAAAAATACATAAGGAAAAGAGAAAGGAAGATACCCATACCTCAAGAATACGAACTGGGTTCTTACGAACTTCCCCCCTTAAGGCAATTCGTCCCCGAATTTCCCTTCCAAGGTTGGTGAAGATCAAGCGCAGAACAACTCTGTCCAATGAACATGTACGTCGGTCTCCCGCTCCCAGGTTTTGTCCTGCACTAGGCCATGCTGCCGTAGCACACGTATGAGAGGAACTAGCTGACCTTGGAGAACTTTCGTGCTCCTATCCATGATACAAATTGGATGATCCTCAAAGGACGCATCTACCTGAAGCTCAACCTCCTCATGCTGAAAGACGTGAGATGGGTATGAATGATAACGGCGCAACTGAGACACATGGAAGACATCATGCATGGCCCAATACCTCTGTGGAAACTACAAATGATAGGCTACCGGCCCAACTCTCTCCAGAATCTCAAATGGCCCCACATACCTCGGTGAAAGTTTACCCTGTCTTCTTATCCACCTGTATCCCAACCTTGGTGAAACACGCAAGAAAACCTGATCCCTGACCACAAACTCCAAGGGTCGTCTGTGGTGATCAGCATATGATTTCTGACGAGACTTCGTAGTATCCATCTGCTTCTGAATCAACTAAACCTACTCAGAAGTATCTAGAACGAGCTGTGGTCCCAGTAAATCTGCCTCACCTACCTCAAACCAGCACAATGGTGATCAGCATAGCCTGCCATATAAACCCTCTTAAGGTTCCATCTCAACAGTTTCCTGAAAACAGTTTTTATATGAAAACTCGACCACGGGTATGTGCTTCTCCCAAGAGCCCCCAAAATCCAGGATGCATGCACGCAACATGTCCTCTAGCACCTGTATCGTATGATATGATTAGCCATCGGTCTACGGGTGGTAAGTTGTTCTCAGAAGCACCTATGTACCCGGTTCCCTCTAAAAACTCTGCTAGAACGAGATGTAAAACGAGCGTCCCTATCTGAAACGATAGAAAGAGGGACCCCATGAAGACGTACGATCTCTCAGATATACAAATTCCTGAGCTCATCAACTCTGAAGGTATCCTTGATTGGAAAAAAGTGAGCTACCTCTATGAGTCTGTTCACAATAACCCATATGGCATCATTGCCTCGAGGTGACCTCGGTAACCCAGTCACAAAGTCCATCGCAACATCATCCCATTTCCAATCTAGAATAGGTAAATGTCATAACAGTCCGGCTGGCCTCTGATGCTACGCCTTTACCTGTTGATAGGTTGAACATCTCATAACCAAACCAGAAATCTCCCTCTTCATACCCGGCCACCAATACTGACGTCTCAAGTCACGGTACATTTTGGTAACTCCGAGATGAACTACCCAAGATGAAGCATGAAACTCCCACATCAGCTCCTCGAGTATATCCCCTAGAACCCATACTCGTCCATGAAAACACAATACTTCATCATCACCTATCTTACATCTAGGAGGAGGGTCCTCACTTGCCACCGACTCCCGTAGAACGAGGCCTTCTGAATCAGACAACTGTCTCATCCTCACTCTATCCAGAAGGGTAGAGGTCACAGCTATGGAAGAAAGATAGGTCTGCCCCTGACTGTCTTGAACCTCCAAATGCATCTTAGAGAACAAATCCATGAGTTTCCACTCACCACTGGCCTCCTTCACTGCATGTATCTGAGTCCTCCTCCTCAGTGCATCAGCTACCGCATTACCTTTACCAGGTGTATAAGCAAGCTCAAAATCGAATGACTGAAGGAATTCGACCCACCTTCGCGACCTCAGATTCAAGTCACGCTGAGTAAAGATATACTTGAGAGTTTTTTGGTCGGTGAAAACCACAAAATGATCTCCCAAGAGATAATGTCTCCAATAGTGTAACGCATGAACAACTGTAGCCAACTCAAGGTCATGAGTCGGGTAATTCCTCTCATGTGGCCTCAACTGCCGACACCCGTACACAACAACTCGATCGCCCCGCATCAACACAGCTCCCAACCCAATACCTGATGCATCATAGTAAACTGTATAGCGCTTCCCCTACTCTGGAAGTATCTAGACTAGTGCTGATGTCGACCTTCCCTTCAGGTCCTGAAAGGCTACCTCACAAGCTTTTGACCAAACGAACTTCACACCCTTCTTAGTCAAACCCGTCAACGGTGCTGCTAATCGGGAGAAGTCCTGTATGAAGCGTCTGTAATAACCAGCCAACCCTAAGAAACTATGTATGCCAAACATGTTCTTAGGATGCTCCCAAGAAACTACTACTCTCAACTTCTCTGGGTCTACTACAACTCCTGCCTCTGAGATGATATGACCCAGGAAGTGAATCTGGTCCATCCAAAAGTGGTACTTTGAGAGCTTAGCATATAGATTATGCTCTCCTAGTGTACTCTGTACGATCTCAAGATGGGTGGCATGGTCATGTAGAGTGTGAGAGTACACCAAGATGTCATCCACGAATACTACCACAAAAGGAATCCAAATAAGGGTGGAACACACGATTCATCAAAGCCATGAAAACAGCTGGCGCGTTCGTGAGTCCAAACGGCATAACCAAGTACTCGTATAGACTATATCTGCTCCGAAAAGCTGTAAGAGGTATATCCGATGGTCTAACAAGTAACTGATGATATCTCGATCTCAAGTCAATATTAGAGAACACTCGTTCTCCATGAAGCTGATCAAAAATATCATCAATCGTCGACAAGGGATATTGGTTTTTGACCGTCAAATGGTTCGGCTTCCGATAATCTACACATATTTTGAGGGTACCATCTACCTTCTTCGCAAAAAGGACAGGAGAACCCCAAGGAGAAGTACTGGGTCGGATAAAACCCTTTGGCTGTAACTCCTCTAACTGCCTCTTGAGCTCCTACAACTCAGGTGTAGCCATCATATAAGGAGGAATGGACATCGGTGATGCGGTTCACACAAGCTCAATAGAGAAATCCACCTCACGCTACGGAGGTAGACCTGAAAAGTCATCTGGGAAAACATCCCTGAAATGATCAAACATTGGAGGGAAATCCTTTTGAAAAGTCCCCTGATCATCCAGATATAAACTTACAATCTGGGCTGTGACTCCACCTCTCCCACGATGCTCGGGTCTAGCTCGACTCACCTAAACATCCCATTCACCCTTGTATATAAAATCTACGCCCTTTGGTGATGTGAAAATCACCCTATGACGATATAAATCCACAAAGGTTCGAAAGGGAACCAACCAGTCCATCCCGAGAATAACATCATAAGTTGTCATCTCTAAGACATAGAGGTCCCATAAGAAGTGACACCCACCAACCTCAAGGGGGGAACTCCTTGCACAGACGCACACATTCCATTCTCATTCCCAATAGAGTTTATAGCGTCATAACTGATGAAGAAGAAGAAAAACAGAGCCTAAGGCTCTCCACAATAGGCACAGATAAAAAGATATGTGTAGCACCCGTATTGAAAAGTACTGAAGATAAGATAGAAGCTACTAGAATAGTACCTCTGGCTATAGAAGGACCAGGATCCAGCTCCTATGGGGTCTATTGCACTGCATATGCATGCCCAGTGTCATATCCCTGCAACACAGCCTGGCTACCCTAAGTTGTCTCGTCCTGCTGCCTCTGAGATCCCGGTGTCTGGCTACCACGACCACGAACACCACCTCTGCTAGTACGTCCAAACGTATCCTAGTTTCCTTACTGGTAAGAAGCTATTGTTCCTACTCCCGTTTGCAGAGTCTACGCAGAACCCCTCTCACTAGCCACTGGTAGAAACGACCTGCAAAAGCATTGCAGATGACCCACCTTGCCGCAAGCTCGGCACTCCACTGGGTCACATGGACACTGCGGTCTCTTGTTCCTATCTCTACCACACTGGTACCACCTGATAGGGCCACCTGAAGTAATCGCCTGGCTAGTACTGCCACCAAGAGAGAAACTCATCTGTCTCTTCCTTTTCCCGGCAGAAATAGTACCAGAAACTGGTGCTAAACCGCCCTGGCCTGCACCACTAGCTTCCCGCAAGTTCCTCTCAGTAATCAGTGCCTGGTTCACAATGGCATGTACTATAGGTAACCTGAAAACATTCACCAGTTCTCGGATTTCATATCGAAGACCATCCTTAAAGCGTCTGGCATTAAACGTCTCATCACCCACTAGAACGGGTGAAAAACTCTGTAGCTCGATGAAACGAGCCGAATAATCCATCATTGACAAAGCGTCCTGCTGCAAGTTTATGAACTCTCGAGATCAATCTTCCCTCAGCATCTCAGTAAAGAAGAAGTCATAAGATTATATCTGAAATTATTCCCACGCCATGTCTCTGTGATTCTCAGACTGAGTTGTCACATCCCACTGCCCCTTGGCGGAATCACGCAGCATTTAAGTCGAGAGCATGACCCTCCACCCTGGACACGTCTCTAGATGCTCGAAAATAGTCTGCATAGACCACATCCAAGACTACACATCCTATGGTCCGCCATCCCCTGAAAACGTAAGTGGATGCTGGTGCTGGATGATACGAGTTAGCTCAACCATACATGTTGCAGCCGGCAGTGCTCCCTAAAAGGTCTACACGAACCGCATGAAGCCTTCATGGAACTGCGCATCCGCACCTGTGTCCGGTATAATGGCCGACACCGCATCTGGCTCTGTTGGAGGATCCACTGGTAGCCTATGGCTCACCATATTTGGAGTATAATCATTTCTTCTCTCCTGGAGAACAACGTGTGGTCGTCTCGGCGGCATGACTCTACAAGGTCAAATGCACACCCTAAATCGAGATTATCAAAGACTGAAATACGAGGGAACCAAAAAGGGAATAGGAGGAAGAATGCATTTCAATATTTTTAAAACAATACTACACGGCGTGTATATTAACTACACGGTGTGTACCTAACTTTTCTTCCCCAACCCGGGTCCTTCTACACGGATAAGCCACATGGCTCCCGTTGAACAAGACTACACGACGTGTATGTCATCGACACGACATGTATGGTTTAATTTCCAACTGCCTGTGTCGTTTGTGACACGTCCGACTACTTGGATAAGACTACACGGCATGTTAAACCCGCACAAGGCATGTACACCACCCTGTTTCCCCAGCCACATGGCTAAATCCACACGGTTTCCCACCGGAAAGGACTACACGACGTGTCCCTCAGGTACACAGTGTGTTTAAGGAGAGGTAACACCAACCCGTGTTTGTTAGCTACATGAATGGGTCCCCAGGTTACACTACACGGCGTGTTCATCATTGACACAGTGTGTACAAGAAAATATTTCACCGACCCATGTTGTTAGTTACACGGCCGGACTCTGGGTCAATCACTATACGACGTGTACAAATGGTACACGGCGTGTTCTCCCCAAGCTATTCAATACCCCATGTCCCCACCCACATGGTTCATGACACGGTAAGATACTACACGACATGTACTTAGGGTACATAGTATGTGCTTAAAAAGATTTCATTTCTTCCTTAATAGAAGAACACACGGTGTGTGTCTGAGGAACTACACGATGTGTATCCTGGGTTTCCCAAACAATAAGCCTCTGAAACTACTCCGAAACCCATAAAAATACTGAAAACAACACCTAAGTTCCAAATTCCGATCCGTGAGGTCCCATACTCCCTGTGAATCAATGTTTGGCATCTTATACATGTTATACACAAGTAAACAGGTCAATGATCCACCAAATTTCGGTCATTGAGGGCCCATACTCCCCAAAAACCACAGTTTGGAGTTCATTCTATTAATAGGCTCACACAAAAATACTCTATCATATAGAAGGTATTTCTCAAATCATTTATCACAATAGCATGCTTTTCTAGCACAGCAACTATCACAACAACATGCAATTTCTAATGCACCTACATGGCATGGAACTATGCATGGAATGTGATTTCTAGCATGTGCCTAAATGATGTATGAGATGGCATACCCTCATCTCATCGGGTTGCAACTAAAAGAACCCATGGATAACATATAAATAGCATAATCACAAGTGTGTTACCCAACGATGAAAATCATATCAACTACAAAATTTACAAAATCAGAATAATTGCAAAAATATGAGGTAGACTGGATTTTCTCTATAAATGGGTTAGATACTCCCAGGTACAACTTATTACCAACTACCGTTTTATGTCCTATCCCTGACTAAGGCTCCCAATAATATGTCAAAGGAAAGAAATCCCTCTGATACCACTTTGTAGCATCCTGGTTACGGAAGCTACTCAACGGGTGCTCCGGACCAGGTTGGTCACATGACCTCAAGCGCATTTCCCCAAACCCCAGAGGCTGACGACTAGCAGTGAGGGTCGAGGTGTGATAGTGGGGAAATTATGCCCTCATTTGTCAAAGTGTAGCGCAGTGGAAAAGATAAATAGCATACAATAGCAGTGGAATCAATAAACCATACATATTAAAAATGAACAACTGAATTAAAAGATAACCAACATATAGATAATGATGCAACATGCCTCTAGTTCAAAGAAAATAGCTAGAACATGTTACACAGCGATACAGTACAATACAATAGAGAGTAAATAGTACAACAAAGTGAAACAAAATAGTGCAACAGGAACTCCACAGCATCGCCATCCTAAGCTCGGTCCCATGCTCTCCTACTCCTCTACAACAATCATGTACCTGTATAGGGACCCTTTCCCTTATTCAAACCTGCAGCAACATAGTCTGTTTGGGCCGAAGAATTGACCCAAACATGGTGTGATAAATAAATCCCAGTAGGCACCCACCAAAGTCATGTGCCCAACTGTGTGAAAATATACAACTACAGTGTAAAAAAGTAAATGCAGTAAACCAGTAATTACTCAAAAGTAACTATCACTACCAGTTTCTTTTCCATTTTCATTTGAACCATTTTAATTTAATAACACTTTGTGCTCCTCAGAACCAAGCCCTCAGGCTAATCAGAATCTTTCCCTCAGGAGAATGTAGTAAAACCATTCCCTCAGGCTTTCCCTCAGGCTATCGAATATTTCCCTCAAGAAATTACAAACCTTTCCCTCAGGAATTTCCCTCGGGAAAAATAGAATCTTTCTCTCAGGCCAAACTGAAACAAAACCCTCAGGTAATCAGAATATTTCCCTCAGGCTAATAGAACCACTGCCCTCAGGCTAAGTAAAACATTTATCTTAGGCTAAACAACTAACCAGGCCATGCCCAACATATAAACAAGAAATTCACATACAATTCCTCACAAGGCAAAAGTAATGCACAATATAAACATGGAATACCCTCGGGTATCCTGGCCAAATAGCTAAACAGAGGAACGCACCCCCGAGGTGGTCCTGGATCCAAGCAGCGATCCCAAACAACAGTTTATTATCACTTTTAATTACCTATACAATTCTAGGTATTCAAAATAGCCAAGGCCTCAGCCACAAAACACCCCAACATGGGTTTTTTGAAAAAAGTTACACATAAAGGCACAACAGTTGGAATTTTAAACACCAAGCCACCTACTTCGATCGCCCCTGATCGGTATACATGAACGACGCTCCTTGAATCGTCCAAGAAAAACGTGGATATGAGGTATAAAAATCCCGTGCAAATGTAAATAACATCTCCTCGGGAAATAATTGGAATGAACGGATTAAGGAGAAGTAAGGGCTTACCCATACGGTTCCAACGAGATCGATGGAGGCGGAATCGGATTCCCGGTGCTCACTCGAGTGATCTCCAAAGCCCCGGCCATCTCTCCCAAACCCTGCTCTAGTTCTGAGCCTTCCCTATGAAAAGGGGAGGCAACATCCCATTTTAAGCGAAAACAACAAACCACACGACGTGTACTATTGAGTACAAGGCATGTACTTTTCATTTTTTTTAATTATTCCTTCGATGGCTTCTTTCCACCGCATCACTGTTCATCAGTCGACATGAGTACATGGTGTGTAATCCACGGCATATACTAATGCTTAGCTGGAGGCTTCCTTCACTGCCTTACTATTTGACTGCTGACTGACTACACGGCGTGTATATACCCACTACACGGCATGTAGTTGGTTTTTACACCTTTTATCACCAGCATGGCTACACACCCTGTGTACTCATCCCACACGGCCAAAGTACACGGCATGTGGAAAAGTACACGGCGTATACCCAAAAAAGGTGATTTTTCCCCATTTTCCTTATTTTCACAAAAATTCTTAAGGAAAAGAGAAAGGAAGATACCCATACCTCAAGAATAAGAACCGGGTTCTTACAACCGGAGCAGAACCCGGGAGATCGGCTGAAACGTGGGAGGAAGAAATTGACTATTTAGAAAATTTCAGAACACATGACATGTAGTATGGAATAAATGGTGTTTGTCCATTGCAGGACCACTTAACTTGTAATCTGGGAGTACACATGAATGGGGTGGAGTACACAGGTTGCCTACACGGTTTGTACTCCCCCACATGGCTTGTCCTGGACCAAGTACACGGACAACCCCGTATATTTGTACATGATAAGAGATACACAGGTTAACACCATGTACTAGAACATGGCTCCAGTACGTGGATGGAACCTAGATGTAAAGGCGTTGTGTGGGACTCCTTGTACACGTTGTGTACCCATCATCTATATGACACCGTTTGGAATGACACGGGTTTTTGTACATGGGCAGTACCTGGGGTCAAGTAACATTGTGTATGAACCTACTACACACCATTTGTCCCTTTCTACGTGGCTTGATTCTCTTTTCCTCCCTATCTTGGACATGATTCATTATGTTTCATTCCTTTATCACTTCCATGAAGGTAGGTACGAATCATTTTCTACTCAAAGAACTATGATCCCATTATCATGATTTCCTAGATAGAGTTTTTGTAATCTTATAAGAGGTTTGGGGAAAGATCCACTATACATTCTTTGTTCCCTAGGTAGAGTCCTTTGTATTGATGTGACCAAATTCATCAGGCGCCGAACCTCTACTTAGTAGGTCAATCGATATGGATTTATTGGTATCACCCCATGTCCCGAGTTGAGATCCTCATCTATGGTATCGTATTCTATTCAGATCTATCACTATATCTCTCTCATGATGGTTCCCAACAAACATTACTTCTCATATGGACGTCATTAGTGCTATCAAACTTAAGAGTGTGTTCTACCATATGAGTGCTTTGTGGAATCTTCAAACTGAATCCCTAGTGTTTGTATAAAATGTTTGTGACTTACCTCTGATTGTGTGTCTTAGATTGAGTATATATGGATATCATTATTTTATGTGTTGTAGATATATACTGTATAGAGATGATTTTATATTTCCTTTGTGTATTGATTTTTGGTTTCAAGGTGTCCTAATGAGTATTATTATAATCACCCATACACAGGATTTTCCCACACATGTCATGCCTTGTGCAGATGGGTGACCTTTTGATGGATTCATAGGTGGACCAGTACCAGATGGTTACTTAGGAGATCAGATAGTCTGAGGTGTCTTCCTATGGCTATAGATAGTCATCCCTATACCTTTTCTTACAAGTTGGACTTGTGGTTACAAACTTCTTTTGGTGGGCTTGTATTTGTCCCAGTTTCACTTTACTTTACCTTCCAATCATATACTATTGGTTTGGATATAGTAGTATGTATGCATTTTTTTCTTAGTGGTTTCTACATTTTATAATTTTTTGGCTTGAAGATGTGTGCATGCGTACATATATAGAGTAAATGTCTCTCATGTTAGTGATATGTCAACTCAGTTCTAGTCACCATCCCTGGACTATTGGAGGTGTGATTGGGGAGTCACGGAATGGGCCCCACTAGGATGGGTCGTGATAAAGTGGTGTCATAGGTGGTCAGTTTTACTTTATGACCAGGAGTCTATGAGATTGGATTGGGGAAACTGTGTTAAGTTTTTTGAGTTTAGAATTCAAAATAGGGACTCTAGTGTTGGTGTGGCGGCTGACGTATCCATACACCAGGACTCTGATAACCTTGTTTTTGACTCAGTACATGGGAATATTGGTTGAAGGGAGAATAATGGTACATCCATCGTATAGGAATGGGTTTTGGTTCCATGTATTTCTTGATTCAACTCTCAAGATATACTCATTGACCGTGTTACATGTTGTTTTCTTACAGGATACCCCTGATACGCATACCAACTAGGATTCAACATCTCAATCATGAGGATTACCCCTATAGTGAAAAAGGATTTGATACAGGGACTAGTTCCCGATATGTTACCCCCAAGTAGTGCACCATCCATACCACCACCTTTGGAGCAGCACTTGGTACCCACAATACCAGCGGATGAAGAGAATAGTCTGAACATGCTTTAGGAGTTTTAAAGAAAGAGATCCCTCAAGTTCTGAGGCAAGCCTAGCCCTTATGTGGATAAGGACTAGCTTGAGGTGGTGACCTGATTTTTCGGTCTACTCAGGACACAAGCGAATCAGATGGTGGTCTTAGCAGTGATCCTTCTATAGGGTTTAGCATGGAGATGGTGGTGTTTGGATATCCATAATCATGATGAGGTGACTCTTTTGTGGACAGAGTTCAAGAATATATTTATAGAGGAGTTACAACTAGTTATGCAGAGAGTTTTTCATATATAGGATCTTCTTTATCTCCAACAGTGTAGCATGAAAGTGGCTGATTATTCACCGAGGTTCACCAACTTTTCTAGTTACTTGATGGATATGGTTCGATAACAGTATTTCAAGGCTTACAGGATGGTTCAATTCATCCTATGGAGATGTGATTCTATTCATGTGATAGAAAGGGACATCTCTCTAGATATTTTCCAACCCACCATACTACTGACAAGGATATTGTGGATGGACCATTGAGGGAGAGACAATGATATTAGAAGGGAAATCCATAGGGCGGTGGATGTGCTAGAGGATCTGGGAGAGTAGTATGAGGTGGTTGAAGTTTTTAATTGTTACCAACACCACCCCCAGGAGGTCCACAATAGGCTCAGTGATCTTGAGGATAGGGGAGTGGATTTTTGTATGTGGTTGAGGCATATTATTGTTTCGGCCCGATTTTCATCACACTGCGTATTGATAGGGAGAGATGGCCCCACTGGGATTGGGTAGTGTATCCTTCGTTTTTTAAGTAATTAAGAAGGTTATGAATTTGTATTATCCTAGCGGATGATTACAATGGGGGTTACATATCCGTGCAACTGACCTATGATGGGTATGGTTCCCTCAGATGGTCTCCAATAGGTTTATTCATGGAGAAACACCCAATGGCCCAAATATCGATGATTCATGGACCTAATTTCTAAAGGTATGCACTCGTTGGGTTAAGATTAGTCCAACGATACTTTAGGAATCCATCGGTCGATAGGATGGGAGGTCAGTCTAATCACACCATTTTGGGAATAAATATTACCTACTCCAAGACTCTATTATATATTTAATCCATGCTCATATGTTCGTGAATCCTCAGTTCATTCCCAAATATTGTATCCTTGGGTTACCCCCAGGTTTCGGAATCATCATAGATATACATAGATTTTATTCCACAATGACAATGATGACTTAAGTCATGCAATGAGGTGCTCTAGAGTTTACCATCATCCAAGAGAGATAAAATGTGGTTTGATGATGGGGTTGGACCCATAATATGGGCTTATTAAGTATCCTCATGAGAGGAATTAGAACCTATGTAGTTCAGTTTTGATTAACTAGACACATCACCTTTTTAAGTTCGTGTGATAGGTACCCATCCATGCAGTTTAACATCATGTGGTGAGGACATCCATGTGAAATATTTCTGGCCAATACTTGGTGTGGTACTCATGTCAAGGCAGCCCAAAGTTCCCAAGAGATATTTGGTCTCTTGGTTGGATATGACCCTACCGATCACATGTCATGGAGAACATTATGGTTGATTTGAGGGTTGTATTTGTAACTCATAGAATCTTCAAAGTATCCCAATCAAATTGGGAATAAAAGTCTGTGGATTCCTAGAAAAACAAGGACATATACTCTAACGAAGCCCATCTTGAGGGCATGGTTCCTCGGGGATCACGTAGAGGTGTTTCCCATATGCAGAAACATGATTAGGGATTACATCATAGAGGAGGCCTTAGTGTGTGAGTTTTATTAGGACTGACTTAGGAGAACATCCCTTGATCTCAAACCTTAAACAGGCATCCTATGTATCCTGGTTGGAGAAAGAATCATAGTTCTTGTATTTTCTTTATGGGTTTTTCCAATTTCTTATCCTCTTAGACCTCTAATCCCATGTGAGTCCTATTCGGTGTGAGAAATAAGAGGATGTGAAAGATTAATCAAAGTCACACTTTCACTTTTCCATTGATGGAAAAGGAGGAGGACGATCGTGGAAGATGTCGTGTCTAGAATCCTAATGGGAGAGGGAAAGAGCATTGGGTGTGCCAATCCCATCACTTGGTCCCATGTCGAGATGACAGTGGGAGAGGGTGAAAATCAATAAACCTTCCAATGTGGGATGACATTGTAATTCATGTGGTTTATCTCTCAGAAGGTTAGAGGATTACCTTAGTGGGAGTGGCCAAGAATGTGTTCGGGGAAGGGGGAGAAATGTTGCCTCTCATCAAAAGGAAAAGCGAGAATGATTCCGTTGACTGATCACCATCCCTTATTGAATGGAAAATAAAGTGATAATCGTTGATCCCTAGAGTGGGGAGGTTTACATCGGTATCCCAAGGTTGGAATCTAGGTTACCATGGGAATGTAGACCTAGAATGGTGCGCTGATGCACTTGATGATCTGATCATATGGGTCTGGTGGCTTTGGATGAGGCTTTGGCCTGATGTCGATGGACCGGTTCGTGAAGGAGCTATGGAGGACTAGATGGTAATGGAGGGGCATGATTGGATTTCGAAGTAAGGACACTCGAAGTCACCACATTCTGTGTCATATTTTTTTATGTGGGATGGGGGTATCCCCACATACAATAATTCTATGCAAGTAGAGGGGTCATCCGCATACTGAATTAGTATGAAGATGTGGGTATGGACCATCATATACAAAGTGGTATGTGGTCTTGTAGGTGGTTCGCCATGCCACATCGTGTTTCATCCACATACTGATGTTGTACATGGTGTAGGGTTTGATCCGCATAGTGATGCACTATGCATCGATCCATACTGAAGAAGGATCTTGCAGCTCGTGGTTTGTGGGGAGTTCATCCATGAGGAATTAATAGATCATAATGGCACAAAATAGGTTTGTAGTTCACCAATTATTAGTAAGTTTTTTCTTATTATGGTTTGTGGCTAGTTATACCTACAGAAAAGTGGGTCATGATTCACACTTGTGAGGATTAAAAATTGAAGTCTGAATCTTCCCTATATCCAAATTCTTCTTCAAGCCTCTAGGGTCTCCTTTGTGCTCTCTTCCACACATCTCTGCTCTCCCTTCGTCAGTCCCCTCTTCAATTCCTTTTGTTCTCCTTTTATAGATCACTAATGAAATCATATCGATATGAATGCAGCACTATTTTTGTAATCCCGTGAAGATATATCTCAACCCATGGATGACTCGGTCAATTGGGGTTTGTGGAGGCTATGGTTCGCGAGTCGTGGTTCACAAATCCTTTCCATCTTGCTTTGTTTGTGAGCTTCTTAGTTCACAGGATGGTAGGCGTATGGCCTTTCTACAATTGATTCTACTAACAACATAGTTCATAGTGTCCATATTTTTTTCCATTTCCCCTTGGGACAGCGCCTCTTGGTTTCTTCTACATATCGTTGGTTCACAATTCGGGCTCCCCACGAACCTTTCTCGGTGATGGTACATAGTACACTAAAAAATATTTCAACACTTGATTTCTTCAAGTTTCTTCTCAAATTTTCAATTTAATTTGCTTATATATTCCTTGATGGACCTATAGGAATGTTTTATTTCTTCTACAAAGTGCTTGTGAGAGTATTTACTTCCTTTTGTGAAGTTTTTAGGACCTCACCAATTCCCTCAATCAGAATGGGGTCCTGTTGGAATGAAGAAGAGGTTATTATGATGTAGAGGAGGTCCTGAATTATAGTGGTTTGCAATAGAATAGGTAGGTCTCATTGGTAGACCACACCTATTTATAGGGGCCCATCTCATTTTTCTGTTACCATTTCTCATGGAGAAAAGTTCTCTCAACCTCTCATCGGCTTCTTTTGTGTCTGCGTACTAACTTGTTTACGAAATTCATATTCGTGAACCACTTTGTAGGTTTTGAAAACCAATCCCTTCACAATTTATTCTGCCCGCGAACCAGATTTTGGGTTCGCGAACTACATCATGGAATTTAGAACTTATGTCTAGATTTCCGCATAGGAGAATGCTACGTGATTTTCATGCTCCACACATTGAACATTAAACCAAAAAAATGAATTTTATACTTTGTTAAACCAAACATAAAATTTCAATTGGAAAATTTTGAACATATTCATTTTGAGGCCTTGGTTTGTGGTTTCTTTATTTTTTAAACCTCTTAGTTTGTTGGTCAATGCTTCGTGGGCCAGTGCCTCCCAGATCGTCCGCATACTAAGGCCATATGCAAAAAATGACTTCCACATACCGATACAGTATGTGAGAAATGGAATCTTTATAATATTTCAAGGAGTATTGCTTATATCCCTATGTGGACCCTCTTTTTAAGTCCCTTATTCATTTTTTGGCCCTTATCCAACAATTTTTTCATTTGACTGGCTTTTTTGTGGTCTTTTGGATCTATTTTTTTTATGCAATGGATCTTCAATAGATCTTGATGGAATCAACCATGACATGAGAAGCCATGATTGGGGACATTGAGGACCGTATTCAATCTTAAATTGTTCCTCAGGATAGTTCCTTAAAACATATTCTAACGCCAAAGCTTATAGCTTACCCATTATCCATGCAGTTTCAGTTATACGGATTTGGTCTTTATAATAGTGTCCCTTTGCCATCAGCTTGCCATAATACTCCATTAATTATCTTAGAAGCACCCCAAGGGCATAATTGAGCCCATATTTCTTCAATGGAAGAAATCATAACTACTCCCTTTCAAGAGAATTTGTTCACACTAATAGGCTCGGCGTGGACTCAGATAAATTGCATTTGTTGCAACACTTCTTGAGACTAGTCGCCTAGGAGTACCCATCTATTATCAACCTTTCCCAAAAAAATCTAATGGTGGGTGGAGCACCAAATAGGACCTGAGAGCCGGATGAGGCTTTTCTAGTGAATGGTACAGGGCATTTCGGGTACACCAAATATATTTGGAGTCCCTTAATCAGTTGGAAGCAGTGAACTTTTATCAACCAGCTTGGGTCTCCTAGTTGACAGTTTTCTATCCATACAAAATCCTATTTGAACTAATGATTTCTTAGTGTTCAAGTACCAATAGTTTCCATTTATCATGGTTCCAATTTCTATTTTGGAAAATGAACATGTCGCAGCCTCCTCTAGGGGTTTCAAATTTTTTGACCTTTAGGGCGGTTTCGCCTGTGCTTCCACCGTCGGTGGCAGCCGTCCCGGCTCCCCTTGACTCTGGTTCCTTGCCAGCAGGGCTTATGGTTTCCTCAACCTTTCCGGTGGGGCCTGCAATTTCCTCCCCCTCGAAGGCGTCTTCTCTGCTTCCCTCCCCAAGGGGTCTCTTCTTTAGGGAGGCCCTCTGTGGCTTGCCCGCGGCGAGGCGCTCTCCTTTGGTTTCGGAGATTTCCATCGCCTCTAATGCTGATCGCCTAGAGGGTTCTATTCCATATCTGTTCATACCTTTGGAGGCCTTCTCCGCTGCATCAGAAGGTCTTTTTTGGACTCTCGTGGCCAGATTTGGAGCGACACATCCTCCGCTTCCCTCGTTTTGCAACTTTGTTTGATCGTGGAATCTAGCTGCGCCATAAAATGTCTCGTCCCTGAATCGGAAGTCATTCTGCATTGTCCTGGGCTCGGAGGGGGCCTTCATCTCAGCTTGGTGTTTCACTCCCAGGGTTTTGGGTAGATGGAGGTTCACCTTGATGCGCTGGGATATGGATCTCCATCGGGGGAGGGATTCCTTGTGGGCTCCGGTGTGGATTTCTCTTCCTGGCATCCCCCTCCCCTTTCTAAATGGGAGCCTTCTCTGGGATATAGGAAACTCTCTAGGCAGTTTCTTGTGTGTGGACTAAAGGGCGCTTCTCATGGATAACCCATCCAGGGCTTGAATCTGTGTGGACATGGATCTAGCTGCTCCCCTTCCTAATCGGATCCAACTCTGCGTTCAGGATAGCTTTGACTAGAGCCAATCCCTTGTCTACCCAGCCATGTCGCGCTTCTCCTCCTTTTGCCATCTCCAAGGGCACTCACTCCCTATTTTCAAGAGGAAGCATCATGTGGAGTCTGGGAATTCTATCTCATTGGCCCCACCCTCTTATGCTCCTCCGGCCCCACCCATGCGGTTTGGCTCTGGTCCGGCCGCCTCCTCGTCCGGCCAGGTTGGGGAGGTTCCCCCTCGCCCCGACACCTCATATGTGGCGGTGGTTCTGGGGGGCATAGAGCCTCTGGTCCCGGTGGTCTCCTCAACTCAGGATTTCCTTGAGGCTCCCTACATGGCCCTGGTCCCCTACTGTGCTCCAGGCGGTCTTAGCTCCTCTGGCCTTTTTCAGGCATGTTTGGACTTCTCTTGGCTCTCTGAAGGTTTGGCTCTCCTTGGCCTGCCCCTGAGATTTTTTCATCTTATTCTAGAGGTATGATCTCCTAGGGACGTGGCCTTTTCTCTGCCTTCCCCTGAGGTGGCTCCCTCCGTGGAGAATTTTCTTGTGGGATCTCTAGGGGTCATGCATTTTTGTGGCACCCCGCCTCTTCTGCCTGCTCCGGTTCCTCCCCAGATTGAGGATACTAATGAGGCGGTCCTCCAGGTTCCCCCCCCCCCCCCACGGTCAGCCCCTCCAGCCAGCCTTCTCTCCTGGTATAGAGTTCTCATATCTTGGTTCCTACTACTCCCCAGGCCTCCTCTCTCCCAAGCCCCCCCCCCCCTCTAGTGCACTGGTGTTGTCTTCCCCTCTCCCGGTGAATCCTCCCTTGGATTTTATAGGGGCATGGACCAGATCCCACTCAAAGATTCGAGGAAAGTCTTCCTCTTCTAGCTCAACGGCCTTGAATCCTGGGGCCAGTGCCAGGCTGAGTTTGTTTTAATGTTATTCTTCTTTATCTGGAATGCTTACGGCATGGGATCCAGGGTTAAATCAGATTTCATAGTTAGTGAAGTTCATTCCAAACAGATCTCGCTTTTTGCGGTGCTGGAACCTAAACAAGACAGTAGCAATCTTGGGGAGTTCACCCACAGGATAAGGATGAGTGGTTTCCTACATACTGGAAATTCTGGTCCCTCCATCTGGATTTTCTGAAATATGGACATCAGTGTGAGAAAGGTTCATTCCTCGGATTAGTTTATCAGTTCGGAGATCAAGGATGGTGTTCAACCTTTCTTCTTCTTGTTTGTGCATGGTAATTGTGACATCCACACTCGAGCGCATCTGTGGTGCTATCTAGAGGCCTTCGACCCCGGGAACCTCCCCTGGATTTTGGGGGGGGGGGACTTCAACATTGTGGCTGATCCAATCGAGAAGAAGGGAAGGGGGTCGTTCCCCCGCCGCGCCAGTCTTGAGTTCAACCAATTTATGTCTCGTAAAGGGTTAATTGACATGGGGTGTTCATGGAGATTTTTTTCTTGGTGCAACAACCGGAGAGGTTCCCATCGCACCTGGAGCAGGCTGGACTGTTTCATGGACAATTTTCATGCTATCTCCACCTTTCGGAATGCTAAGGTTTCCCACATGGTCTGCGGCTTATTGGACCAATCACCTCTCCTAGTTGACATCCTGCCTGGCTGGGATAAGAGTTTTTCCATGGAATTATCTTCCCTCTAGGACAACTACCTGAACATTCTGGGAACTGTTGATTGCTCATGGAATAGGTTCATGAATGGGAATCCATGGGAAAAGTTGTATAACAAGTTAAGGTGTCTTCAGGAGGATCTACGGGACTGTGTCTGTGGACAGCCTTCGCTGATGTGTGATTTGGAGGGCCTTAAGTCAGAGATTGATCGCCTGGAGTCTAATCTAGAAGTGGCAAGGAATGAGGAGCTGTTCGGAGAGTTGGGTGCTAAAAAATATGCTCTGGTGGAAATGCTCCTCATAGAGGAGCATGTGCCCCGCGATTAATTGACGGTGAGATTGCTTCGCGAGGGGGACAACAACTCTGCCTTTTTTCATGCATGCATCAAGGAAATATGAAGGCATGAAAGACCCAATATAAGGTTGGATGATGGTTCATATACCGATGACCAAGACATTGTGGGTGTTTTTGCGGAGGCTTTCTTCAGTATCTTGCTGACTGGAGTGAATCCTATGTTGCTCGAGGGGTACCCGCAGGGCCATGAAACCATCACAGACGTTATTCCTAGGGTGATATCTGATCATGACAACACACTACTCAAATCCTTACCACTGGAGGAGGAGATCCATTGGGATTCTATGAACCTTAACCCAGACAGCGCTCCAGACCCGAATGGGTTCCCAGTCTCCTTTTACCATGCTTCCTGGAGCGTGATCAAGGAGGATGTTGTGCTCGCCATTCAAGACTTCTTTCGAGAAGGTACTCTTTCTCGAGCCACCAACGCCACCACTATGGTTCTTATTCCCAAGGTCAAAGATCCCTCACTGCTCCACCATTATCACCCCGTGAGAATGTGCAATATTTCTTACAAGATCCTCTCCTCAATTGTGAACAATAGAATTAGCCACTACCTTCATTAATGGGTCTCCTACGAGCAGCATGGATTCAATAAATAGAGGTCCATTCAAGGGGAAATTTCACTGGCTCAAGAGATCATCGAAGGATTCAACATGCGGGTTCATGGAGCTAACATGGTGGTCATGTTGGACATAGATAAGGCCTACGATAGAGTGGAGTGGGCATTCATCATTAAGGCCTTATCAGGAATGGTCCTATCTGGGAGGGCTGTGGACCTTCTTTTCCATTTCTTTAGCTCTGCATGGATGGTTGTACGCTTCATGGGTCATAATTATGGGTTTTTCATGGCTGTTCGTGGTTTGAGGCAAGGGGATCCTCTCTCGCCGACCCTCTTCATTCTTTCACAGGATGTCCTCAATCATCTTATTAATAGGTCTATCTCGCAGGGTACCATTAGGCCCTACCAGCAAAGCCCCAATCCAAAAAACATCTCTCATCTGATGTTTGCGGACGATTCCATTATCTTTATGAATGCAAGTATGCAGTCTGTTCGGGGGTTTACCATGATCCTTGAAGACTATTATCGATGGAGTGGGCAGGTTGTCAATCACACCAAGAGCACCTTCTATGTACCAAATATATGCATGGATAGTAGGGTGGCTTCCCTGAGCATGCGGCTCGGCATGTGGTGGGGCTCCTATCCCATGGAGTACCTTGGTCTCCCAGTCTCTCCTGGCAGGATGTGTATCCTTCATTTCGATAACATTTTCGGGAAAATGACCAGTAGTATTTTAAGCTGGAAGAACAGATTTTTTTCCATTGGAGGCAGGATCACCCTAGAAAGCAACATATTATCTTCTATTCCTTTCCATGCACTTGTGTCCTCCACGGTTCCGAAGGGGGTTCTCACAAAGGTTAGTTCTATCATCTCTTCTTTTATTTGGGATGCGCACGGGGAGGGGAGGAAACACTGGGCAGACTGGGAAAGACTTGCTAAGCCAGTGTAAGAGGGGGGCATTTGTGTCAAGAGCATCTCGGATTCGCTGCATGGCATGTGGCTGAAGATGGAGTGGGAGGTGATTGAGGGGCGCAAACTCTGGGGTAAGTACATGGCTGCCCGGATCAGCAGAGGAGGGAATGCCCGCCAGTCACCGCTCTATATGGTTGTTCTCTCCCACATGCATTCCCTTCCACCCTTTTCCAGATGGATTGTGGGTGTGGGGACATCTATTTCTAGAACCACAATTGGATTGGATCTATTCTTGGGTTTCCAGGATGCCCCGGCACCCAACTCACGTTCAAGGAGGTAAGAAGGTATCCAGATCTCATCGGTGTTGTGCTTGATAGTACGCAATTCCAGGTGTTCGATATGATCGACCCCTCGAATGACCCAGACTACTGTTTTTTCACCGCATCGTCCTCGGGTATGTTCTATGCTAAGGATTACAGACGGGTGCTCACCAGCGCGAACCCAGTCGACTCATGGGTTTCGATTGTTTGGGTCAAAGACATCCTTGTGAAATACAACTTTCTCTTCTGGCGTATCAGGAACAAGGCTTTGGCTATGGACGAAAATGTGAAGCGCTCAGGCATCAGATTGGCCTCATGTTGCCTGTGCTGCACGGCTCCTAGGGAGGAAAGCTCTGCCAACCTCTTCTTTTGCAGTGAATGGGCTTTCCAGTTGTGGAGGGCGTTTGGCAATTTCACTGTATTTTCTGTAGCGGCGCTAAGGGACCTCGCCATTCTCGATTGGTGGTTCCATAGTGATGGGGGAGGTGTAACAGAGAAGAAGGATTATGCCATGATTCTCATCTTGGGCTGCTGGTGCATTTGGCGGGCTCGGAACCAAGCTAGGTTTGAGGGGCTCCACTGCACCAGTAGGACTCTGGTGGCCATGACTATTTTTCTTATTCTCGATCTGGTTCGATCATAAAACAAATAGCGTGAGGCCCCTTCTCTCTGTTTTATTCAAGCTGGCCTTCCTAAGCAGAGACCTCAAATGGATGGCCGCTGGGTTAGATGACATCACCATCGGTTCGTACTGAAGCTCAACTTTGTTGGCTCTTGTTCCTCGGATGATATGAAGGGTGGTGGTGTGGTATGAGACCCTAGAGGACAGGTTATCTTAGAATTCGCTTCCCATTTTGGCAGGGTTCATTCTCTCCTGGCTGAGGCCATGTCCATGCTCATAGGTCTTTAGCTCTGCAGGAATCAATGGATCACACTAGGAGAAATAGAGACTGATTCTCTCATCCTCCATGACTCCATGAACCATAAGCGCAGCACCCCCTAGTCGGTTACCTATATTCTGAGGAGATGTAGGAAAATCATCAGCAGTGACACTGTCTTTTTACACAAATGGTGGGAGGGGAACAGAGTTGCGGATTATCTAGCCTCGATGGCAGCGCAAGGTCTCGGTGTGTTTTCTCTTGCAGAGGTGTTGTCTTTTCCTCTTGAAAGGAGGAACCTGATCATAGGGGATGCTCTAGGACTTCATTACTTTAGACCCCCATAACTCCTTTCCTATTGGGGTTCTCTTTGGCATTTCTCTCTTGTATCTTTTCTATGATCAATAAAAGAATTAATGATGATGATGACATGGAGTGGTGGGGATCAACTTATGGGATATCCACCAACTTAGAGGACTCTCCATTCTTGGAAACATGTATGATGAATTTATACTAGTAGATACTACTTAGGACAATGCCAACCAAGGGACGCCATTGACAAGGAGCCTGTTAGTCATGGAAGATGGAAAACCTGGTCAACACCTCCAAGCATGCTCCATTATCCCATTTGAGGATTGGATAGGGGAATTTATTTAGGTGAATGGGCCTAGGATAAGGTCCCACTGCATTCGGACTCATCCAACCCAAAAGTCTCGACAAATCTCAAGGTCATATTGTTCCACCCTTGAAGCAAGATGATACACTACCTGGGGATAAAACATTTGATCGGGTGTTCCACCTAAGCTTAGTTTTGTTAGTTTTATCGCCATTTTTTTGAGAAGATGGCTCATTCCATATCATTAAGTCTACACTGGGGTCATATTTTGTACTATGATGATGGAAGCAACATTGGAAAATGGTCAACCAATCAATCTGGTCATTCCTACTCTTGCCCGACTTTATGAGTTGTTTGGGAAGATACATGAAGGTAAACCTCTAAATCATCTTAGAAAACCATTTAAATTTTTATAAGGGTGGATATCAAAACATTTCCCTTTCTGTAAATATCAACATACTGTGAGGGTTACTCATTCCAACTTTAAACCCTCCCTTCTTGACTTTTTCATTGTTCATCCTATGACCTTAAGCATTAATGATGTGGTCGGGCTACTGAATGATGCTTCTCACTTTTCTTTTATGTCACACTCTACCCCTCATGGATCAGTAAGGGGTGATGGAGCTAGTTCTTCAGAGTACCACTCATATATCATAGTGCTTTGAGACGGGATTCTAACTGCTTGCATAGATCGAGTGGTTATTTGTGAGCTATACATCCCCTAACGATTTACAAGTTAATTTGAGTGCCATAAAAAGATCGTGACTCTATCGCTATCCAGTTGAGGGTAGAACATTATTTAATTATGCGGGAAGGTTCCAAAAAAGAGTTTATAATCCCTAAAATGATGGAATTCACCTTTCTATAACTGTATTATGCCCAACTATGGGTGGACTGCTACCTTGACAGGGTGCTGGGAATACCAATTTGATAGGTCCAAGATACATTAACCATCCTTCTCTCTACCTATACCATGATGTTCATGCCATATATTTATATCCCTATGGTGATTGTGATGGCCACACAGTCTATTACTATTCCAGTGGTGAGAAGATCCTCAATCTACCATTAGATGCCTCTGTAAGGGGCTTCATTTGTGCAGCTCATCTCGGTAGGGAGTGATTTAGACTGATCCCCTATTATGGATACAATTCATGGCCCTAATGAGGCAGGCCCCAGTAGAGTGTCACTGGATATCTTAGAAGTTGCGGTCAGTCCCCCATGTTTGGTTTTAGGGGTCGAACCATCCATCAGGAGGGAGATCCCCCCTTCTGGGGTAACCTATCTTAGGTCCCTTCCCACTACTATAATGACGCTTCCCACCAATACATCCATTTAATCGGGGGAGAACCAAGCCCCTGGTGCTGTGAGGAGGCATCAAGAGGTGTGAAAATAGGTGTGGTGTTTGTTATGCACCCTTGTTATGGAAACCCCTCTGGATAACTTCACCAATGAAATGTACAACATCTGGCGATTATTTTCTGAATTGGGTTTGGGTAGATTCAATTACCAGTATTTATACTTTCTTATTTACCAGATTTGCATAGCTTGGGAAGATCTCACTTATTGTGAGGAAAAACTTTCCAAATTCAATTCTTCACATCATTAGGTAATGACCTTCTGATATTTTTCTAAGGAACTCTATTTCCTAATGGATGATGAGGTGAAGGTTCATGACTTGTTGGTCTCCCAAAAAGAAGATCTATGAGAATGTGAGGCTCACCTGGTAAGGTTTAAGGCTCAACTATCCTCCTTCGGTGAGGACTATTAAGCTATAATGAAAAAAATGGAAGGACCTAAAATCTGTTATGGAATACGTACACCTGATGGTCAAAACATAGGTGGAAGAGATAGATACATTAGAGAAAACCCCTAATGGACTGCGGTAGTCGGTTGTCATTTTTATGAAAAGGGTGAGCCAATAATCACTATAATTCTCCCGAATATTGATATACTCACTCTGTTTTGATACCCTGGAGAGACTCCAAACTGGGGATTTTCCTCCATTTTTTAAACTAATGGAACTATTTCACCCTCTGAGGCTTATCTTTTTCTTTTTTACCTACAATGTCAATCAATCACAATTGATCATATAAACATTATTTTGATCAAGTATTAATTTAAATCATTGTTTAAAACTAGTAAATTGAAATAATTGAATTAGGATCTAACTTTTTCTTGAGCCATAGGACTCCATGAGCGTAGTTTGACTATTTTTAGGGTTTTATAGAAAACCTCATGAACTTGTGTGTCTGTTATCGTTATTTCCCTAATTTTTGTCTAATCTTGTTTGGTACAGGATTAAGGGTATAACTTGACCTCTTCTAAGGTTTCCCTTAACATGTTTTTACCCAATAACCTTTATGTCACTTTTGAATATTTGATAGATCAACATTTCTTCCTAAACCATTTATGTTATAAGTTTATCAAGATGTTGCTCAACTTTTATCCAGGGGTTCCCTTTGTGGGTTCCCACACTAGCGAGTATTTCTTCTTTTTCGTTGGTGGTTTATAGTCTTTCCAACCATAATTATTACTGATATTTTAGGTCAAAAATATTTGACCAAAATTGACATGGCAAGGGCCCCAATTTGATATTCATCAGTCAGAAATGTCCCAATAACTCTCAGGCATGAATGTGGGATTCTTCAGGACCTTGACATTGAGAGTTTTGGATGTATGTGGGGAATGGGATCCATTTTTTGGTGTACGAAGGTGGGGATGGAATCTCATGAGGATGAAGTTTCCTTTGTTAATGGACATTTTGTTGGAAACATATATAGAGCCATTGGGGCATGATTTGCATAGTCAAACAAAGGTGTCTGCAGGACACTGGCCTTCCATCTCTGATGGTCTGGGAGATTTATAACACTTTTGATTTGTTTTGAGGATAGGTATTATAGTGGGTGACCTATCTAAGGGATGATGTCCGAAAGTTTTAGGGACATTTGTGTCGGCTTTGAATAGGAAACCACTCCCACAAAAAAAATTCTTATCCAAGGGAGAGACGGTGAATGGTATATTTTAACTTCATAAAACCTGGGAACTTGAAACTTATCGTGGGAGATCATTTTACTCTAACCAATTGAGAGTAAATGATTCATCAATTCAACTAGAAATTATTCCCATATTTGGTAACTTGAATGGGGAGAATTATGTAATTCGTAATATATGGGGTTTCTGGATCTGGGGAGTGATGTGGGACATAAATGTCATGAGAGCATATGGAAACTGGAAAGGACTCTCCTAATATGGAATTTGCCTTTGGTTGGTGGCCATTTCGTAGCCGACATATACAGAGCCACCAGGGCATGTTGTGCATAGTCAAACAAAGGTGTCTACATGACACTGGCCTTAAATTTATAATGTCCATAAAGAATTATGGGGATTCAAGACTTTCTGTTCATAGAGTAAGTCATGTGAATGGGGGTGTGCCCAAATATGAAAGGAGACATTTCTTTGGATAATATTTACTAGGAAAATCAAAAATAAGTGGGGGAATTTTGTTTTTTTGTTGCATGCAGATCAACTTCATGCATAGGGATAGGTCATATTTAATTTTTAGAAGCCTTGGGATACTGCAGGTGAATCGGGCTAGGATGTTCTAATATATCCAGTACATGGGTAGGAAATATAATGTAAATCATGACTTTGAGGGATATTGAATCAACAGTTATGTCATGGGGCTTGGGGCCATTTGGAATACTGAGGTGGGAGAGGACTCTCCTAAGGATGAATTTTCCTTTGGTTGAGGATCGTTTAGTAGGAAACATATGCAGATCCACCGGGGAGTTATGTGCATAGTAAAACCAAGGTGTCCACAGGACACTAGACTTCCATATCCAATGTCTATGGAGGGTTATGGGGTTTTAATATTACTCAAAAAACAGAGTTTTATGTTTGGCAGGAGTGTATATAGATACATTAGAAACGTCATGGATGTGATTCTCCCATGGAATCAAGTCATGTCCTACATAGATTTAGCCCCTACATAGGTCAAGGAATCCATCCCATATTTGGAGTACCCTACTATTTAACGCCGTACGGCCAGGAAATGGGGTTCTTTATGTGGAATAGAACCATAACTTACCAATTAGGGTTTATATTCTAGGACAAAAATACTAGACTGATTTTCCATGATGTTAGGGTAGATCTCCTTCTATGGTCCCTAAGTTCACGTGAGCTATGCTTGGTGTGAGAAATAAGGGATTACGAGGATTTTGGGTCACCACTTGACAATGGAATAATCAATGGCATGGAAAATTTTATGATTATAAAAATTCTATACAGTTTAACATCATGCATAATGGAATAATTCCACAAAATTTATCATCATGTGGGGTGGAAATAGGTTAATCCCATCATGGAAGAAATGAAATACGATAACCCTTGAGCATTCATGTAGATAAGACTTGTCCGAGGATTCTTTTCTTTGATTCAATCCATGAACAGAGAAGGGGACATTTCAATACTTTTAGTGGTTGAGTTCATATCGTCAGATTCAATTCCACCACACAATTATCAGGGGGAAATTAAGTTACATAGGATTCCTAATGAACATTCCTTGTGGAGGTCTATCCCATAAGTAATAAGGAAAGTCATTTTTTTAGGATGATGAGACAATATGAGAATCTAATCATTCCCATTGTGTGGTATAGTTTAATGTCATGTATCTGGGACACATCTAGACATGTATTTTATTGTCGTGAAGTAGTGATGTTGGAAACATAGTTTATAGTCATGTTGTGGAGACAACTTTTCAAAAATACCATAAATAGATTTGAGTTAATTGTAGTCAGGATATTCTGATATTCCTTAGACATGAGTGATGATAGAAGGTGTAAACCATACTCC
Organism: Viscum album; assembly: GCA_963277665.1. Lineage (NCBI taxonomy): Eukaryota > Viridiplantae > Streptophyta > Magnoliopsida > Santalales > Viscaceae > Viscum > Viscum album. The sequence goes on from OY728128.1 coordinate 1,657,575,354, forward strand.
GGGGGGGCCTAGATCAGGAGGAATGACATGGGTCTTGAAATCCATTGGGCATATGAAAATAGGAAAAGCCTCTCCTGAGGAAGAATTTTCCTTTGATTGATGGTCGTTTTGTAGGCAACATATGCAGAGCCATCAGGGCATGATGTGCATAGTCAAACAAAGGTGTCCACAAGATACTAGCCTTCTATCTCTAATGTTCATGAATGTTTATAGGGACTCAATATTTCTCGGAGTATGGAGTTTAAAAAATGGGGAATATGTGTCTGGGATATAAGAAATATCCATACCATGATTATCCATGAACTACATAAGCTTCTACATAGATCTGACTCATATGTTGGGGGAACCATGATATTTTTAATCCTTCTGGGTGTCAGAATTCTGTCATTGAATTTTTTGTTATTTCTTTTCATTTTTTAGGGAATTGGGGGCATGTTTGAGATCTCATAACCCTGAGAATTTAGCCACACATGATTCTTGAGGGACCTTGTAGTTTAATGTCATGCAGTTTGGACCTTTCATGGATTCCCCTATGAAGGTCTGAACTATGCACAAAGAAATGGGAATTTTTTCCTTTTTCGAAGTGGTGGTTGGACAAGGATGGAGGATTCTGGCATCAATACGTATCCTGCAAAGGCAGGAATCAAGCCACGCATAGATCTAGAAATATCCTCCTTGTAAAGGTTGGTTCCATAAACATGGATGGGGAATGAATTTTAAATGATGCATGAACTTGGATATGAGATTTGGAAATCACTACATATACCATTGATATGGGAATCAATCCATACATAGTTCTAGTATATTTCATGCAATTTAACGTAATATGGTAAGTGTAACACCCCGAACCCTCTAGACAAAAATCGGTGCATTACTTGTGATATTGACACGGTTATTAGGAATGAAAATCCCAAAGGAATGATCAGTTTAGTAGTCTTGAAGAAACTAGATACATAGATTTAAAACAAATTACATTGGATAAGGTTACAAGATACAACACATAATGAAAAACAAAAACTCCATCCACAAGCACTCAATAAATGACCTCCTCTTCATAACCTGTTGAAGGTAAACAATGAAAGGGGTGAGCTCAAACACTCATTAAAGGTTAAAAATAGCAGAATTATGAGTACAATAATAAGTGAATCTTAATCAAACTAATATAATCAAAATGGCACAGTGAATAAATGAACAACTAATGCCATTAATAAACTGAGAATGAAACTGCATCCATAGATTTTGTTATAGTGAAAACCACATGGATAATAATAATAACTGATAATGAATAAAGAGAATGCTTATTAATTGGACGTCATGTATCTGGAACATGAACCATAATACCGTAAAAACAGTTTAGTTCTATGGGTAGAAACCTGTTTGATTTTTAGAAACAAACTCGAAGGGTCTGTCGCCAAACTGTTTTCTCTCATGAGACCTACCGATGCATCGACGGGCTGTAGTGGGCCCTACCCACCTATACACCCAAGAATTATTTATAAATAGATTCAATACAAGAGATATATGTATTTAAATTATCTGTATAGAATAGAGGATACGGATTCATCAACATTTCCACAGTTAAAACAACATTCAAAATAAATACCGTATGTAAAATGGTATACGGCTTAGACAATAATAATATCCATGATATGAGAATATGCATATTTGAATGGAATATACATTCAATCGAAAAGTGATATCAAATGGGTAGTAGGTACACCACATAAGAAAGAGTAGGTGCACAATTACTAAGCAAGTCACAACGAAGTGAAAATTGAGACAAAGCTCGTTACCGTGTTGTATTCAATCGAGTCGTATGACAAAGAGTTAATAACCAACAAAAGAGTCACAGAATACAATGAATATAATGATAACCATGATAACATATGTCAAATTGCAGTACACATATACCAAATATAAGAAATAATAGGTGAAAAATGGAGATCCCACATAATTGAAAGTGAGATGAGAAAAACCCCTTACAAACATTTCGACATGGTAACAAGTGTTCTTGCGAGGGCTTAATGAGAGATAAAAGGTTATCCCATGATTTATATATCATAAGGTCGGTATGGGGGAGATGATAAAACATACCCCATCATTATAAATTAAAAACAAAATCACACAAGATATGGTGAATTCTTGAATAAAAGTGAGAGAGATAATCCCTTACACAAATCCTTAAATAATAGAACGCAAGATGTAAAATAATAGGTAGTATATCCCTTACCTTATGCTTGAAGGTGTTCTTGACTTGTTATTAAAGACCTAAATAAACAAATTAGGATTATTAATTCATAATTCCAGAACCTCTTTCATATGTAAATGATTTATTATAATCCTTTTTAGTTCATTCTAGGCCTTTTTTATTGGTTATAGGGTTCAATTTCATTGTTCGGGCTTGTTTGTTTACTTGGTTTTAAATGATTGGTTCACTTATATTCAAGTTTGGATAAATATATAAGATGGATGTGGTTGTCCATAAATAAAGTTACACTCTATTAATGAACATCCAGGAGATTACATGGTTTTATATTTAATTTGGGTTACTTTGATTGAAGTCGAATTTTTTATATATATAACCTTAGTGATAACCGTTTTGGTTAATAGGTGGGTTTTATTACGATGAACATGATTTGATTTATAACTTAATACCATGTGTAAAAAAGTATTACGGAACTAAAAAAAGGGTATATTACATAATAATCTGGTTCAACCATAACACAAATGGTTTCCTAACCATAATTAATGATTATAATAGAAATCGACAAACGGTTGTCCTCGAATGTGCTAAATTAGCACATCTCAAATGGTGCTTTCATTTCATTCCAATAAAAGTGGAGAAAGGAGAGAAGATAATGGAATATATACCATTAGCATGAAAACATTAAATTACATGTATGTTACTGGATTTATCATACTATTTTGGTGAACGGGGGTGAGAAAAGAAACAAAAATAAAAGAACTTAAAAGAAAAGAAGGGATTTGAAAGAGGAATTTACCTCTTGACACTTCTTCCTTTGAGAACCTCTTAAGGGGAGATGTTTTGGTATTTTTATGAGACCAAATCTTGCTGGAAGTTGGGGAGGAGGTTGGGAAGGTATTTGGATAGAATTTGGAGAAGGCACAAGGCTTTAGAGGAGTGAATGGAAGGGGGTGAGAGGGGGGTTTTATAGTGGAGGAGAGAGGGAATTTCTTAATATAAAAATCATTAATTTATTATTTCTCCTCAAGACAAGGAATAGTGAGTATTCTATGACCAGGAATAGTATTTTTATCATGTGATCCAGAAACAAGTGGACTTACATCAGCAGAACATCACACATGACTCTATAATTAGTGTATTTATCTTAATTTTGCAATTTATGGTATGTCACTATTTATAAAAAATTCATATATTTCAGAAAAATCCCAAAAATTCACCCTAACCATTTTTTGACGTGTAGAATCAAAAAATGAAGTCCATTTTTCAAAAATAATTTTCTAATTATGATTAATTAAATATTTAATTAAATCATTATTTAATTGAAATATATAAACACTTAGAATTTTCATCTTTATCTTTAGGGTGTATAAATTCATTTGTACACTCAAGGGTATGGATACCATTCATAAGGGTCATATTACTATTCATAAGGGTAAGTTACTATTTATATGGGTGGGTTACTATTCATAAGGGTAGGTTACTATTCACTGAAAATTAAGTTAATTCTATCAGACTCTAAATATCATCTTGAACACAACCGTGTATATCAGATTTTTAAAATTCAAATCATAGAGCTGGTAAATTTAAGATTAGTGGCTAAGTTATGGTTATCTTTTATAAGAAACCATGTTTTGTTCCATAGGGGCTTAGTGATTCATGAAATATAGGCTACCTAATGAATAGAGTGTATTTAAGAGAAACATACTATAAAATGTTTGGGGTACTATAGTAAGAAAGAAGGTAAACCGATATAAATTATAACCATATTTCACCTAGTTTCAAAACCTAGGATTTGTGAATCACTATGTATCCCTTCTGAGATAGGGATAAAACCATATGTAGTTCATAAAATTTCCCTACATAGGTTTGGTCCATTTGTAGGGAAAGGAGTGGGAATTTTTCTTTGATTAGTGGTTGGGCCAGAATGCTAAATCTGGGCGTCATTATACTTCCTTCAAGGAGAGGAATGCCAATGAGTTCATACCCGAGTGGTAAGGGCTCCTGCTTGGCATCCAAGAGACGCCTGTTCAAAACTAGGTGGAGGAGAATTTCTAGGGGGTACTCTAGCAGTATTGGAGCATTAATATATTAGTATTGTAGTAAGTATTGTAGCAGTACTATAGTAGTTACTATTTGGTACTATAGTAGTCGGAACTATTCACCCGATTTGGGCCTTCGGGCCCCAGGTTTGGGCCTATGGGTCTCAAGGGCATTCGGTTCATCAAAGTCCTTTGGGCCACAGAGACCATGGAGTAGTCCAGTTCACACAGTACATGCCCCAGAAGAGGATTAGAGCAATAATATTAGCAGCCACCAAAAGAAGAGCTAATCAGATTGGAAGAATGATAGGGTTTGACAGCCGCCTTCGGGACCAGGCACCGTGCAGCTTTGTACGAGGAAATGCTAGCCGATCATCAATGCAAGGTAGGGATCTAGGTGATCAGTGACACAGAATTTGGGGAGGGGTAGTTTTAGTGGGTTGGGCCTATGGGTCATGTTATGAGCATGGTATGCCTCTGGACCTTAGGGTCATATATTTCATGTCATGTAGGGACTTGTTCCTTAGGCCTACGGGTCATGTACGGGTTCCCCTTCAACCCTTAAAAGGGTTATTATTCATAATAAAATAAAAAAGAAGGCCTATGGGCCATTTGGTCAAGGAGAGGAATCAATCCATACAATGTTCTGTAAATTCCCTCCCTGTATTGGTCCAGTATATAAACAAAGAGGGGGTATTACTTTATTTTCCTCACATGAATTTGACTTATACATAATATATTGTTAGATAGATCATAATACCTAACATGCAGTTTAACATCTGTTGGTTAGGAATAAGCTTCTCTGCAGTTTAGTGTCATGCAACAAAGATGTTTTTATAACATTATGTAGTTTAATGACATGTATCTAAGATGTATGTGTTGCGGTTTATATGAAGTATTTCTTCAGAAACCTTTCATTGGTGGGAGCTGTAGTGAGGTTTCCATCCACTGATATCAAGTAAAATGCTCCATTGGAGTAGACCTTATGTATTACATATGTCCCCTCGGACTTTTTCACAAGATTTGGGGGTTTCTTCCAGAGTATCATCGAGGTTCTGAGGACCAACACCATCTCTCCTTTGAGGAAAGACTAAAAGAGAATCTTTTGGTTGAAGGACTATGCGATCTGATTTTGGTAGATTTCAAAATGGTGAAAAGTGTGCAGCCTTTTCTCATCTAGTCTCTCCAACTCATCAAACCATTTTTGGGATTTCTCATCCATGGGAAGTTGATCACAAATGGAAATGTGAATTGATGGAACTTTAACATCAATGGGAAAAATTGCTTTTGTCCCATATACTAGTGAGTATGGGGTTTCCTAGGTGGAATTTCTTGTTGTGGTTCGGTAATCCCATAAATTATAGTGGAGCTTTTCTAGCAATGATTTCTTATCCACGTCTACCATTTTATAGAGTATGTTGGACACAGTCTTATTAAAAAACTCTATCTTCACATTGGCCGTTGCATGATAGTTGGATGAATGGTTGGCTTTGATTCTATATTCCTAGTATAACTTGTCCAACTCATAAAAGCAGATGTTGGTGCCATTTTTCATCATTATTATATGAGGGACACCAAATCTAGTAATGATGTTGGATTTCACAATGCGAACAGTGCCTTTTTCCCCAACCTCTTTATGGGGTACAGCTTCATCCCATTTAGAGAAGAATTCGGTTACTTTGATAATGAACTTAAATCTTCTGGCTGTGATGGGAGGATATGGTCCCACAATATCTATCCCCCATACGGAAAATGGATAAGATTAATTATTTGTGTGAATTAGTTTTGGGGGTTAGTGAATGAAATTGGAATGAACTTGGAAGGGATGGAATTTCATGGAGAATGTGGCACAATCTTATATCATAGTGGGATAATAGTATCCAAGCCTTTAAATTTGATGGGAGATCTTGGCTATTTATTGGGGTTCTATACAAGTTTTAGTGTGCACTTGTTTCATGATGGCAGCAATATCTTCTCCATCTATGCACCTAAGAAGGACTTTGTCAAGGCCTAATTAGTATAGAAACCATTCTTGGTTAGCGCCATTTTATAAGAAAAAATTGATGTCTCGCTTCCGGATCTATTCTCTTCTATCCATTTCTTTTGGGAGTTCCCCCCTCCATAGGTAATTTTCAATGGGATTCAACTCGCCTATGGTGTGATTGTAAGGCTCAGGAACAGGAATAATTTCTTGGATTTATTCTATATTGTTTATAATTAATAGCAAGACCATACGATGGTGGGAAATGATGATGACTGATTCATCATGGTCTGGATCATCTAAGGTTGTGGCTGAATTTTCCAATGCATTTTCTAGAGCATTTTGTGACTGAGGTACATAATTTAGTGTTATTTTTTATGGGAATTCTCATATAATCTCTCAGACATGGTTCATCAGAGGTACCAATACTTCTTTATTAATGGCATAGTCACCATTGACCTTCTTGATGACCATATTTGAATCACTGTTTTTCTTTGGGCATTCAACTCAGGCATGAAGTGCTAGCTCCAGGCCTACAATGAGGGTCGTGCACCCCTCTAAAAGAAGGAAGGAGTATGGAAAGACGGTCTTTGCTACAGATATGAGTATAACTCCTACCCATACCTTTTTGAACTTGGGATCCACCATCCTTTTCTCTATTGGGCTTCTGGAGGCACCATCAAAGTACATTTTCCTTGCCTTGGGGCCTTCTTGGATGGAGAATACTTTTTCATCAGGAAGTTCAATATCCTTGGGTTCATTTCATCCGAGGGGTGCTTCACCAAGAAATCTGCTAATGCTTGGCATTTGATGGATTTTTTGGGGACGTACCATATGTAAAAACATTATAGGATGATTTCCCACCATGATAAGTGTCAATTTAGCATAGGACAGCTGGGAATATATTTGAGCGGGTTTTAGCTGGAGACCAGATAGACCTTATGGTGCTGCAGGTAATTCCATAGTTTCTGAACTATAAAGATCAGGGCTAGGCAGCTCTTTTCTATTTTTGAATATTGAGTTTCATAATAAGTAATTGTTCGGCTGAGGTAATAAAGACTATTATCACTTCCAACATCACTATTTTGTGCAGGGAAAGTGCCTAGAGACTATTTCAAGGTTTTTATGTACAACTTGAGTGGTATTCCCTCAAATGGTGGCATCATCGCCGATGGGATTAAGAGATACCTCTTAATATTTTTTGAATGCTTCTTGACAATCATTATCCCACTGGTATGAAACCCCTTTATTCATCAACCAGTTGAAAGTCAAACATTTCCTACAATGTTATATATGAAGCACCAAATGTAGGTCAAGGGCCCCTAGAGACCCCTCAGCTCTATGAGGTTACAAGGTGAAGACATGTTGAGGATGGATTTTGTCTTCTCAGGGTCAACTTTGATGTCGCGATGGAATGTGACTAAGCCGATGAATTTCTCTAAGGTAATGTCTAAAAAACACTTTAGGTGATTCATCTTTAAACTATGTTGTCGCAATTTATTAACGATACTTAACCATCATGTCTTTGATGTAGCACTCGACGAATTTCCCCACGAAGGGCTTGAAAATGCGATACATAGTGGTCTGATTTTAGCACTGAAATTTTTCATACAAAGGGAATCACCTAATAGAATAGTAATACCAAGGGTACCTAAAAGATGTAGATTCTTCATCCTCTTAGGCCATTCGGATCGGTTTTTATCCAAAATAACCATCCATAAAAGAGAGAGCCTTATATCTAGCAATCACATTGATCAATAATTTTGTTATCGGGACTGGGAAATCATCTTTTGGGCAGTGCCGATAGGGGTCCCTGAATTCAATGCAGACTCTGATCTATCCATTCTTATTTTTGACAGGGACTATGTTTTTCATCTAGATCATAAATTATACTTCTAGAATAAAGTTATATTTCATCATTTTTTCAACTTCAGCTTCTATTTTTCCATCATGTGTTAGGTGGGTCCTTCTAGCAGACTGCTAGTAACCACGAGGGTCTTCCGGCTGATGTAGGTGATGATTGGAAACCTCAAGATTGGGGTCGGGAATTTCTATGTAGTTCTAGACACAAACATCATGATTATTCTTTAGGAATGATCTATATTACTTCTTATCCTATGAATTCATATCCACACTAATCAGAGTGGTTCATGGGTCATCTTTAGTGCTCAGATTTATCTCTCTAAGTTCATCGATCATGGTAGAGATGCCCTCTTAGAATGTAGGAGGGGAATCTTGGAAATATTATTATTATTATTCTTCCTCATCCTCTTCATCATATACATCCTCTTCTAATGGAGAGATGATTATCGAGATTATCTATTCAGTGTTAGAAGATAAATTTTTTCTCTGATTTATAGAAACTAAAACAACTCATTTTGGCCCAGCTGACTGCGGGAAATTTTCTAAAGAGGATAGAATGGGGATGGAGGAGTTTCCTTCATTTCTTTTAGCAACAGGACATCATCTTTTGCCTTAGTGAGTAAGTCAGGAAATGTCAGGGGGCCTAGGGATGGGCTAGGAGAATTTTTATTTAATCCCTCACTATTATCATGGGGGTTAGCATGCTTTTCAGAATCATTGGACCTGATGCCCAAAATGGAAATCATACAAATAGTTGATTTCATGTCGAAGATTAAACTTATGAACTCAACCTGGTTGATAGGTAATACATACTATTTCCCAATCTTTTTAGGGGATCAGTGGGATCCATTTCTAATCCATTTGGGGCGGTGATCCAATCAATATCTTCAGACAAAGATTGATTCTCTTTTAGTTCATAGAACCCTGCATCGATGTAATGTGACTCACAGGATTAGAATGTGGATTTATTAGCATGAAATGTCCCATTTTTTCCATTAGAACAATATTTGATGCACTGATGATATGATGAGGGAATCAAAAAATGCTGATGTAGCCAGGGCCTCCCTACCAAGATGTTGAAGGCCGTACTTTTCCACACTACCAGAAACTCAGAATCAAGCATGCAGTCACCAAGATAAGTTTTAAATTTGATTCATCCCACCAAATTCTACTCACTTTTTTCATATATAAGCATATTTTTGGTACAGGGGGTCAAACTTTCTTCATCATAGCCTAACTCAAAAAGTGTTCTTAGTGGGAGGAGGTTATCTCTTGATCCATTTTCAATGAAAATTCTTCAAATATTAATTCCATTTATCTTTTCATACACATATAAGTGTTTTATGTGTCCCAGAATGATGTAATATTCATCCTAATCTGTGAAGAAGATGATATCATGGCATTATTCAGAATTGGTCTCTGTCTGATAGACTTCGATATTTGCCAATTCAGCCTTGAATTCCCAAGGACTTAGTAAAAATTCTATGAGTGCATTTATAAGGTCTGATAATAGATTCAAGGATTCCAAAATCGATAGATTTACTGGTATTATGGATAGCTACTTCATAATATCATATTTCTACTCTAAATTTCAGTGCTTTCCGGCTTGGGAATGCTCTCTCATGGGTTATTTAGGGGCTTGATATTTGGACGTAGATGGTATGTCCTTTGGGATAGGAGTTGATGGTGTTTCTGATCTTTCTGAGTTTAGATGAACTGGTCTACATGTATGCATTGGGTGATAAGACATCTACTCTTCCTCTAATAGATACTCTAAGATGACTTTGCTCAGATTTCTTCTGGCAGGGGTAGAGAAACATTCCAGTTCCTATTGTGTCTTTTAGAGGGTCCTTGTACGAGTTTTCATAACATTAACAATTTGAGTTATGGTGTGGCATGGAATTTGACTCTTTCCCCAATCACACCTTCCTGGAAACCCTCGACCTCTACATCCTCTTCCTCCGACTCTCTGGTTGGATGTGGGGAATTCGGGTTTGTGGCCATAGTCTCTATCATAGAAGGGTTCCATCAAGTGAATGAAATTAATGAAGCCAATAATCAGTTCTTGATCGGATAATAGTTTTGTCTGACTGTCTTCTTTTGATGGTACTATATGGAAGGGCGGTGCCCATTGTCCCGTTTGGCGAGGTGGTTTCTGTTCTTTCACATCTGGTGGTTTGATGTCCAAAAATTTCAAGACCAGTATCTTCTTTGATGCAATCTCATCTTCTTGCTCCTAATTTTTTCCTTTTCGGACCTTAGAGGATTGTGGGTATGAGGACGACATTTGTGTTACATCAGGATCTATTGATGTCATAGTTCATTGCTTTAACTATGCTTGTGGGATTCCATGAGCTTGGTTGACCATTTCCCGATTCATCCAACTGTCAAACTTTTCCTCTTTTTTTCTAGTGACTATTTCCACTTCCCCTCCTCTCTTGGGTATAAGGTGAAGACATATGCCACTTATGTTGGTGGCAGACCTAACATGAGTTTTCCATAATCCACCATCTTTTTCAAGAGATCCGTGAAGACGAATCACTCCTAGATGGTGTTTCCCTGTATTCGGTGGTAGGGAAAATAATTTGGATGGTCACTAAGACCCACTTCATCAACTCTCTTTGGCTCTGGTAGTTGGAGTATGTTTCAATTCATAGTGGCTATGAAGCATCCACGGACATGGTTATCTTGGAACGAGTGGATTTGTTTATTTGTTCCTCAAATTGATTTCTTATGGAACCCCTTATCTCATTCTTCCAAGGTGGAGGTGTTTGTTGGAATCTAGGGGGTCCTACATGATTTGGTGGGGGCCTAGAAACTAGGTCTGATGCCTAGAATGGCTTAAGCATGACAAAAGATGCTTCATATTTTCCCGTTTTTATTCTTAGGGCCACTCAGGACTTGAGATTGGTCTACTACAATGAGTATTCTATCATTTGGTCAATAACAGAGAAAACTCGAAACCCACTTGCGCACTTCACTAGGATGAGTGGTGTCCGCAATTCATCACAGATATTATCAATGCACATATTGAGCATTTCATCCAGGGGGAGTGGCCGATTCAAGGAGTAGGTTAGGGATTTCCATCTAGCAATCAAGTCTTAAATTCTTTCATTCTCTTACCGATTGTAGCTTATGAGATCACATACTATTGTATTAGGAAATGTCAAACTGAATTGGAAGAGTGACCATAACTGTAGGTCCTCCCAACTTGTGATTGAGTTAGATGTAAAACTAGTATACCACACAAAGGCCAAACCCTACAGAGTTTGCACGAATCACATGAGTTTTACTACTTCTTGTTTCTCTGGGGTTCCCATCATGGGGTTATAGTAATATACATAGTGAATTAGATGTTGTTTCGGGTATCCTTAACCATTGAACTCTGAGAATACATGGTTCTTGAAGTTTTGTGGTGGTGGAACATTGCTCACCCAATCGGGGTAAGGTTTTCATTCTAGTTGTATCGAAGCACGTCATCCTTCCATTACTTCTTATCGGTCTGTCAATTGCTCGAATGTATTCAAGAGACCTTTATGTATATCCTTACATACATGATCTTTTTCGAGTGTAGTAGGGGTCAAAGATGGGTGTTCCGACACTACTGAAATTTGGGGGGATACCCAGCCATGGGTATCCTTGGTGGGTTTTCCTGAATTTATTCTGGCTGCTTCCCCAGAAGAAGGGAGTCTTTATGTCCTTCTTGGGTCGGATTCAAGTAGGCTGATGGTCCCGGTGCTATATTGGATGGGCATTAAATCTTAGATTCATTTATGGGGATGAGTTCATGTGGTAGAGGCACCTCTTCTGGTAACACCTGTTGATGTTCCTCTTGAGGAAAACACCTAGCAATATAGCTTAATCAACGCATCTCAGCATTGATTCTAGGGATCTCTTTCATTTCTTCCTTTGACATGGAAAATATTTCCTCAAGTTTGAGGGACTCATTCTCAAGATGAGGAGTTGGTGGTTCATAGATGGCCTAGGATTTATTCTTCTCCTTATTGGGGATTCACGAGGGATTTAGTAATTGGTTTGTTGATGGTGTGGCCAAATTTAGGGTAGCTCTCTGATTCTTATTATGCACACCATTAATCTTGGTGTGGGATTCCTCAAATAGGGAACCATATTCTCTTGAATACTCTCCATTTTTATCATTTCTTATGAGATATATAGTGCTGACATTCACCATGTTCTCTGATGCATACCGCATTGGGGGTGGTTTACTTAGTGCCGAATGGTAGGAGATCTTTATTTATCCTTTATTGGACTTTATCCTTCCATTATATGGTATTCTTTCGATTTCTTGGAAATGATAGACCCAAAGGGATCCCTGATTTGACCTTTTAATATGTCATCATCCCAGGGGGTATGAACAGAGAGATGGGATTGAACGGGTGACTTCTCTACTCATCGTTCTTCCCAGACAGGTGAAGAAATATGTCCACTGTGTGGGAATTTGAGGTAAAAATGCCCCTATCCATGTGGGATAGGGTTTCTCTCATTCTTCCATTGATGTATTATGGCTCAAATTTGTTGGTATTATGGGGGAATTTCGAGTTAAAAATTTCCCCAGCCTTATGGGCTCAGGCTATTCCCATATTTTGGTGGTAGCCGCCGCTATTACCACATTTTTTATTTCACACACTCCCATGTGGGTGTGATCCGGGTATGGTGCAATATTTTCAAAGGATTTATTTGGTTTCAAGGACATGAGAAATGCTTTCTAGTTGGATTCCCTTATGCAGGAAGCCTACTGGATGTTCTCGATTTCCTGACATAGAAGCATCTCAATGGCTTAGTCTCCTCAAGCCTGATGTTTTTTAGACGTACTCAAGGATAGTTCTTGTTGAGAATTTCGCCTTTCCTAAGTAGGGATGTAACACCCCAAGATTTCATAGTGTGTTATTTCTTCAAAATAATTCAATAACATGCACTACACGCACCACCATGTTCAAGCGCACCATGACTTACCCAACAAGCCGTTCAAAAGAGGTTATGAATAGTATTAACTAAATTTTAAACTTTATATAATCCTTATAATTTTAGAATCCATATTATGAGTTTCTTAGACATAATGTAAGAAAAAATTCATTTTTAGTATTTCACTTTTAACAACTTTTAATAGTGAACCCTTTGACTAAATTGGGACATCAAAAATTTAAAATGAAACATCCCAATCTTCCACGGTACGCTAGCATGTGTTGTACGCAACTTCGAGTTCTAACACACACCACAACCAATCAAACAAGCTGTTATGAATAGTAATACCTACTTTTTGAAATTATATATATTTTATATTTCAAAATGGACTTCATTTTTGGATTCGGAATATTGAATTTATCCTAGGGTGAAATTTTGGAACTTTTCGGATAACACGTATATTTTGATTAGTAGTGAAAATTACTAAATTTTAATTAAAAACAACTTTTTTAATCAAAATAATTAATAGTGATAAATTATGAATTTAAGCGGTTTTAAAGTATATTTAGAATATATTTTTACCATTTAATACAATTTTGGTCATTGGACATAATTTTACAATTAAACCGGACATAAACAAGTGTCAATCTTTTGATAGTTATTATCTCTTAAAAACACGGTTTGTGTTTTAACAACAGGAACTAATTTTAAATTAATTTCTGCCACTTCTGTGTTTTGAATTTGGAAAAATGGATTACATATTTGGAATCAGGATGTTCAAATTTTGTAAATAGGTAACTTTTATTTTTAGACATTTTGAATAATTACTGCGGTAAATATTTTATTTACCATGGTTAAGGATAAATTCGGTAAATAAGGGTTAAAAAATAATATTATAATAATAATAAATTACCCTAAAACGTGTCATAACCTTATTGGTTGATACATGTTCGACCATAGTCATCTTTGGGTCGATTTTGGGACCCCATGGAGCCACTTGTAGGTGATAGGGACACTTAATTTTAATTAAGTTAAAATGAATACAAAAATGACACAAGCATATATCGTTTAGAAAAACAATTTTTACATAGGGTTATATATGTTGTATTTTAGACTATAAATATTCATTAGAAAGATAAAAAGATTTCCTACATAATTATATTTTATTTATAATTTTTAGACATTAAATAATTTAATTTCTTTATGACACAATGATGATGCAGCAATTACCATAATAGTGAAAAATTAAAATAATTGATATTATAAATACACAAATAAATATAATTTGAGACTTTTTATGAATTAAACTAATTTTCTAAGTTAATATGACCTGTTAGAAATTATTTAATTAAATATTTTAAAAGTAATCATTCTGTTATGAGTTTCACAAAAATCTACTATTGAATAGTGTCAAAATGGACATAAAAGAGTTTTTAAAACAAATATTATATTATTAATTGATATTAAATTCCTAAAAATCTAAATATAGGCCAAGAGACTTATATCACGATAGGTGTATCATTAATTTACCACTTGGGGGTCTCTTGGATGTATATAGTTAGTTTATTAACCATATTATATAAAAATACAAAGAGACATTGTAAAAGTGAAACTAATTAACTAAGAGTTAATACTTAAAGATAAGGTTAATATAATGACCCAAACCTGTCTAAATTCTATAGGTTGAGTTGTTTTCGACCCATACCCACCTTAAAATTTAAATAATAAACTTTGGATCCATTAGATACCGAATATGAATTTATTATAAATTAATATTTCTAGCTTTTCCAAAGGTGCCCATCACCCCTCTTATAAAAGGGCACTCCTCCTTCTCATTTCTTAACACCTTCAAAGCCTTTTGGTTCGTCCAAAATCTGCCCAAATACTCTCAAAAATTCCCTCACTACAACCTAGAGGCCTTAGTTTGATCAGAAAGCCAACTTAATGAGCCCTTTTGATCAAATCAAAAGGAAGAACCTGAAGAAGAGGTAATGATTTCACCACCCTTTCTCAAGTTCCTTTCTTCTTCCACTTCTTCTTCCGTTGTTGTTACCATTCTAAAATAATAACTCCAGTATCATATATATACTGTGATGTTATAATAAATATGGTACAACCATATTCACTATTCTATCCATCCTTTGAATTACATGTCACCATACGTGCGTACGTACGGCTTACCGTCTCCACGTTATGGTGTAATTGTTATTCAATAAATTATTATTTGGATGGGTATAATAATGATGTGTAACTCATGTAAATAATAAATATAACATGATAATGATTCTATATATATGATATACCATCCAATTATATATTATTTTAATATCAAAATAATGATATTATCGCTCGTGCGTACGTACGGACTACCGTCTCCACAAACGCGATGAGATTCATTCTCCATCGTATCCATTCAAGTATAATTCTCATTTGATTATTAATAATAGTATATAAAGACATGATATAATTCTGGATATTAATTAGATACAACCTATCCATTACAAACATGGCTTACGTAACAAAACATATAAAAGAAAACGAGTAACTTAACACCCGAAACGACGATAATTCTAAGATATTATTAACAAATCAATGTTAAAAGATCATATATGATATCATATTAATGTATATGATTATTGAATAATTTAATAACAATTATTTCACAATTATACAGGAGGTTAACCTAACCCATCCAAGTAAAAGTGCAAGGTAAGGGTTTATTTCGCAATCTCTTCATTATTCGAGGTTGTTTATACGTAATAATCTATTGGGATTTCTTTATCATCCACATCCATGTTTCTTCGAAATGCATTTCAAAACATTTTTACTATTTACCAAGAATATGGGTTAAATTCATTTATACACTTATGTGTTTTTAAAGGAATCTTTCTGTCGTTTTCCAAACAATGCACTTTTTACCTTTCGACAAATTTAAGGTAAGAATGTTTTTCTAACTTATACGGCGGGTGCGGCTATTTACCGCCGTTATAAAATCATCAAATCTTCCCTTACAAGATTACAAGGATATTTTCAAATTAAATGTTTTATTTTATAATTATGTGACTTTTAAATGATTTCAAAATGAATATTTTAAGAATTTCGGAAAGGTACTCTTTATCAAAATCAGAATTTTAAATGTTTTAAAGATTTATCTTTATAAATCTTTATAATTAATGTCCATGTCTTCAAAATGGTTTTTAAGGATTTATTTATATGGACATGAATGTTTTTAAAAATGTTAATTCCATTCAAAAGTTTCAATGTGGTATGGGATACTTTGATTCAAAAATCTCTTTTTAATTACTTCCTTTATAAATGTGTGACTTTTAAATGCATTCAAAAAAGGAGATATTTCTCTCAAATAGTTTTAATTTCATCTATGTCAACATCCTTTGATGGATTTTAAGCTTATTTGAAGGTGATTTATTATGAAACAAAACATCTATATTGTATTTAAGGTTTTGTGATATGTTTGACTGTGGATGTGATATTTTTATACCATTCATGGTTTATGGTGAAAATATTGACATTTCGTATGCTAGTTTTAAT
This sequence comes from Viscum album, assembly GCA_963277665.1. Classification (NCBI taxonomy): domain Eukaryota; kingdom Viridiplantae; phylum Streptophyta; class Magnoliopsida; order Santalales; family Viscaceae; genus Viscum; species Viscum album. The sequence goes on from OY728128.1 coordinate 1,657,591,915, forward strand.
ACAAATGTTTATGTTATGTTTAAACCTTTACATATGGGAATGCATTGGACTTAACATGTGACGGGTGGAGCTCGCTATAGCTCCTCGATGCATCGGTAGGTCTCATTAGGCAAACTAGTGTCTTGGCACAAGGCCTTGGCAAAATCTTATTTGTAGTCTTGGCACGAGGCCTTGGCTATGTGGTTATGATAGTCTGGAATTATGCATTCCATCATTATGAAAGTGGTTATTGATATTTCATGTGATTATTCGATTAGTAGAATATCAATGTGAATAAGTAAATGGAATTATTTCATTTTACTTTTTCCATACTATGTTGAAGTTCAAGTTTAAAAGGCTTTTGTTTTAGTAATGCATTGCCTTAAAAGTTTATGCTTATTTTTGAAAGTTTCCGCTATATTGTTATCCTTACTGGGCATTTGAGCTCACCCCTTTTCTATGTTTTATTTTTCCCAGGATGTGAAGAAGTAAGTTATGAATGACCTGCAGGGATATTATGAGGGGATAATAGTGTGGACTATGGAGACATTATGTTGTTGTAGTAGTTTTTAACTTTATGATGTAATGTAAAACTTTATGAATATATCTAGTGTTTCTAAGGCTACCTAACCAATCGGTCTTTTGAGATTTGATCTTTCTTGTGATCATACCAATGTTATGTAATAATGCACCGTCTCTGGGTAACTAGGGTTGGGGCATTACATTTGGTATCAGAGGAAGTTTAGTATAAACCTTGGAAGCTAGATTTAGATAAACTCTGATCAGAGCACATAGATTTAAGATTGAATTTGAGAATTAGTATAGAAGAACTTCCTAGAATTTTGGTATTGTACAGATTTTGTGAGTTTTCTGAGCAATACATCCCTGTCTGGATACGAGCAGGTATAGGCGGCTCTGGCATAGATGTACCTAGGGGTAAAACCCGAAAACACCGCTTTGAGCGAGACTCGAACGGGAAATGGTGCACGACAACGGGCCTTGCTGCACTCTTGGTTACGACACTCCCGGGGGATATGCTTAGGATAATTCTCATTTTCTTTACAAACCATTATGAAGGGTTTATGAGTATATACTTCCTTAAAGGATACATTTTTATGATTATGGATTATATCCATAAACTATTTAATTTATGTTATGTGTTTTACAAGTTTGGGATTAGGTATTGTTATTCATAAACTAATCTAGTGTATGTCATTGTTTAGAAATGGTGCACAGTATAAGGAATGAGAACTCCAGCAATGCACATGATACAAAGAGAAAGAAGGATCATATATTTCATGGTCTTAAGCCAGAATTTATAAGAGAAATAGTCTCGCATGTATTATCATCATATGAAGAAATAATATCATGTGTTGATAAGATAATTAAAGAGTTTACTGAGTCCTATGGATTTGAAGGGAAGCAAGAGAAGAAAAGGATGGAAGAGAGAAAGATGGATAAAGGGAAGAGGGAAAAGAAGAATTTTCCCATATGTGATAACTGTGGAAAGAAACACCCTGGAACTTGCCTGAAAGAAATGGGAGTTTGTTATAAGTGTGGAGGAAAAGGGCACAAAGTACGTGAGTGCAAGGGTAAAAAAATGGTTTCAAATGTACAATGCTTCATTTGAAAGGAGTTTGGACACTACGCGAACCTATGTCTCAGTCATCAGACTATGCCGCAAATGATGCTATTGGATAATAATCAAGTTATGATACTACCACAGATGAAGAGGAATGATTAGAGTTCTTATGCTGATTATGTCATTTGAGTGTTGTATCAACAATGTACTTGTTATAATAATTATGGAGTATATAAGGATTGTACTACAGTACTATTTCATTATGGACTTGAGATTGTGTGGAACAAAGAAAAGTGACTCAATAGAAGGTTAATTTTTTTGGAAAATATATGGTTGAGAGAAAGGTAAACTATAATATGGTTCTGATACAGAGGTAGTGATTTTAGAATAATGCATGATTGTTTTGGATAAATTATATTCTTGACTACCTTGAAACTGATTAATGATTTGTATATTCCATCATTGTTGGGGTTTACAACATTTTAGGATTGAAGGAGTATATCTACTATTCTATAAGGAATAAGGGACCATGAATGTAATCAATAAGGTTTTATGATAATTCAGGATGTTGCAGTGTTTTAAAAGAATACATGATGAAGGCGATCACATGTTATTACGCGGAAAAAAGGGGATCCTCATAGTGTTTACCTTCCTTTTAAATTTTGGCCTGAAGTATTTTGGATAGTTCTTGTTTGGATTATTTTGGATTGCCATAAAAGGACAACCTGGAGTTCGGACGGCAACCCATCGCGTCCGGAAAGGCCGAGAGACTTGAACCCACAACCGAAGGGAGACAAGGGTGTATCACCTACCACTGACCCACGTGATGTCCAGAATTAAATAATGTAGTTTTTTTTAAAATATCTGGTAGATGAATTATAAATTTGTTCTTTTTTACCCTATACGAATAGGATAAAAAGAATATTTTTTTACATTCTATTATCTTTTAGAGTGAAAGATGAGTTTATGGTAGAAATTAGTTAAAGATGGAACTCTACTTGTCAAGAATATATTTTTCTTCTTCTCTTATTCTATGAAGAAATTAATTCGTATACTTTATCTAAGGAATCCTTAAACAAAAAATGTGTTATCCTAATACCCTATGTTTTGTTGAACCGATGGTATTTTAAATCATCATAGATTGATGAATTTAAGGACCTTAATTTTTACACTTGTTTGTGATTGATGACCTCAATCACTACTTATAAATATTTACATTTTTCTTCCAATTATATGTCTCTAATTCCCACCGATGTTCTCCTAATCGAGATCATAATTTGGTGGTGACCCTTTCATTTCTCTTTTCCTCATATTAAGACTAAATTTTAGTAACCCAATTTCCGATGTGGGTTTTCCCACAAATATATTTTCTATTTTAAACCTTTTATTTTTGAAGAACAATTTCAAATTGCGAGGATGCATTTTATTGAAGGAGGGGAGAATGTAACACCCCAAGATTTCATAGTATGTTATTTCTTCAAAATAATTCAATAACTTGAACTACACGCAACACCAAGTTCAAGTGTACCATGACTTACCAAACAAGCTGTTCAAAAGAGGTTATGAATAGTATTAACTAAATTTTAAACTTTATATAATCCTTATAATTTTAGAATCCATATTATGAGTTTCTTAGACATAATGTAAGAACAAATTCATTTTCAGTATTTCACTTTTACCAACTTTTAATAGTGAACCCTTTGATTAAATGGGGACATCAAAAATTTAAAATGAAACATCCCAAGCTTCCACGGTACGCTAGCATGTGTTTTACGCAACTTTGAGTTCTAACACACACCACAACCAATCAAACTAGCTGTTATGAATAGTAATACCTAATTTTTGAAATTATATATATTTTATATTTCAAAATGGACTTCATTTTTGGATTCAGAATATCGAATTTATCCTAAGGTGAAATTTTGGAACTTTTCATATAACACTTATATTTTGATGAATAGTGAAAATTACAAAATTTTAATTAAAAACAACTTTTTTAATCAAAATAATTAATAGTGATAAATTATGAATTTGAGAGGTTTTAAAGTTTATTTAGAATATATTTATACCATTTAATACAATGTTGGTCATTGGACATTATTTTACAGTTAAACCGGACATAAACAAGTGTCAGTCTTTTGATAGTTATTATCTCTTAAAAACACGGTTTTTGTTTTAACAACGGGAATTAATTTTAAATTAATTTCTGCCACTTCTATGTTTTGAATTTGGAAAAATGGATTCCATATTTGGAATCAGGATGTTCAAATTGTGTAAATAGGTAACTTTTATTTGTAAACATTTTGAATAATTACTGCGGTAAATATTTTATTTACCATGGTTAAGGGTAAATTCGGTAAATAAGGGTTAAAAATAATATTATAATAATACTAAATTACCCTAAAACGTGTCCTAACCTTATTGGTTGATACATGTTCGACCATAGGCATCTTTGGGTCGATTGTGGGACCCCATGGAGCCACTTGTAGGTGATAGGGACACTTAATTTTAATTAAGTTAAAATGAATACAAAAATGACACAAGAATATATCTTTTAGAAAAAAAATTTTTACATAGGGTTATATGTGTTTTATTTTAGACTATAAATATTCATTAGAAAGATAAAAATATTTCCTACATAATTATATTTTATTTATAATTTGTAGACATTAAATAATTCAATTTAGTTATGACACAATGATGATGTAGTAATTACCATAATAGTGAAAAATTAAAATAATTGATATTATATATACACAAATAAATATAATTTGAGACTTTTTGTGAATTACTCTAATTTTCTAAGTTAATATTACCTGTTAGGAATTAATTATTTAAATATTTTATAAATAATCATTCTGTTGTGAGTTTTATAAAAATCAACTATTGAATAGTGTCGAAATTGACATAAAAGAGTTTTTAAAACAAATATTATATTATTAATTGATATTAAATTCCTTAAACTCTAAGGTTCGCCCAAGAGACTTATATCATGATAGGTGTATCATTAATGGACCACTTTGGGGTCTCTTAGATTTATATAGTAAGTTTATTAACCATATTATATAAAAATACAAAGAGACATTGTAAAAGTGAAACTAATTAACTAAGAGTTAATACTTAAAGATAAGGTTAATATATTGACCCAAACCTGTCTAAATTCTATTGGTTGAGTTGTTTTCGACCCATAACCACCTTAACATTTAAATAATAATCTTTGGAGCCATTAGAAACTGAATATGAATTTATTATAAATTAATATTTCTAGCTTTTCCAAAGGTGCCCCTCACCCCTCTTATAAAAGGGCACTCCTCCACTTCATTTCTTAACACCTTCAAAGCCTTTTGGTTCGGCAAAAATCTGCCCAAATAATCTCCCAACTTCCCTCAATACAACCTAGAGGCATTATTTTGATCAGAAAGCCAACCTAAGGAGACCTTTTGATCAAATCAAAAGGAAGAACCCGAAGAAGAGGTAATGATTTCACCACCCTTTTTCAAGTTCCTTTCTTCTTCCACTTCTTCTTCCGTTGTTGTTACCATTATAAAATAATAACTCCATTATCATATATATACTATGATGTTATTATAAATATGGTACAACCATATTCACTATTCTATCCATCCTTTGAATAACATGTCACCATACGTGCGTACGTACGGCTTACCGTCTCCACATCGTGGTGTAATTGTTATTCAATAAATTATTATTTGGATGGGTATAATAATGATGTGTAACTCATGTAAATAATAAATATAACATGATAAGGATTCTGTATATATGATATACCTCCAATTATATATTATTTTAATATCAAAAGAATGATATTATCGCTCGTGCGTACGTACGGACTACCGTCTCCATGAACGCGATAAGATTCATTCTCCATTGTATCCATTCAAGTATAATTCTCATTTGATTATTAATAATAGTATATAATGACTTGATATCATTCTGGATATGAATAAGATACAACCTATCCATTACAAACATGGCTTACGTAACAAAACATATAAAAAAACGAGTAAGTTAACACCCGAAACGACGATACTTCTAAGATATTATTAACAACGCAATGTTAAAAGATCATATATGATGTCATATTAATGTATACGATTATTGAATAATTTAATAACAATTATTTCACCATTATAAAAGAGGTTAACCTACCCCATCCAAGTAAAAGTGCAAGTTAAGGGTTTATTTCGCAATATCTTCATTATTCGAGGTTGTTTATACGTAATAATCTACTGGGATTTCTTTATCATCCACATCCATGTTTCTTCAAAATATATTTCAAAACATTATTACTATTTACAAAGAATATGGGTTAAATTCATTAATACCCTTATGTGTTTTCAAAGGAATATTTCTGTCATTTTCCAAACAAGGCACTTTTTACCATTCGACAAATTTAAGGTAAGAATGTTTTTTTAACTTATACGGTGGGTGCGGCTATTTACCGCCGTTATAAAATCGTCAAAGCTTCCCTTACACGGTTACAAGGATATTTTCGAAGTAAATGTTTTATTTTATAATTATGTGGCTTTTAAATGATTTTAAAATGAATATTTTAAGAATTTCGGAAAGGTACTCTTTATCAAAATCAGAATTTTAAATGTTTTAAAGATTTATCTTTCTAAATATTTTTAATTAATGTCCAGGTCTTCAAAATGGTTTTTAAGGATTTATTTATATGGACATGAATGTTTTTAAAAATGTTAATTCCTTTCAAAAGTTTCAAAGTGGTAGGGGTCACTTTGATTCAAAAATCTCTTTTTAATTACTTCCTTTATAAATGTGTGACTTTTAAATGATTTCAAAAAAGGAGTTATTTCTCTCAAATAGTTTTGATTTCATCTATGTCAACATCCTTTGATGGATTTTAAGCTTATTTGAAGGTGATTTATTATGATACAAAACTTCTATATTGTATCGATGGTTTTGTGATATGTTTGACTGTGGATGTGCTATTTTTATACCATTCATGGTTTATGGTGAAAATATTGACATTTCGTATGCTAGTTTTAATACGAATGTTTATGTTATGTTTAAACCTTTTCATATGGGAATGCATTGGACTTAATATGTGACGGGTGGAGCCCTCTATAGCTCCTCAATGCATCGGTAGGTCTCATTAGACAAACTAGTGTCTTGGCACAAGGCCTTGGAAAAATCTTATTTGTAGTCTTGGAACGAGGCCTTGGCTATGTGGTTATGATAGTCTGGAATTATGCATTCCATCATTATGAAAGTGGTTATTGATATTGCATGTGATTATTAGATTAGTAGAATATACATGTGAATAAGTAAATGGCATTATTTCATTTTACTTTTTCCATACTATGTTTAAGTTCAAGTTTAAATGGATTTTTTTTAGTAATGCATTGCCTTAAATGTTTATGCTTATTTTTGAAAGATTCCACTATATTGTTATCCTTACTGGGCATTTGAGCTCACCCCTTTTCTATGTTTTATTTTTCCCAGGATGTGAAGAAGTATGTTATGAATGACCTGCAGGGATATTATGAGGGGATAATAGTGTGAACTATGGAGACATTATGTTGGTGTAGTAGTTTTTCACTTTATGATGTAATGTAAAACTTTATGAATATATCTAGTGTTTACAAGGCTACTAAACCAATCGGTCTTTCGATATTTGATCTTTCTTGTGATCATGCCAATGTTATGTAATAATGCACCGACTCTGGGTAACTAGGGTCGGGGCGTTACAAGGGATTTCATTTGATTGGTTCCTTTGGGTAATGACATTGAAAGATTTCATTTCTGATGAGGTCTGCTAGACAGGAAATGGGTTAAAGTGTAGAGCTCCATGTTCTCCCCATCCCCAGATATTAACTCCTAATGAGGCATTGCTGATGAGGCCACACAACTTGTGTATTGTGTGTAGGAAGTCCAGTTCATGGACTTTCTTTTGCCTTTCTGATGGTGGAATCCATATAAACAAGAGGGATTCTAGGTCGATTAGAAGGCAAATATATCCTAATATATTGACATTGTCTGCAAACCCTTCATAGGGAAAGAACTTTTCTTTTAGATAGTTTAGAGTTTTTTTGATATTGAGGTGAATGTTATGCATACATTTCTCAAACAACTCCCTTGTTATGTCTAAGTGAGAAGTGGCCATGGGCCAATAAATCAATGGTATATCATCTTTATCAAATTTAATTCTCATGAGAAACATATCCTATTTTTGTTCTTCCGGGGACTCCTCTACCTAATATGACCATCTTGACTGCTTCTTAATAATTTTGTTCCATGCAGTACGGCTAGTAGAAGCCTCATTGATATGTGAGTGACATAGGGGTGGATCAGAAGATGAGTATGGCCCCAGACCATCCTCTGGTTGAGAAAGGATATCACTCATCATAGACAGAGTGTATGACATATCTAACTCCATCTTTTTAAGTACCTCGACGTAGGAGGGCTTTCTCACATTTATCCATGAAAGGGGAGGACCTTCTTATCAGTGTAAATTTTGATTGTGGGAAGGGCTTTCACAATCGATGCTATAACAGTGAGGGATACAATTGAGAATTGATGACCGACCGTGAGGAATTTCCCTACGACATATACCCTTAGGTGGACCTTCAGCGAGGGCTATAGTTAGGGGAGGACCTACTTGCTTCTTGATGTCACAGAGGGGAGGACATTCTTGATGACTTATATGATAGAGAGGAATACTATCACAACTTGGTATCTAGGTGCAAGGATAATTTATGCAGTGTAAATCCTGGGGAGGGCCTTTTGGATGTACTACAATGAGGGGAGTGCCTTCTTATTGCTTGATGTTTCAATGGGGAGGGACTTCACAGAAACTTCCATTGCAAGGAGGGCCTTCACAATGGATGTCATCATGGTGAGGACTACTATCATGACTTGATGTATGACTATAAAGAGAAGCATATCTATAGTTTATACCATAGGTAGGACCATCATGTTGGATGACAGCAAGGGGAGGGCCTTCTTACTGTCTGATCTTATGGTTAATGGGAGTGATGTCCTAACACGCATCAGGAGATAGGATCTCATGATCGATCCTTTCTGGCCCATGGAGGAATCCCTCGTGGGTTCTCTGGGGAGGACCTTTAGAGCTGCTGGTAGTGACATTGCAGAGAGGGACATTGTAGATACTATTTCCACTTCTATAATTTGGTAATGGGCTGACAGGGTCTTGGGTTTTTCTAGATGTATGCTCAAGGATATCAAGGACTCCAGGTTCCAGCAAACCAGTTTCCTTTAGCACATTTCATTTTGGGGTGCTCTATTGTAGGTAATTGTGGTCTTCTACTATTGGTAACATCCTACAAATATGATTTCCTATTTTTTGGTTCTTGTGATGTCTTCAGGATACGCTAACAGATATATTGAGTTTTGGCAGGGATATATGCATTCCCTAAAGCATCCACCAAGTTGAGCTGGCGTCCCCTAGTTAGAATGACTATTTTTTCATGATATGGTTGTCCGTGTATCACATGATATTTCCATAGATCCTCCTAGACTGTATTAGAGATGCATAACAACTCTAGAGTGACCAGCCCTTTTTACAGGTAAGTTATTCTATTCGAGTAAATCGAGTCATGGGCCTAGTTCCTTACCTTTTTTGCTGATGCAATAATATCATGACATGTCTGGAGAATATGGTTTCGAATCGACGTCTGATCTTTCATCATTTCTAGGATGTGATGAGACACATATTTGGCTGGAATGGGTATGAAGGCCTTTTTGGACGTCGGTCCAATATTTTGTGCCTACTCCAGTCCTCCACAGGTTTCCAATGGATACTAGTAGTTCTTCGGTGATGGGACATAGGAATGAGTCTTTTTCTTGTTTTCTTCTATACTTGCCACTGTATTTGACTAGTGGGCTTAATATTTACTAGAATGAATTTTTATCTACTCTCTTTCCACTGTATTTTTTTCACGGTCTTTGTATACGTCCGTAAGAATTTGAATCTGCTCATATTTTTCTGTCTCCCTATTTGGATTGTGGGATTGATTTTCATCAACTAATATTTATACCTTCTTTTAGATATTTATCATCCTATTTGGATGAAGATCTTCTTGTGAATCGGTAGATATTTTCATCTACATGTAATTCTCCACTCTGTCTATGTAGATAGACTGATGAGTATGGGTAGGAATGTGCATGTGCTCGTATTGTGTCACCATATTTCTACGATGGGCTTGAGTGGAGGAGGAAGAGTTGTATGTCTACCCATTGAATGTTTCCATGTTTGTATGGTGAGTTTCCTCCTCAGGAATTATGGTGATTACCAGCTCCTGGTTATATTTTTCCTACCCTTAGTGGGTGGCCCAATGGGCCTATTTCTTTGGGACTTCGGCGGGTGCCCTCAACATGAGATCCTCTTCAAAGTGAGGATACTTAGAACCTAGTTTTATTGGTGATGTTCTTCTTCAGGGGACCATGAGTAAGACCCGTGTTCATCTGGGATGAAGTCATAAACATCGACTTCAACTACCACTCTAGGATAAGGGTGGTACTTTTTGTCACATCCAGGGATAATCTCCCAAAAAGTTTTGATATTCTCACTAGGGTTGCCCTGTGTTGGGGCCCCAATCGCGGATGAGGAAGCGGCTGGTGAGCTTTCAAGGATTGTAAGGCTATCTTGTGATCTCCATAGTGGGGAGAGTACTGTTTTTGGGGTACTCTCTATCAGCATGTTGGATACCCAATGTTGAAGACACTAGGTTGGTGAGGGGGCCCTACTCTTTATCGGGGCGTCGACCGCCTCCGAGATCGTTGAGGTGTGTGTCTATATTGGTTGTTGGGATTCCATTTAGATCAAAAATTTCATTGTGGAAACTTTATATATATATATATATGTGACATATAAAAACAAAGAAACCCATCAAAGTAGCGTCTCCTGATCACATGCATATTTGAAAATTCGGCTTAGCCCCCTTCTTTTCTAGTGAGGCAAAGGGGCTTGAGTCGGGTAAAACCGCCACCTTGGTTGAGGAATCATGTCGGGTTCAACATTTTTGTTTCAACCCGATTTGTGTCGCACTGTATATTGATAGGGAGAGATAATCCCACTAGGATTAGGTAGTGTATCCTTCTTTTTTATGTCATCAAGGAGGTGCCACATTTTCATAATCTCGGTGGACAATTGAAAAGGGGGTTACGTATCCATGCAGTTAGTCTATGTTAGGTATGATCCCCTCGGATGGTCTTCATCAGGTTTATTCATGGATCCAGAAACACTCAATGGCCCTGGTATCCATAATTCATGGACCTACCTTCCAAAGGTAGGCGCTCGTTGGGTGACGATTTGGGCAATGATACTTCATGACTCCATTGGTCGAGAGGATGGGAGTTCGGTCACATCACACCCTTTTGGGGGGAATTATTTCTTACTCTAGGACTCTCTTATAGATTTAATCCATGTTCATATGTTCATGAATCCTCGATTCATTCTCTATGAGTGTGTACATGGGTTACCCCTAGTTTGTGGGATCATCAGAGATATGCATGGATTTGATGCCATGGAGACAATGATGACTTAAGCTACGTAATGAGGTGCTCTAGATTTTACCATCATCTAGGATATACAAAAGGTGGTTTTATGTTGGGGTTAGAAACATAATATGGGCTTCTTACATATCCTCATGAGAGGAATCAAATTCCACGTAGTTTCGTGTCTCTAAATTGGACACATCACCTTTTTACAGTCCTATGACAGGGACCCATCCAGGTAGTTTAATGTCACGTGGCAATGACGTTTAGGTGAAAGATGCCTGGACAAGAATTAGTGTGGTACTCAACCTGAGGCATCCCAAAGATCCCAAGAGATATGTGGTCTCTTTGTTGTACATAACCCTATCGATCACACGACCCAAAGAACATTAGGTTTGGTTTGTGGGTTGGCTTTGGACCTTATATAGGCTTCCCATGTATCTCGATCAAGTGGGGAATCAATGTATGTGGAGTTCTAAATAAACTGGGACTTATACACTAAGGAATCCTAGCATGAGGGCATTGTTACTCGGGGCTTACGTAGAGTTGATTCCCATTGGGAGAAAAATGATTGGGTATTAAACCATAGAGGAGACCTTAGTTGGGAGTTTCATTAGGAATGACTCAGGAGACCATCCCTTGGGTTCAATAATTAAATAGGAATCTTGTGTATCTTGGTTGGTGCAGGAATCAGAGGTCCCATAGTTCATTTATGGGTTTTCCCAATGTCATATCATCAGAGACCACTAAGCCCATGTGAGTCATGCTCGGTGTAAGAAACAATAGGATGTGAAAGATTAAACAAAGGCATGATTTCTCTTTTCTATTGATGGAAATAAAGTATAATGAAAGTGGATGATTTTGTGGCTAGAAGATTGATTGGAGAGGTAAAGAGAATTGGGTGTGTCAGTTCCCTATCATGTCCCCATGTCGAGAAAGCAGTGGGATACGGAGAAAAGCAATGAACCTTTCAATATGGGATGACATTGGTAGTCATGTGGTTCATATATTAGAAGTTTAGGGGCTTACCTTAGTGGGAGCTCCCCAAAATGTGTTCTGGGAAAGGATAGGAATGTATCCTCTCATCAAAAAAAGAGAGCTTGATTCCCTTGACTGATCACCATCCCGAATTGAATGGAAAAGAAAGTGATTGTCCTTAATACCTAGAATAGGGAGGTTTACGTCAGTATCCCAAGGTTAGACATTGGGTTACCATGGGAATGATGACTTAGAAAGGTGTGATGATGCACTCGATGATCTGATCATACGGGTCTGGTGAATTTTGAGGAGGCTTTGGCCTAATGTCGGTGGACTGGTTCGTGAAGGAGCTATAGAGGACTGGACGATAATGGAGGGGCATGATTGGAGCTGGAAGTAAGGACAACCAAAGACACCCCATTCCATGTACTATTTTCTCATGTAGTATGGGGGTATACCCACATACCATAATGCTATGCAGGAAGAGGGGTCATCCGCATACCGAAGTAGAATGTAGACGTGGGTATGGACCACCGCATACCAAAGTGGTATGCGGTCCAAGATATAGTTCTCCATGCTGCATCAGGTTATATCTGTGTAATGATGTTTTACACGGTGCAGGGTTCAATCCGCATAGTGATACACTATGTGGAGTGCTATATTGAAGAAGTGTCCTGGAGCCTGTGGTTCGCAGGGTGTTCATCCGCAAGGAATTTATGGTTCACGATTACACCAATTATCTTCTTGGTTCACTAATTATTATTATGTTCCTTCTTTTTATAGTTTTTGGCTGGTTATACCTATGGAAAATTGGTTCACAATTTTCACTTTTGATGATTTGAAATTGATGTTTAAATCTTCCCTATATCTGAATTCTTTATTTGATCCTCTAGGGTCACCTTTGTGCTCTATTACACCTATCTCCACTCTCTCTTCATCGGTCCCCTATTCTATTCCTATTGTTCTCCTTTTATATATCACTGGGGAAATCATATCTATGGGAATGAAACACCATTTTTAGAATCCCATGAAGATATATCTCAACCCATAGAGGACTAAGTCAACCGAGGTTTTTGGATGATGTGGTTCATGAGTCATGGTTCTTGGAACCCCACCATCTTTCTTTATTCGCAAACTGCTTAGTTCACAGGACGGTATACAAATAGATTTTCTGCACTTGATTCCACCAATGACACAGTTTTTAGTATCATGTGTTTGTTGGACATCACCCCACGGGCCAACACCTCATGGTTCCATCCATGTACTGGTGGTTCACGGTTCATGTGCCTAGTGAACCTTTCCCGATGATGGTACATGGTACACTAAAAACCCTTGAAACACATGATTTATTTAAGTTTCTTCTCAAATTTACAGTCTATTTTTTATCTATTTTCAATTCTGAACCTGTAGTAATGTTTTCTTCCAACTACAATGTGCTTGTGGTAGTATTTACTTCCATTTACAATGTTTTTAGGACCCTACAATCACCCAAGAGCTTTGGAAATGATTCAAGGTATGTTCTGTGACTTTTCTACTTTAGTTGCTATATTGATGGACATAGGTTCTATTCATTCCTTTCTCACCATGTATCTTGTTTGATACCCAGATATTCTGATTAAACTATTGACTAAACCCTTATGCATGGAGACACCTACTGGAGAAGACTCGTTGATTACACAATTGTGTCGAATGTGTGACATGACCCTTGGAGGTGAGAGTTTCGGCTGGACCTATTGGGGGAATAATGGTGGCCTTACAATGTCATTCTTAGTTTGGATTGGTTATCCATGGTCCATGACTAGATTGACTATTTTAGATGAAGGGAATGGTGTGTTCACAATGATATGATGAGGTTTTCCTTTTTTAGTGAAAAATAAATTCAGGTATCACAAGATGGACTCATTCGTAGGAGGATGCAGCTTATTACACATTAGCTGGCTAGCCTAACCCTTAGTGCAGCAGATGTTATGAGATTCTAGTTTCCAGTATTGGTGGAAAATTATGAGGACATTTTTTCTGAAGATGTTCTAGGATTACCACCTCGATGGGAGATAGACTTATATATTAATTGAAACCCTGGGATGGCACTGATATCTACACCATCATATCTAATGGATCTCATAGAGATTCGAGAACTGAGGGTGCAGTTAGAGGACTTGTAGAAGAAGGTGTTCATGTAACCTAATGCTTCACCCTAGTTGTTCCCAGTTTTGTTTTCCAAAAAGTTATATGGGATCTTGAGGTTATTTGTGGACTAACGGAACATGAATTAGGAAACTGTGAAGAATAATTATCCACTACCACGAATCGATGACCTCTTTGATCAGTTGATAGGGGCATAATGGTTCATGAAGGTTGAACTCAGATCAGAATATCAATAGCTGTGAGTATGGGATGGGAAAATACTAAATACATATTTCATATGTAACTGTGGTCACTATGAGTACTTGGTAATTCCCTTTGGAATGACGAAAGCCCCAGTAGTGTTCATGGAAATCATGAACCAGATCTTTCAGTATTACGTAGACCAGTTTGTGGTAGTCTTCATCGATGATATCCTTATGTACTTAGTGTATTAAGAGGACCACATGAGACACATAAAGATGGTTATGGAAGTACTCCGAGAGCACTAGATTTATGGAAAACTCTCAAAGTGCCAGTTTTGGATTCAAGGGATCCACTTTCTGGGACATGATATCTTAGCGGATATAGTGTCTATAGACACGGCCAAGGTTGAGTCAGTTCTAGCAAGGGAGCCACCTAGGAGTGTGACATAGGTGCGGAGCCTCCTTGGTCTAGCGGGTTATTACCAATTATTCATACTAGATTTCTCTAGGATATCAGGACTGATGACTTCTTTGACTCGAAAGGGGCAGCCTTTCCTGTGGATAGAGAAGTGCTAATAGGATTTTCAGTAGTTAAGAAATAATTTGATGACTACTCCGATATTGATATTTCTAGAGGAGGGTTTTGATTACGTAGTGTTTTTTATGAATTAAGAATCAGGATTGGTTGTGTCCTAATTTAGAGGCAAGAGGTGATTACCTATGGTTTACACCAGTTGAGACCGCATGAGCAGAACTACATGACCCATGATCTTGAGTTAGTAATGGTAGCCTTTTCATTAAAGATGTAGAGACACTACATGATGGGAAAGTGGTTTATCATCTACTCCAATCACAAGAGTCTCAAGTATATCTTCTCTCAGAAGGATTTGAACTTGATATAGAGGTGATGGCTAGACTTCCTCTAGGATTATGACTTTGAGATTTTCTATACTTCTGGGAAGGGGATCGTAGTGGAAGATTCTCTCAGCAAGAGGTATAGTTCATAGTTTTTAAATTATGCATTAGATAATTTGGCCTCGTTATAGTAATCCTTAGTGGATAGAGATGCAATAGCTTACATCCAGTCAACGGTTGTTACCCCTCTACCCTTACAGCGAGTTAGGGAGGCATATCTTAGGGATGTCGACTGTGAGACTCTATATGCTCATATATCTATAAGACATGCTCTTTATAGATATTCAAAAGGTGGGTAGCACGCCATCCTTTTTAGTGGACACGTAGTAGTTCCAGTGGAATTGCGAGAGGATGTTATTATGGGGTTTCATACATCCCCTTTGTAGGTACATCTAGGTGTGGAGAAAATGTACCAAGACTACCAACATCAGTTCTAGTTGATGGGAATGACAAAAGAAGTTCCAAAGTTTGTTTCCCGGTGCCTTAACTCTCAGTAAGTGAATGATGAGAACCTGGTTATAGTGGGTTTAGATCAAAACCTTGAGGTTTAAAAATTAAAGTGGGATGGGATATCGATAGACTTTGTGATGGGTTTACCACATTTGTCTAGGAGAGAAAATTCTATATGGGTGATTGTTGACCAACTCCCCAAGTCGTCCCACTTTTTAACTATTTGAGAGTGGAGTTTAGTATAAATATTGGGACCCCTATACATTCATGAGATTGTTCAACTAAATGGAGTTCCATTGATGATTATTTCAGATCGTGATTCTCATTTTACATCTCGGTTGTGGAAGGGATTTCCGGAGGAATTTTGAACCCATTTATTCTTGATCAAAGCATTTCACCCACAAACGGATGAACAGATAGAGCAGACCATTCATGTTCTGGAGGATGTGATGTGAGCTTGCATGTTGGAATTATTTCATAGTTTGGGGGATCACCTACCACTGGTGGAGTTCACATACAACAATAGCTACCATCCCACCACTGGTATGGAACCATTCTAGGCATTGTACGTTCGACCCTACAGATCACCATTATGCTGGACTGACCTAGTAGAGTCATCACTCATGGGATCATAATTGGGGAGAGATATTACAGAGAAGGTGTAGGTCATCTGAGATTTGATGAAGATTGCACAGATCCTTTAGGAGTCTTTTACTGATAGGAGGTGAAGGCCTTTGGATTTCACGAAAGGAGATCATGTATTCTTTTTGGTTTCACCTCAATGGGGATTATAAAAATTTTGTTGGGGTAGTATGTTATCTCTGATATTTATCATCCCTTTTTAGATAATACCTAGAGTTGGTGAGGTGGAATACTACATAGATCTGATCATGTAGTTAGACTGGGTACATGACATATTCCACGTGTTGTAGTTGAGGAGGTACGTGTATGACCCATCAAACATTATCAACTGAGGGGAGATGGACATCGAGGATGGAGTGACTTTTACTAAGTACCAAGTGGAGATCAAATATCAATAATAGAGGATCCTTAATTGGAAATTGATTCTTTTAATACATATCTAGTCGCAACATATGAATCTCCAAGAGAGTCCTTGGGATCAGGAGGCTAATATACATGATTAGTACCCACATCTCTTTGAGAGTCCTTTTTTTGGATTTTATAGGATGTAAAGCCCCATGGTGGGGAGAATTTAATGTCCCTGATTTTCTTTGTATATATTTTCAATATTATATGGATTAAATTTAAGACCAGGCGATGAGAAAATGTGTAATTCTGAGCCCAATGTGCTGAAATAAATGATCAAAATATATAAAAATATTAAATTGCATGTGTGCGCAGTTTTATTAAAAAATTGGAATAACATCTAAATCGGTGCTTGGATTAGAAATTTGAGAGCATCGTTATGGTAAAAACAGTAAATTTACCCTAAGCGTGTCTTAACATCGGATGGCGCGGGTCGGATGTGAAAAGTAGTTTTAGGAATTTTTAATGAACAAAAGAAATTGAAGATTTTTTTTTTCTCTATTTCATTGATGTAGTGAAATGGTGATGATTTTTATTTTAAGTAAGCCTTTAGTCAAGGATTCAATGTTAGGCTCATAACCTTGGAATTTACTAGAGACTTTGAAGATAAACCCTAGAGAATTTCTCTCGACAGTGATGTAGAGACTTGGATCAGAGATCATTCTTTATGGATCTCGCCTATGGGAATCAATATTAAACAGTGAAAAATCTAATTCCCATATAGGATATTTTATTTTAGATTTCTTTCCTCATTCTTATATTCAACAATGAATGCTGAACAACCAATGAACATGTTGATCTGTTGTTCAATAATTCCTTGCGGGATGGGTTATACTTTGTAGTATTTTTTGGGGTTTGATAATTTTAGAATTGTTTTGTTTTATTGATCTTTATTAATGCAATGTATTGAGTCTAGAATGAACAATATCTGAGTTTCATTCCTCTAATTGGTTTTTGTGTACTTTCTCTCCCCCATTTTCAACAAATTCTTCTTTATTCTATAGTTTTTTTAATGATTGATTATTACATCGTCGTTTCTTGGCGTAATGATCCGAAATAAATGATCCAACATCAAGACAACCTAATGGATGTGATGCGGAAATGGCGATGGATGAATCAGAATGGTTTGGGAGAAACCATTCTTTAATCGGTTCACACTGAGATGAAAATAAATGGAATTTTGAACCAATTGAATGCCTTAAACCAATTGATTAGATTTTTTTGTGGTTAGATGATCCTAGATCTAAAGTTTCAAGAAAAATGTACCACTGGAGAGGAACCTGGGAGATCATAGGCAAGGTAGTAAGAACTCAACTGTTCTGGAATGTCCAAAACACATAGTGTGTAGTATGGGCTACACAGTTTGTGTTCATCATCAGACCACTCATCATGTAATATGGGATTACATGGGCATGGGGTTGAGTACACAGGTTGTATACATGACATTTACTCACCCACATAGCTTGGTCTGGATCAAGTACATGAACTACTGCGTGAACTGGTATACAGGAAGAGATACATGGGTTGACACCGTGTACTGACACACAGCCAAAGTACATAGCTGGATGCTGGGTGGAAGGACACGATGTGTGACTCCTTCTACACATTGTGTGCCCATCATCTACATGACACAGTTTGGAATAATGTGGGACTTTGTACAAAGGTAGTACCCAGGGTCAAGAAACATGGTGTGTGACCCTACTACATGTTGTGTGTCCCTTTATACATGGATTGATTCTCTTGTCCTCCTAATATTTTACAAGTTTCGTTAGGGTTCATTCCCTTATCACTTACTTGAAGGTAGGTACTAGTCATTTCTTACTCATAGTAATATGATCCCTTCATCAAAACATTCTAGATGGAGTTGTTGGAATCCCCTAAGAGGCACAGAGTAGGATCCTCTATTCATTCTTTTTTCCCTAGGTAGAGTCCTTGGTATTGATGTGACCAGCTTCACCGAGCATCGATCTTCTACTTAACAGGTTAATCCAGATAGAGTTATTTGTATCAACCCATGGCCCTAGCTATGATCCTTATCAGTAGTATCATATTCTATTTAGATCTGTCATTGTATCTCTTTCCTGATGGTTTCAAACAAATAGTAATTCTTGGATGGACGTCATCAGTGATATTGAACTCAAGATTGTTTTATCTTAAATGAGTGATTCATGGAATCTTCATATTTAAGCCCTAGTTTTGGTTACAGTGGATGGGACTTACCTCTAGATTTCATGTCTTGGATTGAGTATATCTAGATATCATTGTTATATATGCTATAGAGATATACTATGTAGAGATAACTATATAATTCCTTTGGGTATTTATCTGTGGTTTCTAGGTGTCCTACAGACTATTATTATACTCACCCCTACATAGGCTTTTCCTACACATGTCATGTCTTGTGCGGATGACAGACCTTTTTATGGAATCCTATGAGAACTAGGACTAGATGTTGCCTTGTGAGATCAGAGAGGCCGAGGTGTGTTTCTATGGCTACAGATAGCAGTCCCAGTACCTTTTCTTATAGTTTGAACATGTGGTTATAGACTTCTTTTGGGGTTATTGTATTCGGAACGGTTTTACATTACTTTACTTTCCTATCAAACTCTTTTGGTTTAGATATAGTGGCATGCATGCATTTTTTTTCTTAGTGGCTTTCACATTTCATCATTTTTTTAACTTGGAGATATGTGTGTGCATAAAAGTACATAATAAATACATCCCATGTTAGGGATATTCTTACTTAGTTATATTCACTAACCCATGGCCTATTAGAGGTGGGATTGGGGAGTCGTGGTATAGGCCCCACTAGGATGGGTCGTGACACCAAAAATTAGTGTTGGTAGTGGGAACGCAGGAAATGATACGCCAGTAGCTGGTATCCGACAACTATCAAAGGGATTGGGAATAATAAATGCTTCTATATAAGATACCGGGATAGAATATTAGTTCTTAATTACTATTAGTGTTGCTTGATTTAGCTGAGGGAGGGGTTGTTTTTCTCATGTGACCATCAGAGACATATTGCTCAGGATTGTCTGACCTATCATACACTTGATAGGGAGATAGTTAATAGGTTGTCTAGTAAGATAAAAAGGTTAGAGGAAGTAGGTCCATTGGGAAGAAGATTTGTAAGAGGGGTGTGTCGAGTAGTTGGAGATGGAAAGAGATTTGACCTATTTATACTACCACCCCCAAGTGGTATGTGCCAGGATCTGGGAACTAGTGGTCAGGGGAGGGGACAACTACAGGCAGTGGGGGCCTATGAACTTGAGTATCTGATATGATTAAAGGTATGATATGTTTTTTATACCATATATTCAGTAGCCATATACATGTTTGTTAACGTCTCTTTCTTAAAAACTTATTTATTTCAATATATATAGATTCTGATTGAGACCTTGGTAAGACCCTTAGGGTTGGAGACTCCAATAAGTTGTGACTCAGTGATTACACACCTTTTCAGGTGATGTTACTATAAAATTAGAGGTGAGATATTCTTATGGTATCTCATTATATAAGAGATTATCCCTAATCATCATCATATTTATGGCCTATATATTAACAATTGATGCCCATATTAATTGTTTTAGGTGGAGGATGTGATGTTTCTACAGAGACGGATTGAGGTTTTCCTTCATGGGTGAGAGGAAAACCTAGGAATATTTGGATGAGATTATACTTATAAGGTTTCATCTAAATAATCACTAATTGGATAGAATTAATTTTGGAGTAGTATATGTTATGAGCACTGATATTTCTATAGTTGTGGCAGATTATGATGATGCATTTCTTAAGGACTTGTCAGGATTACCTACCTATAGAGAGATAGGATTATGCATTGAATTACCCCAGTATATTCCCAATATCTGTACCGAAATATAGGATCTATCCCATTGATCTTTGATAATTGAGGGTGTATTCGGAGAACTTGTAGAGGATGTGATTTTTGGTACCCAGTGTTTCCCCTAGGTAGCCCCAGTATTGTTCGCCAAGAAGGCAGATGGGAGATTTAGGTTGTGTGTGGATTATCAAAACTTGAACTAGGTGATCATGAAGAATATGTATGCACTGCCATGGATAAAATAACTCATCAATTACTTTATAGGGACATTATGGTTCTCAAATATTGACCTCATATCAAATTATTAACAATAGCCAGTACAATATGAGGATAAATGAAAAATAACATTTATATTTCTCTATGATACCTATGAGTACATGGTGATGGATTTTAGCATGAGTGATCCTCTAATAGTTTTAATGGGACTCATGGACATGGTCTTTGGGCCTTTCATATATAGGTTTCTGGCATTTTTCACTGATGATATCCTAGCATAGTCGATGTCTAAGGAGGGGCACACAAAACACTTAAGGATGGACCTATACATACTCTGAGAGCCCAAAGTTTATGGGAATCTATTAGTGTCATTTTTTTATTCATGAGATCCAAATTTTGGGATATATCATCTGGTATAATGGTGTAGCAATGAACCTAGTAAAGGATGAGGCGTTTTTATCTTGGGAGTCACCCAAGAGAATAATGGAGGAGTGGAGATTCCTTCGGTTGGTAGTCTACTACTGGAGATTTGTGCCCATTTTCTCTAGGATATCAACACCCTTTAATGATTTTAACTAGAAGAGAATACATTTTATTGGATAAAGAAGTGCCACAATATTTTCAGGAGTTGATTAAGAGGTTAACGAGCAACACCATCTTGAGATTTCTATAGGTGTGTGTTGAGTATTTAGTGTTCTATGATGCCTCAGGAACCAGACATGGTTGTATTCTGATGTATAGGTATGTATAAATTTCCTATGGGTCTAGTTAGATAATAATTTAGTGAATAACTACACAACCCACAATATTGATTTGGTAGAAAGAGTCTTCACCATTTAGATTTGGAGACACTACCTTATTGGTGACAAGCTTATTGTCTACTAGAACCATAATAATTTCAATAATATCTTCTCTTAGAAGGATCATAACATTATATAGAGGTGACATATAGAGTTCCATTGGATTAGGACTTTGAGATAGTCTATACTTCTGGTAAGGAGAACATACTAGTAGCCTCAATGGGAGATCTTACACACAGTTGTTGGTTGATGCTCTAGAATAGTTAGCCTCATTGATGTTTTCCTTAGCATACAAGGATGGTTCTTCTAATCTATAGTTGATGGTTTTTATCCCACCACTTCTATATCATGTTAGGGATTATTATCATAAGGATACTAACTATGATACCTTTCATACTCAAATGTCAATTGGATGTTCTCTTGATGGATTTTATGAATGTGGAGAGCATGTCATCCTTTTAAGAGGACGTATGAGGGTACCATTAAAATGTGGGAGGAGGTTATGAGGGAATTTCATGCATCTCCTTTGGTGGTACATCCTGGTATAAAAAATATGTACTAGGACCTCTGATGTTATTTTTTGTGGTCATGAATAAAGAAAGTTGTAGCAGATCTTTTCTCTCAAGGCCTCATTTATCAGCATGTGAAGCATGAGTACCAGGTTATGGTGGGTTAAAATCAACCCATTTAGGTGAAATAATGTAAGTGGTATAGGATATATAAGGAATTAATGATGGGGATAACATAGAAATTTATATGACATGATTCCATTTAGGTGATCATAGACTAACTCATCCAGTCATCCCACTTCTTAGCTATCCGAGACCAGAGTTCAACAGAATTCCTAGGTTGATTTTACACACTGATATAGTCTATCTCTATAGATTTTCCACAAATATTTTTTAGGTTGTGATACTCTCCTCGCATCATGATTATGGAGAGGATTATTGGATTATTTTAATACTTAGTCGAGTTTGAACATCGCATTTCACCCTAATAATGACATCCCAAATAAGAAGACCATTAAAGTTTTGGGGGATATGTTATGATAGATAATGTTAGACTTTTTTCGTATTTGGGAGGATATCCTACCCTTGGTTTAGTTTTTTTACAATAAAAAATATTGTCCCACCATAGGTATGGTACCATTTGAGGCCTTATACAGGGGACCCTATAGGCCACCACTACGATGGACTAATCTTGGTGAGTCAACACTCATCGTATTAGATATGGTGTGATCTATGATAGATAATGTGTAGATCAACTAGTAGTGGATGATGACTACACAGATCAATAAAAAGTCCTATTTTGACTAATGAAGGAGGACTTTGGTTTTTGATAAGTAAGACCATGTGCTCTTGAGTTTCATTAAATGAAGTGGGTTATTGAGATTTAGCCAAGGTAGCAAGCTATCTCTGAGATTAATTTCCACTTTTTAGATACTATGTTGATACTATGAGGATTTGTACCACTTTTTACTACCACTGAAGTGAAACCAGGTATGTGATGTCTTCTTTATGTCACAGCCCAAGTGATATATGCATGAACCATAAAATATTATTAACTAGTGTGAGATATACATTGAGGTTATAGCTGTATTTTCATAGTACAAGACGGATCTTGAATATTGTTAGGATAGGATCTTTTGTGGGTGAAAGATTCCCTTAGTGTGTGTCTGGTGGAAGCATGGGAGTCTTCATGATAGAATCTATGGTGGGAGAACCATATGTGAACTGAGTACCCACATATTTTTTGAGTAGTAATTTTTTATTTTTAGGACAAAGATACCTAAGGTGTTGATAATATAACATCTCTCTTTTTCATTTAAATACTTCAAATATATATAGTAATATTTTAATAGATAGGCATCAAGATGGCATGTGATTCCGAGACCTGGTCACCAAAAACTGAAATTTTAAAAATAATAAATATATAAATAACACTCATAGTATTATTTCTAGAAAAAATTATAATAACTATATAATGGAGGAATGGGTCAGAAAAATGAGGTCATCGTTGAGTTTAAAACGTGGGCTTTACACTAGGAGACACAGAACCTTTATCGATGTCATACATTTTTTTAAATCATTTTCATGGGTGAAAATAATAAATAAATAGATAAATTAATTAATTTAATTAGTTTATATTATTATTTTTTATCATAGAGACCCATATCTCTCCTATATAAAACTTGTTATAGTCAATTCATAATGTTATCCATATAACCTTGAGAATTGAGAGGATAGTTTAGAGGAGTTTGTTGGTGGATGACAATGGATCAGAGGATTGGATCAATATAGAAGTCAACATCTATGACAATAGTGTTCATGGATTACACCGATGACTATGAAATAGGATTTTTCTTATTAAATGACCAATACAAACTCGAGTTAGGATGTAATTTTATATGTATTTATTTCCCATGGATTATCCCTTGAAAAATGAAAATAAACTCCACTCATAGGTTGATTCATAATTTGATAATACTTTCTAGTTCGGGATTTTTTTTGACTTGGTATTTTAGGAATTTTATTGGTTGATTATTACTATTTATTCTTTATTCGAACTAAAATGAATTAATTCCAAGACAAACATAGCCAGGGATTTCTCCTCTTTGGTATTTTAATGATTCCCCGCCCCTATTTCTACTCATGTTCATCACGGGTAATTTGTTTGGCCTGTTATTCAATGAATTCCTAGTATTAAATTACTGGGAGTTTGTTATTTGATGAAAATGATCGATACCATGGGTAAAAATGGTGATCAAGTCTATGATTGAGAATATATGGAATTTGAGGATTAATGGAGGATGATTAGACTAGTATGGTGGTTCCTTATTCTCAAGTTTTGTGTGTGATGATGGAACAATTGATGGTAGTGGTTTCCCATTCAAATTTGATGAATGGAATCCGATCTTTAGTAACGGAAAGGATCATTCAGATGGGATATGCAATTCTAGATTGAGAGTGGTGGAAGATCCGAAGAAGAATATAGTGTGGGATTATGCAAAGAATGAGTTGGGTGATTTAAGAAAACCAACATTACACTTTGTGTAATTTAGTGGTACACATCATGTGGGTCCCTAACTACATCGCTGGGGTTTTTTTTAGAAAATATAAGGATCATACATCATGTGGTCCCTATAAAATATCATGTGACTCAGCATGGAAGATAATTGTGTATTCTGAAAAATACAATAGCATAGACATGGATAGGTACATGGCCAAGACAGTGTACACCAGAAGAGTTGTTTACTTTGACAAGGCTAGATGTATATGACCAGTTTCATGTACTTAGACACATCTAGGCACAAATCTAGGATAGTAGTATTCGAGCACAGACACACAACATGGCAAGGGTGTTGGATAATCTCTATACATCATGTACCCCTAAGGGACATGCAGTATATGTAAAGGTTTACATTCCACATGAGATGGAAATATAGAGGAAAACTGGAGGTTGGAAAGACATGTCATTTACCCAAATTACATGATAATTACTCACTATGAAGGTGTTTGGAACCCTTTTCTTCTTAATTTTAGAACATGATGAGTTGAGTGTGAATCACTGGTCATATAACATGAGGGTATTGTGTGGAATCATATCCTTGTTATATGATTTTAATCACATCAATGGGTTCAATTTCAAATAGATTTTGTTGAATCCCACTATGGTACCAAGGTGGTATCATCTATCATTCCTAGGCAGGCTTTGTGGTATCGATGTGACCAACAAGCATGAGGCATCGATGGCTTGTCTAAATAGTTGATCCATTATGGTTTTTGGTGTTTCCTAGTGGCCCAAAATGTGATCCCATACTTGGATGATGAGACCTTCATAGATTTAATGAGTACATATTAGGTGTGTCATGATGATCATGATCCCGAATATGAGCATCATTAGTGATAACATGAACCATGGAGTGAATTCCCCAAGGCAATCATTACCTTGAATCCTTGAGTAGTATCTTATTGTTGGTAATATTTTTTGAGACCACTTGAGGCCGATTATGTGTTATGACTATATCTGGGTATGGTTATTATATTGATGTTATGAGATGACTACTCTTGATTATTTTATTTTGGGGTTTCCTACTAGGTATTATTATACTCACCTCTATAGGGGCTCTACTCACATGTGTCATGTAATATGCAGATGGATGGCCATTTGATGGTTTCTAAGGAGGATTGGGAATATATGGGGCATATATCTAGTCTATAAACACTTAGGTGTATATCAGTATTGTATTCTACAATAGTCTTCTCCATCTAAGAAGGTTAAACTTATTTTTAGTTTTGGTTGGGATTGAATTTGTCCCCATTATCACTTTACAATTCTTATTGTTTAATATTGATGTTGGATATATGTCATGAATGTATTTATGGTATAAATTGTTTC
The DNA here is from genome assembly GCA_963277665.1 of Viscum album. Taxonomy (NCBI): domain Eukaryota; kingdom Viridiplantae; phylum Streptophyta; class Magnoliopsida; order Santalales; family Viscaceae; genus Viscum; species Viscum album. The sequence goes on from OY728128.1 coordinate 1,657,617,952, forward strand.
TAATTTCACAAAATTTTATGGTATTGGATATGTGGTAATGTTTTCATGATCATTAGGATAATGCCTCCCATGTATGTGATATGCCTACTCAGTGCTAGTTGTCATCCCCTGAACTATTCGAGGTGATCTTGGGGTGGTCACACTCAACTTATCTATGGATGAGATGGATATTTTGGGTTGATTTGTGACAATATTCATCATATCATAGCCCATGAGAAGGAAATGGGTTTCACAATCATTTCATCATAGAATTACCCATGTAAAAGAAACGGGTTTCATAAACATTTCATAATATCGTAAACCATGTAAATAAAATGTGTTTCATAAACATCTAATCATCAAAAAAATATATCATACATAGAAATAATAAGGATAGTATAATTTAATCATATCCCTAGTCAAGTTTATATAAAATCAACGGATGTCATCTTAGATGGAAAATTTTAGGAGGAAAATATCATTTCTACTTTGAATGCATTTATATTAAATCAAAAAAATACCAAATATTAAAGAAAACATTTTCCTTACAAAATATGGAAAATTATACATTAAACATTGAATCATTGATCAGTCATGACTGTATAAAATATAGTTCATGACATACATACTATAATAATTATTCATTTCATATTTTCATTATAATTTAAATAGAGCCTTGTTTAAAAATGAAAATATAATTCCTTTTAAAACATTTTGTAAAAAAATTAAAAAAGGTAAAAATTCTTTTAAACCATCACTGGATAATAATAAAACATTATTTAAAACATTTTTAGAAAACATGGACAAGGAAGGGAATTATTTTTTGGTCAAAGAAGGAAATACATTCGGTGTTCCTTAAAACATTATTTTGATATCTTTAGTACCTCATAAGAGGAAAAAAATGGAAAATAATTTTTTTCAAGAAAATAATACGAGGGGAAAATTAAAGGGTTTATTGAGAGATATATAATAACATTTAATTATCAAAAAACTTAATCATAAATAACTTTTATAAACAATGGGATTGAAACATAAAACCTTAACCACTTTGGTAACTTTTGAATCATAATATGCATGAAAAAATATCCTTAGATGGATATTTATATCCCCTAAAATTCATGATAATAATCATAAGAGACGTTCATGTGAATTATATACACCTCTCAAATGAAAAAAGTTGTGAATATGGCATGTGTCCCACAAAAATAAAACTGAGATGAGTATCCCTTACCCACTATGGTAGCTTTTAAATCATAAACCCAATGAAAAAATAACATTAAATGAAAAATAAATATCTTAAAAATAAATAAATTCATGATATATAATATCAAATGGGATGTATATACACCTCATAAAATAATATATGTACATAACATAATATCTCTCTTAAAGAAGACAATTTGATACAAAAATAGCTTACCATATGTCTCGAATTTCCTCATACATGTTCAACCTCCATAACTTAGAAAAACCACCTTTGGATTTATTATTAAGAAACCTAGAGTTGGTATTTTTTGATTAATAAAGGCTATAAAACATGTATGAGGATATTTTAGAGATATTTTGGAAGAGTTTGGTCGGGCTGAATAGCTTATGGGGTGTTGAGAAGTGACGGGAAGGGGAGCACTTTTATAATTAAGGAGTAGAATTTTTTTAAATACAAAAAACTATTCAATAATGGGAAGTCAATATAAACCCATGTGCCTAAAAATTGAAAAATAAATGGTTGAATGAAATTTATGGTTGAACCACACCTCCAACAAAAAAATTAGACACATGTTTTAAACATGTTATTTCTTAACCTCTATGTTTTCTTACTTTTTCCATTTCAGTTTTACCATGGTAATTAGTTTTTTATTTAATTAGTAAATTTATCTTTTATGAATAAAATTAAATAATCTTTATTAGATAATTTTGACCCAATTATTATAAATATTATATCCAATTTATCAAATTAAACTTGTGTGTGTGTGTGTGGAAAACCCCAGTTTGACCTTAATTATGATAATTAATTTTTATTGTATTCAATATTCATTATGACCAAAAAGTAAGTTCTCCATATTAACTAACATTAATTTTTATGATTCCAAATATGGAATCCATTTTACCTATTTCAATTCAAATAATTTCTAAATTTATTTTTAGATTAAACCCATATACATGATGACATAATGTTTTCCAATGAAAATGTTTTCTAAAGTATAAAAAATTTGCTTATCAAAATTCAACATGAAATTGATCATAATGGACTAAATTAAGTTATTAATAATATATTTGATCAAATTTTACTTTTAGAACTATTTAAAAACAAAATTTTAAATTTTAAATACTTTAAAATTAATAAAAAAAATTAATAAAAATCAGTATCTTTCACAATTCATTAAAAATTAATCTTTTCATAAAATTATCATATGTTATCTATAAGATAATTATTAAATTTTTTTTTAAAAATGCATTTAAATTTTTCAAATAAATTTTCTAAATGTGAAAAAAATTAATTTTAAAACAAGATCACCAGAATGAGATGAAACCTTTTTAGAAAAATACATTTTTAATTGTTAAAATTGATTTATTCTTATCCCATACCAAGAAAATTTATTAAATAAATCATAAAACATTTTATTTAATATATAATTTATAAATTTCATTTAAATCATTCACTAATAGTGATTTATTTAATTTATTAATTTAAAAACAAATTTCGCACATAAAAATAGTTTTTCAGAAAAACATTTATTTTAATCTCAAATGGTTTTTATTTAAATTTCTTTTCAATTTAAAACAAATGAATTTAATTAGTAAATTTAAAAACCATATAATTTAAATAATTTTTTTATCATATTAAATTCCTCCAATTTAATGGCTAGGTTACAAATACACACTAAATAATATTATTTATTTAGTATATCGTGGTTCATTAAAACTTGGTTTTAAATTCAACATAGTATATAGAATAAATGAAAATTATTTTAAAAAAATATTAATAAAATATCAAGCTGTTACATGTTATATCCATCGAAAAGAAAATGTAGGGTTCATGGCTATGAATGACCTACTATCTCCTTGAATAGAGTAATTCATTTCTCTTTCTCTCACTACTGGAATTTTACCCTTTACCAACGGTTCCAAACCGTTGGTAAATGCTGGAAAACTGTTGGTATATTATATACCAATGGTTTCCCAAACTGTGGCCAAGTAAGCTGTGGGTATAGGATTATACCAACGGTTCTATATAAACCGTTGGTATATGTGATAAAGTAAGAGATATACCAATGGTTTCACAAGCCATTGTTATATGTTACATCCAAAGGATATACCAATAGTTTTGAATACTGCTGGTAGAATTTTATACCAATGGTTATAACAAAACTGTTGGTATAAAATACATTAAAAGGCCATACCAACGGTTTTGAAAACCATTGGTATACATATGTTGCAGCTCCACAGCACCCAGCAGCCACCTCCAACCTGAAACTCTCCATGACCTGCAAGAACACATACAGACAAAATCCATAATCCTACATGGGATGTTTAAAATTCATCCAGAATTCATAAATTTATAGATTTAAAATTCATTCCTCACTCAGACCAGAACACAAGAGAAAAATAAAGAATTCAATAAATCCATAATTGAAATGCAATAACACCCATAACACCAATACAAAATTATAATCCAATACATCCAGAATCCAATACACATAACAGTATTCAAAATTTAGAATTCATTACCAATACAGCCAGAATCCAATACATCCAGAATTCAAAAATTTAGAATTTAAAAGAAATAACACCCATAATAGTATTCAAAATTTATAATTCACTCTTCACTCAAACCACAACCCCAATACACACAAGAGAAAAGCCCTACATGTTATAGGAAGCACATGGGATGTTTACTCATGGTCTTGGTTTGACTATCTTAAAACCAATAGAAAAACTTGGGTAGAGTGGACAAGGATCATGATACCCATAAGATAGAAAATGGTATTGGTCATGTGTTTAGACCTAGGATGAGTTATAGGAAGCAAATGGGATGGTAATATTCCTCTAATGACTATGTATCTATGTATTAATGGTTCCTGATGTGTTAGTGGGAATCATTGGGCAATCTCAACATATGAGATGGGTTACCAGAATATCCTACATGTTTTTCATATACTTTCTAATTGGAATAAGGGGTTATGTGCCTAATTTTAATTTGGTATCTTGGGTGTGATGTGAGATGAATCCCCATTTTGGGTATTGGGTATGAATATTCAATTATGTCTTTGGTATTGGGTTCCCAAAGGGACTTTGGTTTGTTCCTAGAACCCACTATTTGAGGATGGTATTGGTGTATTAAATGTCATCTGTTTTAGAATAGGGGTATGAGTTCCTCAAATGAGAAGTGGATTGTGTGAGTCTAGACCATGGATCCTTGTGCTAAAGTATCAACACAATCTGAATACGTTTGTTCGGTTTTCCATATTCAAGTTGTTGTTTTCACTTAAAATCTTGTCCATTTCAAATAAAAGTGAGACAGTTTGAGTGGTACCGGCCACACCGTGCCTCGGATTGAAATGGTCTTGACTTTTAAAAGTCACAAATGACCCATGGATCGTTTTCATAAAGTATCAACAGAATATGAATGTTTTTGGTCAGTTTTCCGTATGTAAGTTGTTGTTTTCACTTAAAATCATGTCCATTTCAAAAAAAAGTGAGACATTTGAGTGGTACTGGCCACACCGTGTCTCGGATTGAGGTGGGTTTGACTCTTACATATCAAAAATGACCCATGGATAATTTCCTAAAGTATCAATATAATCCGAGTGCGTTTGGTCGGTTTTCCTTATGCCAGTTGTTGTTTTCAATTAAAATGTTGTCCAATTCAAATAATAGTGAGACACTTTGAGTGGTACCATCCACATCGTGCCTCGTATCACTACTACAAAAACGGCCTATATCAGTGCTAAAAAGGTCTTTAACAACTCTAAAAAGCGCTATAAAGCTCATCGCTAATATAGAGGGGTCCCTTTTATCAGTGCTTTTTTTATCGCTAATAAAGGTCAAAAAAATTATAACAAACATAACAAAAATTTAAAATAATGCGGGGAGTTCTTTTATCAGCGCTTCACACCCCCTTTTATCAGTGCAAGGAGGTCTCCCATGTGCAGCCCTTCCCGCACATCCTCATACGTGTGCACCCCATTCGCTTCCACCCGAACTCGAACCCGGGACCTCCCCCCTTTCACAGCTGCACCTTTACCACTAAGCCATTTCGTTTTGTTCTCTATTTAATGCTATATCTATATATAAAGTTATATTTATTAATATATTGATATAGATTCATATTAATATAAATATATTTATTCATATATTAGTATATATATATATTTATACTTATATTAATATATTTATATATATATTTTTAGTTGTAATTTTTTATACGTATATTTATTTGTATGTTAATATATACATATAAGAATAGTTTTAAATAAATTTATGAAAAAATATGATTTTTATGTGTGTTTATAAATAAATACATACATACATATATACAACACACATATATAGATATATACAACACACAGAGACACACACACACACAAACACATTTATATTTACAAATAAATACATATATATGTGAATTTGAAAAGTCATAGAATGTACATATAAGATTATTTTTAAATACGTTTATGAAAAAAATATGTTTTTGACGTGTGTTTATAAGTAAGTAAATATATAATTACATACATATATACATATATACAACACACAGACACACACATAGACACCCACACACACACAGACACATATATATTTACGAATAAATACATATATATGTGTATTTGAAAAGCCATAAAATGTTAAAATGACCATAACATATAATCTAGAATTCCATTTAAATGCCACAACCAGTCAAATCGAATGAAATGAAACAATATTTGATATTATATGTGGTACAGGCCTAATGTACATCCGGATTAGAAGTTATACTTGTTTGAATGTTAATAAATTGGGGTATCCCGACTAAAAACTCGGTTTTGGAGGCCTTCTGGTCCTTTTTTGGGATTGAAAAATGTGACAGAGGCTTGTCCTCTATCACTAGCGCATAGAGCTCATCGCATGCTTCGATTTGATATGCTGTAGAGATCAAACAGACACTCGGATCAAAACGTATGGCCATTTGGAGTTTGAGTTACATTTTGAACATATTTTAGATATTTTATTAATTGTTTTGATTTTTTGTGTCCTCAAATTGTTATTAAATGATTTTTAATCGATAATAATTAGAAAATTATTAATTAATAATATTTTTAAAAAATATTTTGAATCCATTTTCACTAAATTTCTTATATATTAAATGTAATAGTTTATTAATACATATCTAGAACATATTTAAATAATATATATTGTATTTATATCAATATAAATATACTTATATAAGAATAATTTATTTTTCCAGATTTTTTTTGAAATATAAACTTTTTCAGCGCTGATAAAGCCCCACTTTATCACCGCTACTAAAAGAAGCGCTGATAAAGGGGTCCTCTTTATCAGCGCTTTTTTTGAGCGCTGATAAAGGGTCTGTGCTTCCCTTGATAGTTTTTTGCATAGTGTTTTGAGGTGAGGATGACTCGTACATGTCAAAAATGAACCATGGATCCTTTTTCTAAAGTATCAACACAATCCAAATCTATTTGGTTGGTTTTCCATATGCCAGTTGTTTTTACTTGAAAGGGTGTCCATTTTAAACAAAATAAAGACAGTTCGAGTGATACCGGCCACACTGTGCCTTGAATTGAGGTGGGGTTGACTTGTACACGTCACATATGACCCATGGATCTTTTTCCTAAAGTGTCAATGGAATTCAAATGCATTTGGTATGTTTTCTATATGAAAGTTATTGTTTTCACTTAAAATGTTGTCTATTTCAAATAAAGGTCAGACACTTTGAGTGGTACCCGCCACAATGTGTCTCGAATTTAGGTGAGGTTGACTCTTACACATCAAAAATGACTCATGGATCCTTGTACTAAAGTATCAACACAATTAGAATAAGTTTGGTCAGTTTTTCATATGTCTATTGTTATTACTTAAAACATTGTCCATTTCAAACAAAAGAGAGATAGTTTGAATGGTACCGGCCACACCGTGCCTCAGATTGAGGCGGGGTTAACATGTACACGTCAAAAATGACCCATTGATTTTTTTCTTATAGTATTAATAGAATATGAATGTGTTTGTTCGGTTCTCCGTATGCCAGTTGTTGTTTTCACTTAAAATGGTGTCCATTTTAAACAAAAGATAGACACTTCAAGTGATAACAGCCACACCATGCCTCAGATTGAACCGGGGTTGACTCGTACACATCACAAATGACTCATGGATCCTTTTTCTGAAGTATCAATACAATCCAAATACGTTTGGTTGGTTTTTCGTATGCAGGTTGTTGTTTTCACTTAAAAATCATGTCCATTTAAAATAAAAGTGAGACAGTTTTAGTGGTAATGGTCATTCTCTGCCTCAGATTGAGGCGAGGTTGACTCCTACATGTCTAAAATGACCCATGGATCGTTTTCCTAATGTATAAATAGAATCTGAATGCGTTTGGTAGGTTTTCCGTATGCCAGTTGTTTTCACTTAAAATGTTGTCCATTTCAATTAAAAGTGAGACACTTTGAGTGGTACCGGCCACACTGTGCCTCAGATTTATGATAGGTTGACTCTTACACATCACAAGTGACCCATGGATCCTTTTTATAAAGTATCAACACAATATGAATATGTTTGGTCAGTTTTTCGTATGCCAGTTGTTTTTACTTAAAAGGGTGTCCATTTTAATCAAAATAAAGACACTTCGAGTGATACCGGCCACACCGTACCTAGGATTGAGGTAGGGTTGAATTTTACACGTAAAATATGACCCATTGATCCTTGTCCTAATGTATCAATAGAATCTGAATGTGTTTGGTCGGTTTTCCATATGCCAGTTGTTATTTTCACTTAAAATGTTGTCCATTTCAAATAAAAGTGAGACACTTTGAGTAGTACCGGCCACATCGTGCCTCAAATTGAGGCAAGGTTGACTCATACCCGTCACAAGTGACCAATGGATCCTTTTTCTAAAGTATCAACACAATCCAAATACTTTTTGTCAGTTTTCCATATGCCAGTTTTTTTACTTAAAAGGGTGTCCATTTTAAACAAAAGAAAGACACTTTGAGTAATACCGGACACACCATGCCTCGGATTGAGGTAGGTTTGACTCATACACATCACATATGAATCATGGATACTTTTCCTAATGTATCAATAGAGTCTAAATGCTTTTGGTCGGTCATCCGTATGCCAATTGTTGTTTTTCTCTTAAAATGTTGTCCATTTCAAATAAAAGTGAGACACTTTGAGTGGTACCGGCCACACCGGGCCTCGGATTGAGGCGAGGTTGACTCTTAAAAGTCAAAAATGACCCATGGATCCTTGTGATAAAGTATAAACACAATCCCAATACTTTTGTTTGGTTTTCCGTATGCCAGTTGTTTTTACTTAAAAGGGTGTCCATTTTAAACAAAAGAAAGACACTTCGAGTGATACCGGCCACACCGTGCCTCAGATTGAGGCGGCGTTGACTCATACACATCACATACGACCCATGGATCATTTTCCTAAATAATGAAAAGAATCCTAATGCTTTGGTAAGTTTTATGTATGCTAGTTGTTGTTTTCACTTAAAATGTTGTCCATTTCAAATAAAAGTGAGACACTTTGAGTGGTACCAGCCACAACGTGTCTCGGATTGAGGCAGGGTTGACTCGTACACATCAAAAATGACCCATGGATCCTTGTGATAACATATCAACACAATCCAAATACTTTTGTTTGGTTTTCCGTATGCCCAGTTGTTTTTACTTAAAAGGGTATCCATTTTAAAGAGAGCTTAGATTGGGATCCAAGACGCCGAATTAAGAGTTTGATTGTCTCCGGAATCAAGGTAGGTGGTCTGTAGCCTTTTTTGAATTGTCGTGATGTTTTATATATGCCGGATTTCCACTCACCCAATGTTGGGATGTCGGGTCGAGGGGCTGTTCGGGGTCTTGGGAGGAGGGTGGTGATCTGTCAAGGGGGCTGTCTAGGGTCCAGGGAGGAGGGTGGGGGGTTGTCAGGGGGCTTTCTAGGGGCTGTCCGGGAGGATCTCAGGGGGATGTCCGAGGTACAGATAGGAGGGTGGGGGGGGGGGGGGTTTCCAGTGTCTAGGGAGGAGGGGTGCTATCCGGGGTCCAGGAAGGAGGAAGGGGGATGTCCGGGGTCTAGGGAGGAGGGTAGGGGGCTGTCCGGGGTCCAGGGAGGAGGGTGGGGGGCTGTCTTGGGGGCTGTCCAAGGGGCTGTCCAGGGGCTATCTGGGGTCTAGGGAGGAGGGTGGGGCTTGTCCAAGGTCTAGAGAGGAGGGGGCTATTTGGGGTCCAGGGAGGAGTCTGGGGGCTGTCCGGGGGCTATCTGGGGGTTGTCCGGGGTCCAGGGAGGAGGTAGTCGCTATCTAGGTTATAGGGAGGAGGGGGGATGTCTGAGGTCTAGGAGGAGGGTGGGGGATGTCTGGGGGCTATCTAGGGGTCTGTCCCATACACATGGGATGATATTTACATATTTTCTAAGAAAATTCTTTCAAGGTTAGAAAAATAATTTCAATATCTCAACTTCTAATCAGACCATAAATTTTCTAAATTCCAATAAAAAATTACATTTTCATTAAGATAGATAAAAAATAATGATAATGTGACCTACCTAATCACACATATATTCAAGAACAACAAATAAATAAACATTAAAGGTCCGTAATATCAGTCAAAAATGTAATGGATCAATTTGTCCCTCATCACCATCACTATCATCACTATCATTGTCACCCTCACCCTCGTCCTCATCATCATCCCCATCATCGTTCCCGCCCTCCTCCTCGTCCTCTTACTCATCCTCAGCCACATCATCACCATCCTCCTCCTCCTCGGCCTCCTCCTCACCCTCCTCCTCTGCCTCGGCCTCCTCTTCACCCTCACCCTCCTCTTCCATGGCCTCCTCCTCACCACCGTCTCAACCACCACTAGAACTACCACTTGGTGCACCATATATAGAATGCATCTATGACATATATTCATCATAAACAATGTTGGCCTCTGGTGGACGTTTTGGAAGTAAAACTTCCATCAGTTTCATAAATGCAGTGTTTGCCCTAGAAAAATGTTTTGCCGTCTTTGTGGCCCTTTTATCAGCCTGTTCTGCATGTGCCTTAACCTACTGCAACTCGGTGGCACTACAAATCGTACCTGAGGAGGGCCAATACCTCTTCGTAACTATACTATTCCCAGGTTGGCAACATACACTACCAGAGTGCTCATCTCCCAACACTTGATGTAAGTGATCGTTTGGCTCAAAATAGTCAGGTTATTAGCCATCAAGGACCTCTAAAGTAGCCTGTTACTAATATAAATAGATTATTAAGTTAAAAAATTAAAATTAAAATTTTAAATCTACAAATTTAAACTTACAATATGTTGCTGAGTCGGTTCATTAATGGCACTTCCATCTTTCTTCTTTCTACTCGAGCAAAACAGTTTTTCTCAAGGCACACATCCTTTTATATTCAATTTATGCCTCTACAATGACATTGAATGTAGAAACCCATAATTAAAAATAGGATTCAAAAAAAAAACATATTAATTTCATAACTAAAATATTATAACAACATTAGTAATCAAATAAATTGTCGAGGAAGCAAAAGAAAGTACAAGTCGTAAAGAAAGATTATAAACTATCATACCAGATGTCTCTCATGATCTAGCATCGTTGTATGTCCCAATGTGTGGACGTATTTCTTAGCATCGATGTTTCTTTTATTTTTTCCAGATGCATCCTAAATAAAATTCAACAATTAGTATTAACGAAAAACATGAAAATTTTCATTTAAATATCTCTAATTTTATTAATATATTAAATTGGATAGTCATACAATGAGTAATCATCTGTTGGTACTGTTGTAACGGACAATCATCCATGAGAGGGACGGCCTCTAACTCTGTGTCCACTCTAGCATGCCAGCCAATGTACAACTCATGCATATAAGATCTAAAAAGCTCACCTAAATCCTTTAGATGTGCTGGTCGTGCACCCTCACCATCGGGGAAATTAAACCACAGCTGACACCAAAATATTAATTCATATAAATACAAAATTTAATATATTTCATTAAATACAACATATTTTTTTACCCATATCTCTGCCCAGGATTTATCCTTGACTTCATTTGGTAGCTGTCTCCATGAGAGTAGGCTGAAAGGAATGATGTCGGAGTATTTGACAAGCGTCGCCAAAAAACTCCGACATTGTTGTCCGGATTTTTCAATCATCTGATTATCTTCATTGTAGTCCACCATTAACTACGTGTGGCGGTTCCACACCAAATGCATGCGTGTATGCCCCCGCCCCTGCCTCCTATTAGTAGATGTATCTCTTATGAAATAAAAACAAATATTTTATCAATACATATTATAATAAAAATAAATAATGGTGTAACAATTTCTTAGGGTTGTATAAGTATACCTGCGGTAGTATGATCAATGGGCGCTGCTGATCCGCAGAAATTGAAGGAACACCCTATACAGATGGAGTGGGTCCCAATGCATGCTCTGCAGGGACAGACTCTAGCATATAAGTAGTCGAAGAAGATGGAATATAAAATCTTGGATAGAAGGAAGTAGAAGTAAAAGAAGATGACAGGGATGGCTGGACAAATGCAGGATGGAGAGTGAGAATCATCATCGGATATGGTACAGATAGGTGAGGAGGCTCAGATGTAAGGGGAGGTGAAAACATGGGAGGGATAAATATCTCGTGTGTCCTTAATGACACCCCGGGATCAGAATTTGGGATGGATGGTATGTCATTCGGAGGGGTAGGGTCTAATAAGGTATGTCGACCAGGTCGTCTAGCTCCCGTACCACCCCCCTTGTACGAACACCCCGAGTACTGGGACCACTACTAGGCTGCTCATCAAATAATTGTCGCCTAATAGATGGATCCTGAAAAAATGTTTAAAAAAATTAATCACATTACATTATATATTATTTAAATAAATATATTTGAAATAAAATACTCACTGTAGTCACTAGTAGTGGAATGCCCAGCTCAGCCATGTGACGACTGTTGTCCATAATCTGTTTTCGTTTCCTCTCTTCTATTGGTTTCATTTTCCTTCATTTGAAAACAAATATGTAAGTAAATAGAAAAGGATAACTAATGTGTAACCCAAAAAACAATATAAATGAGAGGGAATAGGGGGATTCATGGATAATTTAACTAACCATAGTTTTAGGTAAGCTTGAACAAATATATAAAAATGTAAATAAATCGTACAAGATGTAATAAAGAAATTTAATTCATAGTAGGATTATTATTTACTAAGTATTATCAGTCTATTAAATTAATGGAACATTGATTCTACCAGATTCATAAGTGGTGAAGCAGTTGTCAAAATTAAGGAAACATTTAATTTCTTTAGCTCAGGTAGATGATGCAGGTTTTAATACATGTTTTGCAGAAGAATAAAAACCATCATGTTCATTACCTGATAAAATGTTAAAGGGAGTTCTTTGAGACATAAAAATTTTATACAAATCAAAGTTGAAGCATTTAAATTTTCACCAAGTTAGAAATGTTGGTTTCGTAGGGTTAAATACAGTTCAATTACAAATTACAAAATGCAATTCAAATAAAAATTCCAACCAATAAACATTGAAAATGCACATAATGGTCAAATCAGATACACCATATTTATAAAAAATATTAAATAAATTTGAATATTACCAACCTTAACAACCCAACTCGAGGTAAAACAAAATAATTGAGAACATGGATGGATGATTCTATATATTTTCCACCACAGCATCAGGTTCCCAATCAACTCTGAAAATTGACCTATTAGAGTTATAAAAGGACATAAATGGATTGGTTCTAATGGAAGTAGGGACAGTGTCAATTCCATCATCACCATCATCAAAAATATGTCTTGGAATTACTTCGACTATGACACCAAATTCAGGTTAAAGTTGGTCTTTGACATAAAAAACTTGTTTATCCATTGATTCCAATACATATGGTTCTTCAGTAGCAAGAGTGTGAGTCATATTAATTACTCGAAATCCACAATCATCAATAAATGTGCCATGTATCATCATTGAATCAATTTAATGTAATTTTTTCATCGTGACTCATCCATGAGAGTAATAATCCAATATTATTATTTTTTCAACAACTCCATAATAACCCACATTTTTAAATCACGGTCTACTATCTGATGCATTGTCAAAACAATCCATTTTGGTAGTAACCATAACACCATCATGTTGTGTTCTCATGTTCTTTTCTTATTCAATGACAATAAATTTGTACTCATTGATAACAATTGATTTACAGTCACGAACCACGGTATTATGACTAAAATCCAAAGATCTTATTTCCTCAGAGACAGAGTGAGTAGGAAAAATCAATACCTACAATATAAATGAATATTAAACTTAATTAAATATTGATTTAATTATTTCAAACAGTAATATATTTACCATCAATTTTAACCAAGAAAAAAACTCTTTTCTATGAAAAGTCTCCCTCCATCTTAAAGATAATGAATGATGATTTCTATTTATCATTGTTTTATGTTATCTGCAGATAAAAAATATGAATAGATTAACATATATATATATGTAAGATATACATATTCAATTAAGTTACCTGATGTAGTCATCGAACAAATCACAGTCGAACAAAATTGTGCGATCTGCCATCTCCAACTCTTCAAGGCTTAATGTCTTCAATGTATATGATCCAGAAATTCATCTTGTTTGAGGAAGTGATGGAAAACTAGGTTCAATTTTCTCATACTATTCTTCTTCATTTCCCATTGGTTTGTTCATTCTTTTAGTAATATCAGAAAAATATATTGAGCATAAATCTATATATTCTTGAGCCAAGTAACCGTTCAGGATAGAACCTTCAGGATGATTCTTGCTTCAGACATAAAACTTTAATGTTTACATATTTCTTTCAGTTGGATACATCCAATGAACAGAAACAGGTCCTCCGAGAACTATTTTAGTGGGAATATGGACAGTCAGATGCAGTATGCATGTGAAAAATGATGGAGGAAATATTTTCTCCAACTCACACAAAATTAATGGGGCATCTGTCAAGATTTTTTACAAGAAGGACTTGGACAACTTATTGGCACAAATATCTCTAAACAAATGGCACAACTGAATAACAGTCACCCTTAAATTATTGGAAAAAAGATGATGGATTTATATTGAAATCAACTCATGTAGAAGAACATGATAATCATGAGTCTTCAAATATTTTATCTTCAACTCTATTATGTTTACCCGTTTAGATATGTTGCTTGAATAGCCATCAGAAACTCTAATAGTCTCTAATACTTCTAAAAATTGTTCTTTCCGTAGGTTTCATCACATAATAAGCACAGGGAACTTTCCATTTATTTTCACTGATACACACAGGATACAATTCTGGTCTGATTCCCTAATCCATCATGTCACACCAAGACCATAAATCATCTTTAATCTTTCCCTTAACATTTATAAGTATCGAAAGAAAAATTTCACATATATTCTTTTCAATGAGCATTACATCTAAGAAAAGACGTAAAAAAATTGGTTGACAAATAAGGCAGGTCAAAAAAATATACTCCTCTTCCTCCAATTGTAACAGGTTTTAGTGGAAACATTCTTTCTCTTTCCAGATTTCATTTGACTCTTCCCAAATGAATAACTGAAATCTTTCAATTCATTAATCACATCAGTTACATACATACGCTAAGGTGGATCATCAGTCTCTATGGTATTATCAAATATTTGAATATTATTTCTATATGTATGGTCCATTGGCAAGAATTTTCGGTGTCCCATAAAGCTGAAACTACTGCGATGTTTCAGTATTCTAGATCATTTATTCTTCATACAAACAGTGCATGACAGTTTTCCCTTCATGATCCATCCAGACATCATGGAATAAGCTGTAAAATCATTGATCATCCACATAAGCGCAGCACACATCTGAAATATTTCTTTCGAATATGCATCGTATGTGCGCACACCCACATCCCAAAGAAGTTTCAACTCTTTTATTAAAGGTTTCATGTATACGTAAATATCAATGTTGTGATCAGAATGGCCAGATATGAGTATACTCATAAAAGTGGAAGGTTTTTTCATACACAACCATGGGGGAAGATTATAAATGTGTATAAAAATTGGCCATGTGTTGTGCGAAGTAAGCATCTGTCCAAATGGATTAAAATCGTTGCATGAAAGACCCAGCCTCACATTACACACGTCAGCTAAAAAATAAAGATATCGAGAATCAAATATCTTCCATGAAAATTCATCTGTAGGGTGAACTAACTCATCATTATTCTTCTTTATCTTGGTATCATTCCATCTCATTTTTATTGATATTTCATTATACAGAAAAATATTCTAGAGTCTAGGGATCAATGGAAAGTTCCACATTACTTTTTTTGGCACGCGGGATGGTGTTCTATCATATTTTGACTTCCAGCGGAATGTGCCACATTTTATACAATCATTTCGTTCAGTGGCTTCCTCCCATAATAAACTATAATCTTTCGGGCAAGCATGAATTTTGTTTCTTGAAAATCCATGTTCCTCAACTAATTTCCTTGACAAATAGTGGTTTTAGGGAATATCTGCATCATCTGAAAGTAAATCCTTCAAGAAGGTAAGAATGTAATCGATTACTGTATTAGAAATCACATACATAGTTTTTCCATGAAACAATCGGATTAAAAATTCCAACTTTTTCATTTTATTGAATTTTCGATATACTGGAGTCGTGGTAGCATCATTCAATTTTTTCACCATGTTAATATCATCATTTTCATTAGATGCATCATCTGTCCTCATATCGAAGTCATCTTGAGTCGAAATATTTTCTTTTTCATGATGATGAATAAATGGAAACCGATCATCTAACAAATTCTCTAGTCCAATCCTCTCATTTCGATCATCAGAAATTTGAGATTTCATTTTCTCCCCATTGTGATACCACACATAGTATTTTTCTTAAAAACCATATTTGGTTATGTGGTATATGACTTCTTCACGGCTCAACCAAGGTCTACCAATACAATTGGAACATGGTCCGTGTATGAAACCACTATTTGAAGCATTGTAAAATGAAAAATCAAAAAATATCTCCAAATTATTTTGAAAATCGCTTGAGATCCGATCGGTTTCATACATACAAATTCTATCCATTCTATAAAAAGAATTATTATAAGTCATTTCGTCATAATCAATTCAATAAGATTAAAGTTTAATCGAAAATATATTTAAGTAATAATGACAGCGATCTATATAGATAGTGAAATAAATAGAGAATGGTTGATAATAGAAGGATATACTTATAACTAGCTCTAGGGGTGGGGGTTGTCCAAGGGGATGGGGTGGTGTGCAGGGGGGCTATCTAAGGGGGTGGGAGGGCTGTCTAGGGGGTGGGATGGTGTCCAAGGGGTTGTCCAAGGGGGTGGGGTGTCTAGGGGGTGGGGTGTCCAGGGGGTGGGGTGGTGTCTGGGGGGGGGGTTGTCTAAGGGGGTGGGGTTGTCCGGGGGGGGGGGGTGTCCAGGGGGGTTGTCTAGCGGGTGAGAGGGATATCCAGGGGTGGGGTGGTGCCCAGGGGGTTGTCCGGGGGGTGGGGGATGTCCAGGGGGTGGGGTGGTGTGGTGTCTAGGGGGGATATCTAGGGGGCGTGGGGGGGGGGCTATCCAAGGGGGTGGGGTGGTGTCCAGGGGGGGCTGTCCAAGGGGGTGGGGGTGTCTAGGGGGTGGGGGTGTCCAGGGGGTGGGGTGGTGTCCAGGGGGGTGGGGGTGGAAAACTCCCCTCCCTCCCTCGACATCCCACATCCCCCTCCTAAGTGAAATTTGTATAAGCAAATCATGATCAATTTTCTTGATCCCATCTGACCATACCATACCACCAAAGGAATACCCTATAACTCAGAAATATTCTAATGTTATACATAATCCCATAGGACATAATTAATATATGGCCAATCTCATCATCCACCCTCATCCACATCCCAGCATAACACCCCTCTAGGTTGTAACCATACACCATAGGCCTCAAGGAACTCACATACCAATTTCTAACATACCCAACTCACTCAATAATATAACCCTAAAGATTCACTCAAACCATTATCCCTTTCAAACACATTCCATGTACTACATGAACAAAAAAAGTAAGGACGTCACCATATATCTTCTTATAACGAGGTGTCACTACAAAAAAATCTTCCAAATCAAAACAACACTAAGACAACATCTTAAATTTATCAATAGTGACAGTAAGATGAATAATAAAAATCAACAAAATAGGTTATCAAATTATACATGAAATCGATGAATCATATTTCTACTAAACTATACATGAAATTACCCATAAAACTAGATTCATTATAAAACCAATACCTCTCATAATTGAGATAACATAATAAAAAAAACAGAACCACAATTATTCAACACCTTAAATGGGTTTTCACTATCCACATGGCACACTAGAATTCCTTACTGTACAAATGTAAAGGATTCCCACTAGAAGGAACTTCTACCCAAGGCCCCCATCACATTAAATAATATAAAACCTCACTATCATGATCAACTCTTGCAGAAGGGTCTTGTGGAAAGGGAACATAATAGGAGAAATATAAATACAGGAAGAAGAATACCATGTAGATCTCATTTTGGTGAAATCAAAAGAATTAACAAACAGAAATAGATACACTACATTCCCCTTAATGATTAAAAGTGTAGAAGTAAAGAATTATCTGATTTATTTCAGAGAGATCATCGAGAGATACCTTGGGGTGAAGAGAGAGCTCTTGAGAGCATAGGGGGTGATTAGATTTATGGATGCAATCACATGGAGGGATTCTGGATGTGCAGCTATTTGGGGGAAACATTCCCAACGGTTTTTTAAAACCATTAGGAAAGAGTTTATTTATCAATGGTTTCAAAAAAACCATTGGTATATATATATATATATATATTTTCCCAATAGTTTGAGTAAACCATTGGGAAAATCTTGTTCTCATCCCGTTATCTCAACGGTTTGAAGAAACTATTGGGAAAAATTAAGTCTACCAACAGTTAATTCAAACCGTTGGTATACAGGTGTTGGGAAAGCACAATTTTCCAGTAGTGTCTATCAATTACGAATGACTCTAAATATATATATATATATAATGAATATATATGATATTTATATCATTATTAAAATTAATAAGGTTTTTGAAACATTATCGATGCATAAGGACCAAAACTACTAAACCAAAATTCTCATGAAAAAAGAAACCGTTTACACCCAAAAATAATGGTTTCAATATAAAATTGATAATAAATGTGTGTCAAAATGTTATAATTAGATCATATATGATATTGGAAGAATTTCAAAGGTTTTTGGTATAAAATTATAAAAAAATTAAATTTATTATACAGGAGGTTAGAGAACTTTAAGATCATGTCAAACTTTTGGTAAGGGAATTTTATCTTACTTTATTTACTATGAGACACATGAAATATTCACCAATTGATTATATTATATGGTTTATATAGTTCAAATTAATGTATTTTTTATTCTTATCATGATAATTATAGATATTTACATATCCCTCTAATTTTCCCTTTTTTAGGAGGTTAGGATTCAAATGTTACCAAAGTGGTAAGGGATTTATGTTTCAATCCCATTTTAATATGGATTTTTAATTATTGAATTTCCATTGAATGAAATTATATAATCTTTTCATAAAAACCCCATTAATTTTTTTCTCCTCTATAAATTTCTTTAGAATAAATTTTTTTCTTTCAGTTTCCTTACTTTATATACTCACGACTCTGGAAGAATATTTTTAAGGAAAATAAATTTACTTCTCTTCTCTCTTGAAAATAATTTTTCTTCTATGTACAGGTTTCTAAAAATGTTTTCAAAAATGTTTTTATTTTAATATATAACTGTGTAAAGTAATTTTAACAAATATTTTATTTTTAAAAATTGATTTAAAAGGAATCTTCTTGTCATTTTATGAATGAGGCACTTTTTTAATTTTTACAGAAAATGTAAATGGAATCTTAGTTTTAATATTCCAAATATGAACATAATTTCCCACCATCATAAATACACAATTATCAAAATATTCCTTTACTAGTTTATGAGGTTATTATTTTAAAAAAATACTTAATATGTGGGAAATTTTTATATTT
The DNA here is from genome assembly GCA_963277665.1 of Viscum album. Classification (NCBI taxonomy): domain Eukaryota; kingdom Viridiplantae; phylum Streptophyta; class Magnoliopsida; order Santalales; family Viscaceae; genus Viscum; species Viscum album. The sequence continues at coordinate 1,657,637,252 of OY728128.1, forward strand.
TAATATGTGATTTAAAAATGAAAATTTTATTTTCCTCACAAAATATTATTGTGATGTTTTAAAGGAATTTTTCATGTATGTTAACATCCATGATGTTACTATGTATTTACTGGGTATATGACCCAATGATTCCATCATTGTTATTTTTCTTGATGTTTTATGAGTAAGATCATAAAATATTGATGAATCATATTTTCTTCTCTATGGGTTATGTTTTGAAAATGTTTTCATAATCTTAGGTCTTACATATGAATGGATTTTTTATTGTGTGATGGGTGCGCCAAGAATTATATATCCCACAAATACATTGGGTAAATATTAATGTTTTATGAGAAAAATGGAACACAATAGTTTACTACATACATGAAAAAAGTGGGAACATGATGGATTATACCATGTCTAAACAAAGAAGGTACACAAGAGGTTATCCTAAGCCCAAAGCAGATACATGGGTAGTTCAGTAAAGAAAAACATGTTATGAATATCATGTTGGGTAGCCTTGAAATTAAATTTCTATGATTATGATTATTATTCACTTTATTCTACTCTTTTATGAAATGATGTTATGCCAGTGTTATACACTCATGGATTATGTTCTTCGATTCCTTTATGATTCATGTCTTATTAACAGGCATGTTTTATTCCATGACTCAGGTATATGTTATAATAATTATTGGGTATGATTTTAAAAGTTTAATCTCTTGTTATCATACCCTTAATTCTCATGTTATGATTAAATTATCCATGATATCTCCCTTTTTCACCCTTAAAGGGTATTTGAGAACATGATTTATTATGTTTTATTTCCCCTAGGATATAAAGAAATGTTTTAAGCATGATATGTCTATGAAGGGTGTTGGTTATGATGAACTAAGTGGGAGGTGATGTAGTTAGTTTTTTCTATATCTTTGATTCTAAATACACAACACCCATATGATTATATCATGTATCATAATGTAATTTATTGAATATTCACCTAATATGATGTGATATTTATGTATGAAAATTATGGGTCACTATTGTAAGTATCATATTAAAGTTTATATACCTTTGGAAACTAGGATTATAAATCATTTGTTACAACCCTTAGGATAATCCAATGTATATGAGAACTTCCTATGTTCCAGTAAAAAAATGTTTTTGTTTTTCTTAGAAAAAACACCACTTTTTGTATACTATAAGTGGATGTGGTTTTGAAACATATTCATTATGGGTAATAACCCCAATAAATATTGGTCAAGTATATCTCAACCATCATTCTGGTTCATGGAGAGTGTTTCTATACTGCACAACTGATTTGACACTCCTAGGGGATATGTCTTGGATAATTCATGTTTTCTTTACAAACTATTTTGAAGGATTTGAATAGATTATGATCATTGATGACCTATTTTAAGTCTAAAATATCATATATTGAAAAGAATGCGGCATGAATTAAAAATATTATGAATGATGTTTTTTTATTGACCACTTTTATAAAAAATTCTTGATGGACTAGATAACCATTTTTATTTTTTTAGGGACTATACTGAAGGATCTATAAAAATTAATGTTCTATGAAAATATTATAAGTGTGAATTCTGGAAATAAAATGTTTCATTATTAGTTAATATAATCTCTAGAGAAGGTATATTGATGTATCCATCAAAGATGAAAGTTATTAAAAATTTTATCATATAAACCATTGTGACTTGAAAAACTGTATTTTTCTTAATTTTGATTGATAATATCAATACATTGTGGATAATTCATAATGTCTATATAATCAAATCACCATGTTTACTTATAAGGGAGATAAGTTCTTTTGAAAAGATGAATATGAAGAAAATTTCAAGTAACTGGATAAAATATTAGTTAGCGAACCTATACGTACATTACTCTATTGTTGAGAATGGTTTGTGATCTATAATGATTCATCAAATAAGAGAATGTGATTTTTCCTCACGTAGAATGATATGGTGATAGCTTGTGATTCACTCTAATTTAAGGATCATGAGAAAAATAACTCATCCCTTTATTTGGAGATATCTATGGTAACTTATGTATTAAATATAAGGAGGCATTATAATTATGGAGATAGGTGTGATATAAATAATAATAATAAAATCATAAAGTATAAATTCAATAAAAAATAGATGAACATGGTCTAGAGAATATGGTTGGAGTTGATTAATGATTATGAATTTTCAATACATTACCAACTTAGGGAAGTGAACAAGTTGGTTGATGCTTTGATTTTAAAGGATCATGTTATCTCTTATATAATTAGAATCACAAAAGATCTAATATTTTAGTATTTTAAAATGATGGGTCTAGAAATATAGAAGGAATGGGAGAAATATTTTCTTTCTCAAATGTCTGTACGACAATCTATCCATGTAATGATTAAATAGGTGTAGAAGGAAGATATGATACTATAAAATATGGTTATATGTGTTCGTGATTTAAACCTTAAATGTAATGTAATGATAATGTTTAGGAACCATATATATGTTCCATCTATAATAGTTTTAGAGAAGGATTTATTGGATAAAGCTCATAGTTTATCATTTTATATTAAGTTGGTAAATACAATTATGAATAAAGATCTAAAAGTGTATTTTATAGTGGGCGAGCATGAAAAGAGATACCTCAGAGTATTTAACTTGGTTTTTGGTAAGACATAAAGTTTTTTCTTAGATATAGAATTATGAGGGTATGTTACAACCATTTCCGATATGAGAATGGAAATGGGAAAATGCTGCCAGGGAATTTGTCATTGGACCCCCCAAAATTTCTAGATTCCATAAATATATTTCTATTGTGTTCAATCATTGTACAAGGTTATTACACTTCATGGTTAAAATAGAATATTTATCCCTTGATTAGAGTTCAATAAAATATATTAAATAAGTTGTAAGGTTGTATAGTGTACCATATTATTTTGTATAAGATCGAGATCCAAGGATTACCTTGATGTTTTGGAGAATTATTCAGTAGGATATAGAGATATAGTTTAGTTTCAGTATATCTTATCATCCTTAGATAGATTATCAGTATGAGGGAGACATTTAAACCGTAAAGGATATGCATTGGTCTTCTTATATGGATTTAAAATGTGGCTGGGATTAAATCATTCTTGTAGAAAATTTTTATTTTAAAAAAGTTTTCACTCGATAATTAAGATTGATACTTATGAATACCTATATGAAAATAAGTGTATAAATACAATATGTTGGGATGAATTTGGAGAAACAAAGTGATCAGGACTTTAGATAGCTAGGTAAATGGCTAGAGAATTCAAATCCATTTAGTATCAGATCAATGATGCTCAGAGTCAAAAGAAAATTTATGCTGAAAATAATCAGTGAAATATAGAATTTTTAAGTTTTTGAGAAGGTATTCCTATAAATTTTCTTATTGAATTAGGTTATAATATTCAAAATTTAAGGAAATAAAGGTCATGGAAATATTTTCTCCTTTTATATTCTTTATTGAGTGGGGATGATATATTATATTTTGGTGCTTCAGTTGAATATTTTTCAAGTTCATGATGTCTTCCATATAGCTCTCCTAAGGAAGAACATAATTCATTTGTCACTTTTACTGACATTAAAGGATGTATCACATGATAATTATCTTTCCTATGAAGAAATATTGGCAGAAATCATGGATTCCAGAGATAAATTGCTATGAAACAAGACTACTCACCTAGGTAAAGTTCTCTAGGTGAATCTTAAATTCAAAAAAGAAACATGGGAACCTGGGGATATGAAAAAATGGACACATCTATAATTTCTTATTGGATTGAAAAAATTTCAATGTCAATATATATTATATTGTGTGTATAATCTAACACCGTAATATTTTATGACATATTTCACTTCAAATAAATATAATTTCCTCAATATCTTGTGATACAGACAACCCTAAGTCTAAATAAAGTGTAATATAATATAATTTTATAGCCTATCCATTAAAATAGAAGATTTAATATAAGTAAAAACATTTTTAAAATTATTTATAATGTTTTAAGATAATGAAAATGTATTTTCAAATAAATACTCAATTTTTAGTAAAGTTATTATATACTTTATCCATATAAATGGGTTTTCTTGTTTTTTATGAGAAAATAATAAAATTAATTTCATCCAAATTTTGAAAATTTATTTGAAATAAATGAAATTTATTTTTTAGATCAACATATTAAACTTTATTTATTGTTAAATTTTAGAATTTTCTGAAACGATTGTTTTTTAGTAAATAGTCAAAAAATATAGAGTTTTCAAATATTATCATATCATCTCATTAAAAAAAGTATATTTAAGGTCCCATTATATTTTTTATTTATTTATAATGTGACATATTTTAAATTTTGTTTAAAATAATCAAATTAATTCCTTTTTAATAAATAATTTTCAATATTTTGATATAAGTTGATTTTTATGCTTAAAAACCATTTTTCAATAAAGTGATTTTGTTGTGCATTTGAAATTTATATAAAATTTATTTATTATAAATATTTAGATTCAATCAGGAAAAATGGATGCCATATATATAATTAAATGGTTTAAATTTTTTAAATAGTACTTGTGTATTTTTTCATTATGAATAGTAATCGTGGAATATATTTATCAAATCGATAAAGGTAAAACTAAGTAAAAAACTGATATAATATGTCACAATAAATAAAAAATTTTAAATTATTTAACTTTATGGAATTAATTTAACCATATATACCCTAAATATTAATAAATTCCATTTTGGTTCCATTTTCCATTCATTGTAAAATTTATATTATTTTAATTATGGAAAATTACAAAATGTCACTCTCTTGAGTTTAATAACTCTAAAATTTCTTACATAAGGATACAAAGAGTATAAGTTTAGTTATAAATTTTTATATAAAATATAAATTAATTTTTCAATCATGGTAATTTTTTTTTAATTTTTAGTGATCAAATAATTACCGTAAATTCGTACACAATGTCTCTAATGTACTTTTACAAGCAGTAGAAAAATCATGTAAATGTTTTTTGAAAATCTAAAAGTGGTATTTTATTAGGGAGTTATAATTACCAATAAATTTTGTTTTTTAATATAATACATTAGATATATTTTTAAGGTTTATATTCTTATTCCATTGCTTTCATGTTATTTTTGAAGGCAAATTATGTGAATAGTTCTTAAAATGACAATAATAGTATTTTATGACAAAAATATTATATTAAATTATTTAAAAATCATAAAAATAAATAAATAGGACTATTATAATTATTAATGCTCTAAAATTGAATCCGTGTTAATTTATGAACCAATTTTAAACATATATGTAAATTTATAACCCTTTAAGATTGAAAGTTTTTTATCGTATTAAAGGCTAAAATTAGGTAAAGAAGACGTTAAACCAAACAATAAGAATAAAAATTAAAATAATACATATATAAATGTAATTTTTTTATTATAAATTTACCTGAGGCTCTATTTAATGGATTATATGTCCATTTGGATTCATTTTTCATGATAATTAATTAAATATATTTTTATCTTTTTAGAAATTCCAAGTTAGTCCTCTCCCTCCCTTATAAAAGGAAAACCATTCTCTCTATTTTTTTACACCACATTAAGCCATATAGCTTGACCGAACCCTTCCAAATTATATTATAAAATTTCATATCCAGCAATTTGATGTTTTTCTTTTCTTTAAATACCATTCTAGGTATCCTTAAGAGGATATCTAAAGGAGGCCTGCTGGAGAAGAGGCGGCCATCTTACCCAACCACTTTCAATTAATTTCTTCATATTCATACTCTAAATCAATGAAATTCACTATAAAATAATAATTTAACTATTTTAAATATATTGAAATGTCATTATGATTTAATAACCACTAATATCCACCCAGTATTTCATCAAATGAAAGTGTAAGTATAACTCATGCGTACGTGTAGACTACCGCCTCCCTAAAGCATACAATTCATTTTTCATCACTATCATTCATGGATTTTTATTATTATGGTTTTAATGTTTAAAAATTAAATATATTTCACTACTTTTATTATTTAATTATAATTTCATGTCTACCTTATTACCATCTAATCCGAACAAAAATGATAATGTTGCTCGTGTGTATGTGCGGACTATCACCTCAATGATTCGATGTGATTAATTTTTCATTCTCAAAATAACTTAATGATAGTAATGATTGATATAGTGAATATATATGATATATATGATATAATAATTATCCTATAAATTTTAATTATTATTTACCTTTATTTCATTATATCCATTGAAAAATGAAAGTAGTGTTCATGCGTACGTACGACATATCGTCTCATAGATTGGTGTAATTACTTTTTCAATCTATATCATTTATGAATGAAACTATATATATATAATATATATATAATATATTTTTACCATTATTAAAAAATAGATGATGGAGCCATGATTAATGTACAAGGACTAGAACTACCAGACCAAAATTCACAGAAAAAACAAAAAAGATAACACGCCAAAATGGTGATTTTAATATGAAATTATTAATAAGTGGGTGCTGAAATCATATAAGTGGATCATATATGATATTATATTTATTTAATTATAATAATTTTTTTATTATACATGATGTTAGTGAACTTTCTAAAAAAAAATTAAATTGACATAATGGATTTCGTCTCACTTTTATTTTAGTGAGACACATTTCATATTCACCGCATACTTCTATTATGTGTTTATATAATGGACATGAATTTATTTCATGATTATTATCATGATAATTACGTGGATACACATACATATATATATATATATATTATGAGATTTTTTTATAAAGTTAGCAAAGAGGTTATGGATTTAGGTTTCAATCTCATTTTAATCCAGATAGTTTATGCTTGAATTTTCATTGAAGGAATTTAATTATCCACGCTATATTAATGACTTTAATTTTATTATCCTATGTTTATTTATTTATAATATATTTTTTCCCTTCATTTTAATCACTTTTACTACTCAAGATACAGAAATAATTTTTTTAGGGGAAACAAACTTTATTTCCCTCTTAGGCTAAAAATCATTTTTCATCTATTCAAATGAATTCTAAAAAAATTAAAAAACAATATTAAATTAATATATTGTAAAAACCTAAAAATTATAAAATAATAACATTTTATTCAATAGGATATGTTACCCAAAATGTTGAGTTCTCTTACATTACACGCAATAATGAGATTCTTCGATAGCTTGTGTTACATACAAGATCAAGTTTTACCAAATAATATTAATAGTGTTATTTAAAATAAAAATTATTCACAAGATGTTAAATTGGAGTTTATGAATAATATTAAATAAATTATAAAAATATATTGTTTAATTCATTTGTTATCAATTAATTAGAAATTAATATTAAAACCAATTGAATATAAAGATAAAAAAACTTTTTTTATGTGCCAAAGCTGTTTTATACTAATAAATTAAATTAATGACTATTAGTGAATTATATTAATTAAATTTATATATTATATATTCAATAAAAAATTTACATTCATCAAATATATTTTATAGTCATAATATACGAACAAATCCAATTTTATGCATAAAAAAGTTGTATTTTTCTAAAAGCGGTTTTCCACCTTTTAATGACGCACATATTATAAAATTAAGTTTTTAAATTTTTTATAAAATTTATTTGAAAAAAATAAACCATTTTTAAATAAAGAAATTCAAAAATATCTTAGGGTGAATTTTTCGGTATTTTCTGAGTAGTTTCATTTTTTGATGACTAGTGAAAAATACTGAATTTTAGTTGAAAACTAAATTTTCTTATAATTTATTTATAATGCTAAAATATATTTTAAAATAGTTTTAAAGAAACATTAGAAAAATTATAAATATATTAATCCTATTTTTTTATTTTAATCATATTTTTATTGAATTTGTATAAAAAAACTAAGTAAACTTTTGAACATTTTCACTTTAAAAACATGCTTTCTTGTCCCATGTGTGGGATTAATTATAAATTAATTATTGACACTTGTGTGGATTTAATTTGGAAAAATGGATTCCATATTTGGAATAAAAATAATTTATAATTTATAATAAGATCAAATTAATTTTTTACCAAAGTTATTAGTAAAAGAAATTGAAATTAAGAAAAATGAGTTTACCAAGGGACTAAACATTAAACTTAAGAGTACAAATGACCTAACAACTCGTCCAAAACCTATTGTATATAAATATTTAGACCTTATACCTTATTTATCTAGTTTTATTTATTATTTTATATATTCTACATGGAAAAAAATATGGGTGTAATTAACTCTTTTAAAAAAATCAAGTTTGTCACAAACCCCACTTAGAAAAGGCCACCCCCTCTTCCCAATCTTCACACCATCAAAAAAATTGTTTCATCCAATACATATCCAAATAACTTATAAATTACATCACCTATTAATATAGTTATTATATTTGTATTAAATCAAAATTAGTAATACATTAGTGCAAACCTAGGGAGGATACCATAAGAAGAGGTAATGTTTATCTAAAAGAATTTTTATTTTATAACCCTATTAACCACCTTAAATTATTTTTTATATAATTATTATATAATAAAATAATTGTATTAAATATACGCATATGTTGTTATGTTATTTTTATGTCTTTAAACAACACACACTTCTTTAAAATGGGTTACGAAATCATCATTTGTTTGTACGGTGGACTACGTCCCCACAAACTGATGTCATTCATTTCTTCATTACCACTTATCAAGGTTGTTAATAATATTAGAAATAATATTTATAAAAGATATTTATTATATTTATGATATCTTTATGATTCTGTAGTTATAATACAACACATAACTTCATGATTTCCATTTTGTGGTTATATGATAATGTCTCTCATGTGTATGGAGGACTACCACCACGCGAAGGGATGTGATTCGTTCACACTTTACATGGAATATAATAAGAATGGTTTTAATAAAAATATGTGATATATATATATATAATTATTTTTATTTTTATTATTATAATATATATATATGATTTACTTTTATTTCTTTAAATATGATAAGAAAATGGAAACATTCATATGTATGTACGACCTTCTATCTCCATGAACGGTGTATTTCATTTCCAATGAATAAATTTTAGTTATTAATATAAATAAAAATATACTATAAATATATGATATTTACATATTTTTTTACATTCTAGATATTTTTAAATCATTATCGAAGTAATATAAATAAAAAATGACAAGTCAAAACATACTCAAAAAACAAAAAAAACGTTTTTACCCAAAAATGATGAAAATAATGAAATATTATTAATGATTTGGTAATAATATGTTATAGAAGTATCATATATGATATCATAAGTATTAATATGGTACTATAATAATTTAATTACATGGTTAAAACCATTATACATGAGGTTAAATCAAGAACAACCAAAAGGAAAGAGTGAGGTAAGGAATCTCTTCTCAATTTCATTTGAGGCATATTGTAATGTGATGATAATAGTTTCATTTATACGGGGTATATACTGCTCCTATGAAATTTTATATCATTAATAGTTCATTATTAAAGTCATTTTATGTTTCAATTGGAATTATTTCATTTAAGGGGATTTTAATTAAAAATTTATCAAGTGGTAAATAATATCATAACTCAATTTCTTTCACTAGGATATATTAATTTCTCATTGTCTTAAATATTCTAATATTATGTGTATAATTAATTTTGATTATTATATGTTTTATTTTAACTTTTTTATGTGTATTCAAATTTTATGAACATAATTGATTCATTGGTTTATTCTCACATCAATGTTATTACATTTGTAATGGTTTACTTCACAATCTAATTTTAATTGGTATTGTTTATAATTGAATTTCCATTAAAGGAAATTATTTTATAATTCATTAATAAACCCTTAAATTTTATTCTCCTATGGTTAGTAAATATATTTTTCAAGTAATAGTACCATTTTTTCACTATTTGGTACTTAAAAGTTTTTAGAAAATATTTTAAAGAAAATCTAAATTGATTTTTATATTTGATAAAAAATATGATTTCTTCCAAAACCATGTTTTATTAAAATATTTTAAAACATTAAAATTAATTTATTACATAAATTTTTAAAAAATGGTTTAAAAGAAATTTATATTAAAATTTTAAAATAATTCCCATTTTTTTTACCAAAAATGTGAAAGGAACCTTCGTTTTAACTTATATGGAAGGTACAAATTTACCTATAATCATTTCTTTGAGGATTACTTTTCATGTTTATGAGGATATTTTTAAATAAAATGTTTTTAATGTTATTTTCAAAGAAAATTCATTTTAAAAAAATTAAAATTAAAATTATCTTTTCATTAATAATGTTTTTAAATATATTTTTATGGTATATCTATTCATTAATGATAATAAGCCTTTTTTTAATCCACTTGGGATATGTTGTATTGATGCCATCCTTATTTATCCTTTATATGGTTTATGATTACTTTGACAAAGGATATTATCGACATTAACTTTTTTTATTCATTTTTGTAGTCCCCTTGAAATATTCATTTTCTTATGATCATTTGATGTTAAAGTTACCCCTAAATATGCTTATTATTCATCATGGGTAGGATTATTTCTTAAACAATATATCATTACTACATACTTTGTTTTACATTGAAAGTTATTTGATTGACAGGGGAAATTTTGATAAATCTTTATCCTTTACTAATTATAGATATTTTATATTAAGTCATATTGATTCATTAATTATATTGATTATTTGATATATGAGGAATAATTTGAAAAAGTATGGTATGAGTTGGGGACCATTTCAAGTAATCCCCTCAATGCATTGGTAGTCTCAAGGGGTGAAATCAGTCGACCACAATACCTATGTGTTTGTAAAAAAGTAGTTTTATAATTACTTGTGAAAGGTATTGAAAGTAGTATGTTAATTCTTCTTATGAAAGGTCTTGACAGTAAATGATTCATGTTCCTAGGAAACATGACATCTGATATTTTAACATTACCTTCATTCAGATTTAGTTTTTATTATCCATGATATTTTCCCTATCAAAAAATATATTGATGAATTTCATTCTTAGATTATGGATTAAATGTATGTGTTCTCAGTAATTTACCATTTTATATTGATTCTACATTATCTTATCATGATATTAAAGTTATTTAAATAGAATGTGTATTCAGTTATTTATCATGTCATACTATTATTCTCATTGAGTCAATGTTGATTCCATTGTACTTAACCCTTACTGAGCATTTGATCTCACCCTAATTTTTTCCCTTTCCCCAGGAATCCTTGAAGTTTATTCTAACTGATATGTAGGGATATGATAAATTGAATAAAGTTATTCTCAAAATAAAATGAAAAATATATTTTAATTTTGTGTATTCAAATGTATTGTAAGACTCATATATGTCTCTAGTATAACAAGACTACTAAACTCTTTGGTCATTATGAATATGATTCCTTGTGTCTTATGCTAATGTTATAATAGTAATAACTAGCTTCGGGATTTCTAGGGTAGATTCATTACAATTGTTATCAGATGAAGTTTATTAGAAACCATGAAAACTAGATTTATGAAAACATAGATTAAAACACACATCTCAATGATAGAATTTGAGGACAAGTATAGAATAACATCTTGATGTCTTGGTAAGGTAGAGATTATGTGGACTTTACTAGGAATACATTCGCTACTACAAAACCATTTTTTTACAGTGCTGGTATTTATCAGTGCTACAAATAAAGCATTGATAAATGAAATCTTTATCACTACTGAAGAAGGAACTGATAAATTTAACCTTTTATCAGCACATTTTTTAGCATTGATAAATGGAAAATTTATGATTGCTTTATTTTTTTCACTAATAAAGGGTGCCCTTTATCTGGTCTTTTTGTTAGCACTGATAAAGGGTACCCTTTATCACCACATTATCTTTAGGAATTATAAAGTTATATGTTATCAGTGGTTTTTAGCATGGATAAAGGTCCGAATAAATAAAATAAAATAATAAAATAAATAAAAAATTATTTTATTAAAAAAATACAAATTTTATTAATAAAATAATTATTGGTAAAAATAAATAAATAAATTATACATTATTAAATATTAAAAAATTTATTAATTAGATAACTATGATAATTAATGTTAATAAATTGTATATATTAAATATATAAGTATATATTAATGTATATAAATATGATTTATATATTAAAAAATATTAATTCTCTTTACATTAAATAGTAATATATTTAGTGAATAATGGTTTGTATTTAAAATTTAATATCAATTAAAAATACTAAATATTTGCATAGTGTAATAGATATATAATAGAATGTGTTGTTTGATTTTTCAGTTTAATATAGATCAAATGTGTGTTTAATTGATTTTACATGTACTTAATTAATCCATTTTTATATACAATGCACACACACAAAACTTATCCATTTTTTCAATATTTTTAAATTGTGATTATTTTTAATTTATTCAATTTCACTCCTTTTTAACATATATGCATGCATAATCATATAATTAGATATAAATATTATTTTTAAAAAATATTTCTATAATACTAAATAATTAATTATAAAATTATAATTAATATATTTAACAAGTAATACATTTATTATATTTATATTTATATATATTAATTAAGGATATATATTTATAATTTTTTAATTATAATTATAATTATAAATCATTAATAAGCGCTTAAGTAATAAGCGTTGATAAAGGTAAGCCTTTATCTCTACAAAAAAAAAGTGCTGATAAAATGAATTTTTATTAGTGCTAAAACTTTAGAGATGATAAATATGGATTTTATCAGTTATTTTTTAGGGATGATAAAGAACACCCTTTATCGACGCTTATTTATAAGAGATAATAAAAGTTTCCAGATCCATTTAAAAACCCTAACCATTTTCGAACTCGTTGTGATATCAGAAGCATTCCATAGAAGCCACCCACTACTGGTGCTCCTCCTTAGTTGATCTAAAGCTCAAATCACACCCCTCGACTGCCTTCAATTGCTCGATCATCATCTAAAATCATGTGTTTCATTGCATTTAGGGATTTTGAAGTTGATTTTCTTCTACCTATCAAGGTAGACCTTGTAATTTTCTTTGTGTATTTTTCATTTCGTTTTTCATTTCTTATTAAACAATGTAATGAGTTATTTTTGGTATGGTCCTTATATACTATTTTACTTTAAGATTATGAAAACAATTATTTGTTTATGATTCGTTGTTTGATTGAATACTGATTTGGATATCCTGTTTTGGTCTTTTTTAATTTTTGTTTTGAATCAATTTTTTTCATTGTCTACATATGTACCCCAGCTTGCTCCACAAGCTAAATTTTTTCATTATTCTGAAATCATCGAGAATCACCTTTGGTTAATTCATTCTCATTATTAGGTATGAAATAATTGATTCACAACCATAATTTATTCTAAATTGTTCATATGGAAATCTTGAACATTTCAACCACATCCAATTTATTTGTTATAATCATCATATTAGTCATTATGGTAAATTCATCAATAAATGTGATGAAATAAAAATCACCTTGAGTATAATTGTGTCTCATGGTTAAAAAAATAAAAATGTTTCAACTGAAGATGATTGTTGGGATGAATTTACACTATTTTATGACTGCCTTTAATGATTTTCCCTTTTGGATTGTCTCATAAACAATTCCCATTTTTCTTTTGATATGAGTTAAGTCACTCAACACATCTCAATTTTAAATTGGTTCCAAAATTATTTGACAAATATTACTCAACCTTCTATGAAATCATTTGTTCTCATCAATTGAAATCAGATAGCTGGAATGGATAGACTCTACATTTGGAAAGTGATTCCCACTGGTCCTATCACATGGGTTAACAATCATTCCATATTTTATCATATTTAATAGGAATTTTTTCTTTCTAAATAAAACCTCACTAAAATCATTACATAGTTAAAATAACCTAAAAAAATTGTGTTTATGACCATCAATAAACAACAGACCTTATAACTTCAAAATTAGTATGGGGTTGTATTTATTTTACTTTGTTTTGATATTCTTCTATAAGGTTTACATATACTTTTATCAATTTATGTTTATCATATTAAGATATATATTCATATATATATATATATAACTATAACAGTTCGGTGAGGGGGAGAAATACAATGAAAATATTTCTCTTTACTAGTAGGGAATAACTCAATGAGACTCGAACTTGAGACCTCATCGAGACCCCATATATTTTCTACCAACCAAGATGGAACCTCGGGGAATATATTGTAATGTTATGGTTCTGGAAGCCGCCCATAGATGCCTCGTACCCAGTTGGTCACATAGCCTCAAGCGCATTTTCTGAATGCCAATGGTTGCCGACTAGCAGCGAGGGCCTTGGGTGTGATAGTAGGGAAACTATTCCCTCATTGGCAGAGTAACATAGTGGAAGTAAACAGAAACAAAAAGAGGAAGTAGTAAAAATACCATACAATAGTAAATAGCAGAAGACAGAAAGTAAGAAAAAAATAGGAGCACATATATAAATGATCCATGATATATATGTCTATGGAAGAAGTCAAACAAAACACAATGCTGGAATATAGTACTAAACCAAGTATAAAAGAAAATAGATAAACTCCTCAGTATCAAAAGCCCAAGATTGGTCTCATGCTCCCCAGCTCCTCGGCAATCAAGTACCTAGAGTGGAAGGGCGCTTTCCCTTATCTATACCTACAACAATATAATCAGTTTGGGCCCAAAAGCATGGCCCAAACAAGGTGTGAGACTAATCATAGTATGAATCCACCAAAAGATATATGCCTAATAGTCAGTGAATATATATGGAATTCAATAAGTAAAAAGAAGCAGTAAACAATGAAATACTCAGCAGTAAACATTCCCACAGTTCAAAGCATTCAATTTCATATATCAAGTAAGCAGCCAATCAAAGAAGGTAAACCTTAGGGAAGTACTCTCAACCTAACCCCTCAGGTTCAACAAAAACAACATAGGAAACCTTCTGGTAAGTACACAAAATCTAACCCCCCGAGTTCAACTTAAGAATAGACTCTATGAGGAAGAACTCACAGTCAATTACCCCAATAGTCTTGTATCAGTAACTAAAAGGCACTATGGGTAAGAACTTATGTCTCATTCCCCCTGTGGCCTGCGTCGAGGAAATACAGACACTCTAAGGAAGCACTTATATCAATTCTCCATATGGTCTCGCATCAGAAAAGTAAAACGAACGCTCAGGAAAATCCCTTACGTCCATTCTCCCTATGGTCTAGTACACCAGGTTCCCATGGCCCTATGTAAGTCAATCAAGAACATCAATGAAATACGGACAAAGTAAACCTCAATAACTACTTGGATAACTGTCTACAACATAACAGAATGTTAGATAAACAATCACTCCATCCTACAATACTAGGCATGGGAAACAAACAAGGCATCCTAACATGCTAATATGAACTAAACGGTCGTAAAAAAACATACATGGGAAAACAATTCAAAATCATAGAAATTAACCTAATTCACATTTAATTAACCTCTACTCAATCATACAAGCATAATAAGAAATTAACAGGGCTAAAACAGTAAACACGCAATACCCCGTTCAAGGGTATTGGGAAATTTTGCACATATAACTCAAAGACTATCTACGGAAAGCCAAAAACCTCCTACCTTGGTGTTTGGAGATCGATATACCTGAACCTCAAGCCTGAAATCTCCCAATAACACCGTAGATCTACAAAATCATCTAAAACACTCAACTGAAGTTAACTTGAGAAAGAGGAAGAATCAGAAAATGAATCTCTAGAAGAACGAATATCTTATTGTGGCGATCCCAACGCAATCGACGGTGAACAAATCGGAGAACCGGTGCTCGATCGGGGGCTCAGAGAAGATCCACAGCCATACATCGCTCTCAGAGGAACTTGGTTGAGAAGGAGGGATTTATTCCAATTAGATGCTACCCTGGTACATTTAATGAAATAAAAATAAAGTACACAGCATGTACTTTAGAATTACATGGAATGTACTTGCCTTTATCGGCCCCCGCATTTGGCGGTCTCCAGGTCACCACACACATCCATGTGCATGGCAGCTACAAGTCCATCCCATGGCTACCCGCGGTAACCGAGTACAAGGTGTGTACTTATAAAGTACACGGTGTGTACTTATAAAGTACACGGTGTGTACTTATAAAGTACCCGGTGCGTAATTATAAAGTACAGGGCGCATACTTCAAAAATTTCCAGAAATTCTTCTTTTTCTCAAAAACACCAGAAAAAGGAAAACATGCCTTAAAAGAAGATCTAGGTTTATACAAACTTCTCCCCATAAATAAATTCAATCCAAAATTTTCCTAGTAAGGAGGTATAGAAGAAGAAACTCCTAACAGATCTGGCCACTGTGATCTTACATCATCCTCCCCCTCCCAAGTCTCGTCATGTACTTGCACGTGCTGCCATAGCACTCGTACCAAAGGAACAGGATGACCACTGATAACCTTCGTACTTCGATCAACAATCCGGATAGGATGCTCCTCGAATGACGGATCCACCTCCAACTCGACTTCCTTGGGTTGGAAAGCATGAGACGGCTCTGAGAAGTAATATCGAAGATGAGAAACATGGTAGACGTCATTTATATCACAGTACCTCTGAGGTAACTACAGCCGATAGGAAACCAGCAAAACTCTCTCCAACACCTCATACGGCCCGACATACCTCGGTGAAAGATTAACCTATCACTTAATCCTCTTGTGTCCCAACCTCAGTGTGACATGAAAGAAAACATGATACCTGACCTCGAACTCCAGAGGTATTCTCTATCGATCAGCATAAGACTTCTATCGAGAATATGTTGTAGCTATCCTCTTCTGAATCAACTCTATCTGCTTTTTCGTCTCCTTATCAAGATGAGGTCCCAGCATAGTTGCCTCTCCTAACTCCAGCCAACATAACAATGATCGGAATGGCATAACGTACAAAGCCTCATATGGTGCCATATTAATAGTTGCTTGAAAACTATTATTGTAGGCCAACTCCACAAGAGGTATGTGCTTCTTCCAAGAACCTCCAAAATCCAGGGTGCATGCTCGAAGCATGTCCTCAAGCACCTGAATCGTGCGTTCTGACCGGCCATCTGTCTGGGGATGGTAAGTTGTACTCAAAAGCAACTATGTACCCAAAGCCTTCTAAAGCCCCTTCCTGTCCCATGAAGTAAAACGTGCATCCCTATCTAAAACAATGGAGTGTAGAACTCCATGTAGACATACAATCTCATAGATGTACAACCTTCCCATCTAATCCACATTGAAGGTCTCCTTGATTTTAAATAAGTGAGAAACCTTCGTGATACTATCAATTACAACCCATACTATATCGTTCCCTCAAGGTGACCTCGGAAAACCTATCACGAAATCCATCACGACATCATTCCAATTCCACTTGGGAATTGGTAATTGCTAAAAAAGCCCTGATGGTCACTGATGCTCTACCTTCACCTACTGATAGGTGGAACACCTCATGATGAAACCAGCAACATCTCTCTTTATACCTGGCCACAAATACTGATGGTGTAGATCATGATACATCTTGGTGACACCAGGATGAACTTCCCAAACTGAGGAATGAAAGTCTTGCATTATCTCCTCGCGTATGTCTGCTGACACCCATACGTTCCCATGAAAACGCAAGATCTCACCCTCACCTATTTTCCATCTAGGAATAAGGCCATACTTTGACAGGCTTTCCCATAGAACGAGGCCTTCAAAATATTATAGTTTCCTTATTCTCACTCGGTCAAGTAGAGTAGAGGTAACAGCTACAGAAGAAAGAAATGTCTGCCCCTGTCTAGTGTGCACCTCCAAATGCATCTCAGAGAACAGAGCCATAAGCTACCACTCTCTACTGGCCTCCTGTACTGCCTGTATCTGAGTCCTCCTTCTCAATGCATCATCCACTGCATTTCCTTTCCCAAGCATGTAGGCAATCTCAAAGTCAACGGACTGAAGGTACTCAACCCACCTTCGTTGTCTCAAACTCAGATCGCGCTGAGTGAAGATGTACTTGAGACTTTTGTGGTCGGTGAAAACCACAAAATCTTCTCCCAAAATATATTTTCTCCAATAGTGTAAAGCATGAACAACTGTCACCAACTCAAGATATTGCGTTGGGTAATTCCTCACATGTCACGAACCAACCCGGGTTGACCCAGAACCGGTCACCCGAGATGGCCCGCGGCATGGCCCGAGGGGCATTCCCGATCCCCGCGGACTGGAAACTAGTGCCAGGCATCAAAACTAAACAGGTGGGAATGATTTGGCCCAAAAAATGGAAGACAAATAAATTAATAATGACTAAACAAAGAGAAGGAAAACTAGTAGCGGTAAGAAAACAGGACTACACATACCTCCATGTGACCTCTTGGTAACCTCCAACAACTAACAGCCTGCCTCGAATGGGCAGACGAAACAAGAACCTTAACCAAACTGGTGAACCTGCATCTGAAAAGGTATGATAGGCATGAGAATTAAAATGCTCTGTAGGAATTCCAAAAATGAACCACAAAATCCATGCATTTTCCAGTTCCAAAACAGCCAAATAATACTATTTTGAACTACAGTTATAAAAATAAGGTTTTTATATTTACACTACATTTTAAAAACTAACAATCACAAATCCATTTCCATTATAATTCAAAAACAAGGAAAATATAACAAAAGAGGGGATCACAAAAAAATTTCCAAAACAGCTACTTTAAAGTTCATTTTTAAACCAACCATACACACAAAACTTTTCCAAGAAAACACCAAAACCAAGTTCAAGGTTATGATTCCACACATAGTAAGGGAAATGGTACTAGTAGTGCTCGTATCAAAGGATCACATAAAATCAAGTAACTCTGAGGAAAACCAGAATGTACTATACATGTGACTCATCTTGAAGGCATGCCTACTCTTGATGACGTCATAACGCCCAAATGCTTGGTATCGCCCTACATGGCCTAACCAAGGGGCCCAATCCCCTAGTAGAGTATAATCCGTACTAAGGTCCACTAGCCAGTGTGTAGTCTAAACTAGTGTAGCAATTGTTCTTAGTAAACCCCCTTTTTATGCTATGTTTTGATGTTATGTTCACAAAGAGGTGTGCCACACATTCAAATAACAAGTCATATAAATATAATCCAGCATGCGACACAAACCAGCCCCACCCCAACCACCTCAAGGTTAGTACCATGCCTTAAAATAAATATTTTCAAAAATAAGACCATACCAAGGACTCTCCTGTCACATGATCAACAGACAAGGCAAGGGACCTAACCACAGAGTTGTTTTCCAAAAATATAATTTTAAAGATGCCAAACAGGCCTCATACAATTCACACATATCAAACCTTTTGTAAACAACCAATCCAAAATTCCAAATGGGCCTTCAGCTTCACAATGCTCATTTTTTACCAAAACATTTATTAACTAATTCAAAACAACCACAATTTACCCTCTTTATACCAAAGTGACCAAACGGTCCCTTAAATAAACCATTTACCAAAACATGCCCAAGTTCACTTTAATTCAAGTTAAAAACAAAAACACCTAATAAAGTGCCAAATGGGATTTTGAAACACTTACAAGCCAACAATCTTTCACAAAAATCCAAATGGGCTTTGGCTTCCACTTTCACTCAAACACACCCCGAAAACAAATGCCCCTTTCATTTTCCAACAACTCACCCTAGCATGTTTCAAAGGCCAACCGGGCTAAACCACGAGGAACACTCTAAAACCAACCAAATCATTTGAAACAAAATGTCATAAATACACCCATTTCTTTCATCCAAAAAACACCAATATCACTCACTTATAAAATACCACACCAGTTCATAAACCAAAATCCTGTTTTTTTTTGACAAACACCTAACCACTACTAGGAAAAACACCACATTTCATACACGGAATCCAAAACATATTTCAAACCAATATAGCAAAAAAATTCCATGGGAAAGACCCCACCCAAATATCTAATTTAACCCAAAAAGAACAAGAGGAAGTTTACAAACACCTAAGGCATCATATACAAGTCATTAACCAAGATTCATGTAAACCCAATCTCTAACAACACCAAACAATTTTAGAACACCACAACAAGATTTAAAGAGGTAATATAGAGATGCATAGAAAGATAATAATATAACAAAAACCTAAAGCATTAAGTACAAGCAATGGAATGAAAATGCATTGATTTTCCTACCTCAAGGAAGTCAATCTGAAACTTTCTACCTCAACAAACAGCTCTCTCACACGCGCGCATGCGCACACATAAATATATATATATACACCTTTAAACTGATGCACATGTTCCCCGCTCCATGAGGGAACACGTACTTAGAAGATATATTTATATATATATATATACATACATACATACCTGGGAAAAATCATGTGCACACTTGGAAACGACCTCGACTCCCTGCAACAAATTTCCGACACCCAAAATTAGTGCGGTGAAGACCCTATCACCTCCAACAAAATGCTAGGGACTCACAGACATAAACATGGCCCAAAAAAAGTGTGCAACAAGACAACGGATGAAGAACATCACCTCGAACGGTGGTGCAACCTTGAAAACACGTGGCAAGACAAGATTTCATCCAAAATAATTATCTACACTACAGTTAAAATACGAGGATTTCGAAACACAACTCAGACACTAAAATAGAAAAGTTCGCGATAAAAAAAAGAACTCCTACCGTGGATGGTGGCGGTAAACCAAAACACACGGTAAGATCAAACGTGCCTCATGATTCTCGACGGACGGTCCAAAGCGATCTGAATCGCTTTGCCTTCAGCGACGGCAGATAGAATGAGGTCCGACATGACCCGAGACACACTTCGCGAACCCAATGAGAGCATTTTCAGCCACGTCGGAGTAATTCAGAGTCACTACGCAACGGGATTCAAGTTCTTCGTTGCTATGTGATGGATAAGTGAGGTCTGGTTCACTGGAGGTGCATCAGTAAGGGGGTTGGGTTCACCAGAAACGCACTGGGAAGGGGGGTCAGGTTCGCCAGAAATGCGCCGGGAAGGGGGGTCGGGTTCAAACACCGGGTGCTCGGTAGGGGTACGGAGCCGGGGTGTCGTCGGCGAGATGGGGCAGGGTGGAGGCCGTGGATATGAAGGTGACATCGTGCTGGCTGGATGGGGAAAAGGAGGGTGCGGCCTTTTCGGATCGGGGAAGAGGAGGAGGCCACCAGGAGGGGCTCGCGGCGCGAAGAACAGAATGGGGAAGGGAAGGGCGCGGCCTTGCCGGACCAGGGACAATCGTTGGGGAAGGAGGCCACGGGGTAGGGGGTGGTGGTGTCGTGTAGGCCGAACAGGGAGGGAAAGGGCCTAGGTAGGAGGGGGCTCACGATGTGGAAAAGAGATGGGGAAATGGGTGGATGCAGGTAGGGTTAGGGTTTTAAATAATAATAATAATAATAATAATAATAATAATAATAATAATAATAATAATAATAAAACAAATAAATATTAATAGAAAATTATTTTTATTATCATTCCGTATCCCTTTTATTTTGAGTAATAATAATATTAATAATATCATTGTTACAATAATAATATTATCAATAATATTAATAGAAAAATGATAATAGAAATATTAATGAAAAAAAGTAAATTAATAACAAACTTAATGATAATTAAAGTGATAATTTTATTATGTTTCATTAATAATTATATTTATAACAATTTAATAAAAATAGTATTATTACTAGATTAAATAATAATAAACTTACCATTTGCGTGAACATATTCTCATTATTATACTCTAAACATTAACCTTGTTTTATCGATATAAAATTTTTATTTAGCTTCTTCTTTCAATTAACTTAATTTTTTTATTTAATTTATTATTTATTTGAAGTTTCACACCACGGTGCATTCACTAGGACCAAACACATGGTCGCCGCTAATGGTGTGGTGACCGTACACCGACCCAAGGCCCACCAAAACATCAAACATCAAAAATTTCAAACCGGGTCTCAACTAAACCTCATCCAAATGACGTGGGACTGCATGAACAGTAAAAATAAAATAAAATAAACATGCGTCTGAGGTAAGGGTGTGACAATTATCCCCACCACAGACACTTTATGCCCCCAGAAAGTCATTAAGACAAGAGTTAAAATGATTAAATTCCATGCCCAGAAAAAACCAAAGGAAAACGAGAGCCTCATATTAACTATTCCCAACAAATGTCACACCCGACCAGTTCAAGGAGGACCCCAACCCGATTTTTAGGAGAGAACACGGGAGGGTTCTCCCCACCACGAGATTTCACTAATACAGAAGCCCTTGAAACCCAAGAAAACCACCCCCCTGGGAGGGGCCAACACGGGAACTCCCAAATTGAACTCATTCAATTTCTCCACATGGACCAAACAACACTCATAAACCTTAGGCCAAAACTCACTATGAAACAACACAGAAACCTGAGGATGAAGAATGGACTCAACACTTCCCCTCAATTTTATGATACCAAACATTCCCCTAACGGGTACAGCTATGACCAACAAAAAATCAGAACGGGTTAGTTTATTCATGAGCCTAACACCCTTCAAGGACAACGAACAATTTAGAAACCACGCTAAGAGCATATAAGACCGCTTGGATTGTGGTGGAACGGACTCATCACGCCACCACAAAAAGTATGAGCTTATGACACCGACGAGAATAGAACAAGGAAATTTTGGATATTTTCATCCTAAGGCTAAAAACATTATCCGGAACGAGGTTCCACACACCCTTGGCAACTCTTGACTATGTGTGAGCTTCACCCCGAGAACTGTGGCTGGGGCACTGATGGTTGAAGCATCTCCTACCTCACAGTCAATCATTTGCATCCTCTGGTTCCCAACTCCTTCCTCTAGAATGATGCTTCTTTCAGAACTCTTCTTGGTGGCCCGAAAAGTCATACGGTAGCAAGACTTTGGAGGTATGTGACAAGGTGGCTTAGAATGCCTGAACCGGCCACACTAGTGGCATGCGAGAGAACGGTCCAACAAACTAGGAATCGATATAGACAAATATACTTTCCATATGTGGAACCTTCACAAGAGTCGACCCCCACCAACTACACCCGAGACTCTAACAACGATGAGACATACACCCTTTACTATTCCAGAACTGAACCCTCTGATAACTTTGGGATGGTATGAACCTTTACTACCTTGGGAGTTCCCAACAACCTGAAGACACACTATCTGTCCGAACTATACAATTGCCTCTAAAAGACTTCGATTACCTTGATAAGCAGGCAACACACGAAAAGAATTTGGAACTGTGCATAACTCATTAATAACTTTTGAAGGCTTTATGGGCGGCATACTCATAACAACAAGAAAAACACCATCAAAACCATCATCAAGCCGAAATAAAATCAAAGAAACAAAAAATCCATTGGCAATAGGCCCATAATCCAAACATATACAAACATAAGAAAAAATCACTTTTCCAAAACCGTTATTCCATTAAAATTTTAAAACTCACCTATGGAACCTTATGGACCATCACATGTGAATTCATTCAATCTCACTCACATCATCTGTAAACAAGTTCCCCTATGCACTCTCCGTACATACCCACGCACGTGTGACCCTCCATAAGAAGTTCCAAGGTTCAAACACTTCTTTCCTTACCAAATCCAAACACATACCAGGTTGTTCCAAAATGATACACTTTCTCATTAAAAACCAACTTTATTAATTTCAAAATCAATTTGGAAGAAACCCTTTTTTTCATTTCGAAATCACTTTTATTTTCAACACCTGGTGACATGGTGGTGAGTCATGCCCCAACTAAGGCATAACACTAAGAGGACCTTAAACCGGGCCCTTGGACACCACATGGGTCACCACCCCATGTGAGGCCGCAATGTGAACCCATTCTCCCCCATTTTCATCCCTCAATCTAAAATAACCAAAGACAAAAGACTCAAATCCCAGACTACCCCTGGTAACTGAGGTCTCATTGCGAGCGGTGGTGATCAGGAACCGACCCGTAACCTACCTCCTGAGCCCCGATAGTCCTAATCTCCTTCTACCAGACACCCCAAATAACAGGGACCTCCTCTGATACCATTTTTTCATGAATCAACCTGGTTCAACCCTGAACCGGTCACCTAAGCTGGCCCGCGGCATGGCCTTTGGGGCGTTCCTGATCCCCGTGGGATGGGAACTACTACTAGGCATCAAAAATAAACAGGTGGGAACAATTTGGCCCATAAAAGGAAGACAAATAAATTAATAAATACTAAACAAAGAGAAGGAAAACTAGCAGCGATAGGAAAACAGGACTGCACATACCACCATGTGACCTCTTGGTCACCTCTAATAACTAACAGCCTGCCTCGCTCAGGCAGATGAAGCAAGAACCAGAACCAAACAACTATACTTGCATCTAAAAAGGTAGGATAGGAATGAGTATTAAAATTCTCAGTAGGAATGCCAAAAATGAACCATAGAATCCATGCATTTTCCAGTTCAAAAATAGCCCAATAATACTAGTTTGAACTACTATTATAAGAATGATGTTTTCATATTTACACTGCATTTTGAAAACTAACAATCAAAAATCCATTTCCCTAATAATTCACAACCAAGGAAAAGAAAACAAAAGATAGGATCACACAAAATATTCCAAAACAGCTACTTTGATGTTCATTTTAAAACTAGCCATCAACACAAAATGTTTCCAAGAAAACACCAAAACCAAGTTCAAGGTTATGATTCCACACACAGCAAGGGCAATGGTACTAGTAGTACTCATATCAAAGGATCACAGAAAACCTAGCAACTCGATGGAAGACTAGAACGTACTATACATGTGACTCATCCTGAAAGAATGCCTACTCTCAATGATGTCGTAATTCCAAAATGCTCGGTATCGCCCTACCTGGCCTAATCAAGGGGCTCAATCCCCTAGCAGAGTATAATCTGTACTAAGGGCCACTAGCCAGTTCATAGACTAAACTAGTGCAGCAATTGTTCTCAGTAAACCCCCTTTCTATGCTAAGTTTTCATGATATGTTCACAAAGAGTTGAGCCACACATTCAAATAACAATCCATATAAATATAATCCAGCACCCGACACAAACCGGCACCACCTCGACAACCTCAAGGTTAGTCCCATGCCTTAAAATAAATATTTTTAAAAAGACGCCCATACCGAGGACCCTCCTGTCACATGATCGACATATGAGGCAAGGGACCTAACCATAGAGTGGTTTTCCAAACATACAGTTTCAAAGATGCCAAAGAGGCCTCATAAAATTCACATATATCAAATCTTTTGTAAACAGCCAATTGAAAATGTGAAATGGGACTTTATCTTAACAACATTCATATTTTTACCAAAACATTTATTAACCAATTCAAAACAACCACAATTTACCCTCTTTATACCAAAGTGACCAATGGTCCCTAAAATGAAACATTAACCAAAACATGCCCAAGTTCACTTTAAATCAAGTTAAAAACAACAACACCTAAGAAAGTTCCAAATGGGCTTTCGCAACACATACAAGACAAAAATCTTTCACAAAAATCCAAACAGGCTTCGACATCCATTTTCACTCAAACACACCCCGAAAACAAACGCCCATTTAATTTTCCAACAACTCACCCTAGCATGTTTCCAAGGCCAACCAGGCCAAACCAAGAGGGACACTCTAAAACCAACCAAAACATTTGAAACCAAATTTCATAAATACACCCTTTGCTTTCAACCCAAAAACACCCATATCACTCACTTATAAAATACCACACCAGTTCATAAACCAAAAGCCTGTTTTTTTTTCTGAGAAACACTCAACCACAACCAGGAAAAACAACACATTTCAAACATGGAATCCAAAACATATTTCAAACCAATTTAACAAAACATTTACATTGGAATGACCCCAACCAAACATCCAACTTCACCCAAAAAAACAAGTGGCAGTTTACAGACACCTAAGGCATCATATACAAGGCATAAACCAATATTCATGTAAACCCTATCTTTAACATCACCAAACAATTTTAGAACACCAAAACAAGAATTAAAGAAGTAATATGGTGATGCATAGAAAGATAATAATATAACTAAAACCACAAGCATTAAGGAAAAGAAATGGAAAATAAATGCATGGATTTTTCTACCAAAAGGAAGTCAAGCCGAAACATTCTACCTCAAGCAATAGATCGCTCAAACGCACGCATGTGCACATATCCATATATATATATATATATACACCTTTAAACCAATGCACGTGTTCCACACACCCTGAGGGAACACGCACTCAGAAGATATATATACATACATATATCCATACATGGGAAAAAGCGTGTGCGCACTTGGAAACGACCTCGACTCCCTGCAACAAATTTCTAACACCCAAAATTAATGCGGTGAAGACCCTATCACATCTAACAAAATTCCAGGGACTCACATACATAAATGTGACCCCAAAAAAGTGTGCAATAAGATAATGGACAAAGAACATCACCTCGGACGATGGAGAATCCTTAAAAACACGTGACAAGCTGAGACTGCATCCAAAATAATTATCTACACTACAGTTAAAATACCAGGATTTCAAAACACAACTCAGACACTAAAATAAAAAAGCACGCGATAAAAAAATAACTCTTACCTTGGATGGTGGCGGCAAACCAAAACATGCAGTAAGATCAAAATCACCACATGAATCACATCGAACGATCCAAAGCAATATGAATCACTTCACCTTCAGCAGTGGAAGAAGGAACGGGGTCCCACATGACCCAAGACACACTTCGTGAATCCAGTGAGAAAATTTGTTTCCATTTCGAAGAATTGCGGAGGTGCTGCGCAATGGGATTCAGGTTCATTGTTTCTAGTCGGCAGATAGGCGAGGTCCGGTTCGCAGGAATTACGTCTGGAAGGGGGATTGGGTTCGCCGGAAACGCACCGGGAAGTGGGGGTCAGGTTCGCCGAAAATGCGCTGGGAAGGTGGGGTCGAGTTCGGATAGCGGGTTCTCAGCAGGGGTACGGAGCCGGGGTGTCGTTGGATGGATGGATCAGGGAGGAGGTCGTGGACAGGAGGGTTGTGTCACGTTGGCTGGATTGGGAAAGGGAGGGCATGACCCCACCGGACTGAGGAATAGGAGGAGTCCACCGGGAGGGGCTGGCGGCATAAAGCGCAGAACAGGGAAGGGAAGGGTGCGGCCTCGCCAGACCGGGGAAAATCATCGAGGAAGGAGGCCTCCGGGAAGGTGGGTGGCGGCGTCGTACAGGATGAACAGGGAGGGCAAGGGCCTGGGTAGGAGGGGGATCGTGGTGCCAAAAAGATAAGGGGAAAGGGGGGATGCGGGTAGGGTTAGGGTTTAAAATAATAATAATAATAATAAAATATAATAATAATACCAATATTAATAAAACTAATAAATATTAATAAAATAAATAATTATTAATATCATTTCTTATCCCTTTTATTTTGTGTAATAATAATAATAATATAAATGTTATAATAATAATATTAGTAATAATATTAATAGAAAAATGATAATAAAAATATTAATAACGACAAAGGAAATTAATAACAAGATTAATGATCATTAAAGTGATAATTTTATAATGTTTCATTAATAATTATATTTATTACAATTTAATAATAATAATTTTATTACCATATTAAATAATAATAAACTTACCATTTGCACGAACATATTCTCGTTATTATAATCTAAACATTAACCTTGTTTTATCGATATATAATTTGTATTTAGCTTCCTCTTTCAATTAACTTAATTTGTTTATTTAATTTATTATTTATTTGAAGTGTCGCACCACCGCGCATTCACTAGGACCAATCACACGGTTGATGATAATATTGCGGTAACCGTACAGCGGCCCAAGGCCCACCAGAACATAAAACATAAAAAATTTCAAATCGGGTCCAAACTAAACCTCATCCAAATGAAACGGGACCGAGTAAATAGTAAAAATAAAATAAAAATAAACAGGCGTTCGAGGTTAGGGTGTGACATTTCATGTGGCCTCAATTGCCGAGACCCGTACGCAACGACTCCTTCTCCTTGCCTAAGCACAGCTCCCAGCCTGATACCTGATTCATCATAGTACACAGTATAGCTCTTTCCTAGCTCTGGAAGTACTAGTATCAGTGCTTACGTCAACCTACCTTTCAGCTCCTAAAAGGCTGACTTACAAGAATCTGACCACAATAACATTCACCCTTCTTAGTTAGACCCGTCAGTGGTGCTTCTAAGCATGAAAAGTCGTGTATGAAACATCTGAAGTATCCATCCAACCCTAGAAAACTTTGTACCTCAAATATGTTCTTTAGCTACTCCCAGGAAACTACTGCTCACACTTTACATGGGTCTATAGATACTCCTGTCTCTAAGATAACATGACCCAAGAAGTAAATCTAGTTCATCCAAAAGTGGCATTTTGAGAGATTAGCATATAACTGATGCTCTCTCTGTGTACTAAAAATGATCTAAATATGGGTATCATGGTCATGTCGAGTGTGCGATTACACCAAGATATCATTCACGATGACTACCAAAAAAGAATCCAATTATGGATGGAACACTAGGTTCATAAGTGCCATGAAATCTACAGGTGCATTCATGAGACCGAACAGCATAACCACATACTCTTATAGACCATACCTGCTCCAGAAGATTGTAAGAGGTATATCTGATGGTCTAACACACAACTGCTGGTAACAGGATCTCAATTCAATCTTCAATAACACCTAGCCTCCATGAATCTGATCAAAGAGATCATCAATCCTTGGAAAAGGATATTAGTTCTTGACTGTCAACTGGTTCAACTTCTGATAATCCACACACATTCTAAGTGTATCTCTTGCCTTCTTTGCAAATAGGATAGGTGAACCCCAGGGAGAAGTACTGGGTCAGATGAACTGTTTTCCTACAACTCCTCCAACTGCTTCTTGAGCTCCTGAAACTTTTGTGTAGTCATCCTATTAGGAGGAACGGACACCGGTTCTGCTCCTGGCACAAGATCAATAGAAAAGTCTACCTCACGCTCTGGAGGCAAACCTGAAAAGTCCTCTGGAAAGACATCTCTGAAACGATCCACCACTGTAGGAAATTTCATCTGTGCAGTCCCCTGGTCATCTAGATATAGACTAGAAAAATGGGATGTTACTCTTCATAACCCATGATTCTCAGGTCCCTCTCTACTCTCATGGACATCCCATTCACCCTTAAGAAGGAACGATCCGCCCTCTGGTGATGTGAAACTCACCCTGCGGTGACAGAAATTGACGACTGACGGGAAAGGAACTAACCAGTACATTCTGAGAATGACATCATAAAATGTCATATCTAAGACATAGAGATCAAATAAAAAGTGACACCCACAACCTCAAGAGGGAACTCCTTACACTGATGTACACTAGCTGTTTTAGTCCCAAACGGAGTGTCAAGAGTCAAGATATCAACAGAAGAAAAGATACAGAGCCCAATTCTCTCCACAACAGCAAAAAATATAAAGCTATGGGAAGCCCATATATCAAAAAGAGCAGAATCTAAAACTGAGGCAAATAAGATAGTACCTCAAACTGTAGAGGGTTTGGGATCCTGCTCTTACTGGGTCTGCTCCACTGCAAAAGTTTGACCTGCACTGCAGCCCAGTGACCCTGCCTGACCACTCTGAGCTAATCCACCCTGTTTCCGCTGAAAGCTTGGCGACTGGCTACCATGGCCACGACCTCCACCTCGGCTTGAATGACTAGAAGATCTCTAGTTCCCTGACTGATGAGATACTGGTGGTGATACTCTTGAACACAGAGTCATATAAAAACCCATGTCACCAGCTGCTGGTGAGAAGATCCGATAGAAATGTTAAAGATACCCCATCTTGACACAAGATCAGCACTCCACTAGGTCTCTCGGGCAATGTGGCCTCGTGTTCCCACTCTTCTTGCATTGGTAGCACACCACCTGGATACCAAAATATGCACCTCTCCTCTTTGGATCATCACGTGAAGACCCCCTATAGTGCTTCTAGCTATGAGTAGGAGGGATGCTAACCTCAAAGGTCAAACCGCCCTGGCTCACAACTACGGAATCCCTCAGATTACACTCTTGGATCAGTTCCTGGTTGACTATAGAAGTGATGTAAGTCAACCTAAAGATGTTCACCTGAGATCATATGTTTTGCCTAAGACCATCCTCAAACGTCCTTTCCAAGAATAACTCATCAACTCCTGGAATAGGTGTGAATCGTTGAAGATTTGTGAAGTGAGAGGAATATTCCATAACTGAAAGAGTACCCTACTCCAGACTCATGAACTCTCGGGCTCGATCAGCCCTCAAAGTCTCTGGATAGAAGTATTCATAGAACGAATGCTGGAACTCATCCTAATCCATGACCTTCTGGTGCCCCACATGTGATATCACATCCCACCATCTCTTGGAGGAATCCTGAAGCATGTGCGTTTCCAGATTCACCCTTCTCTCCAGAGGCATCTCCAAATGATCAAAGATAGACAACATGTCTTCTTACCATGACTCTAATGCCTAAGGTCTTCCTTCCCCTGTGAAGGTGGGAGGATTCTGCTACTATAAAACTCACGTCAACTCTTCCATAGACGTGGTAGGATGTGGTACTCCATGGACAGTCTGCATGAACCTCATGAAGCCCTATAGGAACTATGCGCCATCACCTGTGTCCTAAATGATAGCTGGTGACAAGACAGGAATAACTGGAGGATCTACTGGTAGTCCTTGATAAGCCTTGTCAGGTGTCTAATCACCGTCTTGAAACTGGCGTACAACCAGAGGACATCTTGGTGGCATGAATCTGCAAGGTCAAGAGCACACCTTATATCAAGATTAACAGGGACTAAAACTAGAAGTGAAAGAAGGGAAAATGGGAAAGAAAGCCTTCAAGTTTTCCAAAACATGGATACACAGCGTGTATAATTAACAACACGGTGTGTTCCCATAAGCCTTTCACATGGGCGTGTACTCCTGCCACAACTGGTCATGTAACACCCCAAACACATGGTGTGTTGTCCAAACATACGGAGTGTACTTGACTTCTCTTCCCCTGTCCAAGTTTTTCTACATGGCTAAGACACACGGTTATACATGAAAAAGACTACATGGCTTTTTCATGCCAGACATGGTGTGCACTAGGCGAGCTTCACCAACCCATGTTGTTAGTGCTACGGTCGGATACACAGCTCACACTACATGGCATGTTCTAGATGGACACAGCGTGTACTGGGAGGATTTTTCCAACCTGTGTTGTTCGTTACATGGTCGGGTACACAGCTAACTCTACACGGTGTGTTCATTTCAGACATGGTATGTACTTGGAAGATTATACCGACCCGTGTTGTTAGATACACTGACGGATACATGGGTTACACTACACAACGTGTTCCAGACAGACACGGTGTGTTTTATAAAGGACTCAACTGACCGGTGTTGTTAGTGACACGGTCGGTTACACGGTTCTACAACACGGTGTGTACATCTGGTACACGGCATGTCCTACCAAAGATTTCCAAACCCTATGTCCCCGCCCACATATTCTGAGACACAGTTAGAGACTACATGGCGTTTACATACATTATACAGCATATACTTAAGAAAAATAGTTCTTTTGCTAACATAAGACCACATGGTGTGTATTCATCATTACACGCCGTGTATTCTGGGTTTTTCCAGATAGTAAGCCTCAGAAACTAATGTGGAACCCAGAAAAACACTAAAATGGACATTGAAAGTGCCAAATTTTGATCCGTGATGGCCGATAATCCCCGCGAATAAAATCTTGGCATCTTATACATGTCATATACAAGGAAAAAAAGTCAATGATCCACCAAATTCTGATTCATGAGGGCCCATAACACCTCAAAAAACAAATTTTGGCATTCACTCAAACAAAACCTTACACAATAAATACCCTATCAAATAGCAGGTATTCTATCAAGGCATCTATCACAACAGCATTCATATCTAGAAAAACATCTATCATAACAACATGTGGTTACTAATGCACCCTAAACGGCATGGAAAGAATGCATGAAATGTGATTTCTAGCAAGTGTCGATATGATGCATGAGATGGAATACCCTCATCTCATCAGGTTTCAATAGAAATAGTACCTCAATAACATCAACAATAACAGCGGAAAACATGTGAATCACTCAACGGTGAAAATCAAATCAACTATAAAATTGTAAAACTAGAAAAATTACAATAAATGAGGTAGATTGGATTTTCCCTGTACACGGGTTAGGTACTCCTTATCATGTAATATTACCAAGTACCTATTCCATATTATCCCTCACTATAGGCTCCAAACAGTAAGTCAAGAAGAAAATAATTCATCTGATACCACTTTGTAATGTCCTGGTTCTGGAAGCTTCCCAGAGACACCCCGTACCCGGTTGGTCACATGGCCTCAAGCACATTTCCCCGAATGACAGAGGCTGCCAACTAGAAGCAAGGGCCTTAGGAGTGATAGTGGGGAAATTGTGCCCTCATTGGCTGAGTAACACAATGGAAGTAAACAGATAGAAAAATTAGAAGCAGTAAAAATATCATACAAGAGTAAACAGTGGAAGACTGCAAGTAAGAAACAAAAGAAGTATATATATAAATGATTCATGATATATATGTCTAGGAAAGCATCCAAACAAAACACAATGATGGAATACAGTACTAAACCAAGTACAAAAGAAAACAGATAAACTCCTCAGCATCACAAATCCCAGCTTGGTCTCATGCTCTCCAGCTCCTCGGCAATCTAGTACATGAAGTGGAAGGGCGCTTTCCCTTATCTATACCTGCAGCGATATAATCTGTTTGGGCCCAAAAGCATGGCCCAAAAAGGGTGTGAGACTAATCCCAGAAGTCAGCCACCAAAAGATATGTTCCTAATAGTCAGTGAATATATATCGTAGGTAATAAGTAAAAAAGAATCAGTGAACAAGTATGTACTCAGCATTAAACATTACCACAGTTCAAATAATTCAATTTCATATATCAATCAAGAATCTAATCAAATCAGGTAACCCTCTGGGAAGTACTCTCATCCTAACCCCTCTGGGTCAACCAAAACAATATAAGCAACCCCCTAGGAAGTACACACAGTCTAACCCCTCTGGTTCAACTTAAGCATAGACTCTTTGAGGAAGCACTCACTATCAATTCCCTATATAGTCTCGTATCAGTAACTAAAAGGCACTCTGGAAAATCACTTTCATCACATTCTCCATGTGGCCCACGTCGAGGAACTTCAGATGCTCTGAGGAAGCACTTACATCAATTCTCCCTATGGTCTTGCATCGGAAAAGTAAAACGAACACTCTGGAGAAGCCCTTACGTCCATTCTCCCTATGGTCTACTACACCAGGTTCTCACGGCCCTGTGTAATTAAATCAAGCATAGCAATGCAATACGGACAAAGTAAACCTCAAGAACTACTTGGAAAATAGTCTATATCATAACAGTGTTTCAGATAAACAATCACTCCATCCTATAATACTAGGCATTGAAAACAAACAAAGCAGCCTAACAGGCTAAGCAGAACCAAATGGTCATAAACAAAACATGCATGGGGAAAAACATCCAAAGCATGGCAATTAACCCTATTCACATTCAATTAACCTCTACTCAATCATAAAAGCATATCATGCAATTAACAAGGCTAGAATAGTAAACACGCAATACCTCATTCTAGGGTATTGGTCAATTTTTCACATATAAATCAAAGACTATCTACATAAAGTCACAAACCACCTACCTAGATGTTGGTAGATCAATATACGTGAACCTAAAGCCTTGAATCTCCCAAGAACATCATATATATAAAAAACGTCTAAAACACTCAACCAAAGATAACTTTAGAAAGTTGAACAATCAGAAAATTAAGCTATAGAAGAAAGAATAGCTTACCATGGTGATACCAACGCAATCGATGATGATCGAATCAATGAACTGGTTCTCGATCGGGGGCTCGGATAAGATCCACGGTCGTACGGTGCTCTCAGATGAACTAGGTCGAGAAGGAGGGATTTCTTCCAATTAGACGCGACTTCGGTAGATTTAATGAAACAAAAATTACATGGTGTTTACTTTATTTTACTATCCCCTGCATTAGGCGGTCTCTAGGTCACCACACATAGCCATGTGAATGGAAACTACATGACTAGCACACGGATACCCACGGTAACCGAGTACACGGTGTGTACTTCAAAAACTTCCAAAAATTTCTTTTTTTTCTCAAAAACACCAGAAAAGGGAAAACATACCTGAAAAAGAAGATCTGTGTTCTAACATATATATATATATATATTTAAATATATATATTTCTATATATTTATATGCATTCTCATAACTTATAATGTAAGGGTTATTTAATAATTTTTTATTCACAAATTATGGTTCAATATTTATAAATTAGGAAGATATTTTATTTATTTTCATTAAAAATTTAGTTTAAATGTAAATTTTTTTTAATTATGTTTATTATAAATTCCATTACATATATATATATATATATATATATATTTGTGTTTAAATGTGTATGGGATAGACGTTTCAAGGGCTAGGGTTTTTTTCTCCCTTGTTTTAGATATATCTTATTGATGTGTATTATTTATTTATGCTAAGTTCATTATGGACCTCCCTATAG
Source organism: Viscum album (assembly GCA_963277665.1). NCBI lineage: Eukaryota > Viridiplantae > Streptophyta > Magnoliopsida > Santalales > Viscaceae > Viscum > Viscum album. Next base: position 1,657,672,016 of record OY728128.1, read on the forward strand.
TATTAAGGGCGGGTTAATGTATATTAGATGGCCTCCCTAGAATCCTTCATATGGGTAGATCTGATGTGACAACCTCCCTAGAATCCTTGGAATGGGTCGGTGAGGTGATATGACATCCCAAAGAGTCTTGAGATGTTTTCAAATATTTGATATACCATTAATTTTAAATGTAATAACTCCCTGGGTTTCTACATCACCTATTCCAAAAAATAGAATGGAAGTTATCAAATTATATATATTAGAAATTATATCAATTTCTTTCTTAAAACACATCCTCCATCTCTTTGTTCACAATTTTCATCCTCATTACCTTCATCTCCTGAACAACCATTATGGCAATTTGTTGCTTGATACTCCTCCCCCATCTCTTTTATGTTTCTTGTACTAAAATGGTCATTATTCATCCCACAGATGACTAATACTTATAGTATTTCATGAAACATAGGTTCATGTCTGCAAGAGATGAAGGATGTGTCAAACAAAAAAAATCAATGATAAATGTCTTGGACGTAAGATGTGGAGGATAAGTTGTATATAACATTCCTCTTTTAATGAATTCATAGGATTACACCTACTATAGTGGATTAATTATTTTATTAAATCCAATTAACCATTTTCTTCAGCATACGGGGATTATTTAAAACCATCCAATGTTGAGTTTCCCTTATTATAATTATCTATAACTTTCATCTTTGATAATGAATAGATTATGTGTATTTATTTATATATTATAAAAAATTAATCTTTTATGAACCCAATAGGATGGATAGGAATTGGAAACGGATGCATGCTAATCATTTGATAATTGAGTATGATGATGGAGTTAAAGAGTTCATCAAGTTTTCAAGAGAGCATGCAGAAGACCCTTGTAAAATCCTTTATCCATGTTTATGTTGTTTTTCTTCAAGAAAAATTAGTCTCTAATAGTTGGAAGAACATTTTAATTTTCACAGAATAGAAAAAAGAAATAAATTTTGGACTAAGCATGGGAAAAACATAATATGGACACTGATTGGGATGATATTGCAGTTTATCAATCATTTGATATGAATAACTTTATAAATGATGATGGAGATCTCATGGAATAAATTATAAAGGAAATTGAAGATGACCTTCATGATTGTACACAGTTTTTTGAGGAGTTAAATTGATATTCCAAGAAACCATTATATACCAGTTTTATTAAATACAGAACATTTTCAGTTGTATTGAAGATATATAATTTAAAAGATGACAGTAGAGGTAGTGACGCCAGCTTTACAAAAATACTTGGCCTCTTGAATGATATTCTACCAGAAGAAAATGAACTACCATGCCGAACATATATTTCTAAACAAATGATTCGTTCAATGGGAATGATCTCTAAAAAAACATGTTTTTCTAATTGATTGTTTATTATTTCACATGGACTATGAATCCCTCATAAAATTACCCAAGTGTGGAACAGATTGATACAAGAAAAATGAATCAAGTCCTTCACAATTTGTATGGTACTTTCCAATCATTCCACAGTTTAGAAGACCATATGGATTTCAAGAAACTGTGAGACAATTAACATGGCATGCAGATACAATAATTAAATATGGGAACCTAGGTCATCCAGTAGATTCTTCTCAGTGGAAGAAAATTGATTATGAGTTTTTTAAATTTTTAAATGAGATGAGAAACTTGTGTGTTGCGTTATCTACAAATGGAATAAAACCTTTTGGTGTATAAAGTAGTACTCACAGTACATGGAGCATCATGTTGCTAAATTATAACATTATAACATGGTTATACTTGAAGCACAAATACATTATATTGTCTCTTCTTATGTCAGGACCAAAGAAACCAAGTAATTATATTGATTTCTATTTGGATCCATTGATCAAAGATTTGAAATTGATATGGGATCCAATTGTTACAATGTATGATTCTCATAGAAGTGAAGAATTCATATTGAGGTCTATGTTGTATTCAATGATAAATGACTTCCCCTATTATAGAAATTCATCAGAATATAGCATTAAAGGAATTTTATGGTGTCCCATTTGCGAATATTGAACATGGTACAACACCGTCTCCAGTAACAGGCAATCAACTATATAATAAAATAAATAATATTGACATTGTTTTCAGTAAACCATTTTCAAAAAAACTTAAAAAAATCAGGTTGGAACAAGATGTCAAATTTCATTGAATTACCGTATACGAATTGTTTTAAAGTCATAAATTTTCTTAGTGTCGTGCATGTAGAAAAAAATACCTGATAGTGTTATTATAACATTACTAAATGTTCCAAGAAAAATGAAATATGGCATCAAGGCAAGGTTGGACTTGATTGAAATAGGGATACGGGGAGAGTTAGCACCAGTGAAGGGTAAAAGGTGAACTTTTCTTCCTCCAGCAGCTTACAATCTATTCAGATAGGAAAATTTTCATTTTATTTATTTTCCTTAATAGTGTAAAAGTTTCACAGGGTATTCATTAAATATCAATAATGTCCTGTCAATGACTGATTTGTAGTTACAAGGAATAAAATCACATGACTGTCATGTTTTGATGCAAGATTTAATGTCTTTTTCTTTCTGTTTCATTCAAAATCAAAATTTATAATATATATTAACCACACTCTACTTATTTTTCAAAGCCATATGCAGTAAATTTATAGACATAGAAAATATTCCCATCATGAATAAGAATATTGCAGTCATATGGTGTGAATTAGATACGTTCCTTCCACCATCATTCTTTGATATAATGGTCCATATAATGGTTCACTTGGTTAGAGAGGTTCAACTATGTGGTCCTTTCTATTATAAATGGATGTACCCCATTAAATGGTATGTGAATATTTTTAAAGTCTATGTCAAGAATCAAAGTCATATAGAATGTCGTATTACAAAAATATATATTGCTGAAGAAGATATTGGATTCTATATCAATTTCCTATTATATGTTGAAATAATCGGTCTACCAAAGTTTCCTCACAGTGAATGCCTTATGGGAAAATGGATTTTTGGAAGAGATGTTGTTATAATTACCTTGATACATTGGAAGTAATCACACCTTTACATATTACATAATAGTGAAGATATTTATTCATACATTGAATCCAATATATTCTTAGAGATTTTAATTCATTAAAGGATGAAGGATGGATATAAAATACACATAATCAAGAGTTTATAAGATGGTTCAAGGATCAAATTTATAAGGATTTATCTAAAAATCTAAATTCAATTGTCGAACAACTTCAATGGTTAGCAAGAGGACCGAATGATAATGTTATATCTTACACTAGTTTTGTAATCAATAGTTATACATTCTAAATAAAAGAAAATGATGACTTCGGTATGATGAAAAATAGTGGTGTTATGATTGTGGATGAAGTGATGCACATATCTAGTTCCAAGGGTAGAAATCAAATTTATATAAATATGTCATATTTTTTCATTATTGAACAAATATATGAGTAGGATTATACAAAATTTCAAGGTCCTATTTTCCATTGCAAATGGGTTGAAAATATAAATGGAGTAAAAGTTTATTAAAGGAGATTTTTGAAGGTGAATTTTAGTGAGGAAGGGTAAAAGACAATCCATTCATAATGGCATCACAAGCAGTGCAAGTATTTTATGTCTCTGGTCTAACAAACTATAATGAGGCAATTGTCTTTCTAGAGACTAAAATAAATTTCAAGTCAGATATAAATTCAATCAAGGATGACCCTTTCATTGGGACATCACAGTCAGTTTATGTTGGTCCCAATGTAGAGAATGTCTTGTAAGCAGGGTTCAAAGAGGGGATTTGGATTCTCAATAGAGAAACTAAATCCTTGAAACCTTTAAAAAATTAAAGTGAGTTCAATGAGAAGTTAAAAGTAATTATTAATATATTATGTTTTTCCTCAAAACATTATATGTTCTCTATTGCATTAACATAATCAAAATTAAATGTTCTCTACACATGACGATGTTACCAATCCCTCAGAAGAACAAACTAAAATGAAGTAATCCCTATGAAAATATGTAAAGGTAATGTTATGAGACACTCTCTATTTTACTGAAAAAATTTATAACAAAACATTGATATAATTTTCAATATTTCATGTATATTTCATTTATTTTATAATATTTTTTCCATGTGTTATGCCTTTTCAAGAAGAGAAACAATATTGTCTCTTCTCAGTCACAAAGTTAATCTTTATGTTTTGGAAGTAAAATTATTTTCCATATAATTAATGTATTATTTCATATTTATGTTTAATTTATTTATGTTTAGTATTACTCACATAATAATGGTTTTCTTATACATGTGGATTATTTTTTTTAATTTGGGGTGGTTTGTCCATATTTTATAGACTTTTTCACTAAAACATCCAAATAATTCTTATCCCTCAAAACCTTTTCACCCCTATAGTAGTGAATTTATCAATTTCTTTAATTTTCTCTCCACTGTCTTTGTAGGAAGAGATATGATGCTTCCTATTCTCAATTAGAGAGTTAATCTTGATGTTTTCCTAGTAAAAACATTGTCCATATAATTAATGTATAGTTTCGTATTTATGTTTAATTTATTTCTTTTTAGTATTACTCACATAATAATTTTTTTATACAGGTGGATTCTTTTTTTCAGGTTGGGGTGATCTTTCCATATTTCATGCCTTTCAGCACCAAAACTTCTATAGACTTCTTCTCCCTCAAAACCTTTCACCCCTATAGTGTTGACATTTATCACTTTCCTAGAAGTTCCCTCTTCTACTCAATCACAGAGTTAATATAGATATTTTCACAGTAAAATCATTATCCATATAATTAATTTATTAATTCATTCTTATGTTTAATTTATTTCATTTTATTGTTACTCTTAATAATTTTTTTCTTATAGAGGGGGGTTATTTTTTCAAGTTAATGTGGTTGGTTCGAAGCTACTTATTAAGATTTGTAAGTTTGATAAATAAATCCAATGTAAATCATGGTAACATTGATAGTTAGGATTTTTTTTGATACTTCAGGACATGTAGGAATCAACTGCACCTCAATCCGACACAGGATGTGACCGGTATGACTCCAAGTACTTATTTCAATTTAAAATTGACATTAATTTAATTAAAAAATAAAACTGATATACTCAAAACTAATAAAATATATTCATATTGTTTTGATAATTTAATACATTAATCCATAATTTATTTATGATGTCTAAGAATTAGTTTCACCTTAATCTGATACAAGATGTTCCCAATATGAGTCAATGTGTTTGTTGTCAATTTAAAATCGATATTCGACTTTAAAAAGTTTCACTCACTGAAAACTAATAAAACACACTAATATTTTCTTTATAATTTAGGAAATAAATTCCTAAATCATTTGTGACATGTATGAGTTTTTCTCACATCAAACCAATACACGATGTGATCTGTATGAGTCAATGTGAAAGTATTATGTTTTAAATGACATTTTATTAAAAAAAGGCAACTAATGTACTAAAAACTAAGAAAACGTTTTAAGATTATTTTTATAATTTAGTAAAACAATCCTTAAGTGATTTATAACATGTAAGAATTATCCCCACCTCATTCTGACGCATGGTGTGACCGGTATGACTTTAAGTGCATCTTTATTTGAAATTCACATCAATTTTAGTAAAAAAACTAACCTACTTAAAACTGAACAAATTCATTCATATTGTTTTTATAATTTATGAAAATAATTCATAGGTTCTTTGAGATGTGAATGAATTATATGCACCTCAATCTGATGCATGGTGTGACCAGTATGCCTCCAAATGCATGTTTTTATTTAAAATTGACATCAATTTTAGTAAAAATGACAACTGACCTACTCATAACTGAGAAAATGAAATCATATTGTTTAAATATTTTATTAAAATGATAAATAAGTAATTTTTTATGTATATGAATCATCCACACCTCAATATGATACAAAATGTGATCAGTATGAGTCAAAGTGCATGTTTAAATTTTAAAAAGACATTTTAGTAAAAAAAGAAAAGTGACGTACTCAAAACCATAAAAGACATTCAGATTGTTTTGATACTTTTGAAAAAGGATCCATATGTCCTATGGGATGTTTAAGAATCAACCAAACCTCAGTCCGACTCATGGTGTGACCGGTATGACTCAAAGTGTGTCTTTTTACATAAAATTGTCATCAATTTTAGTAAAATGGACAATTGTCCTACTCAAAAGTGAGAGAAAAAGTTCATATTGTTTTGATACATTACGAAAATGATCCAAAAGTCATTTTTTATGTGTAATAATAAACTTCACCTCAATATGATACACGCTGTGCCTGGTATGACTCAAGGTGTCTATTATCAATTTAAAATCAATATTTTAGTTTAAAAGGTGTTACTCACTAAAAAATGATCAAACACACATATATTTTATTGATAATTTAGTATAATGATTCATAAATCATCTATGATCTGTAAGAATTTGTTTCGTGGTAAAATAATACATGGTGTTATCGTAATGATTCAAAAGTTTGTGTTTCCAGTTTAAAATGACAATTTAGTAAAAAAGACAACTGACGTACTCAACACTGAGAAAACACATTCATATTTTTTTATACTTTAGAAAAATGATCCACAGGTCATTTGGGATGTGTTTGAATCAGCTGAACCTCAATCTAATGCATGGTGTGACCGATATGACTCCAAGTTCATCTTTTTATTCAAAGTTGACATCAATTTTAGTAAAATTAACACTTTCTGTTAATTTATTTCTTTATATTATTACTAATATAAGAATTGTTTTCTTATACTGGTGCATTATTTTACTCAAGAAGGGGTGGTATGTTTAGTAATTGCATGAGTTGGATAGGATTAAAAGATAATGGAATATTGGTATTTTTTTAATATATGTAATAATTTGTATTTATGTAAATGTATACACCAATATTTGAAATGTCTATAATATAGTGTTTTTTTCTTGTGGTTGAGTTTTAAATTTTATTTCAATTAAATCCTGTATTGCGACTTGTTTTTGTGGATATCTTCTGTGTTTTTGGTGTTGTGGTGTGATATTATAGCACAATATAGCAGTGTTGTAGTGTTCTATTACAACACACTATAGTATGGCCCTTTATCGGTGCTTTTAAAAGCACTGATAAAAAAAACATTTATTAGTAATTTTAAAAGCAATGATAATGGTCTAATTTATCAAAACATATATGAGAACTTATAAAAGGTCCTTTATCAGCACTTTTATAAGCGTAGATAAAGGTATACATTATCAGCACTTCTATAAGAATTGATAAAAGACCCTTTATCAACACTTTTATAAGCGCTGAAAAATGTTTCCCTTGGTGGCACTAAATTAAATTATTGATAAATGGTTTCTTTATTAAGTGCCGATAAATGTTTCCATTTTTAGCACATTTAAACATACTAATAAATTCCCCATTTATCAGTGATTTTTTTATCACCGATAAAGAACCCCTTTATGAATTCTTTTTCAGCGCAGATAAAAGACAAGGGCTTTTAACCTTCCTTATGTATTCAGTTCATTTTCAACACTAATAAAGGTCATTCCAGCATTGTTAAAATCCATTTTTGTAGTAGTGATCCCTGTATGGATAGTATCATGGATTAATGATTTTAATATTAAATATAAGTTATAATACTTAAAAAAACTCTTTTTAGGTTTTATGTAATGGCGGTATACCAATATTAAGGACATTTTGGACCAATTTATGGAAAGTATATGCTTTAGTAGAAAAGTAATTTGAGGAATAATGACTTTAAATTTTATATATTTAATTTAAAATGTATTGATAGCCGTTAGGGTTAATATGATCATTAATGGAATTATAATAATAGTCAAATAATATTATTATATGTTGTAAAAAAATAATTTTTATTGAAATCCAGAGTAAAAAATTTTATTTAATGATTAAATTTATTTCAAGGATATCTATCAAATTTTTTGGTAACATTATAAGAATTCAATTAATATGGTTTTAGAAAAAGGACAACATGTATGTTGGGTGACAACCAATCACATCTAGCAAGGCAGTGGGGCTTGAACCCATGATCTAAGAATGATAAGGGTTTCACACCTACTACTAGCCTACACAATTGCCAAGTTAATATGTCATTTATTTAGGTAAACTATTTAAAAATAATAATGATGATGAATGAGTAGTATTAATTTTGAGGTTTATAGATTAATGTATTAACCATATTGGTTTTGGAAAAATTTTAGTGAAAGATAGAAAAACTTTTCACTCTATTATAGATCTTACGATCCGTTGAAAGTAAATTTTGGTCCTTTATGAATAAAAGTTAATTTTTGGATATTCAATTCATGAAGGGAAGAACTGGAAATACATTGAAGCATAACCAAAGGTTTAAATTGTGTTTATAGAAATATATCAAGTAAGTATATTTCCTTATATTATTAGGTAGTAAAATAATTACTCAACATTATAAAATGGTCTTGAAATAAAAAATATATCATAATACAATAATTTATGTTGAATATATGGTTTTTTAAATCAACACCAAATTATGGATTTACATCCCTTAACATTAAATTGATCATTCACTTGTTTGTTATTAATGACCTCAATCACTCACTATAAATATTTACTATTTTCCTCTCTTTCCATATCTTCACATTTTATTTATCTTATCCTACATGGAAAACAAGTTATATGTTATTCCACATGACCATTAAACATTCTATTCTATCTAATTATGAGGATGTTTTACCAACCCTTCTAAGGATGTGTGTAATGTCCTGGTTCCAGAAGCCATCCAGAGGTGCGCCGTACCCGGTTGGTCACATGGCCTCAAGCGCATTTCCCCGAAATCCAGAGGCTACCAACTAGAAGTGAGGGCCTTGGGTCTGATAGTGGGGAAACTATACCCTCATTGTAAAAGTATCATAGTGGAAGTAAAAGAAATAGAAATAGCAGAAGCAGTAATGATAACATAAAACAGTAAACAGTGGAAGACTGAAATTAAGAAATAATAGGAGCATATATATAAATGATGCATGATATATATATATTTCCAAGAAAGTATCCAAAAAAACACAAGGTTTGAATACATTACAAAACCAAGTACAAAAGAAAACAGATAAACTCCTCAGAATCACAAGCATCAGCTTGGTCCCATGCTCTCCAGCTCCTTAGCAATCAAATACCATAAGTTGAAGGGTTCTTGACCTTATCTATACATGAAGCAATATATTCTATTTGGGACTAAACGCATGACCCAAATAGGGTGTGAGACTAAATCCAAGTAGGAAATCACCCAAAGATCTGTGCCTAATAGTCAGTGAATATATGGCAGACAATAAGTAAAATATTAGTAAACAAGGAAGTACTCAGTAGTAAACATTCCTACAGCTGAAGCATTCAATTCCACTTATCAAGTAAGTAGTTAATCAAAGCGGGTAACCCTTTGGGATGTACTCTCAGCCTAACCTCTCTGGTTTTACCAAAACAACACAAGTAACCCTCTAGGAAGTACACAAATTCTAACCCCTCTGGTTCAGCTTAAACATAGACTCTCTGAGGATGCACTCATAGTCAATTACCCCTATATTCTCGCATCAATAACTAAAAGGCGCTCTGAAGAGGAACTTACATCACATTCCCCCTATGAACTACCTCGAGGAACTATATACACTCTTCATAAGCACTTACATCAATTCCCCCTATGGTCTCACATCAGAAAAGTAAAACAGACACTCTGGAGAAGCCCTTATGTCCATTCTCCGTATGGTATACTACACCAGGTTCTCACGGCCCTGTGTAAGTCAATTGAGAATAGCAATGCAATACGACCAAAGTAAACCTCAAGAACTACTTGGCTAACAGTCTACAACATTATAGCATGTCAGATAAACAATCAATCCATCCTACAATACTGGGTATGGGAAACAAACAGGACAACCTAACAGACTAAGCAGGACCAAACAGTCATAAACAAAACATGCATGGGAAAACACTTCCAAAGCATAGCAATTAACCCTATTCACATTCAATTAACCTCTACTCAAGCATACAAGCATAGCAGGAAATTAACATGGCTAAAAACATAAACATGCAATACCTCGTTCGTGGGTATTGGGAACGTTTTCACATATAACTCAAAGAATTTCTACAAAAAGGCACAAACCACCTACCTTGGCTTTGTGAGATCATTATATGTGAACCTCAAGCCTTGAATTGTCCAAGAACATCATAGATCTACAAAAACGCTCAAAATGATCAATTGAGGATAACTTGAGAAAGATGAGGAATCAGGAAATGAAGCTCTAGACAAAGGAATAGAATACTGAGGTGATCCCAACGCAATCTACAGCGGTCAATTCAGAGAACAGATGCTTGATTGGGGGCTCAGTGAAGTTTCATAGTCGTACGGTCTCTCCCAGATGAACTAGGTTGAGAAGGAGGTGTTTCTATCCATCAGATGTGACCCCGGTACATTTAATGAAATAAAAAAGAAGTACACAACATGTAATTTAAAATTACACGGCATGTACTTGCCTTTACCAGCCCACGCATTAGGAGATCTCTAGGTCACCACACACGGCCGTGTGCACGGCTGTTACATGGCCAGCACTCGACTACCTGCGGTAACCGAGTACAGGGTGTGTACTTATAAAGTACACGGGTTGTACTTATAAAGTACACAGCATGTACTTAAGAAATTTCCAGAAACTCTTCTTTTTCTCAAAAACACTAGAAAAAAAGGAAAACATACCTGAAAAAAGATTCATGTTCTTATAAACTTCCCCCTTAAAGAGATTTGTCCCTGAATTTCCCTAGCAAGGCGGCATAGAAGAAGAAACCTCGAACAACTCTGGCCACTGCGATTGTACATCGGTCTCCCTCTCCCAAGTCTTGTTTTGTACTCTCTTACGCTTCTATATCACTAATACCAGAGGAATAGACTTGCCACAGAGAACCTCTACACTATGATCCACAATCTGGATTGGATTCTCCTTGAAAGATGCATCCACCTCTAGCTCAACTTCCTCGAGTTGAAAAGAATGAGATGGGTCTGGAAAGTAACGTCGAAACTAAGAAATGTGGAAGACTTCATGAATATCCTAATACCTCTAAGGTAACTCCAATTGATAGGCAACCGTCCCAACTCTCTCCAACACCTCAAACGTTCTGACGTACCTCGACGAAAGCTTACCCTGTCTCTTAATCCACTTGTTCCCCAACCACGGTGTGACACATAGAAAAACCTAATCTCTGACCTCGAACACCAGAGCTCGTCTCCACTAATTAGCATAAGAATTCTATAGATACTCTGCTATATACATCCTCTTTTGAATCAACTCTATCTGCTTTGTGGTCACCTATAAAAGATGAGGTCACAGCATAGCTAACTCTCCTGCCTCTAGCCAACATAAGGGTGATCGGTATGGCCTACCGTACGAAGCCTCATAAGGTGCCATATGAATAGTTTCTTGAAAAATATTATTATAGGCAAGCTCAACAAGAGGTATGTGTTTCTCCCAAGAACCTCTAAAATCTAGGATGCATGCTCGAAGCATTTCCTCAAGCACCTGAATCATGCACTCGGACTGGCCATCTATCTGGGAATGGTAAGTTGTACTCAAAAGTACCTATGTACCCAAAGCCTTTTGAATCCCCTTCCAGACCTGAGAAGTAAAACGGGCCTCCATATGCGAAACAATGGAGTGTGAAACTCCATTCAGATGTGTAATCTCACAGATGTACAACCATCCCATCTCATCAACACTGAAGCTCTCTTTGACTGGAAAGAAGTGAGAAAACTTCGTGAGTCTTTCAATGACAACCCATAATGTATCATTCCTTCGAGGTGACCTCAGAAAACCTGTCACAAAATCCATTGTGACATCATTTTACTTCCACTCGAGAATGGGTAACTACTGCAAAATCCCTTCTAGTCATTAATGCTCTGCCTTCACCTACTGAAAGGTGAAACACCTCATGACGAAAGCAAAAACATCTCTCTTCATATCAGGCCACCAATACTGATGGTGTAGATCAAGATACATCTTGGTGATGCCAGGATGAACTGCCCAAATTGAGGAATAAAAGTCCTGCATCAGTTTCTTGAATATGTCTGCTGACCCCCATACACGCCCATGAAAACAGAAGATATCATCCTCTCCTATGGTCCATCTAGGAATAAATTTTCCTTCTGAAACACTCTCCTATAGGACTAGGGCTTCAAAATCTGATAGTTTCCTCATTCACACTTGTTCAAGAAGAGTAGAGGTAATAGCTACATAATAAATAAATTTCTTCCCCTGTCTGTCATGCACCTCCAAATGCATCTCAGAGAACATATCCATAAGAGTCCACTCATTATTGGCCTCCTGAACTCCCTGTATCTGAGTCCTCATGATCAATGCATCAGCCACTGCATTGCATTTCCCAGGTGTGTAGGAAAGCTCAAAGTCAAAGAACTGAAGGTACTCAACCCACCTTCATTGTCTCAAATTTAGATCACGCTGAGTGAATATGTACTTGAGACATTTTTGGTCGGTGAAAACCACAAAATGATCTCCTAGAAGATAATTTCTCCAACAGTGTAAATCATGAACAACATCCACCAACTCGAGATCATGAATCGGGTAGTTCCTCTAATGTGTCCTCAACTACTGAGACCCGTACGCAACGACTCCTTCCCCCTGCATAAGAACTTCTCCCATACTGATACCTGATGCATCACAGTACATATTATAGATCTTTCTAGTCTCTGAAAATACTAGTAACGGCGCTGAAGTCAACCTCCCTTTCAGCTCCTGAAAGGTTGAATCACAAGAATTTTTACACAAGAACATCGCACCTTTCTTAGTTTGGTCCATCAGTGGCATTTCTAAGCATGAAAAGTCCTGTATGAAATGTCTGTAGTATCCAACCTTCCCTAGAAAACTATGCACCTCAAAGACGTTCTTTAGCTTCTCCCAGGAAACTACTACTTTCACTTTCTCTGAGTCTACTGATACTCTTGTCTCTGAGATAACATTACCCAAGAAGTGTATCTGGTCCATCCGAAAGTTGAATTTTGGCAGCTTATCATATAAATAATTCTCTCTCAGTGCACTCAAAACAATCTCAATATGGGTATCATGGTCATGTAGAGTGTGAGAGTACACCAAGATATCGTCTATGAAAAATACCGTGAAAGAATCCAAGTATGGATGGAACACTCGGTTCATCAGTTCCATGAAGACTGTAGGCGCGTTCATGAGACCGAACGACATAAACACATACTCATATAGACCATACCTGCTTCGAAAGGGTGTAAGAGGTATATCAGAGGGTCTAATGTGAAACTGGTGATAACTGAATCTCAAGTCAATATTCTAAAACACCTGTTCTCCTCGAATCTGATAAAAGAGATCATCAATCCCCCGCAGGGGATATCGGTTCTTGACCATTAACTGGTTCAACTTCCGATAATCCACCCAAAGCCTAAGTGTACCATCTGCCTTCTTCACAAACAGCACAAGAGAACCCCAAGGAGAAGTACTGGGTCAGATGAAACCCTTTGCCTGCAACTCCTCTAGCTGCTTCTTGAGCTCCTTCAACTCTGGTGTAGCCATCCTAAAAGAAGGAATGGACACCCGTGCCGCTCCAATCACAAGATCAATAGAAAAGTACACCTCTCGCTCCAGAGTAAAACCTGAAAAGTCCTCTGGAAAGATGTCCCTAAAACAATCAACCACGTGAAGAAATTCCATCTGTGAAGTCCCCTGGTCATCAAGATATAGACTAGCAATATGGGCTGTAACTCCTCCCAACCCATGTTGCTCGGGTCCCGCTCTACTCTCTTGTACATCTCATTCTCCCTTATGAATAAAAAAACTACCCTCTGGTGATGTGAAACTCACCCTAAGGTGATAGAAATCAATAACAGCCTAGAAGGGAACTAACCAGTCCATTAAGAGAACGAACTCATAGCATGTCATCTCTAGGACATATAGATCCCAAGAGAAGTGACACCCACTAACCTCTAGGGGGAACTTCTTGCACTAACGTACACTAGCCATTCTAGTTCTCAACAGAGTGTATAGCCTCAAGATATATGCAAAAGAAAAGATACAGATCCCAAGTCTCTCCACAATAGCAACAGATATAAAGCTATGGGAAGACCTTGCATCGAAAATAGCAAAAGCTAAAACTGAGGCAACTAGAATCATACCTCGAATTCTAGAGGGTCTGGTATCCTGATCCTACTGGGTCTACTCCACTGCAAAAGTCTGGCTTGTACCATGGACCTGTGACACTACCTGACCACTATTAGTGGATCCACCCTGTTGTCGCTGAAAGCCTGGTGATTGGCTACCACATCCATGACCTCCACCTCGGCCTGAATGTCCGGATGAACTCTAGTTCCCTAACTGATGAGATACTGGTTGTGTTCCTTCTGAACGAGGAGACATAGAAGAATCCATGTCACCGGATGCTGGTGAAAGGATCTGATAGAAACACTGAAGGTAACCCATCTTACCGCAAGATCGGTACTAAAATGGATATCTCACGCAAAGTGGCCTCGTGTGCCCGCTCTTCCCGCATTGGTAGGACACCACCTGGCTACAAGAAGAAGTGGCTCTCCACTTTGGATCACTGCATGAAGACCCCCTGTGGCACTTCCTGTTGTTAGTAGGAGGGATACTAACTCAAAATGTCAAGATTATATGGCTCACAACTCCTGAATCCCTCATATTATGCTCCATGATCAACGCCTAGTTGACTATAGAAGCAATAAAAGTTAGCCTGAAGATGTTCACCTGAGATCGGATGTCGTGCCTAAGACCATCCTTAAACTTCCTTGCCAGGAATAACTCATCACCTCCTGGAATAGGCATAAAGCGCTGCAGCTCTGTGAAGAAAGAGGAATACTCCATAACTGAAAGAGTACCCTCCTCCAGACCCATGAACTCTCGGGCTCGATCAGCCCTCAAAGTCTCTGGGTAAAAGTAGTCATAGAAGGCATGATGGAACACATCCTAAGACATTACCTACTAGAGTCCTGCATGTGAGATCACATTCCACCATCTCTTGGTAGAATCTCGTAGCATATAAGTAGTGATATTTACCCTCCTCTCATGATGCATCTCTAGATTCTTGAAGGTCGTCATCATGGATTCTATCTGTGACTCTACAGCCTGAGGTCCTTCTTACCCTATGAAGGTGGGAGGATGCTGCTACTAGAAAATTTGCATCAACTCCACCATAGAAGGGGCAGGATGCGGTATGCCTCAAAAGGTCTGTATGAACCTCATAAAGCCCTCTCGAAAATGTGTGTCAGAACCAATGTCCGGAATGACAGCTCATGCCAAGACTGGCACAATCGGAGGATCTACTGGTAGTCCCTGATCAGCCATGTGTGGTGTCTGATCACCACCTTGTAACTAGCATACAATCATAGGATATCTTGGTGTAATGACTCTGCATGGTTAATCGCACACCTTAGATCAAGATTAACTGGGACTAAATCTTAGAAGTAAAGGAAGGGAACAGGAGAAAGAAAGCCATTATGTTTTCCAAAACATGGATACACAGCATGTATAAATCCTACATGGCGTGTTACCTTAAGACATTTACATGGGTGTGTACTCCTGCCACAACTGGTCATGTAACACCCCAAACACACGGCATGTTGTCCAAAACACATGACGTGTACTTGACTTCTCTTCCCTTGCTTGAATTCTTCTACATAGCTAAGGCACACGATTCTTCTAGAACAAGACTACACGGTGTGTTCGTGCCAGACATGGAATGTACTAGATGAAATTCACTGACCCGTGTTGTTAGTGACACGGCTGGATACACGGCTCACACTACACAGCATGTTCAAGATGGACACGGTGTGTACTAGGAAGATTTTGTCGACCCGTGTTATTCATTACATGGTCGGGTACTTGGGTACACTACACGGTGGGTTCCAAATGGACGCGGCGTGTATTAGAAAAGATATAATCGACTTGTGTTGTTAGTGACACGGCTGGTTACACAGTTCTACAACACAGTGTGTACATCCAGTACACATCGTGTCCTACCAAAGATTCCAAAACCTGTGTCCCTGCCCACATAGTCTGAGACGCTATTAGAGACTACACAGTGTGTACATACAGTACACGACATTTACTTAAGAAAAAAAAAGTTTCTTCTCGAATAGAAGAACACATGGCGTGTATTCATCATTACACGGTGTGTATTCTGTGTTTCTCCAGACAGTAAGTCTCAGAAACTACTCTGGAACCCAGAAAAACACTGAAACGAACATTGAAAGTGCCAAATTATGATCTATGGGGGCCCATACTCCCTGTGAATCAAATCTTGGAATCATATACATGTCATATACCGGGAAAACAAGTCAATGATCCAACGAATTTCGATTCATGGGGGCCCATAACACCTCAAAAACCAAAGTTTGGTGTTCATTCAAACAAAGCCTTACACAATCAATACTCTATCAAACAGCAGGTATTATATCAAGACATCTATCACAACAGCATGCATATCTAGCCCAATATCTATCACAACAACTTTCAAATGCTAATGCACCCTAAATGGCATGGTAATAATGCATGACATGTGATTTCTAGAAAGTTCCTATATGATGCATGAGATGGAATAGCCCCATCTCATCAGGTTGCAATAGAAATATAACCTTAATAACATCAACAATAATAGCACAAAATATGTAATTCACCCAAAGGTGAAAATCAAATCAACCGTAAAATTGAAAAACTGGAAAAATCACAATAAACGAGGTAGATTGCCTTTTCCCTATACACGGGTTAGAAAATCTCGGGCATAGCTTATTACCAAGTACATGTTCTATCCTATCCTTGGCTATAGGCTCAAAACAGTAAGTCAAGAAGAAAATAATTCCCCTGATACCACTTTGTAACATCCCGGTTCTAAAAGTCACCCAGAGGCGCCCCGTACCCGGTTGGTCACATGGCCTCAAGCGCATTTCCCCGAATGTCAGAGACTGCCGGCTAGAAGTGAGGGCCCTGGGTGTGATAGTGGGGAAACTATGCCCTCATTGACAGAGTAAAACATCGGAAGTTAAAAAATGGAAATAGTGGAAGTAAAAATAAAAACATAAAATAGTAAATAGAGGAAGACTGAAAGTTAGATATAATTGGAGCACATATATAAATGATGCATGATATATATATGTCTAGGAAAGTATCCAAACAAAACAAAATGCTGGAATACATTGAAAAACCAAGTACAAAATAAAACAGATATAATTTTTAGCATCGCAAGCCTCAGCTTGGTCCTATGCTCTCCAGCTCCTCAGCAATCAAGTACCTGAAGTAAAATGGTGCTTGACCTTATCTATACCTGTAGCAATATAATATATTTGGGAACAAAATCATGGCCCAAATAGGGTGTGACACTAAATCTTAGTAGAAACCCACCCAAAGATATGTGCCTAACAGTCAGTGAATATATGGCAGGCAATAAGTAAAAGAGCAGTAAACAATGAAGTACTCAGCAGTAAACATTCCTATAGTTTAAGCATTCAATTCCACATATAATGTAAGAAGATAATCAAAGTAGGTAACCCTCTATGAATTACTCTTAGACTTACCCCTATGGTTCAACCAAAACAACATAAGAAACCCTCTAAGATTTACACATAGTCTGACCCCTCTTGTTCAGCTTAAGCATAGACTCTCTGATGAAGCACTCACCGTCAATTCCCCCTATAGTCTCATATCATTAACTAAAAGGTGCTATGGGGAAGAAATTATGTCACATTCCCCCTATGACCTGCGTCGAGGAACTATAGAAACTCTAAGGAAGCACTTATGTTAATTCTCCCTATGGTCTCGCATCGTAATAGTAAAAACTGACACTTTGGAGAATCCCTTACGTTCATTCTCCCTATGGTCTACTACACCAGGTTCTCACAACCCTGTTTAAGTCAATTGAGCACAACAATGCATATCGGCCAAAGTAAACCTCAAGAAATACTTGGCTAAACAGTCTACAGCATAACAACATGTCAGATAAACAATCACTCCATCCTACAATATTAGGCATGGGAAACAAACAAGGCATCCTAACAGGCTAAGCAGGACCAAACGGTCATAAACCATACATGAATGTGAAAACACTTCCAAAGAATAGTAACTAACTCTATTCACATTCAATTAACCTCTACTCAAGCATATAGGCCTAGCAGGCAATTAACAGGGCTAAAACCGTAAACACGCAATACCCCGTTCATGGGTATTGGGAACTTTTGCACATATAACTCAAAGACATTCTACAGAAAGGCACAAACCACCTACCTCAGCATTTTAATATTTTCATATGTGAACCTCAAGACTTTAATCGCCCAAGAACACCATAGATATACAAAAATGAAAAAAAAACTCTCAATCGAGGATAACTTGAGAAAGAGGAGGAATCAGGGAACAAAGATTTAGAAGAAGGAAGATATTACTGAGATGATCCCAACACAATCGATGATGGTAGATTCGGAGAACAGATGCTCCATTGGGGGCTCGGTGAAGATTCATGGTCGTACGGTCTCTCCCTGTCAAACTAGGTCGAGAAGGAGGTGTTTTTGTCCATCAGACGTGACCCTGGTACATTTAATGAAATAAAAAGAAAGTACATGGCAAGTAATTTAGAATTACATGGTGTGTACTTGCCTTTACCGGCCCCCACATTATGCGGTCTCCAGGTCACCACACACGGTCGTGTGCACTGCTGTTACACGGTGAGCACCCGGTTACCCGCGGTAACCGAGTACACGGCGTGTACCTATAAAGTACACATCGAGTACTTAAGAAATTTATAGAAACTCCTCTTTTTCTCAAAAACACTAGAAAAAAGGAAAACATAAATGAAAATAAGATTTGGGTTCTTCAATGTGGGTTTATCAAAAAAGGTATTTCCAAATGTCAAACCTTGGAATAATGAGATCAAGTTTAAATTGTGAGGTCATAGTTTATTTAATTTGGAGAGAATTTAACAAACTGAAAATTATAAAAGAATAAAATTTCATTCTATGGCGTATTTTATATGAAATGCTACGTTATCTTGCATTACACACAACAAGAAGTTCTTTTGATAGCCTTTGTTACACATAACACTCAGTTTTACTGAATACTATTAATTGTATTATTTAAAAAAAATTATCTATTAGACATTAAGTTGGTTTTTATGAATAGTATTAACTAAATTATGAAAATATATGGTTTAATTCATAGTTTTCTAGTTAATTATAATTGAATATAAAAACCAATTGAATATAAAGGAAATATTTTTATAAAAAACTATTTTTATGTGCCAAAAGCATTTTATCCTAATAAATTAAATTAATTAATATTAGTGAATGATATTAATGAAATTTATATATTATATATTCAATAATGTTTTTTACATTCTTCAAATAGATTTTATATGTACAAGATAAGAACAAATCCAATTTTACACATAAAAAAATTTGTATTTTTCTAAAGGTAGTTTTTCCACCTTTTAATGGCGCACTTGTTCTAAAACTATATTTTGACACTTATAAATTTTATTTGACAAAATAAACTTATATTTTGAAATTATAATTTAAAAATTATTTTAGGTTTAATATTTGGGTAATTTTCTGAGAAGTTTAATTTTTTGATGAATAGTGAAAATTACTGAATTTTAACTGAAAACTAACTTTTCATATAAATAATTTATAGTGTTAAATTATATTTTAAAATGGTTTTAAAGTAAAATTAGATAAATCATACATATATTAATTTTATTTTATTCATTTTAATCATTTTAATATTGAATTTAGATATAAAAACATAGTAAACTTTTGAACATTTTCACATTAAAAACTTGTTTTCTCGTCCCATCTGCATGATTAATTTTAAATTAATTTTTGACACATATGTGTATTTAATTTGGAAAAATGAATTACATATTTGGAATCATAATAATTTATAACTTCTAATAAGTACAACTTAATATTTTACCAATGTTATTAGAGAAAGGATTTAAAATTAATTACAGCAATTAAGAGAAAAATGAGTTTACCAATGGACTAAACTTTAATATTAAGGGGGAAAATAACATAGAAATTTGTCCAAAAACCCATTTTATGTACATATTTAGACGATTTACCTTATATTATCTATTTTTGTGCACTAATTTATCCACTTTACAACGGAACAACTTTGTTTTAATTCACTCTTTCAAAAATTTACAAGTTTTCCACTCACCCCACTTACAAAAGAGAACCCCCTCTATTCAAGCCTTAAAATCCAATTGGTTTAGAAAATAACTACACAAATAAATTATCCAATTCAATTCCCTCATCTTATAGTCCTTATATTTATCATAAAACCAACTTATTAAGGAATTAGTGCAAACTTAAGGAGGAAGCCTGTAGAAGAGGTAATGTTTTTCTAAAAGTGTTTTTATTTTCTATCCTTCTCCACCTCCTTAAATTATTTATATATAATGATTATATAATAAAGCCATTATATTAAATATAATGATATTTTTTTATGTTAATTTTATAAACTACAACCACACACACTTCCATCAAATGGGTTATGAAATCATTGTTCATATGTACGGCAGACTATCACCTCGATAACTGATGTCATTTGTTTTTCCATTACCACCTACCAAGGATGGGAATAATGGTGTGAAAGATGTTTATATATTCTATTTATAATATTTATTATGTCTTTATACTTATTTAATTATTATATAACTCATATCTTCAGGATTTTCATTTTGTGGGAATACAATAACATCGCTCGTGTATACGCCGAACTACCGCCTCCCAAAGCAATGTGATTCATTTACGCTTTATATGGAATGTATTAAGGATGGTTTTAATAAAAATATGTTATATATATATAATAATAATGATAATATAATTATAAAATATATATATATATAATTTTTAGTTATTTATTTCAATATGATAAGAAAATGGAAACAATGTTCATGTGTGCGTACGACCTACCGTCTCCATGAATGGTGTATTTCATTTACTGTCAACATATTTTAGGGATTACTATAAATAAATATATACTATATATATATTATATTTAATTCCTGGTTTAAATTATAGATATTATTAAATCACGATTAAAGTAATATGGAAAAAATAATAAGTCAAAACATAATAAAAAAACAAAGCAAGTTATTACCCAAAACGATGAAAATAATTGAAGATTAATAATGAATGGGTAATAGTATATTTTTAAAGGATGATATAATATCATAAATATTAATATACTTATTTAATAAGTTAATAACATTTTTAAAACCACTATAAAGGAGGTTAAATCAAGTACCACCAAAAGGAAAGTGTGAGGTAACATATTTCTTCTCAATTTCATTTCATTGAGGCATATAGTAATGTGATGCATTGAGTTTTTTTATATATTATATTCACTTCCCCTATGAAATGTAATATGATAAATAATTCATTATTAATTGTATTTTAAGTTTAAATTATAATTATTTCATCTAAGGGGTTTTTAATTAAAAATTTACCAAGTGGTAAATAATTTCATAACTTAATGTATTTAATTGGGTTATATTACTTCCTCATTATAATTAATATTATAATATTATGTGTATAATAACATTTTATTATAATTTGTTGTGTTTACACTTGATTTATTTATATTTAAAATTTATACACATAATTTATTTGTTGGTTTATTCTCACTTCAACGTTATTACCTTTGTAAGGGTTTACTTCATAATATCATTTTGTTCAAGATTGTTTATACTTGAATTTCCATTGAAGTAAATTATTTTATAATTCATTAATAAACCATTTCATTTTCTTATCGTCTATTTATTCCAGATATTTTTCAAGTAACTTTTCCATTTTTCCATTCATTGGTACTAAAAATAATTTAGAAAATTTTTTAATGAAAATATGACTTCATTTCACTCTTTGACAAAAAATCTGTTTTCTTCCAAAACCATGTTTTCTAAAAATCTTTTCAAAATTTTTTTAAACATATTAAAAATTATTTATTAAATAAATTTAAAAAAATGGTTTCAAATAAATCTTTATGTAATTTTTAAAACAAATACCATTTGTATTTTACAAAAAAAATGAAAGGAACCTTCGTTTTAACTTGTAAAAAATTTATGGATTTGTATGCCACAATTTCTTTAAAGATTGATTTTAATGTTTCTAAGGATATTTTTAAAGAACATTCATTTAATGGTAATTTTAAAAGAAAATTATCTTTAAAATGTTTTTCAAAATTAAAAGGATATTTTCCTCAAGAATGTTGTTAAATATATTTTTATGGTATTTCTATTCATCAACGATAATAACCATTTATTTGTAATACCTTGGGATATGTTGTACTGATAGAATCCTTATTCATCATATAGATGGTTTGTGATTTCTTTGACCAATAATAGTATTGACATTCACTTGAGTAATTTTTGTAGTCCCCTTGAAATATTCACTTTATTATGATCATTAGACAATAAATTTTCCCCTAAATATCCATATTATTCATCATGGATATGATTATAGATTAAAATATATCTCATTTCTAAATAGAGTGTTTTATTTTGAAAGTTATATGATTGAATGGGGAAATATTGATAAATTTCTATCCTTTACTCAATACAGATATTTTATGTTAATTAATATTGATTCATTAATTAAATAGATTATTCAATATATGAGGAATGATTTGGATAGGTATGACATGGGTTGGGGAACATTTAAATTAATCTCTTAGATGCTTCAGTAGTCTCATGGGATGAAATCAGTTGGCCACAAACCATTCACATTTATAACCAAGTAGTTTTAAACCGAATTGTTAACATTCTTGAAAGTAGTATGTTAAATCATCTTTTAAATGGTATTGATGGTAAAGGATTTATGTCCCAAATAAACATTATGTCTGGTATTTAATAATTTCCTTCATTTAGATTCAGTTGTTATTATCTATGATATTTTCACTATGAAAAAATATATGGTGGTATTTTATTATCAGTTTATTGATTAAATAGGAAGTATTTTAATTATTTGCCTTACCATATTGATTATTCATTATATTATCATGATATCAAAGTTATTTAAATTGCATATTTGTTTATTTATTTACCTTTCAATATTGATTACGTTCATTAATTTGTTATTTCTTTTGTTATACTTAACCCTTACTAATAATTTCTTCTCACACTTATTTTTTTCATTTCCCTAGGATTACATGAATTTTACTATGACATATTTATAAGGATACTATAAATAGAATAAATTTATTCTCAAAATAAAAAAAATTGTATTTTAGTTTTGTGTATTCAAACTTATTTTAAGACTCATGTATGTGTCTAGTTTACCAAGAATACTAAACTGTTTGGTCCGTTGGGATGTGATTACTTATATCTTATAAAAACATAATTATAGCAGGTACCGACTTCAGGATTTCTAGGTTCAGGTCAGTACATCTATGATTTCTTAAATTTATTTTTATCCATTATTGAATTTTTACAAAAATGGTTTAAAATAAATATTATTATCATTTTCTAAATGTTGAAATTTTGAATTTTTACAAAAAAATGTGGATGGAATATTTATTTTAATGTACATTACATGAATGGGATTTCATTCCATCATGATCGTTCAATGTTTTTAATCTTCTTTTAAAATTTTCCATGTTTTTTTACAATGAATTGTTTTCCCATAATCTTTAGTATATCTTTATATTTTGATATTTGATTTAAAAATAAAAGGGTGTCGTCCTAAATAAATATTCTAATGATATTTTAAAGTAATTTTACATATATGATAACATCATTGATGTTACATAGACATTATGGGGGATATGATCTAGTGATACCATATTTATTATTTATCTATAGGGTTTATGGTTATGAGGAACAAATATCAATGAAACTTGTTTTATTTTCAATGGGTTAATTATGATGAATGTTTTTATGATCTTATGAAATATATATGAATGGATTATTGATTATGTGATTGGTGGGATTGGAATTATATTTACATCTATTGAATTGTGTAATGATTAATGTGATATAACCCCAAAGGTTTAATATGAGGTTATCCCACGTCCAAAAAAAAGGGTACATTGGATTTTATCTCAAGCATGAAAAAAGATAGTATATAAAAGGTTATCCCAAGACTAAAGTAGGTACACTTGTGATTATCCTAAGAATAAAATATTATGCATATCTTAGTGGGTAGCCTTTACATAATAATTATATGATTATGATTATTCCTCAATTTAGGCCACTAATTTATGACATAATCTTTTGCTAATGTTATTCTCACATGGATCATGTTTGTTAACTCCTATTTGACTTATGTCTTATGTACTGATATTCTCTATGTGATGACTCTTGTTTATGTTCTGAGAATTGATGAGTATGATTTTACAAGGATAAGTTCATGTTATCATAGCATTTATGATCTTTTTTTGTTTAAATGATCATTGATATATCCATTGTTTACCCTTATCGAGAATCTGAACTGGCCCTTTATTTGTTTTCTTTCTCCATGGTACAAAGAAATGTTTTAAGTAGGATGTATTTAAGAATGGTTCTATTTTGAAAGAACTATATGGTAGATGATGTACATATTTACTTATACATAAAATTTATAATTACACTAAACCAATAAAATTATACATGGATTATAATGTTATGTATTGAATATTCATCTAATAATATTTGATATTTATTTATGAAATATATGGGTAGTTATAGAGATAGGTTCATATATTAATCAAAAATATTGAATTGTCCTTTTATTGCAACCTTTATTTGAAAAAATACCACAATCATAGGAAGTCATTGATTTATATTGTGGTCTACCTATAACTTTATGTTTAATAATAAATATAATAATTATTTAATTTATAATTTCCTCATTAATAAAACACCATTTCCGAAAAAACAATAGCCATATGTGGAAATAAATTAGAACAATTCTATAATAATAAGGTATTCAACAAAAATTAAATACTGAAATTATTATTGATCTACAAAATACTACTTCAAAAAAATTATTCATTATATATTTTGATCATACTATATTAATTATTTTAGAAATGGCTTGTTATCTTAAGAATGAAATTTATTGCCATGATTATTCTACATTGGGTGTGATATTTTAACTCCTCATATGATAATTCCATCACTATAAGATAATTTTTATAGGAAACATAATTCCCATATGATAATTATTCTACCATTAAATAAATCAATCACAAGTAATATGATTTATGTCTTTTTACAAGAAAGAAATTTGGTTTTTCCATAAACCCAGTGTGTATGACTTTCTTTGCTTATATGATAATGTACATTAGCAGTTATCCTGATGTTTATTTCGTTATAGGTTCAAATGATAATTCATGTATTACATTTACTCTCATAAGATATATCTCCTATGTCATATATAAATCAATTTATCTCATATAATAATCCATATACACAAGACCCTAATTAGATATTTACATTATCAAATTCTGAAGTCCAGAGTCTACTTGTAAGATAATTTCCTTTTTTGATAATAAAATTCCATCTGTATGGAATATTTCTTCACTAAGTTGGATATTTTCCTTAGTACATAGAATATTTTCCGTTCAAATATGAATAAAATAGATTTTAACTGAAAAGATTCCAAATAAAATTCCACTTCAGAAAATATGAATTATTAGTCTACAACCTATTAAGATAAACATATCGAGATAAAAATGATCATTTTGTGAGAATAAAAATGTATAAGATATTGGGATATATACAAGACAACATTTTTATATCTAACACAAGCCACAAAAAACTATCTTAGATTTTTATTTGAGTAGTTTTTTTTATTACAACTATTTTTCATGGGGAATTTAAATGATAGGTTTTGTTTTTTTTCTCATTAATTATATTAGAATGGGAACTTATATAGAATTAAATGGAATTAAAATAATGTTGATGGATCTTATTCCACACTCAATTGGTTATTATTTCATTTACCTTTATTGATTGGATTTTTAACTACTCTATTTAAAATTTTAATTAATCAAATAAATAATATGGTTAGTTTGTAATTTAATATTGGTTTCTATAGATTTACTTTATAATGAAAAATAAATTTTTTATTAAATAAAATAATAATGTGCTTCCAAATCATGGTGTATGATATATAGAAAAATGGTTTTATCATAATTGGATTTTAATTTTAGATATATTGAATATGGTAATCTTGGAAAGGGAAATAATTTTGAAAATCAAATGTTTTTTTAATTATTTTAATGTATGAGCATTAGAAACTCCATGGTTAGAAGTAAAAATGTATAATGGTTGTAAATAGCCATGGTAAGGATGAAAATACACTTATGAATTTTTCTAGGTGGGTTGTGATTTACTTTGGGTGTACAATGATCATAGTTGGATTAGTTTATGAATGGTTGTAAGTTTTATTTTAGATATATTTCTCATGATTCCTAAAATTGTAGAATTTTGGTTTATTTGATAAATTAATAGTTATAGGAAACATGGGGAATATAGAATCCATAATATATGTTTTCATTGAATTTAAAATGTTTTATCGAATAAAATAATGAACTCTTAAACTATAAAGTGTTTATTTATTTCAAAATAGCATCGGTTATATTTTTTTGGAATAGATTACACAATGGAATGAATTGGAGTGATTTTCAGAAATCCTACATAGTAAAGTGTTACTCAACCATAATCACACATTAATCTCTATGGGAATAGATTTAATTTTTCATTATTAATAAAAAAAATGAAAACCTATCCACCAATGATGGAACTTAGGAAAAATGTTTATGTAAGAATATGAAGTTTTTTGGCCAAGATTTATTAATATTTTCTACACTCGATGGATAAGGTTCAATCACATACCTTTGTTTATATTGTATTTTTTGTTAGTGTATTATTTATCTACGTTATTGATAGCTACATTCATTAAATTTTATTCTAAAATAACGATTTTAGACTTAAAATAAAGATTAATACTCATATTTTAATATTTTTTTATTTCAATTTAGGGAAAATCAATCCCCAACAACCATGTGGAGTCTGTAGCCACAAGTTGTTAGCTATTTGTGATTAGGGTAAATTCTTGAAGCCTAATAAATATCTAATTTGGGTCCCTGATTTAGTTAATCACAAAATACATATTTCAATACAACAATTCATTAATTGGTATGTAATTATATTTCCATTCAACATCTATAATTCCAATGCATATCGATGATGTGTTACATCATTTCCATTGATTGTGATATAATATTCCCATGATGAGACACATCTATCATAAGTTGTGTCTAGATATTAGATTCAAGTGGGGAGGTCCCTCCCACTTGTTTTAAATATATATGGCACCTATTTTAGGATGGGTCACCCACATGTGGTGTTTAGAAATGTGTTTCAAGAAGAGATGTTTTCCCAGCTATGATATAGTGAAACAAAACTTGGGATTAAATAGGTAACTATTAATACTGATATATGTTTTATAAATTTTGTTCCCATGATATATAAGGTGACCATGGGGGTTTTTTGAGACCCTAGGATAGTTAACTGTGATTTATAGTTTAATAAATTTCATAAACAATTTAGTATTTTATCTATAGAAGCAAAGTTCAACAAGATGATATGAATATATTTTCTATGTTTAATTTTTTTCAATACAATTATCATATTCAAACTCACATAAATAATGGTTTTTTTCTGATTTTATGGTAGTTAATTATTTTTTAGGTGATTAGATGATGCTTTTTGGTTTCTGGAATAGTTGTTATGGTTTTTTAATTTAAAAGATGTTAATCTTAATTTTGGTAAAAATCTCTATATGTTCAGTTTTTATACCAATGACCTGTGAAAATGAAAAGGGAAATAACCAACTATAATGAATAATGTTTTTTTTATTTATAAATGTATAAAATCAAAAAAAAAAGGTGTAGACCTTTCTCAATGATTATAGTTTTTACTAAAAATAGTTGAGAATTCTGAAAAGGAAAGAACAGCCAATGATACGTAATATTTTTTAAAAAAGTGGTGATGAATTTGAAAATATAAAAATGTATCGTGGTACACACATTATTATTAAATATGTATTATTTTTATTAGAGAACTTAAATAAATCAATATCATAAGAATAACTAAGATGCATAACATATTGTGGGGTATGTAATACTTTCAATATCATATATAAGATCTCTCTACTGAGTGAAAATTTATAAATTCATTTAATATAGTGTTTATATATATGTTATATATGTATATATTAAGTATTAAATGATATATGTTTGCATAATTGTATGTTTTTATTTGGATTCATAATATATTTTTTACTGTGTATGATTTCTCAACTAGCTAAAATATGATTTTTCTGGATGTATACATGGAGTTACATGAATTATAAAGTAACTTCATAGGAATTATTTCAGTAATATAAAGGATAATCTTAGAGTTATATTAAAATGATATGATTTTGAACATAGTATATATAGATAAAATTTCATGAAGAAAATTTTTAATAAAATTTGTAGGAGGATAAAATAGTTCACAGTGTAGAAATTATATTGTTCCATGGACATTTAATAATAAATATTAGAGGAAAAGACTTGTGTTGTGATGGGAAATCATGATAAATGTTGTTTAGGTTGTTCTAATAGATCATGATAGTTCACACTATGAAGAAATTTTTGGCACTATAAAGGGGGTTTTAGTTGATGAAAACTGGTTTACTTGACTATGATGTATAAATCCAAGATGTGAATTTTTTCTAATACTTCCTCAATAGTTCCATTTGCTTAAGAATAATTGGAAATAATAAGGAGAGTTTATAAGCATCTGAATTTAGTTATTCCATGAAATTTAAATTTTGAATTAAAATTTGAGCATGATGATTCTCTTTTTGTTATGAAAGATAAATTTAACAAGAATTTTGGATTCTTATTGTATGAAAAAATTAGTTATGGGTTATTTAATAAATAAATATAATAAATAAGAAAATGGAGGAATAAATATGTTGGTTATTCTGGAATGAGAAGAACAATTGTGTTGTGCATTTCATCGTGCACAGAAAAAGGAAAATTACATGGATCAAAAGTTGAAAAATAAGAAAGTAAAGACAACAAAAATTTCTTGTGTGATATCACCAAAAGTATGATGTTTGGAGAAGAATAATATAGTCAATGAGGTGACCTGAGCATAAAATAAATAAAATATTTCATCATTTTAGATTAATATTGAATAAATTTCTCAATAATAAATTCCCAAGGACTATAAATGTTAAGTGTCTTTATAAACTAGATAAATAATCAGATTATATCAGAACAACTCTTTAATATGTCTAAAAAATTTATTCTCTCATAGTACCCTTCTTAGAAATTTCATATATAGTGCCATTCTTCATAAAATATAGAAAATGGAAATATAATAAAGTGTGAGATTATATGCTTAGAAAGGGTAAATATAGGAGATATTAATCAATTATCATAAGTTAGAATATGCATAAGGGTGTGATAATGTGATCATAAATTAATAATTTCAATCCTAATAAATCAAAGTTCAATATTCATGAATAATGGCACAATATTTTTTCATAAAAAATACATAAGTCAAAAGATTGAATAATTATTAATAATCAATAATAATCCATGAGAACATATCATATCCATAAGAAATAATTTTTTTGAATAAACATTACCTTATAAAATCATATTTATAGTCAAATAACACTTACAAGACAATCATAGTGGATTGGGTTGACTCCCCCTTTCATGATTTCATTATCCAAGGTTTACTACCAGAACTATCATTGGGGAAAAATTCCCTCACTAAACTATATTCACTCCCAATTATAGTCTATATTATCACATTATATATCATTCTTTATCTAATTCATTATAGAGATATATAATTTTGATCCCACCTGAAACATTTTAAAAACCATACAAATTTCTTCCATAAGATACTAAAACATTCATCATATCATCATAGAATTACCCATAGAAAATAAATGTGTTTTATTAACATCTCATCATCACAAAATCATAATCAACCAAGTGAATGAAAGTAGATGGTATTATAATATAATTCATTAACTCAACATTGATTCAATGACCCGTAGAAAATAAATGGGTTTCATGTAGTCATACTAAGATCATAATCATTATAAATCATTCAGAAAATTAGATTTCATCATAAGAGAATATCCCGAGTAAAAATTAACAAACTTTAAATAATGTTGACATATATGAAAAATCACTATTATGAAGGTATTTAAAATTATTTTAGAATACCAATAGAAAACAACCCTTTTATTTCTATAATGTAAAAAAACATAAATTCCTAAAATATTGAGGAAATTATTTTCATTTAAAATAAACATGTAAACATGATAAGGATGATTTAATGAAAATAATATTCATGGAAGTGGTGAAATATATTCTTTTAGAAAACATTAAAACAAATCTACCTTCTACACATTTTAAAAAAAATCATTAATAAACTCATTGAACATCATTATAAAATTTCATTTTTAAAACATGCGAATGGAAAGTGAAATTTTATTTAAAATTAATTCAAATAATAATTAATAATCAAAATTAACAATATTATAAAAAAAATTAACATAGATATAGAAAAAAAGATTTTTCATCCAAAGAGGAAATAATGTATGTTTTTATAAAAAAACTCAATTATTTTTAAATACAAAAGAGAGGAGAATGGTAATAATACATAAAATTGTATTAATAACTATATTAAAATAAAATATTTGGATTTTATATTAAATTATCCATATAATTTACCATATTGGAAATTTAGCATAGCCAATCCCGAAAATAAATGAGATTGTAAGATAAACCCTTACCTCGAGTATCTTTTTGCATCATAAAAACTTAAAAATCCAATATAATAAAAATATATTTATTATAAATATATTATATAACCATATTAATAAATATGTTACTATGTATCGTTAATTTATAATTTATAATTATCCTTTTATTAACACTTTCTTCATTAAAATGAACATACATGTGAAAAATGTCCCATTTTTCATGTATATGTAGGTTCTATGGATCTAGTATGTGCACCATGGTCATGGTTTATTCATGAAAATAATCAAAAGAAAGATATATGAATCGTATTTATTTAATACATAAACTTTTTTAGCCATTCATATAAATAATTGATGAAAAATGAATCACATCACTTCATGGAGGTGGTAGTCCACACGTACGCATGGGTGATGTTTTCACTTTTTGATGGATGGAATGAACGAAAGGTAAATAATATATAATAATTATAGAATAATAATTATATCCTTAATTTAATATATGTTCATTAAATATATATTTATGACCATCAATGTAAAGAGGAAATAAAAAATGAATCACATTATTTTATAAAGGTGGTAGTCCACATGTATGTAGGAACGAAGCTATCATTTTCTAACATATGTGAATGAGAAATAAAATGGATATAAAATTTATATAAAAACATATATTTATAGTTATTATACTTATTAAATCATTTTAGGATGGTTAAATAATATTTTTAGGTGGTTTAAGATTAAATAAACAATAAAAAGATCGGTAAGAAAATATACTTATACTTCAGGTATCCACAATTCATGAGAACATTAAGGCTTCTTTGATGGATATTTTTGAATTTAAAAGATATATAAAACAAATAGAAGGAATATATTAGGATTTTTTATATGTATTTTCTGATCTAGATTGATCAATGTTTGTGAGTAATAGAGGAGAATATGAGACATTTTATATATGAGTGGAGAGATATACATGGAATTACTTTTAATATTTAAGTAATTAAAAGTTAATTTGTTGTGAAAGTTTCATGAAATGGAAAAAACATATATGTTAGGAGATTTTATAGTGTAAATATATTCAAAAAATAATATTTATAAAAATTTATGTGGGGTTTTTACTCCCTTAGTATACCTATTTTAACCATAATCAAGTTAATAATTTTTTACTATTTTTGATACTCATTTTGACCACAAATGAATGTTCCATCATTAAAAATTTATAAAGTGATTATTCAAAATATTGAATCAATTTTATCAATTTATATTCCTATAATTAAAAGAAAATTCATTTTAAAATAATGAATGAAAATAAAATTAAAACTATTTTTAGAAACACCTGTTTTTATGCATAAAACTAGATTTATTCTTATTTCATGTCTTGAAAAACCCATTGTATGAATGTTAAAACACTCTATTTAATATATAATATATATATTTAATTAAAATAACTCATAAGTATTTATTAATTTAATTTATTTATATAATAACACATTATATTGATAATAGTTTTTTAAAAAAACGTCTCCTTTTACCTTAGAAAGCATTTATTTTCATTTATAATGAATTAATTTATAATAAATTTATTTTATACATTGTAAAAAAATTACAAATTTCATAGTATGAATTAATTTTTAAATAATATAAAATATCATTTTAAAAAATACACATTATAATAAAATGGTCATAAACCAAATATTTCAAATAAGTTCATTATGATCAGTAATATTTTTTAAATGAATTAGAAATTATTTATGCCAATTATTTTTCATTTTGAAACCATATAATATTTTATATTTAAAAATATGAAAACTCTTTTCACATATGTTCATTATTGTGTGTGAATAATTATATCTAAAACTTAAAATTTAATAATGTGAATTATATCACCAAAACTCTAGGGGTTATATTCTACCCCTCTTTTAAGAATTTTAACCTAGAAATTTCATCACTTATATAGATTCCAATTAGTATACTTATACCTCATCACAACCTTGGTTCCCACATAGATTTCCCAAATTTATGGTTTCACAAAAAAAATTCACCCAGAGGGTGTTCTTGTTTCATAGTTATTTCTCTATACAATCTTGAATCTCTAATGGTTTATCCAATTAATAGAGTTTATTCTCCATATGTATGACCTATGAGTTTAATAAATTTTAAGGATTAGGTATGTAATTACTTGGGAAAGATAGATGGAACACATCATGAAATTGAGATATATTTTGTGGAAACATTGCGTCATAATCAACTATTCTGTTATGATCAATAATTTTGAAAGGACCGATATATCTAGGGATAAACTATAACTTCATTTCAGTTATAAAAACCTTATTCTTGTGATATATTTATAATAATATATTCTCACTAAATTTTAACTCTATGCATCATATATGATTATTATAATAAATTTTCTATCGACTCTGAGCTGGCCTGATGTGATGCTGAATAAACATAATTTTCTCTATAATTTTCTCTAATAAATCAAGTCCTATAGATTTTTTTCTCTAACTAAATCCCAACACATTGGAGTTATTCACTTACTAAAATAGAGGGCTTCACAATGATCCATCTGAGTAGTTGAGTGGGAGATATTATAATAGGAAAACTCACCCAGCGAAAGTTCCTCATCCCAATAATCTTTGAAATACATAGAATATTCTCCTAACATATCTTCTGGGTTTTGAATATTCCTCTAAGACTTCCCATATATCTAAGGATGAAATGTATATATGATACCAACTATTTATTCAAATATTGATGAATACTTCCCCAAAACATTGAGGTAAATCATGAATTCTGATCAAATACAATAGAATGTTGTACTCCATATAACCTTATCACTTTTTTAATGTATATACTAGAAGTAAGATCAAGAAATAAATCATATCATATTTAAATGAATGTTTCTTAATTTTTAATGCGATCAAAAACAAAAAAAAATATCATAATGTTTTTTAGATGTTTTGGGGATTCTGATGATGAAATCTAAGGTGATTTTTTCCTATTTCTAGTGTAGTATAGGAAATAGACATAACACCTTATTATACTTATATCAATCAACCATAACATGATGACATACAAGGTATCTATTAATATACTCTACAATATCCCTTTTCATGTTGTTACACTATAAATATTTATTTATATATCTATACATCTTCATACATATAGTATGAATAAATCAAGATGATCTTTAAGCTTTATATAGAATGTCGTTTATTAAATCAGGTATTGATGAGATGCATAATTAGATCCTAAACCTCATCATTCCTTCAAAATCATGGTTGATCTTAAGAAAATTCCTCAACTTCTTAAACTATTACAATTCTTCCTTCAATGTCTTCTTAGTCCCCACATGGATGTATATTTGAACATTCGTATAAAAAAGTTATGATATGTTCCCTATCTATATTGTTTCAAGATATATATTTTTAAAATCCATAATTATTTTATCCCATTAAATCCTCATCATG
The DNA here is from genome assembly GCA_963277665.1 of Viscum album. NCBI lineage: Eukaryota > Viridiplantae > Streptophyta > Magnoliopsida > Santalales > Viscaceae > Viscum > Viscum album. Next base: position 1,657,706,311 of record OY728128.1, read on the forward strand.
GAAAAACTTTCATGGTATTTCCAATTCATCACATCAACCTCCTTTTTCACCTTCCCATAATGGTAATGTATTGAGAATTTATAATCATTAATTAATTCTAACTATCTCCTTTTAAAAATATTCAACTCTTTCTATGTGAATATATTCTTATTGATTTTATTATCAGTATATATATCACATATTTCACCATAAAAATAATTCCTCTATATTTTCAATTCATAAATTACTAATTCCAAATAATAATCATGATTCATGTAATTTTTCTACTGAATTTTTAAATAGTTTGAGGAATAATATGTCACTATATCATTCTACCAAATGATTCATCCAAATCATTTCCTCATTGTATCACTATATATCAAAAAACCTTATCCATTGTAGGGTAGTGTGGTCAATATTTCATTTAAAAAAATTCTTTTCATTTATTTAAAATTCTATTCACATATTTTTTTTCCAATGGAACATGTATTCCTTATGATTCAATATAGTTATTTGATTATAAATCTATGAGAAATATCATTGAAATAGTCTATAGTATCCTTCCAACTTAAAAATACTAAATATAATTACAATCATTATTGTTCTGAATTACTACTCAATTTCATCCAACTTTTAAGGGATCATTTATATTTCCTCTCTTGAGATTATATGACCCATGAATAAATATTTTTATATCCAAAATTCACAATCACTTAATTTGGAATATAAATTATCTTCTCACAAGTTCTTCAATACAATCCTCAAATGATATTCATGATATTCATTTATCATTTAATATATATGAATATAATATAAAAATACTACCAAAAACTAATAAAAAAATATATAATGAATATATTAATTATATATCTAAATATAGTGGGGTAATTTATAAGTCCAAATGGAATTACTATAAATTCATAATGACCATACCACATACAAAAATATTTATTTAGTATATCCTCCTTCTTTAACCTCAATTGATGATATCAAAAATGATGTATAACAAAATAAATGTATTATTCTCAAAATAGTTTATCAAAAAAGTCATCAATATGGGGAAAAGATACTTTTTCCTGATAGTGATCTTGTTATGTTATTGATAATAAATTACAAGATAAATTTACACATATTTATTATTAAAAAAATAATATATGTACCCCATGGTGATGTTCTTGAGTGTATGAACAATTTCTTTTAGATTCTCATAGAGTTTATTCTTCAATTACTATAACTCAATTGGGATCATTATATATGTAGTCCTAGAAATATCAATATAAACAACTATGAGTTATATTGAAATATCAACATACTGATTTGGTAAATAACTAGGAAACTCCTCAAGAAATACGTTAGCATAACCTACACAATGGTTATATATTCAATTTTGAGTTTCTCCCCAACAAATTTAGATAAATACCCATCATGAAAAGTTAAAATGACCCATATGATAGATGTATATTCCTTATGATTTTCATATTTATCCTAAAACTAATAGATATTCATTGTTTGATTTGAAACATCAAATGTGATTTTCATATTCTATGAATTTATATATAACCTATATAGAGAAAGATAATCAATTATCAAAATCACATAAAATTCCACTAATAGATGAATAATAATATTTGTATGGGTAACATTCTTAAAGACATTAATATGAAACCTAAAATGCTAGAGTAGAGGATAAGTTTGTCTTAATTTTCATGATACACTTCATCAAAAGACATAACATTGGCCCTTCCTTGGTCTAGGAGATTGGCTCTAGATTAGCTAATTGAATCAGATAATACCAAGTTCCCCACATATTAAATGTTAAAATATGAATGTTACCTAATTATTTAATTTATTTTCCTCAAAAAACTACTTTTAACTAGGAAATTACTTTCTCTATTCACTTATTTTAACACACAAGTCATCTTATCATTAAATTGGTACAATACACTAGGTTCTTCTTCAAACATTATAAATATGTAGGAAGCTGAATCTTATTTCCTCCATGGTATTCTTCAATTGAACTCCGCTAAAAATCCATTTTTCTATTATTATGTGTGTTTGAAAACTCACCCAAGTTAAGGTTGTTAATTATATATAAAGATAGATAGTTAAGAATAATTACAATGTTTTATAATCCATATATGATTTCATTTTGTTTCTCATGGGGATGGTAATTGAATTGGATATCACATTCATTATTCAGACAATAACCCATACTTCCATCTATTTACTAAAAATAAAAAACCCACATGTGAGTATGAAACATCAATAATCATAGTAAACAAATATTTTATTATGAAAATCATTCATATGATCTCTAAAATTATAATTCCTTCTTTCAGTCCATGACACTTTGCATTCCTCTCATATCAATGTGGATTATCATTTGTTTTTATGGGTTATATCAACTCATTCATCATAATAGTTCATAAAGAGAATATGAATTAACCAAAGAATAACTTTTGGGAATCTTTAGAAAGGTTTTCAGTCTTAGTCTCACCCATATTTCACTAGTTACCATTGATTTTTTACCCAATATGCACCTTTCAAAGTTATTACCACTAGGTGAATCTGTATCAAAATGGTATCCACATTCCAGTATATAGATGTGTATGTATTTATGTGTAAAATCATACTCATTTATTTACGATAACATAGGATATTATCTTATACATAGGATTATCCTAATTTTCTCACTAATAATTTATATTTTATATTCTCAAAAAATGACTAAACCCTTATATGATTCCAACTATAGTGTCCTAAGTATAACATACATTGATATTACTTAATTTCACAATAATATTCAATAAATTTAACAATAATACATACCCGAGGACTGAAAAGTTTTTATCTATTTAGATACTAGATACAAAATCAACAGCTTTCATAAAAGATCTCCAACATCTCCAATAATGTTCTTTTCTCATATTTACCTTTTGAGACCATTGAAACTTAAAACTTTTATATATATCATCAGGAAAATGAAAATATAAGAAAGTGTGAATTCATATTCTTAGTGAGGTTAATCGTAGGAGATATCAATCAATGATAATAAGTGAACATAAGTATAATTTTATGATAATGTGATAATAACTTAATAAATCTATGCCCAATCAGTCAAATATCATAAATCTTGAATCATAGAATAAGGTTTTATTATAACAAAATATATTAATCATAAGAGTGTGGAATTATCAATAATCAATCATTATCCATGAGAAAATATCTTAAACAAAATACATAAGTTTTTACCATACACATAATCTTATAAAATCATTTCTTTTTTAAATAATCACTTCCAACACTATCATAGTGGATTGGATTTTGTAATTCCCACGGTTTTAGGAGAAATTGTGTTTTTACCCTATAATTGAATATAATGATTCTCAATTCATAATAAATAAATAGTAATTATATTATATATTAGGCCGTATAATATAGTAAACAAGAAAAAAACATGTTTTTCATTTATAAAATAACATTAAAAGGAAGGTACATGAAACCATGTATCAAATATAACATATTGTTACACATATTGAATGATTACTTCCATTAAAAATAAAAAAAAGTGTATGTGGAAAATAAATTGAAAAGAATAATATAGTTAGAACTAAAAAATACCCTATTATAACCCCTCCTTTAAGGATATCTATAATTATAACCAAACCTATAATTAAAATGATTTCTATAAAAGTAAAAAACGTGTTATGAGATCTAAAATTAAAACTATGGAAATGAGAGTTGTTACTTAAGAAGTTAAAATAGAATGAATGACATTAGTAATACTATAAATAGAAATTGAATCTAACCATTTCAAATATGGTTATTAAAAATAAGGACATTTTAGAAATAATTGTTTGATAACCATATATAAAATATGTATAACAGAGTTATATATTGTTAGTAATGATTTTATGTAGTATATTTTGGAAATAATACCAATGAAAAAAAATATAATATCCTCTTAAAATATTTTATTACTATATGATAATATATTTTCATTTAAATATATATTTAAAAAAATAAAGAGAAATATTTTAACATAAATATATTGATAAAATTAAATGATTACGATATAAAATAATTAATTATATTTATATTTATGTATAAATCATTTTATAATGAAAAATAAATTTTTCTAAAAATTGTATTTTCATGTGATATGTATTTTTTTAAGAGACTAGATATATTATGGTGAAACAATGATAAATATTAGTACTGATAAATATTAATAATAATATAATCAGTAAATTGTGTTCTATAGATTAACAATACATAAATTCTAAAAACTCATTTTTCTATATAAATATTCTTCTTTATTTTTTTATTATTTTAAAATAAAAAATATATAAATTTTCGTATGTAAATATAAAAAAAGAAATTATTTTTGGATTTATCTTAGAAATATTATCCTTTGTTTAATTTTTAAATTTTCTTTAAAAATATTGATTTAAGTGAATAGTGAAAAATTCTATTTTTTTACAAAAAACAAGAGTTTTATTAAATTATTAGTATAGAATTATGAATTAGAAATTCATGAAACCTTTTTCAAATAAAACAATATTATTTTATATTTGAATTTATAAATTTATAAATGGTTTTTTTAATTTACAAACCAATATTTTACAATTTCTAAGTTAAGATATATTTAAAAAAAATATTTTAATCAAATATTCATTTTTTATATTAAATGTAGATATTATAAATTTTAGAAAATTATTATAATTAAATTTATTTTAAATTTTGAATCATTGGGTCAAAATTTTTTAATAATGAACATTTCATTTTCAAGCATAAATGGTAAATTACTTTATTGAAAACTAGTTGCCTCAATAAAAATCTAAATGTTTAAAAATGGTTTCACCAAGAGGGAATAACCACAAACATTTTTAAAACATCCAATGGAATGGGTGGTACATGACTATATCAACCTTATCACTTCACATTTCCATTATTTCTAAAAATTGTATCCAATTTCTTTGATATTTACTTCCCATGATTGAAATTTTTTGGTTATTTATAAAAATTTCATTGATTTTAACTTTTAAAAATTGAGGTTATCTCCTCATATACCCTCATAAATAAAGCCACTTAATTCATAAAAAACCATAAACAAGACTCTATTAAAAATTCCAATCCACCTTTATGAGGTTTTGGTCCTCTCAAAAGATCAGCCTCTAAAGACTTAACCCTCTTTGTAAAGTATATAATCCAAGAAGTGAGGTATAAATTTCTAATTGCATCTTTCCCATTTCAATTTATATATATTCACTTAATCTTATTAAAATTCCATTATTTCAAATTAAAATGATAATATAATTATAATTAGTTTACATTTATGTTATTATAATTAAGGTATAGTCATTAACCACCTTTTTCCCTTTAATAAAAAATGAAACTTTCATTCATGTGTTCTATAAATTACCACCTTCACAAAATAATGTTTTGATTTTCCTTTACTACCAAATGTGGATGGATTAAAAAGTTAATTTAATATATAATAATTATATATATAAGTTATATAAGATTCATAAATGATAATCCATTTTACTCATTTTTTCATTCTAGGGGTGCAGGTCCCATGGGATCTTAACTTTCACGTAATTATGTATGGAAGATAGAACGATCAAATAGGGAACCAGGAAACTATGTCATGTAAAATTATAGTTATGATAAGATTTATATTTTTATGAACCATGGACTCTATAACAATGTTGTTGTATTAATTTTAAAGGAAAATTTTATCACAACCTTTGGGGTTGCACGAGGTCTGGTGTTGCTCGAATGATTGGAATATTCTAGGAATTCAGTTGTTCATCAAGGATAGTTGTGTGAAGTTATCTCTAACATATTCTAGGGATATTTATGAAAAATGTGAGGTTTTTTGTTAAATATACTCACCTTTTGGAATATATGGGAAAATATAGTAGCATGAATTCATTAATGAAAGTGATACATGAGGTGAGAGGATGCCTCTATGACATCCATAGATTCATCCTAAAAATTAGGTGTTATTTCCTATTTATAGAAATTTCGAGTCATTCTAGGAACTGGGTAATGAAAAATATAATGGCATACACAACACCAGATATCCCACACAATATAGATATTTTTTATTTTATAATCCTACATCATGTAAATTTTTATTAAGTGACACTCATGTCCTTATCATTGGCAGTCTGCAGGGATGCCTATAAAAAATTCGTCATATGTTATCTCCATTATAATTTTACTACTTTCACAATAATAATGAAACATTCATTAAAAACATTAATATTAAACTAAAGTCCCCCTTAGTTTAATAATGATTCCAACGGCTATGTTTCCCCCTCTATTTGGTGAGAGCATGAATCTCAAAGTTCAAGATTTGATTTTATGTGACAACATACTGAGAGGTTGTTTAAAATAAACATAATTTATTTTAAATCCATTAAATAAAGTATATTTTATATCCATCTAGAATAATTTTTATTTTATAAAGGATGAATATTCTAAAATAATACTAATCTCTTCCAACCTAGAAACGTTGGGTAAGGTTTCTTCATAATCAGTTCATTACTCTTGTTTATAAACTTTGGAAACTATCTTACCATTATTTCTAGTGATCAAACCATGATCATCCTTCTTATTTCTAAATAAAAATTTAATTAAAATGAAATGAAAATGAAATGTTCTATAAACTACATAACATAAATTTTTTCTAATGTATGATTTTAACTCCTCATGCATTACAACTAAATAAATCTCATCACTTAAAGATTCTTATATGGTTTTATGTTCTAGATATGATAAGAAATAAGAAAATTTAGAAAGGTTTCCTACACATATTCCACTACTTACATTATCATATAATATTTATATAATATTATATATGGTATGTATTTTCATATTTCTAGTTTACCTTTGAAGAACACTCTTGGGTTTACTAGTTTATAACATTTTAGGACTATATTGTTTATGATCATGTTCCAAATCACTATACTTTATTTATTTGAAAAGTAGTTCAAGTATCAAGTTATCCAAATTATCACTTAGATCATAAATTTTTCTCCATTTATGATCAAAGGGATCTATTTTATAAGATTCTGAGATTTTATTAAATATTTTCTTTTGAATAAATTTAATTTCTTTAATAGCTTGTATTACACTCAACACCAACTTTTAACAAAACACGATAAAATATTAATATTTTTTTAACACAACCATTATCACCTGGCCATTAAAATTGATTCATGAATATTAATAAATACATTTTATGTATTATTTATAATTTTTTTATATAAATAAAACATATTGATAAAAAAATACTTAAATTTTAGTAAAGTCTTTATATATATTAAAAATATCATTTTCTAAAAAATATGTTTCCATTCCATTTTGTCAAAAAATAATAAAATTAATTTTTAAAAATTTTAGAAAATTTATTTTAAAAAATGAAATTAATTTTTGAAATCAAAATATAAAAATTTAAATTGGGTGAAATTTTGGGATTTTTTTAAAAATATTAATTTTTCGATGAATAGTGAAAATAACGATTTTTAAAAAAATCATCTAATTTCAATAAATTAATTAGATAGAAAGAAAAATTATTCTATGAATATTATTTAAAGTAAAATAATTATTCATTATTTATATTTAATACACTTAATTATTTTTTAATCAATATTATATTGGATTTTAGTATAGGTTTATATTTGGGTTTAAAAGTAAACATTTTCATAAAACTCTTTTAAACTGAATAATGTTTCTCCTTTTTAATTAATTAAAAAAACCTAATGTTGAATTATTTATATTAAATTTATATATTATATATCAATAAATATTAAATTAAATTTATATAATTATTATTACTAGTCATAGAGTTAATATAAAATCAAAATTTTCTTGAAAAATACACTTCTTGAAAAAATTATTTTTTGTCGCGTCTATGAGTTTAATTTAAAATTGAACTCTACAAATTATGTGAATTTAATTTGTAAAAATGTATTAAATATATTTAATTATAATAATTTATATTATCTAATAAGGTCTATTTAATTTTTTTCATAATTAATATTGAAAACCGTAAAAACTATTACCACGGTTATGGTAAAGACTAATTTACCTGGGGTTAAACTGAAAAGATATGGGTTAAAAAGACCTATAAATCATATATAATATATTTTATGTCCATATTTTGACCTTAAAATTCCTATATCTTGTAAATTTTCCATTTTGGATCCCTTTTTCATATGAAAAATGTGTAATTCATTTTTCTTTTCAGAAATTGAAAGTGTTCCACTCACCTCACTTGTAAAAGGCCACCCACTCTTATCTCCTATTCACACCATCAAACCAATTTTTATAGTAAAATACCTAAAAATATCTTCCTTACATACCACACCATGACTTATATCCCTTATTTTTATCATAAATTCATCATATGAAGCCTTTTAATGCTTACCTAAGGAGGTTGTCTAAAGTAGAGGTATCATACTTAATGGAGCATCTTTATTTTATTTCTTATTAATACTCTTTAAAATATTCTTAAATTGTGATGATATAATAAAAATATTATATTCCATATATTTATATATTATTATATTAATTTAATAACCTAAATCTATATGATCTTTCATTAAATGGGATATGAAACCATCACTAGTATGCACGACAGACTACCACCCTGCGGACCGATGTTATTGATTTTCCATCACCACCTTACATGGATGGATATAATTATGTATTTAATATCTATATAATATATTTAAGATATTATTATACATATATAATTATGATATCACATATAAATTCTTGGTTTCCATCTATGGGGGATACGATAATGTTATCCGTGTGTATGGCGTACTATTGCCTCACAAAGCGATGTGATTCGTTTTTCCCTAACGCTTTTCATGGAAAGTAATTAGGGTAAATTTAATGAATAAATTTTCTATATATGACATAAAAATTATTATATAGAATTAATATATCATTTACCTTCCTTTTCTTCATCCATCTATAAAATGGAAACATCGTTCATGCATACGTACGGTCTACCATCTGCATGAACGGTTTATTTAATTTTCTATTTCTAAATTTATGAATTACTATAAATACATATATACTGAATATTTATTATATTTATATAATTTTTAACATTAAATATATTATTAAACCATGATCAAATTAAGAGGACTGAAAATACTAAATGAAAACATCCACAAAAAACAAAGCAGTTATTACATGAAACATGATTTCAACATGGAATTATTAATAAATTGGTAATAAAGGGTTATAAGTAATTTATATATGGTATGATATATAAAATTATGGTTATTTAATATATTTATAATTAAATTACATGTATTACATAGGATTTTTGAATGTGTATAAAGAGAGTTGATACTTAAGGTAATAGATTTTTGCATCAAATTGCCTTCTTTGGGACATAAGTAATTTTATGCACCTATCTTATACTATTAGGTGTATATAAAAACCCTTTGGAATGTTATATAATGAATATAATTCTATTAATTATATTTTAATTTTCATTTTATTTTGTTTTTTAATGTGGACGACAATTCAAAACATGCCAATGTGGTAAAGGTTTGATGTTGCCATCTCATTGTTTATCAGGATTGTTTATAATTATATTTTTTATGATAAAATATTATAATAATTTTCCAATAATATAATAAATATTCATATCCTCTGTTTATTTCATGAAAATACATGTTTTCATCTAATTTTCCTCTATTTATTTTCTCAAGATACCAAAATAATGTTTCTATGAAAAACATATTTATTTCTTCCATTAGTAGAAAACCCTTTTTATTCCATATCCATTTCTTCTAAAAATGTTTTCAAAAATATCTTAAAAATAAAAAAAGTATTTATTAAATAATTTTTACCCAATTTTTACTTTTTACAAATTGTTTTAAAAGGAATCTTCTTTTCATTTTCCATATAGGGATCATTTGGATTTTACCAAAAATGTGAAAGAAATATTCATTTTAACTTGTATGGAATGAACATAATTTCCCACTATCATGAACATTATTTTATGTGAAGAATAATTTTGAATTTTTCATGGTTATTTTCAAATAAAATTATTTCCACAGTATTTTATGAATTTTTAGTTTTAAAAATATTAATTTTCAACAAGAAATATTCCTTGTGAATTTCATTCAAAATCATTTTCCATATAAGATGACATCATTTGATATTACTTAATCATTACTGGGGATATGATCCAATGAGGCCATCTATATTCTGTCTCTAGATGATTTATGATTATGATGAAAATATGTTTATGAAACTTGTCTCTTTTCCATGGTTTATGCTATGATGAAATTTTTATGAAACAAATTTCTTTTCATGGGTTCTAATAAGATGAATGTTTTATGAATACCATTTCCTTTAATTTGTTATTATATGATGAATGATTTATGATATTGTGTCACACATATGTATGATTTTCATTATGTGATGTGTGTGACCTATATCTCCCTCCAATTCATTATGAAATGATTGATATCTCATGAGATAAACAGGACTATAACGGAGAGCATCTGGGTGATGGATCTTGGCTTAGCATTAGCAGCGAAGGCATCGTCAGCTTGGAGTAGGCTCAGCGAGGCTACGGCTTCCTTATGCGAGCGTCTCTTCAGCTAGTCGTTGGCGACGCCGGCTTCGCCTTGGCTGGTTCCACTCAGGTGTGGCTCGACGCTTGCACCAGTGTGGCGTGGAGGAGCAGGGTCTTTTGTTCTGAATTTCAGCATCTAGCGACTTATCTCACAGGTCTGATTTTGGTGTTTTTATACATTTGTGTTGAAATCATTGAAATGGTGGAGCTTTCCGTTGAATGGGTTGAATGGGTGGAATGATATTTTGGCATTTTGAATCCCATGTGGTTTGTGGTTTTAGGGTTGATGCATCTTTCTCGCAAGAGGTTTCTCAAAATGGGGTTTAGAGGAGGGAGTTTTCTCCTGGTCTTTGCTCCAAAATTGGATGTGGGTTTTCCATCAGTTCGAGGCCCGTGCATCCACCGGACAGCTTTCCACCAGTGAGGAGTTGAAGGAAACTAGTCTTATTGTTTCTAATGATGGTTTGGGAATCATCTATGTAAGTTTGGTGATGTTTGGCTTTAAACCTTTGTACCATGTTGGTTTGGTTGTTTTAAGTCCAATGTCATGGTTGGTTTCTCACATTTCCCTCAAAAGTGTTTGAATAATAAAAATTTAATTTTCAATCAGTCAGCCTTATGATTCATATATCATGAACTTACAATATGTATTATATGACTCAAGATTATGATCTTTCATATGCATATTATGGTTTTAAAATGTTGTGATCATGTTCTCACACCCTTATGCTCATGTTTTGTTTATATATCTCTCTTATTTACCCTTACTAACCATTTTACCTCACCCTTTGTTATTTTTACTTTCCTTGAGTTATGAAAAAATTTATTACGTATGATATTATTAAGAAGGGTTTTGGTTATGAAGAACTTAGGGTGAGATGATGTAGCTCACTTATGGAAAAGTTTTTTATGTTTCTAGGTTTCTAAATGAACTAAACCTAAAAAATTCGGGTGTGGATCATTATGTTGTGAATTTAATATTAATCTATAAATAATTAATACATATGTATGATATATTTTGGTCTTTTTAGTTTGTATAAGAGAAAGTTTTGGTTAATCATTCATATCTTGGATTAGAAAATGTCAGTGATAACCCTAAGGATAATCCTATATATCCTAGAACATCCTACGTTATGGTAAATAATGTAGAGTTTTTTTCCTAGAAATAAATTTATTTCTAGATACTAAAAGTGGATATAGTTTGGGAACAGATTTACCTGGGGGTAATAAATCCAAAAAATTCTTTTCATTATTGATTCAAGTGTTACCTCAGGCATGAAAACGAGCCTTACTATGCATCTATTTTGACACTCTTGGGGGATATTATTTTGTTAACTCACATTACATTTATGAACCATCCTAAATGATTTTAATAATGACCTTGAATGGCCTAGGTTAGGCCTAATGTTTCACATAATGAAAACAATTTTTCATGATTTTTACATCCTATAAGTGATTTTTCATAATTATGTTAATCTTCTATATGATTATTGTTTCTTATAGTATGATTTTTGGTTTTAGTGAGATGATAGAACCCGAAGTAACCATGTTAATGCTAAGTGAAATGGATAATGAAATGATTGTCTTTATGAGTAACCAAATGTTAATAGAACTCAAATGAAAAATATTATTGCTATGATAACACATATTTCTCAAGATATGAGTCACAATGTACTTTTAAATGAGAAAAGGAGGGAACAACATTCTCTTAACACCTTTATGAGTCAATTACTACATTATTTTAGTAGTTCTACTGATCAACTAGTTGCTAAAAATGGATCAATACCATTGAGAAGATATTTTCCATTATATATTTTCTGGAGAATAAAAAAATCATTTTAGATATCTATTTTTGTAAATTGAAGTATATCAATAGTGTAATCATATCAAGAATATGTTTGAAATAGAAGAAATTGAATCCATTGAATGGTATGCGTTTAATAACTTAGTTTTTAATAAGTACTTTCCACTAATTATTCACATAAAAATAGAGAATGAATTCCTTGAGTTAATATACAAGGATGATTATTCTTTTGGTACATATGAGGATAATTTTACAAAACATACAAGGTACGCTTATAGTATTATCATCCAACCCAAAAGTATGGTTGATCAATTCTTTCGTGTCATAAAAATAAGTCTCCAAAGGAAATTTTACATTAGGAACATAGATAACATTGAGGAAATAATTTTATGTACTATCTAGGTAGAATGTTGTTACCTATAAATCGTATGGTTTTCATAATAAAATAATGATGGAACTCAAAGGAAACTCTAAAACACATGGTGAAAAAAATATGATCTTTCTTTCATGCTCAATTTCTGGAAGGAAAAATAAAGGAAATTCTCCTAAGGGGGATTTTAAATGTTTTAAGTGTGGAAAATAAGTTCATTGGACAATTTATTATCATAGTGATGGGGATAAGTTAGAAAATTATGTGATTAGAGAGAATGATCTATAGAATGCACCACCCACACTCTAGTGTTTCCATTTCAAGTGGTATGGGAATCACTCTAACCAGTGCCCAAAATAGAAGGTTAAAAATGATGATCAATGCCATAATCCTCTTAAGTTGGGGGACATTATAAAATATCATGATGTCATGATTTCTAATGACGTATTTCATAATAATGTGGTGAATGGTACACGTACTATTCACTCTAGAACTATTAATGTCTTATTTGATAGTAGATATACCCATTATTTCATATATGAAAATTTTTATAATGGTATAGAGGTGCAATCTAAATTATTATATGTATAATTATTACTGAACCCCCTAGTGGTATGATTATTACATCTCATGTATATGATTCCTACCAAATTGAAGTTTTTGAGAATGTGCTTCCTGTAAATATTATCATTCTTTCTCTAGTTTAATTTGATGTTGTCTTAGGAATGGATTGGATTTCTAAAAAAAACCCACATGAATGTATAAGGATAGGAAGTCATGTTTGATATTCAGAACCAATATATTATCATCTATCATTGTGATGATAAATATGAACTTCCAATGGAAATCAAATTCATTGAATGGGTTCTGATTTCTATTCAAAAGATTAATTTATATGAGATGATTGGGGATAAACTAAATATTGTGGATATTCCTATTGTTAGGGAGTTTTTCAATGTATTTCTCTAATATTTTACTATTATTCCACTGAAATGTGAAGTTGAGTTCTCAAAATAATTCATATCGGGTGCCACACCTATTTCAAAGACTCCCTATGGAATGGCCTCAATTGAGTTGCAGGAATTGAAGAAGGAACTTAAAGAGAACCATGAAAATGGATTCATTTAGAAAAGTGTATCACATTAGGGTGAACATATTCTATTTTTTCAAAAGAAATATTGATTGATGTTACTCTTCATTAATTATCAATAGATAAAAAAGATCACAATCAAGAACAGGTATCCTCTACCCCATATTAATAACCTATTTGATCAACTTCAAAGAAGTTAATATTTTTCCCAGATTTACCTTCATTATGGATATCATCAATTGAGGTCCAATAAGGATTATATTCCCAATAAAACATTCCATACAAGGTATGGACACTATGAATATATTTTGATTCTATTTATTCTTACAAATTCCTCTATTACCTTGATGGATTTAATGAATTGAGTATTTAGATATTACCTTGAATAGTTTTTGGTAGTATATATAAATGATATTGTCATTTATTCAAAGTGTAAATAAGGGCATAAAGACCACTTGATAATTTTACTAAATACCCTATGAAAGGATAAACAATATTCAAAATTTACAATGTTTTAATTCTGGATACAAAATATTTCATTTTTGGGTCACATAATCTCAATAGAGAGTATATTGATAGATCCATCAAAGACATAAGATATTGAATGTTGTCCTAGACCAACCATAGTTACTAATATCCATATTTTTCTTGGTTTATTTGGATATGATAAAAAAATTTTGGATAATTTCTCATGAGTATCTAATCAAATCACTAATTAACTTGGAAGGGATCCAAGTACCTTTGGACAAATAAATGTGGGGAAAATTTCAAGAAACTAAAGAGAATATTAATCATCACACATATTCTTACAATACCCTACAATGGTTAAGGGTTTTTAATCTATATTTATGCATCAATGAAGGTATTGTGATGCATTCATTTTAATATTGATATGGTTATAGCTTATTACTGGTAAAAATTCAGGGTTCATGAGAAAAATTACCCACCTCTTGATTTGGAGTTAGTTGTGGTAATTTTTTCATTAAATATATAGATGAATTATATTTATTGATAAAATTATTATATATATACTAATCAAAAAAAATTAAAGTATATATTCACATAGAAGGAGTTGAACATGCACTAGAGAAAATAGTTAGAATGAATAATGATTATGATAGCTCAATACATTACCACCCTGGTAAATTGAATAAGGTGGTCGATGATTTGAGTTGAAATGATCATTAAATATTATCCATGAAGAGGGTAATAGAATATCTAATGTTTTTTATTTATAATGTATGGATATGGAAAACCTGAAGGAAGGGTACAAATGTTATATTTCCCAATTAAATGTTCAACCATCTATCCAAGTGAATATTAAAGAGGCATATAAGTAAGATTTAAATCTAAAAAGGAAGGTTATAAATGTTTCTAAGTTTAACCATGATCATAAACTAAAGATAAGGTTCAGGAAATGTGTATGTGTTCCATCCATACCACATTTGAATAAGGAGTTTTTAGAGGAATATCGTAGTTCTTATTTCTTTATTCATACTAGAAGTATGAAGATGTATATATATTTGAATTAGTATTTTTAGTGGTATTTCATGAAGAGAAATGTCATATATTTTGTAACTTAGTGGTTTGTATGTTCGTAAGTTAATTCTAGGATAAAAAATTCTAATAGTATGTTACATCCATTATCCATACCAGAATATAAATTGGAAAACATCACCATGTATTTTGTCATCGGACTCCCAAAAACATCTAAAGGTAATAATGAAATATGGTCTATAATAGATATCCTAATAATGTTATTACACTTAATCATTATTAGGGAATATTTCATTGTATATCATCTTTCTAGGATATATATTAATGAAGTTTTAAGGTTTCTTAGAGTACAATATTCCAATGTGTCTAATCGGGATCTGATATTTACCTCAAAAATCTGGTGAAGCATTCAATAATATCTTGATATAGAGTTGTGTTTTAGAACAGAATATCATCCTCAAATAGATGGGTATTCCAGGAGAAAAATTCAAACAGTAGAGGATATATTGAGATTTTATTCTTTATATTTCAAATGTGGTTGGAATCAACACCATCCTATAGTTTATTTTTCATCTAACAATATCATTAACACAAGTATTCAGACGGATTCTTATGAGTCCGTATATGGGGAAATAAGTGTAGAGATCCAAAATTATTGAATGAAGTTGAATAAATAAATATATTGGGACCTAATCTATATGATGAAATGGTATATATTGTTATATCCATTCAACAACACATAAGAGTGGCACAAATTTAAAAAAGTTATTTTGATAATTGTCAATGTGATTTGGAATTTGAAATTGGTGACAAGGTGTTTGTTGGTTCCAAAATGTGTTCATGGGAAAAATATGCAAAGGGAACACCAATTCCAAAAGGGGCTGCTTCATGAAGAACCTTCATAAAGCCCCTCAGCACCATGGATAGTGAAAATTCGAGGCCCCCTCTATGATTGTCATTGAAGAAAAATTCAGAAGGTGCTACGGTTATGAAGAAATTGAAATAAGGGTTCTCACATTGGAGGGAAGAAGATCACCTCTTAGATTCCTCAAAAATTGACAGAAGCCTCTGCGAGAATTGTAGAGGGAATGAAGGATTCCTTTTCACCATGGAGGGTATGACAATATACTTTGTGGTTATGATGAACTTGATGCAATTTGCCTCCGATGGTGAAGTTCAAGAGGCCTCTCTACACATTGTGAGAGCTTCGCACCACCTCTCGCCTATAAATACCAAGCTTCCCCCAACCCCAAATAATGGATACCTTGTCCTTTCGCCTTCTCATCTCTCAAATCATGAAGCACCCTATGTTATGAAAAGCATTGAGAAAAATAAGCTCATCAAGGTATTATATCATTGTGAAATACCTTTCCCTTAGTTCAAATATGACCCCTCTTAAAGTAAGGATTTCCATTATGAAGCCCCTGGGCCATCTCAAAGGAAGGAGATCCCTGAGGGAACTCAGGTCTTTTTAGAGAACTCATGCTTCGTGAAGTACCTTACATGCACGGTTGAACCCCATGACAAGGTAGGATCTCTGTGCTTTGTGATGTACATCGCTTATCAATGTTGTACTTTGCAAAGAACCCCTTCTCTGCGAAGTCCTACTTTGCGAAAGCCCTTGCACTTCGAAAATCACCCTTCATACTCATGTATAATCCAAGCCTAGGATATACCACTCCACTTTATGAAGCATACTGCTTCACAGAGTCTCTCCACTTTATGGAGCACTAGAGATTTTCTAGGTCACTTCCTATAAACCCCTTTTCTTCACAAATCTCTTTCCCGTACATCCCTCCAGGTTTGTATGAAGTTATTTGAAGGTCGCTTGGGTGGTTCTTCACATTGCATTGTTTAGCGTCATTTTTCTTCACATAGGCACACTAATGGCTATTACTTCTTCTCATAGACATGCAAATGTGATCCCCTCAATGGATCACTCCACAAACCCATCTCCCAAAAGAATTTCTAGTGCCTTTCCTTCACCAAGGGTTAAAGTTCACTAGTTATGTAAGTCCTAGGGGTGAGGAGTGAATCCTCATCGTCCGAGCTACAGGAAGTTAAACTGGAAAGAACCATCGTCCCCAACACATGATGTTAAACTGTGGACACACCCCATGAAATATGCACAAGTTTCCCTACCTCAGACATTCTCCACACCCACTGGGCTCTAAGGTAGTGAGATATCTCACAAGGAATGAGATCCTCCTTTCATGGAACAACATCTGTTCGTGGGGGAGAGAAACCATCTTTGTGTAAGCCCCTAGAATTTCTTGCGGGAGGTATCATCCTTGATTTTTCACTCTTCATCCATGAAAAAAGTCCAAAGGAGATATTGGCACATGGACCTTTGATACCCCATCCCTATCCCTTTGTAATTTATCTCCATCGGGCCACCATCCTGAAGTAAGTCCCAATCTCCATCTCATTGGGTCGCTAACCACATGTATTCCCCGATCCATTCTTCACAGACGCACCTTTCGCAACCTGATATCCAGGTCTTTGTTGCCTCTTATTTATCACATGAGCATGTCTCACTTGGTCTTAGAGTAAACATCGACCATGAAACCCCCTCTGGCCTGCCTTTGTGTATAAGACCCATCCCCCCAAACTGAACTACATGGACTTTGATCTTTTCCCCCTTCTAGGAAAGGTACGTAGGAAGCCTCCCTGAGGTTCAAGCCCATTATCCATCAATTCTGATCACTTCACGTTGGTTCACCCTTGTCCCTCATGATTTTAAACTGTATACTACCAAAATACATGGACTTTGATCCTTTCCATTTCCGAGCAAGGTACGTAGGAAGCCTCCCTGATGTTCAATCCCATAACCCATCGGTCCCAACTACTGCATTTAGATTCACCTTCATACCGCATGAAGTTCAAATGTATACTTACAAACTACATGGGTTTTGACACTTGTATCCTAGATAGGGTGTATAAGAAGCCTCTCTGAGGTTCAACCATAAACACAAGTAAACCTATTGGAACTATGTGGGTTTTATCCCTGTCTACTATGCATGGTACATAGGAAGCCTCCCTGAGGTTCAACCCCAAACACTGGTAAACTTTGGCGTCCCCTATGTTGGTACCCACATCCTTGGTCCATTCATTAGTCGTTTAATACCAACTCTCAGGCTTCTAACCACAGGTAACCCCCATCATGTCATCTGGTCACCATTATTATCATACACCTCGATTCCATGCCCCATTCTAAACTATGTGGACTTTGATTCCCTGCCATGGGGATATATAGGAAGCCTCCTTAATATTCAATCCCATCATTCATGTCTCATACTAGTCTCTCCCTTGAGACCTTGTATTTCAAGTAGATCATGCCCCAACCTGGGGGTTCTACTTCCTCTGGGTCTCATCCATGCATCCATTCTCACGGTCCACCTCTTCAGGTGTCCCATCATCCCACCGAACTATGTGGACTTTTATTTCATACCATGGGGATATGTAGGAAGCCTCCCTGAGGTTCAATCCCAACATCACCATCATCTTCATGACAGTTTCATTTCATTTTTCATCCACCTTGTTCAACCATCCATCGTCCATCCTGATTCCTACACGGGATTCCACATCCGGGTGAAATCATTCAATCCATTTGTGAAGATAACCACACATAAGTCCTACACAATCCATAATCATCCAACCAAGAGTGTACCTATTTTGATGGTTTTATGTCCATGCGTAAGCCCTAGCATATCTCCAGGTCATTTTCCTCGGTGTACACCCTGATTCACCACCCATTTGAATACGTGGGTTTTGATCCTTGTCGTCTACATATGGTATGTAGGAAACCTCCCTGAGGTTCAATCCCATCCAATGGTAAACCTTGTTTTCCCCCTTTCTGGTGTGAAATTTCCCTGATCTACCCTCATTGGTGTCCAAATCATCCTTCATGATGTGATATATTCCCTCTATGGGACACACCACCTCGGATCCACCCTCATTGGTCATTTTGATCCATCATCCGGTAAACCTTTCAGGTGATCCCTCTTAGCGAGGTACCAATCTGATCTGTCTCTATGGGATGTTCTAATAACTCTCATACCATATCTGAAATACATAAAACTTGTGGCTTAACTCGTCTTAAACATGAGATGCCTGAGGAAAACCTCAGAATACACACCTTTGGCGTAATCATCTCTGCAAGACATTATACTCACGGTATACCCTATGTTAAACATAGGAAGCCGAGGAAAACCTCAGGGACATGCCTATGGAATATAATTACCTGCACATGACGTGGGATGCCTCGGGCTTCTACACCCTTAAGAAGCCCAATCATAAGGGGAAGAAACCCAGACAAAACAATGTTATAGCATCAAGACACGCCAGTGATGTCCAACATGACTACTCCCCCGATCAAAGGTTGTTTCCCTGACCTGACCACTAGGAATGTCCTGAAACAAGAAGTGTAATTAACTGGTGTCCATGAAGATATGGAACTGGGGAATATGTTCACGAACAACGTTTTAATCTATGAGGGAGACCAGTACAAGGAGTTGAATTCTGAGGATAAATCCATAGAATGAGGAGTCGACATCCCATCATCCCATTTCAATCAAGGACAAAATATCCTAAAATAAGTGATGGATGCCACCCACCTTTGGAAAGTGGGGAAACATCCAAAATGTCGCAGCATGATGATGTGCGCCCTAACAAAAGCATCGGAAATAGAATGGTGAACCCAATGTGAATCTTCTCCTCAGTGTGGAGATTAGAGGCATTCGATACATTAGAAGATGATTGTATCACCAGATCCAGCTATCCAGTGCTAGGTCCCACCAAGAAAATAGTGGTTCTTGTGTGAAACTCACAATAGATCGGGGTAGTTGAATTTTTGGAATCCCAGTCTATGACGTTGTTAGCGTGGATCCTTCTTACCAATCATGGGAGATAGAACAGCGTTGGGGAACTGGATGTCACTTTCCTCCTTTTAGTGCTAATAGTTGAATCTTCCTGCATTGTAGGACCCAAGCTGCTATGTCAAGAAACTGATCACCACCCACCCACTGATAGAGGGTTCAGGGCAACGCTAATGTAGAAATTCCACATGGATCTATCTCTTCTATGATAGCCTCCACATCCACGGATATGGGAAACCCATGCCCCATCTCACCATTTGAACTCATTCAGAGGAGGATGATCAATGGCCTTATTTGATAGTATGAGGAAGAAGGGATTATCCCAACTTAGGATATGTCTCAATAGAACCTATAGGCTTTTGCAACTCATCGTCACCACCTCCCCAAAGGTCCGTACAAGGATACACTTCTCCCTACTCTATCCTACAACTGTTTTGGGAGTCTCTCCCTAGAATTCTTCAACAACTCGATCCCTTACGCCAATGATATAAGGGAAGTTCGGGATAACCTGGATGTGATCCTGTCCCGGGGGTCACCACGGAGGGCTCCCACCATGTCGCGTTAGCACCACCACCCAATCCCACAGGCGGAGGAGAAGGTGAGTTACACACCTACACCACCTGTCCAAGTCCAGTTAACCCATATCCAACGTCAGGTGCGAGCTGAGGAGGATGCCCGCCTAGGGTCATCATCATCAATGTATATGGTGGTCTATACCACCTCCAACGCATAATATCAATGCCACGTTTATACTCAACAGGGTCGTCTATATGCCAGACCTAGATCGAGGCCCCAACCACCCCACAGGCAGGTTAGGATGCCTCTCTTGGTCAGCGGCACAGATAGTACCTATCGTGGGTTGTCCCATGATGATGACATCCAACACAAAGGTCCTCCCCATTCAACCACCAATGAGATATCAGGTCATTAACACTCCCATGATCAGCATGGAGGTCCTACCCATGCCACCATCAGTTTGGGAAAAGGTCCTCCCCTCGACATAGACATCCAGAATGGAGGTTTCTTTCACACCTATGATCCCAGGTATGAAGTCGTTCCTCCTGTTGCAGGTCATCAATGTGAATATCCTCTTCGCCTAGTCAACCATTAGCATGGAGGTCTTCCCTATGCTCTTACCGTATCCGACAAAGGTCCTCCCCATTCAAAAAATCAGAGAAGAGTAGGTCTGCCTCGCTTCATTAGAATCCAATGTGGTGGTCTTCCCCATGTTCATTTTTACTGGTATGAAGTCCCCCCTCATACAATCATCAATAAGGTAAAAAACTTGGAAGTACTTCCCATGCTCCCACCATCTCCAAAGGAGGTCCTACCCACTCTAATACTTCTCGTAGAGGTTTCCCCCATGTGCCATCCAGTAGACACATAAGCCCTCCCCGTGTTCCTTTTGACGTTTTTCTGGGTGCTCCTCACACCCCGACATACCTAGGCAGAATTTCTCTCCACCCAAGTATCAGTTTGGCCTAAGTTCCTCCTTGTGTCAAAGACCAACCTTATCCGGAAGATCTATCTCAGGGTAGGAGGGTGGGTCACCACCATCAAAGGAAGAATACTGAGAAGTTTCAGACCACGTTTAGACCCATCTACTTTTTAGACTCTGAGGTGAAGTGTAATTCGGTAATGAAGCCCTCACCCTGATCCTCTATGTCAAGGGATGGGGAAGGAACAAGGAACATAAGCCTCATCCTTCTAGAAAGTGACGTCCACCAAATTCATTCCTCCCTCTGAAGATACATCCATGAGGAGGAAAACTTGGCCTCTTTCAGAGGCTTGGCTATTCAATCCTCCCTATCATCAACATGATCATTATCTACCTCAACTAGAGATCAGAGGGAATTGTTTTGAAAAAAATAGATTATGGGAAATATCATGAGCCACCATCATTAACTGCAGCCCCTATATGGGAATCTATGGTCGCTAGTCCATCTTACCGAGATGTGGTGGCTCACATGTTGTATTCCTCAGAATACACCCCATGATATGGTGGCTTGTCAGCTCACTCTCTGTATTCTCCACTAGATAGTCTACCGTCTCAACAGTCCACTTCAGTGTTGTTACTGGTCCCTCAACTTCCCCCAGTCGATGAGTGGGGTAACCAAGGGCAAGATCTCGAGTCTGAGCCAAGGAATTTTTGGGACATCCCTTCAGTGGACTAGTTCCCGAAGATGTTATGACCGGTTGCAACCATGAACATCAGTACTCCATAATCTCTTACCCAGGAGGAGGTCATGTGATTCCACCGAACTCTTTGGGAAAAAAAATTATTCATCCATCATCGGTAGGTGGCTTACCCCAAAATTCAGGAAAAATTTGAAGATATTGTCCAGAATTTCCATATGGTCGATCTAGTTGCACTCCTCGTGGATCAGCACCCTATCTTGCCCGGTCATCATCGAACCCTCTAGTAGTGATGCATTCATAGCTTCATGGTGCTCTGTAGGATTATCAAGGAGGCTTCCCCCTATATCCAAATATGTGGTTGGGGGAAGTATGCTACCCTTGATTTTAGTTTTATCTATTTTCAACATGACTTTCCAGGTGATATTGAGTATATGCCTTTAGGTGAAGTCATAGTTAATATGGAAAAACTAACAGAGGAATTGAACAACATAGATCTCCTTGAATATAACTTACCCTCTGGGGGGGTTCCACACCTATTGGATCCATTGGGAAGGGTTACTCTCTAGAAGAGAAATTTGTTGGGCGTTCCTCCATATTCTAAGTAATTATCCCTCAATAGGAATTCAAATAAGGGTAAAGAACATGCTAGGGTCATCAAGCCTCTTAACACATCTGGATCGGTGTAGAATATGGAAGATGAACCAAAACAGGTCGCATTGCATTAGTAGTTCACAGGACATAAAAGTATGTTTTATGACCTTCTCACTGAATGTGTTGTGGAAAGATGACCAGACCGCAGTAATCCCTGACTAGGGTAGTAGGGGGAGGTACACCCTCCCCCCAGTGAGTTGCCTCCCGGTGAAATTGACCATCCTGCCTAGATAGACAGGGTAAAAGCTGGAGTTTACAGGAAGAGGGTGCGAAATGTATCAACAAATCCACCCGAGTTGCGTGATAATCCCCTTCAAGACCAAGCTTAGGTTCCCTCAGCTGCTCTGCAGGTGATTCCCCCAGTAGTCCCACAAGTCATCCCACCAGTCACTCCACGAGCCGTTGGGCCTACTTATCTTGTTGAAAAACCTGCCAATGCATTGGTAGTTAGAGATCCTCATCAATACTGTAATATTCATCCACAAGATCCAATGGCAGTGCTCATTTTCTGCCTCGAGGACTTAGAAACGTAACAGGTAGAAATCCCGTTTGATGGTAAGTAGTATCCAACATGGGTGGATGACATGCTAGCACCACCTAGTTTTGGAAATCCTACCTTATCCCCCTTTAATGGAATGGAAAACCCACTACAGCATCTAGCCCACTTTATTTCATGTTTTGGACCCATGTTGGGAACCCCAGCGTAGCAGGAGGCCTATAAGATTCGGTGTTTCATACAAACATGGAAGGGCCCACGTTTTTCTGGTATAGCTAGCTACCCATTTGGTCAGTAACTAGTTGGGAGGATCTTCATAGGAAGTTTCTTTACCAGTTCTATTCTACCACCTAGAAGATGAGTATTTTTTACCTCCTCAAGTGTAAGCAGAGGCCTAAAAATCATGTTATAGACTTTGTTGTCGGGTGTAAAGGCCTCACATATGCACTTGATACACCACTGACTCAAGAATAGATGCTAACAATGTGTGTGATAAATTTCAAATCTAAACTAGTCCCCTCTCTCATCACTTATAATTAACCTAGGGATTTTGGTATTTCTCTGAAAAATCCCATCATCTAGATGAAGCCTTGTAGTATGCCAGACATGCATGTCTGCTACCTCCTTTAGTTCCTATGAGAAGAGATGCTAAGGCTGAGCCCGTTGCAGTAGCGCAAATAGAGGCCCCCTGGTAGCTAGAACTATTACCAGTGGAGCCACCTCCATAGCCTTGCCGAGGAACACCACCTCAGGTGTAGCCTCCAGCCCTACAACACCCAGCTCATATGTGGTATTCACCCTAGCATAGCGTGCTGATACCACCTAGGTGAGATAATCAGGTTCCACATCCTTGATAGGCTCTTCCATCCCCTCATCTGGGCCGGGCTCCTAGAGCCCCCTTCCTAGATAGAAGGAACTAGACCTACTCATTTAACAAGGCTCAGGTCCCCAGTTATTTCCAAAGTTCCTTGGACCATGGAATCCTATGGTTTCCGGAATACATAAGGCCTGAAGAGGTGGATCTCACCGATCACCCCACTTACTACCCCTATCACTAGATCCTGGGGCACACCCTCAAGAAATTATATGTGTTTAAAGACCGGATTTAGGACTATATTGATAAAAACATAGTCAGGTTAGGTACATCCCTATCATAGGTGGAATGTGTGCTCATAAATCTTGACAGAAACAGTGATAGTGAAGGTGAGCGGCAGTGGGTTTCCAACCACGGGTCTCAAAAATACAATGACTAGATGGACCATAATGTATTCATCCATTCCCATGGTATTATCCATGCATGTTTGAACCAACCCGATCCTTCATAATCCATCGTGTTACTCATATCCACTACTTCTGATTAAACATCTCAGTATTCCTCTTCCTAAAAGGGAAAGCATTAGCGAATAAGGGGAAGAAAAGTCCCCCACCGATGCCATCGTCATCCCATAGTCTTAGTGATTTCATGCCCCCAGAGATGGAGATAACCCCCAAAATCCAAATAATAATGAATATTTCTTCAAGTGATAATTCAGGGTATGCTTTGGTTAACACCGTGGAGCTGGTAAACCCCTACATTATTCTTGATGACGAGGAACACCGAACGAATCCTCCCAACGTCCCCAGCCGACGCCAGCATTGAAAGATCCGTGGTTATGTGAGCTGTCGAAATACTTTGGTTAGTACTTCTAACCAAGTTGTGCATTCCATGGTGACTAGGCTGTAGACTCGGTGCAGAGCTCAGCACGCGTATCCTTCTCATCTTGTCGCATCATATCTGTCACCACCGCCGTTTGTACTGCTTGATCAGTCAGAACCACCGCGATCATACTACGATCAGTCATGTTCTGTTTCAGATCGACCATAGTCATATGGACCTCAGCAGGAAGTCATTCCATATAGTTCAACTAGTAAGTAGCGGGAAATTCTCAGAACTAGCCAGATTCCTCAGGTTCAACCGGCAGTGCCCGTCTTACCACCTTCCACATAAAGACATCCAGTTATCAAAATTTTATGATTGGCATAGAAGTACGATATTATCAAATATATTTCTAGCATTCCTATTAATCTCTCTATCCTCAAGGAACTTATCTTGTTAGCTGATATGCCTAAATCTCTTAAAGAGGCTTTGAGAAGCCTCGTCCAATTTGAGATAGAGGTAGCAGCTGTATAAGCCTTCCATGCTGAGGCAGTCGAGCACACATAAGGCTGTGCTATTATCTCTTTCTCTTGATAGGAAGAAGTATCCCTTATATAGGGTCTCATCCTCCCACTGTACATCACTGGTCATTTCAATGGCATGGAGGTTCTCCATTGCCTTTTTGACATTAGTTATGGGATCAAACTTATCCCAACCCAGACACTATGAAAGATGGGGTTGTCTGAGGGTGATCTAAGTCCCTCTGACCTAAAAATTCAAGGTTATGATAGGACATAACAGACACCAGTTGGAAAGATCTACTTAAAGACCCATTTTGGGGGCCTAGTTTCCAGCACTTAGTTCATGGTTGTCTTGCATGACACTACTTATAACACATTGATGGGTAGTCCATGGATCCACCTGCACGTGGTGGTCCCTTTTTTATATCACCAATGCCTTAAGTACTCCCTTAATGGTCGAGTATGCATACTCCAAGGTTATGTGTCTCCCTTTTCCTCTTGTGAATCCCACTACCTAGATGTCGACTACAATAAGAGAAAGGACAAGCAATTTAGGCTAATGAGACTGAACCCGTTACAACTGTGACCGACCCATGGACAGACATGGATGATGCATACATTTTCCCGATCCACTGATTGGAGGCCACAACACCTGCCTTGGGGAAATGTTTTTTGGTCTCAAGAACAACAGAGAATTTCATTCCCAAATATAAGGGAAGTCTTACGATCACCTCATATTCCTATACAAATTAGGCTCAAGTGATACCAGAGCCCCCTACTTCCATAAGCTATCAGGATGTCCTCTGCATGGAAACAAAAATATGTCATACATGCTTGTTTCTCTGGGACAGGATAAACCAGCTCAAGAAGACGTTCCACTCTTGATTTAATATCATCAAATGTGTCCCCTTGGGTCAAATTCTAGATGGTATTGGGTCAAAATCTTTCATCGTTATGGTTTCGGCAGTGCAGGAGTCCCCCGATGCGGTATCCACCACCGCTCAAGCTGGAACCAATGCCCTATCATGATCTGTCAACTCGAAAGAACCACCTCCCACTGATGATCCCTCCTCAATGGATGAATAAGAGGATTTGGAGTATGATCCTCCCACTTTAAAAGAAGTTGTCACCACCACAGTTGATGAATTGGTACAGGTGAACCTTAGTAATGAGACGGATCTGAAACCGACACTGATCATCGACATTTTTCCTGTCAAAGAGAAATAGTGATAGATGGATTTCCTAAAGCATCATTGTGATTTATTGTATTATAGTTACAAAAATATTCTAGGGATAGATCCTCAGGTCATCATACACCATCTCGGTCTTCTAGAAAATCAGCGAAGGTTCAAACATCCTCCCAGAAAGATGCACCCTTCTCATGGGGCCATGGTTGAGGCTGAGGTTGATAACCTCATTAGATAAAAATTCATCAACGAGGTCAAGTACCCTAGATGGTTAGCTAACAATGTGTCCATTATGAAGAATAATGGACATATTATAGTCTATATCAACTTTCAGGATCTCAACTGTCACTGTCTGAATGATGATTTTCCCCTTCCTGTGACAGAACTATTGATTGATTCCACCATTGGGTTCTAGGATCTATCCTTCATGGTTAATTGTTTTTGGGTATAATTAGATCTGAATCGTCCCCAAGGATAAAGATTCTACTGCCTTTATGGAACCACAAGGTACTTTGTACTACCAGGTAATGCCTTTAGGTCTAAAGAACATGAGTTTCACCTATCAACGTTCCATGAATTTCATATTCAAGATGATCCTTGGAACATTGGTGGAATGCTACGTGGATGATCTGGTGGTCAAATCTCTCCAGAAACAGGACAATCTCAAAGATCTTGAGAAATTGTTTTTCTTCTTCCATTTTCTCCATTTGAAGATGAACCCATTGAAGTGTGCCTTTGGGTCACCTTTGAAAAGTTTCACAGCTTCATCATTAGATACATAGGCATTGATATTGATCCGAATAATATCAATGCCATCAGTCAAATGTCTCCTCTGAGTAACATTCGGGAGCTCCGAGGCTTTCAAGTTCACTTAGCCTATATACACTGATTCAATGTAAATCTGGCTGGCAAGTTTAATCCTTTTTTTCAGCTCATAAAGAAAGGTGTTGATTATCCGTGGGATAAGGAGTGTTCGACTGCTTTTGAGGAAATCATTAAGTACCTATTACAGCATACAGTCCTGATGTCACCCATTTCTAGAAATCCGTTGTTCCTTTATGTGACTGCTCAGTAATGATCTCTCAGTTCCCTTCTCACCTAGAAGAACAATGAGGGAACATAGAACAATTTATACTATCTCATATGCATGATCCTCAATATAGATACTAGATATTATGCTATCGAGAAGAGTTTACTTGCACATGTATTCATAGTACAGAAATTGTGACATTACATGCAACACCATGAGATACAGCTGGTGTCCTGAGTGGATATGCTAAAGTACATTATGAACTAACCCATGTTGAAAGGGCATATAGCTTAGTGTGTAGTGATCATCCAACAATTCAATGTCAAGTTTATTCCCCAAAAGGCCATCAATGGATAGGTGTTGGAAGACTTCCTTGTCTCCCAACCATCTCCTGCAAATCAGTCTCTAGATCTTGATTTTTTCATATGAGGCAATCCTATCGGTAGATCAAGTCATTATGTGTTGGAAAATTAAATTTTATGGCTCTTCCTAAATATCAACCGGTAAAAGACTTATTGATCCCAGACTCAACAGAGTAGGCCTGGGTATCATCTTCATCACACTGGCGCAAGCTGTTCTACCATATTCATTCCTATTGTCAGATGGTTGTACCAAAAACAAGGCAAAGTATCAGGATCTCATCACTGGTCTTAGTCTGGCCCTCGAAATCGACGTTCCACACTTTCCTGTGAAAGGGGACTCTGAACTAGTCATCAAGCAAATCAAGGGTGACTACGTCGTCAGGAATCCGGAGCTCATACCACTGTTAGAGCATACCCACCTGCTGATAGCTCAGTTCCCTTCTCAGCCAGAAGTTACCCATGTCCCTCGTTTATAGAACGGTCGAGTTGATGCCTTGGCTAGCCTAGTCTCATATTTTGAAGATCCCGATCAGGATGAATTGGTTATCTATGTGGTGCATCAGAGATTCATCACTCTCGTTACTCCGGGCGACAATGATAACCCACATGTAAGTCACCTTACCATTGGTGCCTCCACTTCAAGACCCTTAGGTCCCCCTGATGCAGTGTTGGAAGTGACTCCCAATTGGAGGATACCCTTTATTGAGTATCTCTAGCATGGTAATCTCCCAGCAGATTGAGTCGAGCATGAGCGAATCTGACGACATGAATTTCAGTTCACCCCCTAGAGTGGTCTCAGTCTTTAGAAGATCCTCTATAGACACAGGTTTGATGGGATTCTCTTCTGTTGCATTCAAGGAGATGAGATTTCTCAGTTCATGCAGGAGGTTCAAGATCCTTCCTATGGGGCTCATCAGACAGGGCTGAAACTCCCTCACCAAATCTGGAGATTGGGGTATTTTTGGCCTTCCATGATCCACGATTGTATTAAGTTTTCCAAAAGATTCTATGTGATCTAAATCCATGAAATTTTTTTGCATCGACCGCTTCAACCTCTCCCCACTACCAAGTACTCTTAGCCCTTCGTGGTATGGGGACTGGATGTCATGGGACCATATCCACCGGCGATGGCTTTCCAATGCAAGTTCATCCTAACCGCTACGGATTTATTTTCCAAGTGGGAAGAGGCAGTTCTTCTCAATAAATTCAAGGATCATTATATCATTGATTTTGTGATCTCCAATATCATATATCGATTCAGAGTCCCTCACACCGTCCTCACCAACAACGGTACCAACTTTTAGGTAGCCGAACTGATGAAGCAGTATTCCAAGTATAGTATCCATTCTAATCATACCTCCCGCAATCATGTGCAAGAAAATGGGAAGATCGAGGCATTCAACAAAACTCTCTATAAAATTTTGTAGAATATGGTTGGTCAAAAAAATAAGAGTTTTCTGGAAAATCTCCTCAACGCTTTCTGGGCTTATCGGAAGACAACCTATAATTCTACTCAGGTGACCCCATATTTCTGGGTATACGAAATAGAGGTAGTCCTACCCATTGAGATTCAGTTACCCTCATTACACACAAATACCTACAAGTAGCAGACACCCGACAAAGTAGCTGAAATACATTTGGCTTAAATGGAAGCACTTCACTAGAACATGCTTTATTCCATGAACAATCTAGAAAGGCGTCAGAACAAGATATCCAGAGCTTTCAATAAGAAGGTTTTCCTTTGCTCTTTCTTATAATGTGACATGGTGTTGGCCCTGAGAATGCCAATGATACCAGGCTGGAAGCCACCGAAGATGAAGCCCAAATGGGAGGGACCTTATATCATTCACAAGGTTTACCCAAATGGTTCATACTCCATAGTCACCATGGATGGTGAGGGTATTACTCTTCCCACCAATGCTAAATTCCTCAAGAATTATTTTTCTTGACCAATCCCACATGACTTTAAACTATTTTGTCCTCACCCCACGATGTTAAAATGCATGATCTACCCAGGATGAAAGACGTAAAACTACTCATAACTCATCCCGCATGATGTTAAACTGTATTATTAACATGAAAGACATTAAAATAACCATGCCCCTCATCTTACATGAAAATAAAATGAAAACCGGTTCGAGCTCTATGACCTTAAACTAAGATCTCCACCCATCCTTGTCCCACAACGTTAAACTACATGGGAATTTAAGAAATATGTTCAACTTGATTACCATCCTCATGGGATATGTAGGAATGTCGAGATTCTTTATATGTGGCCCATCCTCAGGTCCTTCGACCTTTCTGGCCTCCTGGACCAAGTTCCCACTTAGGATTCTACGGTGTGGTATGGACTCTATGTCCTCGTTCACATCGGGCTATTTTTTCCATGCCACACAAATACCCTTGACACACCCCACCTTCACCCAATGACTTTACATCAAGATGTTAGGCTGCTCAGGTACAGCAACGCCTCACACGTCTCATTATTTGGGTTTCCATATTTCACATCTAATAGCCTAGACTCATGAAACATTATCTCACCTATAATTTTGGTCCAACATCCCGAAGGATCTCGAACAGAAATTTGACAAAATTCTCATGTTGAGAATATGATCAGCGTTTGATGCTCAATTGTTTGTTCATATTCCACATCACTCGAGAGGGATACTGTGTTGCAAACATAGTCAGCAATTATCCTCAATTGTTATTGTCTTTCCATGGTATCCCAAATAATGGGAATGGTGGTTCACCCTTTCTTCCCTTCTGTCCCATGCACATGAAATTAAACAGGGCATCTACGGTCTAAGCTCTATGACCATAAACTAAGATCTAGCCTGGGTTCATCTATTATTTTTTCTGACCACTCGACCTGATTTCTCTCCTGGAAATATGAATGGCGTGGCATATGTTGGATTATTTCCTCATTCACATCAGAATATTCACCACGCCATACACATTACTCTTCGAGATTCTCATTACCCTCATTCTTATCGCATGATGTTAGACTACATGAATTTTCCTGAACTACGTATGGCTTGATTCCCATCTTAACAAGATACATAGGAATGCCCATAGATTTTGTCTTTGGGTCCAGCCATATTTCTTAGAAACCTTCTCTTACTTCTATCCATTTGGACTAAGTCCTATGAGGGGGGTTTGTGGTGTGGTGTGAACTCCCTTTTTCCTCATTCACGTCAGGCTTGCAACAACCACACTACGTCCTCCCCTCTTGATAACTCTCTATCCCCCTATCCTCCACTCATCTACTTGAGTCATCTGCTCTCAAATTGGGCCCCTCAACCCTCTTTGGAAATTCACAAACAATCCCATGTGCACTGTAGTTTATTATCTGGTGTGTTGGATTCTGCATGGACATGTTTTCATCCATTTCCATGCTTCATGTTTCCCATTATTTGGGTTCCCATCATCTATCACATCTGAAAGGATCCCCAAACGGCATGGATTCTAGGACCCAGTGCTCTCTTAACATCTTGGGCCAACATCCCCAAGGATTTTGAAAACTAATTTGACACAAGTCCCACATTGCAATTATGTTTAGCAGTTGATTCATGTTTGTTGTTCCCATTTCGGGTCAGACGATATGGATGTTGTGTTTTAAACACGGTGAACAGTTATCCTCCATCATTATGCCACCCCCATTAATCCTTTAATACTAGTTGTTTGATTCACATACCTTTCCACTCCATCATGTTCAAGTGGAATTTGGATACTCTTGGTGCTATCCCTCAGTGCATGTTTGTGCATTAAGAGGAAGAATCAATGGTGTGGTATCATTAGAGGCATTGTGCCACCTTACCTTTCTCTATATTCCATGTGTTGAAAAGATATTTTCCACCCTTGTTTCCCATATCAAAATAGCTCACGTGGGCTTAGGGTCTTGGTCATGATTTTCAACCGTTTGAAAGAATCTCACTTCCTTTGGTCCAATCTCTATAGCCATAAACTAAGACCCCTTTCGTCCTTATCACATGATTTTAAACTTCACAACACTCTCAAAACTATGTATGGCTTTATTCTCATCATTATGGAATACATAGAAACACCCGAACATTTAGTCTTTGGGTCCATCTCAGGCTCAACTAATTATCTCTTCTATTCGACCTTTTTTCCCTGACTCTCATAGGATTGCATGGCATTGTGTATGGGTAATTTTGTCCTCATTCATGTCGGGTCTATAATATATGCACCATGTACTCCCCTTTTAGGATCTAGTCTCTCATATCCCCTTATTTCTTGTCGCATGATGTTAAACTGCATGACACTCTCAGAACTACATATGATTACTATCATTATGGGATATGTAGGAACACCCAGACTTTTTGTCTTCGAGACCATATCTATATCCTCTGATCTTTTCTGGCCTCTTGGCCTAAGGTCCCCCCCCCCTTGGGGTTGCACGTGATTTGATGTGAATTGATGTCCTCATTCATGTTGGGTATACATTATCACCTCTTTCACATCCCCTTTAGAACCTCATTCTTCTATGGAAGTCCAAGAAATAGGATGTTAAACTATACTTCCTGATCCCACATGACTTTAAACTATTGTGTCTATGTTGCACAATGTTAAAATTCATGGGTTGCTCCTATCATATGACCCTAAATTATGACACAATCGTCCTGACCGCATGACAAAAAATGGCACCGCATTGTGGTGTCCTCATTCTTGGGGACATAATTCTTGGTATAGGTCATCCACCCTGCCATTTTTCAAGGCCTAAAAATGGCTTGATTCATATAGTGATGCCCAGATTCTCCATCCTAGGTTTGTTGCTTCACAAAAAAAACACATCCACCCTAATGAACAAACAAGATCCATCAAATGACGCTTCTTTTGGTGCTGGGGCCAGACCTACATGACAGTATTTCCCATGGAATTGGTACCCTAACATGCCATTCTATAACTATGTATGGCTTGATTCATATCCTCATGGGATATGCATGAATTCCCGGACATTCTTTCTTCAGGTCCATACCCAGGTATCTCAAATCCTTCCCTCTTTTCAGCCCCCTTGGTCCGAACTCTGTTAGAAGCATGTGATGTGGTGAGGACCTCTTGGGTCTCCATTCACATTAGTTTTTTGATATCCATGCTAAGTATTTTTCCTTTGGGGTCTCTACTTTTACTCTCCATCCTTACCGTACGATGTTAAACTATGTGTCTTTCATCTTCATTATCATGATGTAAAACTGTGGGCCACTCTGGATTCTCTCCAGAGAGATCCTTTTAGAAAATAAGTATGATCCCTGATCAGACCAATGTGCTCACCTAATGTGTTTTCATCATGTTTGTGTAATTTCAAGAGTTTTGGACTCCATTCGAACAACACATCACTCCACCCTCTATGTTATGCATTCAACCTATTTGGATCTTCATCCTCTTTCATGTCTAAAGGAACCCCCTAAAAGTACGAATGCTCAGCCTATGGATCGCCTACTATCCTGAGACAACATTTTGAATGACTATGGATGAAATTTTTAGTCAAGACCGATGTTTCAAACATGGTTAGTATTCAACCCTCATTTTTTGTCCCTATTTTAGGCTAACACAATAGGGATACTGTGTTTCGAACACAGTCAACATTTATTCTTCATTTTCATTCCATCTCTACAGTGTTTCGAATTTTGGGTATTGTGATTCACACTTTCCACTCCTCTCTGTTCGAATTGATTCCAATGCCTATGGAATTACCCTCCTCATGCACTAGATCATGTTGGGAAACCAGAAATTCGAATCATCTAAGAACTTCATTCTCCGGTTATGCCCCCTTCTTTCTTCCCGAAAACATGGAGTGGTCGTTCAGACCCTAGATATGGGTTGGTACTCTCATATTCAAACAAAATAATGATGTGTTCATCCCTTTATTCTCACATCAGACACGACCCATGTGAGTTTAGGGATTGATCGCAAGATATTTCACAGATGTGATGGAAAGGAAGAAACCAAAATAGATAATGGAACTCACAAACGCAACCAACATAAACAATAAAAGCATGAAAGTATGTTTATGAATTAACACAAATTACAATGCCAAAGGATTGGCCCCTCCCATAGACGGGTTGACCTCTTCAATGGAGCGTCCCAGATTCACCACTCTCTGGATTGCAGCATCCAAGATCTATTATCGCCTGTTAATATACTGCTCCTCCTCAATGGAAATGGGGCATAGTTCATCGGCCTTGATCCAGGCTCAATCCTTATCCGATCAGATGATTTACATATCTTGAGAAGCTTGCATCATATGTTCTTCAGCCTCTTACAGTTGGGCCTTCAATCTGATATGAGTCCTAATTGTGCATCAAGGAAAGTGGAATATTCTTTCGCCCGCACCCTCAACTATTGGATCTTATGACTAGCCTCCTGAAGTCTCTTGATTATGACAGACTTCTTCCACTGTCATCCCACACCAAGGCTGCGGTCATCTTCTCATATTTTCTCTGTCATGAAGTCTCGGATGAGTATGTGAGGATGCTGGGCACCCACTCCTCTATCACATATTTCGCATAGCCGGGAATGAAGCCTTCCCATTAAGTCTACCCATTGTGCTTGTGGGGTCTCCCCAATAAAGTTCTTGATCAGCTTCCATGACTGGTGTCGGGCAACCTTGCTATCCTCTTCATCGGAATCCATCTCGTCCTGGTCCTCAAGGTCTGTGGGTTCATATGAGGGGAATGTTCCAAGAAATCATCAACAAGATCTTCATCTAGTGTCTGGTTGAGTAGGTTAGGTATCATGTCAACGGATTGATCCCTATCATTGGATTCCACCTCGATGATTTCAGGTTTTGTCCTACTGACGGTCCCACCTGTAATCGGGAGCATTGTGGCTTGGTCAGTATATGTGTCCGCTTCCACCACCATCAGTGTTCCCATAGAAAAATCAGTTCTAGGGGCCCCATCTAGCCTAAAAAATGTGACCCATTCCATTTGAATAAATATACATGTAAAAATATATAGACATCAGTTGTCCTCATTCAATGGATAAAAGTTACAAATCCTATGAATAAGACTTACAAAGATCAAATAGTTGGTATCATACCTAAGTTTTTTCTACCAGAATCCCAAGGCATGGCCCCCATATATGGTTGGGAAATATAAAGACTCTTGGAGAACCACCTTGGGTGTTGCAGCCCTACTAGATGTGGTAATTGTCATTGTCATAGGTGTGGATCCCAAAGTTGTATCTACTATTTTTCAGGACTAGTTTTTTTATATTAGGCCCTCCGGCATAGGTCAAATGTAAATTGAGAAGGCCTAAGTGACCTGAATGAGGACCACATGAAAATGGATTAGTTTTTACCTCAAAAGCCTCTACTAACTCTTCCATCTCTGAGTTTGCGACCTTACCTTCCTCCAAAGGGCTCCCTTTACCAACCTCTTCCCCCTAGGAGGGATCTTATGATTCTTCTTATAGGGGGAATTTCTCCCTCAATTCAGCAATAGATGACTACGGAGGGACTATTTGGTTGAGCAGCACTTTCTCATGATTCGTCATTGGATGTGGAGTACCCTGAGAATGCACAAAGTCCTCAAAATCGGTGATGTAATTCTCCCCTTCTGCTTAAGATACTAAAAATTCATCCATGGCATGACCAATCCATGATATATCCATCCCGAGATAGTTCAGATAGTGCCACATCTGGGAAGGATTGAGGAACTATCTTTTAACATCCCAGATTTCCCAAGCATTCAGGAAAACAACATCATAAGACATATATATATGACGTAGCCACTTCCCCAGAGCCTGAGTGGATATCCTATAGAACCCCATGGGTGGCCTCCCTTCTTACTAAATTTTCTCCTATGGGACCTCTAGGTTCACCGCTGCCACCTACATCATGATCGGTGGAGGTCTCACTGCTACTGCAGCCCCGCCACCATAGGATGTTCTTGTCGTATTCTAGCCCCAACCCTAAGGTTATGGGGGAACCCCATCACTAGCAAGAATTGTCCTCCACTTCAACATCTCCCTTGAGTAGGCTACCTCCCAACTCTTGGAATAATCCTTCACTATCCCATAGGCAGCTGTGGGTGGAGGTAGCTCATTCTGCATCTTCCCATCCTCCCATGTGAACATGAGATACATCTTCCTCATCACACATAGATGGTATTTATTGAATACCTCCAAGTAAATCCATAGGTTAAACATCTTCATGCACCAAAACTGTCTCTCAAAGCAGTTTGGGGTGTATGGCTCGCAGATGGGATCACGGTCAACCCACGCCACCAGGACTAAATCCCGAAAGGCTAGGAGATAGGACCAATGTTCCACAGTTTCCTAGTCATAATTAGTGAACACACCTGTTGGAAACAAAAATAGATGGAAGTTGAACTCATCCTCCATATAGACTTCTTTCAGTACTAATATCATGGGTCATCTTGGCTGGGAAACTCCCCACCGTATTCATAATAGTTGGTCAAAAGTCTGACCCTAGAGAGGAAATGGGGTTCGGGTATTCATAGGTGCCCATATACGCCGATATCCACCCATACAGATGATGGAACGGCCCACGCACCCTATGTGGATTCTTCCCCTCACTAATATTCCACAAAACATTGTACATCTTATCCAACACCGGGACCTGAAATTCATAAGTTCTCTCATTGGTAACATGGATGCCATAATAAACGTGCGCATTCATACACTCGTGTTCATATCTCTTACTGGCAGCATCCAACCACAAATGAGCATTAAGATGAAAGCAGCCAACCTAACCACTGGTTGTTGCTCGATGCTAACACTAAACCCCCATGTCTTCCACTGTATTTCCTCCATGAGTCAATAGTATGAGTGATATTTGTTGTGTTGGGCCCAATTTGGTAAATTGGGAGGCCTCACAGGAAACTTCCCATCTAAAGGGTAATTCAGGAACCACCTAAACCACAACATAAAGTGGACATCCCTTTCCAACTGATTGTCCTATCCCAAAAAAATATCCATCAATAACTTTTCTAGTGACAACATTTACTCTGGGTCCTCCCATGTATTTTTGGTGGGGAGGAACCTGTCATACATCACCACCAATATCTGAATCCTCGAGATCTCGTGAAGGTCCGAGAGGTTGATACCAACCTCACCATAGTGAAGATGAAAAATGTTGGTCCTCGACGACCACATTCTCAACAACTCTGGAATCAGGTGCTTTGGATGGTAGATATGGAATTGGGAGGACCATTCCACCTCATACAGGCCCACTCACCTCAACTCCACCCCAAATTCCTTGCAGGAGGCACAGACCCGGTAATCCCATGCCCAATATTCCATGAAATTTCTTCCCGTGTGAAAGTCCCAATAATTAGTTCACCCCTTCTCCTGGTTCCCCAAATATGCCTTCAGAATGGTATGGTAATATGGTGGGATACCTCTGGCTGCAATGCCTTCCCATCAACGTTGTTAACATGATTATACATGTGTTGGCATTAAAGTGTGTATGATCCTCTCATGTATGACCGTTGGCATCCCTGATCCACTGGCGCTGGTATGGAATACTCTTGAACCAATATGTTGGCTCATCCCTGCTTGCTTTAGGAATGATAACATTATCCCTCAGACCAAAGTCGTATAGAGGCAGTCTTTTTCATAGAGGTTAGTTCTTCTAGCTGTCTAACAACATCTCCACTAGGGATTCATGGTCTGAATGGTTCTACACATATTCCCAAATTCCTAGGTTATATTTCACCTCTTCCCTTCATGCAGTATCTGCAAGGACCCCCCTTGCAGCCTCTTGGTGGGAAATTACATCCCAAAAATTTAGAAATTTTTTGTCCTATATTATATTGCTCAACCATAGAGTTAGATCACAGAGACAGGTTGTAGAGCCCTGCCACAGACCTTGCAGGTACAATCCTCAATGTGCACAATCGTAGAGTCTGAAGACTCACGGTGCACCGTAGAGGAAGAGAGGGACCAATTTGCAATAAGCAGTCATATAGAAAGCGGAGATTCTCAAATCAGGAAATAAAGTGCAAATCAGAGGAGATAGGTAAGGAGAAAAGAGGGGTCATCCTCCCTTATTTATAGGCAATGATCTCTGAGCTTCGTGTCATGCTTGGTCGCAACGAGCTTCACGGTGTTCTCAACCCACGTTCTTCTTATCCATACTACGACCCTGCTTTGTGATCTTGATTTGTGATTTGCCTAAATTTTGGCGATCTACCCACCGATTTTAAGCCTCGTTTTTTCCTCAGCTCCAAGTATGAGAGGGGAATTTTTTGGTGCCACAAATTTTGGATGGTAAAAATACGCAAAGGGAAAACCAATGCAAAAAAGGGGCTTCTTCACGAAGCAACTTCGCGAATCCCCTCAGCACCATGGCTGGAAAAAACCCGATTCCCCCTCTGTGATTTCCATACAGAAAAAATATGGAAGGCTCAGTGGTTTTGATGAAATTGGTGGAAGGCTTCACACCGTGGAGGCAAGAAGATTGCATCTAGGATTCCTCATAAATTGACGGAATCCTCTGCGAGCTTTGTAGAGGGAATGAAGGAGGCCTCTGGGTTGCGAAGGGTATACTAGTTGACTTCTCATTTACGACGAACTTGACACAATCCACCTCTAATGTAAAAGCACAGGAAACTTCACAACGCACTGTTAGAGCTATGTGCTGCCTCTCGCCTATAAATATTAGGTTTTCTCCAACCCCAAAGTATGGATACCTTGAAATTTATTCTTCTTAGCTCTCAAATCATGAATCACCCTCTTCTCTGCGAAGCATTGAAAAAAATGAGCTCTTCAAGGTATTTGACCACTGTGAAATACCTTTCCCTTAGCTCATATACAACCCCTCTTCAAGTAGGGATTCACTTCATGAAGCCCAAGGTCCATCGCAAAGTAATGATATCCCTAAGGGAACTCGGGTCTTTGCAAAGCACTCATGCTTCCTTAATTACCTTCCATAAATGGGTGAATCGCATGCTAAGGTAGGATCATTGTGCTTCGTAAAGTATATCTCTTTGCAATGCCACACTTTGCAAGGCACCCCTGCCCCGCAAAGTCCTCCTTTTCAAAATCCCTTGTACTTTGTGAATCACCCTTCATATTCATGTATACTCCATGCCTAGGATAGACCACTCCAATTCATGAAGAATACCCCTTCGCAGAGTATCTACACTTTTTGGAGAAATAGATCTTCACAAGGTCCCTTCCTGTGAACCCCTTTTCTTCACAAATCCCTTTTATGTATGACCATCTAGGTTTGTATGAAGCGATTTCAAGGTCCCTTGGGTGGTTCTTCATATTTCATTTCTTATCCTCATGCTTCTTCACATAGGCATGCTAATAGTTATTGCTTCTTTGCATAGCCATGATAATGTTAGTCCCTCAATGGATAACTCCGCCACCCCATATCCCAATGGAATTACTGGTGACTTCCCTTCACCAAAGGTTAAAGTGCACCAGTTATCTAAGTCATGGGGGCGAGGAGTTAATCCTCTTCATTCAAGTTGTAGGACATTAAACTTCCAAGCACCATCATCCCCAGGAAATTATGTCAATTTGTGGCCTCACCCCGTTCAGTATACATGGGGTACCCCACCTCAAAAAATCTTCATTCCCACTGGTCTCCATAGCATTGAGATCTTCCTCATATAGAATTAGACCATCCTTGCTTGGAACGAAATCTGTTTGTGGGGGAGGGTAACCATATTTTTGTAATCCCCTAGCATTTATTTCATGAGGTAGTATCCTTACTCCACATCTCTTCTTCAATGTGAAAAGGGTAGAGGAGATATGGTAATAGGGACCTTCAATACCCCGTCTGTATCCCCTTGGGATTTATCTCCATCGGGCCTCCATTCAGGAGTAAGTCCCAATCTCCATCTCCCGGGGCCGCTAACCACGCATAAGCACTGCTCCATTCCTCGCAGACGTACCTTTCACTATGTGATCATTAGGTCTTTGTTGCCTCTTGTTTCACACACCAATATTGTATCACATTGTCTTAGAGTAAACATCAACCATGAAACCCCCTATGGGCCACCTTAGTGTGTAAGCCCCATCCCCCCTTAACGAACTACGTGGACTTTGATCTTTTCCCCTTATAAGCAATATATGTAGAAAGACTCCCTAAGGATCAATCCCATCATCCTTCGGTCCCAACCACTTCACGTCAGTTCACCCTCATCCCACGTGACATTAAATTGTATGCTACCAAACTATATAGACTTTGATCCTTTCCATTTTTAAGAAAGGTAAGTAATAAGACTCCCTAATGTTCAAGCCCATCACCCACGGGTCCAGACCACTTCATGTTGGTTCACCATCATCCTGAATGATGTCAAACTATATTCTTACGAACTATGGGGGTTTTGATCCCTGTATCCTAGATGGGGTATATAGGAAGCCCCCCTGAGGTTCAACCCCAAACACAGGTAAACCTACTCGAACTAGGTGGGTTTTGATCCCTATATCCCAGGAAGGGTATATAGGAAGACTCCCTGAGGTTCAACCTCAAACACTAGTAAAATTAGATGTCCACTTTTTTGGGACCCACATCTTTGGTTTGTCCCTTATTAGCATTAGACCAACTCTCAGGTCGCTAACTACACGTAACCCCCAGCATGTCATCGGATCTCCGTCCTTTGCATACACCCTGATTCCATGCCCCATTCGGAACTATGTGGACTTTGATTCCCTTCCATGGGGATAGGTAGGAAGCCTCTTTGAGGTTCAAGTGCATCATTCATGTCTCATACTAGTCTCTTCCTTGAGTCCTTGTGTTTCGGGAAGATCATGCCCCAACTTGGGGATTATACTTCCTCTGGGTCCCATCCATGCGTCCATTCTCACGGGCTACCTCCTCAGGTGTCCCATTGCCCCACCGAACTATATGGACTTTGATTTCCCACCATTTGGATACATATAAATCCTCCCTATGGTTTAATCCCAACATCATTTTCATCTTCATGATGGTTCCATCTCATTCATCATTAACTCCTCTCAACCATCCATCATTCATCTTGATTCTTACTTGGACCATCACATCCTGGGGAAATCACTCCATCCATTCGAAAAAAGAACCATGCATAAACCCCAAACAATCCATAATCATCCAACCAAGAGTGTCCCTCTTTTGATGGTTCAATGTCCATTCGTAATCCCCAGTATGTCTCTAGGTCGTTGTCCTCGGTGTACACCCCGATTCATCACCCCTTCGATGTATGTGGGTTTTGATCCTTGTCATATACACAAGGTATGTAGAAAACCTCCCTGAGGTTCAATCCCAGCCAATGGTAAACATTGGTATCCCCCTTTCTGGGGTGCACTTTCTCTGATCTATCCTCAGTGGTGTTCAGATCAGCCTTCACGGTGTAATATCTTCCCTCTATGGGACACACCACCTCAGATCCTCCCTCATTGGGAATTATGATCTATAAACTCGTAAACCTTTCAGGTGATCCCTCTTAGGGAGGTACCAATCTGATCCATATCTATGGGATGTTCTTATCACTCTCATACCATCTCCTCAAGACGTAAAACCTGCGGCTTACCTCGTGTTAAACATGAGATGTCTAAGGAAAACCTCATAAGACATGCCATTAGTGTAATCACCTCTGATGGACGTTAAACTCGTGGCATATCCTATTTTAAACATAGTAAGATGAGGAAAACCTCAGGGACATGCCTAGGGAATATAATTCCTTACACCCAACGTGGGATGCCTTGGGCTTTTATGCCCTAGAGAAGCCCTATCATAATGGGAAGAAACCCAGACACATCTGTGTTCCAGTGTCAAGACATTCCAGTGATGTCCATTGTGACTACTCCCCAGATTAAATGTTGTTGCCCTGAATTGACCCCTTGGAATGTCTTGATGGAAGAAGTGTAATTAACTCATGTCTATAAAGATATGGAACTGGTAAAGAGGTTCACAAAAATGTCTTAATCTTTGAGGGAGACCCAGACTAGGCGATGAATTATGAGGAGGAATCCAAGGAAGGAGTAGCCGACATCCCATCAGCCCGTTTCGATCAAGAAGAAAATGTCCCTGAATAAGAAACATATGCCACATGCCTTTGGAAAGCTGGAATGTGGGAAAAAACCATCGTGTTGTGGAATAATGGTGCGTTCCATGACCAAAGCGTCAGAAATAGTGTTTCTAGGAATTTCACCATGGAAGAAGGAACTAATATTCATATATAATGGAAAATTAATCCATATTTATATCGCTCCCTTTTAAATTATTAATGGTATTAGGATGGTAGCCTATTGGTTGGTACTTCCACCAAACCTCTCTCAAGTTCACAATGTGTTAGGTGTATCTATCTAAAGTAAGTACATACCTAAAACATTAAATGTACCAAACATAGAGGTTATACTGTTGGATATTTATCTTTCATATGAGGAATAATAGATGGATATTCTGGATCAAATAAAGAATGTTATATGAAACAAGACCACTCACTTTGTCAATGTTTTAAGGTGAAACCACCAATTTTTGGAAGCTATGTGGGAACCTGATGATATAATGAGGTAGAAGTATCAACATATGTGTGTATCAGAGTGAAAAATTTTAGGGGTGAAATTTCTCTCAATAAGGGTAGAATTTAACACCCCTAGATTTTATGTAATATTTTTTTTGAACAAATTTAATTTCATTGATAGCTTATGTTACATGCAACACTGAGTTTTAACAAACCATGAAAAACTATTAATATTATTATTTAAGAACAACCATTATAACTTATCCATAAAATATGAAATCATATATAGGAATAACATTATTTTTAAATATTACGTATAATGGTTTTATATAAAGAAAATATTATGATAAAAAGGTATTTAATTTTTATTAAAATCTATATATATTTTGAAAATACTATTTCCTCAAAAAAGATATCCTTATTGAATTTTAAAAAAAATAATAAAATTAATTTCTTTCAAATTTAGAAACTGTATTTTAAAAAATAAAATTAATTTTTAAAATCATCATATCAAAATTTACATAAGGTTAAAT
Organism: Viscum album; assembly: GCA_963277665.1. NCBI lineage: Eukaryota > Viridiplantae > Streptophyta > Magnoliopsida > Santalales > Viscaceae > Viscum > Viscum album. Next base: position 1,657,749,548 of record OY728128.1, read on the forward strand.
TTTGATATTTTTTGAAAAATATTTATTTTTTGGTGAGTAGTAAAAAATACCAATTTTTATAAAAAAATATCAGTTCATTTCAATAAATTAAATAAATATAATGTCCCATTATGTTTTGAATATGTTTCATGTAAAATAATAATAATTTATTTATATTTAATCCACTTAATTAATTTTTAATAAACATTATATTAGAGTTCATTATAAGTTTATTTTTGGGTTTAAAACAAGATATTTCTGAAAATTCTTTTACAGTTCATAATTTTTATCATTTTTTATTAATTAAAAAAACACCTGATGAGAAATAATTTAAATTAAATTTGTAAATTTTATATTAATAAATATTAATTTAAATTTATATAATGATTATTACTTGTCATATATTTAATATATAATCATCATTTTCTTGAAAAATTTACTTTATAACAAACCCCTTTTTCATCACTTCTACAGGTTTAATTTTAAATTAAATTATACCACTTATATGAAGTTAATTCTTAAAATTTATTCCATATTTTGAATAAACATAATTTATATTATGAAAAAAAGGTCAACTTAATTTTTGGTTATAATTAATTGTAAAAAGTATAGAAATATTTTATGACGGTTAAAGTAAAAATGGATTTACTAAGTGGTTAAAATAAAATGATATGGGTGAATATGGAATAAATTTTTTCTAAAATATAAATTATTATCATATTGATACATTATTCTATCTAAGTCTTGATAATGGTTCGTTTTTTATCCTTGTGGCATGTAAAATATTTGGGTACACCTTTTTCTATTCAAAATTTACAAGTGTGTCACTCACCTTACTTATAAAAGACCACCCCATATCTTCTCCTATTTTCACCTTAAAATACCTATGGTTCATCCAAGAAAAAAACATATATATTACTTACTTCCATAAATTCAACCTAGGGACCTTATTTTTTATCATGAATTTATCCTATGAGGCCTTTTGGTACTTACCCAAGGTGGTTGACTGAAGAAGATGTATCGTTCTTAATAGAGGATATTTATTTAATTTCTTCTTCAACCTCATACAAATATTATTAAACTATGTTGATATAATAACACCAGTATCTCCCATATAGTGATATGTTATTTTTTTTAAAATAATAACCTAAATCCATATCACATTTCATCGAATGAGATTTAAAATCATCATCCATGTGTACGACGGACAACTACCTCATAGACTTTTGTTATTTGTTTTCCATCACCACCATAAAGGGATAGATATAATGATTGATATAATTTCAATATATTATATTCATTATATTATTATACTTATGTAATTATTATACCACATATACCTTCTTTATTTCCATTCCATGGGGGATACGATAATTTTGTCCGTGTGTACGACAGACTATCGCCTTGCAAAGCGATGTGATTGGTTTTTCAATGACACTTTTAATGAAAGGTAATTTGGATAAATTAAAGGAATGTATGTGATATATATGGAATAAAAATGATTCTAAAAATTTAATATATATTTTACCTTCCACTTGTTTCATCCTTCGAGAAAACGGAAACAACATTCATGAATATGTACGGCCAACCATCTCTATGAATGGTGTATTTCATTTTCTATCTCTAAATGTATTGATTACTCTAAATATATATATACTGAATATATATTATATTTATATAATCTATAAAATTATGGATATTATTTAAGCTTGATCAATGTAGGAGGACCAAAAATACCAAATCAAAATATACATGAAAAACAAAAGAGTTATTACCCAAAACGTGATTTTAACATGGAATTATTAATAAAAAGGTAATAAAGGTTTATAAGTAATTCATATATGGTATGATATATATAATTATATTTATTTAATAGATGTATAATAAACATATAATTATTATACAGGCTGTTCTAGCATGTACAAAGTTATTCCAGACTTAAGGAAAGAGATTTTTGTCTTAAATTTCCTTCTTTGGGACATAAGTTATGTTATGCACCTATCTTTTTATATAAGGTGTATATACAAACCCTATGGAATGTTATATCATTGATATAAATATTTTCATAATATTAAATGTTTCATTTTTATTTTATTATTTAATGTATCCTATGATTTAAAAGATACCAAAGTTGTAAAGGTTTGATGTTATGATCTCATTGTTTATTAGAATTGTTTATTATTATATTTTTTATTATGAAATATTATGATATATTTCTCAATAAATTATTGAATTTTATTTTGTTTTATTTTACTCATTAAATTTGAGGTTTTATTTTCATTTTTCTTTCTTTATTTAGTTAAGATACAAAATTTTTTTTTTAAGAAAACATCTTTATTTCTCTCTTCAGTTGAAAACCATTTTTCTTTAATATCCATGTTTTCGAAAAATGTTTTAAAAAAGATTTTACATTACACAAAGAATTTATTCATAACATTTTACCGACGTTTTACTTTTTATAATGTGTTTTAAAAGGAATTTTCATGTCATTTACCAAATAAGGTTCATTTGTATTTTACTAAAAATATGAAAAGAATCATTGTTTTAACATGTATGTCATGAATGAAATTTCCCACCTTCATGACCAATATTTTTTTTTGAAGTTTCCATTATAATTTTATAGGGTTATTTTAAAATAAAATTATTTTCATAATATATTATGAATTTCTAGCTTTAAAAAGGAAATTTTCAAAGAATGGTTATTATTTTAAAGAAATGTTCCATGTAATTTTTATTTGAAAATCAATTTCTATATCAGATGACATCATTTGATGTTACTTAATATTTATAGGGTAAATGATCCAATGATACGATATTTATTATTTCTATATATGGTTTATGTTTATTACAAGAATATGTTTATGAAACCCATTTATTTTCCATAGATTATGCTATGCTGAAATGTTTATTAAACCCATTTATTTTCATGGGTATTGATATGATGGATTTTCTATGAAGCATAATAGTTTTCATGGTTTATGATATGATTAATGTTTTATGACCTTATAGAACACATATGTATGATTTTAATTATGTATTGGGTGGTACCTATATCTCTCTATAATGCATTGGGTAAATATTGATATCTCATGACACAAATAGGATTGGAATGGGGAGAGAACCTAGTTTAGTAAGGAACTATGTCCAATATAATAGTCTTGGGAGTGAACCTTGACTACTATGATGTCTTGGTACGTTAACATATTCCACTATGGTAGCCTTGTGTATGATCCTTGACTACTAATGAAATAATTTTCTATGCTTATGTTTATGATATAATTATATTAATTATTCTAATGTTATGCTCTTATGGATCATGTTATTTGATTCCCCTATGATTCATCTTTTATGAACTGTTAATATCTATGTAATTACTCAACATTATTTTATTTTATTTGCATGGAATGGTTTTAAAATGTAATTCTCATGTTCTCATAACCTTATGAAAATTTTATGTATATATATATATATATCTTGTTTACACTAACTGAAAAACTAAAATTTCCCTTTATTATGTTTTCATTCCCCATGTTATGAATAAATTTATTATGTATGATATATTTAAGAAGAGTTATAGTTATAAAAAAATTAGTGGTGGATGATGTAGATCACTTATGGAAAATTTTTTAATGAGTCCATGTTTCCAAATACAATATACCTAAATTATTATATCATGTATCTTTATATTATATATTGAATATTTATCTATTAAGATGTAATACTTATGTATAAAAATTTTGGGTCATTAAATATTTTTTCAAATTTTACATGAGTATATTTCTAAACTATCATTGATATCTTATTGAAAATTATATAATCATTGGAAGTATTATATTAACTTAGTAATATTCATTCATCATAATTTGGATGAAACTTTTCAAGATTGTATGTGGTATTCAAAATATTAACTTTAAATAAAAAAACATTAATGTATCCAACCTTTGGTTTTATATTTTCCATAATTTATAAGGTGTTTTATTCAAGATAGGTATTTTAAAACATTATTAATGACATTTAATGTTATATTAACATTTTATCCAAAAAATTAGTATGAATGTTATATTCACTTAACAATATTTTGTTAATTTCATGTAAGGTTTCCATTCTCCTTTCAACAACACCATTATATTAAGTTTTATGAGAAATATATAAGGGTTTCTTAATTCCATGTTTTGAGAAAAGTAAATTTAAATAATGATTTTCAAATTCCACACCATGATTAATTCCCATTGACATGGATTTAGCATATTTTTCATTTTTTACTAAATTGAAAAGGTTAATAAACACAACACATAACTAAATATTATGTATTAATTAAAAAACCCTTGCAAATACAGAAAAATCATAAATCAAAACATAAAAAATACTTTTCACCTAAGTATGTTTTTCTATAGGTTATAAAAATTCCATGTAGATATGTTCTAATGAGATGAAAATTTAAACCTCTTTAATTGGTTTGGAAAATGACAGGTTATTCTTTCCTATTTTGAATGAATCACATAGTTTTATTTTGACCAATTCTATTTGAGGCGAGTCTCAAATAAAAATTTTCTTAAATTTTTTTTTAAGGAATAATCATTAAAATATCCCAGAATTCTATGCCAAATCCATGTGTCAATTATTTTATCATTCATAAAATTTAAATTTTATTTACATAAATAATAAATATCTTAAGTGTAAATGTATTCGGTTTATTCTGCTACAAATTTAGAAAATTTGACTTAAAAATAGAATAATAATTGTTTGAAAAATATATATATAATCCAACATATTAAATTTTAGAAATAATTATCAGGTCATTCTTTAAAAATTCGACATAGAGAAAAAAAAATTATTGGGGTAAAATGTGGATATCTGAGAGGTCCTACTCAAATAATATATCCCTTAGCATTGCCATAAAATATGACATAGCCAGCATCAATATTATATTGTGAGTGGAAGTTATAACAATTATGACTCGTATATCTTGAATAGAGACTCTCTATAAAACGTTTTTATTTCTATTCCTATTGTTTTTTACCTACAAAAACAAATTAAAAAGAAGAAATTATTTTCTACCCAAAGGCTCATGGATCCAGCAGTGTTATCTATTAAATATTTTGGAACCTATATCTTTCTAAATTTTTATAAATTTACAAAACTAATAGTATATAAGTTTCTAAAATTTATAGATTTATTTACACCAAAAAATTGATAATATATTAAACAAAAATCAACAGAAAAATAATAATTCATTTCATAGTGAAAATAGGTAATATTATTCATGCATCTATTTTTATAATTGTGTCAAAAATAATTATTATAAATCTTATGTTTTTCAATATTACAACCTTGTCATGTTAACCTTTATTGGATTCTTTTATATAGTATTTGGTTAGGGGAATCCTAACCATTATTAGGGAAAATATTTTCATCTTTCAGATATTTTACATTATTCTTTAATTCATTTATTCTATTTCCATGAATATTATAACTACAAAAAGATTCATCTAGTTTTGATTACAGTTCTAAAATATTTCAGTTAACATAAAATCATAGATTTTCTCACGCTGCTTTAAGTTATTATTAATATATTCATATATATCTTTTATCATAGAACAAGATTTATTTAATTTATCAAAAGTGTAATTTTAAAAATCAAATTCAGATTCATGGTTAGAATAATAGAAGTATTTTAATTCTTTGAATTAAGACATAAAGCATATATTTTCTTTATAATTTTATTTCTAATCCTATAAATTAAAATATGATTTATAAATGGAGTATTTAAAATAATTCCATGTTAGTTTTATATCTTTATTCTCTTCCGTCTTGTAATCAGATTTTATTTTGAAAATAATTTCATATTTATTCTTATATTTTAACTGAGCTCAACTGGTAAGATATTATTAGTTTCTTGAATTATGAGAAACTTAAATATTTAAAATTTCAAAAAAAACTTCTTATAAATATTGAATGGTCTTATAAAACATATTCTCTTGTTATATAACTTTTTAATTTACTTTTTAAATGAGTAAATTCATCACTAGATTTTAAATAGCTTGATTTTTCTTCATGAAATTATTTGGATAGTAATTTATATATATATTTATTCTAATCCTTATGAATGTGTCAAATATATTTTTATCATCAACGCATATATGTTTTTTGATATTATTTATTTATTAATAAACAACAAAGATAGTAGTCCACAACTTATGATCTCTATAACACTATAAAACTCAACTAAATTAATCAGGACCAAATCTATATATAATAGCATTTATGGATTTAGAGATCAAGTAATATTAAACTTCCTTAGAAGAATAACATGTTTCAAATTCACCTTTATGAATTTCCTAAGGCTTTATAGATTTCATATATACTTTCAATCCTAGGTTATTTAATTATATAATCATTCAACCTTTATAATAAATATAGTTTTTACTATTGAGGTATGGTTTTATAATCATATACATGTATTCATTAAAATAATACATTTAAACAACTAGATATATCTTTATAAATCAACTTCTGAAGGTTTTGAACTCAAAAATCATTATTGTGATACCATTTTTGGCCAAGTTGGAGTTACATAAAGACTAAAGAGGGGGGTTAATTTTGTTCTTAATTTTTTTCACCAATTTAAAAAACAACTTCTTTAAAACATAGCTAAACATGTTCCACTATTCTCAAATAGATATTAAATATAACTAAATAAGAGATAAGAAATGGTTAATATACGATTTATAGTGGTTCGGGGTACAATGATTCCCTAGTCCACTCCACTAACGTTCTACAATGAGTTTGGTGGTTTTAAATATGCCAACAATTTTCCCAGGGGTTTCCCACATGATTTCAAGTATTTTTCACAAGTTAGAATGTTTAAAGAGTATTCAACTAGGATCTTCATTTAAATGAAATATCTATATCCTTCACAATACTCAGTAAAAAGAATGCTTACTTTATAAACAAAGAATATAATGAAGAAAAGAATAAAAAATTAATCTTATAGTAAAAAGGAAAAAATTACTAATGATAGAACTTCATCAGATAAATAATATACTTTGAATCATCTCTAAATAAATTCATTTGATGTTGATGTATCCTAAAATCACACAACAATAGAAGTTTTTTCTTTTTATAATCACATGGTAAGAAAAAGAAAAAGGTAGTATTTAGTATTCATTTATCATCTTCATATTCTTTAATACATACAAATCGTCTATTTTTGAATAAAAAATCTCTTCTTCAATGGTCAACAGTGCAACACCCTGATATTTTGTTATGTATTTATCTTTATGTAAATTTAATTTCCTCGATAGCTTGTGTTAAACAAAACCCCAAGTATAAATGATCTGTAATATGTTATAATATTATAACCTAGCAGTTAAATTAGTAGTATTAATAGCATTAACACAATTTTAAAAATTATGTATAATGTTTTTAAATAAATCAAATATATAGATAAATAAGTAATTAATTTTTTATAAAGTCTTTATATGCTTTCTCCTCAAAAATTGGTTTAATTGATATTTATGAGCAAATAATAAAACTAATTTCTTCAACTTTTACAAAATGTATTTGAAAAAAAATTATTTTTTAAATCATAATATCAATATTAAATTATAGAGAACTGTTGTGATTTTTCTTAAATGGTTGATTTTAAAGTGAATAGTGAATGGAATTCATATTTTTTACATATTCTCATTTCTTTTCATTAAATAAATTAATTTAAATGATTCATTATATTTTGTATTTGGTAATAAAGTGAAAAATTGTCCATTTTATTTCAAATAATCTAATTAATTCTATTTTAATTATCAATATTCATGATTTTAATATTTGTTAATATTTATGCATAAGGAATCATTTTTTTTAAAAAAAAATTCATCGTTATGTTTTACGCTTTTGTATTAAAGATTATTTATACCACATATAGAGATTAAATCATGAAAAATTGTTGTTATATTTGGAATCATGAGGTTTGAATTTGTTAAATATTTCCCTTTTATTTTTAGTCATTATGATTAGTAACTATAGTAAATATATGTCCCCTCAATAATGGTTAAATGAGTAAAACATGGCTAAACCCATGAGATAAGGAATAAAAAACAACCCAAAACATGACTTTATTTCATAAGATGTAATAAATTCGACCATATACACTAAAAATTTAAATATATTTAATTTTTCTTCCATTTTTCCTTGATAATTAAATTTATATTGTTTTATGTGAAGAAAATTAAAATATGTCACTCCCTTGAATTTAATATCTCTTCCATTTTTATATAATGGTAAAATAGGATAATTTAGGTTATAAGTGTTTATATGAAATATAAAATAATTATTTTACCTTTTTAATTTATTTTTAATTTTTAATAATGAAATGATTTCCTTAAATTTTTTCACAACACTGAAACAGTTCTTGCATAGGTAGCATAAAAATCATGTAAATGTTTTGGAAAATTTTAAAAGTAATATTTTGTTGTGATGTATAGTGAACCATAATTTTTATAGATTAATATGATATATAAGAGATGTTTTAAAGGGTTATATTCAAATTACACTGTTTTTATGTTTTTTTCGACATCAAATTATGTGAATAGTCTATAAAATGACATTATTGGTATTTTATGATAAAAATATTTCATCATATTGTTTAAAAATAATAAAAATATTGAAATGGAACAATTAAAATGAGAAATAAAAAAATCATCCCTTGGTAATTCATTATCCAAGTTATAACTTATTAGTAAAATTATATCCCTTTATGATTGAAAATTCCTTTCTATATTTAAGGATAAAATCAGTTAATGAAGGTGTAAACAAAAATATAATGTTGAAAAAGACACCGAAATCTTTATAAATTTAAATTTTTGACTATAATGAAAATTTATCCTCTTTTTCTTTAAATATATATACATTTAAAGGAATTTTTCTTAAGAATGATTTAATTGTATTTTAATCCTTTTAGTAATTCAGTTTGTTTTATTTCATTCCCTTATAAAATGACATCTATTGTATCTTTTCTTTACCAAAAAGATCGAATGCCATAAAATTTTTATTTATTTCCCACTTTTTAAAATGGGATGAGGGGAAACCTAAAATGGATTAAAATCCCAAATGAACTGAGGCATAAATCATGACTTATAGGCCCAAAAGTGTGTAGCCTAAATAATGACCTAGAAGTCCCCAAAAACTTGAACCACAAGAATTGGCCCTCCCGGTATATATGAATAAAATAAACCAAGAACCCAACTACGTAGGGTTGAATAGCTAGCATATACCCATGAAGAAATGTATAATGCTCGATACTGATGGCATAAATCATACCCTCTCATTTATCCACAATATAGTAACCCTACAAAGATAGGTTATGCTATCTAAAGCCCCATATAGATCTGCACAGCGAATTGAGGTCCAAACAAATAATACACTCTCTAAAGATTTTTTCACCCATCATAAACTTCTAACCAACCACCAAGATGCTCGTAGTAGAAGATTCCAACACCAAGGTCCCTCCCGCCCACCATCAACCATCGCACCGTCGAGGACATCACACCCTCCACTGCCTAAGGATCTTCATCGTCGAGGCCCACCATAGGGTCGACCCGCCACCCTACTTGAGAACTCGCCACTGATCATGCCACAATGAATAAACCATTGTCTTTTCCATGAAGGCATCCACCAATAGTTTAAGTCATGCCAAGGACCGGCCAAGACATTGAGAAAATCACGGGAGACCTAGTGAATAGGATGCATGCGCCGAAAGCCACCACCCAACCATCACCTGAAGAAGAAGAACACATCATAGGACAAAACCCCTAATCCTGTCAATGGATGTCACCATGGGGAAGATGCCACCGAAGAACGAAAAATTAATTAAAGTTTGTTTCCTTCTTAAAATAGAAATCCAAATATCCTTAATAATGGATCTAAATAAGGTCAATTGAAGAAGAGGTAATCTCCTTATCCAAACTATTTTATTTTAATTCTACCATCACTAAATTTTTGGTATTCATCATAAAATAATTATATCAGTAAATTAAATATAACTAAATGTTATTATTATTATATAACCACCAATTTCCACTCTCTATTTTTTCAAATTGGAAGAGTAAGTATCACTTGTGTTTACATGTGGACTACCGCCTCCATATTGAGATACAATTAATTTTTTATCACTATTTATCATGGACGGGTATTATGATGGGTTTATTGTTTATAAATTATATAATTAAAATATTTTTATTCCCTAATTATTATACCACCTAATTATTCTTTTCAGTTACTCCCTTGTATATTATTTGTTTATCATCCTTGTTTGGGTGTGTTTCCAAGCTTATCAGGTATGGAGAGCCTTTATTGGATAAAATGACCAAAATTTTAAGGATTTATGTTTATTTGAATTAATTAATTCTAGGTATAGATATGTCAAATAATTAGTGGGGTCCTTTATATGTTTGGATAATGACCGAAGTTGATTTTTTTGAGTTTTTCTTCCAAAACCTATAGTTCCTACAATCATCTAGGTGATTACACACTATGTAAAGGTATTTCACACCATGTAACATTATCCAAGAAGATTCCATGAAACAGGTTTGGGAATCAAGGGTTCACATTCCATTTTCTAGGTTCATGTCATGCACTATCAAAAATTGGGTTTTTAATAAAAAAAGTGATGGGTTTTTTGGCGTACTTGAGGTTCAAGGATTACACGTTGTGTAATGAGATAATATGCCATGTATTCATAATGAGTTGGGATTTTAGGGTGTTTCATGACTGATTTATCATTTCATTTGTTTTAATCCCTTCTCCCACTCAACCTAGAAGCTCTTAGGGGTGTTTATGGAGACCTTTGAACCTTCAAGGTCATTTCATTCAGTGATTGATCATTATTGCGACTGTTATGAATTTCTCTAGGAAAGTATTCCTTATGGTTCTTATTTATTTTTTTTCATGAATATTGTGTATGTTTTAGTTAGGTATTATATTTTTAATCAGATATTATTTTATATTTATCACTTTTAGTTTCTTAGCATGCCTTGTCATTCGAAGGCCATTCTCACGGTTTTCAATCGCAGTGGTCAAAGGAAGCTAGGTTTATACCATTTTGATGTTTCTGTTTCTATACGATGGGTTAATTTGATGAATTTATTATCATTATTTTAAATTATTTTGGTTTGTTCATTTATTTTAAGTAATATGTGTTTTAAAATAATTATTAGAAAGGAAAATGTTTTTAAAGATGTTTTTCTTTGAAAAAAGATCTTCTTGATTTCGAAATGCATTTTCAAACACAAAATTGGATTGGATTGGAATTTAAAATGTTGTATAAAATTGTTGGCGTGGTTTTGGAACTGTATTTTGACAATTGGAACATTGGGATCCTTCGGTGCATTAGGAAGGGGACATGGGTAGCCTTAGTGTGTGTAGCGCTACAAGGAGGTAACCTTTTGAATATCGATGGAATGTGGTAGAAATCAATATTTTTTGTATGTAATATTATGATTGTTTAGGATTTCCACTGTCTTGTATGCATTTCCCATAGGCTAGGTAAAAATATAAGGTTCTTTATCATTTATAGTTTTTTATCACATGGTTTTTTTATCATGGATTGTTGCACACAAGTTTTGTATGAGGTTGTATCACATAGCTTCACATGATATGTTATTTCATGTATGTTTATTTTCATTCTTACCTATTGAATCATGGATATGACTTCATTTTTATATCACTTATACTTTACATATTTCTATTTTTGATAATATGAAATTATTTTATGAAAGACCAAAGGGAAAATGATTTACAAATGAATTGGATTTATGAAAATGATTCTTAAAACTATTTTGTTTTAAAAGCTATAATTATTAAATTATTGATATAAGAACTTATATAGATACTATAGTTAAATAATTTGGTCCATTTGAGCCATTGTAATATTATAGATTTTTTATTGTAGGATACATTTAATGGAATAGAATCTTATAGTATACATGCTTCTCCATTGGTCTTTTCTTTTGTTGTATAGTGGTTTGGAGGTGACTGATAGTCACATGGAGACTTGTTGGTCGTGTTTTATTCATACTTTCACATTTATCTAGTTTTTTATGGGTTGTATATAACTATATATATATTTTTTATTTTTCATAGTACTTCAGTTGTATGTCTTGTTTCATTATATAAAAGGCCTATTTTGTTTTCTTACTTTACCTTACCCAGTGATGGTTGACTTGGGTGTATGGTTTAGTTGAACTAGGTTGGTCTATTACAGTTTGGTATCAAATGGAATTATTGGCCTAAAGTGTTTTAAAACAACCTAGGTTTGGTTATATGTCTTTAGTATATAGGAATTAGGACCGTCAAAATTCGGATAGTAAGTGAGGAAAATGGGTCTGGCCAGCTCACTTCCATAACTGAATCCAAGTTACCAAGGGTGGTTAAGGAGTTTTACCAGGTTTGAGACTTGGGGTTTGGGGTCATTTAAATGAAATTTATGGGATGCTTATTTAAATTGAACTATTCCTTTTTGGAAATTTCTTTCATTAATAGAATTCATAAATTTCTTGATTTTTCTGTTTTAAAGAATTTATTTGAATTTTCGTAGTTGTCCTAATATTTTTAGAATGTGATCATGATAAAATTGGTTATTAACTTTTTCTATTATAAAATACCTCCAATAATAGATCTCCCAAATTTGAGAGATGAATATTAGAGACAATTTCTATAGAATAATCATCTAGTGGACCCTTCTTTTGTAAAATTTATTATCTGCACTATTTAGTATATAGCTCAAGTGGGTGTTGGGATCCTAGGACATTTGGTGGATCATAGTGTTGAGTTTTCTAAGTAGAATCCACCCATATTTCATGGTAACAAACGGTATTAGAAATATAAGGAGTTTCTTGATCATATTGAGAGAATATTCAATTTCTTGAAGGCTCAGAAGGACTCAAAGGTGGTTTTTTTCATGTATGTGCTTGAGGGGACAAGAAAGATATGGTGGGACTGTATTTTTTTAATTAAGTTTCATGAGAAACATACTTTTAATTACTTAAAGGAAATATTTAACCAACATCTTTACCCTGATATGTTATATGTGGAAAAGACCTGGATTTTTTGATCTTGTATAAGGGGGAGTGCAACATTTTGGATTATTCTACCCATTTTGTTGAATTAGTGCATCTGGCACCGTAGCTTGAAAATAATGATTATGTTAAGGCTCGGAGGTTTGAGTTGGGAATAAGGCATGATATTAATTTGATTTTTATTATCATGTTCCTTTCAATCTTTGTGGATGTATTTTACAAGGCATCTTTGGATGAGGAAGACATATCTGGGAAGACAAGTTTGGGTGGAGCATTATTTGGTGTAGTTCTTAGCTAGAGTGTATCTTCTATCCAGATAAGGAAACACAAGGGTGGTCTTCTTTAGTAACAATTCCAAGGGCTTCAATAGGAAAGAATCTAGTTGTTTTCTATTTGTGTGTGTGTTCTATTCATATCATACCTAACTATGCAGAGGCTCCTTGGACTCGTAATTGTTATAGATTATCGTTCCATCTGAAACATTTATGTGAAAGTATTTCCTAGGGAAGTAAGGCAGTATCCACCATCACCAAGGCTTTTTAGGTTATTAATAATGATTCCAAAGGTGGTGGGTCAAACCCAATGTCTAAGTGGGGTGTTTATGAGGCTAAGACCGAATGAATTGATGTGATTGAGTAATTTAAATAGGAATCTAAAGTAGGGTCAACTATTTTTAGAGGTACGATGTTTATTTCACATTCTATGGAACTATTTTTTTTGGTGATAAAAATTATTTTATATCGTTAAAGATATTTGACATGTTTTTTTATATTCTTAAATTATGTAATACTTTTTGGATCTTTTCATGCCTTTGGGAATGTGGTCCAAACAAGGTTTCATGTGTCCTGTGTGTTGGGTGATGTTAGCTGACTTTAAGCTAGAATTGGTCTTCTTGGTGCTTGGTCTTGACATCTTCGACATGATTATTATCATGGATTGGAAGATCAGTGTTAAGTACTATATATCCTTTTATCCCTAATGGGTATATTTATTATCATCTTATAGGGTCACTCATGTATTTTAGGGTGAGTGGGACTCAAGATCAAGAAGGGGAGGGCATGTTGTTCTTTATATTGAGGTAATCTCATGTCAGTTTTTAGAGATGATTAATGATTTATTTGACCCTTATTCGGGAGGTCTAATTCCAAAAGTGGTGATTGTGTTCCTATAGTTATTTCTAGATGATTTTTTGGGTTTACCTCCATAGAGAGAGGTCAAGTTTACTATTGGAATGCTCCCTAGTACGATGCCCATCTCTTTTCCATCTTATCAAATGGAACCTACTGAGTTGGTGGAAATTAAGGTCCTGCTTGAGGATCTAGAGGATAAATGATTTATTTTTTCTATCGTGTCATCATGGGACTTTCCTGTCCTCTTTTATAAGAAGGTATACTAGATTCTCAAACTTTTTATTGACTATGGGAAGTTAAATCGGGTGACCGTTAAGAACAAATATCATTTTCTTAGGATTGATGATCTTTTTAACCATATTAGAGAGGAATACTGGTTTCAATGACTGACATGTGTTTAGGGTACCAATATTTGAGAGTTTGAGAATAGAATGTACCTAGGATAGTATTCAGGATATGGAATGGGAATTTTGAGGTTTTGGTAATTCCATTTGGTCAGACTAACACTCCAATTGTATTTATGGATTTCATAAACCATATTTTTCATTGATTCTTCAAATAATTTATTGTTGTGTTTTTTGATGATATATTGGTGTACTGCAAGTTAGAGAAGGATCATGGAAACCATTTGGATATCATTCTTCAAACATTGATGGAACATCATCTATGTTGTAATCCTTCCAAATGTGAGTTCTAGATCCAGGAAGTGAATTTTCTGGTGAATTTGATATCTAATAGGGGTGTCTTAGTGGATCCTAAAAAGATACATTCTCTTATGTCCTCATATACTCTCATAAATGTGTTTTAGATCTGAATATTCTTGGGTTTGGACGGTTATTATAGACGGTTTGTTTAGTATTTCTCCAATATCGCATATTTGATGACTATTTTAACTCATTAGGGTGTAAAGTTTGAATGGAATTACTACTGTTAGTGATCTTTTCAGTATATAAAGTTGAAAATGACTTCATCTCCAATTTCGATTCTTCTAAAACTAGGTTTGGATTATAACATTGTTAATGATGTTTTTTGTACAGGGTTGGTATTAGTATTGATGTAGGGGAAATAGGTGGCGACCTATAGATCATGTCAGTTACACCCTCTTGAGAATAAGTTCCTTACCCATGATCTTGAGTTGTCAATGGTTATGCATGCACTCAAAATGTGGTGTAACTATCTCATTAGGGAGAGGTTTACAGTGTATTTAGATCATAAGAGCATGAAATATATTTTTACTCAGAGGGATCTAAACATGCGATAGAGATTTTGGGTGGAGTAACTTCAGACTTTTGATTTTTAAATTTCCTATACCCCTAGGAAGGGAAATGTGGTTATCAATGAATTGAGAATAACATTTCTGATAAAATATCTAAAGTAATTGGTTGAGCATTAGTCTCTAATGATTTTATTTTCTAAGATGATCTTAGGAGTGGGATAGGTTGGTTAACATATTCTCTTGGATTTGACGAAAGATGACTTGTATTCTGATGATAAAGTTTGGATTTATAAGGTGGAAGACACTGAGTTCCAATGATTTAGTAAAAGCCTTTCTGGTGGGTAGACTTCAAGTGAGTGGTCTTGGTCTCCAAGTGGCACTTCTCATTTTTGTAGTAGGTTGGTTATTATATTTTTCCTGAGGTGGGAGATGTAAGATAATGAAAATTGGTCTTGGTTGTTCATGAACCCTAGGGATACCAAGATGTATCACAACATGAGATGTTAGTATTGGTGGCAAGAAATGAGGTGGTTAGTTTTATATTTTGTATCACGGTGTCTTACTTGTCATATAATTATGGGAAAACACCAGAGACCTGTGTTTTTATTTCATCCCTTACCCATTCCAGTATGGAAGTTGGATGATATTTCTATGGATTTTGTCATTTTTTTACCATGGACTCCTTGTAGTAAGGATTTTATTTGGGTGATCATTGATAAAATAATGAAATCATCACATTTCTTCCCTATTAAAGAGATGATAATGGTGGAACATCTTGAGGGATTTTATGTCTGTGATATTTTGAGACTTCATGGGGTTCCTACTGTGGTTATATCTGACAAGTACATGAGGTTCCCATCCAGGTTATGGAAAGGTTTATAGGAGGTGATGGGTTCCCAGATTAGATTAAGCATAGATTATCATTTATAGATAGATGGGAATACAAATAGGGTTATCCATGTTCTTGGGGATATTTTACGAGCCTGTGTGCTTTATTTTGTTGGATCTTGGGAAAACCATTTATCACTGGTCGAGTTTACCTATAAAAATAGTTACCAATACTTTATTAGGATGGTTCCCTTTGATTATTTGTATCGGAGGACATGTAGATCTCCCTTGTGATAGGCAGAGTTGGGAGAGTGGTCCTCGGTTGGGCCAAGTATTGTTCGTGAGATAATGGAGATGGTGTAGTTGATCTAGAGGAGATTGATCACAACATAGAGTCATCAGAAATATTATGTAGATCATCATCGTTTGCCTCTAGAGTTTGAGGTTGGTGATCAGGTTTTTATTATAGTTTCCCCTCGCTTGAGACATCATCTATTGGGTAAGAAGGGTTATTTGGCACTGAGTTTTGTGGTCCCCTTTGAGAATGTTGGATGGCTAGGAATGGTGGCTTATTGGTTGGACTTACTATCTATTTTGACTTATATACATGAATTATTTCATATTTCACAACTAAGGAAGTATATAATGGATCCTTACCATGTGATTGGATTGGAGGATTTATATCTTTAGATTGACACCATGTTGGGTGAGTAGTAATTTCATATTATAGATTGTTAAGATAAGGTACTTTGAAATAACAAGATTCCTCTGGTTCGGGTACTATGATAGTGAGAAGGGATATCCACGAGACATGGGAGAGGGAATTTTTGATTAGTTGGTAGTGTCTTCAATTTTTTGGACTTCAATAATATGAGGTATTTCTGGGGGAAGAAATTGTTTATAGTGGGGTGATTGTAACACCCCATTACAATTTTCAGGTTCGCCCTTGTTTATGCTTTGTTTATCATCATTTTTTGGGTGCATTTGTAGGCTTTAGGGGGATGGATATCCATTCTTGGGGTAAATTCACTAATGTTCAAGGATTTTTGTTTGTTTTAATTAATGGATTCTATGAATAAATTTGTCAAATACTTAGCAGATTTCTTCAAAATTTTTGAGAATGTCCAGAGTTGGATTTTTGTTCTTTTCTTCCTAAACCAATAGTTTTTTCATTCTTCTAGTGAATTACACACCATGTAAAGGTATAAAATGTTGTTTAACACTCTCCAAGAATATTTTGTGAAATAGGTTCAAGGCATGAAGGGTTTACACGATGTGTACTGGGTTCACATTATGTACTATCAAACATCTGGTTTTTAATATAGGCTATGGGTTTTTTGGCATACTTGGGATTCATGGATTACTTAACATGTATGGGTATTACACACCATATTGTTGAAAGTGGGTGCCCTAGACCCAACTTGTATTGTACTTTGATTACTGTCACATGTATTCAGTTTGTTTTTATACATGTGTTTATCTTTCCAAGATAGTGTATATACTTCTGCATCCACTTTGTTTATGGAAATGTCCTTAGATTACATGTCGCAACAAAGAGTTATAGCAGGTCCCATGCTATAATGATAACCCTGAGATGCCATGAAAGTAATCTTAAAGTAACATCCTATGGTCCAGTTACGTTATTCTTAAAGGACACAGATGATTTGTGACCATCAGGTGTTGGGGGCTCATAAGCATTGAGACTTCTTCTTATAAAGTTCGTACTTGATGATCTCTAGTAATTGAGATCATGAGGACAGACCCACTTAATAGGAACACCACATGTTTCAGGTGTCATAGGTCGTTCCTATCTACAGACATGGGTAATGGTCTCCTGACTTGAGATCATTATCAATGAATTTCATTGAATTACATACATTTGATATAAGGAGAAAAACATGGCAACCAATTCATGGTGAGTTAGTTTGTATCGGGTACGTCATTAACGGCATGGCATTGATGGAATGATCAAGAAAGGAATTGTCGCTTCCGAGTTTAGGAAGAGATATCTCGGGCCAGGTTGATTAGGATGGTTGCACATTAAATAAATCCATGGCCATGGTAGTCGAAGGTAAGACCATCTGGACAAATCAATAAATAAAATAAAGCAATATAAATAATGATGACACATGTGTGCATTCTGCTTTATTGAGATATCAATGATGAAGAGATTATATTACACAGACAATGTTCGTAGGGAGGCAGTCGTTGCTATGACTTTGCCTTATCTCTATAGGGGCCTCGATGGGTTGCTAGACCCCACTCTAGGTCAGTGGTATTATTCACTGCTATTGAGATAAGGGCCTAGAGGGTCCCAAACAATAGCGCCTTGAGAATCTGCCCTATTCTGGGAATATGAATTTAGAACTTGGTGGGCCCCGCCAAAGGGTCCGAGCACTATCCAAGTTCTATGGATCACTAAAGAATAAATAAATTCATTAATTATTCGAGTTTAGAATAATTCGTTGGATTTATTTATAACATGTATTTACAAGTTATATAGTAAATACAAGTATTAATATTATTTGAATAGATTTAAATATCCCAGGTTTGATTAATATTAGCAGGAGGAATGAGTCGAGTTGAAGACTCAAATTTATCATGTAATATATTTGTATATTATAAGTAAGTGATAAATTTTAAATATTATTAATGGCATAATTTTATTTGTCATAAATAATTATTTATATCACTTATATAGCGGACAACTATTACACGGGGGTCGGGAATCAATACTGCGTGTTTTAAAAACTCCCTATATAAGTGAGAGAGAGGCTCTGCCATGATGACTATTCATGTGTCAAGATTAAGATCATATCTGTCATCCTGGAATTTAGAGAGAGAGTCTCTCAAGCAAAGGAAGATCTTCAAGTTCATCCTTCTCAGATTGAAGCTTCTTCCTTTGTTGTGATCATCGTTGCGCTGAAGTGATCGTCAAAGATCTACGCTAGCACCCAGATCGTGACGAATGGTGCGCGATTAGATCTGAGAGGCGTGTGTGGACAATATAGAGGGTTTCGACATTGGAGTCTTTGAGAAATGATCATCGGCATCCTGCGGTGGACTTGCACACGCTAATTCCGAACAAGGTACATGTTTAATTTATTTTTGTGCTCTGTTTAAACGTTGCGAGATCCTTGGACCGAGCCGGGAAAATATCACTGAAGTTGACAGGGTTATGTCACTTCGGTGAAGTAGAAAATTTTAAATTCCCGGCCTACCAGCTTCCGCTGCGCAGTCCCGGTACCCAACAGTTGTATCAGATGAGCCCAAGGTTTTTCTGAGTCAACAAAATTAAAATGCATTAAATTTAATTGTGGGGTGTTAAAACGGTTCTTTCGGATTTGACCGCGCGTCGTTTTGTCTTCAAATGATCAAGCTACGATCATTTAAATTTTTTTATCGGATCGACGTCTTGTTTTTTCATTCATTTGATGTTTATCTCAAATTGAGAATTAACATCAAATATATATTTTATTATTATAAAATATAATAAAATATTTATTATAAAATATTTTATTATAAAATATTTTCCCTCAAAGGTGTGTTGAAATTTTTTTAATAATAAAATATGCGGGAAGGGGACCAAGACCAAGACCTCAATTTGGGGTCTTCTTGATTTTAAATTTAAAAAATGGGAATACAAGGACCCCAAAATGGGGCCTTCTCCCTTTATTAAAAAAAAGGTGGCTTTCTTTTGTCTAAAGACAAAAATAGGAATACCCCAAAGGGGTCTCCTCTCACGCGGCGCATAGGGGAGGCAAACCCTAGTTGGCCTCCCCTCCCGCTGGACCACGTCCAGCCGGCCGCCCCGACCCCATGCCGCACTGGCCTCCTCCTCCGTGCCAGACTGCGTCCAACCAGTCGCCCCGACTCGATGTTGCGTCGGCCTCCTCCTCCGTGTCGGACTGCGTCCAACCGGCCGCCCCGACACCAAGCCACACCAGCCTCCTCCTCCGCGCCGGACCGCCTCCAGCCGGCTGCCCCGACCCCACGTCGGCCTTCCCTCCACGCCGGACCACATCCAGCCGGCCGCCCCGAGCCCGCCGGCCATGTGGCTGGCCAGTTTCTTTCTCAGCCTCCTCCCTCTCCCCTCGAACCTTTTTGGAATATGAAGCCACTGCGGGAGTCATTGGATGCCACAGACACGCCACGGTCACGCCGCGGTCATGTCGCGGTCACGCCGCGGTCACGCTTCGGTCACGCCGCGGTCACGCTGCGGTCATGCCGCGGTACCCTATTCTAGGACGACACCCCGTGGCGGTACAAAGACCTGCCAGACTCCTCTCCAGCTATAGGTAACCCTGCATTGAATTAATTTTAATTAATTTAGTTTTTTAAATTAAATTAATTGGAATTAATTTAGGGGTTTAAATTTTTTTAATCCGGAATATTAATTTATTTTAAGTTTAGAATTAAATTGATGGTTTAATTTAATTTTTGGAATTAAAATTAAATTAAACAAATGGAACTGATAAAATAAATTATTTTAATTTAATCAAATTCATTTAATTTATTATAACACCCTTGCATTATTTAAATTTATCGGAATTTAATTTTATATCCCTTTTACCTTGACTGGTCTTGAGCAAGTGACTGACCTATGTATGGATGGAATTTATTTATTTATTTAATTATTTATTCAGTGCATGTGATGATTGTAATATTTAATTAGATAAATGATGGTCTGTGAATCGTCTTTTAATTCAAATATGTATAAGGGCTTGCACGTCCATTGCACTGGTTGTATTTTTTACCCCAGACCCCCTCGCCTACGTGCGAGTATATTTGTAATTATACAGTGATGATCCGAGAGGTAGACCCCGCCATGTTGAGGCGGTAGTCCAGACTAGAGTTGGGTGCTCTGCACTGGGGCCAGCAGTGACATGAGTCATGTATTGACTCAGGTATGGATGCCCCTAGTTGATGATTGATCAGTTATCGATCGGTCATTATAGAATGCTCCAGACCAGTCGGAATGCATGATTTACATTATGCATAGTTTATTATTTTATGCATCTGCATTATTATTGCGTGATCACATAGAATAGTAAACAAGATAAAATGCATAAAGTTGTGATGAATAATATTCTATTGAATGTTCATTTGTGAGCGCGACAACCATGTTTGAACATAATAAATAGAAAAGGATTATATTTGTCAATAAATATTAAAAATCCCTCAAAGATATATTAAGTATAAATGCCTTCCATTTCTCACATCTAAACAAAACTGGCTGTTTGGGTGCTCGTCAGCCTTAGTTGAGAGTGCCTCTTACTACCGGGGAGTTTTTAGGAGAGAAATGGGTCGATTTAACTAAAGTGAGTAGTCAAAGATCAGCCTTAGCTAAATTTCTATCACTTTAGAGGAAAGAGGTTGAAAGAATCAAGTTTAGAATCCAAAAGCTAGGACTTTACTCAACAACACAAGGAACCACAAGAACAAGTGGTTGGCCAACATAGCGCCTACCTTGAAACCATCCAAGTAGTGTTGTAGCCCTAGCTTGTAGAATATGATGGAGGATTCGAGGATCCTTGCCACTAGAATGCTCAAGTGATAGAGTATTCCAAATCTAATAGTGAGGGTTATTAAGGTTCGTTAAAATAGTGGGAGACATTAAATGGTATAATAATTTATTAATCATAAAATGTCAAAAGGTAATCAAGACAAAGTACTAACTGCTAAATGTTTATCTGATGTAGATTCAAAATGGAAATCACCAACACCACAAGTACTTTATCACTGCGATCGATCTTGGATAAATAAAATACCCTAACCAGCAATAACATTTAGGAGTGGTACAGGCGCTTGGGCATAGTACTACACCAAGAAAGAAAGTTATATGTGCTGGAATCCCCAATTCCTACTGAGCCTCCTCAGGGAGCAATCAAGACCGAAAAAGATAAGTGTAGAAAGCATGTAGACGATGCACTTGATGTACAATGCATCATGTTGTCATCGATGTCCAGCCAATTGCAAAAAATTCATGAGGAAGAGGACGCCTACAAGATTCTTTCACATCTACAAGAACTATATGAGGAGAGGGTTGGTCAAGAAAGGTATGAGATCTCAAGTGCACTTTATAAATGCAGGCTAGCAGAAGGGCACCAAGTCGGCCCTCACATACTCAAGATGATTGGGTATATTGAGAGTCTTGAAGCCCTTGGGTTCAAACTGAACCAAGAACTAGCAGTGGATCTCATTCTTGCCTCTTTATTGTCAAGCTTCTCGACTTTCATTGTCAATTATAATATGAATGATATGAAAAAATCGCTCCCGGATATCTTGGTTTTAGTTCTCCAAGCTGATAAGGACATGAAAAACACCAATTCAACTGTCCTTATGGTGAACATGAAAAACAAGGGAAAGGAAAAGGGGTCTAAGGCCAAGTCAATGCCAATGACACCAATGAATCATCCTACAAAAAAGCCTAAGATTCAGAGGAAAATTAATGAATAGGAAGTTGTCTACTTTGGATGTGGCAAGAAAGGACACTGGAAGAAGAATTGCAGAGCTGGGAAGAAGAAGCAGGCTGACACTTCTACTTCAAGTGTTTTTGTCATTGAATGCAATATATATTTATCTACAAGTTGGGTATTGGATATAGAATGTGGATCACACATTTGTATTCATATATAGGAACCAAGTTGGTTCAAGAAGATTTCAAAAGGTCAAGTGGATCTCTGAGCTTCAAATGCTGCAAGTCTGGTGGCCTTGGTAGTGGGAGACTATCACTTGACTTTACCAACTGGTTTGGTTCTTATTTTAAACAATTTCTATTATGCACCATCTGTTACCAAGAACATTATCTCTATGTCAAGTTTAGACACTATGGGTTTTTATTTCAAATTTGGAAATAAAATTTGTCTCTTTTATCGGGATAACATATGGTGTGGTATGGCACATCTTTACAATGGTTTATATATGCTACAACAAGAAAACTCAATAATGGCAATCAATGAAAAAAATAGTCAACATGAATCAAATAACACCCGCCTATAGCACTTCAGGCTTGGCCATGTAAACTAGAAGCGATTACGAAGATTACATCAAGAAGGGTATCTAGACTCGGTGCAGTTAGAACCCTTAGATGTATGTCAAGATTGTTTACAAGTAAAGATAACCAAAGCACCCTTCTCATTAAAGGGAGAAAGAGCCAATGCAGTGCTGGAATTAATACATACCGATGTATGTGGTCCATTTCCAGTAGAGGAAATGGGTGGTTTTCTATACAACATTACTTTTATCGATGATTATAGTAGGTATGGTTATATCTACTTAATGTGTTATAAGTTTGATTCCTTTTGTTTCTTTAAGGAATACCAAAATGAAGTATAAAACCAACTTGTTAAGAAGATAAAATCACTTCGCTCAGACCTAGGCAGAGAGTATCTAAACCAATCTTTCATTGATCACTTGAAGGAGTGTGGGATAGTATCCCAACTCACTCCTCCTTATACGCCACAATGGAATGGTGTTAGTGAAAGGAGGAATAGGACCTTAGTTGACATGGTCAGATTAGTTATGAGTCATAAAACTCTTCCATTATCCTTTTAGAGATACTCCTTGTAGATAAGAGCATATACCCTTAACCCAGTACCAACTAAAGCTGCAGATGGGATTCCATATCAGTTATGGTATAGAAAGAAACCCAATCTAACACACATGCATGTGTGGGGGTGCGAGGAATTTGTCAAGACTTTACCATGTGACAAATTAGCATCCAGAAGAACTAAGTTCATCTTTATAGGTTATCCTAAGGAAACTATAGGATACTACCTATATAACCCTTTAGATAGAAAATTCATTGTGGCAAGATACGCCACATTTCAAGAAAGGGGTCACATTTCTATTGGAAATAGTGGGAGGAAGATTGACTTCGATGAATTTAATGCTCCAAATGCACAAGATTTGGTAGAGGAACACTCTCCACAAGAGCAAGTGGAAGAAGAAATTGTTCCTGAGACACAGATACTGCGTAGGTCTAAGTGAGAGGTTAGAGAACCAGAGCGTTATGGTTTTCTTGTCACCGAGTCAGGTGACACAATATTTCTTGAGGATGATGAACCTCTAACCTACAAGGAATCAATAGAAGGCAAAGAAGCTGCTAAATGCGAAGAATCCATGAATTATGAGATGGAGTCTATGTACCAAAATCAAGTTTGGATTTTGGTAGAACCTCCAACTGATGTAAATCCCATTGGATGCAAATGGGTATTCAAGAAGAAGCTGGACATGGATGGTGAGGTTAATACCTTTAAAGCAAGAATAGTTGTAAAGTTTGTCAGACAACGTTAAGGCATTGACTATGATGAAACCTTCTCACCAGTGGCAATACTTAAATCCATCAGAATATTGCTTGCAATAGCATCCTTTCATGATTATGAAATTTGGAAAATGGATGTCAAAACTGCTTTTCTAAATGGGAAGTTGGTTGAAAACGTCTATATGACTCAACCCAAAGGGTTTTTTAATTCATAGAATGCCAATAAAGTATGCAAGTTGTAGAGATCCATTTATGGATTAAAGTAGGCATCAATATTATGGAATGTTCACTCTAATGAGGCCATAAGAGATTTTTGTTTTGTCAAAAATGAATGTGAGCCTTGTGTCTATAAAAAGGTTGAAGGGAATGCTATCATTTTCTTAGTTTTATATGTTGACAACATATTAACCATGTGAAATGAGGTGAAAGTCTTACAGTCAGTTAAGACTTGGTTAAATGAATGCTTCTCCATGAAAGACTTATGTGAAGCATCCTACATTCTAGTGATCAAGATCTATCGAGATAGATATCAAAGGCTACTTGGCATAAGTCAAAGTACATATATTAACAAGGTACTCAAAAGGTACTATATGGAACAATCCAAGAGAGGATTATTACCTATGTCACATGGTGTAAATCTCTCCAAGAAAATGTGTCCACAAACACAGGAGGAGATTGACAGAATGAGTAGAGTCCCATATGCTTCAGCAGTGGGTTTTATCATGTATGTCATGCTATGTACAAGGTTTGATGTTCCCTTTTCTTTAAGAATGGTGGGTAAATATCAAGCCAATCTAGGAGAGCTGCACTGGACAGCTGTTAAAACTATCCTAAAGTACTTAAGGCGTACTAAGGATATGTTCCTGATGTATGGAGGAAATGAGGAACTAGTTGTGAGGGGATACTCTAATGCTAGTTTCCAGAAAGATCATGATGATATGAAATCATAGTCATGCTACATCTTTTTCCTGAATGGTGGTGCAGTGAGCTGGAAAAGCTCAAAGCAAGCTGTGGTTTCTGATTCTATAGCAGAGTCCGAATATATTGCAGCTTCTGATGCAGCAAAGGAAGCAGTCTGGATACGTAGCTTTATCTTAGACATTGGTGTTGTACCTAGTAGTGTATACCATGTTCCAGTATATTGTGATAATACTGCTACAGTGGTGCTTGCCAAGGAGCCAATGTCTCACCAGAGGAAAAAGCATATTCTTCAGAAGTTTCATCTCTTGAAGGATTTTAATCAAATAGGTGAAGTGACAGTTAGCAGAGTAGACACAGAGGAAAACGTGGTAGACCCCCTGACTAAATCCATTACATAGCAGAAGCATGATTCATATGTGAGAGCTAGCAGATTGAAGCCTGTAAGCAGTTGGCTCTAGATCAAGTGGGAGTGTTGAAAGAGGGTGCCCTATACCCAACTTGTATTGTACTTTGATTACTGTCACATGTATTCAGTTTGTTTTTATACATGTGTTTATCTTTCCAGGATAGTATAGATACTTCTTCATCCACTTTGTTTATGAAAATTTCCTTAGATTACATGTCGCATCAAAGAGTTATAGCAGGTCCCAGGCTATAATGAGAACCCTAAGATGCCATGACAGTAATCTTAAAGTAACGTCCTATGGTCCAGTTACATCATTCTGAAAGGACACAGATGATGTGTGACCATCAGGTGTTGGGGGATCATATGCATTGATACTTCTTCTCATGATGTTCGCACTTGATGATCTCTAATAATTCAGATCATGAGGACACACCCGCTTAATAAGAACACCACATGTTTCAGGTGTCATTCGTCTTTCCTATCTACGGACATGTGTAATGGTCTCCTGACTTGAGATCATTATCAATGAATGTCATTTAAATACGTACATTTGATATAAGGAGAAAACAATGGTGAAAAAGTCATGGTGAGGTAGTTTTTATCGGGTACATCATTAATGGCATGGCATTGATTGAATGATCAAGAAAGGATTTGTCATTTTCGAGTTTAGGAAGAGATATCTTGGGCCTGGTTGATTAGGATGGTTGAACCTTAAATAAATCCAGGTCCATGGTATTCGAAGGTAAGACCGTCTGGAAAAATCAACAAATAAAATAAAGCAATATAAAGAATGATGACACATGTGTGCATTCTGCTTTATTGAGATATCGATGAGGAAGAGATTATATTACACATACCATTTTCGTATAGAGGCAGTCATTGCTATGACTTTGCCTTATCTCTATAGGGGCCTCTATGGGTTGCTAGACCCCACTCTAGGTCAGCGGTATTATTCACTGCTATTGAGATAAGGGCATAGAGGGTCGCACACAGTAGCGCCTTGAGAATCTGCCCTATTCTGGAAATAGGAATTTAGAACTTGGTGGGCCCTACCAAAGGGTCCGAGCCCTATCCAAGTTCTATGGATCACCAAAGAATAAATAAATTCATTAATTATCTGAGTTTAGAATAATTTTTTGGATTTATTTATAACATGTATTTACAAGTTATAGAGTAAATACAAGTATTAATATTATTCAAATGGATTTAAATATCCTAGGTTTGATTAATATTAGCAGGAGGAATGAGTCGAGTTGAAGACTCAAATTTATCATGTAATATATTTATATATTATAAGTAAGTGATAAATTATAAATACTATTTATGGAATAATTTTATTTTTCTTAAATAATTATTTATATCACTTATATAGCGGATGTCTATTACACGGGGGACAGGAATCAATACCGCGTGTTTTAAACAGTCCCTATATAAGTGAGAGAGAGGCTCTCCCATGATGACTATTCATGTGTCAAGATTGAGAGTATCTCTCTCCTCCTAGAATTTAGAGAGAGAGTCTCTCAAGCAAAGGAAGGTCTTCAAGTTCATCCTTCTCAGATTGAATCTTCTTCCTTTGCAGTGATCATCATTGCGATGAAGTGATCGTCAAAGATCCGCGCTAGCACCTAGATCTTGACGAATGGTGTGCGAGTAGATTCGAGAGGCATGTTTGGACGATCTATAGGGATTCGACATTGGAGTCTTCAAGCAACGATCGCTGGCATCCTGCGGCGGACTTGCACATTCTAATTCCGAACAAGGTATATGTTTAATTTATTTTTGTGCTTTATTTAAACCTTGCGAGATACTTAGACCGAACCGGGACAAGATCACCGGATTTGACAGGGTTATGTCACTTCAGTGAAGTATAATATTTTAAATTCCCGGCCTACCGGCTTCCGCTGCGCAGTCCCGGAACCTAACACATATAATCATCATGATTTATGATTTTGTGTTTCTCTATGCCTTATTTATCATTTCATTTATTTTCATCCCTTCTCTCTATCAATCTAGAATCTCTTAGGTGCATTTTTTTTAGACCTCTGACCATTCTAGGTCATTTTTTTGGTGATTAATCAATGTTGTGACTATAGTGTGTTTATCTAGGTAATATTTCCTTCTTTTCCTTATTTACTTTGGTTTTATTAGTCCATTTGGTTGTGTTTAAGTTTCATATTTTGAATCAGATAGTGTTTTATATCGATCCCTTTCAGTTTCTTGGCATGCCTTGTCTTTCGAAGGTCATTCTCATGGTTTCCAATCACTTTTGTTGAAGGAATATAGGTTTATACTATTTTGAGGTAATTGAATCTATAAAATGGATTAATTTTATGATTTTTTTATTATTTTTATAAATTTCATTTGGTTAGTTCATTTCCTTGAAGTAATATGTGTTTTCAAATGAATGATTTGAAATAAAAATTTCTTTAAAGATGTTTTTCTTTGAAAAGAGATTTGATTGATTTGGAAATGATTTTCAAACACTAAAGTGGATTTTATTTATTTGAAAATTATTTATAAAATTTTTATCGTGGTTTTTAAAATGTATGATGACAATTGGAACATTGGTAACCTTGGGTACATCGGGAAAGATACATGGGTAGCCTTAGTGTGTGTGGCACCACTAGAAGGTAAACTTTTGGATAACGATGGATTGTGGTTGGACTCAATATTGGTTGGATCCAATGTAATGTCTATTTAGGATCTTGAGTGTCTAGTAATAATTGTATCATAGGCTAGGACCCAATATGAGGTACTTTTTCATTTACAGTTATTTATCACATGGTTGTTTTCATCATGGATTGTTACTCATGAGATTTATATGAGGTTGTATCACATATCATCACATGATAGGTTATTTCATGTATATGTGTTTACTTTACTACCTATTGATTCATGGATATAATTTCCTGTTTATATCACTTCTACTTTCCATATTTCTTCTTTTGAGAATATGAAAGTATTTGATAAAAAAAGGAAATGATTTAAAAATGAATTAGATTTATAAAAATGCTTTGTAAAACTATTTTTTAAGATATAACCAATGAATTATTGATATTAGAAATCATAAAAACACTTTTTTGGTATCTTTTTAGGATTTTTCCTCACACCCTAATTTTTCCTTTGGGTGATTGTATATTTTTTATTACATAAAATAGATAAAGTGAAGGGAAAATTATAGTATGTGAGATTCTCCTTTGGTATTTACCTTTGTAGTGGGGTAGTTTGGAGGTGACTAATGGTGAAATGGAGACTGGTTGGTATTTTTTTATTCATAATTTTGTATTTATCCATTTTTTATTGGATTTTATGAATCTAGTTGTATCTTTTTATTTCATATAGTACTCTAGTTGTATGTATTGTTTCATTATATACAAGACTTGATCTGTTTTATTACATAACATCACCATGTGCCAGCTAGATCAGGTGTATGGTTTGGTTGACCTGGGTTGGTCTATTAAAATTATAACATCATATCTTCCATCTTACCTTCATATAAATTTGAAAACTATATTTTTTTTCTTGTGCGTACGTGCAGACTACCACCTCCACAAATAAATTTGATTCTTTTTTCATTTCTATTTTACATGGATAGTAATAAGGACATATTTAATAAATATATATGAAATATATGATATAAAAATTATTTTATAATTGTAAATTATTACTCACCTTTCTTTTATTACATCATATGAAAAGTGAAAACAATATTTATGAATACATACGACATACCGTCTCCATGAATGGTGTAATTCATTTTTATATCTCCATACATTATGGATAAATATATATATATATATATATAGTATATTTTATATTTATATCATTATTAATATTATGGAGTTTATGGTTCCATGGTCTAAGTAAAATTATTGGAATAACCAATCCATAATTCTTAAGAAAAATGAAATAGTTACCACATAGAAACAATTATTTTACAAAGAAATTATTAATAAATATGTTTTTAAATGTCATAATTGGATAATATATGATATTATTCTTATATAAATGGTTTTATAATTATAATAAATTTAAATATATTATACATGATTCAAGATATATTTTGAATCACGTCAAACTTGATGTAATGGATTTTTGTTTTATGTTTATTTCTTTGAGACACATGTCATATTCACAACTTATTTATTTTATATGGTGTATATACATCCCATGAATGTATTTTTATATGATTCTCATTATAATTATTGGGACATAAATTTATATATATGTTCATCTCCTTTCTGAGGTTTTGAATTGAAAGTTAACAAAGTGGTTGGGGATTTATGATTCAATCTCATATTAGTTGAGATTTTTCATACTTGAATTTTCATTGAAGGAAATTATATCATCCTTCCCTAATCAATCAATTAAATTTTTTCTCCCCTTTTTATCTTGTGATAATACTTTTTTTACATTTATTTTCTTCACTTTATGTACTTAAGAGACCAAAATAATTTTTCTAATGAAAAACAAGTTTATCTTTGGTCGAAAATCCTTTTTCTTCCATATCAATGTTTTACAAAATATATTCAATTTTTTTTGTATTATTATATAATTTTTAAATTCATTTTTAGCCACATCATATTTTTTCAAAAAAATGAATATTCTTATAGTTTTTAGAGAAAGGTACTTTTGAATTTGTACTAAATATGTGAAATGAATCTGTGTTTTAACGTACAAAAAATGAACTAAATTTAAAACCATCATGGATGATAAATTATTTCTATCATACTTTAAATGTTTATAAGGTTATTTTTAAAGAAAATATTTATCATAATTTTTGGGAAATTTTTATTTTTTAATATGTGATTTAAAAATGAAAAGGGTATTTTCCTAGAGAAATATTCTAGTGATTTTTTAAAGTGATTTTTCATCTTTTATAAAATCCTTGATATTTTATATTATTTAGTTGGTATATAAACCAAGTATTTAATATTTATTCTTTCTCTTTGTGGTTTATGATTATGATGATGAAATTTTGATGGATCCCATTTTCTTTTCCATGGGTTAAGTTAGGTTGATGATGTTTTGATCTTGTGGTATACATAAAAATGGATTTGTTATTATATAGTAAGTGGGACTATAATTATAAAACCCTATAATTAATTGGGTAATTATTAATTTGTTTTGAGCTCAAAGGGTAAAAGGGATGTTATCTGAAGGCTGGAAAAGGAGGGTACACTGGAGGATTTTCCAAGCCTGAAAATAGAGGTCACAGGAGTTGTTATACAACGATTAAAGTAGGTAAATGGTAATTTTGGCCAAGCATAACAAGTTATGAATTCCTTAGTGGGTATCATTGACATATTATTTCCATGATTATGTTTTTTCCACACGTTATTCCACTCTTTTATGACATTATCATATTCCAATGTTATGAACTCATGGATCATGTTCTTTGATTCCTTTATGAATCATGTCTTATGAACTTCCAAGATTTATTCCATGAATCATGTTTATGATATAAGAACTACTAGGTATTATTTTCAATGGATAATATCATGTTATAGTACCCTTTATTCCCATGATATGTTTAAATAATCATTGATATCTCCCTTATTTGGAATTACTAGGTATTTGATCTCACCCATTATTATGTTTTCTTTTCCCAAGGATATGAAGAAAATTTTTATGTATGATGTGTTCAAGAAAGGTTTTAGTTTTGAATAACTATGTGTGAGATGATATAGATAGTTGTTTATGTATCCATGTTTCTAAATACAAAAAACCTGTATTATTCTAGTGTGGATTGAAGTGTTATTTATTTAATATTTATATAATAAGTTGTGATATTTATGTATGAAGAGTACAGGTCACCATAGTTGGTATCAGAGTAAAGTTTAGTTTCATTTTAAAAACTAGGATGAAAAAAATTAGTGATAACCCTTAAGATAGAATTATTTAAATAATAATATTATAATTTATAGTGAATAAATGAATGTGTTTTTCCTATAAAAACATCCATGTATAGATACTAAAAGTGGATTTGGATTTGTAATAGACGTATCTAGTGGTAATAATCCCAAAAAAGTTTTTCAATTGTATATTTAACATCATTCTAGTTCACGATTAGTTTTCCCTCAATGAAAACCTAGTATAACACTCCTAGGGGATATGTTTGGGATAGTTCACATTTTCTTTATGAACAATTATGAAGGATTTAAATATACTATGATCATAGATGACCTAGGATAAACATAAGGTTTCATGGATTAAAAATAAGGTGTAATGATTTAAAAATCCTATGAATGAATTTTCATGATTCGTTACTCTAATAAAATATGCCTAATTGTTATGTTAACTAATTGTTTTACTAATGGAATGAAGATAGAATGATGATGCTGAGGTGGTAACAGGTTTTCTAAAATATTGAACCACCTAATTGGATCATAGTTATATGAATTCATATATATTATGAAAGGTCTCATGGAATGTCAATTCATATCCTCAATTATTAGATACTTAATTAGTTTTGAAAACCACTAATTTTATGATAATCACATCTCAATTCC
This sequence comes from Viscum album, assembly GCA_963277665.1. NCBI lineage: Eukaryota > Viridiplantae > Streptophyta > Magnoliopsida > Santalales > Viscaceae > Viscum > Viscum album. The sequence continues at coordinate 1,657,781,876 of OY728128.1, forward strand.
ATGATTCTTCTAAAGTTTAAGTTTTTATGAATATACTTCCTAAAAATCTCATTATTCTCACTATAGATTAATATGATGTTATCTTAGGAATTCATTGGATTTATTTACATAAGTCCCACACCATTTTTTTAGAAAGGTAAGTTGAGTTAGTTATTATAAAATAAACTATTATTGTCTATCGGTGTGATGATAAATTTGAAATTCCCTTGGAAATTACATAAATTATGTGGGAATTGATTACTATAAAAATGGGGGTTTATCTTAAATGTTTGGGGATAAAATAAACATATAATATATGCATATTCAATAGGATTTTGTTTATTTATTTATAGATGAGTTTTTCAGTCTTCCTCTAGATTGTGAATTTTAGTTATTAGTATGAATCTTACCTAGTACTACACCTATTTTGAAGAATACACATAGAATAGCCCGAATTGACTTGATAATTTAAAGAATAAAATATTATAGACTCATGATAAATCATTCATTAATCTATTTGTAACTTTTCTTTTTGTGAAGAAGAAACATGGATCGATGAGAATATTCATTGATTATCAAAAACAAAACAATATCACAATCAAGAAAAAGAATTCTCTAACTCGTTTTGGTCACTTGTTTGATCAAAAACATGGAGCTCAATACTTTTTTAATATTTACATTCAGTATGGGTATCATAAAATGTGGTTCAAGAGGGAGGAAACTCCCAATATATCATTTCAAACAATGTATATACACTATAAATTTATAGTGATGTTATTTGGTCTTACTAATTCCCCAATTATCTTCATAGATTTAGTGAATAATGTCTTTATATATTACCTTGATCAGCTTTTGGTAATTTTTATAGATGATATTATTATATATATGAAGATAATGGAAAAGAAATTAATATCACTTTAGGATTTCACTGAATGCCCTAATGAAGGATAATATGTATGTCAATTTTAAGAAGTGTGAATTTTGGCTACAAAAATTTTAATTTTTTTGTCATAGAATATCATTAAAGGGTATATAATTTGATGCATCAAAGATAGATGTTTTTTAATATTGGATCAGACCAAACACTCTAACTAGGATCTACACTTTTCTTGGTTAGTCTGGGTATTGTTGTCTATTTTTAGATAATTTATTACAACTTTTTGATCAACTCACCAAGATAAATCAGAATTAATCCAAGTTCCATTAAATAGATGATTGTGAAAAAAAATCAAGAAACTAAAGATAAGGTTAGTTAGTGAACCGGTGGTTATATAAACCTATAGTGGAGAATATTTTCTGATATATATTGATTCATTAAATAAGGTATTGGAATGTATCCTCATGAAGAATGATATGGTGATAGCTTATGTCTCACTCAAAATAAGTTCTCAGGAGAAAAATTATCCAACACATGATTTAGAGTTATCTATGGTAATTTTTACATTAAATAAATATAGGAATTATTATTATGGTGAAATTTGTCATATATATAATGATCATAAATTTATAGATTATATATTAACTCAAAAATGGATTAATAATCACTAGAGAATATGGTTGGAGTTGACTATAGATTTTGACTACTCAATAAATTATCACCCTGGGAAAGTGAACAAGGTGCCTGATGCTTTGAATTTAAAGGTTCATTCTAGAATATCAATAATGAGGGTCACAAAATATCTAATAATTATGGATTTACAAAGTATGGATCTAAAAATACTAAATTATGGAGATAAATCATATCTTTCTCAAATGAGTGTTCAATTATCTATCTATGTAGGGATTAAAGAGGTATAGAAAGAAGATTTTGAGCTATAGAAAAATGTCAAAAATATTCTTGAAATCAACATTGATTGTGGTGGAATGATAAGGTTTGGAAACCATATATGTGTACTGTCCAAAATATATTTGAATAAGTAGCTATTGGATGAAGCCCATATTTTATCATTCTCTATTCATCCTGGAAACATTAAGATGTATAAATATCATAATGACTATTTCTAGTGGTTCAGTATTAAAAGATATATTACAGAGTATATATATTAGTGTTAGATATGTAATAAACTTAATACTGAGAGATAGAATTCTAGGTGGATGTTATAAAAATTACCCACACTATAATGGAAATGGGAAATATATCAATGGAATTTTTTATCGGACTCCCATAACATCCAAAGAACATGATGTTATTTAGGTTCTAGTCGATTTCCTTACCAAGTCAACACACATCATTACTATTAGGGAAGATTTCTCTCTTGATCAACATTACAGAATATTTATTAAATAATTTTTAAGGTCACTTGGGGCACCATATTCTACTATATCTGGTTAGGATCTATGGTTTACCTTGAATTTCTAGAAAAGTACTCAACAATCTATAGATAGAGTGATAATTTTTTGTGACTCTTATCATCCTTAGATAGATTGTTTTTATGATAGAACCATTAAAACACTATAGGATATACTAAGATCTTAATCTATGGATTTCAAAAGTAGTTGGGATCAACACCTTCCTCTAGTCAAGTTTTCTTGTAATAATAGATTTCAATTTAGTACTATGATTTCTCTTTATAAATACCTCTATAAATATTAGTGTATAAATCCAACATACTAGGATGAAAATAAAGAAATAAATAAATTGGTACCTAATCTAGAAAAGTAAATTACAAAGAAATTCATATCCAATTAGAAGTATATCAAGGCAGTTCAAAGTCGATAGAAAAATTATTCCTTCAATCAATAGTGAAATATGGAATTTGAATTTAGAGAGAAGTAATTCCAAGAAATTTCACTTTGTAATAAGGTTGTGATATTTTAAAATAAATTAAATTTGATCCCTAGTTATATGGTTACCTTCAATATTCATGATTGAGTAAGGGTGGTAGCTTATCTCTTAGCCCTTCCACTTAGCCTCTCTCAAGTTCATGATGTGTTTCAAGTATATCTCTTGAGAAGTACAGACTAAATCCATCACATGTTTAGAACTCATAGGTTTTACTAATGGGGAATGATCTTTCCCATGAAGAAAAATCATTATAAATCTTGGATTGTTGAGATATAGTGTAATGGAATAAGGCTACACACATGGTTAATGTTATCTAGAGGAATAAAAAATTCAAAAAATCTACATGGGAACCTAGTGATGTGATGAAATAGATATATCCTCATTTATTCTTATCAGATAATGAAATTTTATGGTATAAATTCATTTTAAGGAGGGTTTAATATAGCACCCTGAGATTTTGTTATACATTAATCCATTATGATGGTGCTTTTGGGTTGATTGTGTTTGTTGAAAAGGTTTGAGGTTGTTTACAAAGGATTATTTTCAAAAAAAATCATGAATATTTAGCACGATACTCATAGTTGACTTTGGAACTCGTGATGAGTTACAAAAAGAATTGGAAGACAACAACATTGAAAATCGTAAGATTGTGCATGATTGAATTTGAGTATAAGAAGAAGTGTGAGTGTTGAACTGATCTTGTAAAGTGATCATGAGCGACACTCATAGTTGTTGTTGGGACTTGTTATGGGTCATAAAATGCATTGGAATACAATAACATTGAAAATAGCATGATTTTATGTGATTGAATTTCAGTCTCAAGGTGATATCATTCACAACGCAAATGATTTTCTTTGGATATCGCAGAGAGATCTTGTGTAGCACTCATGACTTTATTTGGATCTCATGGAAGGGTCCTGCGCAACACTCATGATTGTCTCTAGAGTTCGCACCTAGATCTTACACAAATCATTAATATGACTCATGCTTAGAGTAAATGCTTAATGTGGGTTTGCGGAGTGTGAATGCTAACAATCCGAAGGGCATTCCTGAGATATGGCGTCCATGTCACCAGGGACTCGAAAGGCATGTCGCGTGTATTATAGTGACTATAAAAACCTATAGTCTCCTCTATTTTTATCCTCATTTCATTATCTTTCAAAGGTCATAGATCACGTGAGTAGGAATAAGTGATATCTAGGATATTTACTCTATTTTTCAATGATGTCTCACGTGAAAAATATGGGTCATATGGAGAGTGTGCAAGCATGTCATGAAGAATCTATTTGGCTGCCCCTATAACTCTACGGAGTTGTTTGGACATACCCAAGGACTTCCATCAGGAAAGGATGATTGAGGACTCATGCAAAGCGCGAATGTAGACCAAGGACTGAAAAAAGGGTGAATTTCGACTAGGGACTCATTCAAAATATAAGTGTGAATGATGATCGAGGATTCATGCAAAGTGATAATGATGACAGAGAACTCACGAAAAGAATTAATTTCGACCAGGGAATCATGCAAAGAATATGTGAGAATTATTACTGAGGACTCATGAAAAGCGCAGATGTTGAAACAGGACTCATTCCTGGATCTCATGCAAAGCATGATAAAATCATGCACCCAGATCTTGTTGAGTGAAGGATCCCAATTATGTGGATGGTTTTACACGATTTGTGGAATTAAGGTGTTGGACACTCACCTATAAATACCCCTACACCCGTCCTTAAATATTTAAGAACTTATTCTTAAAAGATTGATTTGGAGTATCATCTGGGAAGATACCCACAGTGAGATCTCATGAAATAGGTTTGAAGAGAAGGAATGTATGATATTGACATAGTGTAAGTCTTGTGCATGATCTGAACAAGTTTGTTCAGGAAGATCGAAAGAGGACTCGCGAAAGAGGGCCCGTGATAACAAACTTGCTGAAGAAACTTGCGCAGAGTGGGACTCGCACAAAGGTGCCAGGGGTTTGAACAAGGTGACAGGCCTTTAATTAAAGGTTTTAGGGGTTCGTACAAGGTTCCAGGGGTTTGCGCAAGGTTCCATGGATTCGCAAAAAGTTCCCAGGGATAATGAAATGACTTGGGGTTGGCTCCAAGGGACCAACGCAAGGTAAGACTCACACAAGGTACCAGGGGGTCACGCTAGGGGACTAGAACAAGGTGATACTTGCGCAAGGTACTAGGGGATCATGCCAAGATATCACAGAAGTGGTTATGCACTAGGGTATCCTACAGTTGTATCACACTAGAATATTTCATATGGAGAAACACGCATACGTTACTCTATGAATAGTATCATTGTCACATCTAAATTCTGAAGGAGAAAAAGAAGATAGAGGATCTTCAACATTTGACAATACTTGCAGAAGGAGGTTATTCACTACTATATTCAAAGCGGTGAAAGGAAGACTTGGCATCACTTGAAGATATTTCCAAAATGGAGGTAATTTCTATGTATACAGTAAATAAAAGTTTGTTATGGTTTTCTGGACAGTGGAAGTGTTGTGTCCAGGTGTTTTTACTGAAGTGAAGGAAAAACACAGAAAGTGATTCAACATATCATCTACCTATAATTGGGGATTCATTAATTAGAAATAATAAAGGGCCTTATAATACCATAAAATATGTGTGGTTCCTTTCCAAAGTAGTGAGAAAATGAAGAGGAAGACGGTGATCCTTTCCACCAGTATTGAGCTAGAGAAAGAGACAAAGGGAGTAACCCATGGAAAGTAGTAAGATGACCCTAAATATTATAAATAGAGTGAGTCTGGGCATCGAAGTGATCTATTATGAACTTCATTATTTTCAATGAGCCTTAGTGAATTTGGTATAGTTAGAACATTGTCATTGAATGCTCCTTAGATGTATCCCAGTGAGGGTATACCAAGTAAAAATCTATGTGTCCATGTACTTTCTTTATTGATTTACTTTTAGTAAATTATCATTAGATAAAATTGGAAAGGATTCGATCAATATATACACTAAATATAAAACAAATGAACCTTATAATAAAGAGGTCAAGATCTAGTGGGGTAGGAATAATTTTGAAAATAATATTTGTACCCTAATTTACCACCCTCTCCGGGTATCTAGTCCTCTTTTTGACCTAACAATTAGTATCATAGTGTAGGTTACCTTTATTGATTTTTTTTCACTAACAAGGTTTACTTAACTATTGTAATTGAAGTTTCAATTTTCTCTTATCTTGGCGTTCTATAGAAAAGATAATAAATATAAAGAATAACCAGAAGTTAGGTGGTATTCCTTAGTGTGTAAGTGTTTACAGAATAAGTGTGATTCAGTTTAAGGAAACCAGTAGTGTACTAAAGAAAGGTTTGGATGAATCAGATAGTGAAAATATAGACTCACTCAATGATTTTGTATTAATGAGTGAAGAATTTGACATTCCAAGTGATGATGAAACTAATGATGATGAATAAATTCCAATAAGGAAAAAAGTGGAAGTTTTCTATGAAATAATGGAATTAGATCAAAAATAGGATGAGGAAATTTAATCTAAAGATATCTGGATCCAAATATAGGAAATTGTGTTCAATAAGCTAAAAGGTTTGAATAAAATTATTATTGATGTGGCTACTAATCAGAGGGATAAAAATTATTCCCAAGATGAAGAAATACAAAAGTTGTCTATAAAGATAGAAAAACACAAATATGATGACAAGGAAAAGAATTTGAACTCAGAAGAAATTACTAATATGAAATTCAGAAATAATGATCTTTCTATACAACTATATAAACTAGTTCAGAAGAAATAAAGGCTACAATCGGAGAATTCATGCTTTAATGATTCTGTTGCTCAGATGAATTCTAAGTTAAAGTAGAAATATGACATGATGGATAATCTCTTCAGAGAATTAGAATATGAGATGAGTAGTGGAAAGAATATCAAGAGATCACTTAATGTTAAAATTGAATCTAGGGAGATGAATATTGAACAATTGGGAGAAGAGTTAGAATCAGTGAAGAAGGAAGTGAAGAATTCTAAGCCAAAGGTAAGCCCAAGTTGAAGGATGCTATGAACTTAATATTTGATTATCCTTCAATAAGTCATAATGAAAAGAAAATAAAATATGATACTTTAGATGAAAATAAGAAATTAATGTCTCATCCCAAAGGCCATCTAGTTTGGAAAAATCTGGTATTGGATATGATGGACCTGATGTTCCAAAGGATTGGATAAGAATTGAAAAGGGGGGTTGAATTAGTTCTTCACTTTTAAAAGTTTCAATTCTACTCAAAATATAACCTCTGCAACCTATTAAGATATATATCCTTATAAACTTTTAGTAAATACTCATGAATTCAGTTTTAGTAAATAATGTAAATCACACAAGTTTTACAAGGTTCATCCTCAGTTTGAGAACCTATATCCTTTCCATAGTCACTCTTGTGGGTCTATATAAATCCACTATTAAGAAGAAGTGAATAAAAGTTATACCAACATTAATTAGAAACTTTTTATTTCTTGATAGGAATGATTATAATGACTTCTGTTAGTTTACAATGATTTCTTATGAAAAAATTGATCCAAAAAAAAATAATAAATACTTTTTTGAAACTGCCCCACAGTTGCTCAGTTAGAATCCTTAGTTTGATTTGGTTGGATCCTATTTTTTCTTGATATAATGATGCTGGATTTTAGATTCGATTTTCTTAATACAATGATGCTGGATATGATTCTCTCAAAACAATGATGCTGGATCTGATTTCTAAAATAAAATAATTCTGGATTCTGGATATGATTCTCTTAATATGATATTACTGGATCCAGGATACGATTCTCTGAATATGATGATTCTGGATCCAATTTTTTGAGCATGATAATTCAATACAATGAATTCATTCTCAATCTCCAAAACTCAAACTCTAATCAAATTATCAATTTAATTATTCTTCAATCAAATGGGAACTTTCACTTTTGAATTATCCATTCCTCCACCTTTTAAAATTGTGTGAAAGTTGAAAATGGATGAATGATCTGAGGAAGTATTTATAGGCAACTCAAAAAGGAAAGTTGGGAAACTTGGAAACTTTCCCCGCTTCCTCAAATCTCAAAATCGCTGAAAATATCTCTCATTTAAAACTTTAAATTTGACTTCATCAAACCTCCTTATATTTCTCCAATATTTCACAAAATTAAAATTCATGTTTTACCGCTTCAATTCATCATACCTTTCTCATATCATTATGATCTTTTTATTTCTCAGCTTCATTACGATCTATTTCTTTCTCAAGTAATTACGATATTTTTCTTTCTCAACTCATTATGATCTTTTTATTTCTCATTCCATTGTGATATTTTATTTCTAAACCAATTATGATATTTTTCTTTCTCATCCCATTATGATATTTTTATTTCTTATCCCATTACGGTCTATTTCTTTCTTAGCCTATTATGATATTTTTATTTCTCAGCTCACTATGATATGTTTTTTTCTCATTCCATTAAGATCTTTTATTTCTTAATTTTTTCTTTCTTAGCATATTATGATCATTTCCTTTCTTAGCTTTTTCATTCTCATCACATTACGATGAAATTCTCATTATGATGAAATTCCCGTTGTGATAGAATTTTTCAATTTGGAATTTTGAATTTATTCAAACCTCTCCACACTTTCTTCGAAGGATTTTATCATGAAATTTTTCATGATTTGTGAGAACTTATTGATTAGAAAATCATCTTCTAGTTTTGTTTTAGAATTTTTGAAAATTTTCCAAATCCTATCATCACTTTTTTTTCAAAACTCTTCATAAAATTCAATATTTCCGTAATTCTTTTGAATTCAATTAGTTTCAATGTCATTTAGATATACCTTAATATGACTCTCTACATATGGTTCTTCCTAGTCTGGTTCTTCTGAATATGGAAAACAACTTTATCCCCCTTTTTGTTTGGATCTGATCTTTCAGAATTATTTATAGAAACCTCATTATGATGAATCTGAATATGATACCTAGAAAACAAAAAAAAATCTTTTACAAAGAGAGTTAGTTGTCAATAAATACAAAACTCTGTTAAAACAAAACAACACAAATTTTCTTCAATCACCACCTTTGGATTTTTTGACAACCCTCATTAACAACTTTTCAAAAAATCATAATTTTTCAAAACTCAACTATTTGAATTTTATAAAAACATAGACATTCCAAAAAGAGATTTTCCTAACACTACACAACTATATAAAGTGATGTTTTTTATGGAATTTAATCCATCGGTGGAAAGAAACTTTTGTGTCCATGAAAAGATAAACTTTCCTTCACTTTTATTTATCTCTATCTCTCATTCTACTCATTTATTACATGCTTAACTCTACTCACTTTTCTTTTCACACTTTCTCTTTCTCTTCCCAACTATTTATTTTCTCACTTTCTTTATCTCCCCCATTTTATGATAGCCATGGCTTTATATTCATAAAATAAATATAAGTAAAACTTCTTACAAAGTAAAAAATTTGTTACTTTTTCTCCCCATTTGTCAACATAATCCAAAGCACAGTGGGGTTTTCTTACTTATGATATTTAGAAATACATGGGAGGAGGATGAACATGAATTTGTAGCCTCAATTCCAAAAACCTTTCTTTTGGAATTGCTTTTGTAGATATATCAGTAATCTGATACATTGTTGAAATATATTCCAAAAAAAACATCTCCAGTAGAAAATTTCTATTTTATAAAGTGAAACTTTATATCAATGTGTTTTGATCTTGAATATTGGATAGGATTATTAGAAAGATCAATTTCACTTTGATTATCACAAAGTATCTTCAATGGTTTATAAACTTTTACTTTAAAATCTTCTAGCTAAACTTTCATTCACAACATTGGAGTACAAGCTTGAGTAGCTGCAACATATTCAAATTTAGTTGTGCTCAATGTTACTGAACTTTGTTTCTTACAATTCCAACTCACACAACATTCTACCAAGAAAAATAATCCTCCTAAGGTTTATTTTATATCATTACAATCTCCAACATAATAGGCATTTGTATAATCATGAAACATCATCTCATTAATTCTTTTGTATAATAACCCATGTGAATTTGTTCCTTTGACATATCTCAAAATCCTATTTTCCGCCAACATATGTGATTCTTTCAGATTACTCTGATACCTAGAACATAAAGTCATAGCATAAACAATATCAGGCCTTGAGGATCTAAGGTAAAGAAGACTTTATATTAGTTTCTGACAGTCTTTTTGATCCACACTTATTCTGGATTCATCTTTTCTCAACTTTTTGCTCACTGAAATAGGAGGATAAACTTATTTCGATTATTCCATCACAAACTTCTTTGGAAATTCAATGTCATACTTTTATTGAGATAACAAAATGTAATTTTTTTTGAACTTGTAAACCAAAAAATAAAGTTAATTCTCCCAACATATAAATTTTAAAAAAAATTATTCATTTCCTTAGAAAATATTTTACAAACATCTTCTCCATCCCCTATAAAAAAGTATATCATTTACATAAACTATTAAAATTAGTGCTTTGTAGTTAATATCTTTCACATATAAGTTTCTATCAACTTTTCCTTTAGAAAATTTCAATATTCTCAAAAACTTCTCAAGTTTTGAATACCAATAATGTGGATCTTGTTTCAACCCATATAAAGATTTATTCAATTTAAAAACTTTGTTTTCATTCTCATCAAGTAGAAACTCACAATGTTGTTCAATGTAAACATCTTCCTAAATCTCACCATTTAAGAAAGGTGACTTTACATTCATTAGATAAACTTTCTAATTCTGGTGATCAGCCATTACAATAAACATTCTAATAGTTTATATCCTTGCAATGGGGGTAAATTTTTCATAAAAATCCACACCTTCCACCAATGAATAACCTTTACAAATAAGTCTTGCTTTGTTTCTTGATACTTCTCCATGCTCATTCAATTTGTTTCTATAAACCCACTTAGTTTTTCTAAAAAATATTTATTGGATTTGGAACAAGTTCCCTTGTTTCATTCTTTTTAATCTGATCCAAATTTTCATTCATATCATCCACCCATTATTTATGTTGAATAGCCTCTAAAACTAATTCTGGTTCAACTTTTGAGATAAGTGAAGTCTGGTTTTATAATCTCAACATTATTTTGGTCTAAATCAGAGCCTTTTGATTTCTAATAATGTTTCTGGATTTAACATGTTTTTGTAAGGTAATAAATCTCAAGGTTTCCCTCCAAACTTCACTTTCCTCACCACATGACTCATCTGAATCTTGATGAGGATGTTTTGGATAACATTCACTATTATTTAAATTCTTCAATGTATCCTCCACACAATTATCAACCACTTTTGTTAAGGAACTTTTATTTTCAATTACGTTTACCTCATATGATTCCACCATCTTTTGTAAACATTTGTTCTGATATTTTTAACTTCTTCAATTTGGTGAATGGCCCATTAAATATCCTTCCTCACCTTTCTCATCAAACTTTCCAAAATCTATATTTTTTTATTTTTAGAAAACATGGACTCCTAAAAACTTTTAATTATTTAAATTCAGTTTTTTTATTCCACATTTCATAAGGATTCGTGTTGGTGTCCAGTCTCAACAAACATCTATTTTGAACATGTATTGTAGTACTAACATCTTCTCTCCAATGGAACATTTAAAGTTTGTATTCTTCCAACATACTTCTTTCCATTTTCACTATGATTAAATTATTTATTTCACTGAATCCATATTTTGAAGAGTCTAGGGAGAACTATACTATGGCTTGATACCATGATTTATCAGATAAGTTTCAAAATTATTTTTTTTAATTCAGTACCATTATCTATTCAAGGATTCATTATAGAAACCCCCAATTATTTCTCAACATCTTTTTTGAAGAATTTGAACATTTCAATATCCTCTAACTTGTACTTCATGAAAATGATGTTTGTCATCCTATTGAAATCATCAATAAAATTGATAAAGTATAAGTATCCTTTTATTGATTAACATCTCATCATTCCACATAAATCATAATTAATAAGCTCAATTAGACTAGTAGATTGAATCTAAACTCTTTTATGAATTTTCTTAGTCATATTTCCTTTCTATAAATTAATACAAACATCCTAATCTCTTCTTTTAAATTTGGGAAAATTCCGAAATGTATCAACTTTAGAAGTTTATTCATATTTTTCTCTCCATGTTGGCCAATTATTCAGTGCCACAATTTTTTTTTCATCTTTATCACTCAAGTAACATGAGTTATTGAATTCTTCTATTTGAAATAGATTCCCACTGGTTCTTTCTCAGTTTTTTAATTACATTTCAATCATTCACACTTTTGATGATACAAAAATATTTTCTAAAATTAACTTCTTTTCCATCATCACAAAGTTTACATACACTGAGTAAGATGTGTTTTAGCCCATAAAAAATAAAACATCCTTAGATTTTAACTTTTCTTCTTCAATCACATCTGTTCTAATTCCTCTAATTTTTAAGGAACCATCAATACCAAAGCTAACTACTCCCCTATCATGAATTTAAACATGTTTAAAGATTTTTATGTCACTTTATATATGTGAAGAACAACCACTATCAAGTATCCATGGTTTTTTCCTTTTACTTACTTTCAAATATGTCTCAACAACTAAATCTATTTCCTCAAATTTCTTATTTTTAGTTTTCATTTCTTTTATATCATAAGGAACATATTCTAGAAGGAGTGTCATATAAATTTCAGCATGATGACTAGCTTAATAACAACTTCCATAAACTTCTTCCAAACATTCAAATTGATTTATTATTAGCAAGTTTCCAACATCTTGAGAATACACTTTTTCAACTTTCTATAAGTTAGGAAATTCTATCATTATACTTTAACTATTTCTAGCACTTTTCTCAAACCTTCTTCTAAATAAGGATAAGTTGTGTTGGAAATTGTAATCCATATGACCATAGATTCTACAACACTAGAAATAAACATAAAATCTTGATTTTATATTGAAATAAGATCTTTCTCAATTGAATATTTTTTGAGGTTGGTAACTTCTTTCAGTTATAACATACTCAGGATGTGGAGCATCATTTATTTTGAGTGAGTTTTATAATTTTGTAGATTTGATTGGTTTTCCACATACCTTTTTTACCCAATATTTACCAATACTTTTTTTGGAACCTGAAATATTAAAAAAATCAAATGAAACATTATTTTTGGTAAGAAATAATGTCACCTGATTCTCATATTTTTCCTTCTCAACAACTTTAAAAGTCTCAGCTTTTACTTCTGACGCTTTGTTGAAGTTTTCATTCATCTTCCTCAAGGTTCTTTTAGACTCAAGAATTTTTTATTTAAACTTGTTAAATTATTCTTCATTAGTTTCTAGCTTCTTACTAAGATATTCAATCATCTTTCCCTATTTAACAATTCTAAGTTTGTAACTTAAAATATCCTCAATGTATTCTTCCTCATGCTTGATAACATATTTTCATCCATCAACAACTTCTTGACAATATTTCTTCATAGCTCTAATTTATTTCTTGAATGTTTTGTTTTTTCCAATACTTGAAACAAGCATTGTTATGAAATGATACTCTATATAATATTCTTCAACACATTATTCACTCTCTGAGGAATATTCTGTTTTCTAAAAAATTTCAATGAAGGTCCTGAATTGTTCTGAACATTCATCTTCAGAAGAATTATTGTCGCTTGAGTCTGATTCAAATTTCTTACTCAACATACTTCTTTTGTTTCCAGTAAACTTCTTATTAAATATATTGGAATACTTTTCTTCTTTATCATTTTTGTTCCACTTCTTTCATCAAGGTTTTCCATCGAAATCTTATCAATATTATCCAACTTTCTTCCTAGGGCGGTTCATAGAAAAGTGTCTAATTACACCACACTCAAAAAATTTGAGAGGAATTTTACTTCCATATATTCCTCTTCCTCTTTGATAGTTCTTGGATATGAGAGACATAGTTTTTTCATTCATATCATCATCTTTCTTTCCCTAAGATTCACAAGGATTTCCGTTGTCAAAAACTTTGATTTTCATCTTTATCATGGCTTCAAAACCCATTTAACATTTCATTTTATTTTTAAATATTGAATCTTTCCTCATTTCATAATAAATAAGAAATTTATACAATTCATAAAGAGATAATTCATCATTTTCTTCTATGGAATAAATTTTAGAATCAAAACTATCTCAAAAGTTTCTCATAAGTTTCTTCACAATTGTAGATTCTTTTAAGACATCTCAAAATCTTATGATATTGCAATAAATTTCATTTACTCTAGTTAAGTATTCATAAATTGTTTCTTCATCTCTCATTATGATGTCTCCATACTTATTGTGCCATATTTGTATCTTTTCGTCCTTGTCTTTGGTATTCCCTTCAAAAACACTTTCCTTCTTATCCCACATAATTTTTGAAGTTTTGAGACTCATCACCTTATAATAAACTATCTATGATAAAGACATAAGGATTGAATTTTTATCCTTTCGATAAACATCTATATTTCTCTTATTAGAAAACCTTATAGGATAATATTTCTCAATAGGTGGAAAAACAATAGTAGAAGAATCAACAACTTCCAGTCCCAGAGATAGGAGATAAGGAATCATCATATTTTTTCTATCCATAATAATTTTTTCCATAAAATGTAGGAATTACTCGAATATTGATATAATTGATATTATCCAAGATAAGGATTCAAAAAGGGAACCTTCCCTCTGATAACAATTGAATTTCCAAGGACCGAATAACAAATGATAAGGGGAGGTTGAATTAGTTGTTCACTTTTAAAAGTTTCAATTCTTTTAAAAACTTAATCCCTACAACCTATTAATATCTATATCTTTATCAATTTTTAGTAAATACTCATGCATACATTATTAGGAAAGAGAGTAAATCACACAAGATTTATAAGGGTCGACCTGAGTGTGAGAACCTACATCCTTGCCATAGCCACTCCCATGGGTCTATGGAAATCCACTATTAAGATGAAGTGAATGAAACTTGTACCAAATACCATTAAGAAACTAATATCTCCCAAAAGGAATGATTATACGAACTCATTCCAGTTTATAATGTTTTCTTATAAAATAATTGATCCAAACAAAAGTATACAGACTTTCTTGAAACTTCTCCACAATTGCTTGGTTCGGATCCTCAGTTTGATTTGGCTGGATCTGATTTTTGCTTAATAAAATAATGCTGGATTCTAGATCTGATTTTCTCAATAAAATGATGTTGGATATGATTCTCTCAAAACAATGTTGTTGGATATGATATCCTTAATATGATAATTCTATATTTTTGATATGGTTCTCTTAATATGATAATGATGGATCTTGGGTAAAATTCTCTGAATACAATAATTCTAGATCCTAGATACGATTTTTTGATAAAGTTTTATCTTGGATACAATTCTCTGAATATGATGATTGAAATCCGATTTTATGAGTATGATAATTCAATATAATTAATTCAGTATCAATCTCCAAATCGCAAACTCTACTCAAATGCTCAATTCAATTCTTCTTCAATCAAATGGGAACTTTCAATTTTTAATTCTCCAGTGATATGCCTTCTATGAGTGTGTGAATGTTAAAAATGAATGAATGATCTGAGGAAGTATTCATAGGAAACTCAGAAAGAAAAGGTAGAAAACTTGGAAACATTCCCCGCTTCCTCAAATCTCAAAATCTCTGAAAATATCTCTCATTTAAAACATCAACTTTGACTTCATCAAACCTCCTTATATTTCTCTGAGATTTACACAAAATTGAAATTCATGTTTTACCACTTCAAATCAGCATACCTTTCTTATCTCATTACAATATGTTTCTTTCTTAGCTTCATTAGAATTTTATTCTTTCTTAGCTCATTGTGATCTTTTCCTTTCTCAGTTCATTATGATCATTTTCTTTCTCATTCCATTATGATTTTTTCTTTATCAGTCCATTATGATTTTTTTCTCATCCCATTAATATATTTTTTATTTCTCATCCCATTACAATATTTTTCTTTCTCATCCCATTATGATGTTTTTCATTCTCGTATTATTATAATATTTTTCTTTCTCATCACAATGTGATCTTTTTCTTTCTCATGTTTTTCTTTCATATCCCATTATGATGTTTTCATTTCTCAACTTTTTATTTATCATCCCATTATGATGAAATTATCATTATGATGAAATTACTATTATGATGGAATTATTCACTCTGGAATTTTGAATTTCTTCAAACCTCTCCACCATTTATTTAGATTATTTTATCACAAAAGTTTTTATTGTTTTTGAGAACTTATTGATCAGTGAATCATCTTCTGATTTTGTTTTATAAAGTTTGAAAACTTTATAACTACTGAATTTACTTTCTTCTTTCAAAACTCTTTAACAACTTCATTATTTATCTAAATATTTTGAATTCAATTAGTTTTAATTTCATGTTGATGGACCTAAATACGATTCTTTACATCTAGTGCTTCCTATTATGATTCTTCTGAATATGAAAAACAACTTTCTCCCCCTTTTTGTTTGGATCTGATATTACAACATTCATTATAGAAAAATCATTATGATGAATTTGAATACGATTCTTAGAAAAAACATTATTTTATAAAGAGATTTAGTTTTCAACAAACACAAAACATTGTTAAATAAAATTATTAAAAAGGTTCTTCAATATCCCCCTTTGGATTTATTGAAAACCCTCATTAACAACTTTTCAAAATCTCAAAAAATTTCGCAAATAAACTTATTGACTTTTCTAAAAACATAATCGTTCTCAAATGAGAGTTTCATGACACCATTCTACTATATAAATTAATTTTTTTCAAGGAATTACATCCCTCAATGGCAAGAAAGTTTTGTAGACATGAAAATATAAACTTTACTCACTCTTCTTTTCAGTATTTATTTTTCTCTCCCCCATTATTTTATTTTCTTACTTTCTTAACTCTCATAACTTTTCTTTTCACACTTTCTATTTCTATCCTATATTCTTTATTTTCTCACTTTATTTCTCTCCCCCATTTTATGATAACCACGACTTATGATTTATAAAAGAAAGATAAATCAAACTTCTTGCAAAGTAAAAAAGTTTTTACTTTATCTCACGTCTTGTCAACATAATCCAAAGAAAATTGGGGGTGGTTGCCTTATGATATTTAAGAATACATGGGATGAGGATGAACATGAAGTTGTAGCCTCAATTCCACAAACCTTTCTTTTGGAATTTCTTTTGTAATGATATCACCAATCTGATACTTTTTTGAAATGTATTCCAGAAAAACAACTCTAGCAGCAACTTTCTATTTTATAAAGTGAAACTTTATATCAATGTGTTTTGATCTTTAATGTTGGACTGGATTCTTAGAAATATCAATTGCACTCTGATTATCACAAAGTATCTTCAATGGTTTCGAAACTTTTACTTTCAAATCTTCCAGCTGAACTTTCATCCAAAATATTTGAGTACAAGCTTGAGTAGCAACAATATATTCAGATTTAGCTATGCTCAAAGTTTCTGAACTTTGTTTCTTACTATGCCAACTCACAAAACATTCTCCCAAAAAAAATATTCCTCCTGAGTTTGATTTTCTATCATTACAATCTATAGCCCAATCGGTATCAGTATAACTATGAAACTTCTTATCACTGTTTCTTTTGTATAAAAACCCATGTGACGTTGTTCCTTTGACATATCTCATAATCCTCTTCGCTTCCAAAATATGTGATTATTTTGGATTACTTTCATACCTATCACATAAAGTCACAACATAAACAATATCAGACCTTGAGGCTATAAGGTAATAAAGACTTCCTATCAACTTCCAACAGTCTTTCTAATTCACACTTGTATAGGATTAATCTTTACACAACCTTGTCCTCATTGAGATAGGATTAGAAACTTATTTTTATTTTTATGTCCCAAACATATTTAGCAATTCCTTACAATACTTTTATTGAGATAAGAAAATGTAATTTTCTTTTTGTTTGACTTTTAAACCAAGTAAGAAAATTAATTCTCCCAACATAGACATTTCAAAATTATTATTCATTTCCTTAATAAATGTTTTAAAAACACCTTATCTATCCCCATAAAAAATTATATCATCCACATAAAAAATTATAATTATAGAACCATAGTCAACATATTTCACATATAAGTTCCTATCAACTTTTTCTTTAAAAAATTTCAACATTATACAATAATTATCAAGTTCTCAATACAAAGCATGTGGAGCTTATTTCAACCCATACAATTTTTTTCTTCAATTTACAAACATTGTTTTTATTCTCATCAAGTTGAAACCCACAAGGTTATTCAATGTAAACTTCTTCCTCAATCTCACCATTTAAGAAAGTTGACTTTATATCTATTTGATAAATGTTGTAATTCTAATGAAAATCCATTGCAAGAAACATTCAAATTGTTTCTAGTCTTGCAATGGGGGAAAATGTTTCATAAAAATTCACACCATCCACATATGAATAACCTTTAAAAAAAGTATTTATTTTTTTCTTGATACTTATACATGCTAATTAAATTTATTTTTATAAACACACTTGATTCTGATAACATTTTTATTCAATTTCCTTGGTACAGGTTCCCATGTTTCCTTATTATCAATTTATTCCAAATCTTCATTCATAGAATCCACCCATTCTTTATGTTAAATATCCTATGAAGCCGATTCTGGTTTAACTTTTGAGATAAATGAAGTCTGATTTTCTAATCTCAACTTCCCTCTGGTCTGAATCAGATCCTTCTGATTCCCAATAATATTTCCAGATTCAACATGTTTTCGTAAGGTATGAAATATAAAGGTTTCTCTCCCAACTTCACTTACCTCACTAAATGACTCATCGGAATCTAGATGAGGATGTTTTGGATAACATTCACTATTTTTGTAATTATCTGATGTATCCTCCTCATCATTCTCAACCACTTTTGTTAAGGAACTTTTATTTTCAATTACCTTTACATAATATGAGTCCTCCAACTTCTGTAAAAAAAATTCCAACATTTGTAACTTATTCCATTTGGGGAATAACCTATAAAATTGCTTTCCTCATATTTCTCATAAAACTATCCCAAATATGGATTTTTGATTTTGAGAAAACATAGACTCCAAAAAACATTGAAGTATTTCAATGAATTTTTTTTGTTATACCACATTTTATAAGGATTCATGTCAGTTTTCTATCTCAATAAACATCTATTTTAAAAATGTACAATAGTGCTAATAGATTCTCTTTTTGAGAACATTGAAAATTTTTATTCTACTAATATACTTCTTCCCATTTCCACCAAGATTCTATTATCTCTTTCTATGACTCCATTTATTGTGAAGTCTATAGAGTGCTATACTGATTATTGATACCATTATTTCTTAGATAAGTTTCAAAAGTATTGTTTTTCAATTTGGTGACATTATCTGTTCTCAACTTCTTTATGGAAATCACCAATTCTTTCTCAATATCTTTTCTGAAGAATTTGAACATTTCAATAGCCTCTAACTTGTGCTTCATGAAAAATATGTTTATAATCTAAGTGAAATCATCAATAAAAGTGATAAATTAAAATTCTCTTTTTGTTTATTTATGTCTCATTGGCCCACATAAATTATAATGAATAATCTAAACTCGTTTGGTAGATTGAATCTCAACTCTTTTATGACTTTTTTTAGCCATCTTTACTTTCTGTAAAGTAATGAAATCATATTCATGTCTTCATTTCAATTCTAAAAAAAATCCAAACAATATCAATTTTAGAAATTTTATTCATGTTTTTATGTCCAAGGTGGCCAAGTCTTGGATTCCACAATTAGTTTTCATCTTCATCACTCAAGTAATATGAGTTATTGATTTTTTTCTATTTTAATGAGATTCCCACTAGTTCTTTCTCCTTTTGTAATGAATTCTCCATCTTTCACACTTTTGATGATGTAAAAATCTTTTCTAAAAACAACTTCTTTTCTATCATAAAAAATTTGAATTATACAGAGTAAGTTGTGTTTTATCCCATAAAAAAAATAAAACTTCCTTAGACTTCATCTTTTCCTCTTCAATCTCAGGCATTACAATTCCTTTGATCTTTAAGGAACCATTATTCCCAAAGGTAACTACTCCTTCATAATGACATTCAACATGTTTCAAGATTTTTATATCACTTACCATATGTGAAGAACATCCACTATAAATTATCCATGGTTTGTTCCTTTTAATTGATTTCAAATTTTTCTCAACAAAAAGATCTCTTTCCTAAAATTTATTATTTTCAGTTTTCATTTCTTTTCTATCATAAGAAACTTGTTCTGGAAGGAGTGTCTTACATATTTCAGCATGATAACTATTTTGATCACATCTTCCATAACTTCTTCCATACATTCAAATTGATTTCTTGTTGGCAAGTTTATAACATCTTGAGAATTCACTTTTTCAACTTTTTGTAAGTTAGAAAAGTTTATCATTCTACTTTCACTATTTATTCCACTTTTATAAAATTATCTTCCGTTTAAGGATAAGTTATGCGAGTAATTATAAGCCTTGTGTCCATATATTCCACAACACTATCAATAACCATGAAATATTGATTTTCTATTGAAATAAGATCCTTCTATACTGAAACTTTGTTGATGTTGGTAACTTCTTTCAGTTATAACATACTCAGTATGTGGACCATCATTTATTTTGAGTGAGTTTTCTACATTTTAAAATTTTATAGGTTTCTCACATCCTATTCCCTCCCAATATTTCCCAATAATTTTTTGGGAACCTAAAATGTAAAAAGAATCAATTGAAACATTATTTTTGATAAGAGAATATTTCACCTGATTCTCTTATTGAGACTTCTCAGTAACTTTAGAAGTCTCAACTTTTACTTCGGAAGCATTGCTAAAGTTTTCATTCATATTCATCAAGGTTATTTTGGAATTAAGAAGTTTTTATTGATACTTTTTGACGTCTTATTCCTTAGTTTGTATATTCTTACTATGATCTTCAATCATCTTTACCTATTCAGAAATTCAAAGTTTGTATCTTAAAATCTCTTCAATATATTCTTTCTCATGATTGATAACATCTTTTCTTCCATAAGAAACTTATTCAAAATATTTCTTGATAAATATAATTTATTTCTTGAGAGTCTTGTTTTTCTCAAGACATGAAACAAGTTTTTTTCTGAGTTGATACTCTCTATAAGATTATTCACCACCTTCCTCACTCTCTGATGAATATTTTGTTTTATCAACTTTTGAAGTGAAGGTTCTGAATTGTTCTGAACTTTCATCTTTAGAATAATTATTTTCGGTTGAGTCTGATTCAACTTTCTTACTCAACATACTTTTATTTTTTCCAGTAAACTTATTCTTGTATTTGTTGGAATAATTTTCTTTTTTATCATTTTTGTTCCACTTCTTCTATCAAAGTTTTCCAACAGAATCATCTTTATATTATCCAACTTTATTCGTGGGGTAGTTCATAGCAAAGTGTATGATTCCACCGCACTCAAAAAATTGAGAGGAAATTTACGTCCATAATTTCCTCTTCCTCTTCATTAGTTCTTGGATATGAAAGATGTAATTTTTTTCATTCAACTCATCATCTTCCTTGTCATCATATTCCCATGGATCAGCTTCATCAACATCTTGGATTTTCATCTTTCTCATGGATTCAAAATCCATTTCATTTTTTATCTTCTTTTTAAACATTGGAGATTTCCTCGTTTCATAAGCAACAAGAAAGTTACGAAATTCATCAAGAGATAAATCATCCTTATCTTATAAATAATAAATTTTAGAATAAAACCTGTCTGAAAATTTTCTCATAAGTTTCTTCACAATTATAGAGTCTTCCAGGACATATCTAAATCTTCTAATGTTGCAAACAATTTAATTTAATCGGGTGATGTATTCATCAATTTTTTCTTCATCTCTCATTATGATGTCTTCATACTTACTATACTAAATTTGTTACTTTGCTTAGTTGACTTTAGTATTCCCTTTGGAAACACTTTCCAACTTGTCCCACGTACTCTTTGAAGTTTTTAGACCCATCACCTATTGATAACCATTCTCTAATAAAGACATAAGGATTGAATTTCTTGCCTTTCCATAAACTTCTATATTTATCTTATCAGAAAATTTCATAGGAGAACGTTTCTTAATAGGTGTAAAACCAATATAAGTATCATAAAAAACTTCCAGGACAACATATAGGAGATAAAGAATCATAATATTTTTTCATCTATAATAATTTTTTTCATAAAATGTAGGAATTCCTCTACTATTACAAGAATTGATATTATACATGATAAGGATTCAACAACGTAATCTTTCCTATAATACCAATTGAAGTTCCAAAGGATAAAATAACAACTGATAAAAGGTGTTGAATCATTTGTTCACTTTTAAAAGTTTCAAATATTTTCAAAACATAACCCCTGCAACAAGTTAAGATTTATATCCTTGCCAAAGTTTAGTAAATATATATGTATGAAATAGTATGAAAGTTAGTAAATAAAACAAGATTTACAGGGTTTTACTCATTTTGAGAACCTACATCCTTGTCATAGCCATTTCTGTGGGTTTATGGAAATACACTATTAAGAATATGTGAATAAAACTTGTTCCAACTCCAATTAGACACTTTTTATCTCCCGATAAGAATGATTACATTGACTCCTGTCAGTTTATAATGTTTTCTTATAAAAACATTGATCCAATCAAAATAATAAAGACTTTGTTGAAATAGATCCACTTTTTTTTAGTTTGAATCCTCTATTTGATTTGGATGGATCTAATATTTACTCAATACAATGATGCTGGATTCTAGATCTAATTTTCTCAATAAAATGATGTTGGATCTGATTCTCTCAAAATAATGATACTATATCTGATTTTCTTAATATGATAATTCTGGATTATGGATACGATTCTATAAAAATGATAATGTTTTATCTTGGATATGATTCTCTGAATATGATAATGCAAGATCATGGATATGATTTTTTGATAATGATGGATCTTGGATATGATTCTCAGAATACAATGATTTTGGATCTGATTTTCTGAGTATGATAATTCAATAAAATGAATTCGGTCTTAATCTCCAAAACTCAAACTCTACTCAAAAGCTCAATTAAATTATTCTTCAATTAGATGGTAACTTCCACTTATTAATTCTCCATCATTACACCTTTTTCTCACATGAGAAAGTTTAAAATGGAAGAATTATTTGAAGAAGTATTTATATGAAACTTAGAAAGCAAAGGTGGGAAACTAGGAAACTTTCCCCTCTTCCTCAAATCTCAAAATCTCTGAAAATCTCTCGCATATAAAAATTTAAATTTAAATTCATTATATCTATTTTTATTTCCTTGATATTTACTCAAAATTGAAATTCATGTTTCATCTTACATTTCTTAACTCATTACGATCTGTTTCATTCTCATCTTTATTATGATCTGTTTCTTTCTCAGCTTGTTATGATCTTTTTCTTCCCCAGCTCCTTACAATATTTTTCTTTCTCAGTCCATTACAATATTTTTCTTTCTCATCCCATTATGATATTCTTCTTTCTCATCTGATTATGATCTTTCTCTTTCTCATCTCATTACAATCTTTTTCTTTCTCAACTTATTACGATCTTTTTCTTTCTCAACTCATTGCGATGTTTCTCTTTCACAGCCCATTACAATATTTTTCTTTCTCAATTTTTTCCTTCTCATCACATTAAAATATTTTTTATTTCTCATATTTTTCATTATAAAATAATTATAATGAAATTATCATTACGATGAAATTCCCATTATGATGGAATTCTTCACTCTGGAATTTTGAATTTCTTCAAACCTCTCCACCATTTCTTCAAAGGATTTTATCATGAAATTTGTCATGATTTGTGAGAACTTATTGATTAGAAAATCATCTTCCGATTTTGTTTTATAAATTTTTAAAACTTTATAACTTCTGACTTCACTTTCTTCATTCAAAACTCTTCAGCAACTTCATTCTTGCTATGATTATTTTGAATTAAATTAGTTTCAATGTCATATCAATGGACCTAAATAAGATTCTCTTCATCTGGTGATTCCCAATCCAATTCTTCTGAATATAGAAAATAAATTTATCCCCTTTTTTTATCTGATCTCTCATTATTCTTTATAGAAACCCCATTACAATGAATCTGAATACAATTCCTGGAAAACAAAAATATTCTTTTACAAATAGATTTAGTCATCAATAAATACAAAACTTGGTTTAAAAAAACACCACAAAGGTTCTTCAGATCCTCCTCACTTGCATGATAGTAAGAAAACAGTGAAAATTTCCATAGATATTAAAAATCATGTAGGTGCTGGAGATAGACCAAAAATGGTTTTTATAAGAAGTAGTGATAACATTTTCTATTTCTATGGGATACATTGTCATACTTCAAGTTTTTGTTTTGAGGAATTGGAATATATTTGATATTGTAAAGATAGAAATATTTCTAAATCTATGAATAATAATAAGCTTCTTGAAAATTATAAAGAAAATTTTTCTCAAAATAAAGCAGTTGTCAAATTCTATTATTGTGGAAGATAGGGACACACCATGGGTATGTGTTAAGAATCTCGAGGGCTCAATGTTGGAAGAATAACTCTAGTTGCATCAACATATCAACTGAGAAAGGATGAAATGAGGTTTTCCATTAATAGAAGATGTTATATATGTGCTAATCATGGTAATTTGGCAAGACATTATAGCAGGAAGAAAGGAAGGAAGAAAGTAAATTCAGTTAAAGATTCAACCCCAACAAGAAAGGTTTGCATGACTGTAACACCCCGAGATTTTATGAAAAATATTCTTTTTAATTTCATTAATGTCTTGTGTTGTACGCTACACCAAAATAAGCTTTCACAACACACATCCTTGACTTGCCTTGCATTACACGCAATCACGACCTTCCTCGATAGCGTGTGTAGTACGCAATATCGAGTTTCACTAAACAACGATATGCTATTAAAATATTATTAAAACTATCCGTTATGAATAGTAATAACAAATTTTTTAAATTTTCTAAATTTTATTTTCAAAATGGACTTCATTTTTGGATTCGAAATATTTAAATTATCTTAGGGTGAAATTTTGGTACTTTTCGGATAACTTTCATTTTCTGATGAATAGTGAAAATTACTAAATTTTAATTAAAAACAACCTTTTTAATAAAAATAATTAATAGTGATAAATTATTAATTTGAGTGGT
Source organism: Viscum album (assembly GCA_963277665.1). NCBI lineage: Eukaryota > Viridiplantae > Streptophyta > Magnoliopsida > Santalales > Viscaceae > Viscum > Viscum album. Next base: position 1,657,806,887 of record OY728128.1, read on the forward strand.
TTTAAAGTATATTTAGAATATATTTTTACAATTTAATACAATGTTGGTCATTGGATGTAATTTCACATTTAAACCAGACATAAACAAATGTCAATCATTTGATAGTTATTATCTCTTAAGAACACGCTATTTGTTTTGACGACGGGAATTAATTTTTAAATTAAGTAATGCAACTGATATGTTTTTAATTTGGTAAAATAGACATCATTTTTGAGTTCATAATATCAAATATATCTTAGGCATAATTTTTTGTATTTTTCTGGAAACTTTCATTTTTTGATGAATAGTGAAACCACTAAGTGGTAGTTAAAAAAATGAATTTTTCATAAAACTTAATTTTACCGCTTCTGTGAGTGGAATTTCAAAAATCTGAGAGACACGGTTGATGTCAGTAAGTAAAATGTGGTTCAATGAGATTAAAATAATTTTTGATGAATAGTAACTATTTACTTTTTTTTACCACGGTTAAAAGTAAATAGGGTAATTAAGGGTAAAAATGATATTATTATTACCTTAACACATGTCCTAATTCTATTGTGTAAGTGTAATTCGACCAAAAACAACCTTAGGAATAAAATATGACCATTTAGGCCCACTTGGATTAGATTAGGACATTTATTATTAATTTATTTAAAGAAGGGTTAAAATAGTTAAAATCAAAGTTTAATAAGTACATAATTTTTAATATAAGGTTATACATAAGATAAATTCAACTATAAATATTCATTAGAAAGATAAAGAGATTTCTTACATAATGGTATTTTATTTGTAATTTTTAGACATTAAATAATTTAATATATTTATGACACAAAGATGATGCAGTAATTATCTTATTAATGAAATATTGACATAATTGATGTTATAAATACCCAAATAAATGTAATTTGAGACTTTTTATGAATTCCACTAATTTTCTAGGTTAATATGATATATTATTATTCATTTAATTAACTTTTTTCGAACTAATCATTCTTTTATAATTTTTAAAAAAATCAATTACAAAATAGTGTCAAAATTGACATAAAATAATTTTTAAAACAAATATTATATTATTAATTGTTATTTTATTCCTAAAAATATACTGTTCGTCCAAATGACTTATATAAGGTTATATATATTAATAATAAACAACTTTGGGTTCGTTTGGCTTCTTATAGTAAGTTTATTAACCTTATAGTGTAAGAACACAAAAAGACACGGTAAAAGTAAAATTATCTAACTTAAAGTTAAATATAAATGATAAGGTTAAAATAGGAACCTAAACTTGTCTAAATTCTATTGGATGAGAAGATTTATACCCCCACCCACCTTAGCTTCGAAATAACTCAATTTGGAGCTATTTAAAACCGAATTTGGCTTTATAATAAAATAATATTTTTAGTTTTTCCAAAGGTGCCCCTCTCCTCCCTTATAAAAGGGCACCTCCTCCCTCTCTTCCTCACACCACGTTGAGCCTTCAAGCTCGGCCAACCCCTGCCATATTCTCTTCTCCACTTACCTAGAAAAATCCTAGAGGTCCTGGTTTTCTTCAAAGACCAATTTTAGTGCCTTAATAGGAGGACTCAAAGAGGCGCTTCAAAGAAGAGGTAATGTCTGTTACCGATTCTTTCAACTTTATTTCTTCTTCCACATCTTCTTCTTAGGTCATTTCATTATGAAGTAATAACATCAGTATCACTCATATACTGATATGTTATTATAAGTATTAAACAACCCTATTTGACCATCTATCCATCCTACGGAAAACGAAATCACCGCGCGTGCGTACATACGGAATACCGTCTCCACGCCGTGGTGTAATCTATTTTCCACCACCACCTTACTTGGATGGGTATAATGGTGTACATAATAACTATATATTATTATTTTAAAGTGATATTGATTCTGAAATAGTATATATACACTCCTATACAATTCCACGATCATGAGAACGATATCATCGCTCGTGCGTACATACGGACTACCGTCTCCACGACGCGATGAGATTCATTCTCCATGTTAACCATTCATGAATGATTATAAAGTATATATAATAAGTAATCATGAAATATATTACATAATAATGATACTGGATTTATTTGTATATATATGTATTTCATCTACTTAATTCCATTCAACTCAATAAGGAAACGAAAACAGCGTTCATGCATACGTACGGCCTACCGTCTCCATGAACGGTGTATTTCTTTCCATTTACTGATATATTATATATATGTATATTCTGAATATATATTATATATAAATAATGTTTTATATTCTGGAATTAAGTAATCATTATCTAAGTAATCATATGAATAATTACAAGTCAAAACACGGATGACAAATGAAACGATTTTACCCAAAACGCTCTTTAACATGGAATTTACAAAAGAACGGGTAATATAAAGTCATAAGTGAACCATATATGATATGATAACAATGATTATGATTCTGGAATAAGTCAATGACATTATTTAAATCATTATACAGGAGGTTCGGACACTTACGAAGCAAGTCGGACCTAAGGTAAGAGAAAATATCACAATCTCATTTTTATCCGAGATTGTTTATACATTGGTATTTACTGGGGTGTATTTTATCATCCACATCCATATTCCCTCAATATTTAAAATTTTTTCCATCCACCTACAATTTTTTAAATCCAATTTTTACCCTTTGGTAAGTTTTTAGTAAAGGATATGAACGGAATCTTTTGTCGTTTTTCATACGAGGTACTTTTTGACTTTTCCGACAAAAGTATAAGAAGAATGTTTTTTTAACTTATACGGAATGAATGTATTTTTAAAACATTACTTCCAAGAAGATTCCTTTACAAGTTTTCATGTTTATTTTTAATCAACTTCTTTTAGTTTAAATTTTTATGATGTGTTAAGAAAGGAAAAATGTTTTTGAAGTAGAAAGGATATTTTCCTCAAGAATGGAGTTCAAGTGTTTTATCAAAATTATTTTCCATCTAAGATAATAGAAGGTTCTGTTTATATTCCTATTATTACATTGATTTGATTATTTTGTGATGGAATTATTTTTATGAATTCATTTATCTTATATGAATTGTTTTATGATGTCATGATGTTTAAGAATCCCATTTTTATTACATGGGTTATGCAATGATGTATGATTTATGATTTTGTGGCACACATAATAATGGTATCATTATGATATGGGTGGGAACTATATCTCCCTGCAATGCATTGGGTAAAGATTTTATATCTCATGTGATAGACATGGCTGGAATGGCAGGTTAAACTGGTTCAGTGAAACAGGACTGAAACGAGGAATGAACTCGGTTCAGAAATGGACTTTGTCCACTAAGATAGTCTTGGAAATGATTCTTGACTAATAAGAAATGATTCTCTATGATTATGTTTGTATGCCACAAAGTTTCATGTTTTAAGTTATCATAATTGGGATTACATTTTACTACTATGATTTATCCCATGTTATGATATTATAATCTCTTTTGCAGGTTAAGATTTCCAAAATGTTATGTTCTTATGAATATGATGTGATTGATATTTTTTTACCCTTACTGAGCATTTGATCTCACCCTTTTATTTTTTCTTTTCCCCATGATATAAAGAAAGGTTTTAGGTAGAAAAAAAAGTAAGATCTTTATGGTAGATGTTGAAGATCTTTCACCACGATTAGAAGATTATATTCCGAGTTTCCAAAGACACTAAACTATTACAGTCCTTGTGTGTGTGTTTTTGTTATGTACTAATTATTTCGTAAAAGTAATGTAATGTCCATGTACGTTAAGCTTCGGGTCTCTACAGTTGGTATCAGATCCAAAGGAGGTAGGAATGTATCTGATCCTTGGGAACTCTCACATGTGAGCATTGGACGAAGCATGGCTCTCCGCCCAAGGGCTTCATGAGGAAATGGTTGCCACTGGGGATGGTGGTGTGTCCCGCCTAGGGGGTGTAGCCGCCCATGGAGTGCCCTGATAGGTATCAATTATAGTCCACTGGAAGTAATTCCAGACCGTTATAGTTGGTATCAGAGGAAATGTTTAGTCAACATTTGGAAACTAGTATGCAAGATCTTTAGTGAGATCCCTAGAGATATTTCTAAGGTATGTCTAGGGATGTCCCTAAGGTTAAGTATAAGTATAGGTTATAGTACTAGAATTATGGTAACCCAATATTTTAGATATTTAAGTTACTCCCCCTTTATTATATTGTTTTCCCTAGCGTGATTTTTGCCTCTCACCCTATTCTTTTTGGGTTTTAGACGATGGCTGGAACCCGAAGGAACCGTATTGATCAATGTAATGGACAATGCAATGATTGTCCTCCTGAACAAACAAATGTTATGGGAGATGGAGTGAAAAATCTTATTGATATACTTACACAAGCTATGAATCATTCTAGACTTACAAATGAGCAGAGAAGGGAACAATATTCTATTGAGTCCTTCATGAGGCAACGTCCACCTTCTTTCAGTGGGTCTTTTGATCCACTTATTGCTGAACAATGGATCAGTACTAATGAAAAGATATTTTCAGTTCTTCAATGTTCTGAACATGATAAAGTCATCTTAGCATTGTATCGTTTGGAAGGTGATTCTGATCAATGGGGGAATCTTATCAAGAATACGAGGCCAAGAGATGAAATTGAGTCCATGGAATGGGACGAGTTCAAGAACTTATTTTTCAATAAGTACTTCCCTTGTATTCTTCGAACAAAGATGGAGAAAGAGTTTCTTGAACTAAAGCAAAAGGATGATGAATATGTTGGTATATACGAAGCGAATTTTACAGGGCTTCCAAGGTATGCATCTGGATTTATCATCCAACCTGAAAGTAGAGTTGATCGATTCTTCAGTGGCTTAAAACCAAATCTTCGAAGGGAATTAGCTATAAGAGACTTTAGTAACTATGAATAAATTGTGCGTTGTGCTATCAAGGTAGAAATGGAAGTTGGTGTAACTTATCCATCTCATAGTTTTGACAAGAAACGAAAGATGGAGTTCAAGGAGAAATCTCAGAATAATGGTGAAAAGAAGATGAATGTTTCCTTATGCTCAATGTGTGGAAAGAAGCATAGTGGAGATTGTCTTAAAGGGAATAGAAAATGTTTTATGTGTGGAAAATAATTTCATCGAGTAGCTGAGTGTCGAAGTAATGGAAAAATGGTTTCTAATGATGTGAATAAAGAAAATACTGTAGAGAACGCACCACCAACACTTCAATGCTTCAAGTGAAAGGAAATGGGGAATTATGCTAATAAATGCCCTAATCCAAGGGTTAGTGATGATCGACATGAGAAACCACTTAAGGCAAAGGACAAAGGGAAGTCACATGCGATCACTACTGGCGATGTGGAATATGACAACAATGTGGTGGAATGATTAATTGTTTGTGTAATGGGATTCCAAAATAATGTTGTATATAGTATCGTGGAATATTGGAATATTTATGTATTGGTCTATTGTGGTTTTCAAAAATTTTATTGTACCAGTAACCATGGAAAGTGATTGAGATATTTTTGGTAAGCATATGATATGCACATAATGAAGGGATGAGAAGATAATGAGATGTTTGATTGTATTCATGATCTCATGATTGATATAAGGACTAAGTGATATCATGGATTGAGTATAAATAATTTTGAGGATTTTGGTTTGTGGAAAGTGTTAACTTTTGACTGCATTCATGTTTTCACTAAGGTTCAATGGGTATTCATTCTTCAAGAGAATACATGATTAAGGTATTCACATGTTTGTAATTTGACCAGCAAGATATATCTTATGATATATGGGGGATAAATGATGGCATTCACGTGATTGTTATGTGACATTTCAAGTAATAATTTTCTTTATACTATGAGCTTGGACCGAAGTATTTTAGATTGGAATGAATTATGTTGGACATAAGTTAGGATAGAACTTTTTTCGATATTATTGATGGGATTTTATAGTAATATAGCTTTAGAAAAAGGACAACCTGCAGGATGGGCGACAACCCATCACGTCGGACAAGGCTGTGGGAATCGAACCCACAACCGAAGTGCGGCTGGCCTTTATCGCCTACCACTGGCCTACATGAAGTCCCTGGTTAGTAGAAACTATTTTTATTTTATTACGTGGTATGATATATGAAGTATAAGTTCATTTTTGGAATCGTATACGATTAACCTCACCATAGATGGACTTATGTATATTTGATAACTTTTGCTAACCTTTTGTTTGAGACAGATGGAATGACCCATCATTCTATCACATGATCTACTAACACATCACGAATGACAAATTCAACTTCATTTCATTAAGAGATGAAGTGGAAATTGTCCAAAGAACGACCAACGGTGAGACTATACCAAAATCATGAAAGTAATTCTTCAAATTCCAATTTCATCAACTTTTGGGAATGATCTTGAAAACCAAAAATGTTGTCCTATTGCTCTTATATCTGATGAATCAGATGGTACCTTAGATCGTCACAAATTTATGGCTTTGTGATTGCTGGCTTTTCCATATCCATGTTCTCTACCACTCTCCATTAGAATATGATGATTAGATTTCTCTTCCAAATCCATATTTTCACCTATCTGGAAACCCAGTGATTAGTTTATTTGGGTAACCGTTAAGTTTCATACTTTTGTTTTTAAATATTGGTTTTGGTATTCCTTTTTACGATCTGGGTTTCTATTAAAAAAACTTTCGTGTAGTAAACCATTTATAACCCCGACGAATTTCGAGGGCGAAATTCATTTTAAGGGGGGTAGAATGTAACACACCGAGATTTTATGAAAAATATTCTTTTTAATTTCATTAATGTCTTGTGTTGTACACTACACCAAAAGAAGCTTGCACAAAACGCATCCTTGACTTGCCTTGCATTACACGCAATCACGACCTTCCTCGATAGCATGTGTAGTACGCAATACTGAATTTCACTAAACAACGATATGCTATTAAAATATTATTAAAACTAGCCGTTATGAATAGTAATAACCACTTTTTGAAATTTTGTAAATTTTATTTTCAAAATGGACTTCATTTTTGGATTTGGAATATCGAAATTAGCTTAGGGTGAAATTTTGGTACTTTTCGGATAACTTTCATTTTCTGATGAATAGTGAAAATTACTAAATTTTAATTAAAAAAAACTTTTTTAATCAAAATAATTAATAGTGATAAATTATTAATTTGAGTGGTTTTAAAGTATATTTAGAATATATTTTTAAAATTTAATACAATGTTGTTCATTGGATGTAATTTCACATTTAAACCAGACATAAAAAAGTGTCAATCATTTGATAGTTATTATCTCTTAAGAACACGCTATTTGTTTTGACGACGGGAATTAATTTTTAAATTAAGTAATGCAACTGATATGTTTTGAATTTGGTAAAATAGAAATCATTTTTGAGTTCATAATATCAAATATATCTTAGGCATAATTTTTGGTATTTTTCTGGAAACTTTCATTTTTTGATGAATAGTGAAACCACTAAGTGGTAGTTAAAAAAATGAATTTTTCATAAAACATAATTTTACCGCTTCTGTGAGTGGAATTTCAAAAATCCGAGAGACACGGTTGATGTCAGTAAGTAAAATGTGGTTCAATGAGATGAACATAATTTTTGGTGAATAGTAACTTTTTACTTTTTTTTACCACGGTTAAAAGTAAATAGGGTAATTAAGGGTAAAAATGATATTATTATTACCCTAACACATGTCCTAATTCTATTGGATAAGTGTAATTCGGACAAAAACAAACTTAGGAATAAAATATGACCATTTAGGCCCACTTGGATTAGATTAGGACATTTATTATTAATTTATTTAAAGAAGGGTTAAAATAGTTAAAATCAATGTTTAATAAGTAAATAATTTTTAATATAAGGATATAAATAAGATAAATTCAACTATAAATATTCATTAGAAAGAGAAAACGATTTCCTACATAATGGTATTTTATTTTTAATTTTTAGACATTAAATATTGTAATTTATTTATGACACAAAGATGATGCAGTAATTATATTATTAATGAAATATTGACATAATTGATGTTATAAATACCCAAATAAATGTAATTTGAGACTTTTTATGAATTACACTAATTTTCTAGGTTAATATGATATGTTAGTATTGATTTAATTAACTTTTTTTGAACTAATCGTTCTGTTATGATTTTCAAAAAAATCAATTACTAAATAGTGTCAAAATTGACATAAAATAGTTTTTAAAACAAATATTATATTATTAATTGTTATTTTATTCATAAAAATCAAAGGTTCGTCAAAATTACTTATATAAAGTTATATATATTAATAATAAACAACTTTGGGTTTTTTTGGCTTCTTATAGTAAGTTTATTAACCTTATAGTGTAAGAACACAAAAATACACGGTAAAAGTAAAATTATCTAACTTAAAGTTAAATATAAATGATTAGGTTAAAATAGGAACCTAAACTTGTCTAAATTATATTGGATGAGAGGATTTAGACCCATCCCCACCTTAGCTTCTAAATAACTCAATTTGGAGCTATTTTAAACCGGATTTGGCTTTATAATAAAATAATATTTTTTGTTTTTCCAAAGGTGCCTCTCTCCTCCCTTATAAAAGGGCACCTCCTCCCTCTCTTCCTCACACCACTTTGAGCCTTCAAGCTCGGCCAACCCCTGCCAAATTCTCTTCTCCACTTCCCTAGAAACATCCTAGAGGTCCTGGTATTCTTCAAAGACCAATTTTAGTGCCCTAAGAGGAGTACTCAAAGAGGCGCTTCAAAGAAGAGGTAATGTCTGTTACCGATTCTTTCAACTTTATTTCTTCTTCCACTTCTTCTTCTTAGGTTGTTTCATTATGAAGTAATAACATCAGTATCACTCATATACTGATATTTTATTATAAGTATTAAACAACCCTATTTCACCATCTATTCATCCTACGGTAAACGAAATCACCGCGCGTGCGTACGTACGGAATACCATCTCCATGCCGTGGTGTAATCTATTTTCCACCACCACCTTACTTGGATGGGTATAATGGTGTAAATAATAACTATATATGATTATTTTAAAGTGATATTGATTCTGAAATAGTATACATACACTCCAATACAATTACACAATCATTAGAACGATATCATCGCTCGTGCGTACGTACGGACTACCGTCTCCACGACGTGATGAGATTCATTCTCCATGTTAACCATTCATGAATGATTATAAAGTATATATAATAAGTAATCATGAAATATAGGACATAATAATGATACTGTATTTATTTGTATATATATTTATTTCATCTACTTAATTCCATTCAACTCAATAAGGAAACGAAAACAACGTTCATGCGTACGTACGGCCTACCGTCTCCATGAACGGAGTATTTATTCCATTTACTGATCTATTATATATATGTATATTCTGAATATATATTATATATAAATCATGTTTTATATTCTGGAATTAAGTAATCCTGATCTAAGTAATCATATGAATAATTACAAGTCAAAACACGAATGACAAATGAAACGATTTTACCCAAAATGCTCTTTAACATGGAATTTACAAAAGAACGGGTAATATAAAGTCAGAAGTGAACCTTATATGATATAATTACAATGAGTATGATTCTGGAATAAGTAAATGACATTATTTAAATCATTATACAGGAGGTTCAGACACTTACGAAGCAAGTCGGACCTAAGGTAAGGGAAAATATCACAATCTCATTTTTATTAGAGATTGTTTATACTTTGGTATTTAATGGGGTGTATTTTATCATCCACATCCATGTTCCCTCAATATGTAATACTGTTTCCATCCACCTAAAATTTTTTAAATCCAATTTTACCCTTCGGTAAGTTTTTAGTAAATTATATGAAAGGAATCTTTTTTCGTTTTTCGTACGAAGTACTTTTTGACTTTTCCGACAAAAGTATAAGAAGAATTTTTTTTAACTTATACGGAATGAATGGATTTTTAAAACATTACTTCCAAGAAGATTCCTTTACAAGTTTTCTTGTTTATTTTTAATCAACTTCTTTTAGTTTAAAATTTTATGACATGTTAAGAAAGGAAAAATGTTTTTGAAGTAGAAAGGATATTTTCCTCAAGAATGGAGTTCAAGTGTTTTATCAAAATTATTTTCCATCTAAGATAATATAAGGTTCTGTTTCTATTCATATTATTACATTGATTTGATTATGTTGTGATGGAATTATTTTTATGAATTCATTTACCTTATATGAATTTTTTTATGGTGTCATGATGTTTAAGAATCCCATTTTTATTACATGGGTTATGCAATGATGTATGATTTATGATTTTGTGGAACACATAAGAATGGTATAATTATGAGATGGGTGGGACCTATATCTCCCTCCAATTAATTGGGTAATAATTTTATATCTCATGAGATAGACATGGCTGGAATGGAAGGTTAGACTGGTTCAGTGAAACGGGACTGAAACGAGGAATGAACTTGGTTTAGAAATGGACTTTGTCCACTAAGATAGTCTTGGCAATGAGTCTTGACTAATAAGAAATGATTCTCTATGATTATGTGTGTATGCCACAAAGTTTCATGTTTTATGTTATGATAATTGGGATTACCTTTCACTACTATGATTTATCCCATGTTATGATATTATAATCTCTTTAGCAGGTTAATATTTCCAAAATGTTATGTTCTTATGAATATGATGTGATTGATATTTTTTTACCCTTACTGAGCATTTGAGTTCACCCTTTTATGTTTTCTTTTCCCCAAGATATAAAGAAAGGTTTTAGGTATAAAAAAAGGGAGATCTTTATGGGAGATGTTGAAGATCTTTCACCATGATTAGAATAATATATTCCGAGTTTCCAAAGACACTAAACTATTATGGTCCTTGTGTGTGTGTTTTTGTTATGTACTAAGTATTCTGCAAAAGTAATGTAATGTCCATGTACGTTAAGCTTCGGGTCTCTACAATGACTCGGATAACTGATAAAAGAGGAATGAGTAAATAATTCCATGAAAAATTCACATGTCATGCCACATGGAAAGAAGTTAAGGAAATAGAAAAATTTCTCCAATGGTAAAAGAATAAAGAGTCAATGATTAGTGGGAAGATTCTTATTCAAAGAAAGAGTCATGAAAAATATCATATCATCAAACCATTAAAGAATGAAATTTATACAGATGGGTTGAAACCCAAAATGGTGATAATGGATAAGCCTATGGAATATAAATATCTGAAGAATACTCAACATGTAGAGAAATAATGTTTAGTCATATGTCTAGAATAGTTGAAGTTGGTTGGGCAGTTTGAAAAAGTATAAAAATAGTACATTACTTTACAAGAAATTATCAATGGGTTGGTTCCTCAGGATCAACCACGATCTTCTTTCTGAGGATTCTAGAAGTTCCCTTATCCATTTGCATATAAATTATATTAACTGAGGTTCAATTGTTTCATGTTCAAGGAGATATACAATACAAGGATAAGTGGCATCAAAAGTTGAAAAGTTGTGATTTGATGTGCTACAGAATGTCAACAGATTCAAATCAATTACCAGATCTGATTAAGAAATATATAATAATTACTTGAAAGTAATTAATGGTCTATGGATACAAGAGATACATGGAAATAATTGAGTGTAATGGATAGTGATGGTGTTATTAACTTTATCTCTTATTTTCTACATCGAGTTTCGAATCAGTAGGCTTATAGGTTTTGTTGATGGATCATTGCAAAGTTTCACATGTGAATAAATGATGCAGGAGAAGAAGAATATTTTAGGGTCTAAACAGTAGGCCTACAAACTGGAATAGTTGCATATCATAGGGGGTAAATTAAATCTTCTAATCAGATGAAAGATCTCAATGGTATGTAAAGGATGAAATTCTATGTTCAAGAAGACTAATTGGGGGACAAGAATCAACATTCATGTATTTCATGATTATATATTTTGTTATAATAATATGATATCACATAACTATTTTTTGGATACCAAGAAGCTACGAGAGAAAGATTAAAAGTGTTTCCAATAAGTGTTCAACCCATTCTAAAGAGTAATTAAACATCTGAAATCAGCATAAAATTGGTATTAAGGATTTATATCAGTTCATAATAGAGGTTTTCTGTGAGATTGTTTTGAGTCTAAAAAAATAATGTCATTGGTACCAAATGGGTCTTTTTAAACAATATGAATGAATATGGAATAGTAATTCGAAACAATTACTGATTTTTATGAAAAGTGTACTCCTAGATAGAAGGTATCGACATTGATGAAACATTTTCACCTATTGTGTGGCTAGAAACAATCATATTATTCTTGGCCATGGTTATGAAGATAAGGTTAAAAGTTTTCTAGATGGATGTCAAGTTCGCATTTCTAAATGGGGTTCTAGAAAAAGAAGTTTATATTAATCATTTGTATGGTTTCTTATTCATGAAGATATTAATAAATTTTTTCATCTAAGAAAGTAACTTTATAGGTTGAAGCAAGCACCAAGAGCATGTTATTTAAGACTAGATCAGTTTTTGAAGAAGCTCGGTTTTCAACATGGTAAAGTTGATTACAATATATATGTCAACAATGATAGTAATCAAAGGATGATGGTTATAGTATATGTCAACGATATAATATTTGGTCGATTATATTAATCTTAGTGCAATTAGTTTATATAATTCATGAAAAGTGATTTTGAAATGTTAATGATTGGTGAACTGATGTTTTTCTTTGGTTTACAGGTGTCATATGGAAAGAATAGAACATTAATTTCTCAATATAAATATGCCAATGAAGCTTTGAGAAAATTTGGAATAGATAATTCCAAGGATATAACGACTCCATTGGCTACTCAGATGAAGCTGTCACGGGATGATGAAGGGAAATCGGTTAATTTCATAGAATACGGGCAGATCATTGGAAGCCTTTTGTACTTAACAATGACACGAGTGGATATTGTTTTTTCCACATGTCAATAAGCATGATATAAAAGTAATCCCAAGTAAACTTAAATGATTTCAATGAAAAAAATACTTTGTTATATCAAAGGCATAGTGGATTTTAGTTTTCTAGATAATGAAAAATCTCAGCAAGAATTATTAGGCTATACAGATGCATATTGGGCTAGGTCAGTAAATGATATAAAATCAATGTTTGGATGTGCATTATATCTTGGAAGGTTATTTATTTCTTGGTTAAGTATGAAAAAAGATTGAATTTTATTGAGCACCACAGAAGCTTAATACATTATAGCCACTCAAGCATGCACACGGTTTCTATGGATAAAGAAACATCTTGATGATATGGGAGTTGAATTGAAGTATTCGATTGTAATATATTTTTATAATTCAAGTGCTATAAATATGAACAAAAATCATATCCATCACTCAGTGACAAAGAACATTAAAATCCAGTATCATTTTATCAAGGAGAAGGTGGAGCAAGGGCTTGTGAAATTAGAGTATGTACCGATAGAACTATAGGGTGCAAAAATTCTGACAAAGGTCTTACCCAAAGAAGCATTCGAACGGCATCGACTAGCTCTTAGATTTCATTCAACTCACTTTACTGTAAATAGTGTGGATGTGGAACCCCCTATTCCTAAGGTATGATGTGTTTTTCCATAATATGTTGATCTATGTTCTTTACCCTATTCCAGACCACAAAAAATTAACATTTGGGTTCTTTTAAAAAGGTGTAGAAATTTTTCTAGAAAAGGGATAAAATATCTTAATCAAGACAAGGGGAGAAGCTGATAGGGGGAGCAATGAAGTAGGGGAGCTTTAAATCTAAAAATTCCAGAGTTGATCGATCAAATATTATATATCACGACAGCTAAGTTTTATGATGAATGTATAATATTGGTTATGTGATGAAAGTAGAAGAGTGGTTTTGGAATGAAATGAAGTGTTTCATTGATGAAGTTTTCATTATACTATTGTTTCTCACACCAAGCATAGATCATGTGGTCTTAGAGTGTGTGCTGATTTAATCTATAATCACTATTCTAATTTTAAGAATAAAATTTTAGGAATATGATGGTAGAATCATTAATGTGGTATCAAAATTTGAAGAGTTGTCAACAAACCCAAAGGGGAAGATTGTTAGCCAAAAATCCCTCATGATGGTGCTTTTGGGTTGATTATGTATGTTGAAAAGGTGTGAAGTTTTTGATAAAGGATAGTTATCAAAGAAAGCATGAAGAGATAGTGTGGAACTCATAGTTGACTTTGTAACTCGTGATGAGTCACAAAAATCATTGGAAGACAACAACATTGAAAATCATAAAATTGCACGTGATTGACTTTTAATCTAAGGAAAAGCATGAGTGTTGAACTGATCTTGAAATGTGATCATAAGTATTTATAAACTGAATTAGGGTTATATTAATTGTTAATATATATAATTTTCATGAGCTTTATGATTCATAAACACCATTTTAGTGCATTTTACACTTCAAACATCATTTCACATTATGATTGTAAGTTCTTCTTATAATGAACTATTTCATGGTACATTTTTTAACACCATTTAAATTACCCAATGATATTGATTTCATTTTCATATTTAATTTTCAGTTTTTCATTATATTGGGAACAATTCATAATTTTTGAGTACTTGAGGATTCCTATTTGAAGACCACCAAAGTTGGCCTTGAACAAACAACATTCTGGGTGAAGTGAACTAGAAAGCAGCCAAATAAAACTATTTTATCAGAAAAGATCCAAGCTCAATAATTCTGAAAATTGAACTAAACATATAGGACAACATGGGGAACATTTATTCCAATAGTGAAATGATATAATTATGAGTGTTAAAGGGAGTTCCATGCGACCCAAGATGGAGATAAAATTATGGGCTAGATTCTGCAGCTCGGAAAAATATCCCACCAATTTAATCAAATCTCGACAACCAAAAATTCATTTGGACAGAAATTTTACAGATAGCTAGAAGACATCCGAAGATTTATTTTTTTATTCTATGACCCACTCCAATTCAACCATCTATAAGGCCATCTAGGCGCCTCTATTTAGTGGATGAAAGCTAGCTTCAACTTCGAGTCAAGGGTGGAAAAGTCCCCTCTTCCTTACTTTCCACCACCCTAGGCCTACCATACTCAAGTGGTATCATTTGTATTGTTGGGATCTCGACCCAATCCTCTTGAAATGAATATTTAAGGTAGTATTGGTGTAGGATTTTAGGATATTTTGTGCTTTGTTTCATTGTAGTGTTATGTTTCTACTTTGTGTTTGTAATCACATTTCTTTCTCATGTAAGTTGTTCAATTCACCTTAGTTTCTTAATAAAAGTTTTTCATTTACTATTATTTAATGTTTTATCCATATAATTTTGATATTGTTTCCTAAAGGTGTGAATTTATTCACACCATACCTTGTAAAATTTATCAGACAATGGTGGATTGATCGTTTTTTTTTACTTCTTCAATTCCACCCTCGTAAGTCTACTTTATGCTTCCATTGAGAATATGTCATCAATGGAGGGATAAAACTTTTGTGGGTTGATCTAAGGGAGTATTTTATCTTGGGTAAATTTTGGCAAGACCAAAATTTGGCTCTGTTTCTGGGGACTTGGGTAAGTTACCATAAACACTAGCATCTTTTTCTCACCCCACATTCTTTATTCTCACCCCCATCTCTCTTATTTTTACCATTTTCTGTTTTTGTGTGTCTTGAGAATCTAAAATACAACTTTTAGTATTCTCCAATGGAGTATCTTCCAAATTACCATATAAAAATACCATGATAGAATCAAATGGAAAATTGGTATTGGGAAGACCCTAAATTAATAAATTTCTTTGATTAACCCTTGATTAATTATCACACACCTGGTGACATGTACAATCATTGGGATGATGAATATTCGAAGGATAAATTTTCATCCCTCTCAAGGATGTTTGAAGAGATAAATATTAGGAAATTACATGATGTACAAGCTTCTATCCAACCTAATCCCCAAAAACTTCTAGAAAATTTGTATGAACAAATGGATAAAATAAATTTTGAAGTTTTTTCATTGAGATTAGAACTACAAAGCATTGAAAAGTGTGAGGAACCCAACCCTACACTGACTATCCCTTCCATAAATTTATGTAATGTTTCTTGTTTCCCAAAAACCCCACATGAATATTCTGAAGAAACCATCATTGGATTTGGGATATATTAAGAGGATCAAGGAATTGTTGAAGGGTCTTTAAATTAGGAGGAAATTGTTTTTTTGGATTCAAAAGAGAAGAATTTGACATCATGGATTGAGTCTCCTAAGTATAACTCCATTGATGATTTTTCATAAACACTAATCACTGAACCACTGAGAGAAACCACAAACATTGAGTCCATACCAATTCCTAACACTGATCTTTCCATTTTTTTGGTTGAATCTTCTATTCAAAAGGAATAAATTCTTGTGAGAAATTTGGAAAATGAAACTAAGTTGGATTCAAAATTTAAAATAGTGTCTGAATTTCTTATCCAAAGAGAGCTCAAAATTATTGTCCTTGCTTCCCCACTCATGTATCCCTTAATTGGGTATAATCATGACCTTTAAATTGTAATTCATTCTTATCTTGAAACCAAAAAAGTTGTAATGATCATTGATGTCTTTGGCAATACTACAGTGGAAACAGGATCAACCATTTCTAACATTTCGTGGATTTTCCCATTCATTGTAGAATATAGGTTTGTAAATGAAAAAAATTATAAACAAATAATAAATCTCAATATAGTATAAGTGGATAAATATGGGGTCCTTAAAATGTTGAAATTCAGTATTGGGTAAGTTAGGGGGTTCATGTCGAGCTACCAACATTAAATAAAAATGTTGAATGGGAGGCAACCTGTGGTTTTCTTGTTTCCAATATTTGTGAATAATATTTATTTTAAAATAGTATTAATGAATCATAATTTTATTTAAAAAAATTACTTAATCAATCAACTCTAAATATGATAGAACCTTATATTGTTGACATGCTCTTCTATTATGAGTATGGATGGGTATGAAAGGGGAGCATTGTATCCATCTGTGTCACATGGTGTGATCCATGAGTAATACCTTACCTGGAAATTTAAAAATAATACAACGTATCATAAGTTTATTTTATGTTATTTTTATGTGTTTTTAGGTTAAACGGAAAATAAAAAAAATAAAATTCAAAAAAATTAAAAGGAAATGTCGTCGGTCATGGGGCAAACCCAGTCACAACCGGCGAAGCTGTAGAGACTTGAACTCAAGACCGAAGGAAGATAGGGGCACGCTCTTCCCAAAGACCTATGACTTATAGTGCTTCCTTCTTCTATAATTTTTGTATATATACTTATATTTTACTTTTTTATATAAATAGATTTAGATATATATATATATATTTTGTTTTTTTTTGTTTTTTTCCCTTGTTACACTATAGAACTCTACAAGTGAATGAATATCAAAGGATTAAATTATAGTAGCATGAACATCAACTTCAACCACTAGGTGAACTAATTACATGTTTCTCATTTTTAATATCCTCTTTGAACTCTTATCCTCCAACCCCTTTTAAGTTTTACCTTCTTTAAACACTGGGAACAGTGTTATTCTAAGTTGGGCGGTGAAAAGAAACAAAGAAATCCTTGTGAAATAAAAAATGTGTGTAAATGGAAGGAAAAACTTCCTTTAAATTTGAACATGATAATAAACATTGAAAACTTTGAAACTTAATTTCAAATAATTTATAATGCCCGGATTCTAATTTTAATCCATGTATAATTTCGTGAGCATATATTTCTGGAAAGTGTGGTTGTCTAATGTGATATTTTATCATTTATATTTTCATCCAAAAAAATTCAAAACGCACATCCTTTGGATAGTGGGGTATTATTTTTAGTTCATGGGGTCCCCCAAATAAATATCATAGGTTTGGTGATCATTTTAGATTAAATATGAGTATCCAGAAAATAAATAAATTTGTGCGTAGAGCAATGAAATGAAGTAATGCATGGCTTTAGTCACTTGAGGATCATGACTCCATAGTTTTCTAGCCCATATTTATTAATTTTATCTCTATTTGTGGTAATTTTACTTTGTCTTTTACTGAGTTAACTCAAGATGATTCCTGAGTATGTGGGTTTCACTTGGTGCCCTAAGGTCATCGAGCCTAGGAGTCATCGGCAAAGTCTCACTACATGGGTTGACTCTTTTGAGTGATATTTCAATTACTATGGAAATATTTCAAAAAAATTGAATACCCATATTAATAATGAAATGTGATTCCACCTAGAGCTTCCATCATTTCCCCCCTTGAATAAAGATGAACCCTCATGTCTATTGTGATACACAACACGTCATCATGCTTAATTGATATTGGATGAAATATGGTAATGATTTTGAAAAAAGGAATGGACTTGGGATTGGGATATTCTTATGAAACTATCTTGTATTAAAATATTTTTATGGGTTTCATAATTGTTTGTCATAAGTGTTTTTGGTGATCAGTGTGTATTAAAATGTTTTTGGAAAAGGGAATTCAAATTTCATTTTTTTGAGATATATTTTGCTTGAGAATAGAAAAACTCAAGTTAGGGGTGTGATTATCCACTGAATAAGGATTATATTCAATGTTAATATATATAATTTTCATGATATTTATTATTTATAAACACAATTTTAGTGCATTTTACACTTCGAACATCTTTTCACATTATGATTGTAAGTTCTTCTTAAAATCCACTATTACATTGTACAATTTTTAACATCATTTAAAGTAACCCATGATCTTTATTTTATTTTCATATTTAACTTTCAGGTTTCTCATTACATTGGTAATAATTAATACTTTTGGAGTACTTAAATATTCATATGGGAAGACCACCAAAGTTTTCCTTGAACAAACAACATTCTAGGTGAAGTGAACTGAACAACAACCCAATAAAACTACTGTATCGGACAATATCCAAGACCAATAATTCTGAAAATTGAAATTAATATATAGGAAATCATGGGGAACATTTATTCAAATAGTTACAGGAGCTAATTCTAAGTTTTAAAGAAATTTCCATGCGTCCCAAGTTGGATATAAAATTATGGGCCAGATTCTGTTACCCATAAAAACATCCCACCAATTTAATCAAATCTCTACAAACAAAAATACCTTTGGGATTAAATTTTACAGAGATCTAGGATAAATCATGAGCTTAATGTTTTTATTCTATGATCCACTCCAATTCATCCATATAGAATGTCATCTAGGTGCCTCTGTTCAGTGGATGCAAGCTGGATGCAACTTCGGGTCAAGGGTGTAAAAGTCTCATCTCCCTTACTTTACACCACCCTAGGCCTACCATACTCAAGTGGGATACTTTGTACTGTTGGGATATCTAATAAAGCCTCTTTAAATTCCTATTTAAGGTAGTTGTGGTGGAGGAGTTTAGGATCTTTTGTGCTTGGTTTCATTGTAGTGTTATGATGTCGCTTTGTGTTTGTAATCGCATTTCTTTCTCATGTAAGTTGTTCAATTCATCTTAGTTTATTAATAAAAGTTCTTCCTTTCCGGTTATTTTGTTCTTATCCATATCACATTGATACCGTTCTCTCATGGTGTGAATTTATTCACACCATACCTTGTGAAATTTATCACACAACAGTGGAGTGATCGTTATTTTTTTGTTTTTACTTCTTCAATTCCACCCGCGTAAGTATACTTTCTGCTTCCATTGAGAACATGTCATAAATAGAGGGAAAACCCTTTTATGGGTTGATCCAAGGGAGTAGAAAGGGGATTTATTGGATGTTATTTATCACTCCATTAATTTCTAATCACTTCTTTTAATTTAGATTTTTATTTTATGATTTTAAAACTTCTTCATCCTTGTTGAATTTTAAGGTCACACACTTCAAGTGATAATACGAACCTTTACCATAGAGTGATCATAAATATAATACTCTAAGTTTATAGGTGATTAGTATTATGTTGTTTCAGTATTAAACCAGTAAGTGGTGAAGTTTTTTTATCTTCTTATGAACCCATCTCAAATATAAGAAATTGAAATAGTTAAAAAGGAATTCGTCCAATCCACCCCAAGCGATAACCTAGGATTAACTCATTATCTTAATTTGAATTAACTTAATTATCTTAGTGTTTAATTAAACCTATCTAAAATCAACCCCAAAGTCTGCCAATTCATATCGAAAAACAATCCATAGAATGTATGTGTCTATAGGTTACTTCTTTGGTCTCTGAGGATTCAACAACCCAAGCTAAACTACAAACAACCGCTTAACCCTAAAATATTGGGTAAATTTGGGTGAGACCAATGCGTGATGCTCATAGTTGTCATTAGAACTCATGATGGGTCATGAAATGCATTGGAAGAAAATAACATTGAAAATATCATGATTGTGCTTGATTGAATTTGAGCCTCATGGTGAGATCTCGCACAACACACATGATTGTATTTGGATATCATGGAGAGGTCTTGTGTAGCTCTCATGGCTTTATTTGAGATTTCATAGGGGTCTTGTGCAGCACTCATTATTGTCACTTGATCTTATGCCCAGATCTTGCGCAAAGCATAAATAGGACTCGCGCTTGAGCGTGAATGCAGACTGAGGGTTCACGGAGTGCGAATGCTGACAAGCCGGAGGGATTTTGCAAGATTCGGAAGACCTGTCACCAGGGACTCACAAATCATGTTTCATGTATTACAGTGACTGTGAACACCTCTCACATACTCTATTTTTATCCACATTGTATTATCTTTCAAAGTTCATAGATCAAGTGAGTTGGCATAAGTGATATCTAGGATATTTATTCTATTTTTTTATGATGCCTCGTGTGATTAATATGGGTCATATGGAGAGTGTGAAAGAATATCATGATAAATATATTAGTCTATCCATATAGCATTGTAGAGTTGTCTAGAAATACCCAAGGACTTATGTGTAGTGAGGCTGGTCGAGGACTTGTGCAAAGTGTGAATGCGTACTGAGGACTCGCGCAAAGCGTGAATGCCAACTAGGGACTCGTGCAAAGCATAAGCATCAATGATGATTGAGGACTCATGCAAAGTGTGAATGCTAAACAAGGACTCGTGAAAAAGAGTGAATTTTGACTAGGGACCTGCACAAAACATAAGCATGAATGCTAACTGAGGACTCGTACAAAGCACGGGTGTTGAAAGATGACTCGTTTCCATATTTCATGAAAAGCACAAGAAAATCACGCACTCAAATCTTGTGAAGCGTGTGATCCCAATTATGTGGGTGGTTGTCTATGATTTGTGGAATTATGGTGGTGTAGAATCACCTATAAATACCCCTAGACCTATCCTTAATGTAACACCCTGAGATTTTAAGAAAAATATTCTTTTTAATTTTATTGATGTCTTGTGTTGTAAGTTACAACAAAGGAGTCTTGCACAACACGCAACCCTAACTTGGCTGCATTACACGCAATCACGACCTTCCTCAATTGCGTGTGTTGTACGCAATACTGAGTTTCACTAAACAACGATATGCTATTAAAATATTATTAAAACTAGCCGTTATGAATAGTAATAACCACTTTTTGAAATTTTGTAAATTTCAACTTTCAAAATTGACTTCATTTTTGGATTCAGAATATCGAAATTATTTTGGGGTGAAATTTTGGTATTTTTCTGAAAACTTTCAATTTTTGATGAATAGTGAAAACACTAGGTTACTATTTAAAAACCGACTTTTTATTTAACTAATTATTTATTTTACTTAAATTTATTTTCGGTAAAAATTGACACATAATACCTATATAAGTTCAATGTAATTTATTGGAGTCATTTTATAATAATTTTATATATATAAATATTTTATTGAACTTTTGACCGTCTTTTACCCACCTCCTAGGAGAATTTTCAAATTTACATAAAACATAATTTTTCTGCTTTTGTGAATGGAATTTCAAAAATCTGAGAGACATGGTTGATTTCAGTAAGTAAAATGTGGTTCAATGAGATGAAAATAATTTTGGTTGAATAGTAACTTTTTAATTTTATTTACCACGGTTAAAAGTAAATAGGGTAATTAAGGGTAGAAATGATATTATTATTACCCTAAAACATGTCCTAATTCTATTGGATAAGTGTAATTCGACCGAAAACAACTTTAGGAATAAAATATGACCATTTATGCCCACTTGTATTAGATAAGGACATTTAATATTAATTTATTTAAAGAAGGGTTAAAATAGTTAAAATCAAAGTTTAATGAGTAAATCATTTTTAATATAGGATTATACATAAGATAAATTCAATTATAAATATTAATTAGAAAGATAAAAAGATTTATTACATAATGGTATTTTATTTATAATTTTTAGACATTAAATAATTTAATTTATTTTTGACACAATGATGATGTAGTAATTATCTTATTAATGAAATATTGACATAATTGATGTTATAAATACCCAAATTAATGTAATTTGAGACTTTTTATGGATTCCACTAATTTTATAGGTTAATATGACATGTTAGTATTGATTTAGTTAACTTTTTTAGAACTAATCATTCTGTTATGATTTTCACAAAAATCAATTACCAAATAGTGTCAAAATTGACATAAAATAGTTTTTAAAACAAATATTATATTATTAATTGTTATTTTATTTCTAAAAATATAAGGGTCATCCAAATGACTTATATAAGGTTATATATATTAATAATAAACAACTTGGGGTTCGTTTGGCTTTTTATATTAAGTTTATTAACCTTATAGTGTAAGAAAACAAGAAGACGCGGTAAAAGTAAACTCATTTAACTTAAGGTTAAATCTAAATGATAAGGTTAAAATGGAAACCTAAACTTGTCTAAATTATATTGTATGAGAGTATTTGGACACATTCCCACCTTAGCTTAGAAATAAATCAATTTTGAGCTATTACAAACCTAATATGACTTTATAATAAAATAATATTTTTAGTTTTTCCAAGGTGCCCCTCTCCCCCCTTATAAAAGGGCACCTCCTCTCTCTCTTCCTCACACCACTTTGAGCCTTCAAGCTCGTCCAACCCCTGAAAAATTCTCTTATAAACTTCCCTAGAAACATTCTAGAGGTCATTTTCTTCTTCAAAGACCAATTTTAGTGCCCTAAGAGGAGTTCTCCAAGAGGCGCCTCAAAGAAGAGGTAATGTCTGTTACCGATTCTTTCAACTTTATTTCTTCTTCCACTTCTTATTCTTTAGTTGTTTCATTATGAACTAATAACATCAGTATAAATCATATACTGATATTTTATTATAAGTATGAAACTACCCTATTTCACCATCTATCCATCCTACGGAAAACAAAATCACCACGCGTGCGTACGTACGGAATATCGTCTCCACGCCGTGGTGAAATCTGTTTTTCCACCAACACCTTACATGGATGAGTATAATGGTGTAAATAATAACTATATATGGTTATTATAACATCATACTTATTCTGATATATTATACCATCCACTCAAATTTTATTCAATAATTATGGGAATGATATCATTGCTCGTGCGTACGTACGGACTACCGTCTCGACGACGCGATGAGATTCATTCTCCATGTTAACCATACATGAATGATCATATAGTTTATATAATGAATAATAATGAAATATATAAAATAATAATGCTACTGGATTTATGTATATATATATGTATGTCATCTATTTAGTTTCATTCAATTCAATAAGGAAACAAAAATAGCATTCATGCGTACGTACGGCCTACCGTCTCCATGAACGGTGTATTTCATTCCTTTTATAGATCTATAATATACATATGTATATGATGAATATATATTATATACAAATCATGCTTTACATTTTGGAATTTTGTAAATCAGGATATAATTAATAATATTAAGAACGACAAGTCGAAAAACATACGATAAATGAAATGATTTTACCCAAAATGCTGCTTTAACATGGAATTTACAAAAGAACGGGTAATATAAAGTCATAAGTGAAACATATATGATATCATAACAATTAATATGATTTTTTAATAAGTCAATGACATTATTTAAATCATTATACAGGAGGTTAGGATACGTACGAAGCATATCGGACCTAAGGTAAGGGATAATTTTGCAAATCTCATTTTTATCCGAGATTGTTTATTCGTAAGTATTTACGAGGGTTATTTATATCATTCATGTCCATGTTTTATAAAAGTATTTTCATGTATGTTTAAAGTCCTTTTTACCCATTTTTGACTTTTACTACATGGTATGTAAGGAATCTTTCTTTTGTTTACGTTACGAGGTATTTTTTTGACTTTTCTGGCAAAAGTACGAGAAGAATGTTTTTATTAACTTATACGGAATGAAAGGATTTTTACGGTTTTATAAAGCCTTCTTTTCGTGAAGCTTCCACCAAAATATTTCATGACTATTTTAAATAAAATCCTTTTCTTTTAAAATTGAATGATGTTTTGTGAAAAGAAATTGATTTTGAATAAGAAAGGATATTTTCCTCAAGAATTCATTTCAAATGTCTTATCAAAACCATTTTCCATCTAAGATAAAATTATTTCATATGTGTATGATTCAAGTTTAATGTATCTATGATTTACATGGTTTCAATTTTCTTACCATGAAATGTTCATTTGTTTTATATGGATTATGAAATGATGGGATAATGTTTATGAAACCCATTTTATTCTTTGGGTTATGGTGAATGTTTTAAGTTTATTTTGTGGCATAAGTAAGAATGATTTCAATATGAGATGGGTGGGACCTATATCTCCCTCCAATGCATTGGGTAAAGATTTATATCTCATGAGATAGACATGGCTGGAACGGTAATTTAATCTGGTTCAGTAATACAGGACTGAACGAGGAGTGAACTCGATTCAGAAAGGGACTTTGTCCACTAAGATTGTCTTGGCAGCAATGCCTTGGCTACTATGGAAATCATATCATGTACTTAATGGTTTCCACAATCACATGTTTTATTACCATGCTTTTTTATCATGATTAATGTTTCTTTATGATCTATGCCTTATGTTATTCCATGTTTTATGTCATTTCTTAATATTTTGTTGTTTCAACATTATGTTCATGTTTTTAAGTTCAAATGTTTATGATTTGTTTTATTTTATCCATGCTTTCCCTTACTCAGCATTTGAGCTCACCCTTTATATTTTTTATTTTCCCTAGGATATAAAGAAAGGTTTTAGGTAAGAAAACAAAAGGGGAAGATCTTTATGGGAGATGTTGAAGATCTTTCACCATGATTAGAAGATTACGTTCCGAGTTTCCAAAGACACTAAAATATTACGGTCCTTGTGTGTCTGTTTTTGTTATGTATTTAGTATTCCGCAAAAGTAATGTAATGTCCATGTACGTAAATATTTGGGTCTTTACAATTGGTATCAGAGGAAAGGTTTAGTCAACCTTTGGAAACTAGGATGCGAAAACGTTAGTGAGATCCCTAGAGATATTTCTAAGGTATGTCTAGGGATGTCCCTAAGGATACGTATACGTATAGGATATAGTCCTAGAACTATGGTAACGATCTTAGAATTTAACCTAAGATGTTAGATATTGAGGGAACTCCCCCTTTACTATGTTGTTTTCCCTAGCATGATTTTTTCCTCTCACACTATTCTTTTTGGGTTTTAGAAAATGGCTAGAAACAGGAAGATTCACGATAATGGAAGATATGACAGACAATGGAATGATATTATTCATGAGCAACTAAATGAAACGGGATTTGGAAGCCCAAACATAATTATTATGCCTAATCAGAAATCTCATAATATGATCAATAATCTCAACTTTGGTAAGTTTCCCGACTCAGATAATAAGAGAAAGATGGAGTTTCGTGATGATCATAGTGGAAAGAAAGTTCAATTTCCCTCATGTAAATCATGTGGGAAGAGGCATCAGGGAGATTGTTTCAAAGGAACTGGAAGTTGATTTGGGTGTAGAAAAGAAGGAAACAAAGCCAGTAAGTGCAAAGGAAAAGGTTCATTTAACACCATGGACAAGGATAATGGTATTGCTACAACATCAACAATGATTATATGTTTTAAATGTGGAATGTATGGGAATTATGCAAACCAATGCCTTAAGGGAAAATCTCATGAAGAGAATCACCATGGTTATATGGGTAGTATTTATGTGGATGATGATGAGGAGACTACAAATAATATATGAGTTGAAAGAAGTGTTGAAGCTCAGTCAGTTGTTTTAGAAGGTAGTGGAATGATTGTATGTTTATCGAGAGTTATGTTGTATAGTTAATGGTACTATGGGATAAAGAATAATCTAAGGATTGTTACACTATTTTTTCTTAAAGTATTTGAAAGTATATATTGAATGGTACCAGTAACCATGGAAGGTTATTCAGATATTTTTGGAAACTAGATGATATGCGCATAATGAAGGAATAAGAAGATAATGAGATGTTTGATTGTATTCATGAGCTCATGATTGATATAAGGACCAAGTGTTATCATGGTTTGAGTATATAGAATTTTGAGGATTTTGGTATGTGGAAAGTGTTAACTTTTAACTACATTCATGTTTTTACTAAGGTTCAATGGGTATTCATTTTTCAATAGAATACATGATTAAGGCCTTCGAATGTTTGGAATGTGACCAACAAGACATATCTTATGATATATGGGGATCAACGATGGTATTAACATGCTTGTTATATGAAATCTCTGGTAATCTTTTTCACTATATTATGAGAGTGGACTGCAGTATTATGGATAAGCCTAAAGATTGGAATAGATTATGTTGGACATAAGTTAGTATTGTTTAAGGATAGAATTTTTTTGATATTATTGATGAGATGTTATAGTAATGTAGTTTTAGAAAAAGGACAACCTGTAGGACAGGCGACAACCCATCATGTCGGACAAGGCTGTGGGAATCGAACCCACAAACGAAGTGCGACTGGCCTTTATCGCCTACCACTGGCCTACAGGAAGTCCCTGGTTAGTAGAAACTAGTTTTATTTTATTAATCAGTATGATATATGAAGTATAAGTTCATTTTTGGAACCATATACGATTAATCTAACCATAACATGGACTTATAACTTTTGCTAACCTTTTGTTTGAAACAGTTGGAATGACCCACCATTCTATCACATGATCTCCTAACACATCACGAATAACAAATTCAACTTCATTTCTTTAAGGGATGATGTGGAAATTGTTCAATTCACGAAAAACAGTGAGATTGTACCAAAATCTTGTAAGTATTTCTTTTAATTCATCAACTTTAGGGAAATGATCTTGAAAACCAAAAATGTTGTCCTAGTTCCCTTATATCTAATGAATCAGATGGTACCTTAGATCATCACAAGTCTATAGCTTTGTGATTGTTGGATTTTTCATATCCATGTTCTCTACCACTCTCCATCAGAACATGATGGTTAGGTTTCTCTTCCATATCCATATTTTCACCTATGTTCTCCTATGTGGAAACCCAGTGATTAGTTAATTTGGGTAACCGTTATGTTTCATACTTTAGTTTTTAAATATTGGTTTTGGTATTCCTTTTTACGATGTGGGTTTCTATTAAAGAAACTTTCGAGTAGTAAACCATTTATAACACCAATGAATTTCGAGGGAGAAATTCATTTTTAAGGGGGGTGAATGTAACACCCCGAGATTTTATGAAAAATATTCTTTTTAATTTTATTGATATATTGTGTTGTACGTTACAAAAAAGGATTCTTTCACAACACGCAACCCTAACTTGGCTGCATTATACACAATCGCGACCTTCCTCGATAGCGTGTGTTGTACGCAATACCGAGTTTCACTAAACAACGATATGCTATTAAAATATTATTAAAACTAGTCGTTTTGAATAGTAATAACAACTTTTTGAAATTTTGTAAATTTCATCTTTCAAAATGGACTTCATTTTTGGATTCGGAATATCGAAATTAGTCTAGGGTGAAATTTTGGTATTTTTCTGAAAACTTTCAATTTTTGATGAATAGTGAAAACACTGGGTTACTATTAAAAAACCGACTTTTTATTTAAATAATTATTTATTTTACTTAACTTTATTAAGGTTAAAATTGACACATAATACCTATATAAGTTCGATGTAATTCATTGGAGTCATTTTATAATAATTTTAGATATATAAATATTTTATTGAACTTTTGACCGTCTTTTACCCACCTCCTAGGATAATTTGCAAATTTACATAAAACTTAATTTTACTGCTTTTGTGAATGGAATTTCAAAAATCTGAGAGACACGGTTGATGTCAGTAAGTAAATTGTGGTTCAATGAGATGAAAATAATTTTTGGTGAATAGTAACTTTTTACTTTTATTTACCACGGTTAAAAGTAAATAGGGTAATTAAGGGTAAACATGATATTATTATTACCCAAACACATGTCCTAATTCTACTGGATAAGGGTAATTCTAACATAAACAACCTTAGGAATAAAATATGACCATTTAGGCCCACTTGGATTAGATTAGAACATTTGATATTAATTTATTTAAAGATGGGTTAAAATAGTTAAAATCAAAGTTTAATAAGTAAATCATTTTTAATATAGGGTTATACATAAGATAGATTCGACTATAAGTATTCATTAGAAAGATAAAACTATTTCCTACATAATGGTATTTTATTTATAATTTTTAGACATTAAATAGTTTATTTTATTTTTGACACAATGATGATGTAATAATTATCTTATTAATGAAATATTTACATAATTGATGTTATAAATACCAAAATAAATGTAATTTGAGACTTTTTATGGATTATAATAATTTTATAGGTTAATATGACATGTTAGTATTAATTTAGTTAACGTTTTTCGAACAAATCATTTTGTTATGATTTTCACAAAAATCAATTACTAAATAGTGTCAAAATTGACATAAAATAGTTTTTAAAACAAATATTATGTTATTAATTGTTATTTTATTCCTAAAAATATATGGTTAGTCCAAATGATTTATATAAGGTTATATATATTAATAATAAACAACTTGGGGTTCTTTTGGCTTGTTATAGTAAGTTTATTAACCTTATAGTGTAAGAAAACAAGAAGACACGGTAAAAGTAAAATTATTTAACTTAAGGTTAAATCTAAATAATAAGGTTAAAATAGAAACATAAACTTTTCTAAATTCTATTGGATGAGAGGATTTAGACCCATACCCACCTTATCTTCTAAATAAATCAATTTGGAGCTATTAAAAACCGAATATGACTTTATAATAAAATAATATTTTTAGTTTTTCCAAAGGTTCCCCTCTCCGCCCTTATAAAAGGGCACCTCCTCCCTCTCTTCCTCACACCACTTTGAGCCTTCAAGCTCGGCCAAACCCTACCAAATTCTCTTATAAACTTCCCTAGAAACATCCTAGAGGTCATGGTCTTCTTCAAAGACCAATTTTAGTGCCCTAAGAGGAGTTCTCAAAGAGGCGCTTCAAAGAAGAGGTAATGTCAGTTACCGATTCTTTCAACTTTATTTCTCCTTCCACTTCTGATTCTTTAGTTGTTTCATTATGAAGTAACAAAATAATTATAAATAATATACTGATATGTTATTATAAGTATGAAACTACCCTATTTCACCATCTATCCATCCTACGGAAAACGAAATCACCACGCGTGCGTACGTACGGAATATCATCTCCACACCGTGGTGAAATCTGTTTTTCCACCAACACCTTACATGGATGGGTATAATGGTGTAAAGAATAAATATATATGGTTATTATAACATAATACTAATTCTTATATATTATACCATCCACTCTAATTTTATTTAATAATTATGGGAACGATATCGTCGCTCGTGCGTACGTACGGACTACCGTCTCCACGACGCGATGAGATTCATTCTCCATGTTAACCATACATGAATGATCATATAGTTTATATAATGAATAATAATTAAATATATAAAATAATAATTCTACTTGATTTATGTATATATATATTTACTTCATCTATTTAGTTTCATTCAATTCAATAAGGAAACGAAAACAGTGTTCATGCGTACGTACGACCTACCGTCTCCATGAACGGTGTATTTCATTCCTTTTATCGATCTATAATATACATATGTATATGATGAATATATATTATATATAAATCAATTTTTACATTATGTAATTATGTAAATCAGGATATAAGTAATAATATCAATAACGACATGTCGAAACACATACGATTAATGAAATGATTTTACCTAAAATGCTGCTTTAACATGGAATTTACAAAAGAACGGGTAATATAAAGTCATAAGTGAAACATATATGATATCATAACAATTAATATGATTCTGTAATAAGTCAATGACATTATTTAAATCGTTATACAGGAGGTTCGGATACGTACGAAGCATATCGGACCAAAGGTAAGAGATAATTTTGTAAATCTCATTTTTATCCGGGATTGCTTATTCGTAAGTATTTACTGGGGTTATTTATATCATCAATGTCCATGTTTTATAAAATTGTTTTCATGTATGTTTAAAGTCCTTTTTACCCATTTTTAATTTTACTACATGGTATGTAAGAAATCTTTCTTTTGTTTATGTTACGAGGTACTTTTTTGACTTTTCTGGCAAAAGTACGAGAAGAATGATTTTTTAACTTATACCACATGAATGGATTTTTACGGTTTTATAAAGCCTTATTTTTGTGAAGCTTCCTCCAATATATATCATGACTATTTTCAATAAAATCCTTTTGTTTTAAAATTGAATGACGTTTTGTGAAAAGAAATTGTTTTTGAAGAAGAAAGGATATTTTCCTCAAGAATTCATTTCAAATGTTTTATCAAAACCATTTTCCATCTAAGATGAAATAATTTCATATGTGTACGATTCAAGTTTAATGTCTCTATGATTTACATGGTTTCAATTTTCTTACAATGAAATGTCCATTTGTTTTATATGGATTATGAAATGATCAGATGATGTTTATGAAACCCATTTTATTCTTTGGGTTATGGTGAATGTTTTAAGTTTATTTTGTGGCACAAGTTTGAATGATTTAAATATGAAATGGGTGGGACCTATATCTCCCTCCAATGCATTGGGTAAGGATTTATATCTCATGATATAGACATGGTTGGAATGGTAAGTTAATCTGATTCAGTAATACAGGACTGGAATGAGGAGTGAACTTGATTCAGAAAGGGACTTTGTCCACTAAGATGGTCTTGGCAGCAATTCCGTGACTACTATGGAAATCATATCATGTGATTAATGGTTTCCACAATGACATGTTTTATTCCCATGCTATTTTATCATGATTAATGATTCTTTATGATCTATGCCTTATGTTCTTCCATGTTTTATGTCATTGCTCAAGATTTTGTTGTTTAAACATTATGTCCATGTTTTTAAGTTCAAATGTTTATGATTTGTTTTATTTTATCCATGCTTACCCTTAATGAGAATTTGAGCTCACCCTTTATATGTTTTCTTTTCCCCAGGATATAAAGAAAGGTTTTAGGTAAGAAAACAAAAGGGGAAGATCTTTATGGGAGATGTTGAAGATCTTTCACCACGATTAGAAGATTACGTTATGAGTTTCCAAAGACACTAAACTATTACGGTCCTTGTGTGTCTGTTTTTTGTTATGTATTATGTATTCCGCAAAAGTAATGTAATGTCCATGTACGTCAAGATTTGGGTCTTTACACTTAAATATTGAAGAACTTATGCTTAAAAGATTGATCTGAATCATCATCCAGGAAGAGACTCACAGTGAGATATCACGATACAGGTTTGCATGGAAGGAGTATATTTGATTGACATGATGTAAGTATTGTGCATAATCTAAACAAGGTCTTTCGCAAAGAGTGGAATCAAACTCACAAAATAGGACTTGTGACAGCAAACTCATGGAAGATACTTGCGTAGAGTGGGACTCACGAAAAGGCATCGGGGGCTCACACAAGCTGCCAATGGTTCACACAAAGGTTGTAGGGGTTTTCACATGGTGTCAGGGGTTCTCAAAAGATTCCAGATGTTCACAAAAAGCACCAGGGGTTCATGCAAGGTACTAGGGGTTTGAGACATGGGACCAGTGCAAGGTGAGACTCGCGTAAGGTATCGGGGTTCGTGCTAGGGGACTAGAACAAGGTGAGACTTGTACAAGGTATCAGGGGTTCACACCATGATCTTGCATAAGCCGTTATGCACTGGGTTCTCACATAGGGGTATCACACTAGAATATTGTGCATGGATATAAGCCCTTACATTACCCTATGAATAGTATAATTTTCACATCTAAATTCTAAAGGAGAAGAATAAGACTGGGGATCTGTACCATTTGACAATACATGCATAAGGAGGTTATTCACTACTACTTCAAAGTGGTGAAAGGAATACTTGGAATCACTTAAAGATCATTCCAAAACGGAGGTAATTACTTTGTATAAAGTAAATATAAGTCTATTCCAGTTTTTTTTTGGAAAGTGGAAGTGTTGAATCCAAGTTTTTTCACATAAGTGAAGGAGAAACCCATAAAGAGCTTCAACAGAGTATATGCCTATAGTTGATGATTCATTCATTATAAATAATTATGGGACCTACAAGTCCATAAAATATGTGTGGTACCTTTCCAGAGTAGTGGGGAAAGGAAGAGGAATATGGTGATCCTTTCCACTAGTAGTGATCTGGAGAAAGAGACATATAGACTGACCCTTGGGAAATTAGTGAACTTACCCTAAATATTGTAAAGGCTGTGAGCCTGGGTATATAAGTGATCTTGCCCAAACATCAATATTTACAATGAGATTTATTGAATTTGGTACAGTCAGAACATTTTTGTTTTATGCTTCTTAGAAGTAGCCTGGTGAGGGTGAACCAA
Organism: Viscum album; assembly: GCA_963277665.1. Taxonomy (NCBI): domain Eukaryota; kingdom Viridiplantae; phylum Streptophyta; class Magnoliopsida; order Santalales; family Viscaceae; genus Viscum; species Viscum album. Next base: position 1,657,839,675 of record OY728128.1, read on the forward strand.
GTAAAAATCTCTATGTTTGTGTTCTTGCTTTATTGTTTCACTTTTAGTGCATTATCAACAGATAAAATTGGAAAGAATATGATCAATATATTCACTAAAGAGAAAACAAAGTGACCCTTATAATAAATAGTTCAAGATCTAATGGGGAAGGAAGAATTTTAAAAAAAAATATCCATACCCTGATTCACCCCCCCAGGGTATCTATGCCCCTTTTGGACCTAATAAATTTTATGATTATCTCTTAAAATAAATTTATTTCCTCGATATCTTGTGATACACACAACCTTGATTCTAAATGAACCATAATATAGTATACCTTAATAACCAAGGTACTAAATTGGTATAGTAAATAAGAATAACCACATTTTGAAAACTATGTAAAAAAATTTAGATAAAGAAAATATTTTGATAAATAAGTACTCAATTTTTAGTAAAGTATTTATTTTCTTTTTCCTCAAAAAATGGTTTCATGGATTTTTATGAGAAAATAATAAATGTAATTTTTCAAAATTTTATGAAATTTATTTGAAAAATGAACCTAATATTTGAAATTATCATATCAAAATTATCAATGGGTAAATTTTTTGGATTTTTCTAAAATGATTTCTTTTTAGAGAATTGTGAAAAAATATAGATTTCTAGAATATTGTCATTTATATTCATTATATAAAGTAATTTAAAGTTATAATAATTTTTTTTATGTTGCTTTAAATTTTCTTATTATCCATTTAATTTATAATAATCTAATTAATTCCATTCTATTCATAAATATTCACGATTTTAATACAATTTAATTTTTATGCTTAAAACACATTTTTCTAAAAATTGTTTTCCTTTTAATTTTACTCAGTATTGAAAATAATTTTTTTCTCACTTAGAGATTGAATTTTTAAAATATATAACTTATTTTTAATTAGTAGGTTCATATTTTGAAAAAAAATCTTTTTATTTTTTCATTGTAAATAGTGACCGTGGTAAATATTTGGCACCTTGTTAATGGTAAAATAGGTAAAATAGGGTTAAAACCATGAGATAAGATCTTAAAATCAACCCAAAACATACCTTTATTTCATTTTATGCAATAAATTTGACCATACACTCCCCCATATATGGAATTTTATTTCCATTTTCTCTTGGTAAAAAAAATTATATTATTTTATGTAAAGAAAATTTGAAAATTCCACCCACTTGAATTTAATATCACTATATTTTTATATAAGGATGAAATGAAGATAAGATCATATATAAATTTTTATTTGAAAGAAAAATTATTTTTTTGTCATTTAATTTAATTTATAATTTTTAATGATGAAATAATTACCTTAAATGTTTTCACAATGTTGTCACAATGCTTGTGAAAACTAAAAAAAACATTGTAAATATATTTAAAAATGCTAAAAGTGACATTTTTTGGGTGATTTATAGTGACCCATGAATTTAATAGAATAATATAACATATTATAGATATTTTAATGTTATATATTCTAATTATTGTTTTCATGTTATTTTAAAATACAAATTATATAAATAGTTCTTAAAATGAAATTAATTGTATTTTATGATAAGAATATTTTATTAAATTATTTTTATAATAATAAAAACATGAAATAGGGAAATTTGGATAAAATTTGTCTACTGCTTCATCCCCTGGTCATTTATGAGGAATTTTTTAACTTATAAGTAAAATTATAACCCTTCAAGATTGAAAAGGTTGCAATCACTTTTAAGGTTAAAATCTGTTAACGAAGGGGTTAAACCAAATGATAAAATGACACAAAAAAGTATGAATTTCATTGGATAATGTTATTTTAATATTATCCACATTTTTATGAAATATCTAGCCATTTTAATCCATTTTACCTGAGAATGACTTAATTTTTTTATTTTTTTGTAATTCAGCGTCTGTCCTTTCTCTCCTTTACAAAAGGACACACCTTATCTCATTTCATTACACCACGGTGATCTATATATCTTGACCACACCCTACCCAGTTATATTATAAACATCACTTTCAATAAATTATATCTTCTTTTACTATTTAAATACCATTCCAAACATCATTAAGAGGGGATCAAAATGAGTCATGCCGAAGAAGAGATAATTATCTTACCCAGTATCTTTAAATTTATTTATTATTCTACTCCTATAAAAATATTTAATTCCTAATAAAATAATAAATTAATTGTATTAAACATACTAAAATGTTTTAATTATAATTTCACCTCTAATATCAACCCTCAATTCCATCAAATGAGTAGTGTAAGTATCACTCGTGCTTATGTGTGGACTATCGCCACAACGTAGCGATACAATTCATTTTTTATCACCATATTTCATGGATGTATATTATGATGGGATTAATTATTATAAATTATATTTATAAAAAAAATTGATTATGAAATTATATTTATCTTCTTACCTTTCAATCTATTGGAAAATTATAACATTGCTTGTGCGTACATGTGGACTACCAACTCTACGAAGTGATGTGAGCTTTGCATTTCTATTTTACTTGGTCAGAAATAAAGATAGTTAAAATGAATATAATATATGTATATATATGATTATTAATTATTTATTAAAAATGAATTATTATTTTCCTTTCTTTCATTTCATCTATTGAAAAGAGAAAATTGTGTTCTTGCATACATATAGCATGTCGTCTCAATGAACGGTCTAACTTATTTTTCACTTTCCATTACTTATGGATGAATATATATATATATAGTGAATATATATTATATTTATATAATGATTAAAATTATTGTGGTGATGTAAATATGATCAATATAGAAGGACCAAACCAACTGAAATGAAATTTTCATGAAAAACGAAATAGTTCAAACTCAGAAATGAATATTTTGATAAGATATTGTTAAAAAATGGGCATTGAAATATTATAAGTGAATAATATATTATATTATAATTATTTAAATTATTATTTAATATAATTATAATTAATTTTAATTTATTATACATGGGTGTAGTTCTCTTTCAAATTAATTTAAAATTGAGGTGAGGGATTTTTATCTTACATCTAACTTTATAATACACATACCATATTCACCACATATTTCATTTAGGTGAGGTATAAACTACCCATTAATTTCTTTTATAATTATTTGAATGATAATTATGGGTATTTACATATCCATATAATTTTTTATATTTCTTGAGGTTTTGAATCAAATTTTACTAGAGTTGAATGGCATTTATGTTTCAATATCATTTCAATCATGATTGTTTATCCTTGGATTTCCATTGAATGAAATTAAATGAAAATTTCTAGATAAATAAATTTAATTTTATCATACTCTATTAATTTCATAATAATACATGTTTTCCATTCATTTTCTTAAATTTATTTACTCATGATACCAAATGACTGTTTTTAAGGAAAATTTACATGATTTATATCTTCGATTGAAAATACATTTTATTCTATATCTATGTTTTCTAAAAATGTTTTCAAAAACTATTTTATATTTTTTTATGATTTTTTAAAGAAAATTTTACCCATTATTTTATTTTTACAAAATGGTTTAAAATAAATATTCTAATAATTTTCTAAATGAGGTAATTTTTGACTTTTTACTGAAAATGTGAAAGGAGTCATTATTTTAAAATACAAGACATGAATAGAATTTAACACTCTCATGATTTCTCAATGAATTAAAATTTCATTTAAATTTTTCTAAGTCTTTCTTCAAATTAAATCATTTTCTTAATCTTTTGTAAATTTATAGATATTTATATGTGATTAGAAAATATAAATCATATTGTTCTCATGAAATATTCTAGTGATCTTTTAGAGAAATATTTCATCTACAATAACATCCTTGATGTTACATAGGATTTATTGAGGATATAAACTAATGATACCTTCATTACTATTTCTATGGATGGTTTATATTTATGACTATTAAATATCTATGAATCCCATTTTCTTTTCCATAGGTTAAGTTATAAAGAATTTTTTTATGATCTTATGGCATACATATGATTAGATTTGTGATTATATAATAGGTGGGACTAGAATTATATATCTCTCTAATTAAATGGGTAATGATTAATGTTTTTTGATATTAAAGGGTGAATAGGAGGTTATTCCAAGCCCAAGAAAGATGGTACATGTGATGTTATCCCATACTTGAAAAAAGAGTATATGCAAGAGGTTATCCCACTCCCAAAGAAGGTAAACTGGTGGTTTTCCCAAGCATAACATGTTATAAATGACATGGTCGGTATCCTTGACATAGTATTTTAATGATAAGGACTATGAAACATTGTTTCCACTCTTTTATGATGGGGTCTTATGATAATTTTATACTCTCATGGATCGTGTTCTATCATTTCTTTACAATTATTGTGTCATGAACTCACGATATTTATGTCATGACTCATGTATATGATCTAAGAATTTTTAGGTATTATTTTAAAATGTTAAACTCATGTTCTCATACCCTTTGTGCTCATTTTATGTTTAAATGTTCATTTATATCTCCCCTTTTTACCCTTTCTTATAATTTAATCTCACCCATTATTATGTTTTATTTTCCCCATGATATGAAGAAATTTTTTAGGTATGATGTGTTTAAGAAGGCTACTAGTTGTGGAGAACTAAGTGGGAGACAATATATAAAGTTTTTTATTCATTTATGTTTCTAAATACACTAAACTTATACAAATCTAGAATGGATCGTGATTTTTTTAATGGAATATTCATCTAATAAGATTTGATATTTATGTATAAAAATTATGGATCGCTATAGAGAGAGGTTAATATATTAATCAAAAACATTGTGTTGTCATTTACATGTGACCTTATTTTCAAATAATAGGAAAAATAGATGTATTAATTAACTAAAACCATGGTCTCCTTGGAACTATATGTTTCCTAAGAAAAATATTCATTATTTAATTTGGTTTCCCCTCATTCAGACATTTCTATTTCCAATAAATGAAAAGGAAGATGTGGAATCGGATCAGAATAATGTGGTGATGATAAGGTTCTCAAAAAATAATTAAATACTTAAAATAATATTCAGATACATAAGAATTATTCTTTAAAAAAATATATCTTTTTTCTTTTGATCATGTGAAATTAATGAGTGTGTCACCCCAATCCTACCGCTAATATGTGAGAGGTTGGTGAATATCACTAAGTAGGCATATCACGCATATATTATTCCTTAGCCTAATGAAATTGTACACATTCATGAATATCTTAATACACACTAGAGTAATATGGAAAGTAAATATATAGAATAATAAATTCATCAAAAACCTCTAATATCCAACAACCGATTACAATAGTACATAGTCAAAGTAATATGAAAAAATATAGTCCTCATAACCAGCATGTAAGTCCAAACTTTCAACAAGAGGAAAATAATATTAGCATGCAACCACCAGTTTGACCATTATACTGCTACTACATCCAACAAGATCCACTAATCACCACCCGCACTTGGACCCCCTAGTTCTCCATCAAAAATCATGTTACCTATATAAGACACAACACATGCAGGCATATCCCATGCATGGGTGAGTATATACATACCTATTAGGATACCCCGAAATAAACAAGAATTAAAAAATAAAAAGGGAGTGTCATCAAAAAACTAAAACCAAGATGATAAAGAAAATGAGAACCCAAGCATCCTCATAGAACGATACAAATCTTAAAATACAGTATCAACTCTCATCCATCCAAAAAAACTTTTCATTCTCAACTTATGATCCAAAAGTATCAAGAAAATTACATGATTATTACCTTAAATGATATCATAGGATCCATATCCCCCTGATGATGGATGAAATAACAACTCTAGTTGAGGATCCTTGTCCCGTGTGATCTCTATAGATGAGGGAAATACCAAATCTATAGATAGAGGATCCATTCCCTATAATGTGTGTTAAATACCAAATCTATTTGATTCTTTACGTAGAGTATCCTAGATTCGTGCTTACATGGGTGAAATACCAACTCCCTAGGGATCTTATCCCCAATAGGTGGAATACTTACCACACCTAGGAATAATGAGGGTTTCAATCTGCATCCGATTGGACTCTTCTTGATTGAGGAGAAGTAAACAACGTGTCCTATGGGTACACGATGTGTTATCCCAAGTTGACCACCTGGTCCTGTTCTATCATCCCATACGACATGTCTCAAACCCAACTAAATGGAATGTAGAATGGTCACATGACATTCCATATCTACATAGGTACTCAACATGTATCCAGTTTTCCTAAGTCGCGTACCTATGAGAATACATGGGGTGTTTCCTAGCACTCATGATGTGTAGGGCCACATGGTCCCCAAGACATGCACTTTTAGTACATGCTGAGATGGATAGGTAGTGGGCACACAACATGTGATACTATTTCGTAGGTCCTTAAAACATTATGCTCTAGATTTAAGAATCCTTGTTTTCAGGCAGTTTCCATTAGATTTATTCATGGAACTAGAAACTTCAAACAGTTCTTTATCTAAAGAGGAACTGCTTTACAAAGGCAGGCTTTCATTAAGTTTTGAACTTTACGATATTTATGAACATGCATTGGTCGAGAGGGTGGGAGGTTGGACTCATCACACCCTTTGGGGGGAATTATTGTCTACTCCGGGACTCTCTTTGAAATTAAAATATTTTCATGAATCCTTATTAATTCACCAAGTATATCATAACTATCCCTTGGAATTTAAAATCACTTATTTAACATGTATTAAATTTTAGAATTATCAGTATGTATTCAAGGTTTTCCATAAATGGTATCCTCTAATATAATGATTAGAGATTCTTTTAATCATCATTTATGATGATACTGGTTTTTAATCCACTCAGTGGGGCACTATGGAATTTATTGTCATCTAGGGAGATGAAGGTTTGTTTTGATCTTGGGATCATGATCATAAAATGAGCTACCTACGTATCCTTGTGAAAGGAATCAGAAATCTCATAGTTTGGTTCCCCTTAATGGGACACATCATACCTTTTAAAGTCACGTGATATGGACCTCTAAGTAGAAGGTGCTTAGTTACAACTTAATGTGGGACTTATGTTAAAAACAGCCCAAGGAACTTGGAAAGGATATGGGTTTTTGGGAAGTATATGGGTTTCCAAGTAAGATTATAACCTCTTTTGAATATGGTTCAAAGAGAAAGGGTTGATTTTAGGGGTTGGGTTTGAACCTTAAGAAGGCTTCCTACGTACCCCATATGGATGGGAAGCAAATCCCACGTAGTTTGATGAATCTCATATGAGAGTATGGTCTCTGAGAGAAATGAGTTTAGTCTTACTTCCTTAAAATGATTCCTTGATGATTTGAGGATTGAATTTGGGGCTTATTTCCTAAAGAGGGTTCCCAAATTTGGGGAAATAGGGTTGGATTATTGAGGAGGATATCCAGTGAGATCGGGCTCCGAAAGATATTCCTATGTATCCTGGTTTGAACAGGAATCAGAGTTCTCGTATTTCTTTCTAGTGTGAAAATGTTGTGATCATGAAAAATCTTTAAGCCCACATGAGTCATGCTCGGTGTGATAAACAAGAGAATGTCAAAGATTCAACAAAGGTATTCACACTTCCAATTTTTTCCTCCATGTTGATGGAAGAGGGCACGTCAACCGTGGAAGAGGGCGGGGTGACAAGACTTCCCTCTGTTCTATTTACATTGGACTAGGGTCCAATGCAAGGAAGAAGGGGTGAAGGTGAGGGGCTTATACCAGGATGGCTGCCCTAAAATTGATCTTGGTAGGAGAGGGAGACTTATCATATTCTTGCGTGGAATGGCAAGTGGGAAGTGTACCTTATCTACTAGAGATCTATGGTTCTAGGTCATCTCTTCACAAAGGGAGAGGTCAGGACCCAAACTCCCCTCCAAACCGGGAACTTTCCAACACTATTCATGGGAAAAAGGCCCATGTTACCTTGGATATAAAAACCCACAAGTATCCCTTGAATCTGAACCCCATTGTGGAAAAAATGTGGGAGACCTCTGACTGTGGACATAAAAACCCAAATAGGAGACACGTTGATGTATCTTACAAAAAGGTTTTGAGATGTTAGGAGTTTTAGGTAGAGGTTTTAACTTAGCCCCTTTCAGATAAGGGAACCATGGGAGGAGATACCCTACCATGAATGGATTTTGAGAACTGTATTTTAAACTGTTCGCGTAGGTACCTCATGCAGGTATGCCGCGTAGGTATCCCATGGTGCTCTATCGCGCAGGTATTTCATGCAGGTGATTTGTGCAGATGGACCACGCAGATATACCACGTAGGTATGAATGGGGACTGAAGAATGTTAAGAACTTCAAAACATGAATATTCCCTTTAATTATCCCTTCTTTTTTAGTTTATAGAACTACCTGATACAATTTGAGAGATCTAGGAAAAATGGATATGTAATGGGATCTTCAGAGAGTCTTTCAAAAAAAATTAATCTGAAAATGGGTATCCCAAGGGTCCTATATATAGGCACATATTTGTCTGGATGAAGAAACTTTAGTCGTGTAGGTATGTCGAGTAGCTCCCCCGTGCAGGTGCTCCGCGTAGAGGCATCCCAAATCTTATCGCGCGTAGTTCAGACGCGTAGCTATTTCGCGAAGCTTGGCCGCATTGCTCTCTCGCGAAGTTGGGCCGCGAAGCTCTCTCGGGAAGCATGGCCTCGTAGCTCACTCTCGAAGATGCTGGATGTTACTACATTGCGTAGATCTTGGGAGTATTTGTTGATGTTTCCTTTGTACTCTTTGAATCTAATTTTAGGGAGTGTCAACAAAATACCCCCCTCAGGATTGGATCCGAAAATATACAAAGAGGGTCAAGTCCTGAGGTGAAAGTCTGGGAAAAAAGATCAGGATGGATTACTGAATAGCACAATTGTGACACGCAAGAATTTCACATAGAAATGTCACGCAGGTATGCTACGTAGCTATGGCGTGCATTCATGATGTGTAGGTCTTCTGTTTCCTATAAATCGGTCTCAACATTTCTCATTTTGTTTTCTTCACTTGCGTTTTCTCCAAAATTTAGAGCTCTCGTTGCGTAGCTCATTCGTTCAGCTGCATCGCGCTGTGCTCTCGCGTAATTCTCTTGAAATTTCATCAAGGTAGGATTATTTACGTGATAGAGCTACAAGAAAAGGACTTCACCGATGGAGTTGCGCAAATATATTTTTTGAAGTACATACGCGACTGACTTTGTCGAAGGACCTTGTCGAAGGACCTACGCGACAAGTGTCCTTTGCCAAATTTCTTACTTTCTTCTTTAGAAATCTGATCTTCAATTTTGGTCATTCTTTTGCAGGAAATAATGACTCATTTGATGACCCATACCAAGGAAGCTAAGGCTCACCAATGTGAAATTATGAGGATCGTCGGGACATATTATTATGACACTGTTGAGAGTACTCTTCCTGGGCTATGGAAGGGTCTAATTTTGTACCAGCGTGACTATCCACAAAGTCCTTACTTACCTCTGTATGGGCATGGGATTTTGCAAGATGCCCATTTTCCATCTATTAAGAAGTACTTTCCAAAGAATTGGTTTCTTCAATATTTCAACTGTAACTACATGAATATTAGTGCAAGGGGGTTCTAATACAAGAAGGAACAGTCCCAATTAGTTGCATCCTTCATCGCAGTGGTTGTACTCTAGATATGAAGGATCATGTTGTAGGGCCAATACCACATTGTTATGATTCCACTTTCTGAGCTTCTTAAACAGATCAATTGAATGGTTGGAAAGGAGATTGGGTCCTTCGTTCTGGAGGGGGTGTGAAACCTGAGTGGATGTGGGCATTCTGGGTACGTTGGACTTGTGCAAAATTCAGAAAATAATTACCAGACATTTAAATTTATGAAGCTGTCTAGATGTGGAAAACTTATGTTTACAAAAATGAACTCATTCCTGAATTACTAAGCTGATGGAGCCCACAAAAAAACTCCTTTCATTTGACGCATGGTGAAGTTGGTATTAGTTTATGTGATGTTTACCAAATAGCTGGAATTCCTATTCCTGGTGAAATGTATGATGAATTCATCCCGCCTACTTCAACATGGGGCGATGTTACTAGAACACCATCGTTGGCCCATGAATTATTTAAAATAGCAAAGAATTTACATAAGGATAAGAAATATATTCATGCTAGAGTGTGGATGAAAGCTTTCTTAGAACCAACAACAGAGAAAGGTCCAACCTGTGGACGTCCTACTGTTTGTCCTTCCGCCGATAACCAAGGCAGGTCAAGCATATATTGGTCCACACTGGAAAGAGGCGATTACAAGCACTGGGATTATAAATTCAAACCTGATATAGATGCAAAATTACGCTTAGCTGCCTTCCTTTATATGTGGATAAGTGTTTATTTGCTTCTAGTCTGTGAATCCAGTGAGGGTGTAAGATTAGGGACTTTCATTATTGTAGCTAAATTGGTATAAGGGAAGTATATTGGGCTAGAAACCCCTGTTTTGGAAAGAATTTACCATCTCCTGGTGCATTTATACAATGGGAAGGCAACATTTAGAATTGGGGGGCCATTTCAAGTGTTGTGGGAATGGATTGCAGCACATTTTTCCATATACTCAGTACTGAACTCAGTCAGAGTTCCAAATGGTTTATTCACCCCGTTTTTACAAAAAGTTTCTGGTATTAAGCCTCTTAACTTAAGACCTAAAAAAGTACTAAAGGTATTGAATGTCTCAGGAGAATTCAACTTCTTTCTTTTTGTTAATCCACCAACTGTAACATTTATTGATGATGGTAAAGAAGATTATAAGCTAATATCTTATATGATGGCATTCAGGGATGGTGTACTATCAACCAGGATTGATGGTGAAATTATCTGTGAGGCTTATGTGCTGTATAGGTTTGCTCATCGGTTCAGGTGTCTTCAACACTCAAGCACCTTTCCACCCACATATGCCAGACATGAGAAACACCCACTGGTAGTGCGACAATTATGTATTCTCATAGCTTTAGAGGTATCCAAATTGTCAATTATATTACCTCCACCAGATGTATCAATCGTATTGGAAGCTGGATACGCCAAAGCTTGGGTTTCTTCATATCCTCAAGGGGCTCTGAAAAAAGGAGTATATCGAGTGGCAGCTACAACAATTGTTTCATGTGGAAATCATGGCAAGAATTCCAAGGCCAAAGTTGATACAGAAATTTCAGAGGTTTCAGAGCCCTCAAAACATATTTATATGAAGTATACCAGGAAGAATAATGCTAAAGAAGCAATACCTCCAATGCCAAGGCGATCCAGTCACCGCCATCAAACAGATATTCCTATTCCACCTGTTGAATTTTCTAAGGAAGAAAGTTCTGAAGAAGCTCTTCAATTGGAAGGTTTCTAACCTCTTCCACAGTCAATCAGGACATGATCAAATTATGTGCAACCTTCGGCCATTCATTACTGGGAGAGTATAACCCGTGATCTTAGAGATGACTGGTCATTTCTTCAACAAGGCATTCGAATGCTAGATGTTGGTGATATCAAGGCACACTCTGACTATAATCTGGATAATAACTTGGCTGAAATATAGAATTATATTTCAGAATTATAGAATTTTATATATGAAACTGATGAAAAAATATCAGCCTCTAAATGAGTATCTCATATGCTGGATTTAGGAGTCCGCAAAGGGGTAATTATTGACTCTGGGGAGGAGTGGGATATTTATGTTAATACTGAGAATGTATTTCCCTTTTTTGTCTCAACTCCGCTTTATCATTTGACATTATTAATCTTGATAAAAATGTATTTTTGAAGCTTGAATGTAGAGAAGGAAGATCTAGACCGATTCTTAAATAGCCTCAGTATAGTCCTGTAGGTTCTCCCATTGGCGCAACGAATAATCCACCCAAGTCACTGGAATTTTCTCCAGGATCAAGAATCATGACTGGGGTAATGGCGATAGATAATCCTCAACCATTACCTTAGGTTTCCCCTACTAAGAGAAGTGTTTCAATCTCTCCTCATGATTTTGAACAGAAACGCAAAAGAGCAATGAGATTGCTTCGAAGCATTCGCCGAAAGAGTAAGTATTTATACAATCTTTAGAGCATAAAACTTTCTCAAGACGTTCTGGTAACCATGTTTTATTCTCTTATAGGATCTATGTCTCTTTCCCCTCTCAAGAAATTAAGATCGGATGCTTCACAACCAGAAAAAGAAGTCCCAGGGGAAACCCAGGTTCTTACTGACGTATCTATACTGTCTAAAGATTCAGTTATACCTTCTCCTAGCTCTGTTGAGAGAGAGGAAGGTCGTGGTAAGATAAAATACATTTACTAGTTATTTTTGTCAAAGGATCCTAAAAGTAATCAATACTGATATTCCTATTGCATTAGAAGAAAGGACTGAAGATCCAGGATAATCTGAGACCAATGCTGAGATTAACCCAAAACCGGAAAGATCTAATACTGGAATACCAATTGAAGAGTTAGTGGAACAAAATGTCAGTGGAGCCCATTTTGGTATCAACCAAAATTTGTTGGATTCCTTAAATGATGAGAATTATGTAACATTTTAGGCCGTATACGCTGGAATGATGGACACCCTTAATCTAAATATTGATATTCTAGGTTCCATTAGGAAGTTTGGAGATTTCCATGAGGAATTGCAAGGAATTAAGTTCCTATTCTTGAATTTTCCATCCATAATTTGTTTTTCAACTTGATTCTTTACATTATAATTTATCTTATGCAGCTTTATCTACAGAAAACGATGCAAAGGATCTTTAGGAACAGGGTGTTCCACTTTACCCTTCTGTTGGGGCTGAAGAAATACTTACAGAGGATCCTTCATTAGGAGACGTTCCAAAGCCTTCAAATGTCATATCTAAACAGATTCAAGGGAATCCCCCCCCTCAAGAAATACCTGCTCAAAACACCGGAGCTGGGAATATAGGGGATGATTCCAATCAAGTATCTGACTTATTTTTGGGTAAATATAGTCAGCCATCTGAGTCATATTTGTTTCCTCCATTCGAAACTAATAATGACCTTGATTTATTATTTAGGGTTATCAGCTCCTATATCAGAGGGTGAAGCTTCTACCGTCCCAAGAGAAGCAGAACGAAACAATTCTTTAAGAAACCTATTTCCAGAGTACATTTTACCTCATGTTAGTGACTCAGATTCAGATTTGGAGATGCAATATGCTCTTGGCATGGCACGTAAGAAGACATGGCGGAAGATCTGAAACATAATTCCTGAAAATCCTTTAGATGAATTATCATTCCATTTTCCAAAACTCCCATCATTATTTTGTGTGTTGGTATTTGGTCGATTCAATTATCAGTCGGTCTACAATTCCATAAAAGAGACTATCCACCGACAGGAACAGGAGTATAAACTGCGACAAGATTTTGAAGAGGCTAAACAACTCGTCAATATTAAGGGATTTCAAGCAGCAGTGGTTGAGTCGGAGGAAAATCATAACAAGAAATCACTCGATATTAGCCAACAAATCAAAGAAACCACGAAGGAGTTATTATCTCTTCAATATCTCTTCAACATCAACTGAATTTTGTTCTTAACAAGCTTGATCAACTGAATCAGACATTAGGAGAAACTCAATTGGAGGGGATAACTACCATTTCAAGTGCTAAGAAAGCACTTAGTCAGGCAGAGGATGCTGGAGTTTCTCAATTATCTCAACTTAAATAGGCAGTTGATATAGCTTATGAATCGCTTCAACAAATGAAAAGTCATGTTAAAAGTTTATTTAAAAACATGATAGAGAGGCTATGGTTTGTGGATGGCCCTCCATTTTCACATAAATGAAAGAAATTTTGTTTCCAATCATATACATGCCTTCATTCATGTTCTTCTTTCATGATTACAACATGAAAGGTAAATGATGATAAGGATTCCATTATGTTAAACAATAATCATTATAATAACAAGAATGTGGTGCTTAAAATTTTCTTATTAAGCCGAGGGATTTAAGTAGAATAATTTGATTATTTCTAGAGTTACATGGATAACCCCACAAATTTTGTATCTTTTGACTTTTCATTGCTCAATATTACCTAAATCAAACAAAAATTTATATTTAGTGAGCTGTGACTCGACTTTTGTTCAGAGCACCCTTTGCGGGTTCTTAGTCTGATGAGTATCAGGTCTTTTATTACTGGCAGTTTAAAGTCATGCATATTGGACTATAAAGTGCTAATATTTAGGGTCGAATAGTTTTGACCGTAAATTTTGAATTGGACCCCAAAAAAACTTTGTGGCTAAGAATTGATTTAACATTCTTTAAATATTTTCAAAGGGAATCTTGGGCCGTGATTTTTTTTATGGATACCAAATATTAAAGCCTGCATCACTATAATGTGTGACTTTTCCAAGAACGAAGTTACCATTACTTGAAAACCCCATTATAGGGGCTACATTATGCAGGGCCCACTAGGGCATATGCTACATAGCCAAAAAGTGGCATCTTTTGACTGAAAGGCCTGTTATGTAGGCAACTTATGAAAGGCCGCCTAAGGGCATGAGCTGCATAGTCAGGAAAAAGAGATCTCAGAAGTTTGACGTTCTATTGCTAAAAGTCAAAGAAAGTTTATGGAGATTCAAATTTTCCAAATCATAGAGTTTGGTTTATGGATAAAGGTACCTAAATATGGAAAGGGTGTTTCTAATCAAGATATCCAAAGAATTAAAGGAATAAGACTTTTACAATGGTCTGACCCAAATGTAAAAGATATAGTGTCTTTAGTTTTAGGTGATACAACTAGGACCAGAAATGGAAACAATATATAACATATGGTCAAGTGATTTCAAGATTATTTCATAGTGTATCGAGCACATGATGAAGGAAATGTGTAAACCATGGTCTTGAAGATTTTCAGATTGTGAGAAAGATAATGGGACAAGTATACTTGAATGACTGTTTTAAAATATAGATTCTTGTATATTGTCATCAAATATTAAAGGGTACAAAGATACTATAACCAAGAATGAAGTTACCATTATTTGAAAAACCTGTTATGGGGGTTGTATTATGTAGGGCCAACTGAGGCACATGCTGCATAGTCAAATAGTGGCATTTTTTGACTGATAGGCTTGTTATGTAGGAAACTTATGCAAGGATGCCTAAGGGCACATGTTGCATAGTCAGGCAAAAGAGCTCTTAGACGTTTAGAAACCCTGTCACCAGAAACCGTAAGGAAGATTATGAAAATCAGAAAATATTCAAGATTAAGAGTATGAAATATGGAATGAGATTTTATGTTCAATGTTTAAGAAAAATATTTAAATCAATATTGACCATGAATTTGATGTCCTTTACATAGATCTGACTCATATGTAAAAAATGGAGACCTTCTTTGTTTCCTTTGAATTAATATGGTAATGTGAAGTTTTAAGTCATGTAGTGAGGACATTATACTATGCGGTTTTGAGTCATGAAGTGAGGACATTGATAACCCAATAATAAATTTAAAACACCCTATTTATATAAATAATCCATTTACCCAATTCCTAAGCCCACGTGAGCTATGCTCGGTGTGAGAAAAAGGAGTAGTAAGGGTTTATTTTATAATATAAAGGCGATCCAAGTGAGAAATAGGGGTGTTAAATTTCCATGTAGTTTAACGTCATGAGGTAAGGATGAGAATGAACCAATATGAAAGAAAAGACACATTGTAACTAGATTAAGGGATAAAACCTAAATGTCATTATGTGTCTTTCTGCAAAAAGAATCAATTCATGCATAATTCTTAAAACATTTCCTATGTATATTTGATTCTCATACAAGAAATAAAGGGTGTTTGTTGTTGTTTTTTATCGCGGATGGGCCCAAAATTGGAGATTTAGGCATCTCTATGTATCTAATTTCAAAAATTAGAATCAAGTCATACGTAGTTCTTTAAACAATCATTCCTCATGTTAATCAGATTTGGCATGAAAAAATGGGGGCTTTTAACACATTCTAAGAGAATGGTAAATCTTAAGACATAAAATGTTATACAGACAAAATCATATATCTTAAGGAAATACTATATATAGATATGATTCATATACAGGAGGAGAAAAGAAAATAAGAAAATTTTGTGATTGTGGATGGGCCCCGAATTGGAGATCCATGTGTCTCTACGTATCTCATTGGAAAATGAGAATCAACCCATATGTAGTTCTTGAAACATAGTCTTTATACAGATCTAACTCTGACATAGGAAAGAGAGGGACTCATGTACTACTAAATAGTAATTATGATGTCAATGATGCTTGCTTATGAAATCTTTTAGTGTTTTATAGAGAAAATGTTAAATGGTTTCATGTAGTTTAATGTCATGTGACAAGGACGACAATGTTATGCACTTTAACGTCATGCATCATGAACGTTTATGGTTATTATGCAGTTTAATGTCTTACAAATAGGACATGGAGACTCTACATTTTTATGACATTCAGCAAGGACATGGTACTATACAATTAAAAGTCTTTCAGTGAGGAATAATTATGCAAAACTATACAAATTATTTCTTCAAAAATATTGCATTGGTTGGGGTTGTGATGAGCTCTCCATCCATTGAGATTAAGGCATATGATCCATTTGAATAAACCTTATGTATGGAATAAGGTCCTTCCCACTTTGGCTCATGTTTTGGAGGTTTTTTTCCTAGTATCATTGGATCTCTAAGGACCAATACCAATTCTCCTTGAAGGAATGAACGAAGATGAAATTTCTTATTAAAAGCTCGCACAATTCTGTTCTGATAGACTTATAGATAATGCAAAGTATGTAATCATTTCTCATCTAATCATTCCAACTCATTAAAACATTTCTTGAGACCTTTCATCTATAGATAATTGATCACATATTGCAACTCTTAGTGAAGGAAATTTCATTTCAATTGGTAAAACCACTTCAGTTCCATATACCAATGAAAAAGGAGTTTCTTGGGTGGAAGTATGGATAGTTGTCTGATAAGCCCATAAAGCATTCAACAGTTTATCAGGACATGATTTCTTATCTTTATCCACCATCTTCTAGAGTATATTTGATAGGGTTTTATTGAAATCATCTATCTGTCCATTGGTTGTCACATGCTAGCGAGATGAATGGTTGGATTTGATATTATATTTCTGATATAACTTTTTTACTTCAGCAGAACAAAAATTGGTACCATTGTCTGTCAAAATAGTATGAGGGATGCCAAATCTGGTGATGATATTATTTTTGACAAAACTAATGATGTTTTTAGCTTCAACATCCTTGAGAGTTATTGTCGCATCCCACTTAGAGAAGAAATCAGTAGCAGTGATAATATACTTAAACTGTTTAGTTTTGGATGGAGGATAAGTCCCTACTACATCCATTCCCCGTATGGTAAATGTCCATGAGTATTTAGATGTATGTAGTAACTCTGGGGTTTGATGAATGAAGTTGGCATGAACTTGACAGAGATGAATTTTTTTTGTGAAGTCTGTAAAATCCTGTGTCATTGAAGGAAAAAAGTATCCAAGCCTTCGAATCTGATCAAAGAGTTTGTGTCCAGATTGATGGGCACCACAAGCTCCTAAAAAACTTCTTTCATGACAGTCGTGGTTTCTTCTCCATCAATACATCTGAAGAGATTCCCATCAAATCCCCTCTTATAAAGGATCTTTCAGTGGTTTGGACCATCATAAAGAGTAAAATTAGTTGATCATCACCGGATCTGCTCTTTCTCATCCCTATTTGGTAGAAGTATCCCATTTTGAAGATATTCGATGATGGATGTTCTCCATCCCGTGGTATGACCATACGGTTAATAAATAGGGAAAATTTCATTGATTTCTTCCATCATGGTTTGAACAAAAGGTGAAACCATGTGGCGATGGGTTATGCTGATAACTGTCTCATCTTGATTTGGATCTTCCAAGGCTGTAGCTACATTAGCTAGTTCATCTGCATGGGCATTTCGTGATCGCAGGACATAGGACAATGTTGGCTCTGAGGAAAATCCAGCCATTAATTCTCTAACGTAATCACACAAAGGTATTAACTATTGTTTTCTGATTAAGTATTCCCCATTGATTTGTTTGATTACCAATTTGGAATCACCTTTTACCTTTAAATGATCCATTCACACCTGAAGGTTCCAAGCCCGCGATGAGAGCTTGATATTCTACCTCATTTTTGGTACCACCTTCTAATAATAGAAAAGAATAAGGCAATACTGCCTTTTATGGGGAAATAAGAACTATTCATAATCTAAACTTGTTGATTTTAGGATTTTCCATTCTCTTCCCTGTTGGACTTCTAGAAGCACCATCAAAATACATTTCCCATGTCTGGGAATTGTCTTGAATAGAGAAGACCACTTCATCAGGAAGTTCAGTATTAAATGATGTATCTTCTATGTATGGATGCTCAGCAAGGAAATCATCCAGGTCTTGACCCTTTATTTCCTTTTGAGGCACAAACTAGATATCAAATTTCTGTAAAATAACCCCCACCGTGTTAGAAATACTGTAAGCATAGGACGACTGAGGATAAATTTGAGTGGGTTATTACAAGATACCAATTGGACCTCATGATGTTGTAGATAATGCCTTAATTCCTGAACTGCAAATATTAATTTCAAACCACGCTTTTCAATACTTGAATACCAAGTTTCCGCATCAAGCATAGTGCGACTGAGATAGTAAAGGCTGTTTTCACTCCCGACATCATTCTTTTGGGTGAGTAAGGCACCTAGTGATTGCTCTAAAGCTGTCACATAGAGAATAAGTGGTCTTCCTTCAACAGGCGGCATTAATACCGGTGGAATCAAGAGATATTTCTTAAGGGTATCAAATGCCTCTTGGAAATCTTCAGTTCATTGGTAGGTAACTCCCTTCTTCATTAATCTGGTGAAGGGTAAACATTTTTCTGCCAAATTAGTGATAAAGCGCTAAACATATACCCTGTTTCCTTGAATTCCTCTTAATTATTTCAAATTTCTAGGAGGTGAAATACCAAGGATTTATTTTTTTTTCTCAAGATCAACTTCAATACCAAGATGGCCTAAAAAACCAAGGAATTTTCCTGAGGTTACCCTGAAAAACATTTCAAGGGGTTCATCTTCAAACTATGTTGCCGAAGTTTATTGAATATGGTTTCCAAATCAGCCAAGTGATTAGAACATTGTCTAGATTTGACCACAAAATCATCCACATAACATTCAACAAATTTCCCAAAGAAGGGTTTAAATATATGATTCATGGAACGTTGATATGTTGCACCTACATTCTTCAAGCCAAATGGAATTACTCGATAGAAAAACACAAATTGAGGGGCTCTGAAGGCTATATATTCTTAATATTCTAGAGCCATTCATATTTGATTATACACAGAATATCCATCCATGAAGGAAAGTTCTTTATAGCCAGTCGTTGCATCAATTAGAAGTTATGTAATCGGGAATGGAAAATCCTCTTTAGGACAATGCCTATTAAGATCTCTAAAGTCAATGAAAACTCTAATTTGTCTATTCTTCTTTTCCACAGGGACAATATTAGCCAACCATTTGGGATATTGAACTTCTCTGATGAATTTAGCCTTGATAATCTTATCAACTTCAGCTTCAATTTTGGAGACATAAGTTGGGTGTGTTCTTCTTGCTGCTTGCTTGAATCCTCGATGTTCTTCTGGAAAACCCAAATGATGAGTGGAAACATCGGGATCAAGTCCCGACATTTCGGTATAATTACAAGCAAATACATCTCTATTTTTCTTTAGAAATGAAGTATACATTTTTTTCTCTTCAAGAGTCATGGATGCACTAATTAAAGTGGGGTGTGAATCTTCTTTTATACCCAGATTTATTTCTCTGAGTTCATCGATAGTGGTAGAGATAACCTCCTCAAATGCTGGAGGAGAATCTCTAAGATCTTCCTCTTCTTCTTCAATATGTGTTACTTCTTCTGTTTCTACTTGCATAGTATATGATAAAGCAGAATTTCCATGGTTATGGGAGAAGTTAAAATTTGAACATCTTGAAGAAGAGGCTGCCATTTCTGACCCTATTGATGATGAAGGGTATTCATGGGGTGATAGAGAGGAGATGATGGATTGAGAATTGACATCATTGTTTTCTTCTGGTATTGTTATACCTTTTTTTAGCCTGGTTGATGAAGTATAGAATTGTTGGATTTCAGTGGATGAAATGAAGACATCTCCATTTAAGCTTTCATCACTGCTTGGCGAATCAAAAATTTCTCCAATGTTGTCTATCTTGGTAGCCATAATTGACATTATGAAAGTCTCCATAAGAGTATTTGTATTTAGGTCTATCTTGTCAATTTGACTAATAGGCAACACATAATCTATAATCACGTGTATGAATGGGTTTACTGGAATCTTTTCCAAACCATTTGGAGCTTTAATTTTGGTGACCTTCTTTGCCGTGGATTTTTCCTTTCCCTCCATGTGATAGAATTATACCTCAATTTATTGAGATTCACATGTTTTAAATGGGTCCTTGTCACCATACAATGTCCCAATTTGACTATTGAAACAATATTTGAGACATTGATGGTATGACAAAGGTACAGCCGCATGTTGATGTAGCCAAGGTCTTCCAAGAAAAATGTTGAAGGTTGTGTCCTGACGAACAACCATGAAATCTGAATTAGACACAAGGTCTCCAAACTAAATTCTAAGTGAAATTTTTCCCATAGGTTCTTGTTCATTCTTATCGTATCCTTGAGACATCAATGTAGAAGGAGATAAATCAGATTCTGTGAGGCCCAATCGACGAAGTGTACGAATAGGAATGAGATTGACTCCTGATCCATTATCAATGAAAGCTCTTCGGATGTCTATATTATTGACTTTTACAGATAGATACAAAGGTCTGATATGTCCATGTACAACATCATCTTCATCTTCATCTGTAAAAGATATCACTGCATGTCATTCTACAGGATCATTCTCTATATGGTAGACCTCAGCTGCAGCAATTTCAGTTTTGAATTCTTGAGGACTTGACAAAGCCTCAAAACGTGCCTCTCGAAGATCTTTTGATAGATTCAAGGCATCCAGAATTGATAACGTGGATGTTACTTGTACCAATACATCATATTTTTGGTCCAAAGGTTTGTGTTTCCCATCATGAAAATGTGGTTTTTCAAGTGCCTTAGAAGTTGATGCTTTGGCAGTAGATGCATCCCGTATCAGGGTAGGAGTTGGAAACACTCCTCACATTGGTATATTAGACCGACTAGGTCTATCTATTTGCTAAGAGAAAGAAGGTATAACCTCTAACCGATCCTCCAAAATAACTGTGCCAGGACCGAATCTTCCATGTGTGGAAGAACTTTATTGTTCCTGTTGAGCCCACTAAAGGGCTTTGCCACGAGTTTCTGCCACATATACAGTTCTAGAAGGGGTAGGATTGAAATAGTAGCTTCTGGAATATCCACATCTTCCTGTGTATCCTAGACCTATGTCTCTTCCTCTAACTCCTCAGTTTGATAGAGGGAACTTAGGCTCATCATGATCAAAATTGTCATTGGCATAGGGATCTATTAAATGAATCATGTTAACAGAACCAAAGAACAATTCGTCATCTGGTGAAGGTTCTGCCTGATGAACCAGTTCATGTTGTGCTGTTTGGTGGGGCGATGCCTATGATTTTGAAGAAGATGGCATAAAATCTTCCAGAGTCAAAGACAACTTAGGCTTTGACACGAGCTCGTCTTCTTCTGACTGCTCTTCTTTCTTCAAATTACGCTGCTTCTTTGGGGATTTTCCTTCTGCTGAAGGGGGTTTTGTTGTGGAAGAAATAGCAGAAAACACAATTGGTTGATTCAATTGTGTTCGTAAAATGGCATGAGTTTGGTTTATCATTTTATTAACCATCCAATCATCATATTTCTCCACATTTTTACTTTTGACTTTATGCCACTCGCCCTCTTCCTCTCGATCAGTAGCAGAAACACATGCTACCTGGGCTGAAGAACCTTTCAGTTTTACTTGTCCAGAGTCCACCATCTTTTTCAGAAGGTCTTTGAAAACAAAACACTCCTGAATGGGATGAATCAACATCTGATGAAATGGGAAATAGTTGGGTAGGTCTTCATCTCCTTCCTTGTTTGGCCTTTTGGGCCTCGGGAACTGAACCAGATTGTTTTCTAGATCCGAGATGAAGTAACCAGGAACTTTTTAATTCTGGAAAGAATAAATTTGTTTCTTTAAATCCTCAAACTATTTTCAACTTTGATCTTTTCGATCATCATGATGAGCCAGCCGTTGTTGTTGACGCTCAGGAGGTGGAGCCCTTCGATATGATGAAGATTTTGAAGTGAAAGCAGGTACAGGTGCTTGTTTAAGTGTAACTGTAATAGTCTAGGCTTTCCTTGTTCTCCTTCCCAAAAATGATGGAATTACATGAGTTTTAGCATTAGTCTTTATAAGAGAGTCTTCTATTTATTAATCGATTGAAGTAAGGTCTCAAAACCCTCCTGTGTATTTGACAGTGATCAACAGTGTGTGTAATTCATCACGCATATTTGTTACACAGATTGGCAGCAACTCTTCTTGAGGGAGTGCTAAACTTAAGGAATATGTTAATCCCTTCCAGCGAGCAATGAAATCCTAAACTCTTTCATTATACCTTTGTTTACAATTGGTAAGATCAAAAATGATCGTATTTGGTAATTTTAAGCTAAATTGAAGAAGGAACCTTTGACGGAGATCTTCCCACCCATTAATTGATCAAGGTTGCAAACTTGTATACCAGAAAAAAGCAGGTCCTTGTAATGACTGCAAAAAACACCTGAGCTTAACTGCTTCTTGTTGTTGAGGAGTTCCTATCATAGGATCACAACGAGAAAAAAATTATGTTAAGTGTTGTTCTGGATCTCCCAAACAATTAAAAATTGGGAATGTGGTATTTGCAAAATTTGATGGGGGAGGAATTGCATCCACCCATTCAAGGTAAGATCAATTTTCCAGTTGAACCTGTGCACGTTAACCTTCCATAGCTTCCAACCGAGCTATTAATGACTCAATGGTAGTCATTAATTTTTGAGAAACATCTGGTTGAGCTTGGACCTGAGCAGGTGTAATAACTGAAGTTTGGATGGGTGTAGCGACCGGTACTTCCACTGATGGTAGTATTACCGGTTGCTGTCACGTATGACCCATAGGATTGGACCTGTGAGGGTGTACTTGTAAAGGGGGATATTCTCGATCCATCCCGGTAGCTGCAACAAATTCCCTTGATTAATTAACTACATCATGCTTAGGAGGAAGACTACATTGAAGTAGTCATGCATTTAACCTCCTAAATTCCTTCATTTCTACTTCTTTTTGTGTTAACCTTTCCTCTAATGAGAGTGATTGTCCTTCTCCAGAGGTAGGGTGGGATGTAACCTGAATTTTACCCTTTTCATTGGCATGTGCCTTTCTGGAGTATGGAAGGAGTTGGTTATTTGAAGGCATACCTAGATTCTGGGTAAGCCTTTGATTTCAGGTACGCAAACCTTCTTCATTTGCCTCAGCGTGTACTACATTGTTGAAAAGAAATTCATCTTCTAATTCCACTGAACTGGAATTATTTTCTAGAGGATCTTCTGTAATGGTATTGATAACATTTACTGATTCATAATGCATTGATGGCATTCTGTCAGTTCTTCTACTAGATTTTCACCCTTTGTGTCATCTATGAGACTCTGTTCTTCTATGTAATGAATTCTCTGGAACTTTTTGGCGGAAAATAATTTGAAGGGAATCATCGAATAATTCAGTTATACGCTTTACTTTTAGATTCTTCCCTAATCGGGAGAAAACTGACTTCTACTGAGGAGGGGATTGAAAATGAGAAAAATCACCCAACCTTGTAGGTTGGGGTTGTTCTTGTTCTTCTTATTAAAATCTTTGAACATTTTTTAATGAATTCAAAGATTGATTTAGATTATCCCCCAGCCTCGCAAGCTGGGGTGATTCTTGAACTCCTATAGATGAAATCTATGCAACTGCTCACTAGTGCAGAAAACGTTTTTTACGTCACCATTTTTTACCTCGGTTATATAAAACCGACGTCATAATATGTAAAACGAGGTTTTTTACGTCAGTTATTTCTTAACCGACATAAAAACCTGTGTTCGGTACACCTTTAACGTCGGTTATAAAAATAACCGACGTTATTAATCGCCCGCCTTCGTTTTTTACGTCGGTTATTTTTATAACCGACGTAAAAAACGCGGTTTCGAAGGCCTTTTTACATCGTTTATTGAATAACCGACGTAACAAACGCGGTTTTTGAAGGCTTTTTTACGTCGGTTATAAAATAACCGACGTAAAAAAAGAATCCGCAGATGTTTTTGACGTCGGTTATTCCATAACCGACGTAAAAAAACGCGGATTTTGAGCCCTTTATAACGTCAGTTATAAAATAACCGACGTAAAAAATGAATCGGAGGAAGGTTTTTACGTCGGTTATTGAAATAACCGACGTTATAAATGTTTTTAAAACAATTATCACGTCGGTTATTGAATAACCGACGTGATAACTCATTTAAAAATTTACCCAGACCCGTGGATTGTCATTCGCGAGTTTACCTTCGACAGTCGCGACTCGTCTCTCTCGCGCGTAAACCCGAATCGGCTCGTCCATTTCGTTGGTTTAGATTCGTTTTGCGATCATCGTTTCTCATATTTAATCTCCTCGGATCAATCATCTAAACTCGCAGTACTCAGGTAATCCTCCCACTCGTTCGTTTTTTTTCGCGGATAGTATATATATATGTGTTGTGATTTTTTTGTTGAAACTAGCTAAGATTCTTCGATTGCGAACCCTTTTAACTCGTTTTGGCACCATAATCTTATTTATCATCCCTAGATCTATTTGTTCGACTTGCAATATTGAGTAATTTTATGATTTCACTAATTTTTCATCGTTTTCTATAAATCCCCGAGAGGGTTGGGGCGTGTCCATTTGGATGGGTTGCCCTTTTACAGTTGTTACTACTTTATTCACACACAACCATGGCATAGGTGCATGGATTTGGGGTCGGGGGGAGTCCAGGGGGGTTTACAAGGGGGTGGGTGGGTGTGGGGGGCTGTCCAAGGGTGTGGGTGGGTGTTGGGGGGTGTCCAGGGGGGTGTCCAAGGGGTAGGGGTGGGGGTGGTGTTTAGGAGGGGTGGGGGGGCTGTCCAGAGGGTTGGGGGTGTCCAGGGGGGTGTCCAAGCAGGTCCGAGGTGGGGGGTTGTGTCTAGGAGGGGTGGGGTGCTTTCTAGAGGGTTCGGGGGCTGTCCAGAGGGGTCGGGGGGTGTCCAGGGTGGTGTCCAAGGGGATGGGTGGGTGTGGGGGCTGTCCAAGGGGGTGGCGTCTTGTCCAGAGGGGTCGGTGGGGTGTCCAGGGGGGTGTCCAAGGGGGTGGATGGGTGTGTGGGGGCTGTCCAAGTGGGTGGCGGCCTCTCCAGAGGGTATTTGGGGTTGTCCGGGTGGGTGGGGGGGCTGCCCAGAGGGTTGGGGATGTCCAGGGGGTGTCCAAGGGGGTAGGGGGTGGGGGGTGGTGTCCAGGAGGGGTGGGGGGCTGTCCAGAGGGGTCGGGGGCTGTCCAGAGGGTTGGGGGGTGTCCAGGGCGGTGTCCAAGCAGGTCGGGGGTGGGGGGTTGTGTCCAGGAGGGGTGGGGGTGCTTTCTAGAGGGTTCGGGGGCTGTCCAGAGGGGTCGGGGGTGTCCAGGGTGGTGTCCAAGGGGATGGGTGGGTGTGGGGGGCTGTCCAAGGGAGTGGCGGCCTGTCCAGAGGGGTCGGTGGGGTGTCCAGGGGGGTGTCCAAGGGGGTGGATGGGTGTGGGGGGCTGTCCAAGGGGGTGGATGGGTGTGGGGGGATGTCCAAGTGGGTGGCGGCCTCTCCAGAGGGTATTTGGGGTTGTCCGGGTGGGTGGGGGGGCTGCCCAAAGGGGTGGGGGGTGGTGTCCAGGAGGGGTGGGGGGCTGTCCAGAGGGGTCGGGGGCTGTCCAGAGGGTTGGGGGGTGTCCAGGGGGTGTCCAAGTAGGTCGGGGGTGGGGGGTTGTGTCCAAGAGGGGTGGGGGTGCTTTCTAGAGGGGTCGGGGGCTGTCCAGAGGGGTCGGGGGGTGTCCAGGGTGGTGTCCAAGGGGATGGGTGGGTGTGGGGGGCTGTCCAAGGGGGTTGCGGCCTGTCCAGAGGGGTCGGTGGGGTGTCCAGGGGGGTGTCCAAGGGGGTCGATGGGTGTGGGGGGCTGTCCAAGGGGGTGGATGGGTGTGGGGGGCTGTCCAAGTGGGTGGCGGCCTCTCCAGAGGGTATTTGGGGTTGTCCGGGTGTGGGTGGGCGGGTGTGGGGGGCTTTCTAAGGGTGTGGGTGGGCGTTGGGGGTGTCCAGGGGGGTGTCCAAGGGGGTAGGGGGTGGGGGTGGTGTTTAGGAGGGGTGGGGGGGCTGTCCAGAGGGTTGGGGGGTGTCCAGGGGGGTGTTCAAGCAGGTCGGGGGTGGGGGTTGTGTCCAGGAGGGGTGGGGGGCTGTCCAGAGGGGTCGGGGGGTGTCCAGGGGGGTTTGCACATCGATTTGTTTTATATTTCAAAATTGTTTACATTCAAATTATGATTGTTTTCATATAAACATATATTTGTCTTATCTAAAAAATATATATATTTTTGCTATTTGTTATAGGTAATAATGAGTCGAAGTTGGATTACGGCACATCGAATGAGCAATGAATATGAGGAAGGTGTTGATGCCTTTTTGGAATTTGCTAAACGAAATGTTCCAAGTAGTGACATTTTTTTCTGTACATGCCTGAAATGTCTGAATATGAAGAAGTTGAAATGTAGAGAGATAAAAGATCATCTGATTTGTCATGGTTTCAATCCGAGTTACAACCCTTGGATTTGGCATGGCGAAACTGGACAGAATGTCACTGATGATAATGAATCGCAAGATGGTAACTCCGATGGAATTGAAGAAATGATTCGCGATATTGTAGCAGAACAAATTGAGATAGAACCGACAGTTGCACGTCTATATGGTGATGCCGAAAAACCATTATATCCTGGTTGTACAGATTTTACGGTTTTTTCGGCGGTGTTAAGATTGATTAACCTGAAGGCGAAACATGGATGGAGTGACAGAAGTTTTACAGAGCTGCTACAATTGATGAAAGACATTCTTCCAAAAGATAATGATCTTCCAGATTCACATTATAAGGCCAAAAAAATATTATGCCCGATGGGATTGGGATACAGGAAAATACATGCCTGTCCGAATGACTGCATTATATATAGGAAGGAATATGAATTTCTGAAAGAGTGTCCTAAATGTGGGACATCACGGTATAAGGTGAAAGAAAAATCACAAGCTGATGTAGAGATTACAAAGCTCCCTTCAAAGGTATTTTGGTATCTTTCTATAATTCCTCGTTTCAAACGTTTATTTGCTAATTCACATGATGCAAAAAGGTTAAGATGGCATGCTGATGAGCGGGTATGTCATGGAAAAATACGTCATCCAGCTGATTGTCCACAATGGAAGAAAATTGATTCCCAGTACCTTACATTTGGAAATGAAATTAGAAATCTGAGACTAGGCTTGTGCACAGATGGAATGAATCCATACCGAACCCTCAGTAGCACACATAGTTCATGGCCTGTTTTATTGGTAATTTAAAACCTCTCTCCTGAAGTTTGTATGAAGCGCAAATATATCATGTTGAGTATCATGATCTCTGGTCCAAAGCAACCTGGCAATGATATTGATGTATACTTGTCACCGCTGATTGATGATTTGAAACTGTTATGGGCTGATGGTATTAGGGTGTATGATTCTTATAAAATGGAATATTTTCAACTGCATGCAGTGCTTCTATTCACTATAAATGACTTCCCAGCATATGGAAATTTGTCTGGATACAGTGTTAAAGGGCATAAAGCATGTCCAATTTGCGAACAACAGACGTCATATTGTCAATTGCATCATGGGAGGAAAACAGTGTACATGGGTCATCGAAAGTTTTTGCCTATGGATCACCCTTATAGAAGACTAAAAAAGGCATTCAATGGCTCACAAGAATTTGATACTGCTCCTCAACCTTTATCCCCAGAATTGTATTTTGAGAGGGTGAAAAACCTTGATGTGACATTGGGAAAGACACAGAAATCTGGTAATGATAGACATATTTGGAAGAAAATGTCAATATTTTTTGAGCTACCATATTGGAGGTATCATGAAGTCAAACATAATATTGATGTCATGCACGTGGAGAAGAATATCTGTGATTCTTTGATCGGAACATTGCTAGATATTAAAGGAAAGACAAAAGATGGGTTGAATGCAAGGTTAGACCTACTGTCAATGGGAATACGTTTGGAGTTAGCTCCCACTCCTAAAGGAAGACGAACATTTCTTCCCCCGACTTGTCATACATTATCGAAGAGGGAGAAAAGTAGCTTCTGTCAGTGTCTTCATGATATCAAAGTGCCTCAAGGTTATTCTTCAAATGTAAAAAATTTTGTCTCATTGAAAGACTTGAAGTTGATAGGTATGAAATCACATGATTGTCACGTCATGATGCAACAAATTCTACCAGTTGCACTACGTGGAATATTGCCCATCCGTGTCAGAAAGACTATAATGAGGTTGTGTTATTTTTTCAATTCAATTTGCAACAAGGCGATTGATGTGAATGCTTTGAACATTTTGGAAAAGGATGCAATTTTTATACTTTGTCATTTGGAAATGTATTTTCCTCCAACTTTTTTTGATATGATGGTGCATTTAATGATTCATCTGGTTCGAGAAATAAGGCTTTGTGGACCTGTATATCTTCGTTGGATGTATCCTTTTGAAAGGTATATGAAAATATTAAAGGGATATGTTAAAAATCCATATCGACCTGAAGCCTCCATTATTGAAAAGTATATTTCTGAGGAGGTAGCAGAGTTTTGTACGAGCTACTTGGCTACGGCGCAACACATAGGTTTGCCTCCATCTCGCCATGAACGGGTTAATAATGAGGGAAAGGGGATTCGTGGCTTGAAAGTCAAATCACTGTCAGCTGAACATATGAAGAAGTTAGAATCATACATCTTGAATAACATAGCTGATGTTCAACCGTATATCACATTGCATATTAATGAGTTGAAACAATGTCATCCAAAGAAGAAAGAAATGTGGATTTTGAATGAGCACAACAAAACTTTTTTGCCATGGTTTAAAAAGACCTTGCTTGGTAGATCAGATGTATCAGAGACATTAAAATGGATAGTGGGTGGTCCATCTTTAAATGTGATAACATGGTCCGCTTATGACATTAATGGCTATACATTTCATACGAAAACTCAGGACAACAGAAGTGCAGTTCAGAATAGTGGTGTATTGGTGTTTGCAGAAGCAATGCATTTTTCGAGTGCTAAGGACAGAAACCCAATTTCGGCATCAAGTGCATATTATGGAGTGATTGAAGACATATGGGAGGCTGATTACTTTAAAATTAAAGTTCCCGTTTTTAACTGTAAATGGTTTATCGGTAACAACAGTGTCAGACACGATGAATTTGGAATGACACTTGTTAATCTGAATAGATTGGAAGACACAGCTGATTCTTTTAAAATGGCAACACATGCCAAACAAATTTTCTATGTAGTAGATCAATCAGATATGCAGTGGGCTGTTGTTTTACAAGGGAAAAACCAATATGTTGGTGAGGATGAATTTGATGAAGATGCTGATTTATGTGAGATCCCTACTTCCATGGAAAGATTAACAGAACATAATGATGAGTATGTTGAAGACATGGTTTGTGCCATAAGGAACGATCACGACGAAGGAATTTGGGAAAACAATCCAACTGTACATTCCTAAAATTACAGGTAACACAAGTTTATTTCTTGTTTACATTTAGTTTTTTCATATAATGTTAGATACTGTAAATTTTTTACTTATTAAAACATGTATCAAACAAAACAATAAAAACCGTAAAGAGGAGAAGTTCTGGGCGCACCGGCTGGCCGGTGGTGATCCAGCGGCCGGCCTGTGGACCAGACAGAGAGCCTTCCTCTCTGTCTGAACCACCGGTCGGCCGCTGGATCACCACCGGTCGGCCGGTGGACCAGACAGAGATCCTTCCTCTCTGTCTGGATCACCAGTGGCCGGCCGGTGTTGAGCCAGCGGCCGGCCGGTGGTCCAGACAGAGAGCCTTCCTCTCTGTCTGGAGCACCAGTGGCCGGCCGGTGGTGAGCCAGCGGCGGGCCGGTGGCACCAGGCAGTGGGCAAGTCTACTGCCTGGGTCCTCCGGCTGGACGGTGAGCTCACACCGGCGGACCGGTGGACTCAGTGAGTCCACTTTTCAACTTTCTTGGGCCAACTCCTTGGCAACCTTTTGCCTGTGTTTACCATGTTTATCATTGTTTAACATGCTTACCATATTACCAATGTTTACTATTATGTAATTTAGTACACTTTTCTATTTGTGAACTAATGTTTGTTTTTTTGATTTGAAGGAAAATGACAGATCAAACAGTTGATCAGCCACATGATTCTGGAGATGAGCATATTGGTCATACATCTGGGGAGGAACATTCACATGCTCCTATTACGACAAAGAGTTCAAAGGTTGGTAAGCGTGGGTGCACACGTTTACCAAAATTATCACTTGCCCGTACGAAGGAGGAGAGGATAGTCGTGGAGTTTGATGATGATGATCTTCCTAGAGGTCCAAATGCTAAAGATTTTAAGGGTTTTGTAGCAACTCAGGCTAAGAGCAAAGTAAACATTCTCTATGATGATTGGAGAAGTGTGGATAAGGCGATAATTTATCAGCTGTGGGAGACCATTTTGGTAAGATCTTTTGCTATTGTTTGACTGTTCTTTAAATGTTTCTAGTATATATAATATTTTTAACCTCTTTTTTATCAGATGACATTTGATATTCCTGACACTGGAGGAGTCAGGAAGAAATGCTTATCGTTGGCTGCTAGGAGATGGAGGGATTTCAAATCAACCCTCTCATCTGATTTCATTTATGGTCATAGGAGTCGTGAGAATCCATGTCGTATATATCCTTTTATAGATGAAGACACATGGAGACAATTTTTTGAAAGTAGAAGAAAAGAATCATTTTTGGTAAGGGCAATGTAAACTTTTATAAGCTTTCTTATATAAATGATCTTATTATTGTTTTGTTAATGATTACTTATTCTTAATTTACAGCAAACAAGGAAATCTCATCAAGAGATCCAATCTAAAAATGTATACCCTCATAGTTTATCTCGGGGAGGGTATGCATTATTGGAAGAACAAATGATGGCAGAAAAATCTCAACAACTAAGAGCTGAGTCTTCAAGCTCTGGAGAGGTGGCCCCTCCATCCCCTCCATCTAGACATGAGAAATGGAAAAGAGCTCGGAAGGGCAAAAAAGGACAATATCTTTCGGAAGAATCGAGACTCGTAGTTGAGAGGATTGTAAGATATCTATTTTATTTATTTGAGTTTACTATTTTCGTCATATATTTCCAATCATTATAGAAATGTTCAATTAATTATTACAGGACTCTCTTGAGGAGCAGAGTTCACAGGGGACATTTACACCATCTGGGAGGGAAGATATTTTATCTGTGGCATTGGGAAAGCCCGAACATCCTGGCCGTGTAAGAGGATATCCGGCAGGTGTATCGGTAAGAAAAGTGTTGCCACGTTCCTCAACTTCTAATGTTGAGGGAGTTTATAAAAAAAATAGAATCCTTGGAGGCTGAAGTCCATAATATTAATGCGACAATGGAGGACAAGATTAGAGCATCGGTGCAGTTAATGTTTGCAGACTTGCAAAGACAATTTCAGGGTGCAGCTCCCACTCCACCTCTCCCAGTAGCTCCCACTCCCCCACCTCAGCCTGCGGACCCCATTTTTGATCCTCCTCCTCCGCCGCAGCTACCTACTTATTGTGAGTTGTATGTTGATGATCCTCAACATCATGTAGTTGCATATGGGATGGTATATTGTATAGGAGATACAGTTCATCATCAACAGTTAGAGGTAGAGAATCAGAGG
Organism: Viscum album; assembly: GCA_963277665.1. NCBI lineage: Eukaryota > Viridiplantae > Streptophyta > Magnoliopsida > Santalales > Viscaceae > Viscum > Viscum album. Next base: position 1,657,871,667 of record OY728128.1, read on the forward strand.
GTCACTGTACAGGATATTATAGATAGATCAGCTCGGATACCATTACCTACAGATGAGGTGACGACAGTTGGACATAGTATCGGCCATTTTTTACTTTGGCCATCCAGACTTCTTCGACTCATTACCATAGAGGTATGGATGTTATATCTTTTATTTTATATTTTTATTAATGTTTTATCATTTGAAAACTAATATATTTTTCAATTTATTTTTACAGGAATACTTCAAAGGTAAAGAAATACTGTATAGACAACAACAAAGACAGATAGCTATGACATCAGATGCAGATACTAGCAGTCTTGACAAATTGTCAAGATATTCAAATTTGTTGGCGGATCATTATGACTTTACAATGGAAGCTCATGTCTGGGGACGTGAACTATGTGTGGGGATTATGAAAACTGATATCATTGAGTTTGTCACTGGAGATAAGTTGGGCATCAACGTGGTGGAAATTTTTATCATGTAAGTCTTAACACCATTTCCTTGCGTTATATTTATTAAACATGTATACTTATGTCTGATTTGTATTAGGTATCTGTATAAAATTTGTGAGAGGAATGAGCTGACAGATGTATATGGATTCGTGGACCCACAATTGATTTCCCCTGAAGCATGTTCATTGGATGAGGAACAAAGAATGCTTTATATTGCTGATAGATTTGAAAAGAATGTAATCACACAGTGTTGGATGATGAATTTTTGTGAGAGGTATGAAACACATCCCTCTCAAAGAGTTAATTATCTTTTAACATAAAAAACCACTAACGTTAAATTTCCTTTTATCAGGGATCATTGGATGTTAGGGGTTTTTTGCCCTAGGGAGAAAACACTTTATTGGATATGCTCTCTCCATGCTGATGTGCGAGAAAGTTTTAAGAATATATTGGAAACGTAAGTTTCAATTTCACAATAGTTTTATATATTATAATGAATTTTAAATTTACCCCATTCGTATTATTTTCTAACAGGGCATGGGTCCACTTTCGAAAAAGCGCAAAGAAAAGGAATTTCAAGATCAAATATGTACATGCGAAGGTAAATATCCATTTATAATTTGTACATTTTGATTTATTACATAAAAATAATATATTGAATTTACACTCATTCAAACAGAAATGTCATGAGCAACAAGGCATCATCGAATGCGGATATTACATGTTAAGATTTATGTATGAAATAATAACAACTGGGACAGTTCTGAGTTTTGACCTGGTAAGATTTCCTCTTTCTCATAATATTTCAATTTGATTTATTCATTATACACGTTGACTACTATCCTTTTCCTTTGTAGCTTTTTGATGACCCTCAACCCTATACTGCTGAAGATATCAAACACTTACAAGTGGAGTGGTGAAATTATTTTACAGGTTTGATTGACTTTTAGTTGTTTGTAATGTAAAATGTAATTTTGAATATTGTCAATGTAATTGTGTATTTCGTAGTCGTTTAGGTTGGATTTAGTTTTTTTTGAAGTTGACAGTGTAAGTTTTGAATGTTATATAAGTGAATGTTTAATTTTTCTCTACTTCTTGTTTTGGTCTACTGTTATGGTTTTTCTGGTCTGGATTTTGGTATGGGGGGGAGAGGTTCCAAGGGGGTGGGTGGGTGTTTGGGGGGTGTCCAAGGGATATGGGAGGGGTGTCCAAGGTGTGTTTGGGGCTGTCCTAGGGGTCGGGGGGGTGTGAATGAGGTGGGAGTTCTGTCCAAGGGGCCGGTTGGGTGTAAATGAGGGTGGGGGGCTGTCCAAGGGGTGGGGGTGTCCAAGGGGTGGGGGGGGTGTCCAAGGGATATGGGAGTGGTGTCCAAGGGGTGGGGGGGCTGTCTAAGGGGTGGGGGGTGTCCAAGGGTTGTGGTGGGGCTCCAATGTGGTGGGGGAGGGCTGGCCATGTTGTTAGGTGGGTATAGATGAGGGTGGGGTTCAGTTGGGGCTTGGGGGAGGGCTGGCATGGTTATTTTTGTTTTGTTTCTGGTTGCTTTTTGGTGAGAGCAGTGCAATTATTTAAAAAATAATAATTTCTTTCACGTCGGTTATTTTATAACCGACGTGGTAAATAAATCGGTAGGGGGTTATCACGTCGGTTTTTTCTAGAACCGACGTGATAAACCGTTCCCGGGGCTTTTATCACGTCGGTTCTTAATATAACCGACGTGCTAAAAGGCCTGGGAATCGATTTACCACGTCGGTTATTGGATAACCGACGTGCTAAAACGTTTCCCCGGCCTTTTTATCACGTCGGTTATATTAAGAACCGACGTGATAAACGCCCCGGGAACGGTTTATCACGTCGGTTCTAGAAAAAACCGACGTGATAAACGATATCCCAGGCGTTTTATCACGTCGGTTTAGGGAATAACCGACGTGATAAAGCCCCCCAGCGCATATTTATCACGTCGGTTATTATATGAACCGACGTGATAACCACCGTGATGTTAGGGATATTACGTCGGGTTTTAAATAACCGACGTAAAAAACATTATTTATAACGTCGCCCGTATTAACGTCGCCTAAAAACCGACGTAAATAATAAAAAATAACCGACGTAAAAAATGTTTTCTGCACTAGTGGCTCTTCTGATTTTGCAGATTTTGGTTCGAACGTTAGTTGGGTGCATTATCCGACCATCATTTACACCACATGTTTCAGAAGATTGTTGTGCTATTTTAGACATTTGCATCCTCTGATGTATGAAATCCTCTAAATGAGATTCCTGCTCAAGATTCTTAGAGGCTTGATGTAAAAGTATCTCAATAAATTCTTTCCTTTGAGCCTTATTTTGATGAGAATTGGTTGAGGCCTGTTCTCGAGCAAACATTTTATTACATACAAAACCTATTGATTGGGGTCGGTTGTGGGAAATAACATTGCATGAAACCACTTTTGGCAGACTTTGGTGATTTTGGAGGGCAGTAAAATTCAATGCTCCATATTCACCCCATTCTCTGATGCGAACATTAGATGGGGAATCAGAAATTAATTGGCGTAGCCTCTTCAGAGCATTGATACATGCACGCTGAAGGGTTCTCTGTTTTTTTTTTCAACCCTTGGATGTTGGGAAATTGAAAGAGATGCCAAGTCAATTTGGCACTGCAACCCTTATATTACCTTTATATGATTTTTATATTAATCATATGGTAAGACTTTGGTTTTAAAATGATGAAGATTTTTTCATAAGTTTAAACGAATGTCATGAATACAATCTTCTGTCATCAATTCTGGAATATCAAACTGAGAATTTGATGAAGTCCAGAACATGACTTGTATTTCTCCTTTAGCTAATTGTTTCCTCATGTTCAACACATCTTCATCATATTATACTAGTGGTTTCTCCACTTGGTCTGACCAAATTGGATGCTCTACATTTGAGGATAAATGACCCAAGGGAGGTTCGGAGAATGACCATTCCCTTAAGATGTCTTCTGACTAAAAAATTGTTTCACCCATAAATGACAAGGCATCAGACATGACTGGCCTTGTGTTTTCAAGTGCCTCAAGATAGGAGGGATTTCCTGTTACTACACTTTCAATTATAGAATTGTTTTGACAATGAAAAATACTATTGTGGATAGGATTTTCATAGCAAAATCCATCATGGGGTGGATCACCATGGTTGTTTACAGCAAGAGATAAATATTCTCTCTCCTTGGTCTTCAGGACACACGGAGGGTTATTGTGGATCTCATTCAAAGACAGGCACTCTGGATTGAACGAATTTTCATGAAGAAAGTTTTCATGATGAAGTGTTTGATGAGAATCTTTAGAATTACAACTACCACTCCCAAAACATGGTAATGGGAGGGTAGGATCTTGAGCAGCAACAGATAAATGTATGAGGGATTCAAGAACTCTAGCATTAAGAGGAGATAAATTATATCTCGACTCTTGATTTTCCAATGGTATTTTGTGAGATTTATTCTTCGATGTTCTCTTATACTTAGTTGGGGGCACTTTCTGGGAAAAGTGGTTATCATGGGCAGGTATATGTGCCTATCTTGGATTAGTTACCAGAACAGACTGGTTACCTCCAATTGGAAAGGGTGTATATTCCCGATCTTGTTGTCTGTATGATATGGGGGAGTGTGCCCCAGGACCCTCCTGGACTAGAATAGGAGTGTGTATCTACTCTGGGATGGCATTTTATTGTTTCATACCATGTGTGGGGATAGATTTATGTGTCTGTTCCCCTGATACTACTGAAGTAGTTGTTAAAATATCCTGACATGCTTCCATAATATGGGCAGGGATATGAGTCTTCCCTTTCACCATTGAAAAGATGTGTTTAGTGACTTCAGTGGCCAGAACGGGAATATATGTCTATTTTGTATCAGGATTCGGTGTATTTTCCTGCTTCTGTCATTCTTTTATTGTCAACGGATATTGACAGTACTTATGAATAGGGGCAGGGAGTTGAGTCGGCTCCAAATTTTTCGTCAGAGCTTTCCGACTGACTTCTCTGGGTGCTACCAAATGAGACTGTTGGTAGGCTTTATGAACATTGGTAGGTGTATGTGCCTGCTGGATATTCTCCATCAAGTATGATTGATGGGTTTCCTTCAATACTAGCAGAAGAGACTGCTGATAGAATTGGTAATTATAAACAGGTGTATATTCCTACTTACCAGTTTCCACCTTATTAGATTGGCGGGTCTCTTAAAATGCAGTCAGAAGAGCCTTCTGACTGGATGATAACTTGTAAATAGGTGTATGTTCCTATTCACAGTACTTCAGCGGGTTTATCTGGTTGGATTGATGGGTTTCTATCATATGAGACTGTTGAAAAAATTAGGACGAACGGGTGTATGTGCCTGCACGTTGTTTGCCATCAATTTTGATCGATGGACTTATCCGGGGGAGGTAGAGGTGAGAACCTACTTCCTATTAACCAGACGTTATCCCTAGAAGTTTTTCTTGCATGCCCGAGTCTGAGAAACTTGGGCCAAACATCCAGAGGAAACATCCCTATCATGTTGGGGATATTCTACCACATGATTCTGGTGGCGATTGCTGGTGGGAGTCCTCAAGAAGGAATCTTATATTCTTGAAGTGAGGCCTTCAGTGACCTCTTGATATACCTCCCTATAGTATGGGAATGATTGATTGTTGTGTTCTGGGGATAAAGACCTGAAACGGTTGGAAACGGTGGTTGGAACCGTTTGATTCTTGATCATTGGTCGTTGTTGGCCAGATGATCGAGGATTATTATTGACCTGTAGGGCCGGTTGAGCAGCCTCCAAAGTCAGAATTTTACCATGTTGGCGATATTCCTTTATCAGCACATTGGAGACCCAACGTTGAAGATGCTGAGTTGGTGATAACTTCCTTCCCGTGGATAGAGATCCTACTTGATCAGCTATCAGAAAGTTCACAGATGTTGTCTTTGAGAAATCCATTCTTTGGATTGAAGGGAATTCTAGGGAAAACTAAGAACAAAAACAAATTATATTAAAGTTACATCTTGTCAGATAGATACATACATGATTAATTTCTTTGTCTGGCCTTCCTATATCAATTAATAGGGGCCTAACATATGGGTGACATTATTAACGTGGTTAATGATTCACGTCCGGTTCACCCTTTTTGTTTCGTAGGTCCTTGAAACATGATATTCTAGATTTAAAAATCCTTGTTTCCAGGTGGTTTCCATTGGATTTATTCATGGAACCAGAAACTTCCAACAGTTCTTTATCCAAATAAGACCTGCTTTCCAAAGGCAGGTGTTCGTTAATTTTTGAACTTTATAATACTTAAGAACATGAATTGGTCGATAGGGTGGGATTTTGGACTCCTCACACCCTTTTGGGGGGGATTATTGTCTACTTCGGGACTCTCTTTGAAATTAAAATATTTTCATGAATCATTATTAATACATCAAGTATATCATAAGTATCCTTTGGAATTTAAAATCACTTATTTAACATGTATAAAATTTTAGAATTATTAGTATGTATTAAAGGTTTTCCATCAATGTTATCCTCTAATATACTAATTAGAGATTCTTTTAATCATCATTTATGATGATACTGGTTTTTAAGCCACTCAGTGGGGCACTCTGGAGTTTATTGCCATCCAGGGAGACGAAGGATTGTTTTGATCTTGGGATCATGCTCATAAAATGAGCTACCTATGTATCCTTGTGAAAGGAATCAGAACCCTCGTAGTTCGGTGCCACTTAATGGGACATATCATACCTCTTAAATTCATGTGATAAGGACCTCTAAGTGGAAGGTTCTTAGTTACAACATAATGTGGGACTTATGTTAAAAACAGCCCAAGGAACTTGGAAATGATATGGGTTTCTAGGAAGGATATGGGTTTCCAAGTAAGATTATACCCTTTTGTGAATATGGTTTAAAGAGAAAGGGTTGATTTTAGGTGTTGGGTTTGAACCTTAATAAGGATTCCTACGTACCCCATATGGATGGGAATAAAATCCCACGTAGTTCGATGAATCTCATATGAGAGTATGTTCTCTGAGAGAAATGATTTTAGGCTTACTTCCTAAAAAGGATTCCTTGATGATTTGAGGACTGAATTTGGGGCTTATTTCCTAAGTAGGATGCCCAAATTGGGAGAATTAGAGTTGGATTCTTGAGGAGGATATCCAGTGAGCTCGGGCTCTAAAAGAGCTTCCTATGTATCCTAGTTTGAACAGGAATGAGAGTTCTCATATTTCTTTCTAGTGTGAAAATGTTGTGATCATGACAAATCTCTAAGCCCACGTGAGTCATGAAGGTGAAGGGCTTATACCAGGATGGTTGCCCTGAAATTGATCTTGGTAGGATATGGAGACTTCTCCTATACTTGCAAGGAATGGAAAGTGGGATGTGTACCTTCTCAACTAGAGACCTATGGTTCTGGGTCATATCTTCACAAAGGGAGATGTCAGAACCCAAACTCCCCTTCAAACCGGGAACTTCACAACATTGATCATGGGAGAAAGGCCCATGTGACTGTGCATATAAAAACCCACAAGAATCCCATGAATCTAAACCCCATTGTGGAAAAAATGTGGGAAACCTCTGACTGTGGACATAAAAACCCAAATAGGAGACATGATGATGTGTCTTACAAAAAGGTTTTGAGAAGTCAGGAGGTTTAGGTGGAGGTTTCAACATAGTCACTTTCTGATAAGGTAACCAAGGGAGGAGATACCCTTCCAAGAATGGCTTTTAAGAAGGGTATTTTAAACTGTCCACGTAGGTACCTCGCGTAGGAATGCCGCGTAGGTATCCAGCAGTGCTCTATCATGTAGGTATTGCGTGCAGGTGATTCGCACAGATGGACCACGCAGATATACCGTGTAGGTATGAATGACGACTGAAGAATGTGAAGAACTTAAAAACATGCCTATTCTCTTTAATTATCCCTTCTTTTGTATTTTAGAGAACTATGTGAGATAGTTTGATAGATCTAGCCAAAAGAGCTATGAAATGGGAGCTTCAGAGAATCTTTCAAAAAAATTCAGTCCGAAAATGGGGTGCCCAAGGGTCCTATTTATAGGCACGGATGGGCCTGTCCAAAGAAACTTTGGTCAAGTAGGTATGTCACGTATCTCCCCTATACAGGTGCTCCGCGTAGAGCCATCCCAAATCTTCTTGCGCGTACTTCGGATGCGTAGCTGTTTCATGAAGCTTGGCCGCGTAGCTCTCTTGCGAATCTGGGCCACAGAGCTCTCTCACGACGCATGGCCGCGTAGCTTGCTCGCGAAGTTGTTGGATGTTACTACATTGCAAAGAGCTTGGGAGTATTTGTTGATGTTTCCTTTGTACTCTTTGAATCTTTTTTAAGGAGTGTCAACAGGAAAAATCACATTTTTGAGTGATATTTAAATCCAACTTAAAACCCTAACACAATAAAAAATGGTCTATATAGTGTGTGTTCTTATAAACTACACATTATGTGGTTGGGAAATTTCTATAATTCTTGTTCCATGGTGCATCTTCATATTCTCATGACTCCTCTACCAAGTCTACCATGAATCACACTTGAAATGAAGTCTCATCACCTCTTATGTCATCCAAACGCACCAACTCTCAAAACTATCATCCTCAATTCATCCATTGATTTCCATCATCACCATCACTCCTCTTCCATTTCATAATAACCATCAAGAAACCTGCATCAATGATCTATAGAACCAATATTCAATTGTACAATAATATGGGTTTGTAGTAATGGTCGAACCACCAACTAAAATAGAAGGTTCTAGGTCCAGTAGATGTGTTGTGGTTGGTGGGTAACCATAAAGGTTTTTTTGGATTCAATTGATCATTATCCAATTGTACAAGATGTAAATTTCACGACTAATGAAAATTTTCCCCTGAATATTGACATAGAGAAAACCTAGAACCCAAATAGGATCTTTACTTGTTAAATTTATAATTAATTTAAATATGATTAAAAAATATATTACCTCGTATTAGGAAATTTATTTGAGGAAGATGTTGTTGATCATCTGAAAAATACCATTTTGGATTACCGTCATCGTGCTTGTAGGATCCAAGTGTAGAATCCATATAACAGTTATCTACATGAAGTCCTTTGATCTCTGAACAACATTGATTTATTTTTTGGTGCTAGCATGGTGGATTAATTGTCTTTCATTTTTCATCTTGATCACTTCAAGATCCTTCGGGATTGAAGTAGTTCTTCTCATTCGTGAGGATTTGAGAGAATAAGAAATTCAATAGAGAAATCCATTGTGTGTAATGATTCTCAATTCTTGATTAACCCTACACAGTAGAGATAACCATCTATTTATAAAGTTGGGTTTTAGGTTAAAATATAATTTAATTTTGTATCAGATCTTAAATAATATAATAAAATATTTCTTATCTCATTCTATATAATAATAAAATTATTATTATTTTATAGCATGTTCTAGATGTAGAAGTGATAAATAATATTTTACCGGCTTATAAATTAATATTTATCTCCAGACATGATATTTGTATTCTCCTCCTTCTCAATATTAATCAAACACTTGAATAAATATTTAATAAAATATTTTTTCATAAATAAATAAATATTTTTTTTCATAATCTGGTGAATAAATTTTTATTAAATATTCAATAAATGAAATAAATATTTAATTCATAGTATCATGAATAAATATTTATTAATTATTTATATCATTAAATAAATTATTTGTTAATAAATAAAAATTTAATTAGTACCTTGTGAATATTTACAATCAATAAAACTTGAATAAAATTATTCCTTAGTCTTGAGAATAATGTTTATATTTGTATTTAAATTCAAAAAAAATAATCGATATCAATGGAAACACTTAGTGTGTGACCCTATAGGATTCTTTCTCATCGACATTAAGTGGTCTTGCCTAAAGTCCAGGATTAATATCTTGAAATAGGTTAAGCCACCCAAGATAAAGAACTTAAAGTAGCAACATCGATAACCATATATTAACACTTACTATGTAATAAATCCCTTTATCAAAATATCACATTAAGCAGGTTTCACATCCATGTCATCAACCTATGTGCTTGATATTCTTTTATTTGACTATATAAAATAAACTCATCATTACACCATGTCCATGGAATTTAATGTGATAGTTATATTTTAATAAAATGTTTGAGATATCAACATCCATAAATATAAAAGGTACAAATCCTTCCTCAAATAATTATTAATAACATGTCATTCATGATGCACCCAACATACCCTACTTCTCGAAAAAAATATGGATTCATAGTTTTTATCAATAAATCTAAGTTCACAAGTCATGAACTGCATTAATAGTAATATTAAAGTCTATGGACCATTACACACACTAATAGATAGGAATATTTGATGACACCGAAAAATGCAGAATTCCTACAGGCGGGTCTGTTCTCATAATCTATCATCTTGGATATTACTAAGTGTGGACTTCATTAAATAAAGTCTCAACCACTTATGAGTACTTACACTAAACATTCAAAATACTATGTTCCCCACAATAGATTTTTATTTGATTGTATAACTACATTGAAGAGATATCATCATATAATATTAAGGTTCTCATCATAGCGGGGAACTGTTATGGCCTATTTTGATGTAATAAATACCCTAGGTCATTATCCTCCTAATGGCCCGAAGGCCTTAGTTTTTATTTTATTATGGATAATACCCCTTTTAAGGGTTGAAGGGGAACTCTTACATGACCTGTAGGCCCAAGGCACAAGGCCTGACATGACCCGAAGGCCAATACATGACCCGAAGGCCCAGAGGCATATTGTGCCCATTATATGACCCATAGGCCCAAACCACTAGATCTTCCCCTCCCCGACTTCAACATCATTGATCTCCTATATCCTCACCTTGCATTGTTGATCAGCTAGTATTTCCCTATACGAAGTTTTATGGTGTCTAGTCCTGGTGGCGGTTTTCATACCCTCTCATTCTTCCAATCCAGTTATCTCTGCTTCTTGTGACTGCTACTCTTTGCTTTGATCCTCTTCTGAGGCCTTCTCTGTGTGAACTGGGCTACTCCATGATCTTTGTGGCCCGAAGGCCCTGAGGCCCAAATTCCTGTGATGACCCGAAGTCCCTACGACCCGTAGGCCCAAACCGGTGGCCCGAAGGCCCAAATCAGGTGAATAGTTCTGGATGCTACAGTACTGCTACAGTACCTGAAAATTATCCTCCCCCAGGTTTCAAACCAGGGTCTCTTGGATGCCAATCAAGAGACCTTACCACTTAGGTACGGGATTTTTGGCCTTAGTTATTATCACATTAATGTTATGTAGAAGAAAAATAAATATGTGATAAGGTATTTACATTAATATCCAATTATTTAAATATACATATAATCTAAAGTTAAAAGAGGTTGGTTATAGGGAACCAACTCCAAGAGACTCCCACTTGATCTAGATACAATTGTTAATAACTTTTTAGTTATCACATATTAAACATGATTTTGATGAGTATGACTATAAATGTTGGGCCTATCATATTTCATGAATGGGGTTGGTAAATCCACATGTTTGTGTAGAGAATCTTCCTACTTCAATATTTTTACCTTGAGAAAATTCCGCAAGTAGTGATATAACCGAATATCCTCTTATTATTCCTATGTGAGAATATTGACTGACTGAAAATTAAATTTTTTATTAAGATAAACCCCATTTTAAAGGGTAAGGCGGAACCCAAATGACTTCAAATACATAAAGACAATCAAGACCAACGGTCCAAAGTCCCATAACCAAAAAAATTCTGATTCAAATCTGCCCAGACGATCCCCTCCCCAACATCAAAATCGTCGTGATGAGCTTCCACCTTCACATTGCTGCACAGCAAGCAGTCTCGTGCATGAATTCACAGGCACGAAACGGATGGAAAATGCCATACCCTCTCAAACATCCAATTCCAAAAATCCATGATCTATGAAATCTCCTTTCTCTGAACCTCTTCTGAAGTCGTCCTTTGAGATGAATCAGATGCCTTGACCCAAGACCGTAGACCGTAGTGCCACAAAACAATCATACCAACAGAACATCCAAACTGAAAATTCAAAGATTCATCAATCAAGATTTTATAAATCCAGCAAAACATCACACTGGAAACTATGAACCAAAGGAAATCGATTTCATCCAGGACCAAAAAATCAAGAACCAAGACCGATCTTCCAAAATCGCATAACGCATACAATTCCAAATCAAATATGCAAACCGAACAGGTCCAAGGTAGTACCATTCATCACACTGCAGGTCAATAAGAACTCATCAAATCATGAAACAAGAATACCAGTATCAAAAACCATTACCTCAACCAGTCACCTGAACACCAACACGCCAGAAGAAAGATCCACCACAAGCCAGCTCTAAACTCCCATCGCCACCTATGATACCGAACTCGAACCCCACTGCGAACCTCTCAATGCACCCAGAGCATCCACAGAAGCAACCCACAGACCCGGAACATGCCTCTGATCCTTCACTATTCCACCTTGAAAATCCCTATCAAATTCAGAGATAGGGAAAGGAGACAGGGAGACAACGATGTAAACGATGGAAGAAGAACCCCAAAGTCATGAGCCACACCCTGGTTCACCGATCCGAGATGTCGAGGGAGGACACCGCCAGATGGAGCCAGAGAAGATCGAGGCGGCGGCATGGTGGGAAAACCCTAGCTTTGGGGTGCCCCTTATGGGCCAAGAATCTTGACATTATAACTATGTACATAGTCAAATATTATCATAATAATGATAAAACCCTTTCTTTAAGTATAACCCAAAATCAAAATAGGATGTTTCTAAGCTGCTCCTTAAGCTACATCAGAAACCATAACATACTTGGATATTGTAGATATGGAAACCAGTTATTATAATAAGTTTTTCTTTAATATTACCATATCCTTTTCTATGATACTAGATAAAATTAATCTAAATTATGGAAAGTCTTCAATTCCCTTGATCACTAGTATTCACATTTCTCCATACACTAGGAACTTATCCATTTTTACTTTTCCAAGTACTATCTGATAGTTATAACTATAAGTTAACACAATTATGTTTTATTAGTTCAATATTTACCTATTCTACTTTATGCATCAGTAATTTCAAATGTTAGTACATATCATGGAATGGGATTTAAATTTCCTAGAAATTAAAGCTTATAAAATTATTTTGTTATCATTAACCTCTTCCTATGTCTATGCAAGTTCTATTTGAAGGATTATATTCAAAGAATAATTTTATATTGATTTGTTTCAACTTTTATTTTTAAATACTTTATTAATATATATACTATGACTAGATTTATAAAACCTATGGATCTATTTTCTAGATCTTGTTCCCTGAAACATGGTTTCTACTTTAAGTCATACTTGGAAAAATTCCATTCCTTGGTCTTAAAAAACTAATAAGACACAAAATATGTTTTCATATGTTATCAACATATTTATCTTGAAAAATTATCATGCTCTTACTAACTAATTAGAGACATTTCACTCATTAATTTCCAAATGAAGGTTCTATGATCATTATGCTTGATTTATTTATAAATTAATTTATGTAATTTGTATATATTATTGGAATTTATTAATTTCACTGACCCTTTTAGTTATTCCTTTTAGACATATGCCATAGGGTCTCCTTTTTTTCAAATCATATAGACATATTCTGTAAGGATTCCTCTAAATGAGGTGTCCTTTACTATAAATAGCCTAATATGATGATCATAGAAGTATGCATTAAAATATAATTCAAAATTATTTTAGTAATGATGATTGGTGTGTAGGTATTATCATAGAGTATACCATTAAATAATGAATCATGATTTATTATTATATCTTTTACCATCAATGTGAAATTTCTCTTGAATACTCCCAGTAGTATTGGGTCCAAGAAATATCCAAAATACAAAGTCCCTGCATCTTGATACATGGAGTCTATTATTTAAATTTATTCATACATATTGACTTTATAATATTTTCATTTACTAATTCCTTATTGGAATCATTATTCTATATAAATAATATATATGTATCACCCACCAAAGTGAATATAAACTACCTCTTCGGTTATGACTTCCTATGAAGTATGTGTCTCTGGAGAAACTCCTCCCACTAAGTTCAGTGGATTCCATTATTTCTATGCCAACCCATGTGAATCCAAAGAATTAACCCATATAATTTAATATTTATACTTATATCTTTAAATATATAGTATTCATTTATGGAAATATAGTAAATATTTACTAGACTTTAATATCCTTAGTGGTTATAGGATCATTAACTCAGATGCACCTTAGAGTTTGATTATCAATTTGTGGCTAAATCCAGCCTTTAACAAACAGTATTAAAAAAACTTATATTAGTATCCTAATATATTATTATCATATTATAATTTATATGATTTCCATTAGAAAATATTTCTGCCATATTTTTAGTTGTTTCACTTCTATTTGCAAAACATTCCTTGGAAGAAATAATGGAATATTTTCAATATATATAAGACTCGTCATTTATCTTCCTTTTACTACCATCATAAAATTGATGTATATGAGGAAATATGATTTTGGTATTACCTTTATTTCGAATGTATGATCAATTATTCCTTGGATAATATGTTCTCTGATAATCCATCTCAAATATTCATTAATCTTTAATAAGTGCACTCATTTACTTCAGCGATCATTTCTAAAATTTCTTATAGGAATATCACAAAGTATATGAAGTTGCCTTTAGATTTAGAATATTTTACATGGCCATGTTGAAATAACTCTAAAATATTTGTGACATACCTTTACTTATAAAGGTTTCTTTATCTAAAATATAATAATTGGTTTATTTGTATATCTAGTATCTCAGCTCAATTGAGACTAAAACACTTTTATGGGTATAAAAAGTTCAACTAATTTCTATTTTATTTGAAAAATAATTATCTTTTCACAATTATGTAAGATTCTTATATTTTATATTCATCATTCATTTTAATTTATATTTGTGATTTAATAGTTATTGAACCTTTAGTTTAGTATTGAAGTAAAATAACAACTTTTATTCCAAATATAAAATAATGTCTCATTGTGTCTAATTAGATGTTGAGATAAATGTTTTAGATACACTGGAAACTTGAATCAATCCATTTTGAAAATGATAAATAGTGATCTCCCCTTGGATTATGTGGGAATCTTCCTTTCTCAGCTCCTTTTAAGTTCTCTCTATAACCTTTCTATTCTTACTCATTTATTATATTTATATACATGTATGTTGTAAGAATATTGCATTCAATACACAATTGGGGAATAAAAACTTTATGAATATGCCTAAATTGGATTCATATACTCACTTCTTCAATTCATTTCAATTTTTTTCCAGTGACCATTATTTCCACATAAGAAGAAAATAACCTCATGTTTATTCTTCTTCCTTTGAATCTTTTTTCTCTTTGAAGGAAACTATAAAAGTTCTTTTGGATTTATATTATCCATGGGATATTCAACCATGTATTTTAAATTTTTCATCATAAGTGGTGTAGAAACAAGTTTCAACCAATCATTGCTCGTTTGGTGAAGTATGGAATAACGTTTCCTAAGCGACATATCCATTTCGTTTATCCAAGATTAGAAAAATAAGGATAATATTAGTGGTAAGGATAAAAATATAAGATTAAGGGATAATTTATTATCCAATTAAAAGCCCAATTTTGTTAACTGGTTAATATACACTAGCATTTTGAAAGTGTGATCAGTAACTATATTACCTTATTCTAGTTTAAATTGATATAGTTCATTGGAAATCTTATTTATTTCAAGATTTTTCTTATCTTTATCAAGAAAAAAATATGAGATATTATGGTTTAAGAATCCATATATTTTTTATATCATCAACTCTCTAGACATAGTTGATAATATTATACAATGAACATAGGGTGCATCCTCTACATATCTCTAGTATACATCCTTTTCAACTTTTTTCACCCAATGGGGTGGTAGAACAGGAATAGGGGATTCCAACAAATAATAATAATTTTTTGAAAATAATGAACCACATAAATGATTATACTATATCCTAAAATTTTTATTTGTAAGGTCATTCCCTGAGTTAAGGAATGATTATAATGTTTTCATGGTTCTAATTTCCATTTTCTACAACTATAAAAGACCATATTATTAGAACTTTACTTGATTATAATTTATGTGAGTCATAATGAATTAAATTTTATTAAGTCTCCCAATATTTTATCAAGACCCAAAAACCCTCACCATTAGACTTTGAATGTATAGTAGCAAGAAATTTATAGTGTAAAATATCTATATTCCCCTTTTCATAAAACCAATAAGGGTTGTATAAGGAACCTGAAGGTATTTAGGTAGGAAGGTATTTTCCAACTACAATCTTGGAGCTCCTTAATCCATTGAATTGACTCCCTGATCCTAAAATCCTAACTCAATTTTCCTCAAAACATGCATCCAAGTTACACAAAGTCTAGTAAGGGATACATATCTTGATGTAAATTTGTTAAGTCAACCCAAAAATTTCATAATAACTCTATGATAAAAGTTTCCCAACAAGGGTTGGTCAAACACTTAGTTATATGTCTTTCATTCTGAATAAATTAATGGAAGGATTAGTCTGAATTAATATTAAGTTTATGGATTTTATTTATTATATGAAAATATTTTTTGATTTATCCTTTACATATATTGTCAATATTAAGTGTGTTTTACTTAAGTGATTAACCATGTTTCAATAAAACATTTATGAATAATTCATTTATTTAAATTTCATCTTTCCATACTAATCCATTCATTTATGTGATCACAGTCTTGCATCCATAAAATAAATAATACATAAGATATAAATAAATAAACGGACTGATCATGATCTTATCTAATGGTTGATTTATTAAGCAGATAATAAATCAACCTATTACTTAGGGGAAAACTCATTATGGTAGTCTTAGCACAAGTTACATCATCCCACCTATCTACCCATGTATCACCTGGGTTGGTACCATCTTGGTTCCATCTTGAACCTCCACCACACACCTTGGGATACTCCTTTTATTACATGTATTTATAACTCACACACGGGTGAGGGGAGCTAAAGGATTGGTTAAGGTGAATTATATAAATAACCATCGATACATAGGTCCTATATAATAAAAGAGGGAGGGATGACATGCAGGCCATCATATTTAATTTAATAATTAATAATTTCAAAACCATGTTCTAAAAAGAATTAAATAAAACCGATGCATACATAGGTCTTGGTCAAGCTCATGAATAGTCATACACATGAAACGAATATGAAACAGTAAAACAGTTAATATTCATTATATCCATTCTTTATTATTAAGAAAAATGTGTTTTCATTAATTAATTAATTAATTAATTACCTTTTATCTTAATGACCATATGAATTCTCTTGGAGATACCCATCATAAATGCATTCATGGAAAATAAATGGCATGGGTAATAATTATAGATAATTACATTAATTTAATTGAGAATTTATAAATTCTTTAAAATATTTATTATATAGTCAAACACAACTCATTCCAATAATGTAATTAGATTTTAATGTTGTAATTAAATAATTTAATTTATTTTATTTATATCTTCTATTGGGAGACTACACGGCTTGTACTTAAAATCCACACATCATTTTCCTCAATTATCGTGTACTCGGTATAAATGCATGGGGATTCGATGTGTACCATAGCTGGACTACATGACATGTACTATCCAGCTAGACATCATGTATCATGCTTGCCGTGTGTCCAAAAAACCCACAAAAAGACTCAATGTATTCTTTGAATGCGGGACCACATGACATGCACTCCAATAACATGTGGTGTGTCTTCCTGACTTGCGAAAGAACTTGATGTGTAGTTCAAATATTAGAATTAATGAGCTATACACTATTTACACTGCCAACACGTTATTTATTTCATTAATTTTCCAGGTTTTCAATCTCATGCGGTGTCAAGCCATTTATTTTACCACACAGTTTCCATGAATATCATTGTTGAACCATGTATAATACACAATGTGTATGCTAAATACACACTATGTAATATAAAAATTCATTTTTCAGTTTATTCTGATCTACATGTGGTTTGAAATAAATACACCATATGCAGTTACTTCTTGGCATGTTGTGTATCTTGTGGCACTTCTGGTTGCAGCGCACTTGGGTACACGATGTGTACTCCAACTATATGTCACGTAACCTAATCTCACCAGACAAGATCCTTGAAACTTCCTGATGGAATCTCTAGTCATTCTTCATCTATTCATATTCATTTAATAAAATTAAACCTTGAACAATTATAATTAATATTTCAAAATCTTGTTAATTAAAATTTTGATTAAAGAATGAATATTTTTAAAATGAAATATCTTACCACTATTGTACATAATCGATCAACAATAAAATGAATAATTATAAATTTAAAATGTGACCCCTATGATACCACATGAAGGTTATAAGTGCAGTAAAATAATTGTGTTTGGTGGATAATGGTAAAGGTTTTTTCAGATTCAATGGATCATTTTCTAATTGTGAAATACATAAACAGTATGACCAATGAAATTTTTCCATCGAATATTAACATATAGAAAACCTGAAACTCGGAGAGAATCTTTGTCCGTTAAATTTATAATTAATTTTAATATTATTATAGGAAAGATTACCTCATCTTTAGGAACATTCTTCAATGAATATATTGTCGATTATTTAAAAAAACCATTTTCATATTACCATCTCCCCGAGGGAATGATGAATTTGAATGAGGGGGCCTATACCCAGTGAAGCAGCATCTTAACCAACTCTAAAAGAAGGATCTTGTATCTAAAAATGATGGATAACAATGAGATATTGGTCCCTTCTAACCTTGCCTTATTTCTAGATTTACAGATGATCGAGAAACCCCAACTAGAATGAGAGATCTAGATTTCTATTCCAAGGAGTTTACACTCAACCCATAAAACCATTGCTCCTAGATGTCCGCCTCTTCCTCAGACCATATCAGATTACGGATAGCTTGGGATGAGAATTTTCCTGATGCAGATCAAACAAAAATGTACTGGTCTGAGGCTAGTCCAGATGAACTCTGGAAATAATCTCACTTGTTTGAAGGTAACAGCAGGAATAGAGCATCCTCGAAAACCGATTTTAGACCCCGCCCAGTTATCATGCTAGTAAAAAACATCCCCACAGTCGATTATCCATCTCATATGGGGATCCAAAAGAGTAATGAAGTTAAGAATATCTCGACAAATAGGGTAGGGCCTTCCACATTGATTCTCCTTATTGAGGACATATTTGTTACTAGAAAGCTTTCCCCAAAGTGGGTGACGTTCCAAGGATTCCCATGTAAGTTTGGATTTCATGGAATGCACGGTAGCAGAGATTTCAACCATGTTGATTCCACCTTCTTTAGTAGGTTTAATGAGTCTCGACCACTCTGCCCAATGATGTTTTACCTCACCTTGATCATCTCAAATGAATGAAGACATGATGTTCTCAAGGCGAGAGATAATAGCTTTAGGAACCTTAACTGAAGAGAGAGAATCCATGGAATTGAGGAGAGAACATGATTGATTAGAGTGATGCGGCCACCAAAAGAGAGATGGAGGATCTTCCAATTAATGATGCGGTTGGATATCTTTTGGAAAACTTTATCAATGTGGTGGATTTGGGGACGCGATGATGAGATGGGAATACCCAAGTATTCCATTGGAAAGTTTGACTTGAGAATACCCAAGGAGGACTCCATAAGGGCTATCATGTTGCCCACACACCTGGTGGAGATGAATAAGGTACCTTTTCCCCTATTAATATGTTTCCTGCTCCATTTTCAATACTCCTCAAGAATATTAATGATACCTCAAATGTATTTTTTTCTTCCATTGATGAAGAGGATAGTATCGTCCACAAACATCAAATGAGATACTCCATGAGAATGAAGTATGCAATAGAACTTCTATAAATGACCTGCTAGTATTCTTTTGTGGATGAGGTTTTATAGAGTGTTTTTCATGTGAATAAATAAACTTGGAGATAGGGGATCACCCTACCTTAATCCATGAATAGATTTGAATACGCCCCAGCTTTTACCCCAGAAAACCACCAATATCCAAGGAGAAATGAAGCATCTAAATTGGATGTTAATCATTTTATTGGAGAGACCCATGCATGAGAGGAACTTGATGATAAAAGACCATTCAATACAGTCATAATATTTTTCCATGTCAACTTTGATGACAACATTCGATCCTTGAACTTTTTTATTGATATCAAAGACCATTTCTTGAGCCACCCCAACCGCTCCTTGGATGGACCTTCCCTTGACAAAACCATGTTGCTCAGCTACAACTCACTAATAAAGAAGAGATGAAATATGTATATTGATAAGGCCTGCCAAGATATTGTATGTAAAGTTACATAAACTTATAGGTTGATAATGAGAGATGGAGCAATGGGTTTTTATCTTGGGGACAAGGACCAAAGTAGTAGTGGTTGCCACTCTAGGAATA
Source organism: Viscum album (assembly GCA_963277665.1). Taxonomy (NCBI): domain Eukaryota; kingdom Viridiplantae; phylum Streptophyta; class Magnoliopsida; order Santalales; family Viscaceae; genus Viscum; species Viscum album. The sequence continues at coordinate 1,657,891,659 of OY728128.1, forward strand.
GAGCCTCCATGAAATACATCCTACACTGCATCAACCATAAATTTTTTGATAGTATCCAAGTAGGAGGAAAAGAAGATATCGGGAAATCCATTCGGACTTAGTGCACTAGAGGGATCTAGAGCAAGGATTGCATCATGAATTTTCTACTCCTATAGGACTGCTTCCAAAGAAGAATTAACAGTTTCCAAAAACACATGGGGTATAGATCCAAAAATCTCAGCATGGAAACAAGGGTACCCATAAGAATATCGAGCACTAGAACCTGCAAGGATAGGGTGAAATGAGAAGTATCCATACCTCCTACTTCATTGCGATCCGATGTGTAAGAACCATCCTCTCGTAGTATGTTGGGCCTGATGGTGTGGTGCTTCTCCTTAATACAAGCGTGAAAATATGAGGTTTTTTTATCACCTTACATCATCCATTTAACTCAATATATTTCTCGAGTAGATCTTTCCTTTTCCAATAGTTGATCCTCAAGTTCATGTTTAAGCCCGGATAGATGGGTAAAAAGGACTTCATCCCATGAGTTCTCTAAAATAATTTCCAATAATCCCACCTCCTTAACCAAGTCATCCTAAATGAGATTTTATGGGGGATGATTTTTGGCCCAAGTCTAAAGATCACCTTTGAGGTGTCGCAATTTATTATTGAGCTCCAACCAAAGACACCCCGAAGTCGAATGGATCCAAGAAGGAGCCACCACCCGGTGATAATCACGATCATAAATCTAGCTTGGATGAAATAAAAAACAATCATTGGATTTATCTTAGGATCAATGTTCAACCAGGATAAGAGAATGATCGAATTATTTTATGTGCAATGATTCACAATTCTCGATTAACCTTACACAATATACATATCCATATACTTATAGAGTTAGGATTTAGGTTAAAATGTTATTTATTTGTATACCAACCCTTAAATAATATAATAAACCATTACCTCATGCCATATAATAATAATAATATTCTTATTTTATGGCGTGCGCTAACTAACACTATGATAAATATTATTTTACGGGCTTATACCCAACATGATCTTGGCCCTCTCGTCCTCGGATTTATCAAATACTTGAATAAATATTTAATTTAATATTTATTCATAATCTGGGAAAAAATATTTATTAAATATTCAATAAATAAAATAAATATTCAATTCATAGTTAGATGAATAAATATTTATTAATTATTCACACAATTAAATAAATTATTTATTAATGAATGAATAATTATTTATTACCTTCTAAAAATTAGTTATCAATAAAACTTAAATAAAATTATTTCTTGGTTATGAGAATAATATCTATTTCAATAAGTAAATTCAAATAGAATTAAATGAGATCAATAGAAACACTTAGTGTGTGACTCTCTAGGATTTTTTCTCGTTGGCATTAGGCGAGTTTTCCTAAAGTCTAATATTACTATCTATAAATGGGTCAAGGAACACAAGAGAAATAATTTAATTTCATAAAATTGAAAACCAAATATGAATGCTTACTGTTTAATATAATATCTTTATCACAATAACTCATCAAGCAGTTTGCACATTTGTGTCATCAAACAATATGCTTGATACATATTTCTTTGACTATACAAAATAAACTCTTCATCACACCATAGACATGGAATTTAATGGGATGGTTATATTTCAATAAAATATCCAAGATATCAACTTTCATAAATATGGAAGGGACAAATCCTTCTTTGACTTATTATTAGTAACATTTCATTCGTGATGTACACAATGTACCCTACTTTTCTATGAACATATAACATCTTGTTTTTTGTCATTAAATATAAGTGTGTGTGTCATTATATGAACTAATAATAGTATTCAATTATAAGGACCATTACACATTCTTGTGGATAGGAATATTCAATGACATAAAAACATGCAGAATTCCTACAGGCGGATTTGTTCTCATAATATCTCATCTTGGAGATTACCAAGTGTGAAATTCATGAGATGAAGTTTCATCCACTTACAAGTAATTGCATATGAAAATAAACATATTGTGTTCCCCATAATATAATTTTATCCAACCATAGAACTATATTTAAGATATGTTATCATATCATTTCAAGGTTCTCATCATAGCAGAGAACTTTTTTGTCTTATTTTCATGTGATAGATACCCTAGGACATTAAAACATTAATATTATACAGAAGAAAAATCAATATGTGATAATTTATTTAAATTATTATTAATTTTTTTAATATAAATTTATTATAAAAAATAAACCAGTTGGTTTTAGAACACCAACTCTAATAAAAATTAATAGTTGGTTCATTGTGCTATAGGAATGATGGCAGTCAAGTCCACAAAGCTACATTAACCATGTCATTAAGGCACATGCCACTACAGTACCATGTTAAAGTACACACTATTATAGTAACACTTTCAGTGTCATCAGTTTCCTCTTCTATAGTTGGTCAACTATGCTACAATGCCTTCAAATTCAAGTCAGGGGACTTTAGCCCCCCAGATCCCTAGCCAGTCTTCACTACACCCTAGAACCTCCAAAAACCACACCTCGGAGGTCAAACCATGAGAGATGCATAATGGTGTATGGTAAAGGCCACAAATAGTTCAATCAACTTCATCAGATTAATCAAGCTCCACCATTCCAACTACCACGCTGTCTGCAATCTGGCTGGTCAATGGTTCAGCCAGGTGGAGCAACCTGTATGGGGTGGCACAGCCATTTTAGTTCTCTTTTTTTATGGTTTATTTATGTGGGTATTTTAAGTAATGTATAAAAATTTTTATGGTTAAATGATTTTGTGGTTCTAACTTTAACCCCCAAAATGGTTTTATATTTAATTCAAAAAAAGTTATTAGAGGAAGAAATTTCTAGAAGGAAATTTTTTTTATTATATACTTTTTGAAAAAAAATATTAGATTAATCCGAGGTTTTTTTTACTAATACAGAAAGGAAGAATTAACCTTAACACCTTTTAGTTTGATCTGAAAGGTGTTGAGGTTGATGCTGCCTTTTCCTTTCATCGACCCGGATTGATGACATGGAAAAAGAGGCAAAAAATGTTAATGCAAAAAACATATTTTTCCATAATTTAACCAAAAGGAATTTTTCACATTAACACCTTTCACCTGAATTAATGTGAAAGGAATTTATGCCTATAACACCTTTTTTCTAGCCCCTATAAAAATACACTCGCGTCTCCACCTTATCCTCACTCAATTCACTTCACCCTCTCTAAATTCCACTCCATATCTCTTTATGAATTTCCTAGTGTTTTCTCCCTTGTGTGCGGATTTTTTGGTGGCTTAAAAGGAGTACTAAATTTGAAAACGTGCAGAATTTTTGAAGCACCATTTAGAGGTATCTTTTCTTATTTATTTAAAATTCTATTATTTATTCATTTTTTAGTTAGTTTTAAATATATTATTTACTTATTTGTTTAGTCAATTAGATATAATTTATAAATAATAGTTAACATTGGTAAGTAAATTATTATTATTTAATTATTACTTTTGAGTAAATATTTTATAATTAGTCTTAGTAATGGATTTATTATTATAAGAATATTATTATTTAGTATAAATTAGTATTTTTTAAATATTAGTGACATAATTAGTAATTAATATTAACTAGATTATGAATAAATATTAGTAAAATAAGGATTCACTAATAATTAAATATTAAATAACTAAAGATTAATTAATGATTAAGTAATGATTAAGTATTGATTAACTAATGAATAACTAAGGAATAACTTAGGATTAAAGAATGATTAGGTAATGAATAACATAGGATTAACTTAGGAATGACTTAGGATCAAATAATGATTAAATAATAAATAAATAATGATGAACTATTAATTACCCAATAACTAACTATAGAGTAAGTACTTAATAACTATTAATTAATAAATGATTAACACATGATTAACGAATAAATAAGGCATAATCGACTTACGATTAACTAATGTTTAACTAATGATTAACTAATAATTAACTAATTATTAACAAATGATTAACTAATGATTAAATAATGATTAACCAATCATTACTTAATGTTTAACTATTAATTAACTAATAATTAAATATAAAGTGACTACTTCATATATATTAATTAAGTAATGATTAACAAGTGATTAATGAATGATTAAGGAATAGATAATTTAGGAATAACTAATACTTAATGAATGATTATGTAATGATTAAATAAGGATTAGTAAAAGACTAAAAAATGGTAAATTAATGATTAACGGGTGATTAAAGAATAATTAATATATGATTAAGGAATGATTAACATAGTATTAACTAATGATAAAGTAATTATTGAACAATAATTAATTAATGATTCACTTTTTTTAACTATAAACTAACTACTTAAATAATGATTAAATAGTAATTAACAAATAATTACCTTCAAAGTAACTACTTAATATCTACTAATTAAGTAATGAATAATGAGTGATTAAAAAATGATTAAGACTTAATTAACTTAGTATTAACTAATTATTAACGAATAATTAAGTGATTATTAACTAATGATTAACCAATGATTAATAAAAATTAAATAATGATTAACTGGTGATTGAATAATTAATAATTAATAATTAAATAATGGTGAACTATTAATTAACCCATAATTAATTATAAAGTATGCACCTAATAACTTTTAATTATGTAATGTTTAAAGAGTGATTAACATATGATTAATTAACTATGGAGTAATAATTAACCAATAGTTAATTAATGACTAAATATTAATTAGCAATAAATTAACTACTTAAATAATGATTAAATAGTGGTTAACTAATAATTAACTTTAAAGTAGCTACTTAATAACTATTAATTAAGTAATGATTAATGAGTGATTAAAAAATATTTAAGGCGTAAATAACTTAGGATTCACTAATGCTTAACAGATGATTAACTAATGATTAACTAATGATTAACCAATGATTAATAAAGGATTAACTAATGATTAACTAATTATTAATCAATGATTAAGGAATTAGGAATGAATGCTAATATTGTTATTGATTTTGGAAACACATCAAAAAAACATCAAATAAAAGGAACATCAAGGCAGTCTAAAGTAGTGGAGCCCTAATTCATTATTAATAAAAAAAATACTGCCGCCTGACAGAAAAAAACCTAAGCTAAGGAAGAATGATAAGATTTGGGTTGGGGAATCCTGGGACACCAAGAAATCTGCAACCTTATTCCCCTCTCACCAAGTGTGGAAGATTTCCATGTGGACTCCCAAGATCTATTTTCACTTGCAGACATAATATTCTATATTACAGGGGCAACTTCCACTTTTAGTGAGTGATTTGTAAAGAATAAAAGAATCTGTTTCCAATGCCTTTAAATTTATATGTCTTTGCTCACTTAAATCCAACCCCATTACCATCACCTCTGCCTCGACATGAAGTGCATCACATCTTCCGTAAAAGGCTGATAAAGAAGCCACTACGTAGCCCCTCTGGTCCCGAATAATGCCTCCACCCCTCATCTACCCCCTTAGGAGGGATCCATCTGTGTTGGGTTTTAATCCAGTTCTTTGGGGGTGCCAACAAACCCAATTCCCTTGACCCCTCCTCCCTATCTGTTTATGTTCCCCTGGGTTGAAATCCATTATTGATGGAGCGCCATGGCACTCAGTACACACCCCAGTCAAATCCATCAAGGTGTTCTTCATCTTGACACTAATTTTGGTGCCGGTTCCACATACATTCCTATGGCGAGAGTCATTATTGGATTTCCAAATGATCCAACAACCCGCAATAAGGATGGTCGCCTGACCTTTTTGCTCTAAATTGTGCTCTCTTTTGCTATTAAACCATAGAATAAGAAATTCCTCCTGCGTCCCTTCTTGTTTATGCCACCCAGAGAAGACTCCAAATGTCTGTTATTTCCATCATGCCTATTCACTGTCAAAGAATAAGTGCTTCACCATTTCCTGTTTGGTATTTTTTGCAACACCAGCATCTAGAGGCCATGGACACCCCCATACACTGAATATTTTCATTAGTGTGGATCGCATTATTCCTTACATGACACATTATAAAGTTAAATTTGGGATAAATCCCCCTACACCACAGTGTTTCCCCCCACTGATCACTAGTGTTTAGTTCCCTTCACATGCTTTTATATTCCTTTATTGAGAACTCACCTAAGGAGGAGTCTGTGAATATAAGTCTGTTTGGTACCTCACTAAGGAAAATCTATTTGAAAACAGCATGTTGGTTATCATCAAGAATGGCCTGAATGAAGCCTGGGTGACCGCACGCATCAATGAAGGATATATCTGGTGTGGGGAAACCAGGAAACCACAGCCTTCCTCCCCACAATCCTAATGCCAGAAGTTCACATCTCTTATCCCCACCAACCACCTGGCATGAGGACGCAGGACCTCTGTATACGGGTGAATTAGATTCCATATCCTCAACGGCCAAGACCTCTGCACTTCCACATCTATGACATATTTTTCTTGTATGATCATTACACAAAGAGAGTGGTATTCCATATCCTCCCATGAAATTTTAGCATGAATACCTTGCATGGTTGAGGAGACACTCTGCATATTGATTCCTCCATTAGCAATAGGTCTTGCAAGTCTCTTCCCCGCTGCCCAGTGATGTTAGCCTTCCAGCTATACATCCCATATGAAAGACACCATGATCCTCTCCATGTTGGTAACCACACTTTTGGGGGCCTTAAAGGTGTACATGAGATGCATGGGGTTAGAAACCAGGACGCTGTTGACCGGGGTAATGTGCCCTCCAAAAGAAAGAAACTTGTTTTTCTAGTTGAATATGTGTCCCTAACCTTTCCCACAATATTGTCAAAGTGATGAACATGAATAGAGTAAGGACTGACTAGCTCTCCAAGATAATCCATGGGAAAGAAGCCTCTCCTCATAATTAAGGTGTCATCCATGATCCTCTCCCTCCTGTCTGAGAGTACTTTAGAGGTATAATGTAGTATTTTCTCTCTATTTATCACATGCCTACTCCATTTACAATATTCCTTAATAATACCATTCATACCAATCACTGATCTTCTACTGCCATTAATGAACATGATAGTATCATCTATGAACATCAGATGACATATTCCCTCCATAACATGCCTATCCCAATATGGAAGGATTTTTCTTATACGCAGACCCTTCTTTATATAGTGGCTAATCACATTTTGGGATAGAATTAATAAAGTGGGGGATAGGGAATCCCCTTTCTGAATCCCTCGGCAGGCCTTGAAGAATATGAACTACTTACCCAAAAACGAGGTGGAAATCCATGATGAGCTGAAGAAATGGAATAGAAGATCACAGGTCCAATTTGAGAAACCCATGTATCCCAAAACCTTTAAAATAAATCCCCATTATATCCTATCATAAGACTTGATCATGTCTAATTTAATCTCCAGATTATTCCTGAAGGTCTTGTTTTTAATCCCACTAATCATTTCTTGCACTACTCCAATCACAGCCTAAATTGATCTCCCTTTGATGAATTCATGGTGCTCTACTACCATCCATGTATTTAAGTGGGGTGCTAACATTTTGTTAAGGATTTTAGCTAGAATCATGTAAGGAATGTTTTACATAAAATTGGCCTATATTTCTCAACAAACTGGGGGTTTCCCACTTTCAGTATCAGAACCACCTTGGTTGCACTGGCTATGTGCAGAAGGTGCCCTCCCTAGAATAAATCCCTCACTTCTCACACTAATTCCCCTTTGACTATTCCCCATGTATCCCTATAAAATGAACCAGGTATACCATCCGGCCCTGGTGCATTGTTTGGTTTTAGAGTCTAGATCATCGCACACACTTCTTCCTCTTCTGGAATCCTTCTCAAGAGCTCATCAATATCCTCCATAACTCTTCTTGGCATGTCCTCAAAAAGGTATGTTTCATCACTAGGATAGTCTCCTACCATATTAGGATTAGAGCCTACAAGTAAACCTGTGATGGTTTCATTGGCCATTTCCACAACCTTGTTATGTTTTTTGGAATAAGACCCATCCTCCCTAAAAATATTTGGCCTATGCATACACTGCCTCTCTTTTATGCATGCATATAAGTAACCAGAATTATGGTCCCCCTCATGAAGCAATCTTACATGAGCTCCCTTTATAGAAATCCTCTCCTGTCTCAACATAATGTTATCAAGGATACCCTTTTTAGTCTTAATTTTATCAAAAACATTATCATCCCATTCTTGCTCTAGGATAACCTCCATGCACTCGACCTCCTTACTAATTTCAAGAAGATCCTGATCTCAGGCGGGAATAGACTTCCTCCACCTTTGAAGTAGATGTTTGAGCCACCTTATCTTATTATGAAGAGAAATTTATAGGTTCCTAGGGGGTTAAAAATCTAAGATTCTCTGACCACATCATTGAATCCCAGCTCGTCCACCCACATCCTAGAGAACTGAACAAAATCAATTCTCGTTTCACTAGAGATCATGTCAAGTCGTAGAGATGAGTGATCACATAAGCACCATGCCAAGTGGGATACTTTCACATTCGAAAATAGTGATACAATGGCCTCGTTCGTCAAGCATCGATTGAGACGACACTAGGTGCACCTATCACCCCTTTGATTGTTACTCCAGGTGAAGCGGTCACCCTCAAACCCCACGTCTATTAGGCTTGTTCTATCCTAGAAGGAAACAAAATCCTGACTAGCACTCCTTGGAAAATCACCCCCTATTTCTCCTCTAGATATGCTATAGTATTAAATTCGTCATCGACTATCCAATGGGTAATGTCATCGATAAGATCTTCCAAATCACACCACATGCTCTCTCTCTCTCTCCTGAACATTTCATTTATCATATATGAAGTTGAAAAAGAAATCATGAACACCTACCGAAACTTTCATTGAAAGATACTGATCTGATACGCTCAATAAAAAGAATGAGACATGGCCCTTCCAGAATAGCCAGATATGAGAGTTAGGAGGGTTCCCATGCATACACCCCCTTACTCTGAGCCTCTGCGAAAAAATATCTATTTTTCTTGATGCTTGTTTTGGTTAAAGAATACCCACCAAAGAAACTGAGTGATTAACAAGTTCATTGATGATGAAATTGATCATCACCTATGCTCTTAGACCTCGGTCATTCCAAATTAGGACTCTAAACATCGAACTAAGGGCGTTTGGTTTTTTCCCAGACATGTATCCCTTGTAAGGAGGAGACGGGATCATAGATCTTAAAGCACTATTCTTGGACTGAGAAAGAGTGTGAATTCCATTCTAAACCTTCCTGCAGACGACCTCTGATGTGCACCCTCCACTAGACCATTCCCTGTTAGCACCCATTGGAGAATCGAGACGCTTCGCATCCATTAAACTGAGACCTGGAGATGTTGGAGGTGAGAACTGAGGGGACGAAAGCATCATCGGGGTTAAAAGTGGGGGGGGGGGAGGGGGAACGTCACCATCTGCAGTAAAGGAGAAGGCAGAGAGAGGTCCTCACTGGGTGAGGAGAACTAAGAAACTACTGTTACATATGATCTGTGATCTATTTGAAAAATATCTGAAATGTTAATATGGGAGGTGAACCATGGAACCTGCATCCCGGTCCTGATAGGTCTACTAATAAATGTCCCTTTAGGAGGTGGACCCACTCCATGGGTTTGAAATTGAGATTTCCTTCCCAAGCCACGGTTGAAAAAAACCAAAACGCTGTTGGAAGATGCTTGCCTGATGAATAAAGGCTTGGAAGAGGAAGCCTCAGAGGCCTAAGTAAAAGGGGAGACAAACACCCCTTTTCCTTGGTCAATGGAGGAGGGCATTGAAGAACACCCATAAGGCCTCGGTAGAGGAACCTAACCCCAAACCTTGTGACAAACCTACAACAAGTGTGTAGTAAGGTGATAGAACGAGCCGAAATGGGGAAAATTAGGGAAAAACAAGCCTTGAAGATGATCATGAAATCCTTCAATCTGGAGAACGACATGATCTGGGATCGATCGAGAAATATCCATCTCTACACAGATCTGCATGATAGATGTCTCCTCTAAGCGAATCGTCTATTCATCTATGAATAGGAACGTCCCCAACGAGTCCCCTATCACCTTCAGGAAGGGCTCATACATAAGAGGAAGAGGAACCCTAGGGAGGGAGATCCAGACCACCACAAGGGGGATTTCCCTCCTGGATTAATCATCCATAGTCCAATGGGAAAGAGAAAAATGTTAGCGCCCCACCCAACAAGGGATCCTGCTCTAAGCTCTCACAAAATCTGCCTTAGAAGTCGTGACGATGAAGAACGCCTTCCGATCTAGGATAGACACTTTGTCCAAAAAGATAATTCCACATCATTTGATGCAGTCCTAGAAGATAGAGAGTAGAGGTTTATCGGTGCCAAATCTCGCAACCAGGGTCCACTAAAGGTAGCAGGTGGCCGCCTCAAAGGACACCGCAGAAAAGGAAAGGATGGGGCACCCATATTTCATGAATGAAGAAGAATCCAATGGATCCCCCAGTGGCCCTTCCTGACCTTGGAAATGAACCTGAGGAGAATTAATAAGTAAATCCTTGAACAAAGGTGGGGAAGGCCAATACACACCATATCCAGGCACCGGAGGCCCTAAAATAGCACCAGACACGTTTTCAGGGATGGTCGGCGCAACGGCAGGGGATGAATTATTTGAATCCATATCAAAAGAAGGAAGTTCTAATGAATTATTAAATTAATTACAATTAATGATGAATTAATTATTAAAAAATAATTAGTTAATGATTACCTATTAATTAAATATAAAATAACTACTTAATAACTATTAATTAATAAATACTTAATTAATTCTTAATGAGTGATTAAAAATTCATTAATGAATGATTAAAGAATTATTAACTTATGAATAAGTAATGCTTAACTTATTATTAAGTAATGCTTAACTTAGGATTAAGTAATGTTTAACTTAGGATTAATTAATGATTAATTATTATTTAAATTTAAAATAACTACTTAATAAATATTAATAAATGGATTCTTAACTACTGACTAAGTAATAATTAACTAAGTGTTCAATTAAAATTAAATAATTATTATTTAATGATTAACTTTGGATTAACATATAATTAACATAGGATCAAAGAGGTGTAATTTCAAGATAAAGAGGCTTAATTGCACACCTGATTTATCACTCCAAAGATATAGATGATTCATACCTTACTGCACATTTGGTTTGACACTCTTACTGAATGTAGTTTATATGATTCACATTATCTTTATAAACTATTGAACATACCTTTAAGAAGATTAAAAATTGTACTATAAAATATTAGTGTCTTATTTTAGGATATAATAAGATGTTCTAAACTTTCGGTAAAGTAAATATTTGTGGTTATCTAAGAAATTAAATATCTATTTGGATACTACAAGTGAATGTGGATCTAGAACATATGTACCTAGTGGTAACAACCCTGAAAACACTGTATTAAACTAGACATGATTGGGAATTTTTGTATTACAACGGGCCTTGATGAACACCTAGTTTGGAACTCCTGGGGGATAGGCTTCATAATATTTTCATTCTCTTTATAAACTAATAAACATACCTTTAGAAATATTAAAAAAAATTACTACGAAACATTAGTGTCATATTTCAGGATATAATAAAATATTCTAAAATTTTTATAAATAAATGATTGTGTGGTTATCTAAGTAATGAAATCCCTATATAGATATTATAAGTGTTTGTGGATCTGGTATAGATGTACCTTTGTATAAAAACCTCAAAAACATTATATTAATCTAGAATCAATCAGGAAATAGTGCACAACAATAGGCCTTGATGTACACCCAATTTGATACTCCCAGTGGATTTTCTTTATATGATTTTAATTCTCTTTATAAACTATTGAATATACCCTTAGGAATATTAAAAATTATACTATGAAACATTAGTGTCATCTTTCAGGATATAATAAAAAATTATAAAATTTCTTTAAAGTAAAGATTATGTGGTCAATGCTACATGATTATTCCTCATTGTCAATATTATTTACGCTATCATAATCATGATCAAAAATAATTTTTCATGTAGACAATCATGTTTTCCTATGTCTACTGCTACATAGAAGTTATTCAAACTGAGCAATAAGCTTCTTATAGTAGACAACTACCAACAATGGTTAGGACGTATCATTGTGTAACCCTAAGATAACTTTAGGAAATAATTTCTGATCGTTTAAATCTAGGACTTGATAAAGAGATATATTATATTAACTATAGACATTTTTAATTCCAGGATAGGTTTTGGCATCTAGCTTGCCCACTAGATGCTAATGAGGGCTAGTTCCAAGCAACAACTTTATTTTCTCGATGGTTAGATAATTCCATGATGGAGTTATATTTTTATGTTTCTAGTGTCTATAAGAAACTTCCAATTGTATGATGACATAGGAATACAAGATTCATTGAATAAGGACCATCCCAAAAAAATGTGGTTATTGCCTATAATGTGGAAGAAGACAACCAAATTTATGATCCAGATATAAAAAAATCATTTTAATAATAAGAAATTCTCAAGTGATTGAATAGATAAAGACAATAATGATGAGAAGGTGGAAGCTGTAGAATTTGGGGAGGATGTTTATAGAAATACAGTAGTTATACAGCAGCCTCAATGCATAATAAATCATTCACCCCTCTTCGCGTATTGGTTGGAAGCAATGGTACATTTTCTTGAAGTCTAATGGAATATTATCACACAATCAACTGAGTTTCATGGAGTTATAGAGGATATATTTAGTGAAGTAGACAAAAATTATATATTGTAAGATACTATCCAAGACAAAATATTCCATGAAAAACATACTGAAAATATTTCATATTGAGAGAAACTTTAGATATTTATTTTAGGATTCAATCCATATAAAATATATCATACGGTTTGAAAAATATGGGGATGGTTGTAGATTCATATTGAGGGAGATTCCTAACATTTCTTTTGGAGGTTATAGAATTTATAATATTGAGGTAGTTCATACTTGTGTATAACCAACCTATGACAGTATCATACATCATTGGATAATGAATTTGTGTTATCTATTATTGTTGATATGAACAGGACTTGCCAAAATGTGCATGTATCCCTTGTACAGGAGTGTATGCAAAAAAATTTTGGTTATATTATTTCCTATGTAATGGAATTAATTGATAAATAGAAGTCAATTTTCAAGGTCTACGGTGATTGTGATGACTCGTATTGGTTTTCGTCGTAATTTCTATCCATAATGATACATTGTTGGATTTGGTACCCTAGAACCTACTTCTGTGTAATTTATGAGAATCTATATAAATAGTTTTGAATATTAATAAACCTCTTAACACATCATGGTTGTTATTCTGTGTAACATAGTATGTGATAATGTCCCAAGGGTTGTTGTCACACTAAAAGGTTATAATAGTTCCCTATTATTATGAGAACCTAGAAGTTCTATGACACTATTCTAAAATATATGTTATATAGATGGATGATATCATTTGAGAAACATAAATGATATAGTCTATCAGGGGTGGAGACTCATAGGAATTTGAGGTACCTTCTCATGGTGTATGCCCTTGGTAATAACTAGTAGGATATTATGAGAATGAGACCCACCGGTATGAAATCCACATTTATATGTGTCATTGGATGTTCCAATAATCATATGTGTGTATTAGTCCTTAGACTTTAAGATTATTATTAATGATTATTATGAGTCACGTACTTTGATGTATTGACAAAAATCGTGATGACAGATGTTCATGGTGAGGTATGATGCGTTAGGTCTGTCATGTGTAATATTTCATTAACGAATAATGTGAGAAAGTATTTTTCCCTTTTGTTCTTTAATAGAATTTTATATCTCAAAACCTTTGATGGAAATGATATAGCCTAAATAAATCCATTTCCATGGTGTTCTATAGACAAGTTCAATTTCTGGGAAGTCAAATAAAGAGACATCGAGCACATAGGTTGATGGAACTGGCATGCATCCTACTTGATTGTTGATATTGTGATAAAGGGATTATATTACATAGTAATAATATGCATGCAGTATTATGTTGTTGTGGCATTAACTTCTTTCTCTATGGGTGCCTTAGTGTATTGCTAGATGCTAACCTTGGATTTTAGGATGCTTCGCCTAATGCCATTGACAAAGAGACCTAGAGGGTCACACGTAAAGTGTATCCATAATCTCAGATAAATATTATTATTATTATTTATTATTTAAAATTTGAATAAATATTATTCTCATATGTGGTTTAATAATTATTCATGTTTTCTTGATCTCATTTATTATGTCATCAGTTATTCAAGAGAATATAACGTGAACAGAATATTTAATAAATATTTATTTTCTATTTAGTGATTATAATATTTATTTATTTATTAGAGAATAATGAAGTGATATTTATTGTAACACCCCGAGATTTTATGAAAAATATTCTTTTTAATTTCATTAATGTCTTGTGTTATATGCTACACCAAAAGGAGCTTTCATAACACACATCTCTGACCTGGCTTGAATTACACGCAATCGCGACCTTCCACGATAGCGTGTGTTGTACGCAACACCAAGTTTTGCTAAACAACGATATGCTTTTAAAATATTATTAAAACTAGCCGTTATGAATAGTAATAACCAATTTTTGAAATTTTGTAAATTTTATTTTTCAAAATGGACTTCATTTTTGGATTCGGAATATCGAAATTAGCTTACGGTGAAATTTTGGTACTTTTCGGATAACTTTCATATTCTGATGAATAGTGAAAAATACTAAATTTTAATTAAAAACAACTTTTTTAATCGAAATAATTAATAGTGATAAATTATTAATTTGAGTGGTTTTAAAGTATATTTAGAATATATTTTTACAATTTAATACAATGTTGGTCATTGGATGTAATTTCACATTTAAACCAGTTATAAACTAGTGTCAATCTTTTGATAGTTGTTATCTCTTAAAAACACGCTATTTGTTTTGATGACGAGAATTAATTCTTAAATTAGTTAATGCAACTGATATGTTTTGAATTTGGTAAAATAGACATCATTTTTGAGTTCATAATAACAAATATAGCTTAGGCCTAATTTTTGGTATTTTTCTGAAAACTTTCAATTTTCGATGAATAGTGAAACCACTAAGTGGTAGGTAAAAAATTAAATTTTGCATAAAACTTAATTTTACCTCTTCTGTGAATGGAATTTCGAAAATCCGAGAGACACGGTTAATATCAAGGACTAAAATGTGGTTCAATGAGATGAAAATAATTTTTGGTGAATAGTAACTTATTACTTTTTTTAACCACGGTTAAAAGTTAATAGGGTAATTAAGGGTAAAGATGATATTATTATTACCCTAACACATGTCCTAATTCTATTGGATAAGTGAAATTCGATCAAAAACAAACTTAGGAATAAAATATGACCATTTAGGCCCACTTGGATTAGATTAGGACATTTATTATTAATTTATTTAAAGAAGGGTTAAAAGAGTTAAAATCAAAGTTTATTTACTAAAACATTTTTAATATTGGGTTATAAATAAGATAAATTCGACTATAAATATTAATTAGAAAGATAAAAAGATTTCCTACATAATGGTATTTTATTTGTAATTTTTAGACATTAAATAATTTAATTTATTTATGACACAAAGATGATGCAGTAATTATCTTATTAATGAAATATTGACATAATTGATGTTATAAATACCAAAATAAATATAAGTTGAGCCTTTTTATGAATTAAACTAATTTTATAGGTTACTATGATATATTAGTGTTGATTTAATCAACTTGGTTCGAACATATATTTCTGTTATGACTTTCACAAAAATCATATATCAAATAGTGTCAAAATTGACACAAAATAGTTTTTAAATCAAATATTATATTATTAATTGTTATTTTATTCCTAAAAAACTAAGGTTCGGCCAAATGACTTAGATAAGGATATATATATTAATAATAAACAATTTGGGGTTCGTTTGGCATGTTATAGTAAGTGTATTAACCATATAGTGTAAGAAAACAAAAAGACGCGGTAAAAGTTAAATTATTTAACTTAGAGTTAAATCTAATTGATAATGTTAAAATAATAACCTAAACTTGTCTAAATCCTATTGGTTGATAGTATTTCGACCCATTCCCACTTTATCTCCGAAATAAGACCCTTTGGAACCATTATAAACCGATTTTGACTTTAATATAAAATAATATTTTGAGATATTCCTAAGGTGCCCCTCTCCTCCCTTATAAAAGGACACCTCCTCCCCCTCATCCTCACACCAATTTGAGCACTCAAGCTCGGCAAACCCCTGCCAAAATCCCTTCTCCACTTCCCTAGAATAATCCTAGAGGTTCTGGTCTTCCTCAAAGACCAATTTTAGTGCCCTAAGAGGAGGTCTCAAAGAGGCGCTTCAAAGAAGATGTTATTTCCGTTACCAATTCTTTCACCTTTATTTCTTCTTCCACTTCTTCTTATTAGGTTGTTTCATTATGAATTAATAACATCAGTATCACTAATATACTGATATGTTATTATAAGTATGAAACAATCCTAATTCACCGTCTATCCGTCCTACGGAAAACGAAATCACCGCGTGTGCGTACGTACGGAATATCGTCTCCACGCTGTGGTGTAATCTGTTTTTCCACCAACACCTTACATGGATGGGTATTATGGTGTAAAGAATAACTATACATAGTTATTATAACATCATAATGATTCTGATATATTGTATCATCCATTCCAATTCAATTCAATAATTATGGAAATGATATCATCGCTCGTGCGTACGTACGGACTACCGTCTCCACGACGCGATGAGATTCATTCTCAATGATTAACCATTCATGAATGATTATAAAGTATATATAATAAGTACTAATGAAATATATGACATAATAATGATACTGGATTTATGTATATTTATATGTATGTCATCTACTTACTTCCATTCAAGACAATAAGGAAAGAAAAACAGCGTTCATGCGTACGTACGGACTACCGTCTCCATGAATGGTGTTTTTCATTTCATTTATCTATCTATTATATATATATATATACTGAATATATATGATATATAAATCATATTTTATATTCTGGTAGTAAGTAAATCATGATATAAGTAATAATAATGTCAAGAACAACAAGTCAAAACACCTACGATAAATGAAACGATTTTACCCAAAACGCTCTTTAACATGGAATTTACAAAAGAACGAGTAAAATAAAGTCATAAGTGAACCATATATGATATCATAACAATTATTATGATTCTGGAATAAGTCAATGACATTATTTAAATCATTATACAGGAGTTTCAGACACTTACGAAGCAAATCGGACCTAAGGTAAGGGAAATATCACAATCTCATTTTTATCCGAGATTGTTTATACATTAGTATTTACTAG
The DNA here is from genome assembly GCA_963277665.1 of Viscum album. Classification (NCBI taxonomy): domain Eukaryota; kingdom Viridiplantae; phylum Streptophyta; class Magnoliopsida; order Santalales; family Viscaceae; genus Viscum; species Viscum album. The sequence goes on from OY728128.1 coordinate 1,657,909,079, forward strand.
GGTGTATTTTATCATCCACATCCATGTTTCCTCAATATGTAATATTATTTCCATCCACCTACAATTTTTTAAATACAATTTTACCCTTCGGCGAGTTTTTAGTAAAGGATATGAAAGGAATCTTTTTTCGTTTTTTTCATACGAGGTACTTTTTAACTTTCCGACAAAAGTACGAGAAGAATGTTTTTTTTAACTTATACGGCACGAATGGATTTTTACGGTTTTATAAAGCCTTATTTTCATGAACCTTCCTCCAAAATATTTCATGACTATTTTCAATAAAATCTCTTTCTTTTAAAATTGAATGATGTTTTGTGAAAAGAAATTGATTTTGAAGAAGAAAGGATATTTTCCTCAAGAATTCAATTCAAGTGTTTTATCAAAATTATTTTCCATCTAAGATAATAAAGGGTTCTGTTTCTATCCATATTTTTACATTGATTTGACTATGTTGTGATGGAATTATGTTTATGAATTCCTTTATCTTATATGAATGGTTTTATGATGTCATGTGGTTTAAGAATCCCATTTTTATTACATGGGTTATGCAATGATGTATGATTTATGATTTTGTGGAACACATAAGAATAGTATCATTATGAGATGGGTGGGACCTATATCTCCCTCCAATTCATTGGGTAAAGATTTCATATCTCATGAGATAGACATGGTTGGAATGGTAGGTTATACCGGTTCATTGAAACAGGACTGATACGAGGGTTACTCGATTCAGAAAGGGACTTTGTCCACTAAGATAGTCTTGGCAATGAGTCTTGACTAACAAGAAATTATTCTCTATGATTATGTGTGAATGCCACAAAGTTTCATGTTTTATGTTATGATTATTGTGATTACATTTCACTGCCATGATTTATCCCATGTTATGAAATTATGCTCTCTTTTGCAGGTTAAGATTTCCAAAATGTTATGTTCTTTTGAATATGATGTGATTGATATTTCTGTTGTTTACCCTTACTGAGCATTTGAGCTCACCCTTTTATGTTTTCTTTTCCCCAGGATATAAAGAAAGGTTTTAGGTAAAAAAAAAGAAAGATCTTTATGGGAGATGTTGAAGATCTTTCACCAGGATTAGAAGATTATATTCCGAGTTTCCAAAGACACTAAACTATTACGATCCTTGCGTGTGTGTTTTTGTTATGTACTAAGTATTCCACAAAATTAATGTAATGTCAATGTACGTCAGGCTTCGGGTCTCTACAGTTGGTATCAGAGGAAAGGTTTAGTCAACCTTTGGAAACTAGGATGCGAAAACGTTAGTGAGATCCCTAGAGATATTTCTATGGTATGTCTAGGGATGTCCCTAAGGTTAAGTATACATATAGGTTATAGTACTAGAATTACGCTAACGATCATGGAATTAAACCTAAGATGTTAGATATTGAAGGTACTCCCCCTTTATTATGTTGTTTCCCCTAGCATGATTTTTGCCTCTCACACTATTCTTTTTGGGTTTTAGACGATGGCTGGAACCTGAAGGAACCGTGTTGATCAATGCAATGGACAATGCAATGATTGTTCTCCTGAACAAAAAAATGTTATGAGAGATGGAGTGAAAAATCTTCTTGCTATACTTACACAAGCTATGAATCATTATGGACTTCCAAATGAGAAGAGAAGGGAACAATATTCTATTGAGTCCTTCATGAGGCAACATCCACCTTCTTTCAGTGGGTCTTCTGATCCACTTGTTGCTGAACAATGGATCAGTACCACTGAAAAGATATTTTCAGTTCTTCAATGTTCTGAACATGATAAAGTCATCTTATCAGTATATCGTTTGGAAGGTGAAGCTGATCAATGGTGGAATCTTATCAAGAATACGAGGCCAAGAGATGAAATTGAGTCCATGGAATGGGACGAGTTCAAGAACTTATTTTTCAATAATTACTTCCCTCGTATTCTTTGAACAAAGATGGAGAAGGAGTTTCTTGAACTAAAGCAAAAGGATGATGAATCTGTTGGTATATACGAAGCGAATTTTACAAGACTTGCAAGGTATGCATCTGGCATTATCATCCAACCTGAAAGTAAAGTTGATCGATTTTTCAGTGGCTTAAAACCAAGTCTTAGAAGGGAATTAGCTATAAGAGACTTCAGTAGCTATGAAGAAATTGTGCGTTGTGATATCAAGGTAGAAATGGAAGTTGGTGTTACATATCCATCTCATGGTTTTGACAAGAAACGAAAGATGGAGTTCAAGGAGAAATCTCAGAATAATGGTGAAAAGAAGATGAATGTTTTCTTATGCTCAAAGTGTGGAAAGAAGCATGGTGGAGATTGTCTTAAAGGGACTAGAAAATGTTTTAAGTGTGGAAAAGAAGGTCATCGAGCAGCTGAGTGTCGAGGTAATGGAAAAATGGTTTCTAATGATGTGAATAAAGAAAACACTGCAGAGAATGCACCACCAACACTTCAATGCTTCAAGTGCAAGGAAATGGGGCATTATGCTAATAAATGCCCTAATCCAAGGGTTAGTGATGATCAACATGAGCAACCATTTAAGGAAAAGGACAAAGGGAACTCACATGCGATCACTATTGGTGATGTTGAATATGACAACGATGTGGTGGAATGATTAAGTGTTTATGTAATGGGATTCCAAAATAATGTTGTATCATAAAGTATTGGAATATTTATTTGTTGGTCTAATGTGGTATTCAAAGTGCTTGAGATATTTTTGGAAATTAGTTGATATGCGCATAATGAAGGGAAATGAGAAAATGAAATATTTGACAGTATTCCTGAGCTCATGATTGATATAAGGACTAAGTGATATCATGGTTTGATTATAAAGAATTTTGAGGATTTTGGTATGTGGAAAGTGTTAACGTTTAACTGCATTCATGTTTTCACTAAGTTTCAAGGGGTATTCAAGAGAATACATGATTAAGGACTTTGAATGTTTATAATGTGACCAACAAGACATATCTTATGATATATGGGGATCAACGATGGTATTAAATCTCCGGTAATTGTTTTCACTATATTATGAGAGTGGACTGCAGTATTATGGGTAAGCCTAAAGATTGGAATGGATTATGTTGGACATAAGTTAGTATTGTTTAAGGATAGAAGTTTTTTTTTGATATTATTGATGGGATGTTATAGTAATATAGTTTTAGAAAAAGGACAACCTGCAGGACGGGCGACAGCCCATCGCGTCGGACAAGGCTGTGGGAATCGAACCCACAACCGAAATGCGACTGGCCTTTATCGCCTTCCACTGGCCTACAGGAAGTCCCTATTTAGTAGAAACTAGTTTTATTTTATTAAGCGGTATGATATATGAAGTATAAGTTCATTTTTGGAACCATATACGATTAATCTAACCATAATATGAACTTATAACTTTTCAAACCTTTTGTTTGAGACAGATGGAATGACCCATCATTCTATTACATGATCTGCTAACACATCATGAATGAAAAATTCAACTTCATTTCTTTAAGAGATGAAGTGGAAATTGTCCAAAGAACGACCAACGGTGAGACTATACCGAAATCACGAAAGTATTTCTTCTAATTCCAATTTCATCAACATTAGGGAAACGATCTTGAAAACCAAAAATGTCATCCTAGTGCTCTTATATCTGATTAATCAGATGGTACCTTAGATTGTCACAAATTTATGGATTTGTGATTGTTGGCTTTTCCAAAGCCATGTTCTCTACCACTCTCCATCAGAACATGATGGTTAGATTTTTCTTCCATATCCATATTTTCACCTATATGGAAACCTAGTGATTAGTTTATTTGGGTAATCGTTACATTTCATACTTTAGTTTTTAAAGCCATGTTTTGGTATTCCTTTTTACGATGTGGGTTTATATCAAAGAAAATTTTGAATAGTAAACCATTTATAACCCCGACGAATTTCGAGGGCGAAATTCATTTTAAGGGGGGTAGAATGTAACACCCCGAGATTTTATGAAAAATATTCTTTTTAATTTCATTAATGTCTTGTGTTATACGCTACACCAAAAGGAGCTTTCATAACACACATCTCTGACCTAGCTTGAATTACACGCAATCGCGACCTTCCACGATAGCGTGTGTTGTACGCAACACCAAGTTTCGCTAAACAACGATATGCTATTAAAATATTATTAAAACTAGCCGTTATGAATAGTAATAACCTATTTTTGAAATTTTGTAAATTTTATTTTTCAAAATGGACTTCATTTTTGGATTCGGAATATCGAAATTAGCTTACGATGAAATTTTGGTACTTTTCGGATAACTTTCATATTCTGATGAATAGTGAAAATTACTAAATTTAAATTAAAAACAACTTTTTTAATCGAAATAATTAATAGTGATAAATTATTAATTTGAGTGGTTTTAAAGTATATTTAGAATATATTTTTACAATTTAATACAATGTTGGTCATTGGATGTAATTTCACATTTAAACCAGTTATAAACTAGTGTCAATCTTTTGATAGTTATTATCTCTTAAAAACACGCTATTTGTTTTGACGACGAGAATTAATTCTTAAATTAGTTAATGCAACTGATATGTTTTGAATTTGGTAAAATAGACATCAGTTTTGAGTTCATAATATCAAATATAGCTTAGGCCTAATTTTTGGTATTTTTCTGAAAACTTTCAATTTTCGATAAATAGTGAAACCACTAAGTGGTAGGTAAAAAACTAAATTTTGCATAAAACATAATTTTACTGCTTCTGTGAATGGAATTTCGAAAATCCGAGAGACACGGTTAATATCAAGGACTAAAATGTGGTTCAATGAGATTAAAATAATTTTTGGTGAATAGTAACTTTTTTATTTTTTTTTACCACGGTTAAAAGTAAATAGGGTAATTAAGGGTAAAGATGATATTATTATTACCCTAACACATGTCTTAATTCTATTGGATAAGTGAAATTCGATCAAAAACAAACTTAGGAATAAAATATGTCCATTTAGGCCCACTTGGATTAGATTAGGACATTTATTATAAATTTATTTAAAGAAGGGTTAAAAGAGTTAAAATCAATGTTTATTTACTAAAACATTTTTAATATGGGGTTATACATAAGATAAATTCGACTATAAATATTCATTAGAAAGATAAAACGATTTCCTACATAATGGTATTTTATTTGTAATTTTTAGACATTAAATAATTTAATTTATTTATGACACAAAGATGATGCAGTAATTATCTTATTAATGAAATATTGACATAATTGATGTTATAAATACCAAAATAAATATAATTTGAGACTTTTTATGAATTCACATAATTTAATAGGTTACAATGATATATTAGTGTTGATTTAATCAACTTGGTTCGAACTATAATTCTGTTATGACTTTCACAAAAATCATATATCAAATAGTGTCAAAATTGACACAAAATAGTTTTTAAATCAAATATTATATTATTAATTGTTATTTTATTCCTAAAAATCTAAGGTTCGGCCAAATGACTTAGATAAGGATATATATATTAATAATAAACAATTTGGGGTTCGTTTGGCATGTTATAGTAAGTGTATTAACCATATAGTGTAAGAAAAGAAAAAGACACGGTAAAAGTTAAATTATTTAACTTAGAGTTAAATATAATTGATAAGGTTAAAATAATAACCTAAACTTGTCTAAATCCTATTGGTTGATAGGATTTCGACCCATTCCCACTTTAGCTCCGAAATAAGACCCTTTGGAACCATTATAAACCGATTTTGACTTTAATATAAAATAATATTTTGAGATATTCCTAAGGTGCCCCTCTCCTCCCTTATAAAAGGACACCTCCTCCCCCTCCTCCTCACACCAATTTGAGCACTCAAGCTCGGCCAACCCCTGCCAAAATCCCTTCTCCACTTCCCTAGAATAATCCTAGAGGTTCTGGTCTTCCTCAAAGACCAATTTTAGTGCCCTAAGAGGAGGTCTCAAAGAGGCGCTTCAAAGAAGAGGTAATTTCCGTTACCAATTCATTCACCTTTATTTCTTCTTCCACGTATTCTTCTTAGGTTGTTTCATTATGAATTAATAACGTCAGTATCACTAATATACTGATATGTTATTATAAGTATGAAACAATACTAATTCACCGTCTATCCGTCCTACGGAAAACGAAATCACCGCGCGTGCGTACGTACGGAATACCGTCTCCACGCTGTGGTGTAATCTGTTTTCCACCAAAACCTTACATGGATGGGTATTATGGTGTAAAGAATAACTATACATAGTTATTATAACATCATAATGATTCTGATATATTTTATCATCCACTCCAATTCAATTCAATAATTATGGAAATGATATCATCGCTCGTGCGTACGTACGGACTACCGTCTCCACGACGCGATGAGATTCATTCTCAATGATTAACCATTCATGAATGATTATAAAGTATATATAATAAGTACTAATGAAATATATGACATAATAATGATACTGGATTTATGTATATTTATATGTATGTCATCTACTTACTTCCATTCAAGACAATAAGGAAAGAAAAACAGCGTTCATGCGTACGTACGGACTACCGTCTCCATGAACGGTGTTTTTCATTTTATTTATCTATCTATTATATATATATATACTGAATATATATGATATATAAATCATATTTTATATTCTGGTAGTAAGTAAATCATGATATAAGTAATAATAATGTCAAGAACAACAAGTCAAAACACCTACGATAAATGAAACGATTTTACCCAAAACGCTCTTTAACATGGAATTTACAAAAGAACGGGTAAAATAAAGTCATAAGTGAACCATATATGATATCATAAAAATTAGTATGATTCTGGAATAAGTCAATGACATTATTTAAATCATTATACAGGAGGTTCGGACACTTACGAAGCAAATCGGACCTAAGGTAAGGGAAATATCACAATCTAATTTTTATCCGAGATTGTTTATACATTAGTATTTACTGGGGTGTATTTTATCATCCACATCCATGTTTCCTCAATATGTAATATTATTTCCATCCACCTACAATTTTTTAAATACAATTTTACCCTTCGGTGAGTTTTTAGTAAAGGATATGAAAGTAATCTTTTTTCATTTTTTTCATACGAGGTACTTTTTGACTTTCCGACAAAAGTACGAGAAGAATGTTTTTTTAACTTATACGGCACGAACGGATTTTTACGGTTTTATAAAGCCTTATTTTCATGAACCTTCCTCCAAAATATTTCATGACTATTTTAAATATAATCTCTTTCTTTTAAAATTGAATGATGTTTTGTCAAAAGAAATTGATTTTGAAAAAGAAAGGATATTTTCCTCAAGAATTCAATTCAAGTGTTTTATCAAAATTATTTTCCATCTAAGATAATAAAGGGTTCTGTTTCTATCCATATTTTTACATTGATTTGACTATGTTGTGATGGAATTATGTTTATGAATCCCTTTATCTTATATGAATGGTTTTATGATGTCATTTTTTTTAAGAATCCCATTTTTATTACATGGGTTATGCAATGATGTATGATTTATGATTTTGTGGAACACATAAGAATTGTATCATTATGAGATGGGTGGGACCTATATCTCCCTCCACTGCATTGGGTAAAGATTTCATATCTCATGAGATAGACATGGCTGGAATGGTAGGTTATACCGGTTCAGTGAAACGGGACTGAAACGAGGGTTACTCGATTCAGAAAGGGACTTTGTCCACTAAGATAGTCTTGGCAATGAGTCTTGACTAACAAGAAATGATTCTCTATGATTATGTGTGAATGCCACAAAGTTTCATGTTTTAAGTTATGATTATTGTGATTACATTTCACTGCCATGATTTATCCCACGTTATGAAATTATGCCCTCTTTTGCAGGTTAAGATTTCCAAAATGTTATGTTCTTTTGAATATGATGTGATTGATATTTCTGTTGTTTACCCTTACTAGGCATTTGAGCTCACCCTTTTATGTTTTCTTTTCCCCAGGATATAAAGAAAGGTTTTAGGTAAAAAAAAGAAAGATCTTTATGGGAGATGTTGAAGATCTTTCACCAGGATTAGAAGATTATATTCCGAGTTTCCAAAGACACTAAACTATTACGATCCTTGCGTGTGTGTTTTTGTTATGTACTAAGTATTCCGCAAAAGTAATGTAATGTCAATGTACGTCAGGCTTCGGGTCTCTACATTTATCTAATAAATAAATAGTCATTATTCAAGGCTTGATAAATATTGTGTAGGAATGGCGGACCTAGTTTAATGGTCTGGTGAGAAATAATATATATTGAATATTATTTAATTAAATAATATTTAATTTAATTTTCAAGTTAAGCACATGTTGAGAATTATTATTATTATTATTATTATTATTATTATTATTATTATTATTTGGCATGGGGTTCCTTCAGGATTAAATAAATAATAAAGTGAATTTGTATAGTTATTTTATTTTAACCCTAATAGTATATAAGCCAAATTATATTATTTTATGTGGGAGATAATTCATTTTTTTTGGTTGTGCACAATAGATTTAGAGAATTATCTCAATCCCTAGAGAGATCCCTTGTCCAAGAATACTCATAAGAATGGAAAATGATCTTCCTCCACCTCCCACTCTCAAGCTAAGAGAGATCTAGGAGAACGATTTGGAAGTCGTTCTCAAAGCGATCAATGGTGGAAGACACAAGTGATAGGATATATCATGCTTGCACCTGGATATTTCTACGGTGATGTTAAAATATTTTTGGAACACATTTGGATCATCATTAGAGGGAATATTCTTTGATTCCTACAATGAAATGACCATACAACATAGATCAATTGTCAGATTCATCAACGAAGAAAGAATTCCATCTAGGTAATTCTTTAATTAATTAAATTAATTGTAAATAATATGTGATGATCCTTTATCTGGTCCCAGTGTTCTATCCTTTTTCTATTTCTTTGATTTAATTCTGTTGATTAGGATGTTCAACATTGTGTAAAATCTCAGATTAATCATTGATCGTGATAAAAATCAAAGTTGGGAATGACCCATTGCACAATTCTACTGCACTCAGAACCTATAAGTGGTATTAGAGTGGTCACATAATTATTTATAATTATTTAAATATTTTTGATTGATTTATGCATTTTTTATTTAGTTTTCAATTCAAGTTTAATCATTATTTTAATCTGGATTGTGAGATCTGCTTCTTCCTCTTTCGTTTCTCATAGATATAATCAATATGATTAATTTTATAAATGAAATAAAATCAAATATCTCATCCGGAGGTGACAAGGATTATGACCAGGTAACACAAGAGTACAAACTATGTAACTAGAGTTATATGTCGTGTACTTGTGTTCAGTGCATCAAGAATTAATTAAGAAATTAATTCAAACTGCGTTCACTAATGACATGTGGTGTATTTATTTCTTACACCATATGTTGACCAGGCCAGGATGGCACATGGTCAACTGGAATACACACCATGTAGCCCACATACATAGTGTGTAGTCCCTTTGAGTCACATAAGGGATGTGTATTACCATACACAACGTACCTGACTGGTGACCATGTAATTCAAAGACCACACGCCGTGTAGCCCATTGTACACAACGTGTACTCCATTTTTTCTGAGGTGAAATTTACATGTTTATTCCCTAGGCATGTACCCTAGATACATGGTGAGAGGCATAAATTCCATGTAGCGAGCTTGAACATTCCATGTACTTATACCAAATTATGTAGATTTAAAAATTATTTATTATATTATGTAAACCTTATTGATATGCGATTGTGTGTGGTCTTTAAGATGATATAATACGCCATGTGATGGATTTTAATATATATATATATATATAATTTTAATTAAAATATGTGTAATGTTCAGATCTACATATCATGTATTATTTGTATTAAATTTGTTACTCTATGTGAATTAAAGCATAACACATGACCAAAAAATCATTTAATTCATGTAATCATTAAGTTGATACTACACGTCATGAAAGTACATGATATTTCATGTATTCCATGTGTCACAAGAGTAAACAATATATGAGTATAATACATGATGTGTATATTTAGATGAGTATTCATCGTGTTGCCTCTAAGGTATATTTATATACACATTCATTTTTAAATAAATTTTTTTAATTTTTTTAAAATTATAATGGATGATAATCACAAGTAAATATAGATGATAATTAAGATAAAATAATTGATTGATTAAATAATTAATTTATTTGAGCATGATTTATCTTAAATTAGAACGATTAAGAATTGAATGCTGGTTTTATTAAATGCATAATATGTTGCATATATGTGGATGATTGTGAGCATAGACTAGTCCTCTATATGAGATTGGTTTCATTTAATTTATTATTAAATTAAATTGTTGGCTTGTATGCATTATCCCCTCTTATTATGTAAGGGTATGTGTACCCATAGTTTCTTTTATGTAAACACCTTGTTTCCCTCACCTGTGTGTGAGTAAATGCATTTGTAATGGATGGATCTCCCAATATAATTGAGGTGGTTTAAGTTTGGATCCAATGTGAAACAAATCTAAGAGAGAGATATAGGTGGACAGGTAGAAAACTGTAACATGAGCCTTAATTGGTTCAAGTTTTTTTCCCCCTAGGTCAATGGTTAGTTTATCAACTACCTAATAAACTAACCGCTAGTAAAATCTCATGATCATACCACTTTATTATTTTATTTCTATCAAGTTTCATGGTTATTTAATTATGGATGTTTTGTTGTGATCATATGAATTAATGAAATTAACAATCATTCAAGATAGAACTAAAATAAATTATCTTATGTGTAAATATTATCTAATACATAGTTAATCACTTAAGTAAATACACTTAATATTAAAAATAATGTAATAAATATAATAATTGAAAATTTATGCATAAAGGGATAAAATCCATCAATTATATATATTAAGTCGGTATAGCCTTCCACTACTTCAGTTAAAATCAAACCGTAGTTCAAAGTGCTTGACCAGTGAAATTTGGGGTGCTTTCAATTATCAAGGAATTATAACTTGAATTTTTGGGTTGTCATAACTTAGTTCACATCGAGGGTTGACTACTAAAACGGGACTTGGTGTAACTAAGAATAAAGCTTTGAGGAAATCTTATTTAAGTATTTTAGGATTGGAGAAACCACTCAATATATCAAGGAACTATGAGTTAATATAGTTGGAATTTGGAATGCCTACTCAAAACCATTAAAGTTTCTTAACCAACCAAAGTTGGGGTAATGATAAGGGTAATATGGATCCTTTACACTATAATATCCAAGTAAAAGTAATTCTGAAGCCAATGGTGAGGGTTAGTGGGTTTCAATAAAATAGTGGGAGACTGATAAATATGATATTTATTTATTTTTTTTAAAAAATATCAGATAAAGTACTAAAATTATGCTCATCTTATTTATAGAAATGAAATTAAAATGACTTCAAACATATCGTTGTGATCCATACATGAGAAGGATAACCTTCTCACCAGAAAAAATTTCCAAGAGTGTAAAAGGTGATTATGCGTTATCCTTCACAATGAAAGTAAATTATATGTGGTGGAAGAACTTATTCCTAAGGTACCTGGTAAATAGGCTAGTGCTGAATAATTATCTCACTATGAGAAACATCTGGATGATGTTATAGATGTTCATTTTTTCATGCTATCATCCATGACCAATGATATTTTGAAGAAACATGAGTACATGGATGTGTATATCATGATGTCTCTCCTTCGGGATATTTATCAAGATAAGGCAATACAAGATAGGTATGATATCTCAAATACCTTGTTTACAACTAAGCTTTGAGATTCTATGCCAGTTGGGCCTTGTGTAGTCAAGCTTATTGGCTACATTGAACACTTATAAATCGTAGGGATTAAATTCCCGAATGAGTTTCATATATATCTCATAATTTCATCACTACCCAAGACCTTCTCTAGTTTTATTATTAATTACAATATGATAAATAATTAGAAGAGTCTTTCAAAACTTCTTTAATTTTAAAAGTAGATAAGGAAATGGGGAGTGATAAACATGTGGTCTTTATGGTGAATAAGAAAAGGAAGAACAAGGAAAAGGGGTCGAAGACTCACAACAAGTCTAAATCTCTCAAGCACTATCCTTCTAAGAAGAATAATATCCAAAGGCAGGGAAAGGAAAAGGAGATAATATGTTTTTAATGGGGAAAGTCAAACCATTGGAAGAGGAACTACACCCAGATGTAAGGGGAAGCTAAAATTTCATTCATTATCGAGTGTAATATTTCAATATATACACATTTGGTATTAGATACAGCTTGTGGCGCTCAAATTTGTATCCAAATATAGGAACCAAGTAGATTTAGAAATATTTCTAGAGGATAGGTGGATCTGTGAGTAGAGACATCCATCGGCTGATGCATTCGATAGGTATGTCTTCGGATCTGGGAATTTGCAAGAGAGGGTGATAGTGGATCTTCTGGATAGCCACCATATTATGATTCATTTTTCTTTGGATCATGATCTAATTAGAGCCTGGTCAAGTGCACCCCATAGTTTCAACTGATTTTTCTTCTACCTATTTAGATGGTCTTTCAACTTTCATATGAAATGGGATCCTCCTTCAATGGTGATTTGGGTGAGTTTTCCCAATCTTCCCTTACTATTTCAAAACCCATCTGTTATTAGAATTATTAGTAACCTTATTGTTAGATATTTGTGTTCAGATAGTTATACCGAGTCTCTTTTCCATCTTGTTAACTCATGTGTGTGTGTGTGTGTATTGATATGGATGTGCCAAGAGTGTCGTTTGACTATGTTTGGATTACTGTTGTTGAGGAGTACCAATGAAATCAACGTGTGATCTAAGAATCATGGACTGAATTTTTTTCTATCTATAAGAGACTAGGTCACTAAATGAAGAATTTTCATTGGGGGTCTCATTTTCTCATAAAGAATATGGGTAGAGGCAGTGGAAAGGAATCATAGGTTCGTGATGAGGCTGGTTTGTCAGAATAGATTCTAATGGTTATGGATTTTAGAGGTCGGGGTGTTAATCCTACAGTGACCGATGTCTCCTGTAGATTGTGGAATGACCTGCGCACTCCATAGTTGTTACTGCCTATGGAGGAGGAGCAACCCGTCGGTGCCTTAGTGGATTGCAATGTGTCAATTGAGGCTTGTGATGGTTTGGTACAAAAGGATGGCAAAGCTACTAGTTTGAGTTGGTCGAACCCTACTTTGGTGAAGTAGGAAGTGGTGACTCAGGATAACCTGTAGGTCTCTAAGGTCTTTAGCAGGTTGAGATAGGACCCAACCGATCCTTCTACTTGTAATGAATAGAACCCCATTGCCAGTGTGAGAGAGTGTGATGGATTTTTCCAAAATGATGTTTATCGAGGAGAAAACCAAGTGAAGGTGAGTAAATTTTCTATGGAATAGAAGGCGGTATGTGAGGAGGATGTTACTGCTTCTTCTTTTACTAAGGTTTTAAGTTTGGGTAGTGGTTATTTGCGCAAGGTAAAGAAGGGGTATGCTCTAGATGTTTCCTATCAAACCATATGTGGGAAGTAAGGGGGTTCTAACCCAATGATCCAGACCTCAATTCCTTTGAAAAATAGTTTTGAAGGCCCTGTAGTAGAAGGTTTGAGCTCTGGAAAAACTGACTCGATCTATACAGATAGGGTCTGTGTGAATGAACCCAATGAAAATGGTCCTAGTCATTATGCAGGTGAATCTCGAAGCTTTAGGAGTAATAGGAGTAATTGTATGAGGAAGAGTGGGAAGGATTACTCCTCTTTACCACCTCCTTTGGAGACTCAGTCTGAATAAAAGATAAATGCTGAGAAGACAGACATCGAGGTTGTGTTCCAGCAGAGACCAAGGGACCAGTGTGATCAATCCTTGGATTTTCTATTGAGTTCTAAAGAAGAAGTGGTTGTGTAGGTTTTGTTACTCAATTCTATTGAATATGAGGCGTCTAAAATTATGGGGAGGTCACTAAGGGTGACCATCAATGATAAAAAATACAACTAGATTGACAAGCAGGACCTAATTCTTGTTGGGGGATTCAACAAAGGGAAGATCACCCTTGAGGAGTACATCCGGTCTTGGGAAAAGCTGGCCTTTGAGGTTGAAGATCTTATAATGGGTGTACCAAGAACTCAGGTAACATATATCTCCTGAAAAATTGTCTAGGGAAATTGATTATGGTAATATCAAATTTCTCTTCAATGAATTTATTTTATCCTTTTGTGGTTGAACATGTGGTTTCTCACTTTTTCCTTAAAAGTATTTGATATAATAAAAATTTAATTTTCATTCATTTAGAGAATCAACTTGGAAAGAAGATAAAGAAACTCCGACCTGATCGAGGTGGTGAATATCTTAACCGAGAGTTCATCGACTTTCTACGGGATTTTGGGATTCTATCTTAACTTGCTCAACCTTACACACCATAGTGGAATGGTTTTAGTGAAAGGAAGAACCATACCTTGTTAGACATGGTAAGTTCGATGATGAGTCATGCATATCTTCCATTATCCTTTTGGGGATATTAATTACAAACTATAGAATATACATTAAACCAAGTACCAAATACAGTGGAAAACAAAATTCCCTTTGAGTTATGGAGTAGAAAGAAACCCATTATTTGTCATACATGTGTATGGGGTTTCGATTCATTTATTAAGGCCTTATCATGAAGCAAACTAGAACCTTAGGGATGAAAGTGTATCTTTATAGGGTATCCCAAGGAAATAAATGGATACTACCTATACAACCATCAGATAATAAAGTGATTTTCGCCAGACAATTCATCTTTCTTGAGAGGGATCACATCCTCAAAAAGGATAGTGGGAGAAATATTGAATTAAATGAAGTTGATACTCAAGATACACAAGAGTTGGTACAGGAATAGATTCCATAGGTCCCTGTGGAAGAAGTAGTTCCTAAGATACAAGTACTACATAGGATCGTATGAGAGGTAAGAGAAATAGAGATATATGGTATTACGATCAATGAAGATGGTGACTCATTATTGGATGAAAATGATGAACCTATCTTCTACAAGGAGGTATTAGAGATCTCAGAAGCTGAAATATGAAAATAATTCATGAATTCTGAAATGGATTCCATGTATCATAATAAAGTTTAGGTTCTGGTTGATGTTCCAACTGTTTTAAATCTCATTGGATGCAAATGGGTATTCTAGATAAAACTGTACATGGAAGGTAAAGTAAATACCTATAAATAAAATCTAGTGGTTGAAGGTTGTAAATAGCATCAATGAATTGAATATGATGAAACATTTTCACCATTTTTTATGTTTAAGTCCATCAGAATTATTCTTTCTATAGTAGCTTACCATGACTATGAGATTTGGTAGATGGATTTCAAAACTGTATTCCTTAATGGGAACCTTCGGTAAGATGTCTATATGAAGCAACTAGAAGTATTTGTGACTCCAAGTGATTCCAAAAGGATTTGAAAGTTCTAGATATCCATTTATGGATGGAAAAAAGCATCTAGGTCATGTAAAATTTTATTTGATGAATCTATAAAAAAAATTGGTTTCATTAAGAATGAATATGAGTCGTGTGTTTACAATAGGTTTAGTGGGAATGTGGTTTTTATACTAATAGTATATTTTGGTGACATATTACTTATTGGAAACCACATACTAGTCTTATAGTCTGTTAATTACTAGTTAACCAAATGTTTCTCCATGAAGGACTTAGATAAAGTAACCTATATTCTAGGGATAAATATCATTATTGATATATCCAAGAGGCTTCTTGGAATAAGTCAAAGTGCATATATTGACCAGATACTAAATATATTTATAATGGAATAATCTGAGAGGGTATTGGTTCCAGTATCACATAGTTTATAACTTTCTAAGAAAAATGTGTCCTCAGAAACAATAGGAGAAATAGACAATGAGTAAGATACCATACGCTTATGCGATGGGATCAATCATGTATACTATGTTATGTACTAGACTTGATGTTTTCTATGCACTAATCATGGTATAAAGATATAAAGAAGATCGAGGAGAACAACAGTGGTCTGTTGTTAAGGTCATCCTTAAGTATCTGAGAAGAAATAAGGATTTGTTATTAGTGTATGGAGGAGACGAGGATCTCGTCATCAGGGGTTATATTGATTCTAGTTTTCATACATATCAAAATGATCTGAATTCATAGTCAGGATATGTTTTTTTCTCAATGGAGGAGTTGTGAACTGGAAGAGTTCAAAGAAGCCAGTTATTTCTAATTCTACAGTGGAGTCTGAGTATATAACAGCTTTTGATGCAACCAGGTAAGTTGTTTATATTCATAACTTTATCCATAATCTTGATTTGGTACCTATAAGTAAAGATCTGATCACATTGTATTGTGATAATACTGCAGCGGTGTCTCTTGAAAAAGATCCAAGGTCACACCAATGGACAAATCTCATACTCCAGAAGTATCACCTCTTGAGGTATTTTTATCAAAGGGGTGTAGTTACAATAATAAGAGTACCTATAGAAGAGAATATATTGGATCCCTTAACTAAAGGATTGTCTTGACAAATGCATGAGTATCATGTGAGAGCTAGCGGACTGAAGGTTGTTAGCAATTGTCTCTAGTAAAAATGGGAGTCTGTTGGAGTTGGTGCCCTAGAACTAACTTCTGTGTACTTTATAATAACCAGTATTCATAGTTTTGAATATTAATAAACCTATTATCACATCATTATTGTTCTTATATGTAACATAGTATGTGATAATGTCCCAAGAGTAGTTATTTCACTAAAAGGTCATAGCAGTTCCCCGCTATGATCAGAAACCAGAAGTAATAAAACACTATTCTTAAATATATGTTTTATAGCCAGATGATATCATTTGAGTTACATGCATGATATAGGATGTTAGGGGTGGATACTCATAGGACTTTGAGTCCCCTTCTCATGGTGTACGCTCTTGTTAATATCTAGTAGGATATTATGATAACAAGACCCACTAGTATGAAATCCACATTTATATGTGTCATTGGATGTTCCTATATATAGACATTTGTATTGGTTATTATACTTTAATATTATTATTAATTAGTATTATGATTCATGTACTTTTATTTATTGATGAAAACTGTGACAACAGATGTTCGTAGTGAGGTAGGATGCATTGGGTGCATCACTAGTAATATTGTATTAATGAATAATGTGAGAAAGGATTTTTCCCTTTGTCTCTTTAATAGAAGTTGATATCTCAGGTGCTTTGATGAAAATGATATAGCCTAAATAAATCCATGGTTATGGTGTTTTATAGACAAGTTCAATTTTTAGGAAGTCAAAGAAAGAGACATCAAGCACATATGTTTATGGCACTAGCATGCAACCTGCTTGATTAGAGATATCATGATAAATGGATTATATTACACAGTAAGCATTTGTATGAGGTATTATGTCATTGTGACATTAAATTCTTTATTTATGGGTGTCCTGGAATGTTGCTAGACACTACCCTTGGACTTTAGAATACTTCGCCTAATGCCCCTGAGAAAGAGGTTTGGAGGGTCACACACTAAGTGTATCCAGAATCTAAGTTAAATAATATTATTATTATTTATTATTTAAAAATTTGAATAAATATTATTTCTGCATGTTGTTTAATAATTATTCATGTTTACTTGATCGCATTTATTCCATCACCATTTATTCGAGATAATATAATGTGAGCGGAATATTTAATAAATATCTATTTTCTATTTAGTGAATATCATATTTATTTATTTATTAGTGAATAATGAAATTATATTTATTTAATAAATAAATAGTCATTATTGTAAGAACCAGGTTTTTCTTTTCAGGTATGTTTTTATTTTTCTGGTCGTTTTTGAGAAAAATAAGAAATTATGGAAATTTTTTAAGTACATATCGTGTACTTTATGAGTACACGCCGTGTACTACCTTGCCGCAGGAGGTCATGTGCTGGACATGTTGTAGCCACACACACGGCCGTGTGGGAGTGACTTTGAGTCTGCTTAAAGCAGAGTATGGAAACGGTGAGTACACGTCGTGTACTTAAAAAGTACACGCCGTGTACTTTTTTTCATTAAACGCACTGGCATCGCGTATAATCGCCAGAATGCTCTTCTTTTAGGTCTCGTTCAACCAAGAGATTTGTACGGCTGTGGATCTTTGATGAACCCCTGAACCTCTATCTATCCTCCAAATCGAACACTGTCGGTTGTGTTGGAATCGCATCGGTGAGTTATCTCTTCTCCTAGATCACCATCTTCTGATTTATCTTCTCTCATGAGATATCGTGGGTTGAATGTTTTAGAAATTTTTTTAGATCTTCAGTGTTCTAGGGTGATTCAAGATTTTATGTTCACGTATATCATTCCTACAATGTCGAGGTAGGTAGTTTGTGCCTTTCCATTCAAAGTCTTTGATTATTATGTGAAATTCCACCAATACCCTTAAATGGGGTATTGTGTGTTTACTGTTTTACCCCCATTGATTTCCTACCATGATTTCATGTTTTTGTGTATGTTATTTGGATATGATGGTATATATTTTTATGCTTTGGATGTATTTCCCATGCATGTTTTGTTTATGACTATTTGGTCCTGTTTAGCCAGTTTGGCTGCCTTGCCTGTTTTCCATGCCTGTTGCTATAGGATGGAGAGTTTGTATTCTGACATTGCTTGATATGTTGTAGACTGATTAGCCAAGTAGTTCTGTAGGTTTACTTTGTCTATATTTCATTGCAATGCTCGTTGTCCTGTACAGGTCCGTGAGAACCGGGTGTAGTAGGCTATAAGGGGAATTGACCGAGTGAGCTTCCTCAGAGAGCCTAGGAACACTTGGGACTATAAGGGGAATTGACCGAATGAGCTTCCTCCGAGAGTCCTTGATTGCTTTAGACTATAAGGGGAATTAATCATGGGAGCTTCCTCATAGAGTCTTTTTTTTACTTGAATTTACCTTGATCACTTTAGACTATAAGGGGAATTGATGGTGAGTGCTTCCTCAGAGAGTCTGTGAACGACCTGGGCTATAAGGGGAATTGACTGAGTGAGCTTCCTCAGAGATTCCTTGACCTTGGGGATATAAGAGGAATTGACCATGTGAGCTTCCTCAGAGAGTTTCTGACTACCTTAGACTATAAGGGGAATTGAATATGAGTGCTTCCTAAGAGAGTCTTTATATACTAAACAAGAGGGGTTAGGCCGAGAGCACTTCCCAGAGGGTTGCTTGTACTTGTTAGGTATGACCAGAGGGGATGGTCGTGAGTACATCTCAGAGGGTTATATGTTGTGTTTAGCTGTTTAATTAGTTGTTTCTTGATGTTGAAACTGTGGATTGTTTACTGCTGAGTACTTTCATGTTTACTACTTTCTGTACTTTACCTTCCATATATTCACTGACTGTTAGGAGTAGATCTTTGGGTGGTTGCCTACTGAGATTTTGTCTCCCACCCTGTTTGGGCCATGATTTTGGGACCAAATAGATTATATTGTTGTAGGCATAGATAAAGGAAAGTGCCCTTCTACATCAGGTACTTGACCTGTTGTAGAGCTAGAGAGCATGGGACCAAGCTTATGCTTGTGATGCTGAGGAGCTGTTTATCTTTTCTTTTGTACTTTGGTTTAGCACTGTTTGTATTTCCATCATTGTGACTTGTTAGGCTGCTTTCCTATACATATGTATCATGCATCATTATATATTTATATGTGTGTGTGTGTGTGATTCAGTTGTTTATTATTCCATTCTTCCACTGTTTATTGTTGTTGGATATTTAATGCTTCAGCTATTGTGTGTTGTTTACTTCCATTGTGTACTATTCCAATGAGGGCACAGTTTTCCCACTATCACACCCAATCCCTCGTTGCTAGTCGGCAGCCTCTGGTGTGCGGGGAAATGCTCTTAAGGCCATTTGACCAACCGGGTATGGGGTGCCTCTGGGTGGCTTCCGAAATTGGGACGTTGCAAATTGGTATCAGAGGAATTCTTTTATTCTTGACTTAGTGTTTGGAGCCTTTAGCCAGGGATAGTATGAAATAGGTACTTGGTAATAATTTGTGCCTGAGAGTAGCTAACCCGTGTATAGGGAAAAGCCAATCTACCTCATTTAATTGCAATTTTTCTATTTTTCAATTTTATAGTTGATTTTATTTTCACTGTTGGGTGACTCACATGTTTTGTACTATTACTGTTGATGTTATTGAGGTTCTATTTTTTTTGGAACCCAATGAGATGAGGGTATTCCATGTCATGCATCATATAGTCACCTTCTAGGGATCACATTTCATGCATTCTTTCCATGCCACATAGGGTGCATTAGCGATTTCATGTTGTTGTGATAGATGTTGTGTAAATATTAATGTTGTTGTGATAGATGCCTTGATAAAAATACCTGCTTTTTGATAGGGTATTTTAGTTTAAGGTTTTGTTTAAATGAATTCCAAACTTTGGTTCTTGAGGTATTATGGGCCCTCATGGACCGGAATTTGGTGGATCATTGCCTTGTTTTCCATGTTATAACGTGTATAAGATTCCAAACATTGATTCACGGGGAGTATGGGCCCTCACGGATCGACATTTGGCACTTTCAATGTTCTTTTCAGTGTTTTTCTGGGTTCCGGAGTAGTTTTTGAGGCTTACTGTTTGGAAAAACCCAGAATACATGTCGTGTAATGTTAAGTACATGCCATGTGTTCTTCTGTTAGGGATGAAACTGTTTTTCTTAAGTACACGTCGTGTAGTCTCTAACCATGTCATAGGTCGTGTGGGCAGAGACACGAGATGGGGAAAGTCTGGTGGGAACATTCTGTGTAGAGTTGATACTGTGTTCGCCCATGTAACTAACAACACGGACAAATAAAACTGTAAGTTATACATGCCATGTCAGGATTGAACACGTCGTGTAGTCTGGCCCAGGTACCCGACCGTGTCACTAATAACACGAGTCGGTGTTATCCCTTCACATACATTATGTGTCCGTCTGTAACACGCCATGTAGTGTGAGATGTGTGTCAGGCCTTGTCGCAAACAACACGGGCTATGTGAAGCTTGTCTAGTACATGTCGTGTCTACCTTGAACATGTCGTGTAGTCTTGTCTTAGGAGAGTCGTGTGGCTTAACCGTGTAGAAGGAATCAGGAATGGAAAAGGGATTTAAGTACACGCCGTGTGTTAGGACAACACGCCGTGTGTTTCAGGTGTTACACGGCCAGTTTGGGAAGGTGTACATGCCCATGTAAATGACTTAAGGGAACACGCCGTGTAGGAATTGTACATACCATGTAGTCATGTTTTGTAAACCTTGAGTGCTTTATTTCTCCTATTCCATTCTTACACTTCTAGTTTTCAGTCCTTGATAATCTTTATCTAAGTTGTGGAATTGACCTTACAGATTCATGCCACCGAGACGTCCTCTGGTTGTACGCCAGTTGCCAGGCGGTGAGCAGACACCAGACATGGATGATCAGGGACTCCCAATGGATCCTCCAGTTCTACTAGCCTTGGCACCGACCATTTTACCTGACATAGGTGTTGATGCATAGTTTAGGGAGGAATTTTTGGAGATGATGTATACCTTTCAAGGAGTGTCACCTCCCACCCCGTCAATGGAAGAGTTGACGCGAGTCTTTCAGTAGCAACATCCTCCTAATTTTTCAGGGGATGGAGGACCCCAGGCTGCAAAGTCATGGCTAGAAGCCACGCTGATTATTTTTGAGCATCTGGATATACCCCCAGAGAAGAGGGTGAAGCTTTCTACCTACATGCTTCGAGACTCCGCCAAGAGGTGGTGGTATGTGATCTCATAGGCGGGTCACCAGCAGAATATGGATTGGGATACGTTTTGGCGCATCTTCTATGATTACTTCTATCTGGAGACCTTGAGGTTTGATCGAGCCTGAGAGTTCATGAGTCTGGAGTAGGGTTCACTTTTTGTTATGGATTATTCCTCTCGCTTCATAGATCTTCAGCGTTTCACTCCTATTCTAGGAGGTGATGATTTTTTCCTTACATGGAAGTTTGAGGATGGTCTCCGACACAACATCTGATCCCAAGTGTTCATCTTCAGGTTTACTTCGATATCCTCTATTGTCAACTAGGCACTGATCGCAGAGTGTAATCTAAGGGATTATGGAGTGGTAATCCAGGGCGGTTCGACACCCAAAGTTAGTGCTCCACAATCTGATAGCAGGAAGTGCCATAGAGAGACTGCACGAGGAGATCAGAGTAAGCGGGATGCATCTACTGCTATCTGGGTGGTATGCTATCAGTGTGGGAATATCGGACATACGAGGCCACATTTTCTGAGAGACCCAGTGAAGTGCCGATCTTGTGGCAAGATGGGTCACCTTTAGCACTTTTTTCAGTTCTTCTCACTAGCAGCTGGTGACGGGGGTTCTTCTATGACTCCTCATTCAGGAGCAGCGCCACCAGTTTCTCACCAGTCTGGGAACTGGAGTTCTTCTGGTTGTTCGGGCCGAGGTGGAGGTCATGTCCATGGTATTCAGTCGCTGGTTCTTCAGCGACAGCAGGGTGGATCAGCTCAGGGTGGTTAAGCAGGGTCACTGGGTCACTGGGTCATGGTACTAGCCAGACTTTTGCAGTGGAGTAGACCCAGCAGGAACAGGATCTCGAGCCCTCCACAGTTCGAGGTACAATCTTAGTAGCCTCATTTTTAGCTTCTTCTCTTTTCGATACAGGGGCTTCTCATAGCTTTATCTCTATTGTTGTTGTGGAGAGCCTTGGTCCTTGTATCTTTTATTCTACTTATATCTTGACTCTAGACACACCTTTGGGGACTAGAATGACTAGTGTACTTCAGTGCAAGGAGTTCCCACTAGAGGTTGGTGGATGTCACTTTCTATGGGACCTCTATGTCCTAAAGATGACAGGCTATGATGTCATTCTCGGAATAGACTAGCTAGTTCTCTTATAGGAATTCGTTGATTGTTATCACCGTAGGGTGAGTTTCATATCACCAAAGGGTGGATCTTTTCTTCATAGGGGCGAATGGGATGTCCAGGAGAGCAAAGCGGGTCTAGAGCATCATGGTTTGGGTGGAGTTACAGCCCAGATTGCTAGTCTATATTTGGATGAGCAGGGGACTTTGAAGATTGACTTTCCTCCAGTGGTGGATTGTTTCAGAGATGTCTTTCCAGTGGAATTTTTAGGTTTTCCTCTAGAGCGTGAGGTAGACTTCTCGATTGAGCTTGTGCCAGGAGCAGCACCGGTGTCCGTCCCTCCTTATAGGATGGCTACACCAGAGTTGTAAAAGCTCAAGAAACAGTTGGAAGAGTTGTAGGAAAATGGTTTCATCCGACCTAGAACATCTCCTTGGGGTTCTCTTGTCCTGTTTGTGAAGAAGGCAGACAGAACCCTTGGGATTTGTGTGGACTATCAGAAGTTGAACCAGTTGACGGTTAAGAACCAGTGTCCCTTGTCAAGGATTGATGATCTCTTTGATCATCTTTGAGGATCCCAGGTGTTCTTGAAGATTTACCTGAGATCCAGTTACCATTAGTTGCGCATTAGACCATTAGATATACCTCTTATAGCCTTTCATAGTAGGTATGGTCTATACAAGTATATGGTTATGTCGTTCGGTCTCACAAACACGCATATAGTTTTCATGGAACTAATGAACCAAGTGTTCCATCCGTAGTTGGATTCCTTCATGGTGGTATTCATGGATGATATCTTGGTGTACTCTCACACTCGACATGACCATGCTACCCATCTTGAGATTGTTTTTAGTACACTGAGGGAGCATCAGTTATATGCTAAGCTCTCAAAATGCCACTTCTGGATGGATCAGATTCACTTCTTGGGTCATGTTATCTCAGAGACAAGAGTGTCGGTAGACCCAGAGAAAGTGAGAGCAGTAGTTTCCTAGGAGCAATCGAAGAACGTCTTTGAGGTATGGATTTTTCTGAGGTTGGCTGGATACTAAAGATGCTTCGTTCAGGACTTTTCATGCTTAGCAGCACCACTGATGGGTCTGACTAGGAAGGGTGTGAAGTTCTTATGGTCAGATTCTTGTGAGTCAGCCTTTCAGAAGCTGAAAGGGAGGTTGAATTCAGCACCGATATTAGTCTTGCCTGATCTGGGAAAGAGCTATGTTGTTTACTGTGATGCATCATGTATCGGTCTGGGAGTTGTGCATATGTAGGGAGATGGAGTAGTTGCATACGGGTCTTGAAAGTTGAGGCCACATGAGAGGAATTACCTGACGCACGTTCTGGAGTTGGCAGTTGTTGTTCATTCCCTACGTTTTTGGAGACATTATCTTCTAGGAGAACATTTTTTGGTTTTCACTGACCACAAAAGTCTCAAGTACATCTTCACTCAACATGATCTGAATTTGAGACAATGAAGGTGGGTTGAGTACCTTCAGTCCTTTGAATTTGAGCTTTCCTGCATGGTTGGGAAGGGCAACGCAGTGGCTGATGCATTGAGTAGGAGGACTCAGATACAGGCAGTTCAGGAGGCCAGCAGTGAATGGCAGCTCATGGCTCTGTTCTTTGAGATACATTTGGAGGTGCACGATAGACAGGGGTAGACCTTTCTGTCGTCTGTAGCTATTACCTCTACTCTTCTTGATCGAGTTCGAATAAGGCAGCTATCATATTCTAAAGGCCTAGTCCTAAGGGAGAGTGTGTCAGGAGAGGACCCTATTTCTGGATGGACCATAGGCGAGGATGAGATCTTGAATTTCCAGGGGCGTGTATGGGTTCCAGAAGATATACGTGAGGAGGTGATGCGGGACTTTCATATTTCAGTTTGGGAAGTTCATCCAGGCATCACTAAGATGTATCGTGATCTACACCGTCAGTATTGGTGGCCAGGTATGAAGAGAGATGTTGTTGGTTTCTTAATGAGGTGTTCCACTTGTCAGCAGGTGAAGTCAGAGTATCAGCGACCAGTAGGGATTTTAAAGAAGTTACCCATTCCAAAGTGGAAGTGGAATGATGTCGCGATGGATTTTGTGACAGGTTTACTGAGGTCGCCTCGAGGGAATGTTGTTGTTTGGGTTGTCATTATCAGACTCACAAAGGTTTCTCACTTCTTGCTGATCAAGGAGACCTTCATTGTTGATGAGCTGGGAAGGTTGTATATCCGAGAGATTATATGTCTTCATGGAGTTCCACGCTCTATTGTTTCAGACAAGGATACACGTTTTACTTCTTGGGTCTGGAAGGGGCTTCAGAAGACCTTGGGTATATAGTTACTTTTGGGTATAGCTTACCATCCCTAGATAGATGGACAGTCCGAGCGTACGATTCAGGTGCTTGAGGATATGCTTCGAGCATGTGTTCTAGATTTTGGAGGTTCTTGGGGGAAGCATATACCTCTTGTGGAGTTTGCCTAAAGCAATATTTTTCAAGAAACTATTCAGATGGCACCTTATGAGGCTTTGTACGGTAGGCCATGCCGATCACCCTTATGTTGGATGGAGGCAGGAGAGACAGCATTGCTAGGACTTCGTCTTGTTCAGGAAACCACAGAGCAGATAGAGTTGATTCAGAAGAGGATGTTTATTGTGCAGTCTCGACAGAATTCTTATGTTGATCAGCGGAGATGACCTCTGAAGTTTGATTTTGGGGATCAATTTTTCCTACATTTCACACTGAGGTTGGGACACATAAGGATTAGGAGACAGGGTAAGCTTTTGTTGAGGTACGTCGGGCCGTTTGAGGTGTTTGAGAGAGTTGGTCCGGTTGCCTATCGGTTGTAGTTACTTCGGAGGTAGAAATCCATGCACGATGTCTTCCATGTTTCTCATCTTCGACGTTACTTTTCAGATCTGTATCATGTTTTCCAAACCGAGGAGGTTGAGTTGGAATTGGATGCATCCTTTGAGAAGCATCCTATCGGGATTGTGGATCAAAGTACGAAGGTTCTTTGTGACTGACCTATTCCTCTGGTATGGGTGCTTTGGCAGCACGGGTGAGTACAGGACGAGACTTGGGAGATGGAGGAAGACATACAGTCACAGTGGCCGAAACAGTTTGGGGTTTCTTCTTCTACGCCATGCTAGGGAAATTAGGGGATGAATTTCGTTAAGGGGGGAAGTTTGTAAGAACCCGATTTTTCTTTTCAGGTATGTTTTTCCTTTTTTGGTCATTTTTGAGAAAAAGAGGAAATTATAGAAATTTTCAACGTACACACCATGTACTTTATGTAAGAACCCGGATCTTCATTTCAAGTATGTTTTTCCTTTTCTGGTCGTTTTTGAGAAAAGAAGGAAAATATGTAAATTTTCAAAGTACAAGCCATGTACTTTATAAGTACATGTCGTGTACTTTAATGCCGTGCAAGGCCATGTGCTGGCCGTGTCTGGGCCACACACACGGTGTGTAGGGGCAATTTAGAGGTCTCTTAAAGCGGAGTACAGAAAATCCTAGTACACATCGTCTACTCCAGAAGTACACACCGTGTACTTTCTTTTTCTTCATTAAACGGACCAGGGTCAAGTCTAATCGACAGAATCATCTTCTTCTCCAGGTTCTTCGACCGAGAGCATCCTGTACGGCCGCGAACATACTCCGAGCCCCCGAGCCCCCATCTGTTTTTCGAATCGACTATCTTTGATTGCGTTGCAACCGCAGCAGTGATCTCTTCCCTCTTCTTGAGTTTCATTCCATTATTTTCCCTCTTTCTCAAGATATCATGGTTTGAACGTTTTATGCGTTTTCGTTGATCTATGACGTTCTAAGGAGAATAAATCCTCATGGTTCAAGTATATTAATCTCCTAGCCTCAAGGTAGGTGGTTTGTGCCTTACCTTTCAAAGTCATTGAGTTTTATGTGCAATTTCCACCAATACCTGTGAACGGAGTATTGTGTGTTTACCATTTTTCCCCTGTTGTTTTCTTGCCTTTCTTGTACGCTTGTGTAGAGGTAATTTGGTCTTTTATGATGATAATTTCTGGGCTTGGATGTTTTTCCATGCCTTGTTTGGTTTACGACCTTTGGGTATTGTTTAGCCTCTGGTCGTTATTCATGTTTTCTATGCCTTGTGACCGTAGGATGGAATGATATTCTTGACATGCTTGTTTCTGTAGACTGGTTAGCTAAGTAGCTCTATAGGTGTACTTTGGGCTTATAGCATTATTATGCAATGACTAGAATGGGACCATGATAACCTGGTGTTATAGACTATTAGGGATAGACCGAGTGAGCTTTACCCGAGATTCTTGGACATTATAGACTATACGGGGATAGACCGAGTGAACTTCCTCAGAGAGTCTTGGACATTATAGACTATATGGGATAGAACGAGTGAGCTTCCCAGCGAGTCTTGGATTTATAGACTACGGGATGGTAGACTGAGTGAGCTTCCTCAAAGAGTCATTACTTGTTTGAATTCCCTTAAACCATTCCAGGCTAGAGGAGGAATTGACCGAGAGAGCTTCCTCAGAGAGTCTGTGATAGACCTCAGACTATAGGAGGATTGACCGAGTGAGCTTCCTCAGAGAGTCTCTAGACCTTGGGGCTATAGGAGGGTTAGACCACATGATCTTCCTTAGAGAGTCCTTCACTACCCTAGACTATAAGGAGAGTTGACCGAGCGAGCTTCCCCAGAGAGTCTTATAATTTCTTATGACCAAACCAGAGGGGTTAGGCTGAGTTCACTGCCCAGAGGGTTATTGGTACTTCTTGAATAGGACCAGAGGGAATGCCTACGAGTACTTCCCAGATGGGTTCCTGTTGTCGTTAGCTGTTTGCTTCACTTATGCTTGTTGTTATATGGATTGATTACTGTTTTATATCATCCTGTTACTGCTTAATGATTACTGCCTACTATTTACTGTAACTGTTTACTGCTTACTGTACTATTACCTGTCATATGCTCATTGACTGTTGGGCACAGATCTTCGAGTGGTTGCCTACTGGGATTTAGTCTCACACCCTGTTTGGGCCATGATTTTGGGCCCAAACAGACTATGTTGTATGTTGTTGCAGGTATAGACAAGGGCAAGTGCCCTTAAACTTTGGGTACTTGATTTCTTTGGAGCAGGAGATCATGGGACCAAGATTAGGCTTGCGATGCTGCAGAGCTGTTTATCTTTTCTTTTGTACTTATTTTGGTATTGTTTGTATTTCTAGCATTGTGATCTGTTTGGATGATTTCCTAGATATGTATCATGCATAATTTTATATATACATATGTGATCCAGTTGTTTATTGTTTTAGTCTTCTATTGTGCATTGTTGTTGGATATTTACTGCTTATGCTATTGTATTCTTTTTTTACTTCCGTTTTGTACTCTACCAATGAGGGAATAGTTTCCCCACTATTACACCCAAGGCCCTCGCTACTAGTTGGAAGCCTCTGGCATTTGGGGAAATGCGCTTGATGCCATGTGACCAACCGGGTATGGGGCGCCTCTGGGTGGATTCTGGAACCGGGATGTTACAAAGTGGTATCAGAGGAATTCTTTTCTCTTGATTTACTGTTTGGAGCCTTTATCCAGGGATAGGACGGATTCGGTACTTGGTAATAAGTTGTTCTCGAGAGTAGCTAACCCTTGTACAAGGAAAATCCAATCTACCTAATTTATTTCAGTTTTCTGGTTTTGAGATTTTACGGTTGATATGATTTCACCTAGAGTGATTCTCATGCCTTGTGTTGTTATTGTTGTTTCTATTGCTATTTTATTTCTATCGCAACCTGATGAGATGAGGGTATGCCATCTCATGAATCATATAGTCACTTGTTATAAATCACATGCCATGTATTCTTACCATTCCGTCTAGGGTGCATTAGTGATTTCATGTTGTTGTGATAGACGTTGTGTAGATTATGCATGCTGTTGTGATAGATGCTTTGATAGAATCCCTGCATTTTGATAGAGAAATTTTTTGTATTGTACCTTTCTCAAATGAACACAAAATTTTGGTTCTTGAGGTGTTATGGGCCCTCATGAATCGGAACTTGGTGGATCGTTGACCTGTTTTTCCTTGTAAATGACTATATAAGATTTCAAGCTTTGATTCATGGGGAGTATGGGCCCTCACGGATCGGAATTTGGCACCTACATGCTTGTTTTCAGTGTTTTTTGGACTTCGGTGCAGTTTCTGCGCTACTACCCAGAAAAACCCAGAATACACGGCGCGTACTTTATGACTACACAACGTGTAGTTTAAAACCGTGTCACTGACTATGTGAGTAGAAACATGGGGTTGTGAAAATTCTTCAGGAACACGCCATGTATGGTAGGTACATGACGTGTAGTAGTGAGCCATGTACCCAGCCGTGTCACTAACAACACGGGTCGGGGAAGTTCGTGTAGTACACACCGTGTTTGGTACGAACACGTCATGTAGCCTTGTTCTAGGTACCTGGCCATGTCATGAACAACATAGGTCGGTGTTATCTTCTCCTATACATGCCATGTTTGTTTGGAACATGTCGTGTAAGGGTCAGCTGTGTGTCCGGCTGTGTAACTAACAAAACGGGTCACCGAAACCTTGTCTAGTACACGTTGTGTCCTTATTGAACATGCCGTGTAGTATAGAGTTAAGAGGAATGTGTGAGTTAGCCATGTAAAGAGACTCGGGTAGGGGAATGGAGTTCAAGTACACGCTGTGTAGTTTGTATACACATCATATAGTCGTGTTTTGAAAAACATGAATGTTTCTCTCTCCAGTTCCTGTTTTGTACTCTTGTGTTCTTGGTCCTTGATAATCCTGATCTAAGGTGTTCTTTTAATCTTTTAGATTTATGCCACTGAGACATCCTCCGTTTGTACATCAGCTGCTAGACGGTGATCAGACACCGGATATGGCTGATCCAGGACCTCCTGTAGATCCTCCTACTGTGCTAGCCTTGGCACCAACAGTTATACCTGTTGCAGACGCCGATGTGCAGTTTAGGGAGGACTTCCTGAGGGTGATACAGACCTTTCAGGGAGCACCGCCTCCTGCCCCGTCGATGGCTAAGTTGACGCGGGTTTTCCAGCAGCAGCATCCTCCTACTTTCTCAGGGGATGGAGGACCCCAGACTGCAGAGTCGTTGTTAGAGGCCACGCTGACGATCTTCAAGCATCTGGAGATACCTCTAGAGAAAAGGGTAAAGCTGGCTACTTATATGCTATGAGACACCGCAAAGAGGTGGTGGTAGGTGATCTCACAGTCAGGGCTCCAGCAAAGTCTGACTTGGGATGAGTTTCGGCGCATCTTTTACGATTACTTTTATCCGGAGATCTTGAGGGTCGATCGAGCCCTGGAGTTTATGAGTCTGGAGCATGGTACTCTTTCTATTATGGAGTACTCGTCTCGTTTTACAGAGCTGCAGTGTTTCACACCGATTCCAACAGGTGATGAGTTATTTCTTGCTAGGAAGTTTAAGGACGGTCTCAGGTAGGAGATCTGTTCCCAGGTGAATATCTTCAGGTTGACTTTGATATCCTCTATCGTCAACTAGGCGTTGATCACTGAGCACAATCTGAGGGATTTTGGAGTAGTGAGCCACGGCGGTTCGACATCCAGAGTCACTGTTCCTCCTACTGATAGCAGGAAGCACCGTAGAGAGTCTTCTCGAGGAGATCAGAGTAGGAAGAATGTATCTTCGGGCATCCGGGTTGTATGCTAACAATGTGGTAGGAGTGGGAATACTAGTCCTCAGTGTCAGAGAGACCTGATGGAGTGTCGATCTTGTGGAAAAATGGGTCATCTTCAGCGTTTTTGTCAGATATTCTTGCCTACAGTTGGTGGTAGGGGTTCTTCTATGACCCAGCATACAAGAAATGTATCGCCAGTTTCTCACCAGTCTGGGAACTTGAGTTCTTTCGACTGTTCGGGCCGAGGTGGAGTTCACGGTCGTGGTGGTTAGTCACCAGGTTACCCACTAAAGCAGAGTGGATCATCTTAGAGTGGTAAGCTAGGGGTGCAGGGCTGTGGTACTGGCCATACTTTCACCGTGGAGAAGACCCATTAGGAGCAGGATCCCGACCCTTCCACATTTAGAGGTACGATCTTAGTAGCCTTAATTTTATCTTCATCTCTTTTCGATATTGGTGCTTCTCATAGATTTATCTCTGTTTCTATTGTGGAGAGACTTGGGCTCTGTATCTTTTCGTCTGCCGAAATGTTGACTCTTGACACATCGTTGGGAATGAGGAAAACTAACATACGTCAGTGCAGAGAGTTCCCTCTTGAGGTTGAAGGGTGTCACTTATTATGGGACCTCTATGTCCTAAAGATGACAGGCTATGATTTCATTCTCAGTATGGACTGGTTAGTTCCCTTATAGGCAGTCGTCGATTGCTATCACCGTAGGGTGAGTTTCGTATCACCAAAGGGCGGATCTTTCCTTCATAGAGGCGAGTGGGATGTCTAGGCGGGTAGAGATGGGCCAGAGAATCATGGGCTAGGAGGAGTTACAGCCCAAATTGCTAGTCTTTATCTGGATGACCAGGGGAATTCGCAGTTATACTTTCCTCTAGTGGTAGATCGTTTCAGGGATTTCTTTCTAGAGGACTTTTCTGGTTTACCTCCAGAGTGTGAGGTATAATTCTCAATTGATCTCATCCCAGGAGTGGCACCAGTTTCCATTCCTCCTTATAGGATGACTACACATGAGTTTTAGGAGCTCAATAAGTACGTGGAGGAGTTGCAGGCAAAGGGTTTCATCTGACCCAATACTTCTCCTTGGGGTTCGCCTGTCCTGTTTGCGAGGAAGGAAGACGACACCCTCAGGCTTTGTGTGGATTATCGGAAGCTAAACCAGTTGACGGTCAAGAAACGATATCCCTTACTGAGGATCAATGATCTCTTTGATTAGCTTCGAGGAGCCCGAGTGTTCTTGAAGATTGACTTGAGATTCGGTTATCATCAGTTGCACGTTAGACCGTCAGATATACCTCTTACAGTCTTTAGGAGCAGGTATGGTCTATACGAGTATACAGTCATGCCATTCGGTCTCATGAAAGCGCCAGTATCTTTTATTTCACTGATGAACCGAGTGTTCCATCCATACTTGGATTCCTTCATGGTGGTTTTCGTGGACGACATCTTGGTGTACTCTCACACTCGACACGACCATGCTATCCATCTTGAGATCATTCTAAGTATACTGAAAGAGCATCAGTTATATGCTAAGATATCGAAATGCCACTTTTGGATGGATCAGATTCACTTCCTGGGTCACGTTATCTCAGAGACAGGAGTATCAGTAGACCCAAAGAAAGTTAGAGTTATAGTTTCCTGGGAGCAGTCGAAGAATGTCTTTGAGGTGCGTAGTTTTCTAGGGCTGGCTAGATACTACAGGCATTTCATACATGACTTTTCATGCCTAGCAGCACCACTGACAGGTCTGACCAAGAATGGGGCGGAGTTCTTATGGTCAGATTCCTGTGAGTCAGCCTTTCAGGAGCTGAAAGGGAGGTTGACGTCAACACCGATACTAATCTTTCCAGAGCCGGGCAAGAGCTATACATTCTACTGTGATGCTTCTGGTGTCGAACTGGGAGCTGTGCTTATACAGGGAGAAAGAGTCATTGTGTACGGGTCTCGGAAGTTGAGGCCACAAGAGAGGAACTACCCGATGCATGATCTGGAGTTGGCAGCTGTTGTTCATGCCTTACACAGTTGGAGACATTACATTCTGGGAGAGCACTTTGTGGTTTTCACCGACCACAAGAGTCTCAAGTACATCTTCACTCAGCGTGATCTGAATCTGAGATAGTGTAGGTGGGTCGAGTATCTTCAGTCCTTCGACTTTGAGCTTACCTATACGCTGGGAAAGGGAAACGCAATGGCTGATGCGTTGAGCAGGAGAAATTAGATTCAGGCAGTTCAGGAGGCCAGCAGTGAGTGACAGCTTATGGCTCTGTTCTCGAAGATGCATTTGGAGGTGCACGACAGACAGGGGTAGACCTTTCTATCTTCTATATCTGTTACATCTACCCTTCTCAATCGGGTACGGATGAGGCAGCTATCAGACTTAGAAGGCCTAGTCCTACGGGAGAGTGTGTCAGGAGAGGACCCTCTTCCTAGATGGACAGTGGGAAAGGATGAGATCTTGCGTTTTTAGGGACGCGTATGGGTGCCGGTAGACATACGCGAGGAGCTGATGTGGAATTTTCATTCCTCGGTTTGGGCAGTTCATCCTGGAGTCACCAAGACGTATCGTGATCTACACTGCCAGTACTGGTGGCGAGGTATGAAGATGGATGTTGCTGGTTTTGTCTTGAGGTGTTCCACTTGTCAGTAAGTAAAAGCGGTGCATCAGCAACCAGCAGGTCTTTTACAACAGTTACCCATTCCCGAGTGGAAGTGGAATGATGTCGCGATGGAATTTGTGACTGGGTTGCCAAGGTCACCTCGAGGGAGTGAAGCTGTTTGTGTTGTCATCGACAGGATTACAAAGGTTTCTCACTTCTTGCCAATCAAGGAGACCTTCAGTGTCGATGAGCTGGGGCAGTTGTACATCTAAGAGATTGTACGTCTGCATGGAGTTCCACACTCCATTGTTTCAGACAGGGATGTTCATTTTACTTCTCGGTTCTAGTAGGGGATTTAGAAGGCTTTGGGTACACAGGTACTTTTGAGTACAGCATACCATCCCCATACAGATGGCCAGTCCGAGCGTATGATCCAGGTGCTTGAGGATATGCTCTGAGCTTTCATTCTAGACTTTGGAGGTTCTTGGGAGAATCATATTCCTCTTTTTGAGTTTTCCTATAAAAACATTTTTCATGCGACTATTCAGATGTCACCTTATGAGGCTTTGTACGGTAGGCCATGTCGATCACCTTTGTGCTAGCTGGAGGCAGGAGAGGCCGCTTTACTGGGACCTCGTCTTGTTCAGGAGACCTCAGAGCAAATATATTTGATTCTAAAGAGGATGGCTACAGCATAGTCTCGATAGAAGTCTTATGCTGATCAGTGGAGACGACCTCTAGAGTTCGAGGTTGGGGATTAGGTTTTCCTACGTGTCGCACTGAGGTTGGGACACAAGAGGATTCGGAGATAGGGTAAGCTTTCACCACAATACATCAGGCCGTTTGAGGTGTTGGAGAGAGTTGGGCCGGTTGCCTATCGGTTGCAGTTACCTCAGAGGTATCGGGCTATGCACGACGTCT
Source organism: Viscum album (assembly GCA_963277665.1). Classification (NCBI taxonomy): domain Eukaryota; kingdom Viridiplantae; phylum Streptophyta; class Magnoliopsida; order Santalales; family Viscaceae; genus Viscum; species Viscum album. The sequence continues at coordinate 1,657,943,139 of OY728128.1, forward strand.
TCCACGTTTCTCAGCTCCGACGTTACTTTTCAGACCCGTCTCATATCTTTCAACCCAGGAGGTTGAGCTCGAAGCGGATGCGTTGTTTGAGGAGTATCCTATCCATATTTTTGATCGTAGTATGAAGTTTCTCCGTCACCAATCTGTTCCTATGGTACAGGTGCTATGGTAGCACGAGCGAGTATAGGACGAGACCTGGGAGAGGGAGGCCGATGTACGATCGCAGTGGCTGGAGCTGTTTGGGGTTTCTTCTTCTACGCCTCACTAGGGAAATTCGAGGATGAATTTCTTTAAGGGGGGAAGTTTTTAAGAACCCAGATCTTCATTTCAGGTATGTTTTTCCTTTTCTGGTCATTTTTTATAAAAAGAGGAAAATTTGGAAATTTTCAAAGTACACATCATGTACTTTATAAGTACACACCGTGTACTTCGATGCTACGTAAGGCCATGTGTTGGCAGTGTTCGGGAAACACACATAGTGTGTAGGAGCGATGTGGAGGCCGCTTAAAGTGGAGTATGGAAAAGCCTAGTACACACCATGTAATCTATAAGTACACGCCATGTACTTTCTTTTTTTCATTAAATGGACCAGGGTCGTGTCTAATCGACAGAATCGTCTTCTTCTCTAGGTTCTTCGACCGAGAGCATCTCGTACGGCTGCGAACATCCTTCAAGCCCCTAATCACCCGTCTGTTTTCCGAATCAACCCTCATCGATTGCATTGGAACCACAACGGTGAGCTCTTCCCTCTTCTTGAGTTTCATTCCATGATTTTCCCTCTTTCTCAAGATATTGTGGGTTGAACATTTTGCGTGTTTTTATAGATCTACAATGTTATAAGGAGAATCAAGCCTCCTGGTTCAATTATATTGATCTCCTAGCATCATGGTGGTGGTTTGTGCCTTACCTTTAGAATTATTTGAGTTTTATGTGCAATTTCCACCAATACCTATGAACGGAGTATTGCATGTTTACCATTTTTCCCCTATTGTTTTCCTGCCTTGCTTGTACGATTGTGTAGAGGTAATTTGGTCTTGTATGAGGATAATTGCTGGGATTGGATGTTTTTCCATGCCTTTTTGTGTTTACAAACTTTGGTTATTTTTTAGCCTTTGGCTGTTATGCATATTTTCCATGCCTTGTGACCGTAGGATGGAATTATATTCTTGACATGCTTTTTTCTATAGACTGGTTATCCAAGTATCTCTATAGGTGTACTTTGGCCTTATAACATTATTATGCACTAACTGACACGGGAATGTGAGAACCCGGTGCTATAAACTATAAGGGATAGACCGAGTGAGCTTTCCCAGAGAGTCTTGGACATTATAGACTATATGGAAATAGACCGAGTGAGCTTCCTCAGAGAGTCTTGGACATTATATACTATAGGGGATAGACTGAGTGAGCTTCCCAGTGAGTCTTGGATTTATAGACTATAGGAGGGTAGACCGAGTGAGCTTCCTCAGAGAGTCTTTACTTGTTTGAATTTTCTTAAACCATTCCAGGATAGAGGAGGAATTGACCGAGCGAGCTTCCTCAGAGAGTTTGTGATAGACCTGAGACTATAGGAGGATTGACTGAGTGAGCTTCCTCAGATAGTCTCTAGACCTTGGGGCTATAAGAGGGTTAGACCACATGATCTTCCTCAGAGAGTCCCTGACTACCCTAGACTATAAGGGGAATTGACTGAGTGAGCTTCCCCAGAGAGTCATATAATTTCGTATGACCAAACCAGAGGGGTTAGGCTGAGTACACTACCCAGAGGGTTGTTGGTACTTCTTGGATAGGACCAGAGGGAATGTCTGCGAGTACTTCCCAGAGGGTTTCCTATTGTGGTTATCTGTTTGCTTGACTGCTACTGTTGTTCTTTTGATTGATTACTGTTGTATATCATCCTGTTACTGCTTACTGATTACTACCTGCTGTTTACTGTTTCTGTTTACTGCTTACTGTACTATTACCTGTCATATGCTCACTGACTGTTAGGCACAGGTCTTCGAGTGGTTACCTACTGGGATTTAGTCTCACATCCTGTTTGGGCTGTGCTTTTGGGCCCAAACAGAAAATTTTATTGTAGGTATAAACAAGGTAAATCACCCTTCGACTTCGGGTACTTGATTGATTTGGAGAAGGAGAGCATGGGACCAAGCTTAGGCTTGCGATGCTGTGGAGCTGTTTATATTTTCTTTTGTACTTGTTTTGGTACTGTTTGTATTTTCAGCATTGTGACATGTTTGGCTGCTTTCCTATATATGTATCATGCATCATTTCATATATACATATGTGCTCCAGTTGTTAATTTGTTTATTCTTCTATTGTGCATTGTTGTTGGATATTTACTACTTCCTCTATTGTATACTTTGTTTACTTCTACTGTGTACTCTGCCAATGAGGACATAGTTTCCCCACTATCACAGCCAAGGCCCTCACTGCTAGTCGGCATCCTTTGGTGTTTGGGGAAATGTACTTGAGGCCATGTGACCAACCGAGTATGGGGTGCCTCTGGGTGGCTTCTGAAACTGGGACGTTACACTTTATGAGTACACACTGTGTACTGCCTTTCCGCAGGAGGCCATGTGTTGGCCGTGTAGTATCCACACACATGGTCGTGTGGGAGTGACTTGGAGCTTAAAGCGGAGTATGGAAACGGCGAGTACACATCATGTACTTCAAAAGTACATGTTGTGCACTTTATTTTTTTTCCATTAAACACATCGGTGTCACGTCTAATCACCAGAATGATCTTCTTTAAGTCTCATTTGACCGAGAGCTCCGTATGGCCATGGATCTTCGATGAACCCCTGATCCTCCATTCGTCCTCTGAATTGAACATCGTCGGTTGAGTTGGAAACGCATCGGTGAGTTCTATCTTCTCCTAGAGCACCATCTTCTTATTTCTATTATCTAGTGAGATATCATGGGTTGAACGTTTTATAAATTTTTTTAGATCTTCAACGTTCTAGGGTGATTCAAGATTATAGGTTCACGTATATCGTTCCTACAACACCGAGGTAAGTGTTTTGTTCCTTTCTGTTCAAAGTATTTGAGTATTATGTGCACATTCCACCAATACCCTTGAACAGGGTATTGTGTGTTTATCATTTTACCCCCATTGATTACCTGACATGCTTTCATGTTTGTGTAGAGGTTATTTGGATATGATAGGATTGATTTCTATGCTTTGGATCTGTTGCCCATGCATGTTCTGTTTACGATCGTTTGGTCCTGTTTATCCAGTTTAGTTGCCTTGCCTGTTTTCCATGCCTGTTACTATAGAATAGAGAGTTTGTATTCTAACATTTCTTAATATGTTGTATACTGGTTAACCAAGTAGTTCTATAGGTTTACTTTGGCCATATTTCATTGTTATGCTCGTTGACCTACGCAGGGTCATGAGAACCGGGTATAGTAGTCTATAAGGGGAATTGACCAAGTGAACTTCCTCAGAGAGCCTAGGACCACTTTGGGCTATAAGGGGAATTGACCGAGTGAGCTTCCTCAGTGATTCCTTGATTGATTTAGAATATAATGGGAATTGAACATGGGAGCTTCCTTAGAGAGTCTTTGTTTTACTTGAATTTACCTTGATTACTTTAGACTATAAGGGTAATTGACGGTGAGTGCTTCCTAAGAGAGTCTATGAATGACCTAGGATATAAGGGGAATTGACCGAGTGAGCTTCCTCAGAGAGTCCTTGACCTTGGGGATATAAGAGGAATTGACCATGTGAGCTTCCTCAGAGAGTTCCTGATTACCTTAGACTATAAGGGGAATTGACTGTGAGTGCTTCCTCAGAGAGTCTTTATATATTGAACCAGAGGGGTTAGGCCGAGAGCACTACCCAGAGGGTTTCTTGTACTTATTAGGTAGGACCATAAGGGATGGTCGTGAGTACTTCCCAGAGGGTTACCTATTGTGTTTATCTATTTAATTACCTATTTCTTGATGTTGAAACTGTGGATTATTTACTGCTGAGTACTTTCCTGTTTACTTCTTTCTATAGTTTACCTGTCATATATTCACTGATTATTAGGCTTAGATCTTTGGGTGGTTCCCTATTGAGATTTTGTCTCACACCCTGTTTGGGCCATTCTTTTGGGCCTAAATAGATTATATTATTACAACCATAGATAAGGGAAAGTGCCCTTCTACTTCAGGTACTTGACTTGATGTGGAGCTGCAGAGCATGGGACCAAGCTTATTCTTGCGATGTTGAGGAGCTGTTTATCTTTTCTTTTGTACTTTGGTTTAGCACTGTTTTTATTTCCAGCATTGTGACTTGTTTGGCTGCTTTTTTAGACATATGTATCATGCATCATTTTATATATATGTGTGCTACAGTTGTTTATTATTCCAGTCTTCCATTGATTACTGTTGTTGGATATTTACTACTTCCGCTATTGTGTGTTGTTTACTTCCGTTGTGTACTCTGCCAATGAGGGAATAGTTTCCCCACTATAACACTCAAGCCCTCACTGCTAGTCGGCAGCCTCTGGCATGCGGGGAAATGCGCTTGAGGCCATGTGACCAACCGGGTACGAGGAACCTCTGGGTGGCTTCCGAAACTGAGACGTTAAAATAATTCAAGGCCCAATAAATATTGTGGATGAATAGAGGATAGGGTTTAATGGTCCGGTGAGAAATAATAATTATTTAATATTATTTAATTAACTGATATTTAATTTAATTTGCAAGTTAAGTGCATGTCGAGAAATATTATTATTATTATTATTATTATTATTATTATTATTATTTGAAATGGGAATCTGTAGTGATTAAATAAATAATAAAGGACACTTGTGTAATTATTTTATTTTAAACCTAGCAGTATATAAGCCCAACTATTTTATTTTCTCTAGGAGCCAATTCATTTGTTTTGGTTGTTCACAATAGATTTGGATAATTCTCTCAAACCCTTAAGATCTCCCTTCTCCAATAACACTCACAATAATAGAGGGTGGTCTTCCTCCACCTCCCCCTCTCAAGACAAGAGAGATCTAGGAGAATGATTTGGAACCAGTTCTTGAGCTGATCAAAGGCAGAAGACACAAGCAATATGATTTTTCATGCTAGCACCCGGAGATTCCTACAACGACATTCAGATATTTATGAAACACGTGTAATGACCTGAATTTTTTGAATGATAAATTTTTCCTCAACATGTGTGTTATATTATTTTTTACACAAAAAAACTATATCCCCTTAATAAAGTGGTGAGTATAATTGAAATGTGACCTTTGGGTTTCGATCGTTGGTCAATTGTGATCATTGGTCAATATGACTGTTGGAATAAATACACTTACTAATAATTTTAAAATTATAGTTGGTATTATAAATAGAAATGATAATGGTTAATTAATACAAAAAGAAGATTCTATGACCTCATGCAGTAGAATCGTGTCGTACGAAGCCCATTTTTCAGAGCATGGGAAGGAGGTATCATCACTAGGCTTCACTCTTGACCAATCCCAAGTCTATCTTCAACATGTTAAGCTTGAATAAAATCTTCTACAGGAGAAGTTCAAGTTATTGGATATTACCACTCAGGAAATGTTATTTGAGCCACCCCAAGAGTCCATCACCATTGCACACCTTACCCTTATGTCTTATACGGGTGTTTAAGGAGTTATGTGTCAATGCCCTAGTTACTTAAAAATGTAATCCCATTGTTTAAATAAAATTTTTATTTCATCATTTTCATTTTAAGAATAGTTTTTCTTAAAAATTTGAGATGGAATTTGATAAATTCATTTTTCAGGTAAAAATTGTACTTTTCAAAGAATATAAATTATTATATTAAACTAAGGTTTTATTAATTATGTTTATTATAATTAAATAGGATTATAAAAACACTCTTTCTAATTACAAATGATAAAATAATTTTATTTTTTTCAAGTGTTGAAATTGTTACTATGCAGTTTATTATACGTTTTCTATTCGCTATTATTTTTAATAATTAAGTATTTTTAGAGTTAAAATTTAAATTTATTATATTTAGAGAATTTTTATGATAAAATAAATTTAATTTTGGAATTCATAAGGTCTATATTAGGTTATGGTGAATTTATGGGAATTTTATAAAATATTTTGTTTTTCGGTGAATAGTAAAAATACAGTTTTGAGTTTTCAGTGTGTTTAATGACATCATAATGATGTAATATGTAATTTAAAATTCTGGTATACTATTTTGAATTAAAATATGATATTAGGTATCACAATTGTCTAATACCATGGGAAAATACCATGGGCAAGCCTATGGTTTTGCAATTACTACTAGTGAGGTGTCCTCAAAAATTAATAAAAAACTTCATCACTTTTGCTATAAATACCCACTAATTTCTCCATTAGATTTCATTACCAATTTAATATCCTATAATATATAAAATTATTCCCTCCTAAGGTTTCCTCAAACCCCCAAGGTCCCGATCTTCGAGTTTTAGGAGTCACTATTCAAGGTAAGGGAACTCTCAAATTCTCTTTTCCTTTTATGTTTCCTTTTTAAGTGGTATGTGTTTCAAATTTCTATACCATGTTCTTCTATCCATTTTATTCCATACCTTTAATTTATTAAGATTCATTTATTAATTTGAGACCATTATCCCTTCTATTTTTAATATTTTCCAAAATCTTGTTTCACACTCGTTATGGTGCCGGATTTTTGTCTTAAATTTTTTCCCTTTTTATCAAGAAATTATTTTATTTACATTTATGAATACCCGAAACCTATTTCTTATCCAGGGTTATTCACATAGATTTCAAAATTATATATTTTAATTTTGGTATTAACATACATGAAACCCTCCTCCCTTTTCCATGGCTTTAAAATGAAAAAAGCATCATGTTTTTAAGCACTTTTTAAAACACCGTGATTTTGAAATGAAACCCATTTCTTTTATTCTCCATGGGTTATTTATGATATGTTTTATTATAATATATGTGGCTCACATTAATTAAGGCATATTAAGGGTGTTCCCTAATAGCACTCCAATGCATTGGGTAAAGAATTTAATCTCTAGAGATGACAAGTTTTATGATACCATGGTGAATAACCTTGGTAAATTTTATGACACTTTGGTGATAAACCTTGGTGATATGATTATGAATGGCTCAATTAAATGTTGTAGACACATTTTCAAATTATTATTCTTGTTATTTTATTTATTATATACCTATTTATCATGTTCTTATAATATTCCTCATGTTCTTATTGATGTTCCTCAAGTTCTCAAGTAAATTGTTTCCCTTGTTATACCTTACTGGGCCTTAAACTCGCCATTTTCTTTGATGTATGTCCCTAGGTTATGAGATGAAATAAATGTACTTAGGATGAACCTTGAATAATACTTTCAAGTGGAATAGAATAATTTTTTAAGTTTTCATGTTTTATGTATCTTTTTTCCAAACACTAAACTTTAAAAGATCCTTTTTTTGTAAAATGCTATGTAAAGTTATGTAATAAAAATGAGGGATGTCGTAACACGTGTGGATCACCGCTATAGGAAATATTTTTTGATTACTACAATGTAATGAATTTACAAAGCAGTTCCTATTGTCAGATTCATCGATGAAGAAATAATTCCAACAAGGTAATTCTTTAATTAATTAAATTAATTATAAATAATATGTTATGATCCACTATCTGGTTCTCACATTCTATCCTTTTTCTATTTCTTTGATTTAATTCTGTTAATCATAGTGTTCAATGTTGTGTAAAATCTAAGATTAATCATCAATCATGAACAAAATAAAAGTTGGGAATGACCCATGACACGCTTTCATTGCGCCCAAAACCAATACACACAATGACCAAGTTGTCTTCCATATGAATATGAACAAAATTGTTTCTCAAGATAACCATGTAACGACCCAATGTTTTACCAATAGAAATTACCTTATTATAATTATATCATATAATCACATCAAATTACAACACAATGAACTACTAAGTTCTATATGACCGTTAAACATAATATGGTCACCTCTATGATTTGAATTTTGAAAATCCGACACACAAGGTTGCGATCAGTAAGATGTTTAGATTCTAATGGAACAAACTTAATTTTTGGTGAATAGTAACCTACCCTTATTAATAGTAACATAACCTTATTAATAGTAATATGATTATTATGAATATTAAATTTCCTGAAAGAATAATAACCTCATCCATGAATGTATATATAAAATTTAGGCATCTTATAAGTGATAATATGACCGTAGTAAAAGTATTGGTATTTTTGTAAGTCATAAATAATTAACTAGAATTACATAATTAATTTAAATAAAATGTATTTTTCTAAAATGTATTCATAAATTAACAATTTTATGTCTTTTGGTTTTAAGATAATTTTATATGACCTTATGTAATTTTTGAAAGCATTATAAAATCAGTTATAGTTTTAAAATCCGTACTTTTCAAGAAAATTATGAATTTAATTAAAACTTAAATTAATAATATTTAGAAAATTATTTTTTAAAATGGTAGTTCAATTTTGGATTCTACACGTTAGAAAATTGTTAGGGTGAATTTTTTGGGATTTTTTCTGAAATACAAAAATTTTTTGTGAATAGTAAAATACATTAATTTACCGTATAAATACATTATAATTTAAATCTACTATTCCTAACATAATAAGTGATGTAAGCACCCAAATATAGAACTCACAGGAAATTATTACTATTTTTTGTCTTGGAATCAGCACTATTTCTGGTCTTGAGGTAAATTAATAAACTAAGGAATTAAATATTAATAAAACTCTCCTCCCCTCCACTATAAAAACCACCCACACTCCCCTCTTCTCTTCACTCCTATCAAGCCTAGTGTATTGCCTAAGTTTTGAAAAAATCACTCCCCAAGATCCTACCCTACATCCAACAGCCCTTGGTCTCCCCAAAATACCAAATCCTCTCCCCTTAAGAGGCTCTCAATGGAGATAAACTCAAGAGGTAAATTCCTCTTTTCAATTCTTTTATTTTCTTTCAAGTTATTTTCTTTTCTTGTTTATTTCCTAAACTACCTTCACCCAAATGGTATTATAACTCCATTAACATACATGTACTTGAATTATATTATTCTAATGGTATAGTTTATCATAAAATCTCCCTCCCCCTCCTTTTATACTATAAATTAAAATACCGTCCGAAATGTGTTGATTTATCACATTCAAGGACAGCGGGTTTTCAATTTGAATTACCATATTAAAATATAGTCAAGAAACCATTTTTATTGTTGAACTAGAATATTAAATATGTATTTTATCTTATTTTATGTTCTTTAATCCTTTTTCACACATGATGTAAAATTATAATACAAAACAACTTAATTGTGAGCAAAATCACCAAGTTAATCCAAGCATATATCATTAATGTTTTATATAATGATTCACCTTCACTCCAAATAACCAAATGAATTTTATAAAAGTTTAATATTATAAATGTTCACTAATTTCATATAACTTTAATTCAGTACAACCACTCTCATCATACATGTGTTTCCAAACATGAAAATAAGTAAACTAATCATAAAGACCAAGAAAACAAACGGACCCGAACAATGAAATTGAACCACTTAACCCATAAAAAGGTCATGAATGAACTTAAAAAAGTTATAATAAATCTTTTAAATATATAATAGGTTTTTTAATTATTAATTAATGAACCTAATTTGATTATTCGGGTCATTAAATTCAAGATAAGAACACCATTGGACTTAAGGTAACAGATCCTCTCTATTTCACTTTTATTCAAGAATGTCCTCTATATTATTCCCTTTTATTTGTAATACCTAATGATGGGGTATGATTTATAACCTATAACATACTTATAAAATGATGTATAAGTGATGATAAACTCTTTTATCTCTCATTAATCTCTCTCAAGTACACCTAATACCACACCGATAATCCATAAAGAATTCTACCCGAACCTCCTTTGTTCCTTTGGGTTGCCTTATCTTACTTTTACCAAAATGAAGTTATCTTATATTTTTATGTAAATCCTCTAAATTTTGTGTAAATGTACCAAAATAATTTATTAAGACCCTTTCATAATTCTCTTTTGAGTATATCAATGTTTTTAAGTGGTTCCCTCCTCAATACTTCCCGATAAGCAAACCTGTTTTAAGGGAACTTCACGAATTCTGACCCGATTTCAAGTGAACTCTATCTTCTGTTTGAAGACAGCAATATAATTATAAAATCAGTTTTTTTATTTTGAAAACCATCTTTATTCACTTTTGGTTTTATATAAAGGATTGTTCCCTTTTCAATTTTAAAGGCTCTATAGTATTTTCCTTAAAAAAGCACAAAAATGTTTTAATGCTAAAATTTCTTAAATACTTTTCTTACATGTTGTCACTTTTACTTGAAATAAATTACCATGATACATGACTATTTTACCTTATGAATGTTCATGTATATTTTAATTCATTTATTTCAAGGAAACTTTTATTATACAACCATTTTTTATGCTTTATGACATGATCGTGGTACCCAATTCTTTCCATGGGTAACCCTTATGTTTATGTAAGATTGATTATGTATGATTATTTATGTGGAAAAAATATTCATGAAAATTTAAGATTGGTTCACCCAGATAGTGCTCCAATTAATTGGGTAAAATTGAGTCTCATGAGACGTTATGTGAGACGGTCTTGGCGGTTAGCTTTGGCTTATACTACCATGTGGGACAGTCTTGGTGGTTAGCCTTGGTTTGTGATACCATGTGAAATGGTCTTGGAAGTTAGACTTGACTTGTGCTAAAGTCTTGTTTTATGTTGCTGCCTGATTCTCGCTCAAATTTACCCAAGAGAAGAAGGTAGAACGGTCCTTGTGGTTTAGCTTGGGTTATCGAATCCTCAGAGACCTAAGAAGAAACCTATAGACACGTACATTCTATGGACTGTTTTTGGCTATGAAATGGCCAACATGGGTTGATTTTATATGGTTTTAAAGGATAACTAACAGATTTAAGTGAATTCAATTTAAAATAATGAGTTGATCCTAGGTTATCGCTCGGGGTGGATTGGATGAATTACTTTTTTAATGATTTCAAATTCTTATAATTGAGATGGATTCATTTAAGAAGATCAAATGAAATCATCACTTACTGTTTTAATGCCTACACACCCTAATACTAATCACCTATAAACTTGAAGGATCAAAGTTTTGAGCACTCCAAGGTAGAGGTTCGTATTAGCACTTGAATGTGTGGCCTTAAATTCAATAAGGATGAAGATGTTTTAAAATCATCAAATAAAAATCTCATTTAAAAGAAGTGATTTTCCATTAATAGAGTGATAAATAACATCCAATCCAGACCCTTGATACTCCCTTGGATCAACCCATAAAATAGTTATCCCTCCATTGATGACATGTCTTCAACGAAAGTGGGAAGTAGACTTACAAAGGTGGAATTGAAGAAGTAAAAACAACAACAAAAAAGATCACTTCTCCGTTGTGTGATAAATATCACAAGTTTTGGTATGAACAAGTTCACACCGTGAACCAACAGTATCAAAGTGATAAGGAGAATAACAGAATAATAAGAGAATAAGAACTTTTATTAATAAACTAAGGTGAATTAAACAACTTACATGAGAAAGAAATGTGATTACAAACACAAAGCGGCAGCATAACACTACAATGAAACCAAGCACCAAAGATCTTTCAATCCTCCAACACCACTACCTTAAATAGGAATTTTTGAGCCCTTGGGTAGATTCTCCAATAGTCCAAGTCTCCTCAATTAATTGTGGTAGGCCATCGGTGGGTGGAAAGTAAGGGAGAGTTGATTTTTCCACCCTTGACCCGAGGTGGCAGCCAGCTTTCCTTCACCGAACAGACTCGTCTGAAAGACCTTCTAGATGGCCGAATAAGAGTGGTACATAGAAGAATAAAATGGATCTCCGGATTTCTTCTAACTTCCTGTAAAATTTGGGCCCATTTGGAGTTGCGATTCCGAGATATGATAAAATTAGTGGACTGCTTTTCTGGGCCGCAGAATCTGGCCCATAATTGTATCTCTAACTTGGTCTGCCTTAATGACCACCATTGAGGCCGAATTACCATTTTATAATGCAGAGTTATTTGTTCCTATGCATGTATTCTAGCAGCCCACAAAACATGGGATTCATTGGGCCTGTATGTTGGGCCCCACAGTCTCATCAGTGGGATAGTGTCCAATCTGCCTTCTCTAGAATTGCTTCCTTTCATCACAAAATATCCCCATCTTCTTCCATGAATTATCCATTGATCCCTGAATGAAACATGTTCATATTAGAGTGTAGATAAATTTCCAAAAATATAAAATTAAAATATGTATAATAAGATTAATCATTGGGTACTTCAACTGATGTTCAAAAATGTACCACATAATAGTGCAATTTAAGAAGGTATTACAATCATAATGTGAAATGATGTTCAAAGTGTAAAATGCACTTAAATGGTGTTTATGAATAATAAGGAACATGAATATTATATATATTAACAATGAATATTAGCCTCATTTAGTGGCTAATCACACCCCCCAACTTGAGTTTTGCTAGTCCCGAGCAAAATATATCTCAACAATATGAAATTCGAATTCCCTTTTCCAAAAGCATTTTAATACACAAAGATCACCAAAAAACATTATACCGAACAATAATGAAACCCATCAAAATATTTTAATATAAGATAGTTTCATAAGCAGATCCCAATCTCAAGCCCATTCCTTTTTTCAAACTCATTTCCATATTTCATCCAATATCAATTAAGTATGAGGATTTGTTGTGCATCACAATAGACATGGGGGTTCATCTTAATTCAAGGGGGAAATTACGGAAGCGCTGGGTGGAATCACATTTCAATATTAAGATGAGTATTCATTTTTTTGTATAATTTTTTTTTTGTTTTTTGTTGTTTTTTTTGTTTTTGCAATTTTTCCATGGTAATTGAAGTTGAACTCAAAAGAGTCAACCCTTGTAGCGAGACTTTGCTGATGACTCCCAGGCTCAAAGACCTTAGGGAACCAAGTGAAGCCCACATACTCGGGCATCATCTTGAGTTAAATCAGTCAAAAACAAATACACATTACCAAAAATAGAGATAAAATTACTAACTCTGGGCCAGACAACTATGGAGTCATGATCCCCAAGTGCCGAAAGCCACACATTAGGTCATTTCATTGCTCTACGCGCAAATTTTTTTTTAATAATTTTAATAATTTTTTTTGAATACTCATATTAAACTAAAATGATCACCAAACCTATGCTATTTATTTAGGGGACCCCATGAATTCAAACTAATACCCCACTATCCAAGGGACGTGCATTGTGATATTTTTTTTATTTGGATGAAAATATAAATGATGAAATATCACATTGGACAGCCACACTTTCCAAAATCAATGCTCATGAAATTATACAAGGATTAAAATCAGAATCAGGGTATGCTAAATTATTTGATATTCAGTTTCAAAGTGTGCAATGTGTACTACCATGTTTAAAGTTAAAGTAATTTTTCCTTCCATTTAATTTTTTTTCAAATCTTTCATTTTTTTTTGACACAAAATCATTTTTTTATTTTATCTCTCCCCCCAACTTAAAACAACACTGTCCCCAGTGTTTGAAGAAATAAAAATTTAGAAGGAGTAGAGGCAGATAATGGAAGTTCAAAAAAGAAATTGAAACTGAGGATCATGGAATGAAATCACCTGGTTGTTGAAGCTGAAGTTCTTGCTGCTCCAAATTAGTCCTTTGATCTCTTGGGGGATGTAGGCACCTCCTTGATTGAACATGTATCACCCAAAATAGTACCTAAACAAAAATAAGAACAAACTAGAGAAAACAAACAACACAACGACTTATTTAATTCCAAGTATCATCATTTTTATGGTTTTTACTTTTTTTTATTTTTTATTTTTTTTAAATCAAAATAATGATACATTGTCTTATTTTTAATTTTCTGGGTAAGGTATTACTCAGGGATCACACCGCGTGACACGGATGAATACGATGCTCCCCTTTTATACCCATCCATACTCATAATAGAAGAACAGGTCAATAGTCCTTTTTTTAAATGTAAAAATGATTAATTAATCCTATTTAAAATATAAAGTTTATTAAAACAAAAAAATGATAAGAAACTTGAAAAACATGGGTTGCCTCCCATGCAGCGCTTTGTTTAACGTCGTTAGCCCGACATGGACCCTAAATCTATCAATTTTTTCCTTGTTTATAGGCTAGCTTAGTTAACTCAACCTCTATTTTATGTTTATTGAATGATTCAATGAATGGTTTTAACCTTTGACCATTGACCTTGAAAATTTAACCACTTGTGGGATCTTGAATCTCTACTTCCCCATGGGGGAATACATGATGCACTATGAAAGGTCCTGACCATCTAGACCTTAACTTTCCCGGATTTAATGAAGTTTTGAACTATACAAGAGCACAAGTTTTCCCGGTTCAAAATGTTTGACCTTGATATTCCTAGATTGGTAGGCTTGAACTCTATCTTTATTGATCCTTGAATTTTCATAATCCTCCATCCTTAGTTCCTCCAGTTCATTGAGATCTAATTCCCTTTTTGTTCCGTCCAATGATAGATCATAATCCATTTTCTTAATTGTCCAAAAGGCCTTATGTTCAATCTCCACTGGCAAATGGCATGCTTTACCATAAACCAACCTATATGGGGACATTCCTAAAATGGTTTTATATGCAGTTTTATAGGCCCAAAGAGCATCTAAGAGTTTCTCAGACCAATCATTCCTAGAGTGGTTGACAGTTTTTTCAAGAATTTGCTTAATCTCCCTATTCGCTAACTCAGCTTGACCATTGGTTTGAGGATGGTATGCATTGGACACTTTATGAGAAATACCATACTTAGACATGAGTGAAGGGAATGGGCGGTTGCAGAAATGGGTTCCTCGATCACTGATTATAGCCCTAGGAATTCCGAATCTTGAAAATATGTTCTCTTTCAGAAATCGAATCACAACTTGATGATCATTGGACTTAGTGGGAATGGCCTCAACCCATTTTGAGACATAATCAACAGCTAAGAGTATGTAGTGGTATCCCCGAGTGTTTGGGAAGGGGCCCATGAAGTCAATTCCCCAACAGTCAAATATTTCAACCACTAAGATGGGAGTGAGTGGCATTTGATTCCTTTTTGTGATGGACCCTACTTTTTGACACCTAGGACATCTTTGACAAAATGTGTAGGAGTCCCTTGAGAGGGTGGGCCAGAAAAGACCACATTGAAGAATCTTAGCAGATGTTTTCTTAGAGGAAAAGTGACCTCCACATGCCTCACTGTGACAGAATTTAAGGATGGACTCTTGTTCAGATTCTGGAACACACCTCTTAATGACTTGGTCAGGGCAGAACTTATAGAGGTATGGATCATCAAACACATAGTGTCTAACATCAGAAAGGAATTTCCTTCGAGCTTGAGTCCCTAATAATTTTGGAATGACTCCTGTCACTAAGAAATTTGCTATGTCAGCATACCAAGGGCATTCACTCACAGAGTATAGGTGTTCATCAGGAAATGAATCAGACACATAAAGGTGATTTGAGTTGTCTTTGAATTCCATCCTATAGAGGTGATCAACTACAACATTTTCAACTCCATTTTTATCCTTGATTGTGAGGTCAAATTCTTGTAATAGAAGGACCCACCTAATCAGTCTAGCCTTAGCATCTTGTTTTTGGAAGAGGTATTTTAGTGCAGAATGGTCAGTGAACACAGTGATGGGGGATCCTAAGAGGTAGGAACTAAAATTATCTAAAGCAAACACAATATCAAGTAACTCGTTTTCAGTAGTGGTGTAGTTTATTTGGGCATCATTTAAGGATTTTCTTGCATAAGCAATGACATAAGGAGTTTTATCACAATGTTGTCCTAACACATCTCCAACAGAAAAGTCACTGGAATCACACATAAGTTCAAAAGGAAGGTTCCAATTTGGAGATTTCATAATGGGAGGAGAGGTGAGAGAGGATTTGAGGGTTGATAATGAACCCTCACAGCTTTTTGTCCAAACAAATGGAGCATCCTTTACTAGGAGAGCACAAAGGGGATGAGATATTGAACTAAAGTCCTTGATGAATCTTCTATAGAAACCAGCATGTCCTAAGAAAGACCTCACTTCCTTGACAATTTTGGGTGATGGATGGTGACGAATGATTTCAAACTTTGCTTTATCAACTTCAATCCCCCTACTCGAGACTATATGGACTAGAACAAGTCCATCTTTTACCATGAAATGGTATTTTTCCCAGTTTAGGACCAGATTATTTTCTTCACATCTTGACAAGACTCTCTCCACATTCTGCAGACATCCCTCAAATTTATTCCCAAACACAGAGAAGTCATCCATGAAGACCTCTAGAAAATCCCCTACCATGTATGAGAATATTCCCATCATGCACCGTTGGAAGGTTCCAGGGGCATTGCATAACCCGAAGGGCATGCGTTTGAAAGTAAAGGTTCCGAATAGACATGTGAATGTAGTATTCCCTTGATCCTCTAGGGAGACCTCAATTTGATTGTACCCCGAGTACCCATCTAAGAAACAGTAGAAGGCATAACCTACCACTCTCTCAAGGACTTGGTCAATGAATGGTAAGGGGAAATGGTCCTTCTTGGTGAATGAGTTTAGCTTCCTGTAGTCAATGCAGCCCCTCCATCCACTACTCTCCCTTGTTGAAAGATTCTCTCCATACTCATTGGTTATCACTGTGATTCCGGCCTTTTTTGGAACCACTTGGATTAGGCTCACCCACTCACTCTCAGCTATGGGATATATGATACCAGCTTTTAACAGTTTCAGAAGTTCCTTCCTTACTACCTCCATGATAATAGGATTGAGTCGCCATTGAGGTTGACGACATGGCTTTGAATCAGATTCCAGAACAATCCTATGAGTCCCGATAAGTGGGCTAATCCCAGGAATATCAGAAAGGGTCCAACCAATGGATTTCTTATGCTTCCTAAGGACATCTAGAAGCATCCTCTCATAATTGGCTTCAAGAGAAGAAGAAATAACAATAGGATGTGTTTGATTTTCCCCTAGGAAGGCATACTTTAGTGCAGCAGGAAGTTCCTTCAATTCAAGATCAGGTTGGTTCATAATTTCAGCAGAAGATTGGGACATTGGATCAAGATCAATTTCTTTTTTTAGAGATTCAGATAGTATTGATTCCCCACATGTAGAAGTTTCAGCTACTAGATTGGCTTGATCGGATTTATGGAAGGAAATTGGAGTGGTCTCCATGAAAGTGGTTTCTTGAAAGGTTTCACTGATTGTTGGACCTAAGACTTCATCATAAGAGAAATTTGAAAATGATTCAATCCAAGGTGATAAACTTCCTTCATATGAACAAATGAAATCAATCTCATCCTGACTTAAACATTTATTAAATATTCCTTGATGTTCCATGGATTCATTATCAATGATTCCTATCATGTTTACTTCATGAATGTCCTCATCATCCCCTATTTGTGAGCATTCATTATAGATGTTCAAGTCTAGACTCATGTTCCCAAAGGTGATGGTCATGTTCCCATTTCGAACTCGGATAACAGAGTTGATTGTTGCAAGAAAAGGACGGCCAAGGATGATTGGGGTTTGTTCCTTATTTCATATGTTTGGATGGTTTTCAAGGACAATGAAGTCAGCAGGGTAGATGATGTTTTCAACCTTTACCAGAACGCCCTTTAAAATACCCTTTGGAACCCTAATGCTACGATCATCAAGTTGAAGTGTGACAGATGTGGGTTGGAGTTCTTCTAGGCCTAACTGGCAGTACACAGCATATGGGATGAGATTGACACTAGCACCTAGGTCACACAAGGCCTTGACAACTTTGCTTTCTCCTAGTTCAACATTGATGTAAGGGAAACCTGGGTCTTTCAACTTAGGAGGAATGGTCCCTTGAATGGTGGTACTCACATTAGCAGCCAAAAGGACTTGGTTTTTATGTGAAAATTTTCTTTTAAAAGTGAACAAGTCCTTAAGGTACTTTGAGAAGGTAGGTATGGTTTGGATTGCATCGAGAAGGGGTATGTTCAACTTGACTTGTGAAAATATTTCCCTCAATGTTTCACTCAGTTCAGGCTTGGTTTCCCCCCTCATGCGTTGAGGAAATGGTGCAGGTTGTGGGGTTGTTTGTTGAAGAGTTGTTTCCTTGACAATGTTATCAGTTTCCTTAGTTTGATCTTGTGGTTCATTTGAATTTTCATCCAAGTTTGAATCTTCAGGTGGGTTCTGAATTAGTTGTTCAGGTTTCTCAATTGATTTCCCACTTCTTAAAATAGTCACATCCTTTAGTTGTTCATGAGTTGTTTGAGCACAACTTGACTCTCCCATTGATGTTGAGGATGGCACCGCCTGAGTAGGCATGAGTGCCTTTTCGGTTTTGATGGTAGGAAGTTCTTGTTTTAGGGAAGATACCTCCGAGTTCATCCTCTCCATTTGTTTTCATAGTTGTTCTAATAGGCTTTGTGGAACAGTTTGGGTTGGTGGTTGAGAAGATTGGTTTATCCCAGGGGGATATTTTGGAAGTGGGATGGTTTGTTGAAAATGGACCGGTGGCTGTTGGTATTAGATAGGTTGGGTTTGGAACTGGTTATGTGTTTGGTAGTTCTGATGGGGGTAAGTATTTTGTCCCTGTGGTTGTCTAGGTTGTTGGTTATCTTTCCAGCGGAAGCCTGGGTGGTCGTTATACCTTGGGTTGAAGGTGTTTTGGTATTGAGGCTTTTGAAAGTTCAAAGCATTTACTTCCGCTGGGGGTACTCCTAAGAGAACATCCTTGATGGATGGAATGGTTGGGCAGTTGTCTATCTTATGGTCATGTTTGTCACAAATTGTGCAAACAGGGTCAACAGTTTGGATTTCATGGACTTTCCTAAGGTCTATCTCTTCATCCTTCCTAGAGAGTGCTGCGAGTTTAGCCCTAAGGCTTTCCTCTTCTCTAAGTGTATGAATTCCAGTATTTCTTTGTGGCTTTTCATAATAAGGTGAAGTTCCCCATGTTTGTTTTTGTTCAGAAAGGCTTTCTAGATACTCGTAAGCATCATTTAGGGCTTTGTTTTTAAAGGTTCCATTACACATCATGTCAATGAATTGTTTGTTCCCCAGACCAAACCCTACATAGAAAATTATCACTTGTTCGGGAATAGAAAAACCATGGTGTGGAACCATGTTTAGAGTGTCTTTGAACCTCTCCCATGTTTCATAGAATGACTCGCCCTCTTTTTCAAAAAAGTTTTGGATACTCTTTTTAAGTGCAATTGTTTTGTGGTGGGGAAAGTATTTTTTGTAGAATTCTCTTTATAGTTAGTCCCAAGAGTTGATGGATGATGGTCTAAAATTGATTAGACAATTTTTAGCTTGATCCTTTAAAGAAAACGGAAATAGCCTCATCTTAGCTGATTCTAGTTGATATGGGGGACACATGGTTTCTACAATGTCATTGAACTCTTTAATGTGAAGGTAGGGCATCTCGGACTCCATTCCATGGAATGTGGGAAGGTGGTTTAGGACATGGGGTTTAAAGATGTAGTTGTAATATCCTAGGGAATTGTGTCTAATGCATGAGGGGGCATTGGTCCAGGAAGGTGTGAGGTAGTCATTCATGGTTTGATCCATCGCATTCCCCAAGTTTGGGGCTGCCTCATTTGGGTTTCCATTTTGGTTCCCACCCGGTTGTATGAGTTGGTTTATTTGAATACCTTCCATTGAAATTGGCTCAATTTTGGACTCTAGAGTATTAGGAAGATTAGGATCTAATGGAATGAATTCCCTTGATGTACTTGACTCCCCAACCCCAGGACTATCCACCCTAACTAGACGGTTTGATTGATCGCGGGTGTAGGCGGACATGCGCCAAAAAAACGAGAAAGGGACAAGATAAGAGAATTTGGATGAGAAAATAAGAAATGGGGGAGAATAGAATGCGTGTTTAGATGACTTACTTGGGTCCCCGACAACGGTGCCAAAATTTTATTCTCGCTCAAATTTACCCAAGAGAAGAAGGTAGAACGGTCCTTGTGGTTTAGCTTGGGTTATCGAATCCTCAGAGACCTAAGAAGAAACCTATAGACACGTAAATTGTATGGACTGTTTTTGGCTACGATGTGGACAAATTGGGTTGATTTTATATGGGTTTAAAGGATAACTAATAGATTTAATTGAATTCAATTTAAAATAATGAGTTGATCCTAGGTTATCGCTCGGGGTGGATTGGATGAATTACTTTTTTAATGATTTCAAATTCTTATAATTGAGATGGTTTCATTTAAGAAGATCAAACGAAATCATCACTTGTTGTTTTAATGCCTACACACCCTAATACTAATCACCTATACACTTGAAGGATCAAATTTTTGAGCACTCCAAGGTAGAGGTTCGTATTAGCACTTGAATGTGTGACCTTAAATTCAATAAGGATGAAGATGTTTTAAAATCATCAAATAAAAATCTCATTTAAAAGAACTGATTTTCCATTAATAGAGTGATAAATAACATCCAATCCAGACCCTTTCTAATCCCATGGATCAACCCATAAAAGATTTATCCCTCCATTATAACGACCCATACTTTACATAAATTGTTAATACTTTAAAATTGAAGTACACTTATTACAACATATGACAAAACCACAAAGGACCGTATAGGTATAGTGTCTTTAGAAACTGGGAAACATAAATAACTAGTTCATAAATCTTCTACAGTGTCTCCCATTTATTTCATCATATCTAGGGTCCCTTTTAGCATATTCTACTTAATATCCATCTTCCTGACCTGGGGAAAAGAAAACATAAAAGGGTGAGCTCAAATGCTCAGCAAGGGAAAATAAAGGAAATAAAAATCATATCATATCTTTTTGAAAATCATAACCTGCAAAAGAGATCATAATATCTTAACATGGAACAAATCATAGAAGTGAAAATGAGATCCCCATAATCATAACATGAAACTTGAAACTTTTTGGCATGCACACATAATCATGGAAAATCATTTCTTGTTAGTCATGACTCATTTCCAAGACTATCTTAGTGGACAAAGTCCCTTTCTGAACCGAGTCACCCTCGTTCCAGTCCTGTTTCACTGAACCGGTATAACCTACCGTTCCAGCCATGTCTATCTCATGAGATATAAAATCTTTACCCAATGCATTGGAGGGAGATATAGGTCACACCCATCTTATAATGAATCCTTTCTTATGTGTGCCACATAATCATAAACCATACATCATAGCGTAACCCATGTAATAAAAATGGAATTATTAAACAACATGACATCATAAAACAATTCATATAAGATAAAGGAATTCATAAAAATATTTCCATCACAACATAATCAAATCCATGTAATAATAGGGATAAAAACAGAACCCTTTATTATCTTAGATGGAAAATAATTTTGATAAAACACTTGAACTCCATTCTTGAGGAAAATATCCTTTCTTTTTCAAAAACATTTTTCCTTTCTTAACATGTCATACAACTTTAAACTAAAAGAAGTTGATTAAAAATAAACTTGAAAACTTGTAAAGGAAGCTTCTTGGAAATAATGTTTTAAAAATCCATTCTTTCCGTATAAGTTAAAAAAAACATTCTTCTCGTACTTTTGTCGAAAAAGTCAAAAAGTACCTCGTACGAAAAACGACAAAGGATTCCTTTCATACATATTACTAAAAACTCACCGAAGGGTAAAAATGGATTTAAACAATTGTAGGTGGATGGAAATAATATTACATATTGCTGAAACATGGATGTGGATGATAAAATACACCCCAGTAAATACTTACGAATAAACAATCTCGGATAAAAATGAGATTGTGATATTTCCCTTACCTTAGGTCCGATTTGCTTTGTACGTGTCCGAAGCTCCTGTATAATGGTTTAAATAATGTTATTGACTTATTACAGAATCATACATATTGATATGATATCATATATGGTCATATTCTTAGCTTCTTAGTAGTAATATTTCATTGCTACTTGTTATTTGGGTGTTTATAACTTTTTGTTCTTATGCGTGTTTTGTCGAATAAATTCTTATTCTTTTCTTTAGGTTATAGATACCTCATTTACAGAATGTTATTAGTTTAATATATATCATATTCAATCATTAAATTCATTTATATAATCAGTATGAAATGAAGATCATGTAGAACGAGTCGCATCACATCGTGGAGACGGTATTCCGTACGTACGCACGAGTGATGATATCGTTCCTATGATTGTGGAATTGTATTTAAGTGTATTTATACTATTTCAGTATCAATATCACTTTATAATAATCATATATAGTTACTCATTACACCATTATACCCATCCTTGTAAGGTGATGGTGGAAAATAGATTACACCACGGCGTGGAGACGGTATTCCGTACGTACGCACGCGTGGTGATTTCATTTTTCCGTAGGATGGATAGAAGGTGAATTAGGGTTGTTTCATATTTATAATAACATATCAGTATGTAATTAATACTGATGTTATTACTTTATCATGAAACAACTAAAGAAGAAGAAGTTGAAGAAGAAAGAAATTGAAAAGATCGGTAATGGATATTACCTCTTCTTTGGAACTCTTCTTTGAATCCTCCACTTAGGGAACTAAGATTGGTCTTTGAAGAAGACCAGGACCTCTAGGATTATTCTAGGGAAGTGGAGAGGAGAAAATTTCAGGGGTTTGCCGAGCTTGAGTGCTCAAATTGGTGTGAGGAGGAGGGGGAGGAGGTGCCCTTTTATAAGGGAGGAGAGGGGCACCTTAGGAATATCTCAAAATATTATTTTATATTAAAGTCAAAATAGGTTTATAATAGTTTTAAAGGGTCTTATTTCGAAGATAAAGTGGGGATGAGTCTAAATCCTATCAACCAATAGGATTTAGACAAGTTTAGGTTATTATTTTAACCTTATCAATTAGATTTAACTCTAAGTTAAATAATTTAACTTTTACCGTGTCTTTTTGTTTTCTTACACTATATGGTTAATAAAATTACTATAACATGCCACACGAACCCCAAATTGTTTATTATTAATATATATATCTTTATCTAAGTCATTTGGCCGAACCTTAGATTTTTAGGAATAAAATAACAATTAATTATATAATATTTGATTTAAAAAATATTTTGTGTCAATTTTGACACTATTTGATATATGATTTTTGTGAAAGTCATAACAGAATTATATGTTCGAACCAAGTTGATTAAATCAACACTAATATATCATAGTAACCTAGAAAATTATTGTAATTCATAAAAAGTCTCAAATTACATTTATTTTAGCATTTATAACATCAATTATGTTAACATTTCCTTAAAAGGGTAATTACTGCATCATCGTTGTGTCATAAATAAATTAATTTATTTAAAGTCTATAAATTATAAATATAATATCATTATGTAGGAAATCTTTTTAGCTTTCTAATGAATATTTATAGTCCAATTTATCTTATGTATAACCCCATATTAAAAATGTTTTAGTTATTAAACATTGATTTTAACTATTTTAACTATTCATTAAATAAAATAATATTAAATGTCATAATCTAATCCAAGTGGACCTAAATGGTCATATTATATTCATAAGGTTGTTTTTGGTCGATTTAAACTTATCCAATAGAATTAGGACATGTGTTAGGGTAATAGTAATATCATATTTACCCTTAGTTACCCTATTTACTATTAACCGTGGTAAAAAAAAGTAAAAAGTTACTATTCACCAAAAATTATTTTCATCTTATTGAACCACATTTTAGTCCTTGATATTAACCGTGTCTCTCGGATTTTCGAAATTCCATTCACAGAAGTGGTAAAATTAAGTTTTATGCAAAATTCAGTTTTTAACCTACCACTTAGTGGTTTCACTATTCATCAAAAATTGAAAGTTTTCAGAAAAATACCAAAATTTCACCCTATGCTAATTTCGGTATTCCGAATCCAAAAATTAATTCCATTTTGAAAAATAAAATTCACAAAATTTCAAAAAGTGGTTATTACTATTCATAACGGCTAGTTTTAATAATATTTTAATAGCATATCGTTGTTTAGTGAAACTCGGTATTGCGTACGACACAAGCTATCGAGGAAGGTCGCGATTGCGTGTAAAGTAAGCCAAGAAAGTGTTGTGTAGAAAAAGATTCCTTTGATGATTTATATAACATAAAAGTCTCGGGTGTTACATTCTACCCCCCTTAAAAAGAATTTCGCCCTCGAAATTCGTCACTTTGTTACAAACAGATGAGGATACTTCTCCCTCATCATATCCTCAAGCTCCCATGTAGTTTCTTCAAGTTGGTGGTTCCTCCATAAAACTTTCACCAAGCGAGTGGTCTTGTTTCGTAGGACTTTTTCACTATGATCCAGAATCTCTATTGGTTGTTCTTCATAAGAAAGATCTTGCTCTAGCGGTACAACTTCTGAGCTGAGTACATGTGAAGGATCAGGTATGTACTTTCTCAGGAGAGATACATGGAACACATCGTGAACTTGAGAGAGATTCGGTGGAAGCGCCAATCGGTAAGCTACCTTTCCAACACGATCCAGTATTTCGAAAGGACCGATATATCTAGGGCTCAACTTCCCCTTCTTTCCAAATCTCATAACCCTCTTACAGGGAGATATTCGTAAGAACACTTTATCACCCACTTCAAACTCTAGGTCTTTTCTTCGGTTGTCGGCATAACTTTTCTGTCGACTCTGAGCTTCTCTTATGTGTTGTTGAATAGATCTGACCTTTTCTGCCATTTCATCAACGAGATCAGGTCCTAATAGCTTTCTTTCCCCAACTTCATCCCAGCAAGTTGGAGTCCTGCATTTCTTTCCATAGAGAGCTTCATAAGGAGCCATCTGAATACTGGAGTGAAAGCTATTATTATAAGAAAATTCCACCAAAGGTAGGTGTTGATCCCAACCTCCTTTGAAATCCATAGAGCAAGCTCTCAACATATCTTCTAGGGTTTGAATTGTTCTCTCAGACTAACCGTCTGTCTGGGGATGATAAGCAGTGCTGAGACTCAACTCTGTATCCAGAGTATGCTGAAGACTTCGCCAGAACTTCGAGGTAAATCTCGGATCCCGATCAGATATAATAGAAAGTGGTACTCCATTTAATCTTACCACTTCCTTTACATATATCCTGGCAAGCTGATCTAGAGAGAAATCCTCTCTCATAGCAATGAAGTGTGTAGACTTTGTAAGACGATCAACTATGACCCAGATAGCATTATTGCCTTTGGATGTTTTAGGAAGTCCTGTGACAAAGTCCATAGTGATGTTTTCCCATTTCCATTCAGGTATGGGTAATGGTTGTCACATCCCCTTAGACTTATGTCTCTCAGCTTTAACTTGTTGAAAAACCAAGCATCGAGAGACATATTCAGCAACATCTCTTTTCATGCCATCCCACCAGAAGTATTCTTTCAGGTCCCTATACATCTTCGTGCTTCCAGGATGAATAGAGAATGAAGAACTATGAGCCTCATCCAGCAGCTCCTTTGTTAATTCGGGGACGGGAGGAACACAAACCCGATTCCTGAACTTTATTATCCCATCACAATCAAGGTTGAATTCAGGAACATTTCTCACCTTCTTTTGTAACTCGACATCTTCTTTCTGTGCCTCTTTAATCTTCACATGTATAGATGGTTGAACATTCATTTGAGAAAGATAAGATTTTTCCCCTTCCATTATAATTCCAAGATCCATCCTTTGTAAATCCATAAATATTGGATCTTTTGTGATCCTCATCATGGATAAACTAGCATGGTCTGGTCGACTTAATGCATCTGCCACCTTGTTTGCTTTTCCAGGGTGGTAATGGATTGAGCAGTCATAATCCTTAATCAGCTCCAACCATCTTCTTTGACGCATATTCAGCTCCTTTTGTGTGAAAATATACTCTAAACTTTTATGATCAGTATAAATATCACACCTTTCACCATAAAGGTAATGCCTCCAAATCTTTAATGCAAAGATTACCGCGACCAACTCCAAATCATGTGTTGGGTAATTTTGCTCATTGATTTTCAACTGTCGTGAGGCATAAGCTATCACCATATCATTTTTCATAAGAACACACCCCAATCCCTTCTTGGATGCATCACTGTAGATCACAAACCTTTCTCCACTACAAGGCAGTGCGAGCACAGGTGCACTGGATAACCTTCTTTTCAACTCCTTGAAATTATCTTCACATTCCTCTGTCCAAACAAACTTAACTCCTTTCCGAGTCAACTTGGTGAGTGGATTAGATAATCGTGAAAAATACTTTACAAAACGTCGATAATATCCAGCCAAACCAAGAAAACTTCGGATCGCAGTTACTGTTGTTGGTCTCGAACATCTTTCGATAACCTCTGTTTTTGCTGGATCCACAGATATCCCCTCTTTTGAGATTATGTGACCCAAAAATGCAACTTTTTGAAGCCAAAATTCACACTTGGTAAATTTGGCATAAAGCTTCTCCTTTCTCAGGGTCTTCAATATAATTCTCAAGTGATCTTCATGCTTTTCCTTGCTCTTTGAATAGACAAGAATATCGTCTATAAAGACTACCACAAATTGATCAAGATATTCTTTAAAGACTTTATTCATTAGATCCATGAAGATAGCAGGGGCATTAGTAAGACCAAATGGCATCACTATAAATTCATAGTGTCCATACCTTGTACGGAAAGCCGTCTTTGGTATATCCTCCCTTTTGACCCTTAATTGATGATACCCTGAACGAAGATCAATCTTGGAAAAGTATTGAGCTCCGCGTAGTTGGTCAAATAAGTCATCAATGCATGGGAGAGGATATTTGTTCTTGATAGTGATCTTGTTAAGTTCTCGATAATCAATGCAGAGTCTCATTGATCCATCTTTCTTCTTAACAAATAGAATAGGTGCTCCCCAAGGTGACGCACTAGGGCGTATGAATCCCTTATCAAGATTCTCTTGGAGTTGCTTCTTCAATTCCTGCAACTCAATTGGGGCCATTCTATAAGGTGTCTTTGAAATAGGCAAAGCACCCGATACGAGTTCTATTTAAAACTCAACTTCACGATTTGGTGGAAGACCCGGTAATTCCTCCGGAAAGACATCATCAAACTCCCGTACGATGGGCATATTCTTAATCGCGAGTTTCTCACCAACCATTTGAGATAAACAACCTTCATTTAGTGGAATCAAGACCCATAAGATGGAAGAAATTTCCACTGGAAGGTTATATTCATCCTTGCATCGATAGACGATCGTAGATTGATCTGGAATATGAAATGTGACTTCCCTTCTTTGGCAATTGATATGAGCTCCGTATAAAGAAAGCCAATCCATGCCAAGAATCACATCAAATTCCACTATAGGAAGGATCACAAGATTTGCAGGAAGCACTTTCCCACAAACTTCGATCGGAGAAGAATTATAAACTTTTGATGCGATTGATGTGCCATTAGGTGTTGTCACAGCTAACTCAACATCTAATTGTTGAGGTAATACGGTGATACCCTTAGAAAAGTCTTCAGAAATAAAAGAGTGGGTGGATCCAGAATCAAATAAAACATTTTCTACTTTAGAGTGGATGGTAAGTGTACCTTTCACCACTTCGTTATCGTACTCCACATCGCTGATAGAAATTGCATGTGACTTTCCTTTGTCTTTAGCCTTAAGATTTTGTTGACGTCGACCATCATCATCAACCCTTGGATTTGGGCATTGATTGGCATAATGCCCCATCTCCTTGCACTTGAAACATTGAAGTGTGGTAGGTTCATTCTGTGTATCCCTTACTTTGTTTGCATCATTAGACATCTTCTTCCCATTATCGCGACATTCAAATGCCCGATGACCTTCCTTTCCACATTTGAAACATTTACTTGTCCCTTTAAGACAACTCCCTCCATGTTTCATTCCACACTTTGAGCATAAGGGAAAGCTCATCTTCTTTTAGTGTTCTCTTTAGATTTTCCTTTGAATTCCATTTTCCTCTTCTTATCAAACCCATATGACTGATGGGTTACTCCAATCTCCATCTCGACTTTGAGAGCACATCGAACGATTTCCTCATAGCTATTGAAGTCCCTTATGGATAACGCCCTTCGAAGACTTGGTTTTAAGCCACTAAAGAATCGATCGATCTTACTCTCAGGTTGGATAATAATACCAGAAGCGTACCTTTCAAGTCTTGTAAAATTTGCTTCATAGGTACCAACAGATTCATCATCCCTTTGCTTCAGTTCAAGAAACTCTTTCTCCATCTTTGTTCGGAGAATACGAGGGAAGTACTAATTGAAAAATAAGTTCTTGAACTCATCCCATTCCATGGACTCAATTTCATCCCTTTGCCTCGTATTCTTAATAAGATTCCACCATTGATCAGCATCTCCTTCCAAACGATACACTGCTAGGATGACATTATCATGTTCAGAACATTGAAGAACTGAAAATATCTTTTCAGTAGTACTAATCCATTATTCAGCAACTAATGGATCAGTAGACCCACTGAAAGAAGGGGGACGCTGCCTCATGAAGGATTCAACAGAATGTCGCTCCTTCCTTTGCTCGTTTGGAAGTCCTGCATGATTCATAGCTTGAGAAAGTTGTGTGAGCATGGCTACAAGATTTTGCATTCCAGCTCCCATATCGTTTGGTTGCTCAGGGGGACAATCATTGCATTGCCCCTCGCATTCCGCATTAACACGGTTCCTTCGGGTTCCAGCCATTGACTAAAACCAAGAAGAATAGTGTGAGCAAAACTAATTATAATAGGAAAACCACATAATTCAAGAATAAAAGTTTCACGCTTAAGGTCTTATCCTAGGTTATTCATGGACATTTCTAAAACACTAAGATTGTGTTCTATGCTTAGACTTATCCTTAGGGTTCTTACTAAGGCTTTCACATCCTAGTTTCCAAAGGTTGACTATACCTTTCCTCTGATACCAACTATAACGACCCATACTTTACATACATTGTTAATACTTCAAAATTGAAGTACACTTATTACAACATATGAGAAAACCACAAAGGACCGTATAGGTATAGTGTCTTTAGAAACTGGGAAACATAAATAACTGGTTCATAATTCTTCTACAGTGTCTCCCATTTATTTCATCATATCTAGGGTCCTTTTTAGCATATTCTACTTAATATCCATCTTCCTGACCTGGGGAAAAGAAAACATAAAAGGGTGAGCTCAAATGCTCAACAAGGGCAAATAAAGGAAATAAAATTCATATCATATCTTTTGGAAAATCATAACCTGCAAAAGAGATCATAATATCTTAACATGGAACAAATCATAGAAGTGAAAATGAGATCCCCATAATCATAACATGAAACTTGAAACTTTGTGTCATGCACACATAATCATGGAAAATCATTTCTTGTTAGTCATGACTCATTGCCAAGACTATCTTAGTGGACAAAGTCCCTTTCTGAACCGAGTCACCCTCGTTCCAGTCCTGTTTCACTGAACCGGTATAACCTACCGTTCCAGCCATGTCTATCTCATGAGATATAAAATCTTTACCCAATGCATTGGAGGGAGATATAGGTCCCACCCATCTTATAATGAATCCTTTCTTATGTGTGCCACATAATCATAAACCATACATCATAGCGTAACCCATGTAATAAAAATGGAATTCTTAAACAACATGACATCATAAAACAATTCATATAAGATAAAGGAATTCATAAAAATATTTCCATCACAACATAATCAAATCCATGTAATAATAGGGATAAAAACAGAACCCTTTATTATCTTAGATGGAAAATAATTTTGATAAAACACTTGAACTCCATTCTTGAGGAAAATATCCTTTCTTTTCAAAAACATTTTTCCTTTATTAACATGTCATACAACTTTAAACTAAAAGAAGTTGATTAAAAATAAACTTGAAAACTTGTAAAGGAATCTTCTTGGAAATAATGTTTTAAAAATCCATTCTTGCCGTATAAGTTAAAAAAAACATTCTTCTCGTACTTTTGTCGAAAAAGTCAAAAAGTACCTCGTACGAAAAACGACAAAAGATTCCTTTCATACATATTACTAAAAACTCACCGAAGGGTAAAAATGGATTTAAACAATTATAGGTGGATGGAAATAATATTACATATTGATGAAACATGGATGTGGATGATAAAATACACCCCAGTAAATACTTACGAATAAACAATCTCGGATAAAAATGAGATTGTGATATTTCCCTTACCTTAGGTCCGATTTTCTTTGTACGTGTCCGAAGCTCCTGTATAATGGTTTAAATAATGTTATTGACTTATTCCAGAATCATACATATTGATATGATATCATATATGGTCATATTTTTAGCTTCTTAGTAGTAATATTTCATTGCTACTTGTTATTTGGGTGTTTATAACTTTTTGTTCTTATGCGTGTTTTGTCGAATAAATTCTTTTTCTTTTCTTTAGGTTATAGATACCTCATTTAAAGAATGGTATTAGTTTAATATATATCGTATTCATTCATTCAATTCATTTATATAATCAGTATGAAATGAAGATCATGTAGAACGAGTCGCATCACATCGTGGAGACGGTATTCCGTACGTACGCACGAGTGATGATATCGTTCCTATGATTGTGGAATTGTATTTAAGTGTATTTATACTATTTCATTATAAATATCACTTTATAATAATCATATATAGTTACTCATTACACCATTATACCCATCCTTGTAAGGTGATGGTGGAAAATAGATTACACCACGGCGTGGAGACGGTATTCCGTACGTACGCACGCGTGGTGATTTCATTTTTCCGTAGGATGGATAGAAGGTGAATTAGGGTTGTTTCATATTTATAATAACATATCAGTATGTAAGTAATACTGATGTTATTACTTTATCATGAAACAACTAAAGAAGAAGAAGTTGAAGAAGAAAGAAATTGAAAAGATCGGTAATGGATATTACCTCTTCTTTGGAACGCTTCTTTGAATCCTCCACTTAGGGAACTAAGATTGGTCTTTGAAGAAGACCAGGACCTCTAGGATTATTCTAGGGAAGTTGAGAGGAGAAAATGGCAGGGGTTGGCCGAGCTTGAGTGCTCAAATTGGTGTGAGGAGGAGGGGGAGGAGGTGCCCTTTTATAAGGGAGGAGAGGGGCACCTTAGGAATATCTCAAAATATTATTTTATATTAAAGTCAAAATCGGTATATAATGGTTCAAAAGGGTCTTATTTCGAATATAAAGTGGGTATGGGTCGAAATCCTATCAACCAATAGGATTTAGACAAGTTTAGGTTATTATTTTAACCTTATCAATTAGATTTAACTCTAAGTTAAATAATTTAACTTTTACCGTGTCTTTTTGTTTTCTTACACTATATGGTTAATACACTTACTATAACATGCAAAACGAACCCCAAATTGTTTATTATTAATATATATATCCTTATCTAAGTCATTTGGCCGAACCTTAGATTTTTAGGAATAAAATAACAATTAATAATATAATATTTGATTTAAAAACTATTTTGTGTCAATTTTGACACTATTTGATATATGATTTTTGTGAAAGTCATAACAAAATTATATGTTCGAACCAAGTTGATTAAATAAACACTAATATATCATAGTAACCTAAAAAATTATTGTAATTCATAAAAAGTCTCAAATTACATTTATTTGAGCATTTATAACATCAATTATGTTAACATTTCCTTAAAAGGGTAATTACTGCATCATCGTTGTGTCATAAATAAATTAATTTATTTAAAGTCTAAAAATTATAAATAAAATATCATTATGTAGGAAATATTTTTAGCTTTCTAATGAATATTTATAGTCCAATTTATCTTATGTATAACCCCATATTAAAAATGTTTTAGTTATTAAACATTGATTTTAACTATTTTAACTATTCATTAAATAAAATAATATTAAATGTCATAATCTAATCCAAGTGGACCTAAATGGTCATATTATATTCATAAGGTTGTTTTTGGTCGAATTAAACTTATCCAATAGAATTAGGACATGTGTTAGGGTAATAGTAATATCATATTTACCCTTAGTTACCCTATTTACTATTAATCGTGGTAAAAAAAAGTAAAAAGTTACTATTCACCAAAAATTATTTTCATCTTATTGAACCACATTTTAGTCCTTGATATTAACCGTGTCTCTCGGATTTTCGAAATTCCAAGCACAGAAGCGGTAAAATTAAGTTTTATGCAAAATTCAGTTTTTAACCTACCACTTAGTGGTTTCACTATTCATCAAAAATTGAAAGTTTTCAGAAAAATACCAAAATTTCACCCTAGGCTAATTTCGGTATTCCGAATCCAAAAATGAATCCCATTTTGAAAAATAAAATTCACAAAATTTCAAAAAGTGGTTATTACTATTCATAACGGCTAGTTTTAATAATATTTTAATAGCATATCGTTGTTTAGTGAAACTCGGTATTGCGTACGACACAAGCTATCGAGGAAGGTCGCGATTGCGTGTAAAGTAAGCCAAGCAAGTGTTGTGTAGAAAAAGATTTCTTTGATGATTTATATAACATAAAAGTCTCAGGTGTTACATCCATTGATGACTTGTCTTCAACGGAAGCGGGAAGTAGACTTAAAAAGGTGGAATTGAAGAAGTAAAAACAACAACAACAAAAAATCACTCCTCCGTTGTGTGATAAATATCACAAGGTTTGGCATGAAAAAGTTCACACCTTGATCTAATGGTATCAAAGTGATAAGGAGAAGAATAGAATAATAAGAGAAGAAGAACTTTTATTAAGAAACTAAGGTGAATTAAACAGCTTACATGAGAAAGAAATGCGATTACAAACACAAAGCGGCAGCATAACACTACAATGAAACCAAGAACAAAAGATCCTTCAATCCTCCAACAACACTGCCTTAAATAGGCATTTTTGATCCCTTGGGTCGAGCCTCCAACAGTACACGTCTCCTCAATTAATTGTGGTATGCCATAGGTGGGTGGAAAGTAAGGGAGAGTTGATTTTTCCACCCTTGACCCGAGGTGGCAGCCACCTTTCCTTCACCGAACAGACGCGTCTGAAAGACCTTTTATATGGCCGAATCAAAGTGGTCCATAGAAGAATAAAATAGAGCTCCGGATTTCTTCTAACCTCCTGTAAATTTTGGGCCCATTTGGAGTTTCGGATTCCGAGATATGATAAAATTAGCGGACTGTTTTTATGGGCCGCAGAATCTATCCCAGAATTGTATCTCTAACTTGGGCCGCCTTAATGACCACCATAGAGTCCGAATTACCATTGTATCATGAAGAATTATTTGTTACTATGAATGTCTTCTGTAATCCCACAAAATTTGGGATTCATTTGGCCTGTATGTTGGTCCCCACAGTCTCATCAGTGGGCTAGTGTCCAATATGCCTTCTCTAGAATTGCTTCCTTTCATCACAAAATATCCCCATCTTCTTCCATGAATTCTCCATTGATCCCTGAATGAAAGATGTTCATATTGGAGTGTAGATCAGTTTCCGAAAATATAAAATTAAAATATGTATAATCAGATAAATCATTGGGTACTTCAAATGATGTTCAAAAATGTACCACATAATAGTGCAATTTAAGAAGGTATTACAATCATAATGTGAAATGATGTTCAAAGTGTAAAATGCACTAAAATGGTGTTTATGAATAATAAGGAACATGAATATTATATATATTAACAATGAATATTAGCCTCATTTAGTGGCTAATCACTGCCACATTACTATGAATCCATGTTTATATGATTCCATGTTTATATTTTATGATTCCATATGTTACATGCCTTTTATATCATCATGTCGTGCCTTCTATCCCATGTGTTAATGATTTGTTCTTATGGTTATTCCCTTACTGTGCTATTTATCTCATACCTTTGTTCATGTGTCCCCCAGGGTACCATTTGCAGATGTAAGGTATAAAAGGAAGTTAAGATCTCTTTATGAATATTAAATAAAGAATTTTTTTCCCATGTTTTCAGTTTTATGTACCTAGTCTTCCAAGACACTAGAGTTTACAATCCTTGGATTGTACTCTGATGTATATTTATTCTTAAAATCATGTAATGTTATATGTAAATATATAGATTCACTATATTTGGTATTATAGGATGTTCTAGTTATTTTTGTAGATTATGAAAATAGAACTTTAGTAAGAACCTTAAGGATGAGACTAAGTATAATAAAACACCCCTAAATTTTGGTAAGTATATAGTAAGTGGTTTATCAAGAAAATAAATCCTTGTATGGATAAAAATTGGTAGAGGTGGATCTGGAATAGATGTATCTAGGGGTAAAACCCGAAAACATTTCTTTGAACTAGACTTGAATGGGAACTGGTGCACGACGGCGGGTCTTGCTACACTCTTGGTTTAACACTCTGGGGGGATATGATTTTGTAAAATCATGAGATTAGTACAAACCATTATAAAGGGAATAAAAAAAGATCCCATAAGAATATAATTTAGAGAATATATCAAGGATAACCTAGATTGAAACCTATGGAATCACAAGTTATGATATACTTCTATTTTACAGGTTTATCCTCTCATGTTAAAAATTTCTTTTTTATTCTTAATAGATAAGTATTAAAGCCCTCTAATTGTACGTTATTTTTATTAGTTAATGGTGGTAAATAGAAGAACTTGTGCCAACAATCAATGTGATAGTGAATGTGAAGATTTCCCTAATGATATGCCTGATATGATGGGAACGGGTGCTCAAAACTTCATGAAAGTACTTGATCAGCTAGCTCAAGTTATGAATAATAACTTGAATCATGTAGAACGCCCTCCTCCTATAAGGAAAGAGAAAGTTTTTTTTTGAACCCTTCATGCGAAAAAGGCCTCCCATGTTTAGTGAATCTTCTGATCCCCTCCTCACCGAATAGTGGATTAACTCCATTGAAAAGATATTATCTGACCTCCAGTGCTCCGAAGAAGAGAAATTCGTACTGACGGTCTATCGTTTTGATGGGGAAGCTGATCAGTGGTGGAAAGTGATCAATAATATGAAGCCCCAGAATGAAATTTATTCCATGTATTGGGAGGAATTCAAGAGAATGTTTTTCAATAAATATTTTCCCTAAACCCTCCATATTAAGATAGAAAGAGAGTTCCTCAGACTCAAGTAGAGGGAATATGATTCAACCAGAGCATATGAAGTAAACATTACAAGGTTTTAAAGGTAGACCTATAGATTTGTCATGAACATCAAAATCAAGTTGTATCACTTCTTTAGCAGACTAAACCCAAGTCGATGAAAAGAGTTGGCAATTCGAGACTTTGAAAGTTATGAGGAGATTTTTTGTTGTGCCCTCAAGGTTGAAATAGAGATCGGAGACTCTCAGTGGTATCGTGGGGCTAGTGATAAGAATAGGAAAATGGAATCTAATGTGGGTGGTCCCGCAAATAAATTCTATGATGGAAAGAAGCCCTATTATCCTGTGTGTAAAAATAGTGGGAAGAAGCGTCCTGGGAACTATCTAAAGGGAACCAGGAATTGCTTCAAATGTGGAAAGTTTGGACATATGGATAAAAATTGCCGATGGGATATGAAGAATCCCACTAATTTGGAAGAATAAAGGAAGGTTCATATAAACACTCATCATGTAGTGCAGTGTTACAACTACAAGGATCACGGTCATTATGCGAACAATTTCCATAAGATGAGGGTTGTCGAAGTCAATAAACTACAACCTCCAAGGAAACAAGTAAGGTCTTATTCTATCACATCTACTAAGGTGGATATGTAAAACGATTTGGTGACAAGTACTCTAGTTATTCATTCAAGAATAATGTACTATTTTATTTTGGTTCTATATATTCTTTCATATCTTTCAAGTTTAGTAGAACTATTCAAACACCACCTCAAAATTTAGAGGATAAGTTATCTGTGAGAACAGCTAATGGAGAAATTATTGTGCCAAAGGTTTTTAAATCCTCCCCGGTTAATGTTTGTGGACTAAAACTCCCAGAAAATCTCATCATAATTCCTTCAGTTGAGTTTGATGCTATCTTGGGAATGTATTGTCTATCTTTATACAAAGACAACATCAACTGTCGGGAAAGTAAGATCTCTCTTCATATCCCGAATCATCCTTCAATTCTTTATAAGTGTAAGGTGGAATATGAATATCCTTTAGTATCATCGTCTCAAGGGTGTATATTTCTTCCTTATGAACAAGAATATCTAGCTCAAATGATTGAGACAAAGGATATAATCATTCTTGAAGACATGCCCATCGTGAGGGATTACACTGATATATTTATCGAAGAGTTTCCTAGTCTTCCTCTTGACCGAGAGGTTGAGTTCTTAATAGAACTTATTCCTATATCTCTTCCTATATCAAAGACACCTTATAGAATGGACACCATAGAGCTGGAAGAGTTTAAGAAGGAGTTATAGGAAAATATAGAGAAGGATTTTATACGCCTGAGTGCTTCACCATGGGGTGTGTCGGTCCTCTTCTTCAAGAAGAAGGATGGATCAATTCGCCTTTGCATTAATTATCATGATCTCAATAAAATCATGATAAATAAAAAGTATCCCCTTACATGGATAGATGACTTGTTTGATCAGCTTCGTGGGGACAATTATTTCTCTAAGGTGGACCTTCAGTCAGGATATCACCAATTAAAGGTGAGGAAAGAAAATATTCTCAAGACTGAATTTCAAACAAGGTATGGACACTATGAGTTCATAGTGATTCCCTTCAGACTAACTAATTCTCCAGAAATTTTCATGGATTTAATGAATAGAGTCTTTAGATATTACCTCGACAAATTTGAGGTAGTCTTTATTGATGATATTCTGATATACTCCTAGAGCAAGGAGAAACATGAGAAGAATTTTAATATTGTGATAAAGACTTTGTGAAGGGAGAATATGTATGAAAATTATAGTAAATTTGAGTTCTGGATGGAGGAAGTATCATTCTTGGGGCATGTTATCACCAGCAAAGGGATACCTATGGACCCTTACAAGACAAAGGTGATTGAAGAGTGGCCCAAGAAAACATATGCAATGGAGATCCGCATCTTTCTGGGTCTAGCTGGGTATTATCAACGATTTGTGAATAAATTTTCACTATTTTCAAACCCAATGACCAAGATGACACGAAAGGGAGTAAAGTTTGTCTAGACTCAAGAATGTGAAGATTTTTTTTAAGGATTTGAAAAGGAGGATAATCACTACGCCAGTACTCACAATTATAACAAGTAGAGAACTCTTTGTGGTGTACAGTGATGCTTCAAAGAAGGTATTAGGATATGTACTAATGAAAAATGATAAACCAGTAGACTACACATCTAGGAAGCTAAAAATACATGAGAAAAACTATCATATGCATGATCTGGAGTTGGCAGCTATGATCATTGCATTAAAAGTATGGATGTATTATATCTATGGGGAGAAATGTGAGATATATACTGATAACAAGAGTCTCAAATATATATTCACACAAAAATAGATTAATATGCGCCAGTTAATATGGATAGAGCTCATTAAGGATTATGACTGCTAAATCCACTACCATCCCGGTAAGGCAAATAAGGTGGAAGATGCTCTGAGTAGAAAGGATCCCACATCTTTATCAATGATGAGAACTGAAAAGGATATGATCTTCTTAGATTTGTTGAGGATTTAAATGAGAATCATTTATGTAGGATTGTCATCAATCATTTCTCAAATGATTTCTCAACCATCCTAAATAGAGAAAATAAGGGATGATCAAAGAAAAGATGTGGAAATTAAGAAAAGGGTGGAAGCTGTTCGAAATGGGAAATCCTCTGAGTTCAAGATTGATAAGGAAGGAGCTATAAGATTTGGGTCACGATTATGTATACCATCTGATCCACAAATAAAGAATGAGATTTTGAATGACGCACATAGCTCAACCTTCTCTATTCACCCAGGGATCATAAAGATGTATCGAGATCTCTGAGAGAACTTTTGGTGGGACAATATGAAGTAGATTACTGAGTATACATCATAGTGCCTGATATGTCAACAATTGAAGGTTTAAAGACAGAAGACTAAGGTGATGATGAAACCACTACCCATACCAACATGGAAGTGAGAGAACATCACCATGGACATTTTCACGAGACTTCCAAGTACATCCAGAGGAAACAATGCTATATGGGTCATTTTGGATCATCTTACAAAGATAGCTCACTTTATCATGATTCGAGAGGACTTCTCATTAGATCAACTTGCACAGATATATATCAAAGAAGTGGTAAGGCTTCATGGAGTACCACTATTTATTGTATATGATAGAGATTTGAGATTCACTTCAAAGTTCTGGAAAAGTATCCAACATTCTCTAAGAACTGAACTGAACTTCAGTACATCCTATCATCCTCGAACTGATGGCCAATCTGAGTGAACTATTCATACACTAGAAGATATGTTGAGAGAGTGTTATATAGACTTCAAAGGAGGATGGGACAAATATCTTCCACTAGTTTAATTCTCCTACAACAACAGTTTCTACTCGAGAATCTAAATGGCACCATATGAAGCCCTTTATGGGAAAAGGTGTAGAACACCGGCATGTTGGGATGAGTTTAGTGAGTTTAAGATGCATGAACCTAAAATGGTTGAAGAAATGTTGGAGAAGGTGAAAACCATTCATTAACACATCAAGGAAACCCAAAGTTGACAAAAGAGTTGTGCAAACAACCATCGATGAGACCTTAAGTTCAAAGTTGGAGACATGGTATTTCTACGTATATCTCCATGGAAGAAGGTCATGAGGTTTGGGAAGAAAGGAATGTTAAGTACTGGGTATATCTAACCCTTTGAGATTCTTGATCGTTTTGGGTTTGTCCTATCGACTGGAACTTCCACCTACCATGTCCAAAGTACACGATGTCTTTCATGTATCCCTCATAAAAAAGTACATACCGGATCTTTCACATGTACTCTCTTCATAGGTGGTACAGTTGGAGAATAATATTTCTTACGAGGAGCATCCAATGAAGATCTTGGATCATAGAGATAAATTTCTAAGTAACAAGACTACTCACCTGGTCAAAGTACTATGGCGGAACCATAAGTATAAAGAGGTAACATGGGAATTGGAGGAGGAAATGAAGAAAAAGTACTTTCACCTATTTGTGGCTTAGAATGCAAAATAAAATTTCGAGGGAGAAATTTCATAAGGGGGAATAATGTAACAACCCAATGTTTTACCAATGGAAATTACCTTCTTATAATTATGTCATATAATCACATGAAATTACAAAACAATGAACTACTAAGTGCTATGCGACCTTTAAACATAATATGGTCACCTCTGTGATTTGAATTTTGAAAATATGACATACATGATTGCGATCAGTGTTTGGAGTCTAATTGAACAAACTTAATTTTTGTTGAATAGTAACCTAACCTTATGAATAGTAACATACCCTTATGAATATTAAATCATCCAAAAGAATAGTAACCTCATCCATGAATGTATAAATAAAATTTGGGCATCTTATAAGTGATAATATGACCCTAGTAAAAGTATTGGTATTTTTATAAGTCAAAAATAATTAATTACAATTAATTAATTAATTTAAAATAAAATTTATTTTACTAAAAGGAGTTCATAAATTAAAAAATTTATGTCTTATGGTTTTAAGATAATTTTATAATACCATTTGTAATTTTTGAAAACATTATAAAATCAGTTATAGTTTTAAAATCTGTATTTTTAAAGTAAATTATGATTTTAAATAAAAATTAAATTAATCATATTTAAAAAATTATTTTTGAAAAATGGAGTTAATTTTTTGGATTCTACACATCAAAAAATGGTTAGGGAGAATTTTTGGGATTTTTCTGAAATACATGATTTTTTTGGTGAATAGTAAAATACATTAATTTACCGTATAAATACATTATAATTTAAATCCACTATTCCTAACATCATAAGTGATGTAAGCACACAAATAAAGAACTCGCATTCAATTATTACTATTTTTTGTCTTAGAATCATCACTATTCCCGGTATTGAGGGAAATTAATAAACTAAGGAATTAAATATTAAGAAAACTCTTCTCCCCTCCACTATAAAAACTAACCACACTACCCCCTTCTATTCACTCCTATCAAGCCTATTGTCTTGCCTGAGTTATGAAAAAATTACTCCCCAAGCTCCTCCCCCACATCCAACAGCCCTTGGTCTCCTCAAAATACCAAATCCTCTCCCCTTGAGAGGCTCTCAAAGGAGATAAACTCAAGAGGTAAATTCCTCTTTCTGATTCTTTTATTTTCTTTCAAGTTATTTTGTTTTCTTGTTTCTTTCCTAACCTACATTCACTCAAATGCTATGATAAATCCATTAACATACATGTATTGGAATTCTATTATTCTAATTGGATATTTTATCATAATATCTCCCTCCCCCTCCTTTTATACTATAAATGAAAATACCATCTGAGATGTGTTGATTTATCACATTCAAGGACGACGGGTTTTCAATTTGCATTAACATATTCAATTTTGGTTATAAAAACATTTTTATGGTTGAACCAGACTATTAAATATGTATTTTATATTATGTGATGTTCTATAATCCTTTTTCACACATGATGTAAAATAATAATACAAAACAATTTAATTGTGAGCAAAATCGCCAAGTTAATCCAAGCATTTATCATTAATGTTTTATATAATGATTCACCTTAACTCCAAATAACCAAATGAATTTTATAACCATGTAATATTCTGGATATTCACTAATTTCATATAAATTCAATTCCGTACAACCACTCTCATCATACATTTGTGTCCGAACATGAAAATAAGTAAACCGATCGTAAAGACCAGGAAAACAAACAGACCCGAACAATGAAATTGAACCACTTAAGCCAT
Source organism: Viscum album (assembly GCA_963277665.1). Taxonomy (NCBI): domain Eukaryota; kingdom Viridiplantae; phylum Streptophyta; class Magnoliopsida; order Santalales; family Viscaceae; genus Viscum; species Viscum album. The sequence goes on from OY728128.1 coordinate 1,657,984,004, forward strand.
CAAAAAGATCATGAATGAAATTAAAAAGGTTATAATAAATCATGTAAATATATAAGAGTTTCTGTAATAATTAATTAATGAACCTAATTTGATTATTCAGGTCATTAATATCAAGCGAAGAACGCCATTGGACTTAAGGTAAGGGATCCTCTCTATTTCACTTTTATTCAAGAACATCCTCTATGTTATGCCCTTTTATGTGTAATCCCTAATGATGGGGTATGATTTTTCACCTCCCCCACACTTCCCTCATGATGTATAAGTGATGATAAACCCCTCTCTCTCTCATTAATCCCTCTCAAGTACACCTGATACCATGCCAATAATCCGTAAGGGATTCTACCCGGACCTCCTTTGTTCCTTCAGGTTGCCTTATCTTCCTTTTACCAAAATGAAGTTATCTTATTTTTTTATGTGCATCTTCTAAATTATGTGTACATATACCAAATTCATTTATTAATAACCTTTCATTATTCTCTTTTGAGGATATACATGTTTTTAAGTAATTTCCTCTATAATACTTCCTGATAAGCAAACTCGTTTTAAGGGAACTTCCCAAATTCATACCCAATTTCAATTGCACTTTATATTCTATATTAAGCCACCATTGTCATTATAAAATCAGTTTTTTTTATGAAAACCTTCATCTTTCACTTATGGTTTTATATAAAGTATTGTTCCCTTTTTGATTTTAAAGGCACTATAGTATTTTCCTTAAAACTTTCTTTATTTCATGGACACTTTTATGATACGACCATTTTTTATGCTTTATGACATGATTGTGGTACCCAATTCTTTCCATGGGTAACCCTTATGTTTATGTAAGATTTATTATGTATGATTATTTATGTGGAAAACATATTCATTAAAAGTTAATATAGGTGTGCCTAGATAGTGCTCCAATGCATTGGGTAAATTTGAGTCTCATGAGACGTTATATGTGACGGTCTTGGAGGTTAGCCTTGGCTTGTGCTACCATGTGTGACAATCTTGGCGGTTAGTCTTGGATTGTGCTACCATGTGCAATGGTCTTAGCGGTTAGCATTTACTTGTGCTAAAGTCATGTTTTATTTTGCTGACACATTACTATGAATCCATGTTTATATGATTCCATGTTTATATGTTATGATTCCATATATTACATGCCTTTTTATATCATCGGGTCATGCCTTCTATCCCATGTGCTACTGATTTGTTCTTATGGTTATTCCCTTACTGGGCTATTTAGCTCATCCCTTTGTTCATGTGTTCCCCAGGGTACCCTATGAATATGTAAGGGCTCAAAGGAAGTTAGGATCTATTTATGAAGATTAAATAAAGAAGTGTTTTCTCCATGTTTTCAGTTTTATGTACCTAGTCTTGCAAGAAACTAAACTTTACAATCCATGGCTTTTAATATGATGTATAATTATGATTAAAATCATGTAATTTTATATTTTAAAGGCTAGGGTTGTTATAAACTAACTTAACTCATCTCGTGTCAAATTTCATCGGTTGTTCTGGCCATTCCTTCCATATATTACCACATTTTGTTCTATAAATAGTTCATAAAAATCGATGGTATATTACTATATGGAAAATACACAGTATTATTATTGATTTTGGAAACCCAATATAGTAATTTTTTACATATAACACTTTCATTTTACATTGTAGAGAAGGAAAATTATGAATCATGGAGTTGGTTTTTAGCATGTATCAGCAACCATTTCACCCGTATTCAGGGTGTCTGTTTGATATCTGATCATCATCAGGTAATAAATATAGTAATCAATGTAGTTCTTGTTACATGGAGAACCCGGAATTCACATCATTGGTACTGCATTAGACACATTTCTAGAAACATGTGAAAATTTTTCCAAGAAGAACCTATGAATAAGGGTATCACAAGGCTTGGTGTACAATCTCTTTCTTATTTTTTACTATTTCAACATATTGATAAAATAAATTTATTTGAAATATGATCACATTCATGTAGAATATGATCCCATTAAATGAAGGTTTTAATAATGATTATGATAAATCTATAGGGCTAATTCAGGAGTGTATTATTATATGATGTAGATTTCAAAACAAAAATGGACATTGGCATACGATGGGGGAAGAGGTACAGACACATGATCACAAAAATTATGGAGTGCATAAATGGAATCTTCAAGGAGGTTTATAAGTTACCTATAATTGGATTAATTCATGAGTAATTTTATAATTGTCTCAAGTACTTTGTTGAAATAGAAAAATAGACTGCTGATAGGATTCAACAGAGGCTAAGGTATAAAAGACACTTTCAACGAGATATTAAAAAGAACATTGAAGAATCTTCTACTTATTGAGTGTGTATTTTCAAGTGAGAAGACTATTGATTTGAAGTGAAATAGTGTATGGACCCTATCACAGGTAGCATCAGTTTAGTACTAGTGGTATTACTAGAAGCGAAGCATTGGCAATGTGGAAACTTCTAGGCATTGTGGTTTCCATGTGCACACACCATTGCAGCATATGCCTCTGTGAACATATCATGGGAATAATGTGTTGATTTAGTGTATACATTGTTACCAACTGTTATGTTGCGCCATGGATTCTTATTGGGGAGTTTAGACATTTTCCAATACCCAAATACCAACCGATATTGGTACCTGACATCAACAAGCTACGACAACGAGGGAGACCGAAATTCAGCAGGATGCGGAATGAGATGGATTGGCCTTTAGAACAAGAGAAACATTTGAGATGAAAAATATGTCATCGGGAAGGTCATAAAAGGAAACAATGCCATAACATTGTTGGATTTAGTTCACACTCTCATCCAAGATGATGTATTGGATCCAATGTGAACTTTTCATAATATCAATTATCTAGTTCTAATATAACATCATTAATTTTTTAGAATTCTGTGACATTTCTGAATACTTTTACTATCAAATAATAAATTGTTCATAAATTATATAACCATTTACATAAATCACACACAAGTTAAACATGACTACATGTCACATAATTTTAATAAATAAATATTTCTTCTACAAAATGCATTTAAAAATATTTTTCACATGATAAAACCATTTTTTAAATCATCCTTTGGTTTTCATAATAATCCTTTCTATTCACATTACAAGGAATATGAAAAGTACATGTGAGATGAGATGAAATCATAATCAAACTATCCATGGATACACCATAAATAAATCATGTGAGAAAATAACCATGAAATATACCATCATGTGAGAAATAATACAAAAATGATAAATCACACCATTTGGGCTCTACCCCATTGGTATACCAGCTAGAAATAAAAGAAAACCTCAATACATAAGGTGGATCTAACCGATATAACCTATGTGTGTATAAATTTCTTTTTAAAGTAAAACCCCTTTAAAATCATGACTCTATTCCAATAAGAACAGAGGAAAAACAGTCGCCTTCAAAATCGAAGATTGGGAAAGAGTAGATCGGGTCCTCATGATCTTGGATCCATAAGAAACAACATTAATCCTCTATAAAACCCCTTATATCTAGCATCCACTACCCAAGATCAAATTAAATTGAACCTCTCTGATATAAAACTTTAACCAATGTATTGGACTGTTTTATAATACCCCACCCATCACATAATTATAAACTATACTTATGTATTTTTTAAGAATATAAGAGCATCCATCATTCTTTCAGAGCTTAATTACCCCATGGAAAAGAAATGGGTTTCATGAAAATTTCATTAAAGCATCATTATAATCCATCTTGAGAAAGAATTTGGATCATATCATTGGATCATATCCCCAATTAAAGATGAAAATCATCAAAGTATGCTGACATAGATGAAAAATACTTTTCTAAGAGCATTATAAATATTCTTTGAGAAATGTGAAGAAATTCACTTTTCTTTTAGTAACAAAAAAATCATAAAACAATGGGAATAAGCACATTATATCTTACATTATATCAGTCATAACATTATGTTGACCATAACTTTATATTTATATTTTACACTTATTGAAGATATATTTCATTTTTATATATAGAGATGGGGGATACCACTCTACTCACAGAGCAGTATAGGCATATTTCACGTGATGTGCAAGTGGGCCGTGAGGTTTGACAAATTACGGTGCGCAGAGCACACCATTATCATCAAATTATGCCTCCATCTACTATTTTACCATACATATTCCATGCTAGCTTCTATATAATTTTTGTATATGATTATAAATTCTTTGATCATCACCTCCTTACTGCTATCATTGAGAGATGGAGAACTGAGACTCACACATTCCACTTGCCTGAGGGAGAGATGACCATCACCTTTGAGGATGGGGCAGTTCTTCTTAGCCTTCCTATCTATGGTGATGTAGTTATAGGACCCACCCATGGAGACTGAACTAAGATTGTACAGGTATTACTCAGCCTCGACATTATAGAGGATGATACTGTTGTGGATGGAGGTTCTCTGTCTATGAGCTGACTAAACATGCACTTCGCACATTTACCCGTTGATGCTGATGAGAAGACTGCACTGTGTCATGCCCGTGCAAATATCTTGTGGCTCATTAAAGGGACATTGTGATCTGATCACTCTAGTATGTGTTGAGTCAATATGGTTTTCCTTATGACTTTTCCATTCATTCTTGTTTTGAAAATCACAAACACCTTATACTTAAGAAAATCCATAGTTTACTTCTATAAGAAAAATTTCCTTCTTTAAGGAAATTTACCCTTACCTAGATTTTCGTATTCGTATCGAAAATTTGTCTAAGTATAAAATTCGGATTGAAGTCCAAAACCTCGGAATCATACAAATACTTAGATGTAAGGTATTCTATTTTTCATTATGAATTCTGATTACGAATTCTCATTACGAATTCCAGTGATGAATTCTCATTACGAATTCTGATGATGAATTCTCATTACGAATTCTGATGATGAATTCTCATTACGAATTCTGATTACGAATTCTCATTATGAATTCCAGTGATGAATTCTCATTACGAATTCTGATGATGAATTCTCATTAAAAATTCTGATGATGAATTCTCATTACGAATTCTGATTACGAATTCTCATTATGAATTCTGATTACAAATTCTCATTACGAATTCCAGTGATGAATTCTCATTTCGAATTCTGATGACGAATTCTCATTACGAATTCCGATTACGAATTATCATTATGAATTCTAGTGATGAATTCTCATTACGAATTCTGATGATGAATTCTCATTATGAATTATGATTATGAATTCTCATTAATAATTCTGTTGATGAATTCTCATTACGAATTCTGATTATGAGTTCTCATTACGAATTCCTTAGTAAAACAGAATCCGAACATCTCTTTATTATAGACTCCGAATACCTTTTTTGGTTAGAATACAAACTTTTATTTTACCTACATTACGAACTTCAGTTTTGATTATGCTTACACTTGTTTCATTACAAAACGATGTCATGTATTCAGTTATTAACTAACCGTTGTTTGAGTGACACGTGTACAGGTCCCTTCGAAATTCAAGGAAAATATGACCGTAGGAGGAGGGAGACGACCGTTAGAGGTTCGCCTATAAATAGGAGCTCATTTGAAAGTGTTCAGAACTTATGGAATTTTGGTGATCAGAACTTCCTGAAGTGATTTCTAGAGAGATAGGCTATTATCAACTCTCAGAGATTCGTGCATAAAGTTTGAACAGCTTTTTCAAACATTTCCTTGTGCAGACGTGCTTTGTGTGACTCCGATTATTGCTGATTACAATCGAGGGCTTCTAGGGATAGGAAGACAGAGGTGTCGACTCCCTTGAAGTTCGAGGGATTCATTGTTGAGGAAGACAGAGGTTCCAACTACCTTGAAGTTGAGGTCTTGCGGGGATAGAAAGACAGAGACTCCGATCTTCGTATCGAGGGCTTACCTGGGTGTGGGTAAGACAACCTTTCTTGAAAGTATAAATCAAGGGACCTTTATCCAAGGTTGTTAGATATCCTTCTCTTTGGATTAAAATATTTATATCTTGTTACTTGTTTTTGTTAAAAGTTTATATTTTCCGCTTCATTTTGTATGTTTAAGAAAGTATAACTATCTTATACTTCCTTACACTTATATACTTTGATTTAGTTATATTTTATACGCTTTAAGGTAGAATCTCATATTGTAAACTTTGGTTAAGTTGCAATTTCCGGATCCATATTTCTAGAACCAGTTTTTGGAATCACTTTCCAGATTTAAGCAAGTGTATAGTACTAGAAGTTTGTAACTTCATACTTTGTCCCAATCTTTCAATTGGTGTTAGAGGTATTGTGAATTTGCTTAGTTTAACTTTGTTAAACTTAGATCTTTCCTTGTTTAAGGAAATTTTTAAAGTGTATAATTCACCCCCCCCCCCCCGCTCTTGTAAATTGAGCATCTACATCATTATTTGGATCCTACAATTAGTATCAAAGCAGGTCTCTGAAATACTTATACTCACATATTAGTTTTTCTTGCTCAATTTTTCATTGTTCTATATTTTTCCAGCTTAGGAAAATTCTCCTTGAATCTGAACTTTTGTTATTAACAAGTTTTTGTGTAGAAAGTTTTTTTAAGATGGTAGGAATCAATGTTGGTTCCATAGACAATCTAAATCCTACAAGACCACCAATTTTATATGGTAATGATTACGAGTATTGGAGAGATCGAATGAAGACATTTTTTATCAATACTGTAGTAGAAAAAATTGTTATGATTACTGGAGGTTATCAAATTCTTGATAAGGAAGTTAGTACTTTCACAAACCAAGAGAAGCATGATTATCAGTTAAACTATAAGGTACGCAACACTTTACTTTGTTCAATGACTAGGAACATATATAGCCAAATTTCTTCTCGTGAAATAGCTAACTGTATATGGAATAAACTTGAAGTTACACATTTTGGTACATCTAAAGTGATTGAGACAAGAAGAGCCAGGCTCAGAGCTGAGTATCATAGTTTTAATTTTCCTTATGGATAACCAATTTTTAAGGTGCAACAGAGATTCATGACTATCGTGAATAGCTTACAATCTATGGGAGAGAAAGGTCTAGATGATTAAGCCCTTGTTTACAAGATTATTGACATCATGCCCAATGAGTGGGTGATAGAGAAAATATTTTCAATTAATTTATATTGAATATCATTTTTTTACTCACAAAAGTGTTCCTCTAAGATGAATAGTTTCATTTTTATGATTTTTGTGTTATTTTGAGCTGAATAGTAAAAATTGGCCATTTTGGATTTTTAATAGTTTTAAATTATTTCTGTATTTTGGCCATAACATTATCTACACTAATCCAAATTAAAAAATTCTTTCTTTTCCAGATTCTACACATCTAGGTCTTCATTTACTATTTTTGGGAAAAAAAAGTTTAATCGGCCATATGGAAGCTCAAAAGAAGCTCACAATTGGGAGAAGGAAAACTATTTTCAGTTCTGCCTTGTTTTGGTGTGGGATCCATAACTCATTCTTGGTGGGTCCAATTGTTGTGATATTAGGTGGGTAGACGTGCAAGGAGTTTTATAACATATTTTCTGAAGGGAAGGCCACGGGATTCGGCCGTTTGAGGGTCCATTAAAGCTTCCTAATCTGGGGGTTGGCGTTTTGGAGAGTCTGATTGGACAGAATAAATGATCAGAGTAAAAGTGACATAACTCTCGGAATACCTGTCCAAATCCGATGAGATTTTTAGGGGACACGTCCAAGATAATTATGAACAACATTGAAGAAGGTCTCAATTTGTGAAGAGGTCATTTACTGGGTCATAAATGCGATAACATTCGGAGTATGGAAATCTGGCTACAAAAGGAGGAGAGCTCCCCCTCCTCAACACATCTCATTCTCCATCCCATTCCTTCTGGGACACCAAGGAGAAGAACTTCTCATCTTTCCATTTTATTTATTTTATTTTTATTTAATTTAAAATGTCTCTCCTCTCCCGCGTTATCTCGCTTACCCCATCCATGGAGGGGTAGTTTTATTTGAGTGACTGGAAAGAGGGGAGGCTGGACCTATGTGTTGTGTTTGAGTTTTTGTGCTTGAAATGAATAAAATTTATTCTTCTTTATTCTTCTGGTTCCAATTCTTAATTCAGTATTAAATTCCTAACGCAGTTGTGTTAAGGTTTTTATTCTGAAATTATAAATTTCTTTGGTTTTTTGATCACATCTCCCTCCACCCAATTCTAATCTTTATACGGTGGAACATGATTAGGGTTGGGTGGTGATTGCTCAATGGTTGTCAAGCACGTGTGTAGGATTGTATGTCAAAATTTTGGTTTATTAGGGAACAACAATTCTAGGTCTGGGATTGCTCTAATTAATCAAGAGACCTTCTATAACCCTAAACACATTGGAAGGAGGATAGACCAATCTAAGGTTTTAGAAAGGAAAATTCTCATCACATCTCTCTTACCAGTTTAAGGAAGAAGAAGAGATAAAATTTGGAAACCATGATGGCACAAAAATTAGTCTAGCCGAACCCAATCCGACCAATGTCTTTATCATTTTTTAAAATCAATCAATTTCTGTTGTTTGTTTCTCTTATAGTCATTCAAATTAATTAAAACCAATCTTTTTACGAAAACCAACAAAAAGTGAAAACCTTGTTTTGTGTGCACTCCTCTTCGGGAGACTACCTAGGATCAACTGCTATATTATACTTAGTTAAATAAAATATTGTTTTTCCACGCCCCACGACAGGCGTTCTTCAAACTTGGCGCTGTTGCCGGGGAGGCAGTGCCTCAAAGATTTTTTTAAAAAAAAATCTTTTTTGAATGACCCGTAGTTCAAATAGCAATTTATTAAAATTCGATCCAGAAATTGAGCGCATAATAACCAAATTGAGAAATCAAAATCTTCCCAAAGATTTCGAAGAAATCAATCTCACCGATTCAAGTGATACCTTGAGTGAAGACTTTGAACCTTTAATAATGGCTGTAAATCCCAACCGAACCATACGTGACATCTGTGCACCTCAATTTGTCAATCAAAATTATCAACTTGCAATTCCTGCCTTAGAAAATGATTTTGAATTGCGAATTAACATGATCCAAGTGCTTCCTAAATTTCATGGTCTTGCAGGTGAAGACCCGAATCTACATATTCAAGAATTCACCTATGTCTGCTCCAGCTTCAAACCTCGAGTAGTCGCAGAAGATCATGTGAATTGGAGGGCTTTCCCCTTCTCACTAGAGGGAGCAGCAAAGGAATGGTTGTACAATCTGCAACTGGGGGAGATCAGTGACTGGGAAGATCTAAAAAAATGCTTTCTATAAAGATTCTTCCCAACATCTAGAAGCACTGCAATAAAGAAGGAGATTTATGTCATCCATCAATCAACTAGAGAAACACTCTACGAATACTAGGAATGTTTCAATAAGCTTTGTGCAAGTTGTCCACACCAATAAATAGAAGAGGACCAATTCCTTGTGTGCTTCTACCAAGGATTGCTTGAAATGACAGGAATATACTATATGCCTTGTCGGGAGGAGCCCTCATTGATAAATCACTTGTAGATATATGAATTATGATTGAAAAGATTGCACAAAATTCACAGTAATTTGGCCATCGAGGTATGATCACCAGAGGAATCCATGAGGTAAGAACATCTGATTCAGAATGATTGTATGTAATGACCCAAAGTTTCATTAATGGAAAATCTCTCTTGATCCAGTTAATTGTCTCTTTCTAAAAAAATGTTTTTATAAGACGTCAACATCTTTGGTTTTATGATAAGAGTTGTGACCGTTACTTTTATAGACGTTGAATAGTGATCACATGATTAGTATAAATATAAGGCTTTAACGAACCCAATTTTACTCAGACAAAGGAAGTGATGGCCTCATCTTGTAGAATTACCTCATACGAAGCCCATTTTTCAGAGCTCAGAAAAGAGGTGGCATCCTTGGGCTTCGCCCTTGACCAAACCCAAGACTAGCTTCATTATGTCAAGCTCGAACGTGACCGTCTACGGGAAAAGTGGAAGTTGATTGAAATTACCACTCGAGTGATGCTATCCGAGCCACCCCAAGAGTCTGTCACCATCGCACACCTTACCCTTAGGTCTTATGTGGCTATTTTAACGGGTTATGTAACAAATAAGTAGTACTATGTTCATGTACATTATTTTTTTTTATATAATAATGAATATAATTTCTAGTCATTTTTGATACATTGTAAATAGTTTTTAAAGTAAAATGGTGTTTTTAGTTATTATTTAATTAAGAATTAAATTTTATTAAATTAAGGGATTTTTGAATTAAATAATATTATAATAAAATATTGTTATTAATATTAAATTAATTTTTATTAAATATAAATGATCTTATAATTTTATTAATGCAATTAAAATTTTTGTAAGGATTGAAGGCCATTTCTGTCAAAACCCGTGAATTTTCTGTAAATGTTGGTTTTTATTTTAAAAGTGAAAATTAATATATTTAGAAAAAAAATTTAGATAAAATAAATGTCATTTCTGGAATCAGGACGTCGAAATTATCCAACGGTGAATTTTTCATAATTTTCTGAGACAGTCAATTTTTTGGGTAAAAATTAAATACCATTTAAAGATATAATGTGTTTTATGACATCATAATGACCCAATGGTGATGTAATAAAATACCATAATCCTTATGTTCGGCCAATATATGTTTCATCATTAAAATAATTAGGTTTTGGGTTTGTTTGACTTACTTTTCAAAGCATTAATGAACCTCTCAAAACTTATTCAACACTTTTCCCTTTTAAATTAATTTTCATGGGAGTGTGACTCACCTCCACATAAGAATCCTTATTATTTTAATAATTTCGGACCTTGGCCTTGTAAAATATTGTTTTCCTCTTTCCTTTTCCGGAAACCATGGGCAAAAACCATGGGATGGTTTGTGGTTTGGATTACTTTAATATAAGGGGTCCCAAACCTAAATAATAAAGAATTCTCTCACCTTTCCTATATAAACCCACCCAATCTCCCACTTCCTCCTCACAAAAATCCCTTGGAGTTCGTCCAACATCTTCCCTACTCTCTCTAGAATCCTCCCAAGGTTCCCCAAGCTCCCAAGAAGCCTCTCACAAGCCTCTCTCTAGCCTTTGGAAGCACACTTCCAAGTAAGGGATATTTTCTTCCTTTCTCATTTTTGTCAATTTTCTTTAAGTTGTATTGCACTTTTAATTTCAATGATGAATGTTGGGGTATGGTTTTTCACCTCACCCATACTGCCCTATTATTGTTTGAATGATGGGATACCCCTTTCTCTCTCATTAAATTCCTCCCATGTACACCCGTTACTATGCCGAAATTCCGAAAGGAACTTCTCTCTCTTCTTTTACATTCAAGCAATACTTTTGTATCATGAATCTAAAATCCTTTTCAATTGTTGGGAAATGAATATATATGATATCATCACTGTCCATTACATGTAAATATGATGAGGAACCCCTTTCTCTCTCATCAACTTTTTTTATGAATTCTTATGTCACGCCGTTACGCTGCCGAAATCGCACTGATTTTCTAAGCCAATGTCATTGTATAGTGAATACCATGCCCATTTCTCCATCAAGGGTATTCAACTTTATGCACATTTACTTATTTATTGTAATGTTTCATTTTTGAATTCCACATTCCTTTATCGTGGAATAAATGATTATGTTTTATTAATCCATGTTTTATGATCCATGTGGCACACTTATGCATGAAATGAAATGTTTAAGAAGGGTGCGTCCTTATAGCGCTCCAATGTATTGGGTAAAGTATAGTATCATGATACGTCATGTGAAATGAGTGTTGACTCATGCTAATTCAAGTGCAATGAGGGTTTACTCGTGCTTCATGTGCAATGAGGGTTTACTCATGCTTTATGTGCAATGAGCCTTGGCTCATGCTAAATCCATGTTAAGTGTTGTTGCCACATTTCCATGTTATGATTATCACGCTTTATCATGCCTTTATGTTCATGTTTCTTTTATGATCTATTGATATGACTATTTCCTAACATGTATTGTAATCCTCATGTAATTCCATGTGTACTCCCTTACTGGGCTTTATAGCTCACCCTTTTCTTATGCATATCCTCAGGTTATCCCATGCAATGATAAGTACGAGGGAATGTAGTGGTCATATAAAGGAAGTTTTCAATAAAGATGTTGTATTTCATGTTTTAAGTTTTTATGTAATGATCCTAAGCCCCAAAGACACTAAACCTCTCGATCTTCTTTGTTGTATAAAGTGAAGTTTTATGTAATAAAGCATGATTAAGTTGTAATAAAAAGCAGGGTTGTCATAGTTGGTATCAGAGGATAGGTTTGGTTATTTTTGGGATTAGGAAACCCTAGTAAAGCCTTAGATACAAGACTAAGTATAATAAAAACATCCCTAAGTTTTGGTAAATACTAATTAAGTGGTTTATCAAACAAATACATCCCTTTCTGGATACGAGCAGGTAGAGGCGGATCTGGCATAGATGTATCCTAGGGGTAAAACCCAAAAACACCGCTTTGAGATAGACTCGAACGGGAACTGGTGCACGACAACGGGCCTTGCTGCACTCTTGGTTACGACACTCCCGGGGGATATGTTTTGATAAATTCCAAGCTTAGTATGAACCCTTATTAAGGGAATTTAAAAAACATTCCCTACGAATATTTGTTAGAAAGTAGATCATGAAAATCCAAGATTGAAGCCTATAGACTCATGAGTTAAGGAATGAAAGTCTATTTATAAGTCATCAAATTTTGTCTTTGGATTACCCTTTATGTGTTACCCCTAACTTTCCTTTTATTCCAGCTAATGGCCGGTAATATGAGGACTCGGGCTAACAACCGTTGTGAAGATCAGTGTGATGACTGTACTAATGAGATGCCCAATCCAATGGGAGCGGGAATCGCGAACTTTGTTACACTTCTCTCTCAGCTTACTCAAGTTTTTAATAGAAACACGAGTCAAGAGGAACGTACAAACCCCCCTAAGAAGGAAGAAGTCGCTATCGAGAGCTTCATGAGGCAAAGGCCTCCTACTTTTACTGGATCATCCGATCCCACGATCGCTGAACAATGGATCAACTCCATTGAAAAGTTCTTCTCCATCCTTCAATGTTCTGAACAAGAGAAGGTTCTCCTAGATGCTTATCATATAGAGGGTGAAGCTAATCAATGGTGGACTTTGATAAAAAATACAAAGCATGGGGAGGAGATCGAGGCTTTGGAATGGAAGGAATTTTGGAAGATGTTTTTCGATAAATATTTTCCGCGCACCCTCCGTCTTAAGATGGAAAGGGACTTTCTTTCCCTCAAGAAAAATGATAAAGAATCTGTGGGAGCGTACGAGGAAAACTTCACAAGGCTTGCACGATACACTTCCAGCTTCGTCGTGACCCCTGAATGCAAGGTTGACCGCTTCTTTGGTGGGCTGAAGCCTAGCTTGCGGAAAGCATTAGTGATCCGTGACTTCGATAGCTATGAGGAAATTGTCTGATGTGCCCTCAAGGTCAAAATGGAAATCGGAGAATCACAGGGGTATCATGGGGAAAAGAAGCGTAAGGTGGACTTCAATGCTGGTGGTACGATGGATAAATCTAACGGTGCTAAGATGTTCCATCACCCCACTTGCCAAAAGTGAAGAAAGAAGCACCCTGAAAATTGCCTTAAGGGGACGAGAAAATGCTTCAGGTGTGGAAGAGAAGGGCACCTAGCTATTAACTGTCGGCAAGAAGGACCCGCGGCTGCGACAGAGGAGAGGAACGCTCCGTTCGAACCTCAACGTGTTGTTCAATGCTATAAATGCAAAGAACCGGGTCATTTTACAAATCGGTTCCCTAATCCAAGGGTTATCGGAGGCAACCAACAACCTCCAAGACAGCAAGGAAGAGCTTTTGCCATCACTTCTACCGAAGTGAACCCCGACAATGAAGTGGTGATAGGTACGCTAGTTATTCATTCAAGAATAGAGAACGTACTTTTTGATTCAGGTTCTACGCATTCTTTTATATCTCGAAAGTTTAGTAGAACAATCCCAGCACCACCACAAATCATGGAAGTAAAGATGTCGGTGAGTACGGAAAATGGGGCAATCATTGCATCCCATGAATATAAGTCCTCCCCTGTTATAATATGTGTATTGAATTTCCCAGCGAACCTCTTCATACTCCCTTTGGTGGAATTTGATGCAATTCTTGGCATGGATTGGATTTCCTTATATAGAGCCAACATAAATTGTCGGGAGAGGGAAATCACACTCCATATGGAGAATCAACCCACGATTCTTTACAAGTGTCAGGAGGAAGATGAATCTCCTTTATCTCCATCATCTCAAGCATGGATATTACTGCCCTATGAGCACGCATATCTGGCTCAGATGATTGAGTCCAAAGAAGAAACCATCCTTGAAGAAATGCCTATTGTGAGGGAATTCGTGGAAGTGTTTCCCGAGGAACTGTCTGGTCTTCCTCCAAGAAGAGATGTTGAGTTCTCAATTGAACTTATACCTGGGGCGCTACCAATATCCAAGACTCCATATAGAATGGCTGTTGTTGAGCTTGAAGAGCTGAAGAAACAACTACAGGAGAATCTGGATAAAGGGTTTATATGCCCAAGTGCTTCACCATGGGGTGCACCAGTCCTCTTCGTCAAGAAGAAGGATGGGTCAATGCAGCTTTGCATCGATTATCGTGAACTTAACAAAATCACGATAAATAACAATTATCCACTCCCACGAATTGATGACTTGTTCGATCAGTTGCATGGAGCACAATACTTCTCCAAGGTGGACTTGCGGTCGGGATATTACCAAGTAAGGGTGAAGAAGGAAGATGTCCCCAAGACTACTTTTCGTACAAGATACGGGTACTATGAATTCATAGTAATGCCTTTCGGACTCACCAATGCTCCAACAATCTTCATGTACTTAATGAATAGAGTCTTTAGAGATTACCTTAAAAAATTTGTGGTAGTCTTTATAGATGATATTCTAATATACTCCAAAACCAAGGAGGACCATGAGGAGCATTTAAGAACTGTACTGGAGACTTTGTGCAAGGATAAGCTCTATGAAAAGTACAGCAAGTGTGAGTTCTGGTTGAAGGAGGTCTCATTATTGGGCCATATCATCACAAGCAATGGGATATCTGTGGACCCCTCCAAAACAGATGCAATTGAGGGATGTCCGAGGCCAACATTGGTAACCGATATCCGTAGCTTCTTGGGGTTAGCTGGATATTATCGACGATTTGTGGGAAATTTCTCACCATTTTCCAACCCTATTACCAAGATAACTCAAAAGGGAGTAAAGTTTTCTTGGAGTGATGAATCCGAAGAAAGTTTCAAGGAGTTGAAAAGGAGGCTTATCACTGCACCCGTGCTCACTTTACCCACAAGTGGGGATATTTTTGTGTTATTCAGTGATTCTTCGAAGAAGGGCTTAGGATGTGTGCTGATGTAGAATGATAAAGTGATATCCTATGCCTCAAGGCAGTTGAAAATCCATGAACGAAACTATCCAACGCATGATTTGGAGTTGGCGGTTGTCATCTTTTCCTTGAAAATCTGGAGGCATTATTTCTATGGAGAGAAATGTGAGATATATAATGACCACAAGAGTCTCAAATATATATTCACACAGAAAGAGCTTAATATGCACCAGAGAAGATGGATAGAGCTCATCAAGGATTATGACTGTTCAATACATTACCACCCTGGGAAAGCGAACAAGGTGGCAGATTCCCTAAGTAGAAAGGATCCAACGATTCTATCAATGATGAGAATTGAGAAGGATCCAATCTTCTTAGACTTGATGAAGATGGATGTGGGAATCATAAAGAAGGGAACATCATCAATCCTTTCACAAATGATTTCTCAACCATCTCTTTTGGAAAGGTTAAAGGATGCTCAAATGGATGATGTGGGAATTCAAGAAAAATTGGAAGCTATCAAAAAGGGGAAATCCTCGGAGTATAATGTTAATGAAGAAGGAATTGTGCGGTTTGGGAAAAGACTATGTGTTCCATCAAGTCCAGATCTGAAGAAGGAACTTTTGGATGATGCACATAGTTCAAATTTCTTTATTCACCCAGGGAGCACAAAGATTTATTGAGATCTCTGAGAAAACTTTTGGTGGGATAATATGAAGAAGGAGATCGCCGAATATACATCAAAGTACCTGGTGTGTCAGGAAGTGAAGGCAGAGAGGCATAAGTCTAAGGGTATGATGCAACCATTGCCCATACCAGAATGGAAATGGGAAAACATCACCATGGAATTTGTCACCGGACTTCCAAGGACCTCCAAAGGCAACAATTCAATCTGGGTTGTTGTGGATCGTCTTACAAAGACTGCACACTTCATTTCTATTTGAGAGGATTCCTATTTGGATCAACTGGCACGGATATATATCAGGGAAGTGGTAAGGTTGCATGGAGTACCACTATCTATTGTGTCTGATCGAGATCCAAGATTCACCTCTATGTTTTGGAAGATTCTTCAACATGCTCTGAATACTGAACTGAACTTCAGTACGGCCTATCATCCTCAAACTGATGTCCAATCCGAGTGGACTATCCAAACACTTGAGGATACGTTGAGAGCATTCTCAATGGACTTTAAAGGAGTATGGGATCAACATCTTCCTCTGGTTGAGTTCTCTTATAATAACAGTTTCCACTCGAGCATCCAAATGGCACCATATGAAGCCCTGTATGGGAAAAGGTGCAGAACACCGGCATGTTGGGATGAGGTCGGTGAACGTAAGCTTCTTGGACCATAAATGGTCGAAGAAATGGTGGAGAAGGTGAAAACTATTCAGCAACATATCAAGGCATCCCAGAGTCGACAGAAGAGTTATGCAGATAATCGTCGACGGGACCTTGAATTTAAAGTTGGAGACATAGTGTTTTTACGCATATATCTGTGGAAGAAGGTCATGAGGTTTGGAAAGAAAGGGAAGTTAAGTCTAAGGTACATCTTCCCCTTCGAGATTATTGATTGTGTTGGGGTTGTGGCCTATCGACTAGCACTTCCACCTACTATGGCCAAGGTGCATGATGTCTTTCATGTATCCATCTTAAGGAAGTACATACCAGACCCTTCACATGTACTCTCTTCCAAGGTGGTACAATTGGAGGACGATCTTTCTTATGAGGAGCAACTAGTGAAGATCATAGATCGTAGAGAAAAAGTTCTATGAAATAAGACAATGCCCCTCGTCAAGGATTTATGGAGAAACCACAAGTTTGAAGAAGCAACTTGGGATTCTGAGGATATGATGAAGCTGAGTTACCCACATTTGTTTTAGTGTGGGAAAAGGAAAATTTCGAGGTCAAAATTTCTTAAGGGGGGAATATTGTAACGACCCAAAGTTTCATTAATGCAAAATCTCTCTTGATCCAGTTAATTGTCTCTTTATAAAAAAATGTTTTTATAAGATGTCAACTTCTTTGGTTTTATGATAAGAGTTTTGACCATTACTTTTATAGCCGTTGAACAGTGATCACATGATTAGTATAAATATAAGTCTTTAACGAACCCAATTTTACTCAGACAAAGGAAGCGATGGCCTCATCCAGTAGAATTGCCCCATACGAAGCCCATTTGTCGGAGCTCAGAAAAGAGGTGGCATCCTTGGGCTTCCCCCTTGACCAAGCCCAAGCCGAGCTTCATTATGTCAATCTCGAACGTGACCGTCTACGGGAAAAGTGGAAGTTTATTGAAATTACCACTCGAGTGATGCTATCCGAGCCACCCCAAGAGTTTGTCACCATCGCACACCTTACCCTTAGGTCTTATGCGGCTGTTTTAAGGGGTTATGTAACAAATAAGTAGTACTATGTTTATGTACATTATTTTTTTTTGTATATAATAATGAATATAATTTCTAGTCATTTTTGAAACATTGTAAATAGTTTTTAAAGTAAAAATGGTGTTTTTAGTTATTATTTAATTAAGATCTCAATTTTATTAAATTAAGGGTTTTTTGAATTAAATATTATTTTAATAAAATATTATTATTAATATTAAATTAATTTTTATTAAATATAAATGATCTTATAATTTTATTAATGCAATTAAAAATTTTGTTAAGGTTTGAAGGCCATTTTTGTTAAACCCTGTGAATTTTCGATAAATGTTGGTTTTTATTTTAAAAGTGAAAATTAACATATTTAGAAATTTTTTTTAGATAAAATAAATGTCATTTCTGGAATCAGGACATCAAAATTATCCAATGGTGAATTTTTCATAATTTTCTGAGACAGTCAATTTTTTGGGTAAAAATTAAATACCATTTAAAGATATAATGTGTTTTATGACATCCTAATGACCCAATGGTAATGTAATAAAATACCATAATCCTTATGTTATGACAATATATGTTTTATCATTAAAATAATGAGGTTTTGGGTTTGTTTGACTTACTTTTCAAAGCATTAATGAACCCCTCAAGACTTATTCAACACTTTTCCCTTTTAAATTAATTTCCATGGGAGTGTGACTCACCTCCACATAATCATCCTTATTATTTTAATAAGTTAGGACCTTGGCCTTGTAAAATATTGATTTCCTATTTCCTTTTCCAGAAAACATGGGAAAAAACCATGGGATGGTTTGTGGTTTGGATTAGTTTAATATAAGGGGTCCCAAACCTAAATAATAAAGAATTCTCTCAGCTTTCCTATATAAACCCACCCAAGCTCCCACTTCCTCCTCACTAAAATCACTTTGAGTTCATCTAACCTCTGCCCTACTCTCTCTAGAATCCTCCCAAGGTTCCCCAAGATCCCAAGAATCCTCTCACAAGCCTCTCTCTAGCCTTTGGAATCACACTTCCAAGTAAGGGATTTTTTCTTCCTTTCTCATTTTTGTCAATTTTCTTTAAGTTGTATTGCCCTTTTAATTTCAATTATGAATGATGGGGTATGGTTTCTCACCTCCCCCATACTGCCCTCTTATTTTTTTAATTATAGGAGACCCCTTTCTCTCTCATTAAATGCCTCCCATGTACACCCGTTTTTATGCCGAAATTCCAAAACGAACTTCTCTCTCTTCTTTTACATTCAAACAATAATTTTGTATCATGAATCTAAATTCTTTTTAAATTGTTGGGAAATGAATCTATATGACCTACTTACTATCCATTACATGTAAATATGATGAGGAACCCATTTCACTCTCATCAACCTTTTTTTATGAATTCTTATGTCAGCCGTTACGCTGCCGAAATCGCACCGATTTTCTAAGCCAATGTCATTGTGTAGTGAATACCATGCCCATTTCTCCATCAAGGGTATTCACCTTTATGCACATTTACTTATTGATTGTAAAGTTTCATGTTTGAATTACACATTCCTTTATCATGGAATAAATGACTATGTTTTATTAATCCATGTTTTATGATCCATGTGGCACACTTATGCATGAAATGAAATGTTTAAGAAGGGTGCGCCCTTATAGTGCTCCAATGCATTGGGTAAAGTATAGTATCATGATAGGTCATGTGTAATGAGTGTTGAATCATTCTAATTCAGAGTGCAATGAGGGTTTACTCGTGCTTCATGTGCAATGAGGGTTTACTCATTCTTTATGTGCAATGTGCCTTGGCTCATGCTAAATCCATGTTAAGTGTTGTTGCCACAATTCCATGTTATAATTATCATGCTTTATCATGCCTTTATGTTCATGTTTCTTTTATGCTCTATTAATATGCCTATTGTCTAACATGTATTGTACTCCTCATGTTATTCCATGTGTACTCTATTATTGGGCTTTATAGCTCACCCTTTTCTTATGCATGTCCTCAGGTTATCCCATGCAATGCTAAGTACGAGGGAATGTAGTTGTCATGTAAAGGAAGTTTTCAATAAAGATGTTGTATTTCATGTTTTAAGTTTTTATGTAATGATCCTAAGCCCCAAAGACACTAAAACTCGTGTTCTTCTTTGTTGTATCAAGTGAAGTTGTATGTAATAAAGCATGTTTAAGTTGTAATAAAAAGCAGGGTTGTCATATCGTACCTCGAGTGCCAAACTGCTGTGAATTTTGTGCAATATTTTCAATCAGAATCCGTATATCTGCAGGTGATTTATCAATGAGGGATCCTCCCGATGAGGCATCTAGTAGATACCTGTCATTGTCAAGAAATCCTTGGTATAAGCACACAAGGAATTGGTCCTATTCTATTTCTTGGTGTGGACAACTTGCACAAATCTTCTTGAAACGTTCTCAGTATTCGTAGAGTGTTTCTCCAGTTGATTGATGGATGACATAAATCTCTTTCTTTATTGCAGTGCTCCTAGATGTTGGGAAGAATCTTTGTAGAAAGCATTTTTTTAGATCTTCCCAGTCACTGATCTCCCCCGGTTGCATATTGTACAACCATTCCTTTGCTTCTCCCTCTAGTGAGAAGGGGAAATCCCTCCACTTCACATGATCTTCCGCGACTGCTCGAGGATTGAAGCTGGAGCAGACATAGGTGAATTCTTGAATATGTCTATTAGGGTCTTCACCTGCAAGACCATGAAATTTAGGAAACACTTGTATCATGTTAATTCGTAATTCAAAATCATTTTCTAAGGCATGAATTGCAAGTTGATAATTTTGATTGACAAATTGACGTGCACAGATGTCACGTAGGGTTCGGTTGGGATTTACAGCCATTATTAAAGGTTCAAAGTCTTCACTCAAGGTATCACTTGAATCGGTGAGATTGATTTCTTCGAAATCTTTGGGAAGATTTTGATTTCTCAATTTGGTTATTGTGCGCTCAATTTCTGGATTGAATTCTAATAAATTGCTATTTGAACTACGGGTCATTCAAAAGAGATTTTTTTTTATAAAAAAAAGCTTTGAGGCACTGCCTCCCTGGCAACGGCGCGAAGTTTGACGCACGCCTGTCGTGGGGCGTGGCAAAACAATATTTTATTTACCTAAGTATAGTATAGCAGTTGATCCTAGGTAGTCTCCCGAAGAGGAGTGCACACAAAACAAGGTTGTCACTTTTTGTTGGTTTTCGTAAAAATATTGGTTTTAATTAATTTGAATGACTATGAGAGAAACAAACAACAGAAATTGATTGATTTTAACAAATGAGAAAGATGGTGATCGGATTGGGTTCGGCTAGACTTAGTGTTGTGCCATCATGGTTTCCAAATTTTATCTCTTCTTCTTCCTTAAACTGGTAAGAGAGATGTGATGAGAATTTTCCTTTCTAAAACCTTAGATTGGTCTATCCTCATTCCAATGTGTTTAGGGTTGTAGAAGGTCTCTTGATTAATTAGAGCAATCCCAGACCTGGAATTGTTGTTCCCTGATAAACCAAAATTTCGACATACAATCCTACACACGTGCTTGACAACCGTCGAGCAATCACCACCCAACCATAATCATGTTCCACCGTATACAGATTAGAATTGGGTGGAGGGAGATGTGATCATCGACCAAAGAAATTTATAATTTCAGAATCAAAACCTTAACACAACTGCGTTAGGAATTTAATTCTGAATTAAGAATTGGAACCAGAAGAATAAAGAAGAATAAATTTTATTCATTTCAAGCACAAAAACTCAAACACAACACATAGGTCCAGCCTCCCCTCTTTCCGGTCACTCAAATAAAACTACCCCTCCATGGATGGGGTAAGCGAGATAATGCGGGAGAGGATAGACATTTTAAAGTAAATAAAAATAAAATAAATAAAAGGGAAAGATGATAAGTTCTTCTCCTTGGTGTCCCAGAAGGAATGGGATGGAGAATGAGATGTATTGAGGAGGGGGAGCTCTCCTCCTTTTATAGCCAGATTTTTGTCCTCCTAATTATGTCACGTTTTTGACCCAATAAATGACCTCTTAATGCGTTGATCCCTTATTCAATGTTGTTCATAATTGTCTTGGATGTGTCCCCTAAAAATCTCATCGGATTTGGACAGGTATTCCGAGAGTTATGTCTCTTTTACTCTGATCATTTATTCTGTCCAGTCAGACTCTCCAAAACGCCAACCCCCGGATTAGGAAGCTTTAATGGACCATCACACGGCCGAATCCCGTGGACTTCCCTTCATAAAAGATGTGATAAAACTCCTTTCGCGTCTACATACCGAATATCACAACATTTTGACCCACCAGGAATGAGTTATGGATACCACACCAAAACAAGGCAGAACTGAAAACAGTTTTCTTTCTCCCACTTGTGAGCTTCTTTTGAGCTTCCATATGGACGATTCAACTTTTTGTCCAAAAATAGTAAATGAAGCCCTGGATGTTTATAATCTGTAAAAGAGAGAAATTTTCAATTTTTATTAGTGTATATAATTTTATGGCCAAAATACAGAAATAATTTAAAACTGTTAAAAATCCAAAATGGCCAATTTTTACTATTCAGCTTAAAATAACACCAAAATCATAAAAATGAAACAATTCATCTTAGAGGAACACTTTTGTGAGTTTAAAGCAATGATATTCAATATAAATTAATTGAAAATATTTTCTCTATCAGTGGAAATCAAAGAGAACTGAAATCGATGAAAATAGGAAGGTTACTCAAATTTCTCTTGATTAATTATTTGGAACTCTACTTCAACATGAAACTAGAATGAAGAGAGATTCTGACAACATAAAAAAGAAGAATGGGAATGGTACAGTTTCTTTTACTATAACATCAAATCACATGAAATCTAAGACTCCTGAGAGAGTTACTAGATCCATATCTAAGAAGTTTATTATCCAATCTGAATCTAGTGAGAGTGAAGTCTTAGAAAATGAGTTAGCTAATCTTGCTCGAAGAATGAACAAGATAGCTGGTCAAAGAAATTTCTAATCCAAGTATAAGAATAAGTAAAGGAAAGATAAGAAAGATTCAGAAGTTACATGCTACGAATGCAAGAGAGCTGGACACATCAGACCAGATTTCCCTTTGCTCAAAAAGAAAGAGAAAAAAGAAAGGAATTCTGAAAGGAAAAGAAATAAGTATTACAAGTCCAAAGCGAAGAAAGTTCTGAAAGCTAATGACACCTAGAGTACCATTGGTGGTGACTCTTCAGATGAATCTTCTGATTATGAATCTTCAGGATAGAAGAATCTTGGTCTTATAGTCAGGCTACCTATTGATAATCATTGCTTTATGGATAAGGTACACAATGCCAAATCCTTGACCAATGTTTCTCTAAATGCTAATGATAGTAAATATTATAACTCTTCTAATGAATAATCCTCTTCTGATGTAGAAAATACTTTACCTGCCTATGAATAAGTTTCTAGGTTTGCTGAACTTTTTGAGATTGAGAACCCAAAACTCATGAAAAATCTTGATAAGGAAAACTCTAGAAATATTATTCTTACTAAGGAGATATAAGATCATTCTAAAGATCTTGATAGAAAAAATGTTGATTTTGAAAGTATTTCAAAAAATCTTGAGGAAGTAAGTTCTGATAAGAAAAAACTTTCAAAAGAACTTGAAAACATAATTTCTAAGAAAAATATTTTCGATCCTAGCTCTAGTTCAAATGTTTTTGAAAATAAGAACTTAGTTATTAAACTCAAATCTGAAATTTTTTCCTTGAGGAAGTTTTTGTCAAACTTTACCCATGGTAAGGAAAATTTTGATAAAATGTATTCACAAATATGACCTCGAAGGAATACTTCTGGTTTTGGTTACACTAGTTCTAAATTAATTTTTAGTAACAACTACTTAGTTCCTCAAAGTGCCTCATTCTGTACAAAATGTCAATGTGGTGGTCACTGGGGAAAGAATTGTTATTTAAAAAAAACTCAATCTTTAGGATTTCATAAGGCTTATTTTTCTAGGAAGATGTGGGTACCCAAAATCTTACTTTCTGAATTTTTAAGATCCAAGCAAGTCCGGATTCCGAAAACCTAACTTTTCCTTATTTTCAGGAAAATAGAGAAAGTACCAACAACAATACTTGGTACATAGATAGTGGATGTTCCCAAAATATGACTGGTAACAAAAACTATTTTGAAAAGATTATCAAGACGAAAGGAGGAAAAGTAACTTTCAGAGATAATGCTTAGGAATAAATTATTGGTATAGGTAATATCGTTCTTCTTGTAAAAACTTTGATTTCAAATGTTTTGTTTGTTAATGTTCTTAAGAACAACCTCATTAGTATAAGTCAATTATGTGATGAAGGCTACCTTGTGAATTTTAGGAATGATAAGTTCTTAGTACACAATTCCAAGGAAGAATTTATTCTTTCTACCAATAAGCAAGAGAATGTTTACACACTAAACTTAGAAGACCTTAAGAGCCGAGACGTACCTTGCCTAAGTACAATGGAAGATCATTCTTGGTTATGGCATAGAAGGTTAGGACACTGTAACCTTAGGAACTTATGTAAAATCTCAAAGAAATGTTTATTTAAGGATCTACCGGAGCTTAGATTTGATTCTTCAAAATTTTGTGATCCTTGTAAATATGGAAAGAAACATAAATCAAGTTTTAAATCAGTCGGTGAAGTATTAACAACTGATGCATTACATTTGGTGCACATGGATCTTTTTGGTCCAACACAAACTGGAAGCATTGGGGCAAGTATTATATATTTGTCTTATTTGATGATTACACTAGATTTAATTGGGTCTATTTTCTAGCAAATAAGTCTGAAGCTTTTTCTTATTTCAAAAGTTTTAGAGCCCAAGTTAAAAATGATAAAAATCTTCCATTAAAAACTATTCATAATGATCATGGAGGAGAATTTTAAAATTCTAATTTTGAACATTTTTGTAGTAGAAAAGGTATTACTCACAACTTTTCAGCACCCAGAACACCTCAACAAAATGGTGTTGTTGAAAGAAGAAATAGAATTATTCAAGAGATAACTAGAACCATGTTGAGTGAGTATTCTGTAGCTAAACATTTTTGGGCTAAAGCTGTAAGTACTTCTTATTATACTATAAATTGAGTTTTGATTATACCTTTTCTTAATAAAACTTTTTATGATTTATGGAATGGTAGAAAACCTAGACTTTCCTACTTTAAGGTTTTTTGTTTCAAGGTATTAATTCTTGAAAACCAAAGATAATTTACAAAAATTCACACCAAAATCTGATGAAGGAATTTTCTTAGGCTACTCCAAAACTTCTAAGGCTTATAGAGTTTTCAACAAAAACACGTGTACTGTTGAAGAGACAGTACATGTTAAATTTGATGAAACTGATCCTTTTGTTTTCAAACAACCTCAACCTACATCTTCGGATGTGTTTTCAAAAACTAATTATCAACCTTTAATAGAAAATCCTTCTGATAAGGAAAATGTACAAGAAGATGCTTCTAAAACATTTACCCCAGAAGATTTCCTAACTTATGTTGATGAACAGGTTCTTCAAAACCCAAATCAGTCATTTCTTAAGAATCATCCCAGTGATAGTATCATTGGTGATGTAAATCAACCTGTAAGGACTAGAATTTCCTTAAGAAATGAAGTAGAACATCTAGCATTCCTTTCCCAATTAGAACCAAAAAGCACTGATGAATCTTTAGGTGATGATGATTGGATAAAAGCCATGCAAGATGAACTAAATGAATTCGAAAGGAATAAAGTCTAGAACTTAGTTGAAAAACCTAAGGAAACTTCTGTAATTGGAGTAAAATGGTTCTTCATAAATAAGTGTGATGAAAATGGAATCATCGTAAGAAATAAATATAGATTAGTTGCTAAAGGCTATAATCAACAAGAAGGAATAGACTATGAAGAAACCTATGCTCCATTATCTAGACTTGAATCTATTCATATTTTACTTTCATTTGCAGAATTCATCAATTTTAAACTTTTTCAAATGGATGTGAAATGTGCTTTTCTTAACGGTTATGTCCAATATGAAGTTTTTTTTGAACAACCTCCAGGTTTTGAAGAGACAAAACATCTTGATCATGTGTTTAGACTTGCCAAAGCTTTGGATGGCCTTAAACAAGCCCCACGAGCTTGGTGTGATAGACTTATAGGATTTTTGTATCAAAATAACTATGTTAAGGGAAATGCAGATCCAACCCTTTTTATAAATAAAGATAAGAAAAATGTTTTGATTGTTCAAATTTATGTTGATGACATTATATTTGGTTCAACCCAGAAATATTTCACTGATTCCTTTGTGGATATAATGAAATATGTGTTTGAAATGTGTATGATGGGTGAGTTAACATTTTTCCTTGGTTTTCAAATTTCTCAAAAACCTGAAGGAACTTATATATCTCAACATAAGTATATTAAATATCTTCTTAAAAATTATGTATTTGACAACACTAAAAATATTATTACTCTCATTGGTACCTCAAATACACTTGATCTTGATGATGCTGGGAAACCAGTAGATCAAACATCTTTTAGAGGTATGATAGGAAGCCTACTTTACTTGACAACTAGTCAACCAGACTTAATGTTTTCAGTATGCTTATGTGCAAGATATTAATCCAATCCTAAGGAACCTCATTTAAAGGTAGTGAAAATAATTTTTCGCTACTTAAAGGGAACCATGTATTTAGGACTCTTTTATAATTCTAGAAATGATTTTGTTTTAAAAAGCATTTCAGATGCTAACTTTGGTGGATGTAGAATGGATAGAAAGAGTACATCCGGAACTTGTCATTTCTTAAGAGATTTATTAGTTTCTTGGTCCTGAAAGAAGCAACACTCAGTAGCACTCTCCACTGCTGAAGCTGAATATGTAGCAGCTGGAAGTTATTGTGCTCAAGTGTTGTGGATGCAACACACACTCATAGACTATGGCATGAGTTTTACTAAGACTCAAATTTTGTGTGATAACACAAGTGCCATTTCTCTTAGTAAAAACCATGCACATCACTCTCGTGCAAAGAACGTAGATATTAGACATCACTTTCTTAGGGATCACACACAAAAAGGAGCTATCATTCTTCAATTTATCGGAACGCAAGATCAACTTGCTGACATTTTAAAAAAAACTTTACCTTTCGATATATTTGAATACATTAAACATAAGTTAGGAATGATAACCGTAAGGTAAACTTCCTTCATTAACTTCTTGTTGAACCATTCTCCTTATAGTAATAAACTCTTTTCCATAGGGAGAGTACATTTGGTTATTAGCCTTTCAAAACGTTTCATAATTATTTTTTCAAAAAAAATCATAATGAGCTTTTCAGAATCTTTATAATGAAATTTTCGTACTGAGAATTTTCGTAATGAAATTTTCATACTAGAACTTTTGTAATGAAATTTTCGTACTGAGAATTTTCATAATGAAATTTTCGTACTGAGAATTTTCGTAATGAAATTTTTGTACTGGAACTTTTGTAATGAAATTTTCGTACTGGAAATTTTGTAATAAAATTTTCAAACTGAGAATTTTCATAATGATATTTTTGTACTAAGTTTTTTTTAATTATAATTTTTCGTACTCATAATTTTTCGTACTCATAATTTTTCGTACTCATAATTTTCCGTACTCATGATTTTTGTACTCATACTTTTCATACAATAGTTTTGATACTCAAGGTTTTTGTAATAAAATTTTCGATCTTATTTTTTTCATATTTTTTTTTGTAAGTTTTTCAAATTTATATTTTCCTCAAGAAGAATATCACCTATTTTGAATAAAACTTCCAAGACAATCTGAAAGGTATGACTTCCTTACTTAAGTTTTGATAGTCACTTTTGCTTGATTGGTAATTTCTTTCTTTTAAAATATTTTGTATTCAAGTTTCCTTAGTTTTGAATGTTTTTTCTAAAACCTCAAAAGATCAGATTTAATATTTTCATGCGGGTATGATTTCAACTGTTAGATCAGATCAGAGAATTTTTTCAACCGTTAGATTGGTTTTGGAAGTTCAAATATCACCTCCATCGCCTATATAAAGGGCACCCCTTTTTGTGTCCCACATCGATTTCAAAGATCTCACATGCCGAACCCCTGCCTCAGTACTTTAATCCTGTTACGAACCTTTCAGTGCTCCTCCATTTCGAATGTATGTAGAAGCCACCTCTCAAGAAATGTCTTCCATCAAACCAATTTCAGCTTGTTTAGTCTACAGAGAAAGGTTGGTTCATCCGAATTTCATTAATAAGTATGATTCTCTTATCTCTAAGAACATAAAACTCAATGGTTGGGAAGATTTTTTCATATCAAAGACTGGGGATCAGGATGTTGTTTATACCGACTTGCTTATAGAATTCTATGAGTCTGTTTCCTTCTATAAATAAGATGGCAGAGAAAGGTTTTCTTTCAAGTCTTATGGAAAGACTTACAAGCTTTCTTACACCAAAGTTGTGAGCTTGGTGGGATTATCATATGATGGAGAGGCTGAATTTTGTTCACACAAACTACCGGATGATCAGGAATGTTTAAACAAAGTGAAGGCATTGAAATGCCTTGGCCTCAAAGATGATAAAATAGTGAAGATTGCTCATCTCTCCACCAACAACCGGATGTTGCAGTTGTGGGTTCAGGGATTTTTCATACCAAGGAGAGGTGATAAGGAAAATCTTAGGAAGAGTGATATTTTCATCTTGGATTTCTTGGTAAATCTAAGAAAGATCAACCTGATGAGGCACATTTTTATTACAATTCAGAATATTAAGAATGGAACCCTGAAAACTCAAATTATTATGTATCTTTCTCTCCTCTCCAAGCTTATTATTCGATGTCTTGATTCTATCAAGGTTGCTTGCACCTCAAAGATTAGGAATTGTAAGGTGATGCTGATAAGTGAAGACACCTTAAAGAGGATGAAAATTGTTTTTTCAAAAGATTCATGAGAGTTCTACGATCTGCCACAGGAGGAGGCAGAAGCCAGTACAGAAAATGTAGAGAAATTTGAACCATCTAAGAAGACAGGGAAGAAGAGGAAGCTGAAGGAAGTGAAAGCTGAAGGAATAACTCTTAAGTCTAAAAAATCCCAATCTACACCACCCAAGACAAAGAAAAAAAAGAATACCCGGATGAACTGGTAGCTAAGTGGAGAGAGCTCAAGGAGCAGAGAAGGAAAAACCTGATGAAGATAAGATTGTTCAAGTATCTGAAAGCGAGGAAGAATCTCTTGATGAACAACCCATTAGGAAAGCTGATAAGGGTATGCAAGAGCTTATGGATACCCCAAAAAATATGTAATAAGGAAAAATCATGTTGGTAGTTCTTTTAATAGGAATTTAGTGGAAATTGAAGAAGAATAATCCCCAAGCAAGGTGTCTGATTCGGAGTCATCAGCACTGGGTCATGACTTTGTTGTTGAGTCTTTGAAAAAGTTGGTGGACACCATTCCGATCTTTCCCACCATAGACTCCAGATGCCAGATGCTTCAACACAGTCTGAATCAGAAGTCAGAATCCTTATCTATGGTGATGGATAAGTGTGTAAAGATTGAAGCAGATCATAGAAATTTTCTTATCAATTATGATGTTCATAGAAAATCATGCAGCAAAGTCACTCTGTGGTCAAAGAAAGTTGATGATGATTTGCATGAGTTTGATCATTTTCAGAATGATGTGCAAAATGATTTTGACACTGAGGATGGAAAAATAAATAATCTTCAGGAAAAGTTTACCATTGAGCAAAATTCTTGGAATCAACGAGTCATATATTTGAATGGGAAGCTTAACTCGGTTTCTCAAAACTAAAAAGGGGAAAGAGATTTCTGGATTGAGTTTCAAGAGAAGATGCAAAAGCAAGATGAATTACTGAAAATGCAGGAAGAGGCCATGAAGGCTCAGGTAGAAGTCTTGAAAGCTCAACAAGAAAGGATCACAGCTTTGGAGAAGCAAGCTGAGGAGGATCAGAAATATTTGAACAAGCTGAAAACTCTCTTGAAGAAGTTAATTCCAAAGGAGAAGGAAGACAAATGAACTCAATACGATCTTTTGTTGCATTTGATTTTCCTTGTAAAAATTATTTCAACTCTAATGAAATCTCTGGTTGTTTGTATCTGGTGTTATTATGTACTAATGTTTCAGGTACTTTATTACTTTTCCATTCCCTCAATTCTTTTTGAAAATCACAAAGGGGGAGAAGGAAAAAGAACTAATAAAAATAGGGAGAAGGAAAAATCTCTATGTAATAACTATCCCTAAGTAAGGGGGAGCTTATCCAAGGGGGAGTTTCTCATTACGAAGGTTTTCATTCCCATGATAATAAAAACTGCATTCCGAAAATCCAGAATACAATCCTTAGTGTTCCTAAGCCTAAGGGGGAGTTAGTTGTATTCACCATCATCCATAAACAAAGTGAGATAAGTTTTAATTTCAAAGCCTAAAGAAATTTTTTCTAAGTCCTTATATTCTTTTTCATAAGATTGTTTGTGCTTTCCAAAAATGGGGAGATTGTTGAGTCAATAAGGTTTTCCTTATGACTTTTCCATTCATTCTTGTTTTGAAAATCACAAACACCTTATACTTAAGAAAATCCATATTTTACTTCTATAAGAAAAATTTCTTTCTTTAAAAAAATTTACCCTTATCTAGATTTTCGTATTCATATCGAAAATTTGTCTAAGTATAATATTTGGATTGAAGTCCAAATCCTCAGAATCATACAAATACTTAGATGTAAGGTATTCTGTTTTTCATTACGAATTCTGATTATGAATTCTCATTATGAATTCCAGTGATGAATTCTCATTATGAATTCTGATGATGAATTCTCATTACGAATTCTGATGATGAATTCTCATTACGAATTCTAATTATGAATTCTCATTATGAATTCTGATTATGAATTCTCATTACGAATTCCAGTGAGGAATTCTCATTATGAATTTTGATGATGAATTCTCATTGAGAATTTTGATGATGAATTCTCATTACGAATTCTGATTATGAATTCTCATTACAAATTCTAGTGATGAATTCTCATTTTGAATTCTGATGACAAATTCTCATTACGAATTCTAATTACGAATTCTCATTATGAATTCCAATGATGAATTCTCATTAAGAATTCTGATGATGAATTATCATTACGAATTCTGATTCTGTATTCTCATTACGAATTCTGTTGATGAATTCTCATTACGATTTCTGATTACGAATTCTCATTATGAATTCCTTAGTAAAATAGAATCCGAACATCTCTTTATTATAGACTCCGAATACCTTTTTTGGTTAGACTAGGAACTTTTATTTTGCCTACATTATGAAGTTCAGTTTTGCTTATGCTTACACATGTTTAATTACAAAACGATGTCATGTATTCAGTTATTGACTAACCGTTGTTTGAGTGACACATGTATATGTCCCTTCGAAATTCAAGGAAAATATGACTGTTGGAGGAGGGAGTCGACCGTTGGAGCTTCGCCTATAAATAAGAGCTCATTTGAAAGTGTTCAGAACTTTTGGAATTTTGGTGATCAGAACTTCCTAAAGTGATTTCTAGAGAGATAGGCTCTTATCAACTCTCAAAGCTTCGTGCAGAAAGTTTGAATAGCTTGTTCAAACTTTTCCTTGTGCAGACGTGCTTCGTGCGACTCCGATTGTTGCTGATTACAATCGAGGGCTTCTGGGGATAGGAAGATAGAGGTGCCGACTACCTTTAAGTTCGAGGGCTTCCTTGCTGAGGAAGACAGAGGTTTCAACTACCTTGAAGTTGAGGGCTTCCGGGGATAGCAAGACAGAGACTCCGATCTTCGTATCGAGGGCTTACTCGGGTGTGGGTAAGACAGACTTTCTTGAAAGTATAAATCAAGGTACCTTTATCCAAGGTTGTTGGATATCCTTATCTTTGGGTTAAAAGATTTATATCTTGTTACTTGTTTTTGTCACAAGTCTATCTTTTCCGCTGCATTTTGTATGTTTAAGAAAGTATAACTATCTTATACTTCCTTACACTTATATACTCTGATTCAGTTAGATTCTATACGCTTTAAGGTAGAATCTCATATTGTAAACTTTGGTTAAGTTTCATTTTCCAGATCCAAATTTCCGGAACCGGTTTTTGGAATCACTTTCCATATTTAAGCAAGTGTATAGTACTGGAAGTTTGTAACTTCATACTTTGTCCCAATATTTCAATTGGTGTTAGAGGTATTGTGAATTTTCTTAGTTTAACATTGTTAAACTTAGATCTTTCCTTGTTTAAGGAAATTTTTAAAGTGTACAATTCACCCTCACTCTTGTAAATTGAGCATCTACATCATTAGATCGATCCTACAGTATTCATTTCCACATTATGTATTTGGGGATACTATAGGAATTTGATTAGGTTGGTAGATACAACAAGGCTGTAACACCCAAGACTTTTATAAGAAATATTTTGTTTTTATTTTATATAAATCATCAAAGGAATCTTTCACTACACACAACACTAGCTTGGCTTTCTTTACACGCAATCGCGACCTTCCTTGATAGCTTGCGTCGTACGCAATACCGAGTTTCACTAAACAACGATATGCTATTAAAATATTATTAAAACTAGCCGTTAAGAATAGTAATAACCACTTTTTGAAATTTTGTAAATTTTATTTTTCAAAATGGACTTCATTTTTAGATTCATAATATCGAAATTAGCCTAGGGTGAAATTTTGGTATTTTTCTGGAAACTTTCAATTTTTGATGAATAGTGAAAACACTGGGTTACTATTTAAAAACCGACTTTTTATTTAAATAATTGTTTATTTTATTTAAATTTATTTTAGGTAAAAATTGATACATAATACCTATATAAGTTCAATGTTCATTGAAGTCATTTTATAATAACTTTAGATATGGAAAAATTTTATTGAACTTTTCACCGTCTTTTACCCACCCCCTAGGAGAATTTGCAAATTTACATAAAACTTAATTTTACCGCTTCTGTGAGTGGAATTTAAAAAATCCGAGAGTCACGATTGATGTTAGTAAGTAAAATGTGGTTCAATGAGATGAAAATAATTTTTGGTGAATAGTAACTTTTTACTTTTTTTTACCACGGTTAAAAGTAAATAGGGTAATTAAGGGTAAAAATGATATTATTATTACCCTAACACATGTCCTATTTCTATTGGGAAAGTGTAATTAGACCAAAAACAACCTTAGGAATAAAATATGACCATTTAGTCCCACTTGGATTAGATTAGGACATTTATTATTAATTTATTTAAAGAAGGGTTAAAATAGATAAAATCAAAGATTAATAAGTAAATAATTTTTAATATAGGGTTATACATAAGATATATTCGACTATAAATATTCATTAGAAATCTAAAAAGATTTCCTACATAATGGTATTTTATTTTTAATTTTTAGACATCAAATAATTTAATTTATTTTTGACACAAAGATGATGCAGTAATTATCTTATTAATGAAATATTGACATAATTGATGTTATAAATACCCAAATAAATGTAATTTGAGACTTTTTATAAATTCCACTAATTTTCTAGGTTAATATGAAATGTTAGTATTGATTTAATTAACTTTGTTCGAACTAATAATTCTGTTATGATTTTGAAAAAAATCAATTACTAAATAGTGTCAAAATTTACATAAAATAGTTTTTAAAAAAAATATTATATTATTAATTTTTATTTTATTCCTAAAAGTCTAAGGTTCGGAAGAATGACTTAGATAAGGTTATATATATTAATAATAAACAACTTGGGGTTCGTTTGTCTTGTTATAGTAAGTTTATTAACCTTATAGTGTAAGAACACAAAAAGACACGGTAAAAGTAAAATTATCTAACTTAAAGTTAAATCTAAATGATAAGGTTAAAATATTAAACTAAACTTGTCCAAATTATATTGGATGAGAGGATTTCGACCCATCCCCACCTTAGCTTCGAAATAAATCATTTTGGAGCTATTTAAAACCGAATCTGGCTTTATAATAAAATAATATTTTTAGTTTTTCCAAAGGTGCCCCTCTCCTCCCTTATAAAAGGGCACCTCCTCCCTCTCTTCCTCACACCACTTTGAGCCTTCAAGATCGGAAAACCCTTACCAATTTCTGCTCTCCACTTCCCTAGAAAAATCCTAGAGGTCCTGGTATTCTTCAAAGACCAATTTTAGTGCCCTAAAAGGAGGTCTCAAAGAGGCGCTTCAAATAAGAGGTAATGTCTGTTACCGATTCTTTCAACTTTATTTCTTCTTCCACTTCT
Source organism: Viscum album (assembly GCA_963277665.1). Lineage (NCBI taxonomy): Eukaryota > Viridiplantae > Streptophyta > Magnoliopsida > Santalales > Viscaceae > Viscum > Viscum album. The sequence continues at coordinate 1,658,018,030 of OY728128.1, forward strand.
TATTATTTAGTTGTTTCATTATGAATTAATAACACCAGTATCACTCATATACTGATATGTTATTATAATTATGAAACAACCTTATTTCATCATCTATCCATCCTACGGAAAATGAAATCACCGCGTGTGCGTATGTACGGAATACAGTCTCCACGCCGTGGTGTAATCTATTTTCCACCACCACCTTACTTGGATGGGTATAATGGTGTAAAGAATGAATATATATGATTATTTTAAAGTGATATTGATTATTAAATAGTATACATACACTCCAATACAATTCCACGATCATGGGAACGATATCATCGCTTGTGCGTACGTACGGAATACCGTCTCCACGATGTGATGCGACTCGTTCTACATGATTTTCATTGCATAATGATTACATAAATGAATTGAGTGAATAAATATGATATATATTACACTAATACCATTCTGGAAATTAGGTATCTATAACCTAAAAAGAATAATAAGAATTTATTCGACAAAACACGCATAAGAACAAAAAGTAATAAACACCCAAATAACAAGTAGCAATGAAATATTACTAATAATAAGCTAAGAATATGACCATATATGATATCATAACAATGAGTATGATTCTGGAATAATTCAATGACATTATTTAAATCATTATACAGGAGGTTCGGACACTTACGAAGCAACTCGGACCTAAGGTAAGGGAAAATATCACAATCTCATTTTATCCGAGATTGTTTATACTTTGGTATTTTCTGGGGTGTATTTTATCATTCACATCCATGTTTCCTCAATATGTAATATTATTTCCATCCACCTACAATTGTTTAAATTCAATTTTACCCTTCGGTGAGTTTTTAGTAAAAGATATGAAAGGAATCTTTTGTTGTTTTTCGTACGAGGTACTTTTTGACTTTTCTGACAAAAGTATGAGAAGAATGTTTTTTTTAACTTATACGGCATGAATGGATTTTTAAAACATTATTTCCAAGAAGCTTCCTTTACAAGTTTTCATGTTTATTTTTAATCAACTTCTTTTAGTTTAAAATTTTGTGACATTTTAAGAAAGGGAAAAAAATTGAAGTAGAAAGGATATTTTCCTCAAAATTGGAGTTCAAGTGTTTTATCAAAATTATTTTCCATTTAAGATAATATAGGGTTATGTTTCTATCCCTATTGATTTGATTATGTTGTGATGGATATATTTTTATAAATTCCTTTATCTTATATGAATTGTTTTTTGATGTCACGATGTTTAAGATTCCCATTTTTATTACATGGGTTATGCTATGATGTATGGTTTATGATTTTGTGGCACATATAAGAATGGTATCATTATGAGATGGGTGGGACCTATATCTCCCTCCAATGCATTGGGTAAAGATTTTATATCTCATGAGATAGACATGGTTGGAACGGCAGGTTAAACCGGTTCAGTGAAACAGGACTGAAACGAGGAGTGAACTCGGTGCAGAAATGGACTTTGTCCACTAAGATAGTCTTGGCAATGAGTCTTGACTAATAAGAAATGATTCTCTATGATTATGTGTGTATGCCAAAAAGTTTAATGTTTTAAGTTATGATTATTGGGATTATATTTCACTACTATGATTTATCCCATGTTATGAAATTATGATCTCTTTTGCAGGTTAAGATTTCCAAAATGTTATGTTCTTATGAATATGATGTGATTGATATTTCTTTTGTTTACCCTTACTGAGCATTTGAGCTCACCCTTTTGTATGTTTTCTTTCCCCAGGTCATGAAGAAGGTTATTAAGTAAGATATGCCAAAAGGGACTATAGATATCATGAAATAAATGGGAGACAATGTAGATGCTTTATGAACCAGTTGTTTATGTTTCCCAGTTTCTAAAGACACTATACTTATATGGTCCTTTCCTGGTTTTGTTATACGTTGTAATAAGTGTGCTTCAATTTTGAAGTATTAACAATTTATGTAAAGTATGGGTCGTTATATAGGCTTCTGCATGCTTAACATACATGTACATGGAATTATGCACAGCGTGTCGATCGGATCGCAATGATCTAGGGGTGTGTCATTCACATTCATATGTGGGAAAGGGGGAACATCTCTCCCCTAGCCCCTATTGTTGCTAGTATGAAGCTTCATATGGATGTGTTGCGTGTCACTTTGCGGGATAATGATATGATCACTCATCTTGATTGTTTTTATGATAATATGAGTTATTATAATTTATTTCTTATTATTTGACACTTTCAATATTGTGTGTTATAAGTGGAGTCACCCAAACCACTCCATTGGGACTTCAAGACACAATTTGGTTGCATATCATCTCATGTTGGATAGTCGACTACCCACTGATGTAAGTATATACATTCTTTTGAGGACTAATCAATTTCATAATATTATCATTTTTTTAAATTAGTAACAAAATATTTTAACAAATGTCACATTTAATTTCAGATATCATGGTTTCCATACTTGGCTCTATTAGACTAGCATCTTGCATCCTGCGCTGATGGGCTTCATGATGCCACAGTTGTAGTGATTCTCATACACTTTCATATTATTGAGTGGCACTAGCCGGATAGACTCACATGCCAGTTTGGATTTGTTCAATATATTTTAGTTCCACCCAGACAGTCAGCAACACTTCATTCTGTGAAGCTAACAAGGAGGCAGGATGTTGACTGATGTCGATGGCATGCTGAGTATCTCAACCTCTGGGACACACGTGTGTTGTTTATCACAACAAGTTGGGTATGATTCATGGTATAGACTATAGTCTGTATTGTATCTTACTCCACATGGAAGAGGGCTTCAGGACATGGTAAGTCAATAACTTTACATTAGTTTGTTTGTTGTGATTTTTTTAATTCATTTTGAGTCTATTTACAACATACTTGACTACAACATATTATTTACATGTCTGATCCGAAGGAGGGAGATGTTTTTTGCCAGGCAGCGTACCGGGCTACAACGAAGGAGATGATGTCAGTGTATCATATTCTACACGATGGTATCTTTGGTTTTCCACCTCAGGGATATGATGTTTTTGTCCAGGGAGAGGAGGTTCATGCTCAGGAACCTCCTCCAAATACTTTTGATGTTGAGAAGCCACGACGGTGGTGATGTAAACCATGTCATGCTGCACATGAGACCTCACTTATTCCACAGGCAGATGTCGCACCTCTAGCAGTTTGGCCTCATTTGATTGCGGATGTGCACCATAAGGAATGATATCCATTTATATTGTTAGGATATCCCTAGTTCTTTCCACTTGGGTGCACATAATGACATCCACATGTCACCTCCTCTCGATGAGTCATAGGCAGAGCATCAAACATTCGAGGTTTCAGCACCGGAGGAAGAGTCATCTTCAGCTCATTATACTCCACCCCAACACAAAGGTCAACAATATTGATTTAGGTGTCACATTTGCACACCAGATTGTTGAATGAGACCTCAACATGGACAATGATTGTACTAATTCATTTATATATTTGTTATTGTCTTAAAGGATTTGAAACAAAAATGTGTTTTATCATCTATATTATTGGGTGTCTATTAAATGGATAAAAAAATACTATCGGTTATTTTGTACATGTTTAGCCATTGTTTCAATTTTCATTCATATTTTACTTATAGTTTAAATTTTATAAATTTTCGAAGTCAGCTACCTGGAAAATAGGAAAACTTATTAAATTTCAAGTAGATCACTTTAAACGTTTATAAAATATAAATTATAAAAACAATCTAATTAAAGCTTAAAACATAGCATAAGCATCTAAAAAATTGTTGAAAATAAAAAGAATTTCATCAATATAATAAACCGAAATTAATTTATATGACACAAACATTATTGATTAAAAACATAATACTTACACATTAAAAAATATATGCACATAAATTATATTATAACTAAAATCTAAATGAAATTTATAATATTGACCAGACATGTAAAAAATAATTGAAAATAAAATGAATATTAAAAAAAATTATAAATACATATGTTGTGTTTTAAAGAAATGATATATTGTGTCATTAAAATCACTTTGCATTAATTGTTTTTATGAAATGCTTGTTATTTTCAATTATTTTTTATATGTTTAGTAAATGTGTGAAATTTCACTTAGATTGGATTTCCATTTTATTATTGATAGACTTTCAAAGTCACGTACTTGAAACATTATTATGTTTCATATTGATGATTTTGAAAGTGTATAAATTATAAAGCTTAAATACAATTTAAATAAAATTCGACAAACCGGCACAAAATATAAAACATAATTGAAAAAAAATGCTAATTTACATGTAACAAACTGTATTGCTTAGAAACATAACATTTACACTTTAAATTATTAATGAGAATAATTCTTATAAAGTATTATATTATTAATTACATTATTATGAAGTATTATCAATTATGCTATTATAATTAAATGTTAATAAATATTAATTATATTATCAAATATTTGCAATAATTAAAATAATAAACATGAATAATTATGTGATTAATATAATTAACAATATAATTTTAAAATAAATATTAATTAAGTTAGTGATATAGAAATTTAATTATAAATAATAATGATATTGTTAACAAATTATTTTTATATATATGCATCCAAAAAATATATATATATATTTAATTTATTTTTTTTGTATTTGGACAAAGATGTTATGGGTGTAAATGTGTTTGTTCAATTTTTGTGGCAAAGGCCGCAAGGTCATTTACGCATTGGGATCGGGTGAAAAATGTCCAAAGGTGAGAAATCACTTTAGGCCTTACTTTCTTACTATTAAAAAAATTAAGCTAAGATTAATTTAATATACTTTTTTCAAAAAATGCATATATATGTATATAAATACATAAAAACTCTTTCAGAAGCTTTCTTCTCATCGGGAGCCCGCTGACCGGACCGGTTAGCTTGACGGGTATGAATATGGGCCGTTTGCATTGGGCCGAAAATGCAGGTCTTGTCGGGGGTGGTGGGAATCCAGCGTTAAATAGAAACCCCGCATGTGACTTCCGCCGGATTCTCCAGGTGGCTGGAAATAGCAGAAGGATTTTCCGATGGGGAGGGCGGCGATTCTTCCTCTTTTCTCTATCGCCGTCGTCCTGATCTCCTCATTTGCCGTCTCCGCCGCGGACGGGTTCGACCAGCTCGGGCTAACCAAGAACGGGAGGCCGATGAAGACGAAGCTCACGCGGCTCACAGTGTACTGGCAGGACATCCTGAGCGGCCCCCGGCGGACGGCCGTCACGGTGGTGCAGCCGCCAAAGAACTCCCCGCAGTCAGGGATGGAGTTCGGGATGGTGAGGATGATCGACAATCCCCTGACGCGGCGGAAGGCGGTGAAGTCGTCGGCGGTGGGGAGAGCGCAGGGGTTGTACGCGTCGACGTCGCAGTCGCAACTTTGCTTTATGATGGCCATGAACTTCGCCTTCACCTCCGGGAAGTACAACGGTAGCTCGCTCACGCTCGTGGGGCCGAACCAGGCGCTGTCTGAAGTTCGGGAGGTGCCGGTGGTGGGCGGCACCAGACTCTTCCGGTGGGCCCGCGGCTATGCCGCCCTGACCACCATGTGGTTCGACGTGAAGTCCGGCGATGCCACCGTTCAGTACAACATCTCGGTGATGCATTACTGATCATCTTCTCCGCTGGGAATCCCCATATTTAGGGTTGCAGAGATTCCACTCATCCGTGGCCCATCGTTTGGCTTTATCGCCTTTCCCTTTTTTGATTTCAAGACGGGCGTTTGTGACTGGTGGCATCTATTTGTAGTTATGCGTCATATGCGATATTTAAATAGAGTTAGTTGTACGTGTTTTAAAGATTGCTTCTTGGTTCTGTCTATTAGGTGAGACAATCATTATGCATGCATGTGGCCCGGGGATTTAGCGGAAGGGTTTTTTTTTAGTTTCATGGGGTAGGGCGTTTATTACACGCCCAAACAGCCTTAACCTCCCTTTAATATATATATATATATATATTATAATAAATATAATATACATATAATAAATTTATTATAAATATAAAATACAATATAAATAGAATTAAAAATATAAGAAATATAATAAATATGTGTGTAAATATAATATTTAATATAAGAAAAATATAATTGTAAATATAATAATAAATATGTAATTGTAAGAATTTATTATATTTACATATAATTAAATAAATACATAATAAATATATTATAACTATAATAAATATATTATAAATATAATAAATACATTATAAATATAATAAATATAGTTTAAATATAATAAATTTATAATAAATGTAAATTATTATATATTTAAAAATATTATAAAAATATTATATCTTTAAATTATATACACTTATTTATAATTATAAATATATAATTATATATTTATATATATTTATATTATATAATTATAAATAATTCTTTATAGTGATATTTGTAATTATATTTATTAATTATATATATACATATATTTATATAAATAAATTTTTATTAATATAAATCTATCTTAATAAATCAATATTTATAATTATATATAAATATTTATTTTATATTTATAATATATTTATTAAATTTAATAAGGATTATATATATATAAATCAATATTTATATAATTAAAAATATATTTAATGAATTCTAATTATATATTTAGTATATATTTATTATATTTATAAAAATTTATTATATTAATTATATATTAATTATAAATATATTTGTAAATATAATGATAATTACATTTTTACTATAAATATTTATAATTGTATATTTATTACAAATATTAATACATATTTATTTATGATAGTAATGAGATATTTATTATAAATATTTATACTTATGTATTTAAAAATAAATCTTAATTAAATTAGAAATATAAAAAAATATAATTTGAACTGGCGCTTTGACGCCTTCGGCCCCATACCACCCCCAACCCCATATATATATTATATATATATATATATAATAATAATAATAATAATAATTTTATTTATAAAAAATTATAATAAATATAATTGCTAAAATAATATGTAATTCTAATAAATATATGATTATAGTAATAAATATGTAATTAGTAATAAATATGATTATAATAAATATATGATTATAATAAATATATTTATTTATAATTATATTTTGAAATATATTTCTAAATATAATTATAAATATTATAAATATATTTAGACAGATATGATTATAATAAATATATGATTATAATAAATATATAATCATGAAGAACATGAGATTATAATTATAAATAAATAAATATATAATTTCATATATTAATGTAAAATATAGATATGAATATATATATATATATGTATGTATATATATATATATAATTATATTTATTTATAATTATAAATATATATTTATATATAATTGAAAATATATTTAAAATGTTTATATAAATATATTTTAATAATTATATTTGTCTAAATATCTTTATAATATTTATAATTATATTTAGAAATATATTCATATAGTTATAAATATATATTTATTTATAAATAAATTTATAATATTTTTAAACTATAAGAAATTATAAATAAATATTTATAAATATGAATTTATTTTTATAAATTTAATATATATATATATATATAATAAATACAATTGCAAATCTATCTTTATAAATAAATATTTCTAGTTATATAATATGAATATTTATTATGAATATAATAAATAAATTATAAATATAAGATGTAATAAATGTATAATTATAAATATAATAAATTTATAATTATAAATATAATAAGTATATGATAAATATAAAATAAATATTTATATATTTATAATTATATATTAATTATATTAATAATTATTAATATAATAAATATAAATATAATAAATTTATAATGATAAATATAATAAATATTTAATCATAAATATAATAAATATATAATTATAAATATAATAAATATAAAATTAAAATACACACACACACATATATATAATTATAAATATGCATATATTTATAATTATATTTATTTATAACTGTTAATATATAATTATATATTTATATATGTAGTTAAATATATATATTTAGAATTTTAAATTTATATTTATATAAATAAATTTATATTTATAAACATATATTTAATTAATAAATATATATATATATAATCATAAATATAATAAATATATAATCACATATATATATACTCATAAATATATATAATTATATATTTATAATTATATTTAAAAATAATAATTACAATTTTTAAAATATATTTATAAATATGTATTTAAAAATGTGAAATTATTTATAATTATATTTATAATTATATATAAATATTTAAATATAAATAAACCTTATATTTAAATTTTATAAATTTATATAGTTATTTAAATACATAAATAAACCATATTAAATTTATTTATAATATATATATATAAACATTGTTAAAATTATTTATATTTATATAAATTCACCTTATGAAATATTAAATAATTATTATAATTACATAGTTATTATATTATATGATTATTATAATCATATATTTATTATATTTATAATTACATATTTATTATATTTTTAATTATATATTCATTATATTTATAATTATATAATTATTATAATTATATAATTATTATAATCATATATTTTTTATAATCTTATATTTACTATAATTACATATTTATTATTATTATATATTAAATATATAATTAATATATATACATAATTATAATTACATTAAATATATATTTGTAATAAATATATTATATTATGTATTTATTATATTTATTATTATGTATTTATTATAAATATATATTTATTATAATTATATATTTATTATAATTATATATTTTTTATAATTATATATTTATTATGATTATATAATTATTATATTTATAATTATATAATTATTATATTTATATATTTATTATAATTAGATATTTATTATAATTAGATATTTATTATAATTATATATTAATTATAATTATGGATTTGTTATATTTATAATTGTATAATTATTATATTTATATATTTATTTTATTATACTTTTATTATAAATAAATACATATTTATTAATGTGATAAATAAATTTATTAAATATATTGATATATTTATATATAACTATCTAAATATAGATTTATAATTGTATAATTATATTTATATTTATAAGTATAATTATAAATAATCTCACATTTTTAAATTTACATTCATAAATATATTTTTAAAATTTTAATTATTTATTTTTAAATGTAATTATAAATACACAGGATAGAGCACCACTTCAAGTGGCACTCTGGCGGAAGAAATCCATAGCGCCACTTCAAGTGGCGCTATTGAGACCCATTTTTCAAAATAAAAAAAGTAGACCTATTAAAATAAAAAAAATCAAGCGCCCCTAATAACCAAATCACCCCATGTGGCCGCTACTATGAGCTACGATGATGGGATGATTACGTCATACATCCCTCATGCATGCATGCCGTACTTATTTAGAGTTCATGGGATTTTGGCCGTCGTGGTAGGTAGGGACGTTAATACTTTTGGGAGACTGCAAGTATTTAAAAAAACAAATACAAAATCGCGGCCGGTGCAAATTCTTGCCTGATGTGCATGGCATAAAAAAGGTCACAAATCAAAGGAATTACATGAAAATCAATGAAATCAAAAGATCAAAGAAAACAACAAACACTCTAAATTTGGGCATCACATTTGAACTATGAATAACAACAGATGAATTTCAATCACTAGCACAGTTCAACCCTTTAACATCATGAAAAAAGGATAAAAAAATATTGTTATCCTAACATCATTAAAGGGGACCATTTATCATCACTTTCGTTAGCGCGGATAAAGGTCATTCTATTATAGTGTGATGCTTGAATAACAACACATTAATTACATTTACAATTACTATCCACAAATATTTAAAATCATTAATGTTCACTACTACAGAAAAGACTTTTAGCATCACTAGAAAAATGCATTAACAATGCTAAAAACGTTATTAATCTATGTACTGATAAAAGGAGTTCCTTTTTATCAGTGCTAACAAAAGCGCTGATAAAAGGCCCCTTTTATCACCAATAAAAAAATAGTGACCGATAATAATGACTGAGCCCCCCAGGTCAACACAACATAGAGCTCGTCTCAAGATTTGATTTGATATGTGGTGATTCCAAACGGACACTCGGATCAAAAGTTGTGGCCGTTTGAAATTCTAATTACGTTTTCAACTTATTTTAGATATTTTATTGATTTTTTGATTTTTTTATCTTTAAATTGTTATTAAATGACTAATAATCGATAATAGTTAGAAAATTATTAATTAAAAATATTTTTTAAAATTTATTTTATAATCCATTTTCACTAAATATCTTATATATTATGTAAATGATTATTAAGCCTTATCTAAAACATATTTAAAATATATATATTAAATTTACATCAATATAAATATATTTATATATTTATATATTATTTTTAATAAAAAATATATTTTTTTGAAATATATCATTTATCAGTGTTAGTAAAAACACTAATAAAGAGGAGTCTTTATTAGTACTTTTAAAAAACAATAATATAGGAGGTACTTTTAACAGCGCTAAAACAACAATGACAAAGGGGGTGACTTTATCGGCACTTAAAAAAGTGATGATATAGGAGTGCTTTTAACAGTGTTTTTTAGCATTGTTAAAAGGACCTTTTATCAGTGCTGATAAATGGACCCCCTTATCAGCAATTTTTTAGCGCTGATAAAGGGTGGAACTATGTAAACCCGTTTCTTTGGTAGTAGTTTCATCATCTTTGGCATCCACAACCCCCACTAAAACAAGTCCAACCATGGTATCAATTGCCGAAGAAACCATCACAACCCGAGTAAAAGAATCCACATATATAAGAAAACATATTTTATATTAGTAATACTATAAAAAATAAACATAAATATAAAATAATACATTAATAAAATGTCATTTTTAAATAAAAGAACACACTTAGAGTCATACCGGTCACACTGTGCGTCAGATTGAGGTGAGACAGATTCCTACATGTCACAAATGACTTATGGATCGTTGTCCTAAATTATCGAAACAATCCAAATCAATTTGTTTAATTTTGAGTATTTCAACTATCATTTTTACTAAAATGTCATTTTAAACTGCAAACACAACTTTTGAGTCATATCGGTCACATCGTGTGTCGATTTTATATGAGACTAACTCGTACACATCACAAATGACTTATGAATTGTTGTTCTAAAGTATCAAGATAATTCAAGCGCATTTACTTGGTTTTCAGTGAATGAAACACTACTGCAGAAATAGTTTTACACAGCACCACCCTTTATCAGTGTTTTTTTAGTGATGTTAAAGGGACCCCCTTTATCAGTGTTTTTTTAGCAGCACTGATAAAGGAGGTCTTTATAAGCGTTTTTTTACTAGCACCGATAGATGATATATTTCAAAAAAAAAACATTGCATTAAAAATAATGTATTAATACATAAATATATTTATATTGTATAAATATAATATATATATTTTAAGCATGTTTTATATAAGCCTAAATATGCATTTACCCATAATATATAAGATATTTAGTGAAAAAAACTTATAAAATAATTTAAAAAATATTTTTAATTAATAATTTGTTAACTATTATTGATTAATAGTCATTTAATAACAATTTGAAGATAAAAAAGGTCAAAAAATTAATAAAAGATCTAAAATATGTTGAAAACGTAACTTGAACTTTAAACGATCATAAATTTTGATCTAGGTGTCCATTTGAGCTCTACCATATATCAAATCAAAGCCTGCGATGAACTCTACACATTGGTGACACAAAGAAACCCTCTGTCACATTTGTCAATATCAAAAAAAGGTCTATAAGGCCTTCAAAACTGATGTTTTAGTCGGGTATCCCAATATTTTAACATTCGATGGAATTTCAACCTTATTTAAGGGGTTCTTTTTGCCCGTTTTCAGTGGGAACTAAATTTATTCTCACGACTTACATTCATATTGATATTATAGTTTTTAAATTTTATTGTTTTCTCACAATGTAATATTATTTATAATCAAATATATAATAATATATACATACTTTTTATATATCCACACATAAAAAATTTAATTTATAAGTAAAAAATTAAACATATTTACATATAAAATAAATTTCTCAATATATAAACTTTATCTAAATAAAAAATAATATCCATTTTATTTAAAATACAAATGTATGAATATTTATATACATAAACAATTAATGTATAAATAATATATATATATATATATATATAAATATATTTGTGTGTGTATTGAAAAAATATATATATTTATCTATATATTCTAATATATGTATATAAATATTAATATATAATATATGAAAATAAATATAAATATGTATAATTATATTTATATATGCACACATGTATACAAATATATATACGCATGTATGTATTTATTTATAAACACACATACACACACAAAACATATTTATGTATGTATTTAAATATATATATATATATATATTTATATATGGATAAAAAAATGTAACAAAAAATATATAAATATATAGATATATCATAAAATAAAGAATAGAACAATATAGGTGAGTGGAAAAAACATGAGATTATGAGGGGGAGGTCTCAAGTTCAAAACTCACCAAAGGTAGGGGTGCGTGCAAGTGAGGCAGATGGATAACATTGTTAGGGGGCGAGGGAAAAGCGCTGTTAAAGGGGGGGGGGTTGAGCACTGATGAAGGGGGGTTGGTCCACCCTCTGAATTCATAGAAAAAAATTCTCTTTTAAAATTTAATTTTTGACTTTTATCAGCGTTTTTTAGTGGTGATAAAAGGTACCTTTATTAGTATTTTTTTAGAACTGATAAAAGGGACCCCATTTTAAAAGTACTCTGATTATTAGAATTTTTTAGCATTGTAAATGACTTTGTTTTACGTGCTTTTAATGGTTATATTTTCAGTAATGATACACTTTTGACTAAAATGTCAATTTTAGACTGATAACAGACACCTTGAGTCATACTAGGCGCACCGTGTATCAGATTGAGGTGCGGAAGATTCTTACACATCAAAAATGACTTATGGATCACTGTCTTAAAGTATCAAAAAAATTTGAAATTGTTTGCTCAATTTTGAGTATGTCACTTGTGTTTTTTACTAAAATATCAATTTTAAATAAAAAGACACACTTTAAGTCATATCTGTCACACCGTGCGTCGGATTGAGCTACAATTGATCTATACACGTCACAAATTACTTATGGATCAATATCCTAAAATATAAAATCAATTAGAATGTGTTTACTCAGTTTTGATTATGACAATTGTTCTTTTTACTAAAATGTCATTTTAAACTGAAAACATGCACTTTGGGTTATATTAGTTACATCGTCTATTAGTTTGACATGAGGCAACACATCAAAAATGAATTATGAATTATTGTCCAAAATTATCAAGATAATTAGAGTATTTTTTCTTGGTTTTTAATGAGTGACACATGTTTTTAACTAAAATGTCAATTTTAAACCGATAACAAACACTTCGAGTCATACCTGGAATACAGTGTATCAGATTGAGGTGCGACCAATTCCTACACATCACAAATGACTTATGGATCCTTTTCCTAAAGTATCAAAATACCCTGAATATTTTTTCTCAGTCTTGAGTATGTCACTTGTCATTTTTACTAAAATTAATGTCAATTTTAAATAAAAATATACACTTGAAGTCATATCTGCCACACCGTGCATCAGATTGATGTGTGGTTGATTCCTATAAGATAAGTGTATTTCATGCATACAATTTAGAATCCTTTAATGTATTGATTTATGGAGTTAAATTAATAATCTTGCCAATTTTAGAATTAATTGAGTTTTTTTTGTTTTATGGCAGGAAACGATGAATCTATGGAAAAGGAACAAAAAGGGGTGAAAATATGAGAAAAAGGACCCTTCGTGCTGCTTCGCTTCGCTCATATTGCAACACCAAATTTTTGAGGAAAAGAGAAGCTGGAAAATGGAAAAAACACTATTACAAATCGTGTACCACAGTACACGTCGTGACTTCATCAGAGAAGCAGGTCGCTGCCAGAACAAGCCGTGACGATCAAACATGTTGTGAATTGAAAGTACATGTTGTGTATATTCAATACACAATGTGATAGTGGTCAAAATTCAAATTTATGAGCAATATTTGCACAAGATTATCATAGATGCAGAGGTGATGCAGATAAGGTATACACGACGTGTAGTCCAAGTACACGTCGTGTAGGTGGTCAAATTTCTAGAATCGTAGCCAAGATCCACGCACATGTCACATAGATTCACAAAAAGCAGATCGACATTACACGTCGTGTACCTTCAGTACACGTCGTGACTGGTGATGGGCAGACCCCATTCAGCTCCTATAAATAGAGCCCCTGGCTGAACCTTTGGGGAATTCTGGAGTTTGAGGAGGAGACCAAAGCCTGAAGCGAAGCTACTGCGCCTCCCCAAGTTCTTTCTTTAATTTATGTTTTATTTTCTCTCTCTCTTTTTTATTCTCTCACTAGGATGAGGGGGTAAACCCATCATGTGCTAGGGTGATGTAGTCAAAGGGGGAAGGTGCATTGGATTTTATCATTTTTATTATTCATGTCTTTGGTTTGTTGCATTCTCTATTTCAACTTCCAATCCCTTTATTTTTCTTTTATGATGACCATTGTAAATTGAATATAAAAGGAACATTAAAATTGCACAACTGACTACCCTAAGGATGGAATGACCATTGTCAACTGAAGGGGAAATCAGGTTTAAACATGGTATCGAGACAAACTCGATTCAGCGAAATCCTATATTACCAAACCAAGGGAAATAGGGGATTTCTACGTTGAGGAGGAGATACCATGACCATTAGATCTACCTCATCCTGAATCCAACACCAATCATGAATTAATCAACCCATCAAATCCAATTGCCCCTAAACCTGGAAATTACAAAACCCCAGCACGCTTTCCAAATCTATTTTCATAAAATAACCAATCTGCTGCTTCTTTTTCACTTTGATTTCTTCAAATCTATTAAACAATAATTTTCTCACCACCTATTCCAAATTAATAACATTAAATCATTTTAAATTCTAATCAAACTAATTTCACCATCTCTGTGGGCTCGACTCCAAACTTTCCCAATACTATGTTTTTAATTAATTTAGTAGCATAGTTTGGGTTTTTATAAATTTGTTTTTGCATAGTACTGTAGGGAACTAACGACACCCTATGGGGATATCACTACACATCACAAATGAATTATGGATTATTATCCTAAAGTATCAAAATAATTTAAATGTATTTGATCGGTTTTGAGTATGTCACTTGTTCTTTTTTACAAAAAATAATGTCAATTTTAAATAAAAGGCACACTTGCAGTCATATCGGTCATACCATGAGTTTTATTGAGGTGTAGTTGATTAATACATGTCATAAATGACTTATAGATCAATTTTTAAAAGTATTAAAATAATCTGAATGCATTTTCTTGGTTTTGAGTATTTCACTTTTTCTTTTTACCAAAATTAATGTCAATTTTAAATAAAAAGACACACTTAGAGTCATATCGGTCACACCGTGTGTCGTATTGAGGTGTGACTGATTTAAACATATCAAAAATGGATTATGGATCATTTTCCTAAAGTATCAAAATAATAAGCATGTTTTTTCTCAGTTTTGAGTACGTCACTTGTATTTTTAACTAAAATATCATTTCAAACTAGAAACACACACTTTGAGTCATATTGGTCACATCGTGTGTTGGTTTGACGTGAGACAACTTTATACACATAAAAAATGGCTTATGAATCTTTTTTAAAAATTATCACGACAATCATAGCACATTTTCTCAATTTTTAGCGACTGACACGCTTTTTGAACTAAAATGTCAATTGTAAACTGACAACAGACACTTTGAATCATACCGGTCACACCATGAATTAGATTGAGGTGTAGTTGGTTCCTACACATCAAAAATGACTTATGGATCTTATTCCTAAAGTATCAAAACAACCTGAATATTTTTTCTCTACTTTGAGTGTGTCACTTGTTCTTTTTACTAAAATTATTTCCAATTTTAAATAAAAAGACACACTTGGAGTCATATCAGTCACACCGTGCATCATATTGAGGTGGTGATGATTCCTACACATCATAAGTGACTTATGAATCATTTTCCTAAATTATCAAAATTATTTGAATGTGTTTTATCGGTTTTGAGTATGTCAATTGTGTTTTTTACTAAAATGTCATTTCAAAATAGAAACATGCACTTTGAGTCATACTGGTCACATCGTGTGTCATTTTGACATAAGTCTACTTCTTACAAATAAAAAATGAAATATGAATCATTTTCATAAATTATCAAGACAATTGAAGCACAATTTCTTGGTTTTCAGTGTGTGACACACTTTATGAACTAAAATGTCAATTTTAAACTGATAACATACACTTTGAGTTATACCGGTCACACCATGAATTAGATTAAGGTGCAGTGGATTCCTACACATCAAAAATGACTTATGGATTGTTTTCTAAACTATAAAAATAATCTGAATTTGTTTTTTTAGTTTTGAGTATGTCACTTGTCCTTTTTACAAAAATTAATGTCAATTTTAAATAAAAAGATGCACTTGGAGTTATACCAGTCACAACTTATGTTAGATTTAGGTATGAGTGATTCCTACACATCACAAATGAATTATGGATCATTGTCCTAAAATATCAAAACAATATGAATGTGTTTTCTTGGTTTTGAGTTCGTCACATGTGTTTTTTACTAAAATTAATGTCAATTATAAATTCTCATACCGGTCACACTGTGTGTACAATTGAGGTGAATATGATTCTTACAAATCAAAAATGTCTTATAGATCATTTTACTAAAGTATCAAAACAATATAAATGTGTTTTTTCAGTTTTGAGTATGTGATGTGTGTTTTGAACTAAAATGTAAATTATAAACTAGAAACATATAGTTCGAGTTATACTGAGCACGTTGTGTATCATATTGAGATGTGACTGATTGAGTTTTTAATGTGTTTTTTTCTCTCAACTGTCTACACCAATCTAGAAAAGATAGAATTGTTCCATTTGGATGGAAAAGGAAACCCCATGTTGCCTAAAATGCCTCATCTAAAATGAACATTTTATCTCTTTTTTAGCTTATTACAGACATTTGAAGGAAAAATATGACTTCCCAAAAGAGTCCAGCAGTATAAAAAAACAATTCTTATGTTATTAATACTATAAAGAAATAAATTAAACATAAATATAAAACAATACATTAATAAAATGTCAATTTTAAACTGAAACCACACAATTTGATTCATACCGGGTATAACCCATATCAGATTGAGGTATGGTTGATTCCACCATGTCTTTTTATCCTATAGTGCATGATCATAGTACATGAGTAAATCATCCTTATTGATGAAGTCATTTATTCATGATCTTTGTGAAAATTAACAAAATAGGTATTAGATAAAAATGACGAGGAAATTAACTAAAAAAGTAGATAAAATGATGATAAAATCAACTAAATAAGTAGCAAAAAGTCACATCTTCATGAAATATGTGTAAATTCCGACATCAGGTATGTTTCCCAATCATTTCTAAAAGAATATATTTCATCTTGTGAATATGTGTTCTTTCAATAGTCATGGTTGAACTAAAAATATATAAATACATAAAGTATTAATAAATATTTTAAATGAAATAGTAATTATATTCAAAAATACCTCTCAAGGGATGCTAGTTTATTGATGATATATGATATCTCTCATAAATTTGAAAACATAATAACCAAAATCTTTTCCATTGGTTTGTTTTGGACACTACATAAACATTGAAAAAAATAAGTAATTTTTTTATATGTGTTTTGATAGTGAAATATTATTATATATACCCTAATACTTATCCACTTGTAGAAGTCAACAAGCTCCTTATACGCATGGAATGTCCTCATGCCATAATTTTTATGATATTTAAACACCACTCTATCATAAAAACATTCTCATTAAAACCTAATATAAAATATATAACTTGAAGTTTAGTTTTAAAACGTTGGATGTATTGTATTTCAAATTGAAAAGTGGCATCACCTGTGGTCGATTTGTTGGGTATCCATGTACTAAATTTGGGAAATAAATATTTGGAGTATCCAAATTGACTGTAATGAGTACCCAATGTTGCCTAAAAAATGAATAAGTAATGAAAGGAATGAAAATACATTTGATATGATTAAATTGTATAGTTTCACCCCTGCATCACTGGTAATAAGAAGAGTCTATCATCCATAAGTTTGATTTCAAACACTGCGACCAATTTTACCACTATTTCATCAATTTTAGTTGATTCTATTTTGGGTTGGTTTATAGAAGTGATGCGGGGACTAATGAGTCCATATTTATGTTCATAGGGTTTTCCCTTCAAATAATATTGATATAGATGCTTGAAAAAATATGAATTTTATTTAGTAATAATTTACATAGTAGATCAACTATTGGAAAAATAATTCATGAAAACACACCTCGTGTATACATTTACAACTGAGACTCCTAGCCATTTATACTTGAGAATTTCATTTATATTCTCAAGAACAGTGAAGTATAAAATGGCCTCTCAGTACATTTTTTCTTTAAAATCAACTATGTGATTACTACCACTTTGTAACCTTGTATCTACATGAACCTTCAATGTTAGTAAATGTAGATATTCAATAGGCGAGATAAAGGTGATTTGTGAAGATCTTTTTGATTGGATGGTTGATCCTTTAGATTGTTTTTGATTCAAAATTTCATTTTAACCCCTTCTATTTTCTCGTATATAATAACATTAATTGGTTTAGACCTTTGTTCATTAATTGTTAAAGGTTTATCATGAAAAATAAACTAGAAATGAATACCTTTTTATCAACATGTTTTTTACAAGATCTGGCATCCATGCTAAAAATGTTCCAATAAATTTCTTAACCATATGAATATTCTCATCATCAAGTGAAATAGGTAGCTCAGTGCTCGGCACATGAGGTATGATAATCCCCACTCTTATATGACTTGTTGGAAGTTATCTATTGTGTAGAGTGTCTAATTGGATACTGAGCATGGTAGCCCTTTCAACAAGGATATGGGTGGGTGTTGATAGATATAAATCACAATAATTTTCACCATTTAGTATATTATCATAGGACTAGTATTAGTGTCTTCCATTTGTTTATCTTTACCCCCTGTTCTTTTCTTTTCTCAAAATATGTTCGGGGTGTCACCCCAAAACCTACACCTCTAACATGACCATACTATTTTGAATACTCTAAGTCCACTGATAGTTGGTATTCATCTAGTAAATTTGTTGATGATTTCTATGTCTAAGTCAAATAGAAAATATAGGAAAATAAGTAATCACTGTTATGTAATATCAATTTAAAACAAAACAATTTTTTATTACGTCATACTTATACATGCTTCCCACAATTTTTGTGTGTTTTCATCTATTAGTATCCCCTATTTATTTACACATTCCTCCTTCCATAGCACATGATTTGGGATGGAAGTATCTTTGTATTTGGATTCATCAATCTAAAAATAAATAGAGGAACATAATTATGTTGTTGTTTCATGTCACATAAAAGTATTACGGTAGATTTAAAATACATACCAATTTTTTTCAAGTGAAGAGTACCCCATCATTGATTTATGTTATGGATACGTTGTTTTTGCTACTCATTACTTATTTTCAGCACTCACTTACTGTTTCATAAATTAAAAATTCTTAATCAAAGTGATTAATACACGTATTATCACAAAATGTATTAGCGGCCACAATATACCTAAAAAGATATCTCCTTATGAAGACTAGTAAATACACCCCCACTTCTTGGATTATCAGATGTGCATACATATCCAGTGGGTGTGGGTTTATTTTCCCTTCATAATCTCTGAGATGAAATTTCATTAGAATTGTACGAAATCCTCTATGATCATTTCCAACAAGCATTAATACAAATTTTTTATGGTAGTAATATATTATAAATGAAATCTATAAGAGATAATGAAGAGTTAGTCAATGTTTTATCATTTTATTTTTTAGTAAAATAAAGAAAGGATATCATAATGTTACCATAATCTCTTCCCATATTAGTGTCTTAAATGTGGGCACAACATGGTGCCAAAAATCTACATTAATCTTCATGTGATTCCAAGTGATGATCCCAATTAAACTACTGAACAAGGAATTATTGGAGTTAATAAACTGGCCATGCACATTCTATCTGACCTTGAATTTGATGCCTTTGTTTTTCTCTTTAATAAATTTTTCTAACACCATAATGCTACAACGCTCCTATTTTTTATTAGACAATAGTTATTTTCCATCTAGTATTTCCTTAGGTTCAACATTTTCAATATATTATTCCTTTGGATTGGTAGCATTGAAATGTACATAAGGTCATTGTTCCTCTGCATTGGGAGAAACAACAGGTCGAGAAACCTATTGTTCCTCAGGATTGGGAGCATCAACACATGAAAAATTCATTATCTATAAAATTGTTTCAACATTTAGTTTAGATTATGTAAATTCAACAGTGAACACATAATAATATGAGGTAATACAATGTGTATTACAAAAAATATATAACTTGATTATTGACCTCTTTTTTTAAGGTTGAAGGGATTTGACCCCTCTATTGAGTATCCAAATCCCTTCATTGTGGTCTCATATTAAATAAAAGACCCCATATACATTGAGAATACTATGAAATTATTGTGATGTCCCAATGAAAGGGTCATCCTCAGTTGAATTTTTATCTGACCATTTAGTGGTTTTGGTCGATAACAAAACAATTGACCACTTTTAGTTTGTGGGATCTGGAACATAAAATATATGTACTACCTATGATACCATTATAAACAGTTAGTATATATACCCTTCCTTATTGAAATCCATCTTTACGAATCCTACACTACCACAAAACTGGGTTTCTGTAGCACCACCCTTTAACAGTGCTAAAAAAAGCGCTGATAAAGGGGGGGCCTTTATCAGCCCTAAAAAAGCACTGATAAATGGGCACTTTTAACAGCGCTAAAAAAAGCGCTGTTAAAAGTGACCTTTTATCACCGCTTTTTTTAGCGCTGATAAAGCCCCCCCCTTTATGAGTGCTTTTTTTAGTGCTGATAAAGGGGACCCCTTTATCAGCACTTTTTTTAGTAGTGCTGATAAAGGGGGGATTTATCAATGCTTTTTTCTAGTGCTGATAAATTTTATATTTCAAAAAAAAATCAGGAAAAATAATATATTGTTATATAAGTATATTTATATTGATATAAATATAATATATATTTTTTACATATGTTTTAGAAAAGTATAAATAGACTACTACATTTAATATATAAGAAATTTAGTGAAAAAGGATTTAATTTTTTTTTAAATATTATTAATTAATAATTTACTAATTATCATCGATTAATAATCATTTAATAACAATTTGAGGACACAAAAAAATCAAAAAAATCAATAAAAGATCTAAAATATGTTGAAAATGTAACTCAAACTTCAAACGAACATAACTTTTGATCAGGGTGTCCGTTTGAGCTCTACAACATATCAAATCGAAGCCCGCGATGAGATCTACGTGCTAATGAATTAGGAAAATCCTCTGTCACATTTTTCGAGGCCAAAAAAGGTCCAAAAGGCCTCCAAAACTAAGTTTTTAGGCATACCCCGATTTCTTAACATTCAAACAGGTATAACTTCTGATCCGGATGTACGTTAGCCCTGTACCACATATCATATCGAAGATTTTTTCATTTTATTCAATTTGACTAGTTGTAGAGTTGAAACAGGCTTCTGGATTATAAGTTATGGTCGTTTTAACATTCTATGGCTTTTCAAATACACATATATATGTATTTATTTGTAAATATATATGTGTGCATGTGTGTGTGTGTGTGTTGTATATATGTATGTATGTATGTATGTATTTA
Source organism: Viscum album (assembly GCA_963277665.1). Lineage (NCBI taxonomy): Eukaryota > Viridiplantae > Streptophyta > Magnoliopsida > Santalales > Viscaceae > Viscum > Viscum album. The sequence continues at coordinate 1,658,039,967 of OY728128.1, forward strand.
TTTATTTATAAACACACATAAAAAACTTTTATAAATGTATTTAAAACGAATCTTATAAATATATATTAATATACAAATAAATATACGGATAAAAATTGTAACTACAAATATATATATAAATAGATATAAATATATATTAATATACGAATGAATATATATATACTAATATATGAATAAACATATAAGTATTAATATAACTCAATATATTTATATTAATATGAATCTATATTAATATACAAATAAATATAACTATATAAAGTAAATATAAATATATATTAATATACAAATATATATATATATATATTACTATATGAATAAATATATATGTATTAATATAACTAAATATATTTATATTAATATAAATCTATATTAATATACAAATAAATATACCTATATATATATATAAATAAATAGATGTATCATTAAATAGATAAAAAACGAAATGGCTTAGTGGTAAAGGTGCAGGCGCGCAAGGGGGAGGTCGCAAGTTTGAGTCCGGGTGGAAGCAAGGAGGGGCGCGCGGGAAAGTGTAGGATGCACAGGCAAGGGCAGAGCACAGGAGTGGGAGGGGGCCACCTAGCACTGTAGAGACCCGAAGCCTGACGTACATGTACATTACATTAATTTTGCGGAATACTTAGTACATTACAAAAACACACACAAAAGGACCGTAATAGTTTAGTGTCTTTGGAAACTCGGAATATAATCTTCTAATCGTGGTGAAAGATCTTCAACATCTCCGATAAAGATCTTCCTTTTTTTTACCTAAAACATTTCTTTATATCCTGGGGAAAAGAAAACATAAAAGGGTGAGCTCAAATGCTCAGTAAGGGTAAACAAAAGAAATATCAATCACATCATATTCATAAGAACATAACATTTTGGAAATCTTAACCTGCAAAAGAGAGAATAATTTCATAACATGGGATAAATCATGGCAGTGAAATGTAATCACAATAATCATAACTTAAAACATGAATCTTTGTGGCATTCACGCATAATCATAGAGAATCATTTCTTGTTAGTCAAGACTCATTGCCAAGACTATCTTAGTGGAAAAAGTCCCTTTCTGAATCGAGTAACCCTCGTTTCAGTCCTGTTTCACTGAACCGGTATAACCTACCATTCCATCCATGTCTATCTCATGAGATATAAAATCTTTACCCAATGCATTGGAGGGAGATATAGGTCCCACCCATCTCATAATGATACCATTCTTATGTGTGCCACAAAATCATAAACCATAAATCATAGCATAACCCATGAAATAAAATGGGATTCTTAAACATCATGCCATCAGAACATAATCCATAAACAATTGATATCATTTCATCATAAGAAAATTGAAACCATTTAAATCATAGAGGCATTTTACTTGAAACATACACATATGAAATAATGTCATCTTAGATGAAAAATAGTTTTGACAAAACACTTGAAATGAATTCTTGAGGAAAATATCCTTTCTTTTTTAAAATCATTTTCTTTTCACAAAATTCAATGCAATTTTAAAAGATAAGGATTTTTGTTGAAAATAATCATGCAATCTTGTAGAGGAAACTTCTTGAAAATGAGGCGTTATGAAACCGTAAAAATCTGTTCACGCCATATAAGTTAAAAAAAAACATTCTTCATACTTTTGTCAAAAAAGTCAAAAAGTACCTCGTACGAAAAACGACAAAAGATTCCTTTCATATCTTTTACTAAAAACTCAACAAAGGGTAAAATTTTATTTAAACAATTTTAGGTGGATGGAAATAACATTACATATTGAGGAAACATAGATGTGGATGATAAAATACACCCTAGTAAATACCAACGTATAAACAATCTCGGATAAAAATGAGATTGTGATATTTCCCTTACCTTAGGTCTGACTTGCTTTGTAAGTGTCCGAACCTCCTGTATAATGATTTAAATCATGTTATTGACTTATTCCAGAATCATATTCATTGTTATTATATCATATATGGTCTACTTATGACTTTATATTACATGTTCTTTTGTAAATTCATGTTAAAGTAGCGTTTTGGGTAAAATCGTCTCATTTGTCGTTCGTGTTTTTAACTTGTAATTATTAATATGATTACTTGGATCATGATTACTTATATCCAGAATTTAAAACATGATTTATATAAAATATATATTCAGAATATATATATATATAATATCGATAAATGGAATGAAATACACCGTTCATGGAGACGGTAGTCCGTACGTACGCATGAACGCTGTTTTCGTTTCCTTATTGAAGTGAATTGAATTAAGTAGATGACATACATATAAATTTACATAAATACAGTATCATTATTATGTCATATATTTCATTAGTACTTATTATATATACTTTATAATCATTCATGAATGGTTAATCATTGAGAATGAATCTCATCGCGTCGTGGAGACGGTAGTCCGTACGTACGCACGAGCGATGATATCATTCCCATGGTCGTGGAATTGTGTTGAAGTGTATGTAGACTATTTCAGTATCAATATCACTTTATAATAATCATATATAGTTACTCATTACACCATTATACCCATCCTATTAAGGTGGTGGTGGAAAATAGATTACACCACGGCGTGGAGACGGTATTCCGTACGTACGCACGCGCAGTGATTTCATTTTTCCGTAGGATGGATAGAAGGTGAATTAGGTTTGTTTCATATTTATAATAACATATCAGTATGTAAGTAATACTGATGTTATTACTTTGTCATGAAACAACTAAATAAGAAGAAGTTGAAGAAGAAAGAAATTGAAAAGATCGGTAATGGATATTACCTCTTCTTTGAAACACCTCTTTGAATCCTCCACTTAGGGAACTAAGATTGGTTTTTGAAGAGAACCAGGACCTCTATGATTATTCTAGGGAAGTGAAGAAGGGATTTTGGCAGGGGTTGGCCGAGCTTGAGTGCTCAAATTGGTGTGAGGAGGAGGGGGAGGAGGTGTCCTTTTATAAGGGAGGAGAGGGGCACCTTAGGAATATCTCAAAATATTATTTTATATTAAAGTCAAAATCGGTTTATAATGGTTCCAAAGGGACTTATTTCGAAGATAAAGTGGGGATGGGTCTAAAACCTATCAACCAATAGGATTTATACAAGTTTAGGTTATTATTTTAACCTTATCAATTAGATTTAACTCTAAGTTAAATAATTTAACTTTTACCGTGTCTTTTTGTTTTCTTACACTATATGGTTAATACACTTACTATAACATGCCAAAAGAACCCCAAATTATTTATTATCAATATATATATCTTTATCTAAGTCATTTGGCCGAACCTTAGATTTTTAGGAATAAAATAACAATTAATAATATAATATTTGATTTAAAAACTATTTTGTGTCAATTTGGACACTATTTGATATATGATTTTTTTGAAAGTCATAACAGAATTATATGTTCGAACCAAGTTAATTAAATCAACACTAATATATCATAGTAACCTATAAAATTTCTGGAATTAATAAAAAGTCTCAAATTACATTTATTTTGGTGTTTATAACATCAATTATGTCAATATTTCATTAATAAGATAATTACAGCATCATCATTGTGTCATAAATAAATTAAATTATTTAATGTCTAAAATTTACAAATAAAATACCATTATGTAGGAAATCTTTATATCTTTCTAATGAATATTTATAGTCGAATTTATCTTATGTATAACCTCATATTAAAAATTATTTAGTTATTAAACTTTGATTTTAACTATTTTAACCCTTCTTTAAATAAATTAATAATAAATTTCCTAATCTAATCCAAGTGGGCCTAAATGGTCATATTTTATTCCTAAGTTTGTTTTTGGTCGAATTACACTTGTCCAATAGAATTAGGACATGTGTTAGGGTAATAATAATATCATCTTTACCCTTAATTACCCTATTTACTTTTAACCGTGGTAAAAAAAGTAAAAAGTTACTATTTACCAAAAAATATAATCATCTCATTGAACCACATTTTAGTCTTTGATATTAACCGTGTCTCTCGGATTTTTGAAATTCCATTCACAGAAGCGGTAAAATTAAGTTTTATGCAAAATTCAGTTTTTAACCTACCACTTAGTGGTTTCACTATTCATCGAAAATTGAATGTTTTCAGAAAAATACCAAAAATTAGGCCTAAGATATATTTGATATTATGAACTCAAAAATGATTTCTATTTTACCAAATTCAAAAAATATCAGTTGCATTAGCTAATTTAAAAATTAATACTCGTTGTCAAAACAAATAGCGTGTTTTTAAGAGATAATAACTATCAAAAGATTGACACTAGTTTATAACTGGTTTAAATGTGAAATTACATCCAATGACCAACATTGTATTAAATTGTAAAAATATATTCTAAATATAATTTAGAACCAGTCAAATTAATAATTTATCACTGTTAATTATTTCTATTAAAAAATTTGTTTTTAATTAAAATTTAGTAATTTTCACTATTCATCAGAATATGAAAGTTATCCGAAAAGTACCAAAATTTCACCCTAAGCTAATTTCGATATTACGAATCCAAAAATGAATTCCATTTTGAAAAATAAAATTTACAAAATTTCAAAAAGTGGTTATTACTATTCATAACGGCTAGTTTTAATAATATTTTAATAGCATATTGTTGTTTAGTGAAACTCGTTATTGCGTACTATACATGCTATCGAGGAAGGTTGTGATTGCGTGTAATGCATGGAAAGTCAAGGATGTGTGTTGTGCAAGCTCCTTTTGGTGTAGCGTAAAACACAAGACATTAATAAAATTAAAAAGAATATTTTTCATAAAATCTCGGGCTGTTACATTCTACCCCCCTTAAAATGAATTTCGCCCTCGAAATTCGTCTGGGTTATAAATGGTTTACTATTCGAAAGTTTCTTTAATAGAAACCCACATCGTAAAAAGGAATACCAAAACCAATCTTAAAAAAAGGTATGAAACGTAATGGTTACCCCAAATAAACTAATCACTGGGTTTCCACATAGGTGAAAATATGGATATGGGAGAAAAATCTAACCATCATGTTCTGATGGAGAGTGGTAGAGAACATGGCTATGGAAAAGCCAACAATCACAAATCCATAAATTTGTGACGATCTAAGGTACCATATGATTAATCAGATATAAGAGCACTATGACAACATTTTTAGTTTTCAAGATCGTTTCCCTAAAGTTGAAGAATTAGAATAAATACTTACTTTATTTTGGTACAATCTCACTGTTGTTCGTGCCTTGAACAATTTCCACTTCATCTCTTAAATAAATGAAGTTGAATTTGTTATTCGTGAAGTGTTAGCAGATCATGTGATAGAATGACGGGTCATTCCATCTGTCTCAAACAAAAGGTTGTCAAAAGTTATTAAATATACATAAGTCATTCTATAGTGAGATTAATCATATATGGTTCCTAAAATGGACTTATACTTCATATATCATACTACTTAATATAATAAAACTAGTTTCTACTAAACAGGGACTTCCTGTAGGCCAGTGGTAGGCGATAAAGGCCAGTCGCACTTCGGTTGTGGGTTCGATTCCCACAGCCTTGTCCGAAGCGATGGGCTGTCGCCCGTCCTGCAGTTTGTGCTTTTTCTAAAGCTATATTACTATAACATCCCATCAATAATATCGAAAAAAAACTTCTATCCTTAAACAATACTAACTTATGTCCAACATAATCCATTCCAATCTTTAGGCTTACCCATAATACTGCAGTCCACTCTCATAATATAGTGAAAACAATTACCAGAGATTTAATACCATCATTGATCCTCATATATCATAAGATATGTCTTTTTGGTCACATTCTAAACATTCAAAGTCCTTAATCATGCATTCTATTGAATACCCATTGAACCTTAGTGAAAACATGAATGCAGTTAAACGTTAACACTTTCCACATACCAAAATCCTCAAAATTCTTTATAATCAAACCATGATATCACTTAGTCCTTATATCAATCATGAGCTCATGAATACTGTCAAATATTTCATTTTCTTGTTTCCCTTCATTATGCGCATATCATCTTATTTCCAAAAATATCTCAAGCACTTTGAATACCACATTAGACCAACACATAAATATTCCAATACTTTATGATACAACATTATTTTGGAATCCATTACATAAACACATAATCATTCCACCACATCGTTGTCATATTCAACATCGCCAATAGTGATCGCATGTGACTTCCCTTTATCCTTTGCCTTAAGCGGTTGCTCATGTCGATCATCACTAACCCTTGTATTAGGGCATTTATTAGCATAATTCCCCATTTCCTTGCACTTGAAGCATTGAAGTGTTGGTGGTGCGTTCTCTGCAGTGTTTGCTTTATTCACATCATTAGAAACCCTTTTTCCATTACTTCGACACTCAGCTGCTCGATGACCTTCTTTTCCACACTTAAAACATTTTCTAGTCCCTTTAAGACAATCTCCACCATGCTTCTTTCCACACTTTGTGCATAAGGAAACATTCATCTTCTTTTCACCATTATTCTGAGATTTCTCCTTGAACTCCATCTTTCATTTCTTGTCAAAACCATGAGATGGATATGTAACACCAACTTCCATTTCTACCTTGATAGCACAACACACAATTTCTTCATAGCTACTGAAGTCTCTTATAGCTAATGCCCTTCGAAGACTTGGTTTTAAGCCACTGAAAAATCGATCAACTTTACTTTCAGGTTGGATGATAATGCCAGATGCATACCTTGCAAGTCTTGTAAAATTCGCTTCGTATATACCAATAGATTCATCATCCTTCTGCTTCAGCTCAAGAAACTCTTTTTTCCATCTTTGTTCGAAGAATACGAGGGAAGTACTTACTGAAAAACAAGTTCTTGAACTCGTCCCATTCCATGGACTCAATTTCATCTCTTGGCATCGTATTCTTGATAAGATTCCACCATTGATCAGCTTCACCTTCCAAACGATATACTGCTAAGATGACTTTATCATGTTCAGAACATTGAAGAACTGAAAATATCTTTTCAGTGGTACTGATCCATTGTTCAGCAACAAGTGGATCGGAAGACCCATTGAAAGAAGGTGGACGTTGCCTCATGAAGGACTCAATAGAATATTGTTCCCTTCTCTGTTAATTTGGAAGTCCATAATGAATCATAGCTTGTGTAAGTATAGCAAGAAGATTTTTCACTCCATCTCCCATAACATTTGTTTGTTAATGAGGGAAATCATTTCATTGTCCATTGCATTGATCAACACGGTTCCTTCGGGTTCCAGCCATCGTCTAAAACCCAAAAAGAATAGTGTGAGAGGAAAAAATCATGCTAGGGAAAACAACATAATAAAGGGCAAGTAACTTCAATATCTAACATCTTATGTTTAATTCTATGATCGTTAGCGTAATTATAGTACTATAACCTATACGTATACTTAACCTTAGAGACATCCCTAGACACACCTTAGAAATATCTCTAGGGATCTCACTAAAGTTCTCGCATCCTAGTTTCCAAAGGGTGACTAAACCTTTCCTCTGATACCAACTGTAGAGACCCAGAACCTGACGTACATGTACATTACATCAAGTTTGCGGAATACTTAGTACATTACAAAAACACACACAAAAGGACCGTAATAGTTTAGTGTCTTTGGAAACTCGGAATATAATCTTCTAATCGTGGTGAAAGATCTTCAACATCTCCCATAAAGATCTTCCTTTTTTTACCTAAAACATTTCTTTATATCCTGGGGAAAAGAAAACATAAAAGGGTGAGCTCAAATGCTCAGTAAGGGTAAACAAAAGAAATATCAATCACATCATATTCATAAGAACATAACATTTTGGAAATCTTAACCTGCAAAAGAGAGAATAATTTCATAACATGGGAAAAATCATGGCAGTGAAATGTAATCACAATAATCATAACTTAAAACATGAAACTTTGTGGCATTCACACATAATCATATAGAATCATTTCTTGTTAGTCAAGACTCATTCCCAAGACTATCTTAGTGGACAAAGTCCCTTTCTGAATCGAGTAACCCTCGTTTCAGTCCTGTTTCACTGAACCGGTATAAACTACCATTCCAGCCATGTCTATCTCATGAGATATAAAATCTTTACCCAATGCATTGGAGGGAGATATAGGTCCCACCCATCTCATAATGATACCATTCTTATGTGTTCCACAAAAGCATAAACCATACATCATAGCATAACCCATGAAATAAAATGGGATTCTTAAACATCATGCCATCATAACATAATCCATAAACAATTGATATCATTTCATCATAAGAAAATTGAAACCATTTAAATCATAGAGGCATTTTACTTGAAACATACACATATGAAATAATGTCATCTTAGATGAAAAAAAGTTTTGACAAAACACTTGAAATGAATTCTTGAGGAAAATATCCTTTCTTTTTTAAAATCATTTTCTTTTCACAAAATTCAATGCAATTTTAAAAGATAAGGGTTTTTGTTGAAAATAATCATGAAATCTTGTAGAGGAAGCTTCTTGAAAATGAGGCGTTATGAAACCATAAAAATCCGTTCATGCCGTATAAGTTAAAAAAACATTCTTCGTACTTTTGTCGACAAAGTCAAAAAGTACCTCGTACGAAAAACGACAAAAGATTCCTTTCATATCTTTTACTAAAAACTAACCAAAGGGTAAAATTGGATTTAAACAATTTTAGGTGGATGTAAATAACATTACATATTGAGGAAACATAGATGTGGATGATAAAATACACCCCAGTAAATACCAACGTATAAACAATCTCGGATAAAAATGAGATTGTGATATTTCCCTTACCTTAGGTCCGACTTGCTTTGTAAGTGTCCGAACCTCCTGTATAATGATTTAAATCATGTTATTGACTTATTCCAGAATCATATTCATTGTTATTATATCATATATGGTCTACTTATGACTTTATATTACCTGTTCTTTTGTAAATTCATGTTAAAGTAGCGTTTTGGGTAAAATCGTCTCATTTGTCGTTCGTGTTTTTAACTTGTAATTATTAATATGATTACTTGGATCATGATTACTTATATCCAGAATTTAAAACATAATTTATATAAAATATATATTCAGAATATATATATATATATATAATATCGATAAATGGAATGAAATACACCGTTCATGGAGACGGTAGTCCGTACGTACGCATGAACGCTGTTTTCGTTTCCTTATTGAAGTAAATGGAATTAAGTAGATGAAATACATATAAATTTAAATAAATCCAGTATCATTATTATGTCATATATTTCATTAGTACTTATTATATATACTTTATAATCATTCATGAATGGTTAATCATTGAGAATGAATCTCATCGCGTCGTGGAGACGGTAGTCCGTACGTACGCACGAGCGATGATATCATTCCCATGGTCGTGGAATTGTGTTGAAGTGTATGTAGAATATTTCAGTATCAATATCAATTTATAATAATCATATATAGTTACTCATTACACCATTATACCCATCCTATTAAGGTGGTGGTGGAAAATAGATTACACCACGGCGTGGAGACGGTATTCCGTACGTACGCACGCGCAGTGATTTCATTTTTCCGTAGGATGGATAGAAGGTGAATTAGGTTTGTTTCATATTTATAATAAAATATCAGTATGTAAGTAATACTTATGTAATTACTTTTTCATGAAACAACTAATAAAGAAGAAGTTGAAGAAGAAAGAAATTGAAAATATCGGTAATGGATATTACCTCTTCTTTGAAACGCCTCTTTGAATCCTCCACTTAGGGAACTAATATTGGTATTTGAAGAAGACCAGGACCTCTAGGATTATTCTAGGGAAGTGGAGAAGGGATTTTTTCAGGGGTTGGCCGAGCTTGAGTGCTCAAATTGGTGTGAGGAGGAGGGGGAGGAGGTGTCCTTTTATAAGGGAGGAGAGGGGAACCTTAGGAATATCTCAAAATATTATTTTATATTAAAATCAAAATCGTTTTATAATGGTTCCAAAGGGACTTATTTCGAAGCTAAAGTGGGGATGGGTCGAAATCATATCAACCAATAGGATTTAGACAAGTTTAGGTTATTATTTTAACTTTATCAATTAGATTTAACTCTAAGTTAAATAATTTAACTTTTACCGTGTCTTTTTGTTTTCTTACACTATATGGTTAATACACTTACTATAACATGCCAAACGAACCCCAAATTATTTATTATAAATATATATATCTTTATCTAAGTCATTTTGCCTAACCTTAGATTTTTAGGAATAAAATAACAATTAATAATATAATATTTGATTTAAAAACTATTTTGTGTCAATTTTGAAACTATTTGATATATGATTTTTGTGAAAGTCATAACAGAATTATATGTTCGAACCATGTTGATTAAATAAACACTAATATATCATAGTAACCTAGAAAATTAGTGTAATTCATAAAAAGTCTCAAATTACATTAATTTTTGTGTTTATAACATCAATTATGTCAATATTTCATTAATAAGATAATTACTGCATCATCATTGTGTCATAAATAAGTTAAATTATTTAATGTCTAAAAATTACAAATAAAATACCATTATGTAGGAAATCTTTATATCTTTCTAATGAATATTTATAGTCGAATTTATCTTATGTATAACCCCATATTAAAAATTATTTAGTTATTAAACTTTGATTTTAACTATTTTAACCCTTCTTTAAATAAATTAATAATAAATGTCCTAATCTAATCCAAGTGGGCCTAAATGGTCATATTTTATTCCTAAGTTTTTTTTGGTCTAATTACACTTGTCCAATAGAATTAGGACATGTGTTAGGGTAATAATAATATCAGCTTTACCCTTAATTACCCTATTTACTTTTAACCGTGGTAAAAAAAAGTAAAAAGTTACTATTCACCAAAAAATATAATCATCTCATTGAACCACATTTTAGTCCTTGATATTAACCGCGTCTCTCGGATTTTCAAAATTCCATTCACAGAAGCGGTGAAATTAAGTTTTATGCAAAATTCAGTTTTTAACCTACCACTTAGTGGTTTCACTATTCATCGAAAATTGAAAGTTTTCAGAAAAATACCAAAAATTAGGCCTAAGCTATATTTGATATTATGAACTCAAAAATAATGTCTATTTTACCAAATTCAAAACATATCAGTTGCATTAACTAATTTAAAAATTAATTCTCGTTGTCAAAACAAATAGCATGTTTTTAAGAGATAATAACTATCAAAAGATTGACACTAGTTTATAACTGGTTTAAATGTGAAATTACATCCAATGACCAACATTGTATTAAATTGTAAAAATATATTCTAAATATACTTTAAAACCACTCAAATTAATAATTTATCACTATTAATTATTTCGATTAAAAAAGTTGTTTTTAATTAAAATTTAGTAATTTTCACTATTCATCAGAATATGAAAGTTATCCGAAAAGTACCAAAATTTCACCCTAAGCTAATTTCGATATTACGAATACAAAAATGAATTCCATTTTGAAAAATAAAATTTACAAAATTTCAAAAAGTGGTTATTACTATTCATAACGGCTAGTTTTAATAATATTTTAATAGCATATTGTTGTTTAGTGAAACTCGTTATTGCGTACTATACATGCTATCGAGGAAGGTCGCGATTGCGTGTAATGCAAGGCAAGTCAAGGATGTGTGTTGTGCAAGCTCCTTTTGGTGTAGCGTACCACACAAGACATTAATAAAATTAAAAAGAATATTTTTCATAAAATCTCGGGCTGTTACAAGCACTGATGGGGGGGTCAAATGCTGTTAAAATCTCCCTCCCGAATATAAATTATTTTTTATTTATTTTTTATTTATTTTTGACTTTTATCAGTTCTTTTTTTAGCACTGATAAAAGGGGTCTTTTATCAGCGCTTTTTTTAGCGCTGATAAAATGAGTCTTTATCAGCGCTTTTCTAAGCATAGATAAAAGGGACCCCCCCCTTTATCTTCACCTCGATTAACATCCCTTTTTTAGCACTGTTAATGCGCTTTTCTAGAACTGATAAAATCCATGTTTATAGTAGTGCTAATTCATCTATTTTAACAACACTCCTGTTATCAACCCACTTTCATTAAAAATCAACACTTGGAATGTTATATAATCCAACTCCCATATTTTCTTGGTGATGCCAAAATATGAAATATTCACATAAATTAGATTTATTTCCTTGGTGCCAGATACATGTATCACTTCAACCACAAGTGTAACTCCATTATTTTTATGGTATTGCCTTCATCATGTTCATTTGTATAGAACATATAACCATTAATTACATAACAATTTTAAGATAATACATGAACACTTAGTCCTTTATCTAGCCATCAAAGTTGTTCTAAAATTGAATCCGAACTTTTATCCAAATACTTAAAAATATGGTCTCGAGACCATCGTATAAACTATTGAATATGTATATTTGATTTCCATCTTTCACCCATTGATAGATTCAAATGACTAAGAATCTCTTTATGGGTTTCAACATATGGGGAAACCTCTAAACTATTATGAAAAATTTAAAGGTAGTCCTTCTCCCAATATATAATATTGATTGTGACAACATCCATTTCAAAAATTAATTCACCCACTAGATACCCAGTGTGGTGAGATTTCAGTAGACCAATACTTTCCACATCAGACAGGTAGTCGGTACAAAATTCAACAACATCCTCAATAATATATCACTCTATAATACAACCCTTTGGATGAATTTTATTTTTGGCATAACCTTTCAACATATTCATATACCATTCAATATGGTATATCCATCTATAATGTATAGGACTATATAGTCAAATGTATCTCACCAATTGAACCATCATATCAAAGAATATCAGGGGGAAGAACATTTCTAATTCACATAATATGATGAAAATTTCCTTTTCCATAGATATCAATTTCACCAGGTCTATAACTTTTCTTCATATATATTTTAAAAAGAAATAGAGTTTGGTTAATGTATGATGAAAATTCTTGGAAAAAATGAAACATAAATTTACAGGAATTAGATCTTACATCAAAACATGACATTCATGTGATTTCATACCCTTTAACTTTAAATCATTCATTGACATGATATTGTTGATATTCGATGAATACCCATCTGGAACCTTTACATCATTCAAAAAGTTGAAAAACTGATATCTATAATGTCTGGAAAGAGTGTAAACAGCTGAAGGAAGAAAAGTTAATTTTTACCATTCATTGGTGCCAACTATTACCATATTCCCATGTCAATCATGTCTAACCTAGACTTAGTTAAATACTTTGTTTTTCTGGGTGCATTTTGTAATGTTCCAATGCCACTATAACATATATTTTTTTTCCAACATTCATAATATCAAGAAAATGCCTAATATATAAATGATTATAGTATGGTAATTCAAAAAAATGGATCTCCTTTTCAAACTGTTTTTCATAAGGTTTTTTCAAAATGGTTTACTAAAAGTAGTGTCCATATATTTTACTTTCTTAAATATTTGATCACCCATTAGTGGAGATGGTTTTGTTCATTCTTCTGAACTCCCATCAAATAATATCATCCAAGATCAGTACTTATGTCACTGAGGTAGAAATATGCAATGTCCTAGAAACAAATTCTTTGATGAATGTTTCAACCTAATTAACTATATAACTTATTCACAAATGGGACACCCTTGAGTTACTTTAATGATATATCTTGACAAATTTCCATAAGAATAAAATTCATTTATCATCCCATACAACATGGATCTCAACGTGAAATCTTCATTTCTGTAAGCCTTATACAATATAACACCTGAATCTCACAATAATTCCAAATCTTTGATCAATGGAGAAAAATAAACATCAATATCATTACCCAGTTGTTTTGGTCCTAATATAAACATAGATAACATAATATATTTTCTTTTTATGCATAACCATGATGAAAAGTTATAATTTACCAACCTAATTGGCCATGTACTGTGAGTTCTATTTTGAAAACCAAAAGGATTCATTCTATCTATAAATAATGAAAGACAAAGGTTTCTTGGATCATATCCAAATTCAAGATACTCATGAACAATTCTATTCCACTAAGGAGAGTCTTCTAGGTGACAAATTTTCTCATCTTTATTTCTTATATCTGCATGCCATGTCAATTGACTTACAATCTCTTCACTTCCATATAGGTGCCTAAAACTTAGAATGATTGGAAAGTACCATAAAAATTTTGTAGGACCTGCTTTATCTTTCTTTTAATGAGAAGAACCAGACTTTGGGAATTATTTAAGTTATTTTTGGTCCTTTTGAAACAGTATACAATCATTTGGACATACATATATTCTTTCAAAGATCATACCCATTGAACACATCATTTTTTTAGGATCATATGTTTAGCTAGGAAGCTCATTATCTTCTAGGATCATATCATTCAGGAAAGAAATTAGTTTAGTAAAATTGGCGCCACTCCATCCATTTCCATCTTTTAAATTATATAGCTTCAGTATGTCTAAAAATGCTGTATATTTAGTGAAACCAACATACAATTAAGTCTTTGCACAAATATTTAACTTCTAAAACACTTTTGGACAATCAAGAAGTTCATCTTCAACTATCATTGTCATTTCCTTAATAAATCACCATTCACACCGATAATCACATCCTTGATACAACCTTTTTCTTTGTCCACACTTGTAATCATATCATATGATCCATAAAATGTAGTGTTATTCTAATCACTATCTACATTCACTATTTCCCTATGTTTAGTCTAAAATTTATAACTTTGATATATTCTGTGACAGATCAGGTTTTCTTCAAACTTTTTTAGACTACTTAGTATTGAATAACAATAACATAAACATGGGAAAAGGATTTGAGAAGGGTCATATGCATGATCTTTTATAACCTTGATAAACCCTTTCACCGCATCTTTATACTATTTTTTCATACGATTGACATCCATCCATTTCTGATTCATATACATCCTATTTGATTTGGTAATATTAATATTTTAAAAAATAAATAAATACACAAAATGGGCCTTTCAAATAAGAGGAACCCAACATTTGAATGCTTCAAATAATTTCAACATGCTTTGGGTAGTTCAAGAAATATAGGTGCATGTCCAGAATAGATAGGGGATGAGTCTTAGGTAAAAAAATGAAATAATAACTAAATGGGAGATGAATCTGACGAGAATGACAGTTTTATCCTTAAATCTAAATGTTCTCTAGCTAGGGAGTTAGCGAATCACCACACAACATTTCTTAGTTTGTTGTCTAAAGTTCAAAAAAGCAACACGAACAGTTTGATCCTTGATTAGAGTGGATTGTTTTCTTGGATGATACCAAGGTAATACATTATTTCCCATTTCTAGTTTCATACTTCATATAAAAAACAAAAAATACCTAATTTTATGGATGTATTTTGATAAGAGGTCAGTGAACAAAGAAAAAATCTAATTCAAGTGGGTGATGTGAGAAATCCATTCAACTTACATCTTAACATAAGTAGCCAATTATGGAATATATATCTTGATTATTATTCACTAAAAATTTCAATATCTAATTTCTAAAATTTCATTAATATTAAACTAATGTTATATCATGCTTCACCTACTTTAAATATATAATTTCACATTATAAAACAAATAATTCAAGAAATTTAATAATTATTTCACATAAATGTTTCCATTTTATTAAAAATGTTATATGCAAAACACCTTGTCTGATAACACACATTATGAATTTTAAAATACTGATAAAACCTCTATTAAAGTTAAAAAGTTGAATCCAATATTAAAAAATCATAAATAAATCATTATGAATGAAGAAAAACATTACATAGAATGAAATATACCTAAATATATATAATACATATGTTCTCTAAAAAAATTATCCATGTCTATATAAATATCACTTATATGCATAGAAAATATTTTTAAAATAATATTAAAACTGTTAAATTTATATATTTTTTAAAACTATTGAAATTATTCAAACCGAACATTTATTTTTCATTAATCCTTAAAAATAAATTCTCATTCAAAACATTCCATTAAAAACATATATAATGAAACTCATTAAAATAATACCCTCAAATAGTTTGAAAAACAATCTACATAACAAAACTCATCCTATTGATTAAATAAAAATAATGAGATCACATCAAATAAATAACCCATTTATTAAAATACACAAAAACCCTTTTCACATAACTCAAGAAAATCAAGACTATATAAAATTCAACATTTCTAATAACCTCATAATTTAAAATATGAAAGTAATGATTTTACCCAAATACAAATCTTAAAAAAAGATAAATATTGAAAAAAGAAAATATTCAATCCATTTTTTACCAAACACTATAAACAAAATAAATTCCCATGACAAAACAAAATAAATACATTGATATGTGTATATGCAAATAAAGAATCACAATAATCAGAAAGCGTATCATAATCCTTTAACCAAATATGTCACCATTATAGCTAACCATTTAACCTATGTTATATTCTTGTTAAACCACATTTAAATTAGCATTGGTTTTGTCAAATATCATGATATCCTAATAACCAAAAAAAGCATCCTAAAAAAACACCCATCAAAATTAATAGAAACTTCTAATAAAGAATAACTAAACATAAGTGTTCCGGTTATCTCCCAATACAAATAAAATTGTAAAAATATACCTATGGAATTTAAGATCAATTCTCAAACAACGAGGAATGAAACAAATGAATATATTCATAGTTAATTTATATAAAATAAAATTATGAAATATTTAAATTTTTCCATGAAAAATATATAACACATTATCACCATTTTTAAATAATCCCCCAAAATTATATATAGTCATTAAAATAAATAAAAATTCAACCTTACACCTATAAAATCCATTTACAACATGATAATATTTAATCATTTAATTTAAAATCTCAAAAACTAATTTAATTTATAATTCTTGGGTCTTTGTAAGAGTTAAATTGTGAACAGTTTAAAAACTAAATATCTAGAAAACCAAAATAAATTCATTATAAATTAAATCATTACATTATAAATTTTTTTATTTAAAACATTTTGAAAAAAATCATATCACAACAATCACAATTAAAATAATCCACTATAACATGAATGTATTTAGGCCTAACTGTAATTTTTAGAAAATATAATCATTGAAAATAAAAACAATAAATTCATAAAAGGGCCTCCATGGCATAAAATACACATTGACGCTAATACTAAAATTAAAACTTATAATTATTACCACTTGACACACAATACATATGCGCATGACACCTTCTCTATAGAATCCTTGATGAACTTATGTTTAAACCCCTATCAAAATGGAAGACTTATAACAAAGAAATTGTAAATTAATATTAAATAAACCTATACACTATTAGTGTACATGTATGGTGTGGGTATATAACCAAGGGGGTGAATCTGGTATGAATGACATGCATGGAGGTCGGAGGTAGTAAATACCTATATAGAAGAAGTGATTAAAGAGGAGAAGAAATAATCTCATACCTTAGATCTTGAGAGGATCGATTCGTTGATGAAGAGTGGAGAGGGTTCGATTCCATGAGGGTTAGATTTTACGAGGGAGTGATGATGAAGACAATGGTGAAAATGAAGGCAATGAGTAACGGTAGTGATCAATAACATGGAGAGTGACAACAACAACACTATAGTCCCACAAGACTTTAAAGGCGTGAGAGAGGGTGAATCTATTAGGGTTCTTTTTATAAGAATGCATAAGTCTTTTATCAATACTTTCAAAAAAGCATTGATAAATATACCCTTTTATTAATGCTAAAAAAGTGCTGATAAAATTATTCTTTATCAACACTAACATCATAGCACTGATAAAGAGTGGTTTTATCAGTGCTTTTTAGCACTGATAAAAGAGAATATTTAAAAGTGCTAAAAAAACGCTGATAAAGATAAATATATTTATTATAATTTATAAATATTTGTATATAAATATAAATATATTTATATATATATTTAAATAATTATATATATATAAAAAAATTATAATAATTACATATATTATTTAAATATATTTAATGTAATTTTATAATTATTTATATATTTATTTATTTTTAATTATAATTATGAATAAATATATTTCAAAATATTTCTCTCTAATTATAAATATATTTATATAATTATATCTCATGGTTCACACTAATTTGGTATATTTATATAATTATATATATTTATATCAATATATATATATAATTATCAATATAATAATTATATTTATTATATAAATATATTTATTATAATTTTATAATTATTTAAATATATAATTATTTAAATATATTTATTATTTAAATATATATATTATAATTTTATAATTATTTAAATAAATATATATATATATATATATATATATATATTTTATAAATAATTTTTTTTAAAAACTATATATATATATATATATTTGAATTATTAGAAAATATATATTAATATATCATATTTATATTAATTATAAACATATGTTTTTAATTAATGTATATAAATAAACATTATTTTTTGAATATAAATATAATAATTATATATATATTAATGATATTTTTAATTAAAATGTTATATCAGCACTAAGAATAACGCTGATAAATGTCAACCTTTATTAGCGCTAAAAAAAGTACTGATAAATGGTACAACTTTATCCATGCTTTTTTCACGTTGATAAAAGTTACCTTTATTAGTTCTTTTAGCTAACACTGATAAAAGTACCCATTTTATCAGTGCTTACTATTTAACACTGATAAAAGAAAATGTTGCATATGTTCTAATATGTGGCAGTGAATCCAAATTAAGAAACTGAAATAAACACAACCAGTCATTATAAATAACTCATCCTTTCAAGTGGCGATTTTGGGGGGAAATTGATAGAATAATTTTTTTATTGAAAGAAATTTGCATAAGTTTCTTCAAAATCAAACTTCTAGACCATAAGGATAGAAAAAAAGAAACCAATAAGAAAGAAATAACACCAAGATGTAATGTTATTCAGAATGATGTGATCCCATGTGCAGGGCGAGAACACCATCCCAAGTTATTAGTTTTATTACCAAACAGAAACAGGCAACCAAATACAGACTCAAGTGTAAAGAAAATGACCAGATAAGTTATCTGAGCAGGTCGACCTTGTTGAACAAGGTGGTGGCGATGAATCCCATCATGTAGAATCAACACTGTCCACTCCTTGATAGACTCTCTCTCATACACATAAAGTATATATTATCAAGAAATTAATGGAAAGAAAATAAATTTTTAATAGATCCAAGTTTCAACACCGAAACTTGGTTATAATGGAATGATGTCACGATCTGACTCCACAAAAATTTACAATGCACTACACGGATGGGGATTTATCCCATGGTCTATCACCTATCTGATGTGAAGATATAAGGTACTCATATCCATCCACATAGAGTTCCTTTGTACATGGTGTGAGGGGAATGGAGTCATTGATTTCCTACCCTCATTTTCATCTTCTAAAACTCTTGGTGGTATGATCATTTTTCTACCATGGGTTCTTTTCCATTGGAGGGTATGAATTTTTTAGGGGAATTCCCTCGGGCTCCACTACATTCATCGCCCATAGACCTACTATTATTTTTATCCTTATTTTGCAACCATGTGTTTTAATTCTATTCTTATGAATAAAATGATATAATATTTTGGTTGGATTATTAAAATCAACTTTTCTGGGTGTTAACAATTTCATTTTTCAGGGGAATTTTGGTTCGTTAGTTCAATTCCTTGAACCTTGATCATGGTTACATCATCACTATAATTTTAACCATGATATAAGTATCATTTATATTCATTATATATATATACATATAAATTCATCCATGAAGTATAGATATAAAAAAATTAATTACATTGTTCATGGAGACGGTAAGTCATACGTACGCATGAAAACTATTTTCACTTTTTGATGGATAGAACATAAGAAATGTGAATAATAATTCACCTTTATAGAATTATTATTATATAATATATATCATACATATTTACTAAATCTATTCTTATTACCATCTATGTAAATCCAAAATGAAAAACGAATCACATCGCTTCATGGTGGTGGTAGTCCACACATACACATAATCAGCGTTAATTTTACGGTGGATGGGAAGGTAAGAAGGTAGATATGATTTTATAATTAAACAAGAATAATTATTTAATAAATATAATTTATAAATATTAAATCGATCATAACAACTATCCATGAAATATGGTGATAAAATGAATAGTATTGCTACATGGAAGCGGTTGTCCACACGTACGCATGAGCTATAATTTCACTTCCTGTTTGATGGAATATATGGTGTATATTAGTGGTAACATAGTCATAATAAAATTTTATTATATTAAGGATACTAAATTTATTTTAATTTTTTAATAAAAAATATTTTGAGGAGGTATAAGAAGAAATAAATTGAAAGAGGTTGGGTAAGATAATTATCTCTTATTCAGCAGGTCTCCTTTACATCCCTTCATAAGGACCCTTGGAATGGTATTTCAAGAATAAAAAACTTATAATTCAAAGATATGTATGTTGATAATAAAAATTTTAAGGGTTTGGTTGAGATATATGGAACAAAGTGGTGTAAATAAAATAGAGAAGGGGTTTCCATTTTATAAAGGAGGGAAATGACACATTTGGAATTACAAAAAAGATTAAAATATAACAAAGTCATTCTGAATCAAAATGCTTCCAAAAAGCCATAGATTCTAATAAAAATAGTATAAAGTCTAAATATAATAATAAAATGAAATTTATACAATCTTTTGTGTCATTTTAATTATTATTGTCTTGTTTAACACCTTTGTTAACCAATTTTATTCTTAACCATTGTAATGACCTTTTTAATATTAAAGGGCTATAATTGCACTTATAAGGTAAAAATTAGATCATAATGACCAAGGGATGAAATTTTAGACCATATCTCATCCTACCTATCCTATTTCAATATTTTTATGTTTTTTAAATAATTTAATAAAATATTTTAATCATAAAATACTATTAACTTCATTTTAAGAACTATTCACATAATTTGAATTTGAAAATAAAATGAAAATAATGTAATTAGAATCTAAAACTTTAAAACTCCAAAAATATATTATATTCATCAAAATACTTCATAAAACAAAATAAATCATCAAATATTTTATTACATTTAATATTTTTAAAATTATTTATTTTATTTTTATATTAATTAAATAAATACCGTGATGACTTTAGAATCCTGCCATGGAATCCACTTAGCAGTGCCCTGGTATAGTCAACCAAATGACCTCAAGCACACCTCCCCATACACCAGAGGCCACCGAATAGTAGTGAGGGCCAAAGGTGTGTCAGTGGGGAGACTATTCCATCATAGTTCAGAGTATAGAATAGTGGTAAACAATAAATATAAGAAGTAGAAATATATAATAACATGCAACACCAAAATAATAAATATTGAACATCCAAGAATAATAAATAGGCAGAAGCTTAATAAAAAATAGATATAAAATAATGATTATGATCATGTGGCTATAAAAAATAAGGTGCATAGGATATAGGGAAGAAAAAATATACCACATGCTAAACAAAAACACAAAAGGCCAAAAGTTGCTACTACTAGAATCAGGATCATAGGCTTAGTCCTCTTCTCCTGTACTCTATCATTGTACTCAGAATAAAACATCGGAAGCCGATCACTTTCCTTTATCTACAGCTAAAACCATGAAGTTTTCTTGGGTAAAAAAGGCAGATCACATGGGGTATGAGATATACTCAGTAGGCCACCACCAACGGTGTCTAGATCAATCAGATTTCTGGATATAAAATGATAAGTGTTCCAATAATAATAAAATGAAATAAATAAGTAAGTAAATAAATAAATGCATCGGACCAGGTTACTCATTGGATAACCAACCAAATATACCTACTTTGACCTAATCCATATGTCTCTAAACCAATGTGACCTATGTAATAATGATATAACATACACATGGTTCATGATAAACAATGTATCAAAAGATGTACCATCCCCCAAGCACATGATTTGGCTTATAGGGCACATCCCTGGAGTTCCAGTTATACATTATTATTCATTAATTAAAAGTTATCTTTTGATTGTATAAGAGGCACATTGATCCCATCCAAGGTGATCCATAAAGAATCCCATGTATCGATCTAGGGGCCCTATAAAAGACCAAAATAATAATATTCATTCCAAGACGATCTATAAATGGAATCCCAAGTATCACTCTCTGCATGGAATAAAATCAACCCTCTGAGACCATCCCTGGTATCTCACATAGGGGACCGAGTATCACTTTTGACCTAGTGTAACCATCTTTCCATGATCCCATCCATGGTTTTTTACTCAGGGAACTGGTATTGATCACATGGAGGTAAGGTAAACACATGGTGATCCCATCCAAGGAATAACTGGTATCACTCTTGGCATGTATAAAATCAATATAAAAATTATAATTACAAATCTTGATGAGACTATCCAAGGAATCACATAAGGTTCCATGTATCTCTCTCAGAATAAAATGAGGTTTGGTTTATCTCACAACTCCATTCATTTAGAAAGGAATTACACTTATAACATTTTAATCAAATTTTCCAAGATATTTAATTAAAAAATTCCACTAGTCATAGGGAAGATGTCCTAAATCATGCCCAACATCATTCTTAATTCAATACATACTTCAAAAGAATGTATTAAAATGCAACACACCCCTCAAGGGTGGTTTAAAAAAAATAAGCCAGTAGAAAATTATGCCATTAAGTAAAGGCACACCCATATGGGTGGACCATGTCAAATAAAAAATCCATGGATGCAATTTGCCGCTATCTCATATCACATTATGTATGATAATTTTTTTAATTAATTTACTAAGAATTTTAGGGGCGTCACCAAAAAGTTCTGGTGGATGGAATAAAGAATCATGATACAATTTTAATCAAACTTAATGGAAATAAGATAGGCCACCTACATTAGGTTCGTAGAATTCTCCTCATACAGTGTTAGCCCGTGAATCATGATAGAATAGGAGAAATTAGTAGAACCATCAAATGACATGAAAATAGGGAAAATGAGGATGCATTAAAAATTAAATAATAGAGGAGAAGAGAAACTAAGAATAAAAGGAGGACAAGTATATATATTACTAAGAGGAAACCAATGCACCTGATGGATAATGAGATGAAGATCACATGAGGGAGATACCAAAATCCCTACTTGGAGAAAGAAGGGTAGGTCGTGCATGAGGGATGTCCACTGGATGAGGAAGAAAGGGGAAAACAGGGTTTAAAACATAACAGGGGACAAAATTTAAATTCCTCTTTAAAATTGGGGTCTCATGGTTTGGCCACACAGTTGGCCAAACCGTGCACCAACCATGCAACAACCACTACCCAATGAGACCCCTCACATGGTCTAGATGCACATTTGAATAAACATGTTCAAACTATGAAAAATGGATCTAATAATGATGTATAAAATCCCACACAAGTGTGAGGCCTAGATCACATGGCTGAAAACAAACTATACCGCCTCCCATGTGCATTGAGTGCCTCAAATAGTCGAGTTTCACATTTAGTGCTACTGATTCACTAACACTACAGCTCAGTATTCCTTCCCAATTTCCAAATCTCTAGGATTTGGATGAACCCTGAACTCCCCCGAACCACTTTTTAGCCTTTAGAGTACATCATTTACCTAAAATGAGAGGTTTATAGTAGTAACATAAAAGTATCCACCTCTCTAAAAACCTAGGGATGTTACATCCTCTCCTCCTTAGAACAAATCATCCCCAAGATTCCCTTTTGAGGGTGGTAAGGAATTTTCTAGGAAAATTTACAACCATTGCACACATACATCAGCTTCCTGCTCTCAGATCCTGTCCTGTACATGATTGTGCTACCATATCACTTGGACTAGTGGAATTGACCTACCTCAGAGATCCATAATACTATAATCAATGATATGTATTAGATTCTACTTTAAAGACACAACTACCATCAACTCAATGTCCTCTAGGTCAAATGAATGAAAAAGGATAGCATGATACCAGTGAAGCTGTGATATGTAGAAGACGTCATTCATGGTTCACTACCTCTAAGGTAACTACAAATGATAGCCTATAAGCCTGAATCTCTCCACTATATCAAAGGAAATACATTAACCTATAACCAAATATATCTATGTCCCAATATAGGCGATACTCGCTTAAAGACCTGATGTCCCACATCGAAATGCAGTGGTCTAAGGTGATGATCAGTATAAGACTTCTATCTAGACTAAACTGTAGCCATATGTTTCTGAATCAGCTACACTTTCTCTGAAGTATCCTGAATGAGATGAGGACCTAGTAGTGTTGCCTCACCTACCTCTAACCACCATAGAGGTGAATGGAATGGCCCATCATAAAGGGCCTCATATAGATCCATCTAGATATTTTCTTGAATGATGTTGTTGTAGGAGAGCTTGACTAAAGGTATATGATTTTACCATGAACCTCCAAAATCAAGGATTTATACCCAGATCATATACAATAACACATGTATCATCTAATTAGAATGCCCATTGGTCTGATGCTGATACACTCTAATCTATAGAACCAATCAAACCATTAATTTTTGTAGCCCCTTCCATAACTATTATGTAAAATGGGAATCTCGGTTTGATAGGATAAAATGAGGAACACTAACAAGGTGCACAATCTCCTAGATGTAGAGCCTACTGATATCATCAAATGATAAATTCTCTCAGATAGGTATGAAGTGTGTGACCTTGGTCAACCTATCTATGATCACCCATACTGTGTACCTGACTTAATAAGATCTTAGAAACCCCATCAAAAAATCCATGGTGAAATCATTCCATTTACAGTCAGTAATGGATAGAGGATGTAATAGTCAAATAGGTTGTTGGTTCTATGCCTTCACCTGCTGACAAGTGCAACACCTCCTAAAGAGACCTACAACCTACCACTTCATACCCAACCAAAAATACTATCAACCTAATTTTTTTTACATCTAGGTA
The DNA here is from genome assembly GCA_963277665.1 of Viscum album. Taxonomy (NCBI): domain Eukaryota; kingdom Viridiplantae; phylum Streptophyta; class Magnoliopsida; order Santalales; family Viscaceae; genus Viscum; species Viscum album. The sequence continues at coordinate 1,658,064,999 of OY728128.1, forward strand.
AGACCACGGTGAACTTCCCAAATAGAGGTGTGAAATTTCGGTTTCAATTGTTCCCATATATCAGCAGGAACCCATACACAACCACTGAAGAGTAAGATATCATTATCATCTATAATCCAACCAAGTGGTGGGTTCCCACCTGATAAAATATCCCTTAGGATGAGGCCATCTGGATATTATAGCTGTCTCACTCATACCAACTCTATAATAATTGATTTCACTAATAAAGCTGCTAAAATAGGATACCCATACTATTCTTGAACCTCAAGGGGAATCTTAGAAAATATATCCATCTAATTCCACTCATAACTAGAATCCTAGGTGGACTATTTATGAGTCTTTAGGATCAGGGTTGCAGCCATATAATTACCCTTCTAGGTGTATAATAAAGTTCAAAGTTGAATTACTGTTGGTATTCAACCCACCTGCACTGCCTTAGATTCAGGTCTCTCTATATGAAGACGTATTTGAGACTTATGTGATCTATGTAAACAATGGAACTATCACCCAAAAGATAATGCATCCAACAACATAAATCACAAACCATTACTACTATCTTGTGGTCATGTGTAGGATAATTCCTATCGTGAGGTCTTAGCTATTGGGAACCACACACCAAAAATCGATATCCATACATCTGAACTACTCCTAGACTAATTTACGAAGCATCACAGTAAATAGACTAACTTCTGCCCGTCTCAGGAACAATCAGAATCAGTACTGAAGTTAGTCTCCCCTTTAACTCATGAAAGTATATCTCATGAGATTATAATAATAAAAACATCACACCATTATTTTCAATCCATAAAGAGGTACTACAGGGTGTGAGAAGTCCTGGATGAATAACCTATAACATCCAACCACCCCCAAGAAACTACAAATATCAAACCGATTCTTTGGAAGATCCCAAGAAACAACGACGCTCACCTTCTTTGGGTTAATAGATACACCTGTCTCTGAAATGATATGACCCAAGAAGTGAACCTTATTGATCCAAAAGTGGAATTTACTAAGCTTATAATATAGATGGTGCTCACTCAGTGTATTCAAAATGACGACGCTCACCTTCTTTGTCATTGAATGCAATATTTCATTATCTATAAGTTGGGTACTTGATACGACATGATTCTCACAAATATGTAATCATATAAAGAAACCAATTAGATTAAAGAAGATTGAAAAGGGAGAAGTGGATCTCTGAGTTACAAATGTTACAAGTCTAGAAGCCTTGGTAGTGGGAGATTATCACCTTACTTTTTCTAGTGATTTGGTTCTTTTATAAAATAATTGTTATTATGTTCCCTATGTAACCATAAATATAATCTATGTGTCAATTTTGTACATGATGTGATTTTATTTCAAGTTTAAAAATTAATGTTGCCTATTTTATAAGGATAAAATGTGTTATAATATGGTGTATCTTAAAAATGGATTATATATACTTGAACTTGAAACCCTGATAATGAAAATCAATGATAAAACCAAAAATCATGACTCATATAGCACCTACCTATGGAACTTTAGGCTAGGTCATGTAAATGAGAAGGGATTATAGATATTAAATAAAGTAGGTTATTTAGAATTTGTTTAGTTAAAACCCTTATATGTATGTCACACTTGTTTACAAGGGAAACTGACAAAATCACCCTTCTCTAGAAGGGATAAAGAGCCACTGAATTACTGCAATTAATTCATACGAAATTATTTGGTAAATTTCTAGTAGTTGAAATAGGTTAGTTTTCATACTTAAATACTTTTACTAATGACTATAGTATGTATGGTCATATCTACTTAATGTAGTATAAGTCATATTCTTTTTGGATGTTTAAGGATTACCCACATGAAGTATAAATCCAGCTTGGTAATAATATTATATCAATCTGGTAAGACAGAGGGATAGAGTATCCTAACCAATCTTTCATTGATCACTTGAAGGAGTGTGAGATAGTATCCAAACTCACTCATCCTTATACACCAAAGTGGAATAGTGTTAGTGAAAGGAGGTGTAATGCCTTGCTAGAAATGGTGAGATCAATGACGAGTTGGGAAACTCTTCCATTATAATTTTGGGGATACACTTTAGAGACAGTGGAATGTACCCTTAATCGAGTACCAACCAAATTTCTAGTTGTGATTCTATATGAGTTATAGTGTGTAATGAAACCCAATCTTTCAAACTTATATGTATGGGGATTAGAGGCTTTTTTCAAGACTATACCAAGTTTCAATTGAGCATATAGAAGCATGAAGTGCATATTTATAGGTTATTCTAAAGAAACTAGAGGATATTACCTATATAAAACTTACGATATAAAAGTGATTGTGGAAATACAAGACATATTTCTATAAAGGGAATACATTTCCAAAGGAAATAGTGGGACCAATATTGACTTCAATGAATATAATGCTCCAGATGCACATGAGTTGGTACAGGAATAATATCCACAAGAGACAGTGGGAGATATAGAGTTTCTCGAGACACATGTACCATGTAGGTAAACTTGAAAGGATATAGAACCAAATAGTTATGGTTTTCTTATCACTGAGTCAGGTGACAGATTACTCATTGAGGATGATGAACCTCTAACCCACAAGGAAGAAGTATAAGGAAAATATGTTGCTAAATGGAGATATTCCATGCTTTCTAAGATGGATTCCATGTACAAAAATCAATTTTGTATTTCATTATACCCTCCAACTAATGTAAAAACCATTGGGTGAAAATGGGTATTCAATAAAAAGATTGATATGAATGGTAAGGTTAATACCAATAAGTAAAGACTGATAGTGAAGGGTTTTAGACAACGTTAGGCATGGACAATGATGTAAACTTTTCATGAGTATAAATGCTGAAATCCAATAGAATATTTATTGAAATATCATACTTTTATGATTATGAGATTTGGAAAATGGATGTAAAAACTACTTTTATAAATGGAGAGTTGGTTGAAGATGTCTATTTGACTCAACCTAGAGGGGTTTTTAGGTCAAAGAATGCCAATATGGTATGAAAGCCATAGATATCCATTTATAGATTTAAATAGGCATCACAATCATGGATTTTTTATTTTGATGAGGCCATAAGAGAATTTTGTTTCATTAAAAATGAAATCAATCCTTGTTTATCTAAAAAGGTTAATGATAATTCCATAATTTTCCTAGTATTATATGTTGATGACATATTTATTATGGGAAACTAAGTGAAAATATTATAGTCAGTATAGAATTTGTTAAATGAATGATTCCCCATGAAATAATTAGGTGAAGTAGCCTACATTCTAGGGATCAAGATCTATCAAGATAGATTTCTAAGGCTTCTTGGGCTAAGTCAAAGTATATACATTAACAAGGTACTCAAAAGGTATAATGTGGGAAATCCAAGAGATAAATGTTGCCCATGTCACATGGTATCAATCTCTTGAAGAAAATATGTCTACAAACCTAGGAGGAGATTGACAGAATGAGTAGAATCCATTATGCCTCAACAGTGGGTTCCATCATGTATTCCATGCTATGTACTATGTTTGATGTTGCCTTTTCTTTAATAACGGATGGCTAATATTAAGATAATTAAAGATAGAGGCACTGAGCATTGTTAAAACTATCTTGAAGTACTTGAGGCATACAAAGGATGTGTTCTTGGTGTATAGAGGGGATGAGGAACTAGTAGTGAGAAGATAACCCAATGCTAGTTTCCACACAAAGCATGATGATCTGAAATCACAGTCAAGCTATATCTATTGCTTGAATAGTGGTGAAGTGAGATAGAGAAGATTGAATCAACCTATGATTTTCAATGTTATAGATGAATCCAAGTATATAGTAGCTTCTGAAGCAACTAAGGAGGCAGTATGGATAAACAACATTGTATCATAAATTGGTGTTGTTCCTAACCGTGTAGAACCTATACTATTTTTTGGTGATAATAATACAATAGGGGTTCTTACCAAGCATCTTAGGTCATACTAGAGGGAAAAAAATATACTTTAGAAGTTTCATATCTTGAGGTATTTTACTCAAAGAGCTGAATCAACAGTTATAAGAGTAGCTATAGAGGACAACATGGCATTCCCCTTACTAAATCTATATCTCAGTATAATGCTTATTCTCATGTGATAGATAACAGATTGAGACTTGTTAGAAGTTTTCTCTAGTACAAGTGGGAGTGTTTCAAATGGGTGACCTAGACCAAAATTTTGATGTACTTTAATTACTACTATATATATAATTTTTTTTATATATACATGTGCTTAACTTTCCATAATAGTGTTGATAATTCTGAATCCAGTATATTTATGAAAATTTCCTTAGATTACATGTCATATCAAAGGGTTATAGAAGATCCCAATCTATAATGAGAAACTATAGATACTATGAAAATAATATTAAAGTAATTTCCTATTGTCTGGATACATCATACTTACAAGACACAGATGATGTATGACTATTAGGTGCCAAGGGATTATAATCATTAAGTATTATTCTCATAAATTTTACACTTGGTGATCTCAAGTAGTTCAGATCAGAAGGACAGACTCACCAATAGAAACACCACATGTTTCAAGTGTCATTTTTTGTTCATATCTACAAGCCTGTGTATTGGCCTCCTGACCTGAGATCATTATCAATGTGTTCCATTTGATCTTGTACTTTGATGAAAGATGAAAATGAGGACAATCAATTCTTAGTGAGGTAGTTTGTGTTGGGCACTTTATTGGTGTCATGACATTGATTGAATTATCAAGGTAGGATTTCTCACTTCTAAGTCGAGAAAGAGATATCTCAAGCTTGGTTGATCAAGAGGGTAGTACCTTAAGAAATCCATGACCATTGTAGTACAAGGTAAGTCCATTTAGTTATATAAAAAATTAATAAAACTAGAAAAGGATGATGACACAAGTGTGCATCTTTCTTTACGATATATCGCATGACAAAGATATTATATTATAAAATACATGTTTATAAGTTGGTTGTCATTACTATGACTTTTACTTATCTATTTAGGGGCATTGATGGGTTGTTATACCTCACTATTAGTTTATGAATATTATTAAATGTTATTAAGATAAGTTCCTAGAGGTTCACACACAATAGCTCATTCGAGTATCTGCCATATTCTGTTGAATATGAATATAGAACATGGTGGGACCCCTCATAGGGTATGAGTGTTATATATGTTCCATCAATCACCAATAAATAAATAAATTCATTATTATTTAAGTAAATAATAATTGGGTTGAATTTATTTATTACATGTATGTACATGTGATTAAGTAAATACATGGATTAATATTATACAAATGAATATTGATATAATATTCCAGGTTTGTTTAATATTATCATGAGTTATAAGTTGAGTTAATAACTCAGGATTATCATGTAATATATTTAATATATACTATAGGTATGTAATAAAATATAAACAACATTTATGATGTGGTTTAGTTTTTCATAATTAATTATAACACTTATTTAGTGGATGTTTCATACACGGGGGTCTGGAACTATAACTGGGTATTATGATTATCCACTATATAAGTTGAGTGAATATCATCCCAACATAATATTCACTATATTAGAATTGATAGATTATCTATCCTCTTGATTCCAAGAGAGATAATAACATAATCCGAGTGAACAATCCAAGTTTGTCTTCACGGATCAAAGACAGAGGATCGTGGTGATCGCCACTGAATCGAAGTGATCGTCAGAGATCTGTGATAGCACCAATAATCGACAAACGACATGATCAATAATTCGAGAAGCATGTGTGGATGATCTGGAGGGATTCAAAATTGGATCCTTCGAGCAACAGATGCCAAAAAAATGTGTCAAACTTGCATTCATCAAATAAGAATGAGTTATTTCTGCATTTTTTTATTTTTATCTGATTAAAACATGCAAGATCCTCATACCATATCGGGTGTGGATCACTGGATTTGATGATGATTCATCACTCTAGTGATGGAAAAATTTTAAATTCTGAACCCACCGACTTCCACTAGATACCCTGGTACCTTCACCACCTTCCTTAATTTATAGAATTACTTTCTTCCTAAATTTCCATTGGCATTCATCAATCAAATCAATATATATGTCAGCATTAAGAATTAGTGGTTTCATGGATCAAACATGGCATAATTGGTTAATTTAGGTTTCATAAACAATTTATTTGGGGGAACACCATTTAGATTGATATAGAGACTTTAGTTAATCCAATTATGTTATTCCAACAAGATACACCAACACACTATGATACATAACAAAAAATACACTCACAAAAATCACATGAAATATAAGAAATGAATGAATAAATATAGAAATGGTATGACATAATGCAAAAAATTTAAATCCTAACGTGCCTACTATGATGCATGATATGATATTCCCTCATTTAGTCCAGACAAGTTTGAGAAACCTATGATAATAATAACAAAAGTAATAATATCACGAAACATGCGTGTCACCCTATTGTGAGATTAAATCAATTCTAACTGATGTAATCCAACAATATCAACAGCCCATCCTAGGTAATTTGGGTTTCCCCTATATATGGGTTAACTACTCCCAGACATAAGATCATTACCAAATTACATTACATCATAGTCTCATGTATAATACCCAAATAGTAATACAAAAGAACAACAACCATTGATACCACTTTGTTGCATCCCACCCAAGAAGACACTTAGTGGCACCATAATAAGGTTGGCCAAAAGACCTCAAGCTTGCCTCCCAACATGCTAGAGGCTACATACAATCAGAAAGGGCCTAAGGTGTGTCTATGGGGGAGTCTATTTCTTCATAGATCATATTATATTACAATGATAAACAATAATTATATGAATTGGAAACACATAAGAACATGAAGAACTAGAATAAAAAATAGTGAACATCCAAGAATAATAAACTGGCCAAAACTGAATAAACAATAGGTACAAAACAATGATAATGATCCCGTAGCTATAAAAAAAAGGTATATGTGATATAGGGAAGTAGGAATATACCACATGCTAAAAAAATAAAATAAGGCCTAAATTTTCCACCACTAGAATCATGAGAATATGCTCAGTCATCTTCTCCCATACTCCATCCTATTACTCAGAATCAAACATCAGAAGTAGGATGATTCCATTTATCTACACCTCGAACCATGAAGTCTGCTTGGGTACCAAAGTCAGTCCATGAAGTGTGTGAGATATACTCAATAGGCCACCACCAATGGTGTCTAGATCAATCCAATTTGTTCATATAAAATGAACAGTGTTTCAATAATAATAAAATTAAAGAAATAATAAAATAAATAAACAAATGCATCAGACTGGGTTCCTCATGGGATACCTAACTCACTATACCTGCTTTGGACTAAGATGGATGCCTTTAAACCAATGTGACATGTGAAATAATGATATAATGTACACATGGGACATGATAAATATATCATCAAAAGATAAACTATCTCAAATCATGTGATTTTCCTTGATGTACATGTCTTTGGAATTCTAGTTACTTATTCTTAATCTTCAATTTAAAAGTTATCTTCAGATTATATAAGAGGAACCATAATACCATCCAAGTATATCTACAAGGGATCCCAAATATCACTATAGGGGAACTATAAATTTCCAAAACTATAAGAGTTCATCCATGGAGATCCATAAATGGAATCCCAAGTATCACTATTAGCATGGCATGTAATCAGCCCTATAATCCCATCCCTAGTATCTCACTTAGGAAAACAAGTATCACTTGAAACCTGGTGTAACCATCTAGACATGATCCAATACATGATGTCTACCCTATGGAAATGGTATCTCTCACATATATGTAAGGTGAATTCACATTGAACCCATCCTAGGAACAACTCGTATCACTCCCGCTGTGTATACAATCCATACACAAATTCTAATTACAAAGTTTGATGTGCCTGTCCAAGGAATCCCATAAGGATCCAAGTATTTATCTTGGAATGAAATGAGGTATGGTTTAGATATCAAAATGGAATTAATTTACATAGGCAATACACTTATAACATTTTAATCAAATTGGACAATACATTTTATTAAATAATTCAACTAGGAATAAGTTTTAGAGCCTAACTCATGGACAACATTGTTCTTAATTCAATTCATACTTTCAAATCATGTATTACAAGAAAACACACCCAAAAATGGTGGTTTAACAAACTAAGTTAGTTTAAAATTATCTCATCATGGAAAGGAAAAACCATAGGGGTGACCCATGTCAAAGAGAAAAATCTACGATGCGATTATCCACTAGATTGGATCACATTAAGTATGAGAAAACATTTTAATTAATTTAATAATAATTTTAAGGGAATCACTAGAAAGGTTTGGCATGTGTAAAAATGGAAAAAGTATAATTTCAACCAAACTTAAGGTATATAATCTGGACCACCCACCTTAGGTTTGAGCGCTCTTCTCATCCAGCATCAACTTTTGAATTGAGCTAAAATGGGAGTAATCGGTAGAATATTAAAATTTATTAAAAATAGGTAAAATGAGGTTGCACTAAAAATTGTGAAGTAGTGGATAAGAGAAACATAGAATATAATGAAGAAGAGTGAAGAGATTCCTGAGAGGAAACCAACACACCTGATGATGAAGGAGTCAAATATCGTATGAGGGAGATACCAAAATCCCTACTCAGAGGAATAATGTGATATCGTACATTAGGGCTATCCACTGGAGGAGGAAGAAAAGAGAAAATAGGGTTTGAAACATAACAAGGTAAAAAAAATTAAATTACCCTTTAAAATTGTGGTCATACGGTTTGGTCTCACAATTGGACAAACCCTGCACCAACTATGCGACAACAACTACCCCAGGAGACCCCTTACACATGCTAGGAATATGGTTTGACTAACCATGCACAAACCATAAAAAATGGCTCTGTCAAGGATGTATTAAATTATTAATTGGTGTGTTTCTTGGCTCACATAGTTCAACATAAACCATGTGGTATCCCCTGTGCACTGGGTGGATCACACAGTTGAGTCACATGGTTAGCACTAACCGTGCCGCTTAGTTTACCTTCCCAATTTCTAATGTTTTGGGCTTCGAACGAGCCCTAGACTCTCTCGAACCACTTTTTTGACTTTATATTACTAACAATGTCACTCAGTCTACCTTCCTAATTTCCAATAGGATTTAGGAATGTATTAGGTTGAATTTGATACCTTATCTCATAGTCTTTACCCAATTTTACCAATTTTACCATTATTGAGGTGGTAAATATTTATCAAAATTACTATTTATAATGAAAAAAATAAAAGGGATATATTTACCAAATTTGAGCCTCATAATACCAAATATGTTATATATTTTTAAAATATTAAGTAGAAATATTTTTAAAAAATAAATTTTAATATTAATGCGTCAAATTCAATGAAATTTTTTTTAAAAAAAATGAATTTTTAAGATTAAAAATTAACTTATATAAAAATCATGAATATTAATGATTCAAATGGGATTAATTAGATTTTTCAAAATAAAATGAATCTTATTTTAATTTAATATCAAATCCAAAATATATATTCCATTTTAAATTACATTATTTAATGAAAATAAATGATAGTATTCGAACAATATGAATTGTTTCATTATTCATTGAAAGCTCAATCATTTTTGAAAAATCCCAAAATTTTACCATAAGATAATTTTGATATGATGATTTAAAAAATGAATTTAATTTTATCAAATAAATTTTAGAAAAATTTCAAGAAATAATATTTTATTTTCCCACAAAAGTCAATCAAAATCATTTTTGAAGGAATTTTTTTTAGAATAATATGAGTTTACTAAAAATTGAATTCTTATTTAAAAAGAAGGAATAAATAAATTTTAATTGAGTAGGTACTTTATATTTATTTCATAATGTGGTTATTTCTATTCATTCATGCCAATTTTAAAGACAGGGTATACTGTTCAAATTTAAATAATATTTTTTTTGGTTTTTTAAACTCAGTGATGCATGTTGTATATGATATAAAACAAAATTATATTCTTTTAGAATATCAGGGTGTTATAGTAAAACTAAACTAGGTTTTAAGGGTAAAATAACCGTGACCTATGACAATATTCCACCATCAAACCACACTCACACTACACCCAAAATAAAGCCTTATTATATTGTGTTCCTCCTATAAAAAAGGTAGCCAAGAAGAATTAAAATGAGAGAAGTGGGGATATTTTACCTTGATTCACAAGACTTTTTCCAAAAATAAAAGTGGTTTGGATTCTAAAAGAACTTAATTAAAAGGTATATAGAGATTTAGAATTTTCATGGAGCTGAAGTGAGGATAAACAATCCAACTAGGGAAGAACCAACTCCCCTTTTATAGGTGAATTCTCTTAGAGTCAACCACGACGTAGTGAACAAAATAACCTAATGGTGGCTCTAGTAAAAGATAAATAAAAATCTCTCAATATATTTCTTCTATCTAAAGCATTGATAAATGAAAAAAATAAAACTCATTTTGAAACTTGTTTGAGATTTGATAAGTGTCATAAATCCAACTTCTATCCATTCTATTAAAACATATTTTTTTGTTAAATCAATATAATATACTATAATTATAAAATTAATGATATCCATTCATATTTGGAATATATATGAAGACAAAAAATTCCAAAACTAAGAATTAAATGTTTTTATCATAGAAATCATTTATTGAAGAAGTACACGATTTCACATAACTTGAAAAGGACCCTCTTTGATACATATGTTTTTATAAGGGAAAAAATTCATAATACCAACATGACATAATTAAAAATTAAAATTTTATAGAACATATCTCATAAGATAATCCAAATACCAATTTTGATATAAAATTCATCAAATCATACTAGTAGATAACAAAAAAAATCATAAGAGATGGAATATTCTATAATAGATGCATATTAGTAGCAACCAAGAAAATTATAAGACTTGGTTTAGGAAATAACTAATAAATACTAGTAGCAAGTCAATCAAGAAAAACTCTTGGATTAAGAAAAAAAATAAATTCTAATAGAAAAAAGATTGTTACTTATCCAAATAAGTTTTTAATTTTTTAAAACAAAATTTAGAGAAATATATATTTTGGAAAATAGTTAGTATCCAAGGGATTTTTTTACACATTTAACTCTTTAAACATAATATCAATTACATTTATATAAAATATGGTTACCTATAAAGAAATATTAAATGAACCGAGTATGGGTTGGAATAAATAAATGTTACTTAATTCTTAAAAAATAATAAAATCTCCAATAGGATATGTTTTCCACAAAGAATATCCTATAAAATTCAAGAGTGGTTCAAGAACTAACCTATACCAGAACACTTTAATAAATAATATGAAATAAGTTTTTGTTAAATTTAATGTTTGTTTAAAAAAAATCATAACCAACAAATTTACAAAACAAATACATCAAGTGTTTATAAGATTGAATTTTGGTCCAAAAATAAATTTTATACTCCACACTTTTTCAAAGTAAATGAAAATGATATAAATATAGATAATGGTTGTTTTAAAAACTAAATTTATACTTACATATTGTATTAATTATGGCATACCATAAATATAACATCATATCTTTTTTTCCTAACAAAAACAAAAACAAAAACATGATTCATACTTTATGAAAGTAAAAAAGTTGAATAACCATAAAGAAAATCAATCAATTATAATATTTATATAACATAAACACTTAAATATTTCTTTAATAATAATAATAATGACATAATTCAATATCAAATGTCTTTAGAACATATCCAATAAGATAATACAATTACTAATTTTAAAATGAATTCATCAAAAAATACTTGAATACACCCCAAAAAAACACAAGAGATGAAATATTCTATAATCCATACATAATATAAACAACACAAATAGAGTATAATACATTGAATAGAAAAAAACTAATACATACTAGAAACATTCCTATCAAATCACAAGTCCTGTATTAAGAAACTAGAAGAAAATTATAATACAAAAAATGTACGTTCCTCATCCAAATAAGTTCTCATTTTTACAACCTAATTCAGGAAAATAGACAGTATCTAAGGAATTTTTTTTATCAAATTTAACCCATTCAACACAATAACTATTTATTTTATACAAAATCTGGTTATCTCTTAAGACACACCGAAGGAACCAAGTATGGGTTAAAATAGATAAATGAGAATGAATTATTTAAATATAATAAAAACTTCAAGAGGATATGTTTTCAATAAATAATAAATTATAAAGTTCATGTTTGGATCAAGAACTAACACATGTCATAATTACATAATCCACTAATATTTTTTACACAAAAAAATTTACAACATAACTCATTCAAACATGATTTGAAAATAATAAACTATCTTCTAAACAAAATTAATAGAAAATATTCATTACAAAATAATAACATCCTTTATAAAATATAATTCTATAATAATTCAATTTTCTAAAAATAACTCATATAATAACTAGTAAGAATTAAAAACAACATCACTCATTTAATACATCCTTTTCATGTCATCATTTTAACATTACATTCAAAAATTAATATTTTTATACCTATAAAACCAAATATTACATTATTCTCTATTTTTTATGGGAAAAATCACTTACCTATAAAAAATAATGCTTATAAAAACAATTAAAAATGAATACATGAAATTAAAAGTTTTAACCTAAACCATAATATTACACTATATTTCTTCCTCATACTCAGTTTTAAATTTAATCATACCTAATAAAAAACATAATTCAAGCTATCAAACTCATTAAAAAAATTCTTATGAGAAGATAATTGTGGCCAATAAATACAAAAAAATCCATATATATCATTTTTATGAATTTAACTTACATTTATATAATATATTTATGATTTCCAACATTCTTTTTCAAATATTTCACACTACATTAGATTAAAACTAATTATAAAAATATTCATAATATTCATTAATTAAAATAAAACTATTAAATGAATAATTTTATAATCCCCTAAATATTAAAAAAAAATATTAAAAAATGATTAATTACATAATCCCCAAATACATAGTACATAAAAAATAATTTTATTTATGATTTTAGTAGAGGCGACGAGTATTTTTTAAAAAATTGCATCAACTATGATAAAATTTATTATGAATTGATATAACAAAAATGATCAAAAAAACCCCAATTCAATTAATCGGGAATAATTATGTCCTAAATTGATCTATTTTGTTGTTTTATACTTAGATAAAAACGAAAATAATGCTTGATTGAGTGGAAAATGGACTTGAAACTCACTAATTTGGTTTTTAAAAATGGATAAACTCAAAAAATGGATGAATGGGAGAGATTCACCTCTGTAAATCAAGGTAAGACAGATGGTTAGGGTATAAATTAGATATTTTGGGGGTGGTTAGGGTTTGGACACCATTTGTGAAGACTCTATACCTTTGATTTTTTTTTTGAAAAATTGGTGTATCCAACCTTATATAATTTTTTAAACTGTTGGTCTAGGGTATTGGTTTTGAATAAATACCAATGGTTTTTATGAATTATTTATATAAAGACCTTTATACCTATTATTATAGTATACCATGGGTATATGGTCATGGTTATAACCCACATTTCCATTAGTGGATTCATTTGACTATTTATTTTTTCAAGGAAGATAAAATTAGGGGACCCATACATTATCAATGAATGTATCCCATATAGAGGTACTTTATTTTAATTTTCTTCTATTTAATGAATTATAATTCTTAAATTCAATACTTATGAAGTTTAATTAATAATTTATTACTTTTTAATTAGGTATCCAATTTATTTGAAGTTATATGTGAATAATAAAGCACAATCATATGGTTCTATTACTGAAGATTACATTACCAAACAGTGTATAACCACATGTTCTTGGTATTTTCATTTTATAGAGACTATATTCAACTGATTATAAAGTATTGATGATAATAAAATACATTTTAGGATGATAAAAAATCATTTATATTTTAAACTTTAGGTTAATAATATGGACACATTTCTTAATTTTCATTGACATAGTTTCATTCAAGGAAAACACACAGATATGTGATACTAAATAATGACATTGTTGATAGAAATATTGATAAAATATGTGAACAAATGAAATGATGTATTAGGATTCAAAATCAAAATGAGGAATGGATAAAAAAAGTTAATAAAGAAATTGTTTACTGGTTATAATTTCATGAAAGTTTTTAATCTAATATATATTTTGAATATTATTTTTTGATAACTATATAATGTATGTAAAAATATTTTATATAAATTTTTTATAGTTAAATAATGATAAAAATAAAGTAGAACTACCAAATTATTCAATTTATTTATCTCAAATTCATATGAACCATTCTAGAGGATTGAATACTAGGAATATTAGTGGTTTCATGCTTTTTACTATAGATCATGATGATGGTTAGAAAACAGAAAAAATGGTATATTTATTGATGAAGTTACTACAGAATTTTGGATTATATTATTGAGTTAAATTATCATGGAAAATTTTTAGTTGTGTTATTGAAACACAGGTGGGTTAATATTTACCTGGGTATATGGAAAGAATCATTAAAAATTACTTTTTTGAACTTCTCTTAGTTGATCGATACATGTGAATGTAAAGAACATGATCCATATATTTTTTATTCTTAAGAAAAAAATGTTATATTATGTTGTTGATATTGTAGATGAAGGGTGTATTTTTTTTTTCATATAAAATTAAGAGGCATATATGAAATTGGTGATGAAGGAGAAGTAATTTTTGATAGTGAACCCCCTCAAGAACAACACATTGAATTATATATCCCTGATAATATTGAAAAAACCTGTATTTTGTGGGTAATATTTGATCAAGAAGAGTAATAGGAAATTTTAACAATAACATTGAGAACCATGAAGAAATTTACTCTAAGACTAAGTATAGAGTCTTTTTAATGATTACTTGTATAAATATGAATGTAATGACTTTAATTTTAGTTTTTTGATTTACTTGAATTAGTTATTTTGATGATATTTTTGTATAATAATTTCATGAAAAAATAGTGCTTGAGATGGTAGCTGGTCTATGAAACACAAAAATCATTCTACTTCGGTTACCCAGACTACACCAAGAGTATTGGTGATCTGATCTATCGATGATACATTGGGTAAAATTCACCACATATCTTGCATATTTTTTTACTATATTTTTTTGTCATAATAATATTTAATCCACTAGTATACCTACATTTGAGGATATTGGGGGTCATACATTCAAACCGCGAGTGATTTACCATCAAGAGGCTAATGACATAACACTATTAGCTGCATGTATTGAAACATGATAACATTTTTTATTAATATTTTTAAATTTACACCCTTATTCTGCATTTTCTTAATTATATTTTGTTCAGTATAGTATGTTCATTGGTTTAACATATATAAAAACATAAAAACATAACTACCTTATATTATTTAGTTTACTTTAGTTTGGTTTTCATTAATTAATTTTGATAATATTTTCATAAAAATAAATAAACTCCCTATAAACCCACTATGATTCTCATTTCAACTTTATAATATATTATAATTTCATCACAACCAACTGATAACACATAAAAGTAATCTAAACACTCTCTAAAAAAGATAAAATATACTATAAACCCAAAAATCTTAATTTATCCCTAAAACTAAATTCCAAACATCAATTAGATTTTTAGACATAAAAATAATGATCCAACTCTCATTTGTTTTAGAAATGAACCCAATAAAAAAAATTTCAGTATATCCTCTTTCAAGATAAATTTCATAGTCCCATGGTAAACAATTTCGAATACCAATTATAACCAAAACAAACTTATATAATCTATTCAAAACTACACATCAATACATAGTTGTAATACATTTTTTTCATTTTGTACTGATTATAACAAATTCAATTGAATATTTTTATATAGTAATTAAAATGCAGGCCATTTATAAATCTAATAACATCGAAACCTATACCAACTATCCAAACATGTATTGAATTGATGGAATCATTTAAATTTTTCTAATTAACTCCAATAATTCAATAATTTCATTTCATATTAAACCAATTATCCCCTAAATCAAAAAATCCCTAATCAACCTATAAAATTCTCTATTAACTGAATCCCATTACAGTAAAACTTCAAACTATCTAAAAACAATGTTATATAAACATAACCATTAACCAAGTCATAAAAATTATATGATAATATAAGACTATAAAATAAAATAATCATAAATTAAGAAGAAATATTCTTCATATATAATGACACAATATAAATGATATTCACCGTGAATAATTAAATAGAAGAAATGATACCAAGTAACAAGAAATATTTATCATTCTTGTAAATGATATTATTTGATTTAAAGATCTTGATAGATATCATTTTTGATGACTTTAATGGTGGTTTTATCAGTATATTAGTGTAGAATAATATAGATGATATCCCATTTTTAGTAAATAATTTTGGTCTCCCTTTTTGAGGAATATATTATTCAGGAAAAATTGACATTATCAACTTTTATTGACTTGATTACTTATTTTGTTTTTTATAACTTGGATATATTTTATCATTATTGTAGTGTATAAAAATACATGATTAATACTTTGTAATATTTTTGTTACTGATGTGAACTTAATTACATTAAACAATGTTTTTAGAGGAAAAATGTTGCTAATGAGGCCATGTGAAATATGCCTCATATAGAGATTGTAAAGGTGAGGGGGAGTGAAATTTGGAACAATTAGGGACTAAAATATTGTATTACTAAATAATATAATGGTGCATTTTTATTAATTATATTTTAATGTAGTTATATTATTCAATTGTTTTTTTATTTTGACATATAGGAATTATTTTTAATATAATGTTATTATGAATAGATAATTTATTCTGAATATGTTTTTTGATGGGTGGAGTTTATTTCAGTGGCTTCATATGAATTCCTTTTTTTCTGATATACCATATTTAGTAGTGATTTTAACCGCCAATAGCTATGTAGTGATTGTTGAAACCACTGCTAAATATGGTATAAAATTTATTTAGTGGCGGTCATATAATCCACCAAAAAATATGTAACCATTGATAAATAATTAATGAATACTAAAAGTGTAACACCCAGATATTTTTTTTAAAAGAAAACTATGTTTGATAATATATATGACATGCAACATTGAGCCTAATTTAACTATAAAACATTAGTATTTAAATATGACCATTATAACCTTGATGCTAAATTGGTGGATATAAATAGGATTAACTACATGATGATGATATATATAAAGGTATTACTCAGTATAAATGAATTGATAAATACTTATTAAATAATAACTCAATTTTTAGTAAAGTCATTTTATTATTGAAAAATACATTTTGTTCTAAAATGGATTATATTATATTTTATAAGAAAATATTATAATTAATTTCTAGAATTTTTATAAATTTTAATTTTATAAAAGGATATCATTTTTGAAACCAAAATATCAAAATTAGTTTTTAGTGAAATTTTGAGATTTTTCTAAAAAGTATTATTTTTCAATGAATAGTGAAAAATTATGATATTTATTGAAAATGAAAATTTATTTTTAAATATTTACAAAGTAAATTTATATTTTTTATTAGATTTAAAATTTAATAAGTTTTTTATTAAAAAAATATAATAATCACCTTTATAATGAATTTCATACTTGGACATTTTATAAACACATTTTATAGGCATGATGCTGCACTAGGCTATCAGGCCAGTTTTTTGGAATTTGGGCTATGTAATGGGCTTCAATCCCACGTGACCTTTTTCCATGTACTGAATGAATAAGTCTTGATGTGCGGCCTATCCCTTGGGGGTCCTATGGCCTACCTTTCTATTCTGTGTGTGTAGTTTGTGTGTGTTTAATATAATTGTACCCCCAAGTTCCTAATATATATAATTTTAAAACAAATTTTGACCACCACCATGAACTAGAACGTGGAGTTTTCCAAGACGTAGTGGTTCCTTAAATGTCTGACACGACTAGCTACTATATCCTAATGCAAAACATTTGTCCATTTTACCCTCACTTTATGAAAAACAATAGTGTGGTGATATCCATCTCCCTATTTTGGATAGTAGATCCCCAAAATAACCACACCAAGTGACACTCCCCCACAAGGAATTTACTTTCTAACCATTTCAAACAGAAAGAAACTCCTAACCAACATATATATACAAGACATGTCGCTGGTTATGGAGCACCAAACACCACATAATCATCTCAACACACCCATGGCACGACCTCAGACAACCCTAAATGGCTTAAATGCACCCTCATATCAAAAAACAACTTCACCACACCCACCACCAGGGTGCGATGACTCCCAGAATGGCCCAAAAACCTATCCCAGCCTCAAAAACATGCAAAACCTATCCTATGCACCATAGATCCTTGATAAAGATCAAAGAAAAATCTAGTAAGGTTTGAACCATTACATAATGTTTATATTTCTATATTTCATTCGACCATTACTAAATTAAAAATTAACATATAGAAATTCATTAAGAACTTTAGTTCCAAACATATGCTGAGGTGGAATATCAGTCTCAATGATATAGTTAAACCTTCATTAATTTTTTATTGTATGGATGTTCCATTGTAAATAATAATTTATGTCCCATGAAATGGAAACTATAAAGATATTTAAGCTTTATGGATCATGTATTCTTTATAAAAACATGTTAGTATATTTTATTTTTCATGTTCCATTCAAACATCATTACATAAGGAGGAAGATATTTTATACCCCACATAAACGAAACACACATTTGAAATATGACTTTGAAAGAAGAATCTTATTTGTGTGAACCCACATTTCTATGTTACTTTATCTCTTTTATTAAAGTTTTAAAGTACATTTCTATATCATTTTATGGATCAGAATGTCCAAAAATGAGCATACTCAAGAAGTTAAATGGTTTTTTCATACACATCCATGGAAGTTGGTTATAAATGTGAATGAAAATTCACCACATGTTGCGTGGAGAAAAGAAATGGTCAAAAAATTTAATATTGAGACATGACAGACCCAACCCAACATTACACACTGCATTTTTAAAATTAGGGTATCATGAATTAAATATTTTCCATGCTAATCCATCTATAGGATGAATCAACTCTTTATTATCCTAAATTCTTCATGTATCATTATATCACATATTTTTTGTGATTTAATCATAAATAAAAATATTTTGGAGACTAAAATGCAATGGAAATAACCAAATTATCATATATTCCATAGGATATAGTGTTCCATATGCATTTAGATTCCATCGAGATGTACCACATTTTATAAAGTCATTTAGGCCCATGGGTTCCTATCAAAATAAGATTTAATATTCTAGACAAGAATGAATTTTATCATTTGAACATATAAGATGATTAATTAACTTCCATTTAGTAAAATGATTTAAGGTAACATCTCTATATTCAAGATGAAAGCACTTAAAAAATGTTATAAAATAATTGATTCTTGTTTTATAAATTCCAAATATATTCTTCCCATTATATAATCACAATATAAATTCATGTTTATTCATTTTACCACATGCTCTATATATAGGATTACTTGCATCATCCATTAATTTCTTCACTCTCTCAACATTATCATTTTCATTAGTTGAATTGTGTGCAACCATACCATTGTCTTCTTTCATTAGGATTATTTCTTTCTTATGATGTTGAACAAAAAAAACTGATCAAATATCAAATTATATATTCTACTCCATTAATTTTTTTATCATGAATAGTATATGAATTTCACTCTCTCAATTGTGATACCATTCACAATAGATTATTTTAAAACATAATTTTGTTATATGGTAGATAACTTGTTATTTATTTGACTAAGATATTCCTATAAAATCAGAACAAGGGAATCACAGATGTCCTTTATCTGAGGCATTGATAAATGAAAAAAGTTCCTACTTATTTTAAAACTTTTTTGAGATTTTATTGAATAATACATCCAACTTATGTCCATTCCATTAAAAAAATATTTGTTTACGAAAATCAAAATAATATACTATAATTAGAAAATTCCTAATAGCCATTGATATTTGGAATATATATGAAGGAAAAAAGAATCCCACATCTAAAATTTAAATGTTTTTATCATAGAAAAAATTTATTAAAGAAGAACATATTTTCACACAACTTCAAAAATACTATCTTTGATAAAAATGTTTTTATCAGGGAAAAATTTCACAATACCAATATAACATAATTAAAAATTAAAAGTCTATAGAAAATATCTAATAAGATAATCCAATGACCAATTTTAATATGGAATTCATCAAATCATACTAGTAGCTAGAGAAAAAAATCATAAGAGATGGAATATTCTATAATAGATGCATACTAGTAGAAAAAAACATTATAAGACTTGTATTAGGAAATAACTAATAAATACTAGTAGCACGAAAATCTTAGAAAATTCTTGGATTAAAAAAAGACATTCTAATAGAAAAAAGTATCTTCCTCAACCAAAAAAGTTTTCAATGTTTTAAAACATAATTTATGAAAATATATATTTAGGAAAATAGTCAGTATCCAAGGATTTTTTTACACATTTATCCCTTTAAACATAATAACTATTGAATTTATAGAAAATATGGTTACCTTTTAAGACAAAATAAATGAACTGAGTTTGTGTTGGAATGGATAAATGTTACTGAATTCAAAAAATATAATAAAATCACCATTAAGATATGTTTACAACAAATAATTTCCTATATAATTCATGTGTGGTTGAAGAACTAACCCATACAACAACACTTTACTAAATAAAGTGAAACAAGTGGTTGTTCAATTTAATGTTTGTTTTTAAAAAAATTCATAGCTAAAAAATTTACAGAACAAATACAACAAGTGTTTATAAAATTGAATTTTGGTTCCAAAAGAAATTTTATGCACAAAACTTTTTCAAAGTAAATGAAATTGATATAAATATAGATAATGGTCGTTTTAAAAATTATATTTATACATACCTAATGTATTAATGATGGAATACCATAAATAAAAAATCATAAAATTTTTCCTAATAAAAAACAAAAACACAAAAACAAAATTCGTACTTTATGAAGGTAAAAAAATGAAATAAACATATAGAAAAGCAATCAATTCCACTCTTTATATAACATAACCACATAAAAATTTATTTAATAAGACTAATCCTGACATAATTCAATATCACATATCTTCAGAACATATCCAATTTGATAATACAAATACCAATTTTAAAATGAAATTCATCAAAGAATACTAGAATATAACCCAAAAAAACACAGGAGATGAAATATTATATAATCCATACATAATAGTAACAACCAAAATATAATACAAGAAATTCAATAGGAAAAATATAAAACATACTAGTAACATTCCTATCAAATCACAAGTCTTATATTAAAAAATAGGAAGGGAATTCTAATATAAAAAATGAATGTTCCACATCCAAATAAGTTCTCATTGTTTTAAAACATAATTTAGGAAAATAGATAGTATCTAGGGAAAAATGTTTCTAAACATTTAACACTTTCAACATAATAATAATTTATTTTATACAAATTCTGTTTATCTCTTAAGGCACACTGAAGGAACCTAGTATGGGTAATAATGTATAAATGTGTCTGAATTATTTAAATCTAATAAAAACACGAAAATGATGTGTTTTCAATGAATAATAGACTATAAAGTTCAAGTTTGGTTCAATAACTAACACATTCCATAATTATATAATCCCCTAATATTTATTACACACAAAAAAATTTCAACATAACTCATTCAAGCATGATTTGAAAATAATAACCCATCTTCTAAAAAAAATTAATAGAAAATATGCATTACAAAATAATAAAATCCTTTAGAAAATATAATTCTATAATAATTCAATTTTCTAAATCAAACTCATATAACACACAATAAAATTAATAAACAACAGAACTAATTTAACAAATACTTTTTATGTCATCATTTTAACATTATATTCAAAAATTAATATTTTTATACCCAGAAAACCAAATATTCCCTTATTCTATAATTTTTAAGGGAAAAATAATCTAACTATACATAATAATGAAAATAAAAACAATTAAAAATTCATCCATGAAAATAAATTTTTCAACTTAAACAATTATATTACATTATACTTCTTCCTCATACTTAGTTATCTATTTAATCATATATAATAAAAAACATAATTTAAGCTATAAAACTCATTAAAATAATTCGTATGAAAAGATAATTATGGTAAATTAATATAAAAACAATACATATATATCATATTTTTTTTTAATTTAACTTACATTGATATAATATATTTAATATTACCAACATTCTTATTCAAATATTTCAGACTACATTCGATTGAAATTAATTATAAAAAAATTAAGTATATTCCTTAATTCAAATAAAACTATTAAATGAATAATATCATAACCCATAAAGATTTAGAAAATAAATATTACAACAATGATTAAATACCTAATCACAAAATATATATTATATAAAAAATGATTTTTTATATGATTTAGGTAGAGGCATCCGGGAATTTGTTTTTTAAAGTACACCAACTATGATGAGATTTATTATGAAATGATATAACCATAATAATAAAAATAAACCCCAATTCAATGAAATGGGGTACAATTATTACCTAAAGTGTTATAATTTGTTGTTTTATAGTTAGATAAAAAGGAAACGGATGCGTGATTGAGTGGAAAATGGACGTAAAACTCACTGATTTGGTTTTTAAAGAATGATAAAATAAATAAATGGATGAATGGGGGAGATTAACCTTGGTAAAATGAAGATAAGAAACATGGTTAGGGGAGAAATTAGGGATTTTGGGGGAGGTGAGGTTGTGGCCACCATTTATGGGGACTCTATACCAATTAATTTTTTAAGAAAATTGGTGTATCCAACCTTATATAAAAAGTTTTTTTAAACGGTTGGTCTAGTGTATTGTTTTTGACTTAATACTAATAGTTTTTCTAAAGTACTGGTATAAATAAATTTATACCTACGATTAAAGTAGACCATTGTTATAAAGTCATGGGTATAACCCACATTTCTATTAAAGAATTTATTTGACTATTTATTTTTCCAAGGAAGCTTAAATTAGGGGACCCATTATCAATGGATGTATCCCATATAGTGGTACTTTATTTTGGTTAAAGAATTATAATTTTCAAATTCAATACTTATGAATTTTAATGAATAATTTATTATTATTTTAATTAGGTATCTTATTTATTTAAATTCATATGTGAATAATAAATCACAATCATATTTTTCTATTACTGAAGGTTACCTCACCGAACAATGTTTTACCATATGCTCATGGTATTTTTATTTTATAGAGACTATATTCAATTGAGTATAAAGTGATGATGAAAATAAAAGTCATTGTTAGAATGATAATAAATAATCGACCTTTTAAACTTTAGGTAAAAAAGATGGAAAAATTTCTTCATTTCCATTGACATAGTTGAATTTAAGAAAAACACACAGATATGTGATACTAAATAATGATATTATTCATCCAAATATTGATAAAATTAGAGAGAAAAAATTAAAATATGTATTAGGATTTAAAATAAAAAATTAGGAATGGATAAAAAGTTGTTAATAAAAAAGTTATTGATTGGTTAAAATTCCTTGTATGTTTTTAATCTAATATATATTTTAATGGTCATTTTTTGATAACTAACTAATGTATGTTACAATATTTTATATAAATTTTGTATAGGTAAATGATGATGACAATCAAGCTGAACTACCAAATTATTCAAAATATTTCTCCCAAGTTAATATGAATCATTCTAGGAGATTCAATGCTTATAATATTAGTGGTTTCATGTTTTGTACTATAGATCACAATGATGGTTTGAAAACAGAAAAATGGTATATTTATTAAGACAAATCAAGGTTATAATTTAATGTTGGTTTATATTATTGGGTTAAATCATCATAGGTAATTTTTAGTTGTGTTATTCAAATTCAAGTGGGTCAATATTAACCTGGTTATATGGAAAGAATCATTAAAATTTACTTTTTCCAACTTCTATTAGTTGATCAATACATTTAAATGTAATGAACATGATCCATATATTTTTTTCTTCCTAATAAAAAATTTTATATTACGTTGATGATATTGTTGATGAAGGGTGTGTTTTTTTCCATATAAAACCAAGAGGCATATATGAAATTGGTGATGAAGGTGAAGTAATTTTTGATAGTGAACCCCTCCAAGAACAACACATTGACTTATTTATCCCTAATAATATTGAAAACTATAGTCTTGTGCGGGTTGAATAAGAAGAAGAAGAGAAAAATAAATTTTCACAATAACATTGGGAACCAAGAATAAATTTACTGTAAGACTGAATATAAAGTCTTTTTTAATGTTTAATGATATAAATATGAATATAATTAATTATATTTCTATTTTGTATTTACATAAATTAGTTAATTTGTTGATTTTTTTTCATATGAATTTCATGCTCAAAGAGGTTTTGAGATGGTAGCTGATCTATAAAACATGAAAATCATTCTACTTCCGCTAAACAGACTACACCGAGAGTATAAGTGATCTAATCTATCAATGATACATTGGGTAAAATTCACCACATATCTTGGATAATTGTTTTACTATATTTTCATATCATAATAATATTTTATTCACTTATATACCTATATTTGAGGATATTGGGGAATTATACATTCAAACCGCGACTTAGTTACCATCAAGAGGATAATGACATTACACTATTATCTGCATGTATTACAACATGATAACATTTTTTATTATGATTTTTAAATTTAATCTTTTGTTCTAAATTTTCTTAATTATATTTTCTTTAATAATGTAACCTCATTAGTTTCATACATATAAAAACATAACATCATAACATATTTATATTATTTAGTTTATTTTAGTTGGGTTTTCATTAGTTATTTTTGATAATTTTTTTTAAAAGAATTAAACTCCCCATCAACCCACTCTGATTCGCATTTCAACTTTATAATATATTATAATTTCATCACAACAAACTAATGACATATACAAGTAATATAAAAACACCCTAAAAAAAGATAAAATATACTATAAACCCAAAAAACACAATTCATCCATAAAACAACATTCCACACAATAATTATATTTTCAGACATAAAAATCATGATCCGACTCTTGTTTTTTTTTTGAAAATGAAGTTAAGATACAAAAATATCCTGATATCTTCTTTCAAGTCCCATGGTAAAAATTTTAGAATATCAAGTCTAACCAAAAAAAATTTCTATATTCCAATCAAAACTACACTTCAATATAGGGGTATATTACAATTTTTTAATTTTTTACAAATTATAACACATTCAATTGAATATTATTCTATAATAATTAAAAGGAACTCCGTTAAAGAATTGAATTACATTGAAACCTATACCAAATTCCAAACAAGTTTTTAATTGAAGGAATCATTTAAATTTATCTAATTAAGTCAAAACATTCAATAATTCCATTTCATTTTAAACCAATTATCCCCTATAACAAAAAAAACCCAAATAAACCTATAACATTCTCTATTAATGGAACACCATTACACTAAAACATAAAAATATCTACAAGAAAATGTTATATAAATATAACCATAAACCAAGTCCTAAAATTTATATGATAATAGAAGACTATAAAATAAAATAATCAGAAATTAATAATAAATATTCTTCATATATAATTAAACAATATAAATGAAATTCGTCATGAAAAATAAAATAGTTGAAATGATACCATGTAATAAGAAATATTAATTATCCATGTAAATGATATTATTTGACTTAAAGCTCTTGATAGATATAGGTTTTATGACTTTAATGATGGTTTTATCAGTATATTAGTGTAAACTAATATTGATCATAACCCAATTTTTGTAAATAAGTTTGGTCTCCATTTTTAGGGAATATATTATTTAGAAAAATTGAAATTATATAATTTTATATACCTGATTAATTATTTTGATTTTTATATCTTGAATATATTTTATCATTACAGTAGTGTATAATAATACATGATTAATATTTTTGGAATATGTTTGGTACTGATGTGCACTTAATTACTTTAAATGAAGTTGTTAGAGGAAAAATGTAGGCAATGATGCAATGTGAAGTATGCATCATATAGAGATTGTAAAGGTGAGGGGGTGTGAACTTTTTGAACAATTACATACTAAAATATTGTATTATTGAATAACTTAATGGTTCATGTTTTGTTAATTATAATTTAATATAGTAATATTACACAATTTTTTTTTGTATTTTGACATCTAGAAATCATTTTTAATGATATGTTATGATGGGTATATAATTTATTCAAAATATGTTTCTTGATGGGTGATGTGTATTTCGTTGGCTTTTTAGGAATATCATTTTTTTCTTCTAATATACCATATTGAGCAGTGATTTTAAATAGTAATAGATATGTAGTGATTTTTAAAACCACTGCAAAATATGGTATAAAATTTATTTTGTGGTGGTCATATAATCCACCCGTAAAGATATAACCAATGATACATAATTGATGAATACTAAAAGTGTAACACCTAGATATTTTTTAAAAATAAAACTATGTTTGAAAGCGTATATGACACGCAACATTGAGCCTAATTTTACAATAAAATATTTTTATTTAAATATGACCATTATAACCTAGATGCTAAATTTGTGGATATGAATAGGACTAACTAAATAATGAAATATATATAAAGGTATTACTCAATATAAATGAATTGATAAATACTTATTAAATAATAAATTTATTTTTAGTAATGTCATTTTATTATTTAAAAATACATTTTATGCAAAAATGAATTATATTACTTTTTATGTGAAAATATTATAATTAATTTACAGAATATTTATAAATTTTAATTAATAAAAAGGATATCATTTTTGAAACCAACATATAAAAATTATTTTATGGTGAAATTTTGAGTTTTTTTTTTCTAAAAAGTTTGGTTTTTCCATGAATATTGAAAAATAATGATATTTATTGAAAATGATAGTTTCTTTTCAAATATTTACAAAGTAAATTTATATTTTGTATTTGATTTAAAATATATGGTGTTTTTTATTAAAAATAATCTAATAATAACCTTTATAATTAATTTAACACTTGATATAGTATAAACACATTTTATAAGCATGATCCTATATAGGGATTTCAGGCTAGTTTGTTGGAATTTGGGCTATGTAATGGGTTTCATGACCACTAGGCCTGTCACAAACCAACCCGGGTCGACCCTGAACCGGTCACCCGAGACGGCCCACGACATGGCCCTAGGGGAATTCCTGATCCCCCTGGGATGGCAACTAGTGCCGGGCATCAAAATTTGATCGTTGGGAATGATTTCAGAACAAACAAAAGCAGGATCGAGGCAAAAATACAAACTAAACAGAGCAGATAAACAGTAACAGCGGAAATGAAAAAAAAAGTCACATGACCAAATGTACCTCCATGTGACCTCTCAGGTCACCACCCAACCAAAGACCAACCTCACTCCAACACCGAGCGACTCAAACCAGAAAAACCTGAACCAGGTGAACCGGCAACTGAAATGGTAAAAGAAAGGTGTGAGTACAAAATTACTCAGTAGGTAAGCCCAACAACAAATTCCAAAGCACTGCCAGTTAGTAAAGAATTTACAAATTCCAGGTTTGAACTACAATGTATAAAAGTAAGCTCCGATAATATTTCACTTGGAAAACCAAAACATGACACATTGCCCTTATTCTTTTTCAAAAGTTGGATTCCTTTCATTAGTACCAAACTCATTCTAAAAGGGAAAGAAGTGTTACATCTCCAAATTTTACACAAAGAGAATAAAGCATTTTCATTTGAAACCCATTTTTACAAAGTAGAATATTATAATCTATAAAGGACAACTGAGAGTAAAAAAGCAAGGAAAAACAAGTAACCATTAGTGATCCTAAACATCCCTAGAAAACCCCTGGATGTACTCAGGTTTAGACTACCTACCATCATGGTACTCCAAAGTCAATAACCAAATGGCCGCCCTAACAGCCAACCAGTGGCACGCCCCACAAGGCCTACCTACCAAGGGGGGACCAACCCATCTAATTAGGGTTAGCCAGCAACCGTCACTCGATTCTCTAAAAGAGGCCCAAAAACCCATGGTGGTTTTAATAATACTGTGTTAGTGGTATGCTCTCGCACGTGTGACTCATTTCACCGCACTTGCCAACCCCTTACATGGACATCGCTACACGAAAACCCTCAAAGGGAAGTCCCCCTGTAGAGATGCCCCATAAGTATGTATATATATATATAATCACTTCACATTCCAGTAAGTGCCAATCGGGCCGCCATATTGTTCAACATTTAAACCATTATATACTAAGGCATTTCCAAAAGACATAACACACGCCATCACGATGAAAACCAGAAACTCACTTGGAAACCCATTTAAGGAAAACCAAACCACCACAGACAAATTCCAAAATCTAGTTCAAAGGCCAAACATGCATTTTCTCTATCCAAATTTTCAAGAGATCATCATTTTCCATAAAAGATACACCCACCATTTTGCACACACCAAAACCATTTCAAATCATAGTACACCAATATTTTCACATTTTATAAGGTACCCATTTAGCAATATCACCAGAAAAACACACCGTTAAAACCAGGAAAGATACTTTCAGTGCAATGCGAGAAATAAACATATTTCAATTTCAACAAGTCACCACTGTATCCATAACTATCTAGTACTACATTAAATTTACCGAAAAACAATGAAATATCAAGGAATAAATAAATTTCTAAACATAAAGGCGAGTGCAGTGGAAGACCTACCTCGAAGTCACAAAGCTCGAAACATGGTGATGCGACACGATTCACACTAGCACACAAGCACCTACACAAGCTGGTGACTGCAGTGTCATGGGTTTCTTTGCCAGCACGCTGCAACAAAGGAAAAACATAAAAAAAACACAGGAATGCTATTTTAAAAAATAAGACAAACAAAGCAGCAACGTAAATTTCACCTCGACACAACAGCAAGTGGATCAGAACAACCCAAACCACTCACCTTCGGCAAAAAACACTTAAACAACTGCGAAAAAGACCAATGCAGTACAAAAAAATTACCAGGGACTCAAAATACACAAACACAAATTTAAAATATTTCAAACGAGAAAAAGAAAAAAGAAAAACAACGAAAACCTCACCTCGGAACAGTGGAAAGCGGACCAGAAAAACCCCAAACAACTGACCTTCAGCGGCGTACACTGAAACAATTGTGGAGAGAACCAACACCGCACAAAATGATATCAGGGAAACATAAACACAATTTAAATACTAAAATAAAAGTTCACATGATAATAAACCTCTCAGCTTCAACGGTGATGATGAGCAAGACCAAACGCACCCCGTGAATAATGGCTCGCTATCCGACACGATCGGAACCACCTAGACTTCGGTAGCGGTAGCTGGGAAACACATAATTGAGATCCGAGGAAGAATCCATACACTCGGAGAGGGGTTCGAGCTAGAGCAGTGGGTCGCCAGAGGTCAGACCGAATGCCGGAGGGCTGTTGGCCGGAGGCGAGGCTCGTCAGAGCTTGACCGAGGGTCGCCTAAGGGGCCAGAGGGTTGCTGGCCGGAGGCGGGGCTTGCCAGAGCTCATCCAGAGGTCGTCTAAGGGGCCGGAGGGCTGCTGGCTGGAGGCGAGGCTCACCGGAGCTCGGCCGGGGGTCGCCTATGGGGCCGGAGGGCTGCTGACCGGAGGCGGGGCTCACCGAAGCTCGGCCGGAGGTCGTCTATGGGGCCAAAGGGCTGCTGGCTGGAGGCAAGGCTCGCCGGAGCTCGGCCGGAGGTCGCCTAAGGGGTAGGAGGGCTGCTGGCCGGAGGCGAGGCTCACTGGAGCTCGGCCGGAGGTCACCTAAGGGGCTGGAGGATGGGAGGGGGAGCGGCTCAGTGCGGTTCGCAGGTGGGCGACGACGAGAGGCTGACAGGGAGGGAACGGGGCAGCGATGGGATGCAGGCAGGGAGGGCGCGGGGCGGAGATGGAGGCCAGAAGGGAGGGCAGCGGCGTGGGGCAGCATCGTGCGATGGAGGGAAATGGGCCGGGAGGGGAGGCAGTGGCTGGGAGGGGAGGCATCGGCCGACGGCCGCAGCCAGCTGGCGAGGAGGTGGGAGCGGCGCTGCGCTGCGGGTGCGCAGCTCGCCGCATGGGAAAGTGGGGGTGGGGGGCCGCAACTCCCCCCCTAGGGTTTCAATATATATATATATATATATTTCTTTTTAATAAAAATAAATTAATAATAATATTATTATTAATAATAATAATCATAATAAACCATTATAATTAACAACATTAATATTATAACAAAGCTAATAATAATAATAATAATAACAACAACAATAATAAAATTAATAAAAATAGTAAAACTTTTAAATCACCAGAAAACTGCACGGGAAAACCTTGGACCGACCGCGTGGCTACCGCTGACCATGCGGTGCCCGCGCACCGATCCGTAGTCCACCAAAAACATTAAACGTCAAAAGAAATTGACGAACACTCAGCCTGAACCCTTGCGGGGCTAACCAAAACCAAGAAATTATAAAATAAAATAATTAAAAAAAGGGTGGGGTGTGACAAGGCCTTTGGGACATGTACTAAATAAATAAGGCTTGATTGGTGGGCTATCCCTTGGGGGGGCTATGGCTTTCCTTTCTTGACTATGTGTGTTTTTGTGTGTGTTTAATGTAATTGTACCCCCAAAGAACCTAATATATATAATTTAACAACAAAGTCTGACTACCACCATGATCTAGAACATATATTTTTCAAAGTAGTGGAGGTTCCTTAAATGCATGACATGAATAGATACTATATCCTGTTGCAAAACACTTTTCAATTTTACCCTCACTACGTGAAAAATAATAGTGTGGTGAGATCCATCTCCCTATTTTGGAAATTATATCCCCAAAGAAACCACACCAAGTGACACTCCCCCCTAGGAATTTACTTTCTAACCAGTTCAAATATAAAGAAACTTGATTAGCCACTGAAATAAGCTAATAATCATTGTTAATATTTATAATATTCATGAGATTAATTATTCATAAACACCATTTTAGTACATTTTACACTTTGAACATTATTTCACATTATGATTGTAATTATTTGTTAAAGTGCACTATTACTTGGTACATATTTAAACACACCCTAAAAAAAAGTGGTTTTTATTTATTTTCATATTTAATTTTCAGGTCTCCCATGATATAAGGAACACTTTATGTTTTTGGAGGACTAGAATTTTCACATGAGAATACTACCAAAGTTGGCCTTGAACCAACAACATTCTGGGAAAAGTAAACTAGACAGCAGCCCAATAAAGAGACTGTAGTGACCAAGATAAAGCCCAATGATTCTCAAAATTTAACTGAATATAGATGAAATCATGGAGAAAATTTCATCCAATAGTGACAAGAGCTATTTTCTATGTTTTAATGGAGTTCCATACGACCCAATTTGAAGAAAAAATTTTGGGCCAGATTCTGCAGCCTAGAAAAATAGACCACTATTTTGATAATATATTGAAAAAAAATTCCATTTGGGCTAAAATTTTTATAGACAGTTAGGAGACATCCAGAAATCCATTTTATTCTTCTATGTACCACTCTACTTCGACCATCTAGAAGGTCATTTCAACGTGTCTTTTCGGTGGATGCAAGATGCCTTCAACTTTAGGTCAAGGGTGGAAAAGTCTAAGTTCCACAAGCATTCCACCATCCTTAGCCTACCATACTCAAGTGGGATGCCTTTAACTATTGGAGGATCTACCCAAGGCCCCTAAAATTCTAGTTTAAAGTAGTGGTGTTGGAGTATTTATTTATCTTGGATGCTTTCTTTCATTGTAATGTTATGCTTCCACTTTTCCTTTGTAATGTTCTTCCTCAATTGTAAGTTGTTTTAATTCATCCTAGTTTCTTAATAAAATTTATCCTTCTCCTATTAATATGTTCTTCTCCATCACAATTTAATACTGTTGCCTCAAGGTGTGAATTTATTCACACCAAATCTTGTGAAATTATTCACACAACGGTTGATTGATCATTTTCTTTTTATTGTTTTCTTCACTTCTTCAATTTATCTCTTATGAGTCTACTTCCCACTTCCATTGAAACCATAGCATCAATGGAGGGATAAAACACTTATGGGTTGATCCAAGGGAGTAGAAAGGGGCTGGATTTGATGTTATTTATCACTCCATTAATTTATAATCACTTCTTTTAATTGATAATTTTATTTGATGATCTTTAAACTCCTTCGTCCTTGTTGAATTTAAGGCCACATACTTCACGTTCTAATACGAACCATTACCTTGGATTGATCATAAATTTGGTCCTCCAAGTGTAAAAGTGATTAGTATTATGGTGTTTTGGTATTAATCTAATAAGTGATGAAGTTGTTTTATCTTCTTGAGTAAACCCATCTCGAATATAATAAATTGAAATCTTTAAAAAATAATTTCATCAAATCCACCCCTTGTAATAACCTAGGATCAACCCTTATCATAATTTAAATTCACTTAAGTCACATAGTGTTCACTTAAAATTATCTAAAATCAACCCAAATATGGACACTTAATAGCCAAAATCAGTCCATATAATGTGCGTGTCTATAAGTTTCTTCTTATGTCTTTGGGGAATCGACAACCCAAGCTACTCTACAATTGACCACTTAACCCTAAAAACTTGGGTAAATTTGGGCGGGACCAAATTTTGGAGTTGTTTCCGAGGACCCAAGTAATTCATCTCAACACCCATTCTATTCTCCCCTATTTCTTCTATTCTCATCCAAATTATCTTATCTTTTCCCTTTCTCCTTTTTTTTCTTTTGGTGAATGTCCCCCTACACTCATGACCAATCAAACCGTCTAGTTAAGGTGGATAGTCCTAGGGTTTGAGAGTCAAGTACACCAGGGGAATTATTTCCATAAGATCCTAATCATTATAATAATCCAAAGTCAAAAATTGATCCCATTTAAATGGAAGGCCTTCAAAGAAACCAACTCATGATCCTGGGTGGGAACCAAAATGGAAATCCAAATGAGGCAACCCCAAACTTGGGGAATGCAGTCGATCAAACCATGAATGACTACCTCACATCTTCCTGGACCAATTACCCCTCTTTCATTAGGCATTATACCCTCGAAGAATCCCACTATGTTTTCAAAACTCATGTCCTAAACCACCTTCCAACCTTCCATGGTATGGAGTCAGAAATGTCATACCTTAATCTCAAAGAGTTTAACGACATTGTTGAAACCATGTTCCCACCACATCAACATGAGTAAGCAAAGATGAGGATATTTCCTTTATCACTAAAGCATCGAGCAAAGAATTTTTTAAACAATCTAAGACCTGCATCAATCCACTCCTGGGAACAATTGAAAAGAGAATTTTACAAAAAATACTTCCCCATCACAAAATAATTACACTTAAAAAGAGAATACAAAACTTTTTTTGAAAAAGGAGGGGAGTCATTTTATGAAACATGGGAGAGGTTAAAAGGATCTCTAAACATGGTTCCACACCATGGTTTTCTATACTTGAAAAAGTTCTAACTTTCTATGAAGGGTTGGGCCTGGGAAACAAACAATTCATCGACATGATCAGTAATGGGACCTTCGAAAACAAAGCCCAAAATGATGCTTACGGGTATCTAGAAGGACTAGACGAACCAAACCAAACATGGGGAAAATCACCTTACTATGAGAATCCACCAAAATCTGGTAGAATTCACACACTTATGGAGGAGGAAATCCTTTGGGTAAAACTTACTGCACTGACTAGGAAGGTCGAGGAGATCGATCTTAGGAAGGTCCATAAAATTCAAACTGTTGACCTTGTTTTCACAATTTGTGACAAACATGACCACAAGACTAACAAATTCCCATACATCCCTTCCATTAAAGATGTTATTCTAGGAGGAACACCAGTGGAAGTAAATTATATGAAATTTCAGAAGCCACAGTACCAAGAAACTTTTAATCCAAGGTGCAATAACCATCCAAGATTCCGTTGGAAAGATAACCAACAACCCAACCAACAACCTAATCAGCCACAAAGACCAAACCCTACCCTCCACAAAATTCTCAAAACCCTAACCAGTTCCAAACATTACCATTACAATACCAAAATTCACCTATCCAATACCAACAACCCATCCAAGAACCTATTCAATAACCAATCCAACAACTAAAGTATCCACCTAGGAAAAACCAACCAACACAAGCCCTTACTCAACCTGTCCCTCTTCTAATCCTTGAGAAGTTGTGTAAAAAAATGGAGAAAATGAATTCATAAGTCTCACCCTATAAACATGAACTAAAAACCATTAAAACTTTGAAGGCACCCATGCCAACTTAGGCAGTTCCATCCTTAACTTTAAGTGTAGAATCCAGTTACACACAAAACTATCATGAACAAATCAAAGAAGTAACTATTTTACAAAGTGGGAAATCCATTGAGAAACCTGAAAAAACTATACTAGAACCATTAAAAGATTCAACAAAACACGAAAATGATTAAGAACCACCCATAGATTCTGAAAAATCCAATGATAATGTGAAGGAACTACAACCACACCAAATAATCAAACAACATACTCCCTTCCCTCAACGCATGAGTGGATAATCTAAACCAGAACTGAATGGAAATTTGAGGGAAATATTCTCTCAGGCTAACTTGAACGTTCCAATTATCAATGCAATCCAAACTACTCCTACCAACTCAAAGTACCTTAAATACCTTTTCAATCTTAAAATAAAATTTTCACATAAAAACAAAGTTCTTTTGGATGTTAATGTGAGTACCACCATTCAAGGTACCATTCCTACAAAGTTGAAAGATCCCGAATGTCCAAACATCAATGTTGAGTTAGGAGAGAAAAATGTTGTCAAAGACCTTTGTGATCTGGGAGCTATTGTGAATGTCATTCCTTATGCCATGTATTTTCAATTAGGGCTTGAAGAACTCCAACCCACATCTTTCACTCTTAAACTTTCTAATTGTAGTGTTTGAGTTCTAAAGGGGATCTTAAAGGATGTTTTGGTGAAAGTTGAAAATTTTATTTACAAAAATGACTTCATTGTCCTTTAAAATCACCCAAGATTAGGTACTAGGGAGAAAACCCCAATCATCCTTGGCCATCCCTTCCTTGCAACAATCAACTCTGTTATCCGATTCAGAAATTGGATCATGACCATCACCTTTAAAAACATAAGTCTAGACTTGAAAATCTATAATAAATCTCTCAAATTGGGGATGATTAAGAGATCAATGAATTTAATTGGATTTGTAGTGTTGATAGTGAACTCGAGAAAAATCAAGGAATTATTGATCGATGTTTAAGTCAAGAAGAGATTGATTTTCTTTGTTCACATGAGGGAAATTTTTCTCCTTTGATTGAATCTCTTTCAAATAGCTCTATTGATGATTTTATAGAATCAAAAATCAATGATACCAGGGGTGAAATCAATAAAATTGAGTCAATAAAAATTTATGAAACTGCTTTGGCTAATTTAGTGGATGAAAATTATGCTCACGAGGAACCAATTCTGTCAAGAAATCTGAACAAAGAAACTGAGTTTAATACAAAGTCTCATCCTTTCTTAGAAAGTGATAACCAATCTGATCCCGAATTTAAGGTCTTAACTTCATCAATCATGTATTCTTTATTAAGGTATAGTCGAGCCTTTCTTGTTTTTATTTCTTCCTCTCTTGAATCCAATCAAGAGATGATGCTTTTGGATGTCCTAAGAAAGCATAAAAAACCATTTGGATGGACCCTTTCTAATATTCCTGGGATTAGCCCACTCATTGGAACTTATAGGATTGTTCTTGAATCTAAATCCAAACCATGTCATCAACCTCAACAGAGACTCAATCCAAATCTTATGGATGTGGTAAGGAAAGAAAATTTTAAGTTATTGAATGCGGGTGTCATCTACCCCATAGATGAGAGTGAGTGGGTAAGCCCAATTCAAGTTGTCCCAAAGTAAGTTGGAATTATTGTGATCACCAATGAGGATGGTGACCTTCTACCCACAAGGGTGATTAGTGGATGGAGAGTCTGTATTGACTATAGGAAGCTAAACTCTTTTACCAAGAAATATCATTTCCCCTTTCCCTTTAATGATCATGTCCTCGAGCAAGTGGTGGGTCATCAATTCTATTGCTTCCTAGATGGATTCTCAGGGTATAATCAAATCGAAGTATCCTTAGAGGATCAAGGAAAAACAGCCTTCACTTGTCCATTAAACACTTTATCCTTCAATTTCATGCCCTTTGGGTTATTTAATGCTCCTAGTACCTTCCAGCGGTGCATGATGGGAATCTTATCAGACATGGTAGGGGATTGTTTAGAGGTCTTCATGGATGACTTCTCCATAATTTGGGATAATTTTGAGGGATACCTTCTAATTTTTGAGGGTGTTTTGTCAAGATGTTAGGATAAGAATCTCATCTTAATTTGGGAAAAATTCTATTTCATGGTAAAGGAAGGACTTGTTTTAGGCTATCTGGTATCTGTTAGAGGGATTGAAGTTGATAAAGCTAAGGTCGACATCATTCATCACCTTCCCTCTCCTAAAACTATTAATGAAGTGTGGTTATTCTTAGGACATTATGGTTTCTATAGAAGGTTCATTAGGAATTTCATCTCTACTTATTGACCACTTTGTGATCCATTAGTGAAATATGCTCTTTTTTATGGACATAAAGCATTGAGGAATCATTCTCTACACTAAAGTTAGCTCTTATCTCTCCACCTATCATGCAAGATCCAAATTGTAAACTTCCATTTAAACCCATGTGTTATGTGAGTGACTTCACTTTTGGAGTAATATTAGGTCAACGATGTGAGAAACCTCCATGTTCCGTTGCTTATACAATAAAATCTTTAAATGATGCACAAATAAACTACACCACCACTGAGAAAAAGTTGCTTGCTATTTTCTTTTCCTTAGAGAAATTAAGGTCTTATCTCTTAGGATCACCCATCATTGTATTCACCGACCATTCAGCCCTAAAATACATTTTCCAAAAACAAGATGCTAAGGATAGATTGATTTGGTGGGTACTTATTCTTCAATAGTTTTATTTAACCATTAAGAATAAAAAGGGTGTTGAAAATGTTGTAGCTAATAACTTCTCTAGGATGGAATTCAAAGAAAACTCACATCACCTTTTTGTGTCAGATTCATTTCTCGATGAGCACCTCTATTTAGTGAGTGATTTCCCATGGTATGCTGACATAGAAAACCACTTGGTTATGGGTGAAATTCCAACATTTATTGGGACCCATGCTAAGAGGAAATTCGTTTATGAGTTTAAAAACTCTATGTTTGATGATCCTTACCACTTCAAGTTCTGTCCTGATCAAATCATTGGAAGATGTGTTTTTGAGTTTGAACAAGGGCCCATTCTAATATTCTGTCATGAAGAGGCACGTGGAGGTCAATTTTCCACAAGGAAAACCACTACAAAGGTCCTCCAAAGTGGTTTCTTCTAGCCTAAACTCACTAAGGATTCCTTTCAATTTTTCCAATGTTGTCCTCAATGTCAATAATTAGGATCCCTTACCAAAAGGAATCAAATGCCCCTCACTCCCATTCTTATTGTTGAAATATTTTATTGTTGGGGAATTGATTTCATGGGACCCTTCCCAAACTCTAGGGGATACCTCTACATCCTCTTAGGTGTTGATTATGTCTAGAAATGCATTGAGGGCATTCCCACCAAGTCCAATGACCATCATGTTATGATCTAATTTCTAAAAGAGCACATATTTTCTTGATTTTGAATTCAAAGGGCTATAATCAGTGATCGAGGAACCCATTTCTATAACCACCTATTCTATTCACTCATGTCTAAGTATGTGATTTTTTTATAAAGTTTCCACTTCATACCATCCTCAAACCAATGGTCAAGCTGAGTTAGCGAATAGGGAGATTAAGAAAATTATTGAAAAAACTGTCAATCCCTCTAGAAAATATTGGTCCAAGGCTCTTAAAATGCCTATTTAAGGTAGTGGTGTTGGAGGATTTATTGATCTTGGATGCTTTCTTTCATTGTATTGTTATTCTATGACTTTTCCTTTGTAAAGTTCTTCCTCAATTGTAAGTTGTTTTAATTCATTCATGTTTCTTAATAAAAGTTCTCCTTATCCTATTATTATCTTCTTCTCTATCTCACTTTGATTCTGTTTCCTCAAGGTTTGAATTTATTCACACCAAACCTTGTGAAATTATTCACACAATTTTGGAGTGATCATTTTCTTTTTATTGTTTTCTTTACTTCTTCAATTTCTCCCCTGTGAGTCTAATTCGTTATTCTATTGAAACCATATCATCAATGGGGGGCTAAAACACTTATGGGTTGACCCAAGGGAGTAAAAATGGGCTAGATTGAATGTTATTTCTCACTTCATTAATTTCTAATCACTTCTTTTAATTGATAATTTTATTTGAAGATCTTTAAACTCCTTCATCCTTGTTGAATTTAAGGCCACATACTTCAAGTGATAATACGAACCTTTACCTTGGAGTGCTCATAAATTTGATCCTACAAGTGTATAGGTGATTAGTATAATGGTGTGTTGGTATTAAACTAGTAAGTGATGAATTTTTTTGATCTTCTTGGATAAACCCATCTCGAATATAAAAAATTGAAATCGTTAAAAAATAATTTCATCAAATCCAACTATTTTAATAACCTAGGATCAAGCCTTCTCATAATTTGAATTCACTTAAGTCACCTAGTTTTCAATTAAAATTATCTAAAATCAACCCAAAGTTTTCCACTTAATGGCCAAATCAGTCCATATAATGTGCATGTCTATAGGTTTCTTCTTAGGTATCTGAGGAATAGACAACCCAAGATGCTCTACAATTGACCGCTTAACCCTAAAAACATCAGTAAATTTGAGAGAGACTAAATTTTGGTGCCATTTCTAGGGACCCAAGTAAGTCATCTCAACACCCATTCTATTCTCCCCCATTTCTACTATTCTCATCCTAATTCTCTTATCTTTTCCCTTTCTTGTTTTTTTTCTTTTGGTGCATGTCCACCTACACTCGTGACCAATCAAATCGTTTAGTTAGGGTGGATAATCCTGGGGTTGGGCAATAATGTACACCAAGAGAAACTTACTACACTCATTAGGAAGGTTGAGGAGATCGATCTAATGAAGGTCCATGAAATTCAAACTATTGAGCATGTTTGCACAATTTGTGACAAACATGACCACAAGACCAAAAACTACTGACCCTCCCCTTCCATTAAAGATGTTCTTATTGGAGGACCACCAGTGGAGGTCAATGCTCTGAACATTCTGAAGCCATAGTACCAAAAAACTTTCAATCTAAGGTACAATGACCATCCAGGATTCCATTGGAAGGATAACCAACAACCCAACCAACAACCTAGCTAGCGACAAGGAACAAACCCCTACCCTCCACAAAATTTTCAAAACCCTAACCAGTTCCAACCACAACCAGTCCAATACCAACATCCTTCTATCCAATACAAACAAACCATCCAACAACCAATCCAACAACCAAAGTTTCATCCAGGGATAAACCAACTAGCACAAGCCCCTACTCAATCTGTACCGCTTCCAATCCTTGAGCAGTTGTGTAAACAAATGGAGAAAATGAACTTAGAAGTCTCATCCCGTAAACATGAACTACAAACCATTAAAACCAGGAAGGCACCCATGCCTCCTCAGGCGGACCATCCTCAACTTTAAGGGGAGAATCCAATTCCACAGAAACATCTCATAAAAAACTCAAAGAAATAACTATTTTAAGAAGTGGGAAATCCATTGAGAAACCTGAACAAGCCATACAAAAACCATTAAAAGCTCCAACAATGCATTAAAATGATAAAGAACCACCCATAGATTCTGAAAAATCCAATGAGAATGTGAAGGAACTACAAGAATACCAAATAATCAAACAACCTCCTCCATTCCCTCAATGCATGAGAGGAAATTCTAAACCAGAACTGAATGAAAATTTGAGGGAAATATTCTCTCAGGTTAAGTTGAACATTCCACTTCTCGATGTGATCCAAAATATTCCTGCCTACTCAAAGTACCTTAAATACTTTTTCACTTTTAAAAGAAAATTTTCACATAAAAACCAATAACTCTTGGCTGCTAATGTGAGTACCACCATTCATGGGACCATTCCTCCAAAGTTGAAAGATCCATGATGTCTGTACATCAATGATGAGTTAGGAGAGAACAATGTTGTCAAATCCATTTGTGATCTGGGAGCTATTGTGAATCTCATTCCTTATTCCATGTATTGTCAATTAGGGCTCGAAGAACTCTAACCCACACATGTCACTCTTCAACTTGCTGATCGTAGTGTTAAAGTTCCAAAGGGGATCTTAAATGATGTTTTCGTGAAAGTTGAAAATTTCATTTACCCAGCTGACTTCATTGTCCATGAAATCACCCAAGCTTAGGTTCTAGGGAAAAAACCCCAATCATCATTGACTGTCCATTCCTTGCACAATCAACTCTATTATCCGAGTTCGAAATGGGAACATGACCATTGCCTTTGGAAACATGAGTCTAGACTTGAACATATATAATGAAAACTCTAAAATTGGAGATGATGAAGAAATCCATGAGGTTAATTGGATTAGTACTATTGATAGTGAACTTAAGGAACATCAATTAATTACTGAAGGATTTTTAAGTCAAGAATAGATTGATTTTCTTTGTTCACATGAGGGAAATTTGTCTACTTGGCTTGAATATCTTTCAGATAGCTCTATTGATGATATTCTAGAATCACCAATAAATGATACTATGGGTGAAATCAATAATATTGAGTCCATACCCATTCATGACACTGCTCTAGATAATTTAGTGGATGAAAACTCTATTCACAAGGAACCAATTCTGTCAAGAAATATGAATAAAGAAACTGAGTTCAATACATAGTCTCATCCTTTCTTGGAATGTGATAACCAATATGATCTCGAATTTAAGGTCTTACCTTCATCATTCATGTATGAGTTCTTAGGGGAAAATTGATCCTTTCCTGTTTTAATTTCTGTCTCTCTTG
Organism: Viscum album; assembly: GCA_963277665.1. Taxonomy (NCBI): domain Eukaryota; kingdom Viridiplantae; phylum Streptophyta; class Magnoliopsida; order Santalales; family Viscaceae; genus Viscum; species Viscum album. Next base: position 1,658,106,239 of record OY728128.1, read on the forward strand.
AATCCAATCTAGAGAGGATGCTTTTGAATGTCCTAAGAAAGAATAAGAAATTAAATGGATGGACCCTTTCAGATATTCCTGGGATTATCCCACTCATTAGAACTCATAGGATTGTTCTTGAATCTGAATCCATACCATGCCATTAACCTTAGTGGATACTCAATCCAAATCTTATAGATGTGGTAAGGAAAGAACTTCTTAATTTATTGAAAGTGGGTATCATCTACCCCATAGCTGAGAGTGAGTGGGTAAGCCCAATTCAAGTTGTCCCAATGAAAGCTAGAATTACTATGATCATCAATGAGGATGGTGATATTCTCCCTATAGGGGTCAGTAGTGGATGGAGAGTCTTTATTTATTATAGGAAGCTCAACTCTTATACCACGAAAGACTATATCCCCTTGACCTTTATTGATCAAGTCCTCGAGTGAGTGGCGGGTCATCAATTCTATTACTTTCTAGATGGATTCTCAAGGTATAATAAAATAGAGGTATACTTAGAGGATCAAGTAAAAATAACCTTCACTGGTCTATTCGACTCTTTTTCATTCAAGCGCATGCCCTTTGGGTTATGTAATGCTCCCTGTACCTTCCAGCGGTGCATGATGGGAATCTTGTCGGACATGGTATGGGATTGTTTAGAGGTAATCATGGATGACTTATCTATATTTGGGGATACTTTTAAGGGATGAATTATAAATTTTGAGAGGGTTTTGTCAAGATGAGAGGATAATAATCTCATCCTAAATTGGGGAAAATTCCATTTCATGGTAAAGAAAGGAATTGTTCTAGGCCATCTGGTATCAAGTAGAGGGATTGAATTTGATAAAGCTAAGGTCGACATCATTCGTCACCTTCCATTTCCTAAAACTATAAATGAATTGTGGTCTTTCTTAGGACCTGCTAGTTTCTATAGAAGGTTCACTAGGAATTTCAGCTCTATTTATCAACCACTTTGTACTCAATTAGTGAAAGATTCCCCATTTTTATGGATAGAAAGATATGAGGAATAATTATCTACACTAAAGTTAGCTCTTATCACTCCACCTATAATGCAAGCTCCAAATTGGAAACATCCATTTGAACTCATGTGTTATGTGAGTGACTTCTCTATTGAAGCAGTATTAGGTCAACAGTGTGAGAAACCTCCATGTGTCATTGCTTATGCAAGAAAATATTTAAATGATGCACAAATCAACTACACCACCACTAAGAAACAGTTACTTACTGTTGTATTTGACTTAGAGAAATTCAGGTCTTATCTCTTAGGATCACCCATCATTGTCTTCACAGACCATTCAGCCCTAAAATACCTTTTCCAAAAACAAGATGCCAAGGCTAGATTGATTAGTTGGTTCCTTCTTCATCAAGAGTTCGATTTCACCATTAAAAATAAAAAGGGTGTTGAAAATGTTGTAGCTGATCACCTCTCTAGGATGAAATTCAAAGACAAATCACATCACCTTTCTGTGTCTGATTCATTTCCCATTGAGAACCTCTATTCAGTGAGTGATTTCCCAGGGTATGCTAATATAGAAAACCACTTGGTTACGGGTGAAATTCCAAAATTTATCAGGACCCAATCTAAGAGGAAATTATTTTCTAATGTCAAACACTCTATGTTTGATGATCCTTACCTCTTCAAGTTCTATCCTAATAAAATCATTAGGATATGTGTTCCTGAGTTGGAACAAGAGTCCATTTTAAGATTCTGTCATGCAGAGGCATGTGGAGGCCACTTTTCCACATAGAAAAAAACTGCAAAGGTCCTCCAAAGTTGTTTTTATTGTCCTAACCTCACTAAGGATTCCTACCAATTATTCCAAAGTTATCCTCAATGTCAAAAATTAGGATCCCTTACCAAAAGGAATCAAATTCCACTCACTCCCATTCTTATTGTTGAAATATTTGATTGTGGGGGAATTGATTTCATGGGATCCACCCAAAACTCTAGGGGATACCTCTACATCCTCTTAGGTGTTGATTATGTCTCGAAATGGGTTGAGTCCATTCTCACCAAGTCCAATGACCATCATGTTGTGATTCAATTTCTAAAAGAGAATATATTTTCTCGATTTGGGATTCTAAGGTCTATAATCAGTAATCAAGGAACCCATTTCTATAACAACCCATTCTCTTCACTCATGTATAAGTATGGTATTTTTCATAAATTTTCCACTTTATACCATCCTGAAACCAATGGGGAAGCTGAGTTAGAGAATAGGGAGATTAAACAAATTCTTGGAAAAACTATCCATCCCTCTAGGTAAGATTGGTCCAAGAAACTCGTGGATGCCCTTTGGTCATATCGCGCAGTATTAAAATCCATCATAGGAATGTCACTATATAGGTAGGTTTATGGAAAAGCATGCCATTTACATATTGAAATTGAGCATAAGGAATTTTGTGCAATCAAAAAAATGAATTTTGACATTTATTTGGCCGAATAAAAGAGGCAATTAGATCTTAAAGAACTTGTGGAACTTAGGATGAAGGCATATAAAAATTCAAGGATAAATAAAGCTAGAGTACAACCTACCAATCCAAGAATATTAAAGTCAAACATTTTGAACTGGGAAAATTTGTGCTCTTGTATAGTTCAAAACTTTATTTACACCCAAGAAAGTTAAGATCTAGATGGTTAGGTACTTTCATAGTGCATCATGTGTACCCCCATGGGGCAGTAGAGATTCAAGATCCCACAAGTGGTTACATTTTCAAGTTCAATGGTCATAGGTTAAAACCATTCATCGAATCATTCAATAAACAGAAAATAGAGGTTGAGTTAACTATTCCAACCTATGAACCCGGAAAAAATTGATAGATTCAGGATCCATGTCGAGCTAATGATGTTAAAAAAAAGAGCTTCATGGGAGGAAACCCATGGTTTTCATGTTTTTAATCTTTTTGACTCATCTTTATTTTTCAAATAGAATTAATGAATCATTTTGATATTAAAAAAATAGACTGTTGACCTATTCTTCTATTATGAGTATGGATGGGTATGAAAGGGGAGATCTATATTCATCCGTCTAACGTGGTGTGATCCTTGAGTAATACCTTACCCAGAAATTTAAAAATAAGACAATGTATCATCAGTTAATTTTATTTTTATGTGTTTATAGGTTAAAATAAAAATAAAAAAATTAATTAATTTTTTTTAAAGGACACATCATAGGTCATGCGGAAATCCCCGTTACAACCAGCGAAGCCGCGGGGACTCGAATCCAGGACCGAAGGGAGACAGGGGAGAGTACTTACCACTAACCTACAACTTATAGTGATCCCTTATTCTATAATTGTTGAATATATACTTATATTTTACTATTTTTATTATATGAATAAATAAATAAATAAATATATATATATATATATTTTGTTTTGTTTTTTTGTTTGTTTTTTCATTTTTACACTAGGGAACTCTGCAAGTGTCATGTATATCAAAGGACTAAATTGGAGTAGCGTGAACTTCAAATTCAAACACCAGGTGACTTTTTTCCATCATTATTATTTAAAATTCATTTTAGAACTCCTCTCTTCTACCACTACCCCCTTCTAAAAATTATTTTATTTAATCTATAGGGATAATGTTATTCTAAGTTGGGGGAGGGGTTGAAAAGAAAGAAAGAAAATTTAAATTTTTTGTGCATAAAAAAATGCGTGGAAGGAAAAATTAATTTAATATTAAACATGATAATAAACATTTCACACTTTGAAACTAAATATCAAATAATTTAGCATGACCTGATTCTAATTTTAATCCATTTATAATTTCATGATTATAGATTTTGAAAAGTGTGGCTATTTAATGTGAAATTTCATAGTTTATATATTCATCCAAATAAAAAAAAGAACACAATGCACGTCCTTTGGGTATTGGGGTATTAGTTAGAGTTCATGGGGTCCTCCAAATATATCACATATGTTTGGTGATCATTTTAGTTTTAATATGAGTATTCAATAAAAAATAATAATAAAAAACAATAAATTTGCACGTATAGTAATGAAATGACCTAATGCACAGATTTCAGCACTTGGGGATCGTGAATCTATAGTTTTATTGTCCAGAGTTAGTAATTTTATCTCTATTTGTGGTAATTTGACTTTGTTTTTGACTGAGTTAACTCAAGATGATTCCCGAGTATGTGGGATTCACTTGGTGCCCTATGGTCATTGAGCCTGAGAGTCATCGGCAAAGTCTCGCTACATGGGTTGAATATATTGAGTCTAATTTCAATTAACATGGAAAAATTGCCAAAAAAAAATTGAATACTCATCTTAATATTGAAATGTGATTCTTCCTAGTGCTTCTGTCATTTCCCCATTGAATTAAGATGAAATCCCCATGTATATTGTGATACACAACACATCCTCATGATTAATTGATATTGGATGAAATATAGTGATGAATTTGATCAAAGTAATGGGCTTGGGATTGGAATATGCTTATGAAACTATCTTGTATTAAAATATTTTGATGAGTTTCATTTTTGTTTGGTATAATGGTTTTTGGTGATCATTGTGTATTAAAATGTTTTTCGAAAATGGAATTATAATTTCATATTTTTGCGATACATTTTGCTCGGGACTTGAAAAACTCAATTTTGGGGGGTGTGATTAGACAATGAAATAGGCTAATATTCATTGTTAATATTTATAATATTCATGAAATTAATTATTCATAAACACTATCTTAGTTCATTTTACACTTTGAACATTATTTCACATTATGATTGTAATTCTTTGTTAATGTACACTATTACTTGGAACATATTTAAACACATCCTAAAAATAAAAAACGATATTTATTTTATTTTCATATTTAGTTTCCCAGTCTCCCATTCTATAAGGAACAATTCATGTTTTTGGAGCACTAGAAGACCCACATTAGAAGACTACCAAAGTTGTCCTTGAACCAACAACATTTTGGAAAAAGTAAACTGGGAAACAACCCAATAAAGAGATTGTAGAGGCCAAGATACAAGCCCAATGATTCTCAACATTTAACTGAAGATATAGTAAATCATTGAGAACATTTCATCTAAAAGTGAAAATAGATAATTTGGATTTTTTAATGGAGTTCTAGGTTGACCAATTTGAAGATAAAATTATGGGCTAGATTCTATGGCTCAGAACAATATCCCACCATTTCGATATTATCTCGCAAACCAAAATTCTATTTCGGTTGAAATTTAATAGGAGTTTAGGAGACATCCGTGGATCCATTTTATTCTTCTATGGACCACTCTAATTCTGCCATATATAAGTTCATTGCGACGCGTCTATTTGGTGGATGCAAGCTGCCTTCCACTTCGGGTCAAGGGTGGAAAAGTCTATGTTCCACAAGCTTTCCACCACCCTAAGCCTACCATACACATGTGGGATGACTTTAACTATTGGAGACTCTACCCAAGGCTCCTAAAATCGCTATTTAAGGAAGTGTTTTTGGATGATTTATTGATCTTGGATGCTTTCTTTCATTGTAATTTTATGATTCCACTTTTCCTTTCTAACGTTCTTCCTCAATTGTAAGTTTTTTTAATTCATCCTAGTTTCTTAATAAAAGTTATAATTCTCCTATTATTTTATTATTATCAATCTCACTTTCATACCGTTGCCTTTAGGTGTGAATTCATTCACACCAAACCTTGTGAAATTATTCACACAATGGTGGAGTGACCATTTTATTTTTATTGTTTTATTTACTTCTTCAATTCCTCCCTCATGAGTCTACTTCCCACTTCCATTGAAACCATAGAATCAATGGAGGGATAAACCACTTTTGGGTTTATCCAAGGGAGTAGAAAGGGGCTGGATTGGATGTTATTTCTCACTCCATTAGTTTCTAGTCACTTATTTTAATTGAGAATTTTATTTGAAGATCTTTAAACTCCTTCGCCATTATTGAATTTAAGGCCACCTACTTCAAGTGATAATATGAACCTTTACATTGGCATGCTCATAAATGTAATCATCCAAGTGTATATGTGATTAGTATTATGGTTTTTTGGTATTAAATAAGAAAGTGATGATGTTGTTTGATCTTCTTGAATAAACCCATCTCAAATATAAGAAATTTAAATCGTTGAAAAAGAATTTCATCAAATCCACCCCTTGTAATAACCTAAGATCAACCCTTCTCATAATTTTAAATTCAATTAAGTCACGTAGTGTTCCCTTAAACTTATCAAAAATAAAAAAAAAGTTGGCCACTTAATATCCAAAATTAGTCCATAGAATGAGTGTGTCTATAGGTTTCTTCTTAGGTCTCTAAGGAATCAACAACCCAAGCTACTTTACAATTGACCACTTAACACTAAAAACTTGGGTAAATTTGGGGGAGAATAACACTCCCAACCAAAAAATATATATAATACATTTCATTAGTTATGGATCAAAAAAACCACACGATTAGGTTAACATGCCCATGTCATGACCAAAGATAGCCCAAAATGGATTAAATGCAACCTCATCTCCAAAAACAACTTCACCACACCACCCACCATTGTGCGGTGACTCCCAGAATGTCCCCAAAACATATTCTATCCTACAAAATAAACAAAACTCTCCCTATGCACCATAGATCCTTGATAAAAAACAAAGAAAAATCCAGGATGGTTTTTACTATTACATATTGTTTAGATTTCTATATTTTGTCTCACCTTTACTAAATTAAAAATTAACATATAGTAATTCATTAAGAACATTAGTTCGAAACATATGCTGAGGTGGATTAACAGTCTCAATGATATTGTTAAACCTTTTATTAATTTTTTCTATATGGACGTTCCATTGTAAATAAAAATTTATGTCCCATGAAACTAAAACTATAAATATACTTAATCTTTATGGATCATGTATTCTTTATAAAAACATGTTAGTATAGTTTATTGTTCGTGTTCCATTCAAACATCATTACCTAAGGAGTAAAATATTTTACATCCCACATAACTAAAACACACATTTGAAATATGTATTTCAAAGAATAATCTTATATATGTGCACCCACATTTTAAAGTTGATCTCTTTTATTAATGTTTTCAAGTACATTTGTATATCATTTCCTATATCAGAATATCTAAAAATGAGTATACTTAAGAAATTAAATGGTTTTTTCATTCACATCCATGGAAGTGGGTTATACATGTGATTTAAAATTGGCCACATGTTGTGTGGAGTAATAAAATGGTCAAAAAAATTAAAATTGTGACATGATAGGCCCATCCCAAAATTACACACATCATTTTTAAAATTAGGGTATTATGCGTCAAATTTTTTCCATGATAATCCATCTATAGGAAGAACCAACTCATTAATATCATTAATTCTCCAAGTATCATTCTATCACATATTTGTTGTAATTTTATCACGCATGAAGATATTTTGGAGCCTAAGATTCCATTGAATGAACCACATTACCATCTATTCCATAGGATATAGTGTTCTATCTGCATTTGGATTCCATTGAGATGTACCATATTCAATAAAGTCATTTAAGACCATATTTTCCTCTCAAAATAAGCTATAATAGTCCATACAAGCATGGATTTTATCATTTGAAAATCCAAGATGATCAATTAACTTCCATTCAGTAAAATTATTTGAGGAAATATCTCCACCATCAGGAAGAAAGTACTTAAAAAATATTTCAAGATAATTGATTTTGGTATTATAAATCCAAAATATATTCTTCCCATTATTAAATAACATTATAAATTAATGATTATTAATTTTACCACATGCATAATATATAATATTCCTGACATCATCCATCAATTTCTTCACTCTCTCAACATTACAATTTTCATTAGTTGAATCACATGAAACCATACCATTGTCTTCTATCATTGGCATGATTTATTTTTTGTGATGTTTAATAAAAAAACTTATGAAACATCTAATTATATATTCTACTACATTAATTTTGATGATGAATAATTTGGGAATTTAACTCTCTCAATTGTGATACAATTCATAATATATTATTTTAAAACCAAATTTTGTTATATTGTAGCTAACTTATTATTTATTTGAATAAGATATTCTGATATAATCAGAACAAAGGATTCATAAATATCCTCTATCTAAAGCATTGATAAATGAAAAAATTCTGACTTATTTTGAAACTCGTTTGAGATTTGATTAGTATCATAAATCCAATTTTTATCTAATCTATTTAAAAAATATTTGTTTATTAAAATAAATATAATATACTATAATCAGAAAATTTATGATATACATTCATATTTGGAATATATATAAATCTAAAAAAATAATCCCACAATAAAAAATTAAATGTTTTAATCATAGAAAACATTTAATAAAGAAGAACATCATTTCACACAACTTGAAAAGGACCATTTTTGATAAATATGTTTTTATCTAGTAAAAATTTTATAATACCAAAATAACGTAATTAAAAATTAAAATTCTATAGAACATATCTAATAAGATAATCGAAATACCAATTTTAATATGAAATTTATCAAATCATATTATTATCTATCCAAAAAAATCATAAGAGATGGAACACTCTATAATAGATTCATACTAGAAGCAACCAAAATAATTATAAGACTTGGATTAGGAAATAACTAATAAATACTAGTATCACTCCAATCAAATAAATAGTCTTGGATTAAGAAACAAGAAATAAATTCTAATATAAAAAATTATGTCCCTCATCCAAATAAGTTTTTGATATTTTAAAACATAATTTAGGTAAATATATATTTAGGAAAATAGTTAGTATCCAAGGAATGTTTTTATACATTTAACCCTTTAAAAATAATAACAATTTCATTTATTGAATATATAGTTACATCTTAATACATTCTAAATGAACTGAGTATGGGTTGGAATGGATAAATGTTACTGAATTCTTAAAAAATAATAAAATATCCAATAGGATATGTTTTCAAGAAAGAATATCCCATAAAATTCATATGTGGTTCAAGAACTAACCCGTACTAGAACATTTTACTAAAGAAAGTGAAACAAGTTTTTGTTCAATTTAATGTTTTTTTGAATAAAATTCATAGCCAACAAATTTTTTAAAAAAAATATAATAAGTGTTTATGAAATTTAATTTTGGTCCAAATAGAAATTTTATACTTGAAACTTCTTCAAAGTAAATGAAAATGAAATAAATATAGATAATGTTTGTTTTAAAAACTGGATTTATACTTACATAATATATTAATGACAACATACCATGAATAAAAAATTGTAACGTTTCTTCCTAACCAAAAACAATAACAAAAAACATGATTCATACTTTATGCAAGTAAAAAAGTGGAATAACCATAATGAAAACAATCAATTAACCTCTTATATATAAAAATACCACTTAAAAATTTCTTTAATAAGCCTAATCATGACATAATTCAGTATCACATATCTTCATAAACAATCCAATTAGATAATATAAATACCAATTTCAAAATGAAATTAATCAAGGAATACTATAATACAACCCAAAAAAACAGGAGATTAAATATTCTATAATACATACATAATAGTAGCAACCCAAATAGAGTATAATAAATTGAATAGGAAAAGACTAATACATACTAGCAACATTCATATCAAATCACATGTTTTGGATTAAGAAATAAGAAAGTAATTCTAATATAAAAAATGAATGTTCCACATCTAAGTATGTTTTCACTATTTTACAACATAATTTAGGAAAATAGGCAGTATAAAGGGAAAAATGTTTTTACACTTTTATCCCTTTAAACATAATAACTATTAATTTTATAGAAAATCTAGTTATCTCTTAAGACACACCAAAGGAACCAAGTACGGGTTAGAATAAATAAATGAGTCCAAATTATTTAAATATAATAAAAACTTCAAAAAGATATTTTTTCAATAAATAATATATTATAAAGTTCAAGTTTAGTTCAAGAACTAACACATTTCATAATTACATAATCCCCTAAAATTTATTGCACAAAAAAATTACAATATAACACATTAAAATAATTTGAAAATAATAACATATATTGTATACAAAATTAATAGCCAATATGCATTACAAAATGATAAAATCCTTTAGGAAATATAATTATATAACAATTCCATTTTTTAAACTAACTCATATAACACCCAATAAGAATAAAAAAACATAACTCATTTAATATATCCTTTTCTTGTCATCATTTTAACATTACATTCAAAAAAAATATTTTTATACCCAAAAAGACAAATATTATCTTATTCAATATTTTTTTCTGAAAAAATCACTTACCTATACATAATAATGCTTATAAAAACAATTAAAAATGCTTCCATGAAAATAAAATTTTTAACATAAACCATAATATTACATTATACTTCTTATTCATACTTAGTTGTCTATTTAATCTTACATAAAAAAATATCATTCAAGCTGTAAAAATCATTAACATAATTCTTATGAAAAGATAATTATGGCCAATAAATATCAAAACAATCCATATATATCATTTTTTTGAATTTAACTTACACACATATAATATCTTTACAATTACCAACATTTCTATTCAAATATTTAACACTACATTTGATTGAAATTAGTTATACAAATATTCATAATATTCATTAATTAAAATAAAACCATTAAATGGATAATTTCATACCTCCCTAAATATTAAAAAAAAAAATATTTCAAAAATGATTAATTACATAATCCCCAAATATATATTACATAAAAAATAATTTTATATTTGATTTTGTTGTAGGCGGTGAGTATTTTTTTTTAAAAGTACATCAACTATGTTAAGATTTATTATGAAATGATATAATAAACATAATCAAAATGAACCTCGATTAAATGAACTGGGAATAATTATGACATAAATTGATCTAATTTGTTTTTTATATTTAGATAAAAAAGAAAACTAATGCTTTATTGAGCAGAAAATTGACTTGAAACTCACCGATTTGGTTTTTAAAGAAGGATCAAATCAATAAATGGGTGAGTTGGGGAGATTCACCTTGTTAAAATGAAGGGAATACACATGGGTTGGGTAGAAATTATAGATTGTGGGGGACGTGAGGTTGTGGCCACAATTTATGGGGACTCTATACCAATTATTTTTTTTAAAATTGGTGTATCCAACTATATATATTTTTTTTAAATATTGGTCTAGGGTATTGGTTTTTACTCAATACCAATGTTTTGTATAAAGTATTATTATAAAGAACTTTATACCTCTAATTAAAGTAAACTGTGGTTATATGTTTTTGGGAATGACCCACATTTCCATCGGGGGATTCATTTGACTATTTATTTTTCCAAGGAAGCTAAAATTAGGGGACCCATACATTATCAATGGATGTATCCCATATAATAGTTCTTTATTTTGATTTTATTTTTTTAATGAATTATAATTGTTAATTCCAATACTTATGAAGTTTAGTTAATAATTTATTATTTTCTTAATTATGTGTCTTGTTCATTTGAAGTCATATGTGAATAATAAATCACAATCATATGGTTCAATTACTGATGTTTACCTTGCAGAACAATGTTGAACCATATGATCATAGTATTTTAATTTTATAGAGACTATATTAATTTTAGTATGAGGTGTTGATGATAATAAAAGTCATTTTTATGATGATAATAAATCATTGATATTTTAAACTTTAGGTCAATAAGGTGGAAATATTTCTTAATCTTCATTGACATAGTTGCATTTAAGAAAAACACACAGATATGTGACACTAAATAATGATATTGTCGATCAAAATATTTGTAAAATGAGGGAATAAATGAAAATATGTATTATGATTTAAAATAAAAAAAGAGGAATGGATAAAAAAGGTGGTTAATAAATAAATTATTTACTGGTTATAATTTTGTGTAAGTTTTTAATCTAACAGATATTTTGAATATCATTTTTTGATAACAATATAATGTATGTAACAATATTTTATATAAATTGTATATAGTAAAATGATTATGATAATCAATATGAACGACCAAATTATTATAAATATTTATCCTAAGTTAATACGAATCAGTCTAGGGGATTCAATGCTTACAATATTAGTGGTTTCAAGTTTTGTACTATAGATCACAATGATAGTTTGAAAACACAAAAAATTGTATATTTATTTATTAAAATCAAGATTACTATAGAATTTTGGTTGATATTATTTAGTTAAATTATCTCAAGAAATTTTTAGTTGTGTTATTAAAATGAATGTGGGTCAATCTTTACCTGGGTATTTGGAAATAAACATTAATATTAACTTTTTTGAACTTATCTTAGTTGATCGATACATGTGAATGTAAAGAACATGATCCGTATATTTTTTCTTACTAAGAAAAAATTTTATATTATGTTGATGATATTGTAGATGAAGGGTGTATTTTTCTTTTCCATATAAAACTAAGAGGCATATATGACATTAGTGATGAATGAGAAGTAATTTTTGATAGTGAACCCCCTCAAGAAAAACACATTGTATTGTTTATCCCTGATAATATTGAAAACTCCTGTATTGTGTGGGTGGGATAATATGAAGAAGAGTAAGAGGAAATTTTCACAATAACATTGGGAACCAAGAAGAAATTGATTGTAAGACCAAATATATGTCTTTTTTAATTTTTATTTGTATAAATATCATTGTAATGACTTGTATTTTAGTTTTTATTTACTTGAATTAGTTATTTTGTTGATATTTTTGTATAGTAATTCCATGTACAAAGAGGTTTTTAGGTGGTAGTTGGTCTATAAAACATGAAAATAATTTTACTTGGGCTTCCCAGACTACAATGAGAGTGGTAGTGATCTGATCTATCAATGATACATTGGGTAAAATTCACCACAGATCTTGCATATTTTGTTACTATATTTTCTTATAATAATAATCATTTATTCACTTTTATACCTACATTTTAGGATATTAGGTATCAAACATTCAAACCTCAAGTTAGTTACCATCAAGAGGCTAATGACATTATACTATTATCTATATGTATTAAAACATGATAACATTTTTTATTAATATTTTTAAATTTACACATTTATGATGCATTTTTTAATTATATTTTTGTTTAGTAGAGTATCCTCATTAGTTTCACACATATAAAAACATAACATCATAACAACCTTAAATTATTTAGTTTATTTTAGTTGGATTTTCATTAGTTATTTGTGAGATTTTTTTTATAAAAAAATTAAACTCCCTATCAACCCACTCTAATTCTCATTTGAACTTTATAATATACTATAATTTCATCACAACCAATTGATAACACATAAAAGTAATATAAATACTCTCTAAAAGAAGATAAAATCTACTATAATCCAAAAAAAAACACAATTCATCCATAAAACTAAATTCCACACATCAATTAGATTTTTAAACATAAAAATCAAGATCCAACTATCATATTTTATTTATACTACTTTCATGTTGTTTTTAAATTCAAATTAAATGAATAGTTATAAAAAAGATATTAATGATATTTTAAAATAAAAAACATTTCATTAAATGATTTAAAATTTATAAAATTCTCATCTTAGGAAAATTTATTGGGATATGGATGAAAATACCAACCATGATCCATTTATTGGGTATTTTTCTTTTAAAGTTACTATCTTGGATACTAAAAGCTGAAAATATTTTTATCCTGATAATTTACAAATGGGTTAACATGGGTTAAAAAAACGTAAGGTTGTAATCATCACCTAAAATTTTAAAAAAATTATTTTATGATTGTATTTTCACCCATAATAATTTTCAATTTAAACTATATCAGTTTTTATCCATTTGGATATGAAAATTTAGTTATATTAATTTAATAGTTTAAGAAATTCCAAGAGTTCCCCTCCCCTCACTTATAAATATGAAACTCATATCCTATTTTTTTCATATCTAAAAAAACATATGGTTTAGAAAATATCTACATAAATACCTTCCATACATCTCTTACCACATCCTAAAGTCCTTTGGTTTATTGAAAATCCAATCTAGGATTCCTTTAGGTATAATCCTAAACATATTGTTCAAAGAAGAGATATAGTTATTACCTAAGTGTTTTGTTTTATTTATTCTTCCACCTCCTAAAAATATTATTGAACCATGATTATATAATAAAATTAGTATATAACATATAATTATATGTTATTATTTTAGTGGAATAACCCACATCCATCTCCTCTTCCATTAAAATGGGAAACAAAACTGTCTTTCTTTTATAAGGAAGACTACCACCTTGCAGACCAATATAATTAATTTTTCATCACCACATATCACCAAGAGTTATAATTATGAATATGATTTATATATATTATATTCATGACATATTTATTATTTTATAAAGATAATATATCATATAATTCCTTAACTTTTTTTTCTATTGAAAAATGATAACATCGTTCGTGCGTGCATGTGGATTACCACCTCCTCAAAGCGATATAATTTTTTTCCATAACAACATAACATGAATTTTATATATATGTTTTTAAATAAATAACATGTTATTTATGATATAATTATCATTATTTAAATATAAACTAAAAATTATCTTCTTTTCATCATGATTTTTGAAAAATGGAAACGTTACTCGTGCATACGTACAACCTATCATCTCAATGAATATAACATAGTTCATTTTTCAAAACCATCATTCATATTTGGTTTTAAAAGTATAATTTATATTAAAAAATTATAAATATTTCGTGATTATTATTCTAGAGATGATATTATAATGATCACTTTGACCATAGTCAACCTACCAAAGTCATTTTTGACATATAATCTGAATATCATCAGAATGCACAACATAAACAAAATTTATTAATTAATTGTTTATTATGTGGTCAAATTAAGGATTAGAATAAAAATTGTTCTTAATAAAGTAAAAAAAATTACATAAATTTATTATTTATTAAGGTAATGAGTGTAGGTGACGTGTAAAACTTGAGTTAAGGGTTTCTCATATCACTTTTATTTCTTTGAGACATATACCATATTCACCAAAACTTTACATTGTGAAGTGTATATAATTACTTTTAATTTATTTTATGATGATATTCAGGAAGTTTATTAGTATTAAAAAAATCAATATTAGGTTATATCTTTCATGAGGTTTTGATTCAGAGATTAATAAAGAGGTAAGGGTTTATCATCTCAAATTTTCTTCTTTAAGACATGTGTTTTGTTATGAAACTATCATATTAAAGAAGTGTATATAAAGTCAATTTTTCATGTTATATCATTAATATAGTTTATGTGGAATCTCGACTTTTTATAACATAAACTTTCATTACATTACACAAAACTGAGGATCTTTAAGGTTTAGTGTCTTAGAAACCAGGAACAGAATATATGAAAACAACATAAAACATTATTCTTAAAAACTTGGAAGGATTATCCTTAAGTTAATCCTAGGTTCATTATTGAATCTCATAACCCGGGGACATACATCAAAGGAAAGGGTGAGCAGAAGTTCCAGTAAGGGAAATAAGAGAAACATTTTACAGGTGAACTTGAGATACTTCAATAAGGTTATGAAAAGAACTTTAAGGAATGAGAAATAAATCATGAGTCATATCATAATAAAAATAACGTTTTTAATAACATGAAGATGTGGATACAACATTTAATATGGACAATCATTTCTGTTTCACCAAGGTCCATCCCCAAGGTGTCATTAAAAATTACCAAGGTTATTCACCAAGGTGTCGTTAAAAATAGTCATCTCTAGAGATTAAGTCTTTACCCAATGCATTGGAGCACTATCAGGGCGCACCCTTGACATGCCTTTATTATCATGTGAGACACATATATCATCATAAATCATTTCATAAACAACCCATATAACATAAAAGGAATGGGTTTCATTTCATAATCATAACATTTTAAAAACTGCTTTAAAGACATGATCTTTACATCACTTTAAACCCATGGAAAGGGAAAGCGGGTCTCATGTATGTAAATCCAAGAATTTAAAATATAACAACTTGGTATATATGTGAATACCCCTATAAAAGAGAGAGCTTTGAGTATTCACTTAATAAAATAAAACCACTTTAAAAAAACAGAGACACATTTGAGACGGAAATTCTGCAGTATAACGACTATGTTTCGGGGTTTTAGAAAACATTGAAAAGAGAGGGGACATGGGTCAAACAATCATAAATGACCCATAAAATAGTATAGGGACCGAATATGAAGGATATATGAACATGGTAATGAAATTTGAAGGACATACCATTTGAAATGAAAAAATGGAAGGAAGACAAAAATTAGATTTCACTTACGAAAATCCGGCAGCCTAACGGCATCACTTAAACTTCAACCAAAAATGAATTGACAAGATCAAATAGGGTCTCTCATCGTATGAACATAAGAGTTATGTATGATAGATATAGAGATCATACCCCAACATAATAAAAAGGAACGTGAAAGACTTGACATGAAAATAGATATTGAAAACGAGAAGGGTCAAAGAATCCATTAAAAATTCAGCAGCCTAACGGCGCCACATAAAACTTCAAAATACTGAATTGAAGAGATAAAATAGGGTATCTCATCATATGAAAATAAAAGATCAGTATTATAGATATAGAGATCATACCCCAACATAATAAAAAGGAACTTCAAAGACTTGACATGAAAGTAGAACTTTGAAAAATGAGAACGGTGAACGAATCCCTTAAAAATTCGGCAGCCTAACGGTGCCACTTAAAACTTTAAAATACTGAATTGAAGAGATATAATAGGGTCTCTCATCATATGAACATTTCAGTATGATAGATATAGAGATCATACCCCAACATAATAAAAAGGAACTTGACAGACTTGACATGAAAGTAGAACTTTGAAAAATAAGAAAGGTGAACGAATCCCTTAAAAATTCGGCAGCCTAACAGCGCCACTTAAATATTCTTAAAACGAATTGATGAGAGAAAGATGGGGTCTATCATCATATGAACATGAAAATGACAGTAATATTAATATAAAATAATATTCTCCAACATAATAACATGGATCATAAAATAAATGACATAAAATAGATTACTTGAAAAGAAAGAGAGAGGTCGGATCCCTTACCTTAAAACGTAACTCTTAAAACTCAAAGGTTGGGACCTTGAGGGCTTGGGGGAACCTTGGAAGGACTCCTTGGGAGGTAATTATACCATAGATTCATTGGGGGAGAGTTGGGAGTCGAATGGATGAGAGGATGGCTTGGTATTTATAGGGAAAGTGAGGGGACAAGGCATTAATGGCCAAGGGACACCTCATTAGTGGTTTTGGCAAAACCATGGGCTTGCCCATGGTATTTGCCCATGGTATTGGCCACTTGGTCCACCTAATAACTTATATTACTATTAATAAGTCGACTATATTGATTACATAAATAATACATCATTTTATGATGTCATTAAACACTCGTAACTTAAGAACTGTATTTTCACTATTCATCGAAAATCCAACTTTCTCAGAAAAATCCCAAAATTTAACCTTAACCAAATATCGATGCTCTGATTTTAAAAATGAACTCCATTTTATAAAAATAATTTTCTAAATAATTTTAATTTAATTTTTAAATAAATACACTATTCGCCGAAAATTAATTTTTTTCAGAAAAATCCCCAAAATTTACCTTAACATAATATCGATGCTCTGAGTTTAAAAATTAAATCCATTTTATAAAAATAATTTTATAAATATTTTTAATTAAAATTTTAATTAAAAAACACTATTCACCTGAAAAAACTAATACTTGACTAATAATTTATGAAACCATTATTTAACCATTTTATTGAATCATATTACTTAATCAAGGTGCCTAGATTATATTAATAATTTATTTAAATGAGATTACTAATCCATTTGGTCACATTACTAATCCTAAGCATAAAATCACTATTCATAATTTACTATTCGTCAAAAATTAAGTTGATCTTATTAGACTCTAAATTTCATACTAAATATAATTGTAGAAGACCATTTTTGGAAAATCATTACACATAATTAGTTATCTAAGGTTTACATAATTATATTAAAATATCCTTTTTCTAGAATTCATCAAAAATATGCTTGCTATATTTATCCGGACATTTGAAAATTCATAAACTTCATCATAAGAAGAAATAAAAATTTTTATTTAAAACAAAGGATTACACATGGCAGTTACAGTCTCCTTATATAGCCCCTTATCACACTAGCATAAGACCTAAGTGTAAGGTGTGCTAAGGTGAGAGAATCCGAGGGAGGCTCGGCCAACATCGAACGAGTAGTAATATCTATCAGTTTGAACTTCTTGTGAAGGCGATTCTGTTCTAGCTTCATACGACGAAGTTCAGCTTGGGTTTGGTCCAGAGTAAAGCCCATTGGTGCTACCTCCTTCCCAAGTTCTGTTAGATGGGCTTCGATCGGTCCAAGACTACTGGGTGAGGCCATCAAATCTTCTTTCTATATTAATTAACCAAGATCACTTGTATTTAGAGACAAATATCGAAATGTTTAGTTTCCAGTGGTCATATTGACCAATGGTCATATAACAGTCAAAACCCAACAGTCTCATTTTAATTATACTCATGTTATCCAATGAAACAATTTTGTTGAGTATAAAAAAAATAACACACAAAATTAGGAAACAAGATTTATTCAAAATTTCGGGTCGTTACAATCTTCCCCCCTTAAGAAATTGCATCCTCGCAATTTTTAAAATTGGGTTTTGAAATTTCATTGAAAGTCCCACACCGGAAAATGAGTCAGTAAAACTATTACTTTAAAAGAAAGAAAGGGAAGTAAAAATGTCACCCGAGTTAACCCATACTAGGATTCCATGTAGGAAAACATGGACATGGAGGAAAAAAACAAAGGGTCACATTCTAAGGGAGAGTGATAGAAAACATGATTAAGAGAAAGTTAACAACAAGAAAATCACCAACTTATGATGGGTTAAACGGTATTTGATTTCCTAGTAGGAAACGTTAACAGACAACGTTTTTTGTTTTATGTTCCTTTTCATAGTTTTGAGGAATTCATTTACTACATAGAATAAAAACATAAGGAAATATTCCTACCTTCAAGTAGAGTTTAATCCTTTAATAAGTTTCTACCAAAACTAATCTTTTCTCCAAACTATGAGCATTCAAAAACACTTGGTCTCATCAAAATAACAAGAATAATATTCTAGAGAATCACGTCTTCCACAAAAGAAAAACTATATATCTTTAAACATTTATCCCAAAAATAGAAAGGGTAAGATAAAACAACTCTTCAAATAGAAAAAATCCCATAGGAAGGGAAACTACTTTTAAATCTTCAAAGTTCCACAGTACTACCCAGAGTTCATCATAGACCATTCCATAAATAATTGTCCTTAAAATTCCTTAAAATAACCCAAACTGAGATTGAAACCCAAATACAAGAAGGACTTGATAACATAGTCTTCCAAGACAAACTTTATCGTTCATATCCAAACAACATCAACCACTCATAACATCTTATAAAAAAATTAACTAACCTAAACATATTTTCCCCAAGATAGGTCAATAATTTCTATAAGTAACCTATAATACCATAAGTTCACCTTAAATTCATCGATTCTTCAAAATATAAGTCAACCTTTACTCCTCAAAGAAAATACTGTAGTAATCTATTTACCTTGATCAAATAGGGTTCCCAAAATAGTGAACGTCTTCCAAAATAATAATCATCTTTTAATCCCCTAATAATCTCTGTCATATTAATACGGCAATCGTCACGTTTCCTATCACATTGGTTATTGGGACATGTTCTTCCATTTACCACCATTAACTAAGGATAGAAAGTACAATTAGGGGCTTAAATACTTAACCAATAACCATTAAAAGGAAACTTAAAGCATATAAGGATAAACTTGTAGAAGAAAAGTATACCCTAACTTTTGATCCCCTAGGTCCCAATCTAGGTTATCCATGATAATATATTCTTAGGTGAATCTTTATTTTATTTTATCTTTGTTCCTTTAAAAATGGTTCATACTAAGCATATAAATTTACCAAATCATATCCCCCAGGGGTGTCGTAACCAAGAGTGCAGTAAGGCCCATTGTCGTGTACCAGTTCCTGTTCGAGTCTAGCTCAAAGCGGTGTTTTTGGGTTTTACCCCTATGTACATCTATTCCAGAGCCACCTCTACCTGCTCGTATCCAGACAAAGATGTATTTGCTTGGAAACCCCTTACTCAATACTCACCAAAATACCAGGAAGGTTTCCTATATTTAAACTTTTCTGTAGGGTTCTTCCTAAAGTTTTAATATCCTAATTTCCACAAATAACTAAACCATCCTTTGATACCAACTATGGCATCCCGTCTTTTTATAACATAAACTTTCATCACATTAAACAAAACTGAGGATCTTTAAGGTTTAGTGTCTTGGAAACCAGGAACATAATACATAAAAACAACATAAAAAATTATTCTTAAAAACTTGTAAGTCTTATCCTTAAGTTCATCCTAGGTTCATTACTGCATCTCATAACCTAGGGACAAACATCAAAAGAAAGGGTGAGCAGAAGGCCCAATATGGGAAACAAGAGAAACATTTTACATGTAAACTTGAGATACTTCAATAAGGTTATGAAAAGAACTTTAAGGCATGAGAAAGAAATCATGAGGCATATCATAATAAAAATAACGTTTTTCATAACTTGAAGATGTGGCTACAACATTTAATATTGAAAATCATTTCTGTTTCACCAAGGTCCATCCCCAAGGTGTCATTAAAAATTACCAAGGTTATTCACCAAGGCGTCGTTAAAAATAGTCATCTCTAGAGATTAAGTCTTTACCCAATGCATTGGAGCGCTATCAGGGCACACCCTTGACACGTCTTTATTATCATGTGAGACACATATATCATCATCAATCATTTCATAAACAACCCATATAGCATAAAAGGAATGGGTTTCATTTCATAATCATAACGTTTTAAAATTTTCTTTAAAGACATGATCTTTACGTCACTTTAAACCCACGGAAAGGGAAAGCAGGTATCATGTATGTAAATCCCAGAATTTAAAATAGAAAAACTTGGTATATATGTGAATACCCATATAGAAGAGATATCTTTGAGTATTCACTTAATAAAATAAAAGAACATTAGAAAAAGATAGAGTCATTTGAGACGGAAATTCTGCAGCATAACGGCTATGTTTTGGGGTTTTAGAAAACATTGAAAAGAGAGGGGACATGGGTCAAACAATCATAAATGACCCATAAAATAGTAGAGGGACCGAATATGAAGAATATATGAACATGTTATTGAAATTTTAATGACATACCATTTGAAATGAAAAACATGGAAGGAAGAAAAAAATTAGATTTCTCTTACAAAAATCAGGCATCCTAACGACGTCACTTAAACTTCAACCAAAAATGAATTGACAAGATCAAATAGGGTCTCTCATATTATGAACATAAGAGTTCAGTATGATAGATATAGATATCATAACCCAACATAATGAAAAGTAACTTGAAAGACTTGACATGAAAATAGATCTTGAAAACGAGAAGGGTGAAAGAATCCCTTAAAAATTTGACAGCCTAACGACGCCACTTAAAACTTTAAAATAATGAATTGAAGAGATCAAATAGGATATATAATCATATTAAAAAAAAGATAAGTATGATAGATATAGATATCATCCCCCAAAATAATAAAAAGGAACTTGAAAGTCTTGACATGAAATTAGAACTTTGAAAAATGAGAAAGGTGAACGAATCCCTTAAAAATTCGGCAGCCTAACGGCGCCACTTAAAACATCAAAATCCTGAATTGAAGAGATAAAATAGGGTCTATAATCATATGAACATAAGAGTTCAGTATGATAGATATATAGATCATAACCCAACATAATAAAAAGTAACTTGAAAGACTTGACATGAAAGTAGAACTTTGAAAAATGAGAAAGGTGAACGAATCCCTTAAAAATTCGGCAGCCTAACGACGCCACTTAAACACTATTAAAGAGAATTGATGAGAGAAAGAGGGGGTCTCTCATCATATGAACATGAAAAGGGAAGTAATATGAATATAAAATAACATCATCCAACATAAGAACATGGAGCATAAAAGAAATGACATAAAAGAGATTACTTGAAAAGAAAGAGAGAGGTCAGATCCCTTACCTTAAAACGCAACTCTTAAAACTCAAAGGTTGGGACATTGAGGGCTTGGGGGAACCTTGGAAGGACTTCTTGGGAGGTAATGAGACCAGAGCTTCATTGGGGGACAGTTGGGAGTCAAATAGATGAGAGTATGGCTTGGTATTTATAGGGAAAGTGAGGGGGAAAGGCATTAATGGCCATGGGACACCTCATTAGTGGTTTTGGAAAAACCATGGGCTTTCCCATGTAATTTGCCTATGGTATTGTCCACTTGGGACACCTCATAACTTTTATTACTATTTATAAGTCCATCATATTGATTACATACATAATACATCATTTAATGATGTCATTAAACACCCGTAACTTCAAAACTGTATTTTCACTATTCATCAAAAACTCAACTTTCTCAGAAAAATACCAAAATTTCACCTTAACCAAATTTCGATGCTCTGATTTCAAAACTGAACTCCATTATATAAAAATAATTTTCTAAAAAATTTTAATTTAATTTTTAAATAAATACACTATTCACCGAAAATTCATTTTTTTCAGAAAAATCCCCAAAATTTACCTTAACATAATATCGATGCTCTGAGTTCAAAAAATGAAATCCATTTTATAAAAATAATTTTCTAAATATTTTTAATTAAATTTTTAATAAAAAAACACTATTCACCCAAAAAACTAATACTTGACTAATAATTTATGAAACCATTATTTAACCATTTTATTGAATCACATTACTTAATCAAGGTGCCTAGATTATATTAATAATTTCTTTAAGTGAGATTACTAATCCATTTGGTCACATTACTAATCCTAAGCATAAAATCACTATTCATAATTTACTATTCCTCAAAAATTATGTTGATCATATTAGACTCTAAATTTCATACTGAACATTATTGTAGAAGACCATTTTATGAAAATCATTACACATGATTAGTTATATAAGGTTTACATAATTATTTTCAAATATCCTTTTTCTAGAATTCATAAAAAATATGCATACTATATTTATCCGGACATTTGAAAATTCATAAATTTCATCATAAGAAGAAATAAAATTTGTTATTTAAAACAAAGGATTACAGAAGGCAGTTACGGTCTCTTTACATTGCCCTTTGTCACACCAGCATAGGACCTAAGTGTAAGGTGTGCTAAGGTGAGAGAATCTGAGGGAGGCTCGGCCAACATCGCACGAGTAGTAATTTCTATCAGTTTGAACTTCTCGTGAAGGCGATTCCATTCTAGCTTCATACGATGAAGTTCGGCTTGGGTTTGGTCCAGAGCAAAGCCCATTGGTGCTACCTTCTTCCCAGGTTCTGTTAGATGGGCTTCGATCGGTCCAAGACTACTAGGTGAGGCCATCAAATCTTCTTTCTATATTAATTAACCAAGATCACTTTTATTTAGAGACAAATATTGAAATGTTTAGGTTCCAGCGGTCTTATTAACCAATGGTCATATAACAGTAAAAACCCAACAGTCTCATTTTAATTTTACTCATGTTATTCAATGAAACAGGTTTGTTGAGTATAAAATAAAAATAACACACAAAATTAGGAAACAAGATTTATTCAAAATTTCGGGTCGTTACAGTTTAGTTCATGATATCTAATGTTTCATTTTAGGTTATTATTTCTAGGGGATTAAGATTAAAAAGATTACCGAAGCAGTAAGTGTTTTATGTCACAACCTCATTGTTTTTTGTGATTGTTTATGATTAATTATCTGATGATGAAATATTATGATATAACTCTAAATAAACTAATTATTTTTTTATACAATAGTTATTTATTGAGAATAAATTATTTCCTTTAATTTTTCTCACTTTAAATACTCATGATACCAAAAAATATTTTTATGGAAAAATGAATATATTTCTCTCTTCGATCTGAAATCATTTCTCTTACATGTCCATATATTATAAAAATGTTTTAAAAAATGTTTCAACATTCTAATATGACTATTTAAAATATTTTTTTACCCATTTTTAAATTTTTACAATTTTTTTAAAATATATCTTCTCTTTGTTTTATGAAACGAGCTACTTTTGACTTTTTACTGAAAATGTGAGAGGAATCTTTTCTTTAATGCATAGGACATGAATGAAATTTCCCACGATCATTAATTGTAAATGATTAAAATATTAATTTATAATTTTCCAAGGTTATTTTTAATGAGTATATCTTTCTTAATATTTAGTAATTTTATAGATTTTAAATATTTTATTTGAAATTGAAAAGGTTATTTTCTTCGATAAATGTTCCTAATGATATTTCAAAGGAAATTTTAATCCATGATAACATCCTTGGATGTTACTTCAATTTTATTGGGTATATGATCTAGTGACACCATATTTACCCTTTCTTTGGATGATTTATTATTATGATGAAAAAATGTTTATGAAACTCATTTTTTTAACGGGTTATGTTATGATGAAATGTTTATTAAAAAAATTTCCTTTTCATAAGTTATAATATGATGAATTTTTTATTATCTTTTAGAGCACATATATAAGATTTTCATTATGTGATGGGTGATACATGAATTATATATCCCTCAAATTCATTATCCCAATATGGATATCTCATGAGATAAATAGGAATGAAATGGTGGGTGAACCCAATTCAGTAAGGGCTCTATCTACTATGATAGTCTTGGGAGTGAACCTTAACAACTATGAAAGTTTGGGGTGCGAATACAATACACAATTATAGTCTCAAAAGTTATCCTTGACTATTAAGGAAATGATTTTATTTTATTATGTTTATGACATAAACTTGTGTCTTATACTAATATTATGCTCTCATGGATCATGTTCTATAATTCCGTTATGATTCATGTCTTATGAATTTCTAGGATTTATTCCATGATTCAAGTTTATGATATATGACACACTAGGTATGGTTTTTAAATGTTAATATCATGTTATTATACCCTTATAATCATGTTATATTTATGGGATCATTGATATATTCCATGACAACCCTTAATAATAATTTGAGATCACCTTTTTATGTTCCATTCCCGCAAGTTATAATGAGAGGTTTTAAGTAAGGTATATCCTAGAAGAGTACTATGTGGGAAGATATTTGTGGGAGATATTGGAGATTGTTTAAGAAATAATAATATTGTGTATCTAGTCTCCAAAGAAATTAAACCTTTATGGTCCTGAGGCATGTATTTGTAAAATATTATAGAAATTCATCTATTAATATGTAATATCAATCTATGAAAATTAGAATCCACTATAGTATGTATCAGAGGGTAGGTTTAGTTAAAATTTAAATATTAGGGTTAGATAACTTTTTTGAGAACCCTAAGGATATGTATAAATATAGGATAAAGTCCTAAAATTTTGGTAATGAATAGATTATATGGTTTTCCTAGAAATAAATCCCTGTCTAGATACTATAGGTGGATGTGGTTCTGGAACATATAAATTATGAGTTACAATTTCAAAATGACTTGGTTGAGTATATCTTGACCATCATTCTTTTCTATAGTGAGTTTTCCCCTACCACACACCTGGTTTGACAATCTCAAGGGATGAGATTGGTTTAATTCACATTTCTTTCATGAAACATCATACAGGATTTTAGTAGATGATGATCATGGATGACCTAGGTTAAAATTCAGCTATCATAGATTGAAAAGAATGTGTCATGATTTAAACATCCTATAAATTATATTTCATGATTTCCAACTATGATTATTGTTAATCACATTATTCATTTTGGTTTCAATATATGGCTAGAACCATAAGGAACCACATTATCATTTAATGTAATAGAAAATGTGATGATGAGAAACCATATGGGATGATGATTCAATTGAAAGATATTTTGATTACCCCGGATCAGTTATCATGATATATGATTAACAATATACACCTTAACTAACTATTAGACTCACCAAGGAAGTGATAGATATAGTTCACTGAGAGATCGAGTGGTGGAAACTATGAAGGAAAGAATACTCATATTCATATATGTGGAAAATGTGGGAAGAAACACTCAAGTGAATGTGTCAAAGGAAAGATAATATGTTTTATATGTATAAAATAAGGTCATAGAGAAAGTAAATTTTTTATAAAAATGAAAGGTTTTATGGAGAGATATAAAGTTCATCTTAATGTAATATTTATAGTTCAATATATTCTGTGTGGGGAATATTGGAATTATCTGAGTCAATTTCCTAATCCAAGGGTTAACTCATTGACTAAATAATAACCTATGTTATGCCTATTTTTTAAGTAAAAGGATTTAAGTGTTTATGTTTTTGTAATCAATAATTATTTTATATAAATGATATTCTTAGGATTGTTATGTAGAGGTTTTCTTAAAAAAAATTCAAGAATATTATTAATAGTAATGAAGAGCAATAAAAGTGATTTAATGGTAAAACACACAATTAAATCCGGATTTTGAGATAATAGAAGTTCAGATAAAGAGATTATTGATATTGATAAAGTAAAAGGTATTGTATTGACAACCTTAAAATTGATTAGTAATTTGATGAAAAAGTTGTTTATCTATGTTATAGTTTACATATTTTTTTGATTTATGGAATATATTCAATAATGTATGATTTTATTTAAGGAATGAGGAGAGAGTTAATTTTTAGAAGCATATATGTTTGCATAGAGGTTTTATGGTAATTTTGGCCATTAACATATTTCAAGAGAATATATGATCAAGGTATTCAAATATTTAGTATGTGACATTTAGATCCACTTTATGGGATTAATGTTAAGTTTATTTTTGAAATTTAGTGACCTTATTTGTAATTTTTTATTTTTTATTTTTTAGACATATTTTTCAACGGTTTTATGGTTAACTAATCATGAAATTATTTAAGTTAAAATCTGGATTTGGAGATTAATATTAAGGTTTATTCATTTTTGGGAATTAAATAACCCTCTATTAACCATTTTTAGTTTTGGTTAATGACTTAAGATATAAGTAATATCTTGATATCCTTTTCTAGATTCATGTGATATATTAGAAGTATATTTTCATGCAACATGCATTAAAAATTCATCTTGAATACTCATTATTTGAAGCAAAATAATATATTGTAGTGAAAATTGATTTAAGTATGAAATTATACTTATCAAGTAAGTATATTTCCTTATGTTATTCTCCTATTTTATAAAGGAATTTATCAACACTAGGAAAATTATCTTGAAATAAAAATTTAGTCCTATTAACTTCATTTTCAATGAATCGATGGTATTTTTCACATCTCATCAGTTTATTGTTTTTTCTTCATTAAAATTATCTTGATCATTCAATTTATCATGATCAATGATCTCTATCAGTCTCCATAATTACTTAGAAATTACTTTTTTTTTCGTGTCGAAATTTTCTCTTCCTACTAATGTTTTCATTTTGAAAACCTAGCCGTTGGTCGGAGTGTGTAACTCAAGAGGGGTGTGAATTGATTTCTGAAAAAAAAATATATTTAAAACATGTTTAAATAAAATCACCTAATTAAAATAATAGTTCTTAGTTAACCAAAATAGAATATCGATAATTTTTTTTATCTTTTAAAATATTTCACAAAGAGTTAATATGTATCAGTTAAAATAATGCATGAAAATTACATTATCTTTTGAAATAAATTTACATAATCAAAATATATATAAACACTATTTAATATTAAATATCAAATTAGATTTTTTTTCAATTAAAAAAATTTTGTTTGAAACATTCAAGATAGAAAAAAAACAAAGACACATAGTTTAATAAAAACAAGAGGGCAAGTCTTAAGCAGATACCTAATCCTATACACTTGGAAATAACTTACTTCCAAATAGATTATATAAATATAATCTTGATCCAAAACCTGAATAAGGTAAGCATACAATATAATACCAACTATCTAGGATATGCAGGGACCCCTTCCATAATAACTGTGTGAATAAAATAATCATAGGTCAAATAAGTACCTCTTTCACAATACTGTGGGAATATAGATGAAAAGAGAGAGAGAGAGAGAAATATATAATATCTTCCAGTTATAGTGCATGAGATAGTTTTTATTTAATAAACAGGTTAAACCATACACTTCTTGAATGTAAATGCAACAAACATGAAGAGAAATTATAAATACGTTGAAAAGATAGAGTTTCTCGTTCTGAGATTGTATAAAATATTGATTCTCCTCATATTGGTTCAATGGAAAAGAATGGGATGATGATGGAAATTTTATTCTTTGAGGATCTGTGTTCTAAAGTCCTATAGGGTTCCATTATAATGTTTTTACGGTTAAAACTATAGTGTTTTAGCTATGGTGATGATGGATTCTGGTGAGTGGTTCTTACTAGAAAACTAGTGTGATGATGGGTATTTTTTCTGAAATGATGATATTGATGTTGAAGGTGCCTTCAATGATGGTGGTTTGAAGACTTGGTGGGATGATGGTCGGTGAATTATCATTATGTTGAAGTGGAGGTGTTGTAGATGATCTTGTCTGTCCGGGGGCATGACTTTAGTGGGTTGTTGTTTGTGTTTTTGCGACCCAATGTGATTCAGTGGTGATGATATTGATGTGTGGATTTTTTGAATTTAAAATTTGGGAACAATGTTTCATTACTAACTTGGTTTTGAATTTTGAATTTTTTTGTTTGGTTTGAATCCAGCTGAATGTGAGGTTACCACTTAACCATTAGGTGGCCTTTTGAAAAATAATGAAATTAAAGGTATTTATCTTTTAACTTATTGAAGGTATCTTCAAACATATTACAGTATTAAAGAGTTCCCTCATTTTTCATATTTTCATCATCATGTTCTTCTCCAAAAATTATTATAATTATGTAAAAGTAAGGTATTAGGCACCACATATATGTTTTACATAAAGAACATTTTTTCTCTGTCAGTATTTTCATCATGAATTGAGTCTGAGTCACTAGAGATGTCCTCATAGGCACTCAAGGTGGATTTCATTGCTTTCTTATATTTTATATCCATATCATCATACTTAATTTTTTATTTTAACTTTGTATAGTCATCCCTAACATGTCATTTTATTTTATATGCATAATGGGTAGTCTAATTTGAATTATCATTTCTTTTCAAATATCTCCTCTATTTACCTCTATTATCATACATTTAGTCATATATTTTTTTTCTAAATAATTTTTTCTTTCGATATAATTTCATAAACCTTCTGGCCATATGGTCCATCTCCTCATCACTATCAACTGGTGGTTCCTCATCATTGGAGTTTATAGCTTGTAACTTTTTTTCTTTTTATTTTGATATAGTGGTCTTGAAGGATATTTATTTCTTCTTAGACTCATATTCATATTCATTAATAACTTTAATATCTTCTTTATACATCATCAACTGTCCTATTAACTCCTTAACAGGTAGTTCAATTATGTCACATTATTGTATTATTGAAACTGATGTTCCCTTCTCTCTCTAGAAGGCATCTTAGTAGTCATATGACTTGATCTTTGTCTAAAACTAGATTTACCAAGGAATTAATAGTATTTACTATCTCATTAAACATGATATACATATCGAAAATCAGCTCGTGAGGTTTCGTCTTAAATGTATCATATTTTATTGTATAAGTATTTAATCTCATTTCTTTGACATTAGTTGTTCTTTTATGATAAATAGCTAATGTGTACCAAACATCATAAGTAGTTTTATATGAAGAAATACTATTAAAGTATTTATCTCCTAAAATACATTATACGTAATTTGTGGCTTTATTTTTATTGTTATAAGTAATTTTATTAACATCTATCTATTCACTTCTATCATTTTTAATCAATTCATATTTTGCTTCTTTAGTAGTCTATATTTCAAAACCCATGCTCTCAATATAAATTTTCATCATGATTTTACATTTGAACATAATTATTTCCATTATATAATAATGTTTTGTTAGTATGAGAACCTTCTTTAAAATTATCCATTTAAACAATAAAATTTTGAATTGAAAAAAATTTATGATCTTTAAAACAAAAATAAAATTATAGTTGAACATATTTTGAAAATCATTTTATTACAAATGTTGGTTGGATTGAGTAACTCAAGGGGGGGTGAATTGAGTTCAAAATGAGAATTTATTTTAAAAAAATTCTAAATAAAATCCCGCAGTCAATATAAACATTTCTAGATAACCGAAACAACAGATCAATATAAGTTCTAACATTTTAAAAGATTTATTAAATAGTGATTATGTCTTTGTTAAAAAAATGTATCAAAATTAATATAACTTTTAAAATAAATTTACTAAATAACAAAATTATGTAAACACTAGTTATGATTAAATATCAATGTATATTTTTTTAGTTTAATTCTAATATAGTTTAAAAATTTAAAGATAAAAAACAAACAAAGGCACACAACAGAATAAAAACAAGAGGTTCATTATCAAGTCGAGACCTAATACTCTCCACTTATAAATCACATATTTCCAAGAAGATTTTATAAATATAATCTTGATCCAAAACTTGAATTGCGTAAATATACAACAACTAACTAGATTTCCAGGACACACTAGGATATATTCTATAATAACCATTGGAAGAAAAGAATAACATAACACATAAAGACCTATTCCAAAACACAATGGGTATATAGATGAAAATATAGAGAATAAGATATATTGTATCTTTCATTTATATTTCATATGACAGTCTGAGTTAAATAAGCAAGGTAAACCAAACACTACTCGAATGTAAATTAAAAAAACAGAAAGAGAAATTATAAAGATTTATAAAAGATAGAGTTCCTCGGTATGAGGTGATATGAAATCTTGAGTATCCTTGGATGTATCTTTGAGAGGATATTGAGTCATTTCACTAAAAAACATAGTAAAATAGAGTGTCGTAAGATCTCTTTGTTTTTACAGTATGAAAGTATTTTTCTATTATATGTTATCCACTCTTTCAAGGTTAAAACATATGTAAGAATGTTGTGTGTAAAGATATATAGTAAGTGGAACACTTTATATTGTGTTCTCACTCATCCAAAATAAATTAATCCATTACATGCATGAGGGTGACATCTTTTTAATATATAGCATTGCAGAATGGAGAGACCATTTGAGGATCAATCATCTGGGTCTTATGCATCCTAATACTTAGATATGACACAATATTTAATGTTTTCCTATAATATATAATAATATAATTTAAAATAATCCTGAAAATTAAATTTGATAATAGATCCATTGGGAGTATTTAGTTAAAAATTCTGAGAATAGAGATGGTGAGTCATTCTGGCGGTGACTCATGTATGGTTGTGAGTCAGGACAATAATGAGTTGTGTCAGTGGAAGGTCATATAATGATAGGACATGTTTGGAAGTGGATCATGTTCAATAGAGATTCAACGTAATGGTGAATCATATCAATGGTGACTTGTATTAGTAGTGAATTAAATTTAATGATAGGTAAAGTTAGACGGTAGGTCATCCTGGAAGTGAGACATTCTCAGCGGTAAGTCATGTATAGCAAAGACTCATCTTCAATCTTGATTTTTTTAGGTGACTCATCATAAATGGTGAGTCTTTTTAGGCGGTGACTCATCCCAACATTGATTTATTCCTGGACATGACTCATTCTCAACAGTGAGTCTTTTCAATACTTAACAATTTTTTTCCAAATTTAATTATACTATAAAATTATACCATAAAAAAGTAAAACCATTAAAAATATAATTAACATGATTTCTAGGCATTAAAATAAGGAGTTTACATAACTAGTTATGTATTATTCTATATAACCTTTATATTTACCTTTCCCTCTTTTTTAGAGGAGGAATAATTAACTCTTTTTACAACATGAAATTTAAAGAAAGGAATTTTTAGATTTAAAACACTTGATTATAAATACAATTTAAAATGGAGTGGAAAGAATTTATTAACCAGGGATAACGTATCACCCTGATATTTTAAAAAATGAAAACTATGTTCAATAGCATATATAATACACAACACCAAGCCTAAATGACCCATGAAATATTAATGTTAAAACATGTCTATTATGACCTAGTTGTTAAATGGGTGGGTATGAATAAGATTAAATGATTTATAAAAAATATGTAAATTTCCAACTCAATATAAATTAATTGATAAATTCTTAGTAAATAATCACTCATTTTTTGGTAGTAATTTTATTATTCAAAAATATGTTTTCTTCAAAAATGGGCATTGTTTTTTTTCAGGAATAAATATTATAGTTAATTTTTGAAAATTTTAGAAATTTTATTTTATAAAAATTATAACTTTTTTTGAAATCATCATATCAAAATTATTAAATGTTTAATTTTTTAGATTATACTAACAAGATATATTTTTCAATGAATAGTGAAAAGTAATGTTTTTTTTGAAAACTAAATCTTTGTTTCCAGTATTTACAAAGTCAAATTAAATTTTGATTTTGGTTTAAATTTAATTTGTTTAATTTAATTAATAACAATATAATTATGATATTTTTAATGAATTTCTTACTTTTATACGGTATGAAAACATTTTACACTTGAAAGGGAATTTTCTGAAAAATCAGTTTTCATCCCGTATCGCGGATCTAAATTTAAATTAAATTCTAGAATTTATGTGAATTGAATATTGGAAAAATTATTCAATAATTAGAATCAAGTTTTATTAATTTAAAAAATATTTACCTTTTATTTTTATTCATTTTGAATAGTAACTATAATAAATAATTATCAACACTATAAGAGAAAATCATGTACTAATTGTTAGTAACAATATAATAAGGATTATAAGTTGACCCTAAAACAAGCATTTATCCTATTTTATGAGTGGAATTTATCCATTAACAAAAAAATTCTAAAATATATGTCCATTATCTACAATATGACTTTGATTTTTCCCATTATAATAATTAAATAAAAGAGAAAGGAAACAATGTCACTTTCTTACCTTAAATATGTAGAATATTTTATGATAGTGAAGATAACAAATTATGTTCTGTTATTAATCATTATTCTAAATATATATTATTTTTTTATCAAGGTAATTTATTTATAAATTTTAAGAAGTAAATAATTAACTTGAATGCGTATGTAATGCTAACCCGTTATTTATTCAATTTATAGAAAAATATAATAAATGTTTAAAAAAAATAAAAAGTAATATAAATCAAATGAATTATTGTGTTATGTGATTTTTTAGGTAAATTAAAAATTTTATTAATGTATTAAAGGGTTATGTTTTAATTTCATTTCTATCATGTTGTTTTTTAAAGTCAAATTAAATGAATAATTCAAAAAATGAGATTAATGATATTTTATAATAAATAACAAGTTATTAAATGATATAAAATTCCAAAAAATATTATCTTTAACCTAGTAATTATAATATGGTTTAATATATAATGAATTTTCAATTTATTTTCTTATTTTTATTTTATAGTAACTATATTGACCCCTAAAGAGTAAAATCTTTGTTATCTCGGTAATTGTCAAAACGGGTTAACACATGTTAAAACCAAAAGATAAGGGTGAATGAATCAGTTAAACTTGTCCAATTTTTTTATTATATTATATATACCCATAATAATCATATATTTTAATTATATCAATTTTTAAATATTTTATTATGAAAATTTAATTAAATTAATTTAATTCTTTAAAAATTCAAAGAGTGCCCCTCCCCTCTCTTATAAAAGGGCATTACCTCTTTTATTTTATTCACACTTGAAAAAACTTTATTTTCTCCTAACATACCTAACCAAATTCATTAATTAAGTCCCTAATCACATCCTAGTAGACTTTCTTGATAAAAAATCAAATCTAGGAAGGCTTTTTAAGTATAATAATAAAGAGGTTTTCTGAAGAAGAGGTATAATTATTAACCGAGAGTTTTGTTTTATTTATTATCCCACAACATTAAAATATTATTAACCCATTATAATATAATAAAATTAGTATCTAATATATAATGAGATGTTATTATGTTAATATTATAACCTATAGCCTTATCCTCTTCCATCAAATTGGGAAATGAAACCGTCATTCATGTGTATGGAAGACTACCACCTCGTGAACCAATGAAATTCATTTTTCATCACCATCTCTCAAAAATTTTAATAATGATGGATCTAAGATATATATATATATATATTATTAATTACATATTTAGCACTCTTAAAAGTGAATATATCACATAATTTATTTACTTTCAATCTATTGAAAAATGATAATGTCATTCATTCGTACGTGTGGACTACCGCCTCTACAAAGAGAAGTGATTATTTTTTCATAACCTCATTACATGGATGTTATATTTATATATAGGTAAATAATATGTTATTTAAGATATAATTATATTTCTAGAAATTAAAAAAATAATTATCTTATACCCATCATGATCATTGAAAAATATAAACGCTCTCCATGTGTACATATGACCTATCATCTCCATTATTGTAACGTAGTTCATTTTTTCATAACCATAATTTATATTTGGTTTTAAATTTATAATTTACATATAAAAATTATAATTATTTCATTATTATTATTCTGTATATGATGGAATAATAACCACTTAGACCATAGTCAACCTACTAATGTCATCTTGGACATATGTGCTGAATATCATCAAAATGTATAATGTAAACATAATTAAACACATAATTAATTATGATTTGGTAAAAGGAATAATAAACCTGAAAAAGGTTTTTATGAAAGTAAATAATTAATATAAGTTTATTTTTTAAGAAAATTAGGAGAGTATGTGTTGATTCTTACTCAAGGTAAGGCTTTCTCATCTTACTTTATTTTTTGTTTGACATATGCCATATTAAATACTTATTTCTATTATGTGGTATATATATCAACCATGAATGTATATTATGATTTATTGCCTGAAAATTATTGGTATTTAAAATTATATATGATTTTATCTCTTTCATGAGGTTTGATTCCTAGATTACCAAAGCAGTAAGAGTATATTGTCTCAAATTATCTTCTTTGGGAATTCTATTATGTTTTACTACTATATTCTTTTATGATGTGTATATATTTCCCCTATGAAATTTCATATCATGAATATAATTGGTTAATGATATTTAATGTTTCATTTTAATTTATTTTTTAAGGGGTATTATGATTCAAAAGATTACAAAAATGGTAAGGTTTTTATGTTAAAATCTCTTTGTTTATTGGGATTGTTTGTGATTAAGTTTGTGATAATGAAATACTATGATATACCTCTCAATAAACTCAAGAATTTTATTCTAATATGGTTATTTATTTATAAAAAAAGTGTTCCTTTCATTTTACTCACTTTATGTACTCAAGATACTAAAATAGTTTTTTATGAAAAAATGACTTTATTTCGCTCTTCGGTTAAAATTACTTTCTCTTCGATGTATGTTGTTTCATTTTTTTTTCAAAAATTGTTTTAATATTATCCTAGGAATTTTTAATTTCATTTTTAACCATGATATACTATTTATGTAATTTTTTATAAGGAATATTCTTTTCCTTTTCTTAAATAAGGAAATTTTGACTTTTTACTGAAAATGTGATAGGAATCCTTGTTTTTACCTACATTACCTGAACAAAAATTTCCACCATCATGAACATAGAATGATTAAAATTTACCTTTACAAGTTTCCAAGGGTTTTTTCAATGAAAAATGTTTTCAATAATATTTGGAAATTTTCTATATTTTAAATAATTTTTTTAAAAGTGAAAATTTTATTCTCCTCAAGAAATGTTCCGAATAATATTTTAAAAGAATTTTTAATCTAAGATGGAATCCTTGGATGTTGGTAAATTTTTAATGGGGATATTTTCCAATGATATAATAAATATAAGTTCTCTATGTGGTTTATTATTATGATAATAAAATTTTTACGAAACTCATTTCTTTTCCATGAGTTATGCTATGATGAAATTTTTATGTAAAAATTTTCCTTTTCATAGGTTATGATGTGATGAATGTTTTATGATATTGTGAAAAACATATGTATGTTTTTCATTATGTTATGGATGGTACTTAAATTATATATATCTCAAATACATTGGTTAAATATGGAAATATCTTGAGATAAATAGGGTCCGAAATAGGGAGTGTACCCAGTTCAATTAGGGAATATTTCCCCAATGATTGTCTTGGGAGAAAACCTTGACTACTATTATTGTTTGGTGTGTGAGCCCGATCTACTATGATAGTATCAGTAGTAAGAATTTATTACTTAGGAAATAATTTTCTATACTTATGTATATTCCAAAAACTTATGCCGTGTGCTAATGTTATAATGTCATGGATGATGTTCCATAATTCCTTTATGCTTCATGTCTTATAAAGTGATAAGATTTATACTATGATTTGATTTTATGATCTATGATATACTGGGTATTATTTTTTAATGTTAATACCATGTTATCATACCATTATAATCATGTTATTCTTAAGTTATCATTGATATCTCCATCGATCATCCTTACTGAGCATCTAAGATCACCCTTTCTTTATGTTCTCTTCACCTAGGTTATGAAGAAATGTTTTAAGTAGGGTATGGTTAAGAATAGTACTATGTGAGTAGATATTTGTGAGAGATATTAAAGTTATTTAATGCCATAAGTAAATTGTGTATCAAGTCTCTAAATAAATTAAACCTTTATGGTCCTCATACATGTATTTGTAAAATATATTGGATATTCATCTATTAAGATTTAATATATATGTATGAAAGTCAGAGGTCACTAGAAAAGGTGTTGTGGAATATGGAACCTTTGGGAAAAACATTGTGGTGGTTATGTAAACTATTGATATATATATATATATATATGTAACTAATGATAAAAAATTTATATTGGGGATAATTATGCATGGTTTTAAGTCACTGCAAAATTTAACAATAATTTTATAAACTAAAATTAAATAATAATAACCACTATGATTTATTTTGATAGTTGATAAAAAGAATCATGAAATATTACAAACATATAACATTCCATAAGGTGTCAAAAACCACCAAAAAATGGTTTAATAGTGGTTTTAACCACCATTGTATAAAAAAATCATTAAGAGTGTATTTTTCTATAGTGGTGAGGCAATGTGGTGTAGTGACTGACTAAAGTCAATATAGAAGATGAGTGGGAATATGATTAGGTTTTGAAGAATATCGATGACTATAGTTATAAGGGTGTTTTTTTAAAATAATAATATGTGAAAAAGTGTGGCATCCAATGGAATTCTCAAATACTTATCTTTAGAAACTTACAATAGTGGTCATCCACTCCCCCTCTATATTTTCTTTTTTTCCTTTTTAATTGTATGAGATGGAAAACATAAATATATTAAAATGATTTTTTGATTTTTTTTTGTTTAAAGTCCTATCTAATTCATGGATAGTCCAATTTTTCGAGGGTTGTGTTCCTACATGGGTTCTATGATGAATTTATTTATGTGATAATTTTAATGCACCCACTCTTATGTGAAGAGGATAAATATTTATTTCCTAATGTGGGATAATCACTATGATGCCGATGGAAGTTCTGATGAGATTCTAACCATGAAAAAAGAGTATGAACCTTTCATTTCACAATGTGATAGTACCACATGTGATGTTTGTGTGTGTATCATCAAGGTTTAACTTATACCATGGGTGTATTAATTCTTATAGATTTATGATGCGGGAGTATCACACATGATTCTTATGGGAGTACCAAATATTTAAGGGGTTGATCATGATATAGAATTTTCAAGTGGTTACTTGTATTTATTGTTATTTCATGTGATAGGATAAAAAATTTCTATGAAACTGGCACATGGGGGTGGTTTTCATTGGTGTTCTCGAACACATACTTATTGGGTGGATAGTGTGTTTGCCAACCAGTATACCACTCTCTCTCTCTCTCCCACCTATGGAGGTGGATATGAGGTTGAGATAGATATGAGGAGTAGGTGATGAGGTAAATTTCCATTATAACTGTTATATGATGTGATTATTGGGTTTGAAATGATCTAAAAATACTCACTAAACACAATGGAAAATTTATAGAATCTCAAATCCAAGATCAACCTTGCAAGAAATAAAAATTGTGCACATTGTAAGATAAAAAGGTATGTCCCTTTCATCGAATATGGATGCTGCATATGTCTTTATCATGTGTGCTTGTAGAATATCACATTAAAATTATTCAATAGATTCCCATACTATGGAGGTATCCATGGATTGTATAGAACTCTTGACACTTGAGCAGGATCCTCTCATCACCCATCATAAACAAGTGCCTCATAAAGGCAAAGGGTGAATATAAAGAGAGCTAAGGGATGAATATTTTTTTACAAAAAATATATGAGTGTATCACATACCCATAAAATGGGAACTAAAAATTTATATATATCCCATAAGGAAGGTCTTAAAGTGAACATGCATTAAATTGTATGCTATGAGTTGATGCATGCTATTTTATCAGATGTAAGCTTTGACCATTCCAACCAAATACATTTCATCTTAGAAAGATTTGATTATAATACTTATCATTAGGAAGAACCATATTATCCCTTATAATATGTTTTAATATATCCTATTTTCAAATTCATACCATATAACTTTTGTTTGTTCATGTCATACCTTACATTTTTTACCAATTATAATATAAATTGTGTAAAAAATCTCATTATAAGAGTTAAAGTATTTAGGGAATATATCATTTAATCTCCCAATTGCATTAAATCCTCATAGTTGTTGTACTATTTCTTCTGAAACAATATCATATATAGTAACTTGTGAAACCATATCCAAAACTTCTTTTGGATATTTTACAATTTTTTGAAAGTTATCATTACATTTACCTTGTATCACATCATATTTAATACTTTCTGAGTTCCCATTCAAAAGTCTTTTGGATAAACTATAAAACACTTTTTGATTAGCTCTCTAAGTCATAATCAATCCTTGTTATATGTAAGAACTCAAATCTTCTTTTCAGGCATGTTTTTTCCTTTTATGGTTGTTTTTGGGAAAAAGGGGAATTTCTAGAAATTTTTAAAGTACACGCCGTGTACTATATGAGTACATTCCATGTAATGTGATGCCACAGGAGGCCGTGTGCTGGCCGTGTAGTTGCCACACACACAGCCGTGTGGGGGTGTTTGGAGGCCGCCTAAAGTGAAGTACGAAAACAGTGAGTACATGTCTTGTACTTCAAAAGTACATGCCGTGAACATTATTTTTTTTCATTAAACGCATTGGGGTCACGTCTAATTTGCAATTCACTCTTCTTTTAGGTCTTGTTCGATTGAGATCTCCGTACGGTCGTGGATCTTCAATGAACCCCCGAGTGTGCATCCGTCCTCCAAATCGAACACTGTCAGTTGAGTTGGAATCACATCAGTGAGTTCTCTCTTCTCCTAGAGCACCATCTTCCTATTTATCTTCTCTCGTGAGATATCATGGGATGAACATTTTATATATTTTTGTAGATCTTCGGCATTCTATGGCGATCCAAGCCTCGAGGTTCACATATAGAAATCTCCTAGCGTCGAGGTAGGTGGTTTGTGCCTTTTCGTTGAAAGTCTTTGAGTATTATGTTTAATTTTGACCAATACCCTTTAATGGGGTATTTCTTGTTTACCGTTTACCCTTGTTGATTTCCTGATATTCTTGAATGATGTGTAGACGTTGAATGGTTTTGAATAGGGTTGTTTTCTATGCTTTGGAAGTATTTCCCATGCATGTTCTGTTTATGACCGTTTGATCCTACCTGGCCTTTTTGGCCTCCTTGCCTGTTTTCCATGCATGTTTCTATAGGGTGGAGAGTTTTCATTCTGACATTCTTGATATGCTGTAGACTGGTTAGCCAAATATTTCTGTAGGTTTACTTTTACCATATTGCATTGCTATGCTCATTGACCTACATAGGGCCGTGAGAACCTTGTGTAGTAGACTTTGACCGAGTGAGCTTCCTCAAAGAGTCTTTGAGCAATTTAGACTATAAAGGGAATTGAACATGCAAGCTTCATTAGAGAGTATTTGTTTTACTTTGAATTACCTTGATTATTA
Organism: Viscum album; assembly: GCA_963277665.1. Classification (NCBI taxonomy): domain Eukaryota; kingdom Viridiplantae; phylum Streptophyta; class Magnoliopsida; order Santalales; family Viscaceae; genus Viscum; species Viscum album. The sequence goes on from OY728128.1 coordinate 1,658,146,376, forward strand.
TAGACTCTAAGGGGAATTGATAGAGTGATCTTCCTTCGAGAGTCTTTGATTTACGTTTAATGACATTGGGCTATAAGGGGTATTGACTGAGTGAGATTCCTCAAAGAGTCCTTAACCTTGGGCCTATAAGGGGAGTTGACTGTGTGAGATTCCTTAGAGAGTCCTTGAATACCTTATACTATAAATGGAATTGACTGTGTGAGCTTCCTCATAGAGTCTTGTTTTACTTTAGACTATAAGGGGAATTGACTATGAGTGCTTCCTCAGAGAGTCTATTTATATATTCTTGTGACAGAACCAGTGGGGTCAGACTTAGTGTACTACCCAGAGGGTTTCTAGTACATGTTAGGTAGGACCAAAGGGGATGGGATGTGAGTACTTCCCAAAGGGTTAACTATTTGTGTTTAGCTGCTTGTTTAATTGTTGCTTGATATTTAAACTGTGGATTGTTTACCACCGAGTACTTTAATGTTTACTGCTTTCTGTACTTTTTTCCTTCCATATATTCACTAACTGTTAGGAACAGATCTTTGGGTGGTTTCCTACTGGGATTTATTATCACACCCTTTTTGGGACATGCTTTTGGGCCCAAACAGATTATATTACTGCTGGTATAGATAAGAGAAAGCGACCTTCTACTTCAGGTACTTGACTTGCTGTGGATCTGGAGAGCATGAGACTAAGCTTAGGCTTGTGATGTTGAGGAGTTGATTATCTATTTCTTTTGTAATTTGGTTTAGTACTATTTGTATTCATCATTGTGACTTGTTGGGTTGTTTTCCTAGACATATGCATCATGCAACATTTTATATACATGTGCTCTAGTTGTTTATTATTCCAGTCTTCCGCTATTTACTATTGTTGGATATTTACTAATTCCTCTATTGTATATTTGTTTCTCTTCCACTATGTTACTCTGCCTATGAGGTCATAGTTTCCCCACTATCACACCCAAGGCCCTCGCTACTAGTCGGCAGCCTCTGGCATTCAAGGAAATGCGCTTGAGGCCATATGACCAACCGGGTATGGGGTGCCTCTGGGTGGCTTTCGAAACCGGGACGTTATAAAGTGGTATCAGAGCAACTCTGTTCTCTTGACCTACTATTTGGATCCTTCATCTAGGGATAGGAAGGAATAGGTACTTGGTAATAAGCTATGCCCGGGAGTAGCAAACCCGTGTACAGGGAAAAGCCAATCTACCATGTTATTGAAATTTTTCTGGTTTGAAATTTTACTGATGATTTGATTTTCACCATTAGGTGACTCACATGGGTTGTGTTGTTATCATTGATATTATTGAGGTTCTATTTCTGTCACAACCTAATGACATGAGAGTATGCCATCTCATGCATCATATAGACACTCTCTAGAAATCACATGTCATGCATTCTTGCCATGCCATCTAGGATGAATTTGCAATTTCATGTTGTTGTGATAGATGTTATGTAGAATATGCATGATGTTGTGATAAATACCTTGATAAAAAATACCTGTTATTTGATAGGGTATTGTTGTATAAGGTTTTGTTATATTGAACGCAAAACTTTGGTTCTTGAGGTGTTATGGGCCGTCATGGACTATAATTTAGTGGATCATTGCCTTTTTTTCTTGTTATAACATTTATAAGATGCCAAGATTTGATTCGCGGGGAGTATGGGCCCTCACGGATCGGAATTTGGCACTTTAATGTCTGTTTTTAGTGTTTTTCTGGGTCTCAGAGTAGTTTCTGAGGCTTACTGTCTAGAAAACCCCAGAATACACATCGTGTAGTTTTGACTACACGCCATGTGTTCTTCTGTTCAGGAATAATTTTTTTGAGTACATTCCATATAATTTATGTACACGCCGTTTAGTCTCTAACTATATCATAATCCGTGTGGGAAGAGACACGAGATGTCAAATGTATTGTGTGAACATGCCTTGTACCCATTGAGCATGTTGTGCAGCGTTGATCCTGTGTCCGCCCGTGTAACTAACAACATGGATCGATAAACCTTAAGTTATACATGTTGTGTCAGTATTGAACATGCCGTGTAGTCTGACCTAGGTACCTGGTCGTGTCACTAACAACACAAGTTAGTGTTATCCTTTCACATACACGTTGTGTCCGTCTAGAACACACTGTGTAGTGTGAGCCGTGTGTCAATCCGTGTCACTAACAACACGGGCCTGGTGCAGCTTGTCTAGTGTGCGCCGTGTCTACCTTAAACACGTCATGTAGTCTTGTCTTAGGAGAGCCGTGTGGCTTAACCATGTATAAGTACTCAGTTTGGGGAAGAGGATTCAAGTACCCGCTGTGTGTTAGGAGAACACATCATGTTTTTGGGGTGTTACACGACCAGTTTAGGTAGGAGTACACACGCATGTAAATGACTTAAGGGAACACACCGTGTAGGAATTGTACATGCCATGTAGTCATGTTTTTTAAAACATGAGTGATTTAATTATCATGTTCCCATCTTAAACTTCTAGTTTTCAGTCTTTGACTATATTGTTTTAAGGTGTGTGCTTGAACTTGTAGAGTCATGCCACCGAGACGTCCTCCGGTTATGTGCCAGTTTCCAGGCGGTGATTAGACACCAGACATGGCTGATCAGGGACTTCCAGTAGATCCTCTTGTCGTGCTAGTCTTGGAACCAGCTGTTATACATGACACGGGTGCTGATGCATAGTTCAGAGAGGACTTTTTTAGGATGATGCCGACTTTTTAGGGAGCACCGCCTCCTTCCCTGTTGATGGCATTTTTGATGTGGGTTTTTCAGCAACAGCATCCTCCCACTTTCTCAGGGAAAGGAGGACCTCAGGTTTCAGAGTCATGGCTAGAAGCCACACTAATGTTTTTAGAGCATCTGGAGATAACATTAGAGAAGAGGGTGAAGCTATCTACCTACATGCTTTGAGACTCCACCAGGAGGTGGTGGGATGTTATCTCACAGGCGGGACACCAACAAAATATGTCTTGGGATGAGTTTCGGCACATCTTCTACAATTACTTCTATCCGGAGACCTTGAGGGCCGATTGAGCTCGAGAGTTCATGAGTCTAGAGAAGGGTACTCTTTCTGCTATGGAGTATTCCTCTCACTTCACATATCTATAGTGTTTCATGCCTATTCTAAGAGGTGATGAGTTGTTCCTTGCACAAAAGTTTGAGGATAGTCTGAGACACGACATCTGATCGCAGGTGAACATCTTCAGGTTGACTTTGAAATCTCCTATCATCAATTAGGCGCTGATCAAAGAGCCCAATCTGATGGATTATGGAGTGGTGAGCCAAGGCGGTTTGGCATCTAGAGTTAGTATTCCTCCTACTGATTGCAAGAATCACCACAGAGAGTCTGCACGAGGAGATCAGAGTAGGCGGGATACATCTTCTGGTATCCAGGTGGTGTGCTACCTGTGCGGGAAGAGCAGAAATATGAGGCCACATTTCCCGAGATACCCAGTGGAGTGCTGATATTGCAACACGATGGGTCACCTTCAGTGCTTTTGTCAGTCCTTCTCACCAGCAGCTGGTGACATGGGTTCTTCTATGACTCCGCATTCAAGAGAAGCACCACCAGTTTCTCACCTGTCTGGAAACTGGAGTTCTTCCAGTCGTTCAGGCCGAGGTGGAGGTCGTGGATGTGGTGGTCAGTCGCCGGTCTTTCTGTGACAATAGGGTGGATCAAAAAAGAGCAGTCAGGTAGGGTCACAGGACCGCGACATAGGCCAGAAGTTTTCAGTGGAGCAGACCCAGTAGGAGCAGGATCCCGGATCCTCCACAGTTCGAGGTTCGATCTTAGTAGCCTCAAATTTATCTATAGCTCTTCTGGACATAGGGGCTTCACATAGATTTATCTTTGTTCATGTTGTGGATAGCCTTAGGCTCTGATTATTTTCTTCTGTCGATATCTTGATGCTAGACACTCTATTGGGGGTGAGAACATCTAGTGTGCGTCAGTGCAAGGAGTGCCCTCTTGAGGTTGGTGGGTGTCACTTTCTATGGGACCTCTATGTCTTAGAGATGACAGTATATGATGTCATTCTCAGAATGTACTGGTTAGTTCCCTTCTAGATAGTCGTCGATTTCTATCACCGTATGGTGAGTTTCGTATCACCAGAGGGTGGATACTTTCTTCATAGGGGCGAGTGGGATGTCCAGGCGAGCAGAGTGGGTCCAAAGCATCATGGGTTAGGAAGAGTCAAAGCCCAGATTTCTAGTCTATATCTAGATGACTAGGGGACATCACAATTAGACTTTCCTTTAGTGGTGGATCGTTTCAGGAACATCTTTCTAGAAGACTTTTCAAGTTTTTCTCTAGAGCGTGAGGTAGACTTTTATATTGAGCTTGTGCCAGGAGAGGAACCAGTGTCCATTCCTCCTTATAAGATGGATACACCAGAGTTTCAGGCACTCAAGAAGTAGTTAGAGGAGTTGCAGGTAAAAGGTTTCATCTAACCCAGTACTTCTCCTTGGGGTTCTCCTATCTGTTTGCGAAGAAGGCAGACGGTACCCTTAGGCTTTGTGTGGACTATCGGAAGCTGAACTAGTTGATGGTCAAGAACCAATATCCCTTACTGAGGATTGATTATCTATTGAGGAGACCTGGTGTTCTAAAATATTTACATGAGGTCTGGTTACCATCATTTGTGCATTAGAGCATCAGATATACCTCTTACATCCTTCCAGAGTAGGTATAGTATATACGAGTATATGGTTATACCATTCGGTCTCACGAATGCGCCTTCAGTTTTCATGGAACTGATGAACCTAGTGTTTTATCCATACTTGGATTCCTTCATGGTGGTTTTCATGGATGATATCTTGGTGTACTCTCACACTCTACACGACCATGCTACCCATATTGAGACCGTTTTGAGTACACTGAGGGAGCATCGGTTATATGCTAAGCTCTCAAAATGCCACTTCTGGATGGATCAGATTCACTTCTTGGGTCATGTCATCTCTGAGATATGAGTATCAGTAGACCCTGAGAAAGTTAGGGCAGTAGTCTCCTGGGAGCAGCTGAAGAACATCTTTAAGGTGCACAGTTTTCTAGGGCTGGCTAGATACTACAGACATTTCATACAGGACGTTTCATGCTTAGAAGCACCGCAGAAATGTTTGACTAAGAAGGGTGTGAAGTTCTTATGGTCAGATTTTTGTGATTCAGCCTTTCATGAGCGGAAAGGGAGGTTGACTTCAGCACTGATACTAGTCTTGCCAGATCTGGGCAAGAGTTATACTGTTTACTGTGATTCATCATTTATCGGGTTGGGAGTTGTGCTTATGCATGGAGATGGAGTCGTTGCGTACGAGTAATGGCAGTTGAGGCCACACGATAGGAATTACCCGACACACGATCTGGAGTTGGTAGATGTTGTTCATGCCTTACGCTGTTGGAGACATTATCTTATGGGATAGCACTTTGTGGTTTTCACCGACCACAAAAGTCTCAAGTACATAATCACTCAGCGTGATCTGAATTTAAGACAACGAAAGTGGGTTGAGTACCTATAGTACTTTGACTTTGAGATTCCCTACACACTTAGGAAGGGAAACACAATGGTTGATGCATTGAGTAGGAGGAATTAGATACAGGTAGTTCAGGAGGCCAGCAGTGAGTGGAAACTTATGGCTCTGTTCTCTGAGATGCATTTGGAGGTGCACAATAGTCAGGGGAAGACATTTATTTCTTCTGTAGCTGTTACCTATACTCTTCTTGATCAAGTGCGAATGAGGCAGCTATCAGATTCAGAAGGCCTAGTTCTACGAGAGAGTATGTCAGGAGAGGACCCTATTCCAAGATAGACCATATGCGAGGATGAGATCTTGTATTTCCATGGGTGCATATGGGTGCCAGCAGATATACGCGAGGTGCTGATGTGGGATTTTCATTCCTCAGTCTGGGTAGTTCATCCTGGTGTCACCATCATGTATCGTGATCTACACCATCATTATTGGTGGCCCGATATGAAGAGGGATGTTGCTAGTTTCGTTATGTGGTGTTCCACCTGTTAGCAGGTGAAGTTAGAGCATCATCAGCCAGTAGGGATTTTACAGCAGTTACCCATTCCCGAGTGGAAGTGGAATGACGTCGCGATGGATTTAATAATGGGGTTTCCAAGGTCACCTTGAGGGAATGATGCAGTTTGGGTTTTCATTGATAGACTGAGGAAGGTTTCCCACTTCTTATCGATCAAGGAGACCTTTATTGTTGATAAACTGGGATGATTCTACATCCGTGAGATTGTACGTCTGCATAGAGTTCCACACTCTATTGTTTCAGACAGGGATGAACATTTTACTTCTCGAGTCTAGCAGGGTCTTCAAAAGGTTTTGGGTACACATGTACTTTTGAGTATAGCTTACCACCCCCAGACAGATGGCCAGTCCGAGTGTACGATTCAGGTGCTTGAGGACATGCTCCAAGGATGCATTCTGGATTTTAGAGGTTCTTGGGAGAAGCATATACCTCTTTTGGGGGTTTCCTACAATAATAGTATTCAAGAAACTATTCATATGGAACCTTAGGAGGCTTTGTATGGTAGGCCATTCTGATCACCCTTATGTTGGATGGAGGCAGGAGAGATAGCTTTGGTGGGACCTCATCTTGTTCAGGAGACCACAGAGCAGATAGAGTTGATTTGGAAGAGGATTGCTACTGCACAGTATCAACAGAAGTCTTATTCTGATCAGTGGAGACGACCTATGGAGTTTGAGGTCAGGGATCAAGTTTTTCAATATGTCACACTGAGGTTGGGGCAGAGAAGGATTAGAAGATAGGGTAATCTTTCTCCAAGGTATGTTGGGCCATTTGAGGTGTTGGAGAGAGTTGGGACGGTTGCCTATCTATTGCAGTTACCCCAGAGGTACCGAGCTATGCATGGAGTTTTTCACGTTTCCCAGCTCTGACGTTACTTTTCATACCCATATCATGTCTTTCAACCTAAGGAGGTTGAACTTAAAGTGGATGCGTCGTTCAAGGAGCATTCTATCTGGAATTTTGATCGCAGTACAAAGGTTCTTCATGGCCGGTCTGTTCCTCTGGTACGATTGCTATGGAAGCACGGGCGAGTACAAGACAAGACTTGGGAGAGGGAGGCTGATGTACGAGCATAGTGTCCAAATCTGTTCGGGGTTTCTTCTTCTACGTCGCGCTAGGGAAATTCAGGGAAGAATTTATTTAAGAGGGTAAGTTTTTAAGAACCAGAATCTTTTTTTCAGGCATATTTTTCCTTTTCTAGTCATTTTTGGGAAAAAGAAGAATTTATAGAAATTTTTGAAGTACATGCCATGTACTATATGAGTACACTCTGTGTACTGTGATGCTGCAGGAGGCCGTGTGTTGGCTGTGTAGTGACCACACACATGGATGTGTGGGGGTGTTTGGAGGCCACTGAAAGCGGAGTAAGGAAAAAGTGATTACACGCCGTGTACTTTTTTTCCATTAAACGCACTAGGGTCGCGTCTAATCACTGCAACACTCTTCTTTTAGGTCTCATTTGACCAAGAACTCTATACGGCCACGAATCTTCGACTAAACCCCGAGCATGCTTCCTTCCTCCGAATCGAACACCGTCTATTGTGTTGGAATCACATAGATGAGTTCTCTCTTCTTCTAGAGCACCATCTTCTGATTTCTCTTCTCTTGTGAGATATCATGGGCTAAAAATTTTAGATATTTTTGTAGATTATTAGCTTTCTAAGGTGATTCATTCCTCGAGGTTCCTGTATAGACATCTTCTAGCATCGAGGTAGGTGGTTTGTGCCTTTCCATTGAAATGCATTGAGTATTATGTGCAATTTTGACCAATACCCTTGAACGGGGTATTGCGTGTTTACCATTCTACCCTTGTTGATTTCCTTGCATTCTTGTATGCTGTGTAGAGGTTGAATGGTTTTGAATAGGGTTGTTTTCTATGCCTTGGAAGTATCTCCCATGCATGTTCTGTTTACTACCGTTTGGTCATATTTGACCTTTTTGGCTGCCTTACCTGTTTTCCATGTCTGTAGTTGTAGGGTGGAGAGTTTGCATTCTGACATGCTTGATATGTTTTATACTAGTTAGCCAAGTATTTCTATAGTTTTACATTTTCCATGTTGCATTTCTATGATCATTGACCTACACATGGCCATGAGAACCTGGTGTAGTAGACTATAAGGGTAATTGACCGAGTGAGCTTCCTTAGAGAGTCTTTGAGCACTTTAGACTATAAGGGGAATTGACCGTGTGAGATTCCTCATAGGGTCTTTGTTTTACTTTGAATTACCATGATTATTCTAGACTATAAGGGGAATTGACCAAGTGATATTCCTCATAGAGTCTTTGATCTAATTTGAACAACTTTGGGCTATGAGGGGAATTAAACGAGTGAGCGTCCATAGAGAGTCCTTGACCTTGGGGATATAAGGGGAATTGACCATGTGAGCTTCCTCAGAGAGTCCTTGACTACCTTAGACTATAAGGGGAATTTACTGTGTGAGCTTCCTCATAGAGTCTTGTTTTACTTTAGACTATAAGGGGAATTGGATCTAAGTGCTTTGTCAGAGAGTCTATTTATATATTCTTGTGACAGAACTAGAGGGGTTAGACTGATTGTACTACCCAGAGGGTTTCTAGTATTTATTAGGTAGGACCAGAGGGGATGGGCTATGAGTACATCCTAAAGGGTTACCTGTTTATGTTTAGCTTCTTGTTTAACTGTATCTTGATATTGAAACTGTGGATTGTTTACCACTGAGTGCTTTCTTGTTTACTATTTTCTGTACTTTTACCTTCCATATATTCACGGACTGTTAGGAACAAGTCTTTAGTTGGTTGCCTATGAGGATTTAGTCTCACACCCTATTTGAGCCATGATTTTGGGCCCAAACAGATTATATTGCTGCAGGTATAGATAAGTGTAGGCACCCTTCTACTTCAGGTACTCGACTTTTTGTAGAGATGGAGAGCATGTGACCAAGCTTAGGCTTGTGATGTTGACGAGTTGTTTATCTGTTTATTTTCTACTTTGGTTTAGTACTGTTTGTATTCCGCATTGTGACTTGTTGGGATATTTTCCTAGACATATGCATCATGCATAATTTTATATACATGTGCTCTATTTGTTTATTATTTCAGTCTTCCACTATTTACTGTTGTTGGATATTTACTGATTTCTCTATCGTATATTTGTTTGTCTTCCGCTATGTTACTCTGCCAATGAGGGAATAGTTTCCCCACTATCACACCCAAGTCCCTCAATACTAGTCAGAAGCCTCTGGCGTTCAAAGAAATGCATTTGAGGCCATGTGACCAACCAGGTACGGGGTGCCTCTGGGTGGCTTCCGGAACCGGGACGGTACATTATATAAATTAAAAAGTGTGAAACCATGATAATTTTTAGTGTTGATAATAACTATGAATAACTCGATCTATAAGAATAAGAAAAGATGAGACTCTATCAAAGCATAAATGCTACTCATTCTACAAAGGGATATGGTGCAATATTTTTTAAACAAAACTATCTCTATACCTTTGTCTGATAGCTATATCATATAAGAGTATGCATTCTCATGTGATTACTCTGTATAAGACATCAAGTGATCATGGGACATAGATTATTTTAATCTCATATATCCAACTTATACATTCTCTATTATTTGAGAATAGGTTGACTAGGTTGTTGAATATATAACATGACATTCACCTTTATGGATGAACACATTATATTACCATCACATTAATAGTTAATCTCACAGTATATACTATTTAGGCATGATAGTACACTTCCTCAGTTTATCTCAATCTAGGTCTCATATGTCATAGTCATTATATTAGAAGAAAAATAGCATCTTAATTGAGATAAAATATACCACATAACTAGAGAAATATCCTACCACCCCAAATTAGCTAAGCCTTAAGGATTACATAAGAAAGGTATCAAAGTATTAAGGTTCTCATGCTGGTTATCTCACTAACCTCATACAGTGGAGAATCTAGATATGATCGATTCACACTTAGTGTACCAAAGACATAGTGTATAACACTCTATTTAGTATACTTCATGAGCCATCCAACATAAAAACCCATTTTTTCATATGAGAATATTCCATATCCTGATATAAGAATCCCAATCATGCTAACCTTATCCTGTTGTCCTAAGCTATAATACTCCATGAAGAACATTGACTATGGATAACTCAAAGTTATACTTTAAGAGGTCAATTATACTTACAGTTCTTGAAATTTATATCTATATAATTATATCTGCAAACAACATGAAAGAATGATAATGCAGATATTTACTTTTTGTACAATATAATATATTTTTATTATCTTTTAATAACACTTTACAAAACCATACATAAGAACCTATCTAACATATCAAATATGATATAATTTCTAATCAACCATATTTTTCATTCACTTTTAGGGGTTTTTTAATTCATTATATCTCTATGTAATTCTTTTCACATATCTATGTGACCATTTAGTCAAACCTACCACTAGATTCTTTAGTGAGTAACATATATAAGGAAAGAAAGTTTTAATAATGGCGAGACATAGGAACCATATTCTTTATGTACACCTCCTTGAATATATTCAAAATCTATAATTTCAAAACATCGAATGTTATGATGTTAACTTATATTGTCTACTTAGAAATATTTCAAAATACATCATAATAAATATAAGATTTATTTCCATAAAAATTTTATGATTTAAATATTTTGGTATCTATTTATATTATTCATTTACCAACACATCCTATACTCATTTGGGATAAATTTGCATTCACTTTGTTATGATAACTAATTATAACTCTTTACATTTCCATTTATCACCAAATCCAAAAAAAATTAATATATTAAGGGAAATATAATTTGAATTTTGACTGGAAAAATCTATTTCTTAATATAATTGAATTTCTCTAAGTTCAAACATACTCACACTAGCCCCTTAGACACTATATTCTTATTAAAATATCATGATATGATACACAAACTTATTTATAGTAGGAAATAAATCTTATTTACTTTTGGTAAATATATTTTAAAAAATAAATTATTTTTATATATCTTATATTTCTTTATATGTTTTTGAATAATTTTATTGAAAAGAATATTATTCTTTAAAACATGCCAGTGATGGTGGTGGAATCTCAACTCTTAATATTTTTTAAAACGTCATGATGAAAAATTTTAGAAAAGATAAATTATTTTTAATATTTTATACTTATAAAAATATGTTATAAATGTAGTTTTTTCATAAATATTTTTTATAATTAAAAAAACTCCTCTTTTCATATAAGAGAAATGAGAAATATATACACATCCTTTACTAAGATCCAAATGGGCATGATTTATTCCGTTACATTCAAATCATTGACATAGTAAATCATTGCATTATAACTTGAATGTAAACTAAAAGAATTATCAATTATTACTTTTATGTTTAACTCCAATATATTTAATACATTTTTAATGTATAAATTTGGTGTCAAATACCCTTCAAAACCAAAGAAATCATTTTTATAAAACTAATACCTAAAATGGATATTCCATGAAGTTTGTCAAACACCATCATATATTGAGGATAATTTCATATTATAGAAACATTAATAATACCTCCAAATAACTATAGGTATTAATGATCATGATATGTTATTTGAAGAAACATTATTGAACTTTTCAACTAAATTTTCTTTTTATGATTTGAACTGTTACCCACTTATACTATCGATACAACAACAAAACCCAGATATTACATGATTAGTTAAAATATCCTAATTTTTTAGAATATTAGGTAAACTTTTATTGAACATATTCATATTTTTATAACGTTTCCCTAAATGAAAATATAATGAATTACTTATCCAGAATAAACATTTAGAAAACCTCTTGTCCCACCTAGTCATTGACATAGCCAATCATATTGCGTGTATGAGTGGAAAATAAAATTAATTAAGTCATTTTTCATCCAATTTCTTTTATCCTAGTGTGAACCATTCTATTATTCTTATAATAATATAGAATCCTTAGTTGAAATACTTAAAACTTTTGTCACTTGTGAAGGGGTTCCTCTAGCACATAGAATTTTATTTTACTTAGAACTTTGATTAAGTTACTAGTCTTATGAGTTTCTTACATTAACCATCTCCTTTTCATGGATTAATCTAAAAAATTAATTTTATGATGACGATGAAATTTATCTACAATAGAAGCTTTTATCTGATGAGTCCTTTATTTGAAGCATGGTTAAATAAAAAATATAAAAAATATAAAAAATATCTAATTTATTTTGAAACTAGGTTGAGATTCAACAAATATCATACATCCAACTTTTATCCATTCCATTAAAAAATAGTTTTTATTAAATTCAACACAGTATACTATAATTAGAAAAATCAAGACAACCATGCTTTTTTTGAATACATATTTGGAAAACATAATAATTTTACAACTAAATAAATATTATTTTTTAAATGGAAAAAATTTATTAAATAAGAACATTGTTTAAAAAATGAAAATTCATGTCTTTGATATAGATTTTTTTCAAGGGAAACATTCATAATAACAACATGAAATTACTAAATATCACATTTCTGTAGAAAATAAGAAATAAGATAATCCAAATACCAATTTTAATATGAATTTTATCAAATCATACTAGTAGCTAGTAAAACAAATAATAATATATGGCATATGTGTAACACCCCATGATTTAAGTATATGTTTTCTTTTCAAGTAAATTTAATAGCTTACATCACATGAAACATTGAGCTTAAACGAACCATGATATACTATTAATATTATTATTTAAAATGAAATTCTCTCCTAGACATTAAATTGGTGGTAATGAAATAGATTACAAAACTTATGAAAATATATTATTGAATTCAATGGTTACTAATTAATTATAAATATTTATAAAAATTAACTTAATATAATGTATTTTTTTAAAAAAACTATTTAAATGTGCACAAGTGTATTTTATACCAATAAAATAAAAAAATTCACACTTTTTGGATTATATTAATTATATATATATATATATATATCGTATTCAATATAATGTTTATTATTCATCCCAAATATTTTTTATACATGATATAAGAAAAAATCCATTTTTACGCATAAAAGATGTATTTTTATAAAAACACAGTTTTACCATTTTTTGATGGCACACTTGTTTTAAATCTAGTTTTGATAATTTTTTAAATTCAACTTTAAAAAATAAACTCTTTATTTGAAATAAAAATATCAACATTTACTTTGATCAAATTTTTGGTACTTTTCGGATAAGTTTAATGTTTTGATAAATAGTGATAAAATATTATTTTTTAATTGAAAATAGATTTTTTGTCTAAATAATTTATAGTACTAAATTTTATAAAAATTTATTTTAATTTAAAATTAGATAAATTATTATCAATTAATCTAAATTAGGGCATTTTAATCAATTTATCATTGAATTTTTATATAAAAACATTTGAATCTATTGAATGTTTTCACTTTAAAAACTCATTTTCTCGTTTTGTCAATGAGATTAATTATAAATTAATTAATAAAATTTATTTGTTTTGAATTTTAAAAAATGGATTAAATATCTGGAATCATTGGGTCCAAATTATTTAAATAGGTTTACTTTATTTCTGGACATTATGAATAGTAACTTCTATAATGTTTTATTAACACAGTTAATGGTTAATCAAGTAATTACGTGTAAAAATAATATTATAAATATTAGTGAATTACCCTAACACATGTCAAAATTTATTTGGAAGAAGAGGAATCAACAAAAATAAAACATGGGATAATATTATATCCTTTTTAAGCCAATTGGATGAGAGTATAATATTTTTTATTTTTTATTTAATGAAATGCTAAAGATGCCATAGTCATATTTTTAATAAATATATCATTTTTAATATAGGGTTATATAGAATATAAATTACAATATAAATATTAATGTTAAGGATAAAATTTTTATATTAATCATGGTAATTTCATTTTAATTTTATAAAATAAATAATTACCTTAAAGGCATAAACAATTATGATGTAGTAATTGTTTAATTAAAAGGAATATCGAATAATTTTTTATAAAAATACTAAAATAAATATAATTTTAAATAATTAATGTCTTACGAAAATTGCATAGATAAGTTTTACATGTTAGTGATATATTATTCATTTTGGTTTTAAGATATATTGTTTTGTTAATATTTTCTAAAATTCAATGTAATTAATAGTATCAAAATTTTTATTAATGTTTTATTTAAATAAATAATATTTTATTAAATGATATAAAATTTATAAAAATATAACATTCACCAAAAATATTGATATAAGGTATGAAATCTCATCCATGTTCCATGTATGGATATTTTTTCATTTTATAGGAACTATATTGACCTTCAAAGAGTAAGAAGACATGTTGTCACAGTAAGAGTTAAAGAGTTTTGATAAGTGTTAAAACCAAAATATAATGGTAATAATGAGACCTAAACTTGAATGAAAACTGTTGGTTCAGATTATTTCAACTCATAGTCATCTTATATTTGAAATAACTCAATTTTTAGATATTTGAAATAGAAAATTAATTTACATTAATTTAATATTTTGAGAGTTTCCAAAAGTGCCCCTCACCTCAATTATAGAAGGGAACCTTCTCCCTAACTTTTTCTCACCACTATGAGACTTATAGCTCAACAAAAACCCATATCATTTCTTCTAAAAACATCATTAGACAAGTTCTTGAATTCTTGATATTCCAAAAAGGACAAACCGAGATCCCTTAAGAAGATATCTAAAGGGAGTCCACTAAAGAAGAGGTAATCGTTTTTACAAACTCATCCATGTTTATTTCATGTTATAAATCCTCTTCATGTATTGTTTTTATGATAAATTAATAACTGCAGTATCATCTATATGATGATATGTTATTATGATTATGGGAAAAATACATTGCATGATTTATCCATCCTATGAAAAACGAAATCACCACGTGTACGTACGTATGAATTTTCATCTCTATGCCATGTTGAATTTTTTTCCATCCCCACTATACTTAGACATGTATAATGATAAAAATAATGGATATATATAGTAATTATGACATTATATATATTTTTTAAAATTAATATACCATCCAATTCCTTACATTTTCACTATTATGGGTGTGATACCGTCCCTCATGCATACGTACGACCTACCATCTTCACGACACGATGTGATTCATTTTCCATGTTAACCATTAAAGAATGATTAAAAAATATATATAATGAGTAAATATTATATCAATGAGCTTAATGTAACTCTGGAAATGAAATAAATATATCTTATGTATAAGAATCATGACATACACGATAAAACAATCATAGGAAAATAAAGCCATGAACACGCAAAATTATGGTAATAAAGAAATATTATTAACAAATAAGTGATAAGATAATATAATAGGATCATATATGATATCATAAATATATATATAGTTATGGTATAAATTAATAATATTCATTAAAATAATATACATAAGGTTAAATGATGTTGAACTAATGGAAATTGAAAGGTAAGGGAGAATTTCACAATCTCATTATTATTCGTGATTGTTTATATGCAAGTATTTACTGGGGAATATTTATCATCCATGTAAATTTTTCTCAAAAATCTTTTCCAAAATATTTTTACTATTATCCTATAAAATTTTAATGTCTTTATTTTACCCTTGTTTTATTTTTTATAATTTTTTTTAAAATGAATATTTTTTTCATTTTATAAAGTGGTACTTTATGAATTTTTTTGGCTAAAAAATTAAAGGAATGTTTTTTTTAAATTTTACAGAATGGGAGGATTTTTAAACTGTCATGAAAAATTAACGTCTTTAATCTTATTTTAAAATTTTACAAGATTATTTTCAATGAAAATATTTTCTTTTATAAATTCATCACTTTTTAAATAAATTATTTCAAAGTTAAAAGGAGAATTTCTCTCAAGAAATTTTTAATGATTTTATTAGAATATTTTCATCTATGTTAACATCATTTATTGGATTTTATTCTTAGTTTAAGTTTATCTCTTATGATACCATCTACCAAAATTTATTGATGGGTTTATGATCAGTTTGACTGTGGATGTTCTCTTTTAATACCATTCATGGTTTATGTTTAAACGATTTAAATTTTATATGCTAGTTTTTAAATACAAATGTTTATATTGTTTATGTTCAACTATTTTCATATGAGGAATGAATTGGACTTAGTAAGTGATGGGTGAGAACCACTATACCCCTTGATTCATTGGTAGGTCTCATGAGACAAATTAGTTTTGGTATTGGATGAGGACTCACCTATTTATATACGGTGTCTTGGCCAAAGCCTTGACGACATGTTTATGATGCCTGGCATTATGTATTCCCCCATTATGAGATTAGTTATTGATATTCCATGCGATTATTTGATTAGTAGAATATGCATGTGATTATTTTTATGGAATTATTTGATTTTAATTTATTATTTCTATATTATGCTTAAGATTATGTTAAAATGACTTGTGTTTTAGTTATACACATTGCCTTAATGTTTATGATTATTTATTCATAATAGATCCCGATGTATGCTTACCCTTCCTGAGCATCTATTCTCACCCCTTTATTATGTTTTATTTTTCCTAGGATTCCAGGATGTATATTATTATTGATATGCATGGTTAATCTATGAGAATATTGGTACTCTCAAATAATTGGCTATATTTTATTTTATATCTTAAATTATAATGTATGTTTCAAGTATGTAATCTAGTTTCCAAAACATCTAAACTGATTGGTCCTTTTGGATTCAAGTATTGTATCAATTCAAATGTAATAAAGTAATGCAACAACCCTAGGATACTAGGATTAAGGTTTTTACAGTTGGTATCATATCATGTTTTGTATAATCCTTAGAAACTTTATTTAGGAAAACATAAATAATCCTCATGACATAATTTGTAAATATATCCAAATAAGCTAAGTTTATGATTTATAGATTAGTTATACCTAGATTTTCTGTTTGGGTTATGTGATTCACTAGTTATGAGATTAAACATTATGTTTCATAATGTTGCGATCTAATCTAGTGTATTCTATTGTTTATAAATGGATCATAGTGGAATGAATGGAAACCATATCAACACACGTAATCCATGTAGGGTTTTACCACTAATTAAAGACAATGATTTTGGAGTTGGATCTACAACTAGTGATGAACCACTTAGAACTATAATGAAATAAGGGACTATAGTTATGAATAATAACATTACCTGTATTGAGCAACCCGATCCATAATGTTGAGGAAAAATGATATACAACTTCACGAGATAAAAACCACCAACATTAAATGTGACTAAAAATCCATTTGAGGCTGAGAAATGTATAAGTTATTTAGAAAAGATAATTCTCACTTTGGGAAGTAAGGAAATGGAGAAAGTTGTCTTAGTAATTTATCATCTTTCTAGAGACGTAGATCAATAGTGGTCATTAATTAAAATCACTAAGGAGGATGAAAAAACAGAAAACATAGAATGTGAGTATTTTAATGAAATTTTATTATAAATTTTTTTTCCTCGTGAACAGAGAGCAGATATGGTGATGCAATTTCTAAGCCCGAGACAAAAGGAGGATGAAAATGTTTCTCAATAAGAATCCAACATTATAAGGTTAGAAATGAATGATATGGAATACAAATGTAACCTAAGGAGTAATATTGATTGTTTCTCTGATGGGTTAAATCTGTTACTTTGAAATGAATTAGTCTACCAAACATTCTCATCATATGAAGATATAGTCTCACGTGCTATCAAGATGGAGAAATAATTCTCTATGACTTATGACTTTAAGGGAAATAAGGAAAAGAAGATAAATTTTGAGAAAGATATGGATAAATGTAAAAATGAAAAGAAGGATTTTCCCAAATGTGATAATTGCGGTATGAAACACCCTGGAACTTTCCTGATAGAAATAAGAGTTTATTACAATTGTGGAGAAAAAGGCCACCTATACTATGATTGTAATGGAAATAAATAAGCTATAAATTTGAAATGTTTCAACTTTAAATAGATGAGGCACAATGAAAATTAATTTCCCAAGCATCAAGGAAATATAACTCATAAATATCAAAGGGATCAAGGTCAAGGTCATGTTGTCACTAAAATCTATGTAGAATAATTAATGTATTTTTCATTTTGGATTCAAGAAATTTTTTATGATATTCTAGTTATAAGAATAATGAGATATATAAGGATTGTACTACGATACTTCTTATTTAAGGATTTGGAAGTATTCATGTTATAATTAAGGTTTTAAATGTGATAATAGTATTCATATATTTGGTAAGTGACAATGATATATATATTATGTTTTTTGGGTAATTATGATTTTAAGTATATTTTATAAATTTAGTGACCTTCTTTATAAATTTTAGTACTGTGAATTTGGACATATGTATTTTGGACAAGTCTTAAGTTTTTAATAGATTAATTTGAACATCAGAAATTATTGTTTGGGAGTAAATTATGATTTATTTGATACTATGTTCTATAATTTTTTTTAGAATTTATTATATTAAGGAATTACTTTTTGACCTTATGATTAATTAAATGTGCTTCAAGAATAAAAATTCATCTTGAATATCCATCTTTAGGTGTATAAAATGAAGTGAAAATAGATCAAAGCACAACCAAGGGATAAGATTACACTTATGAAATGGAAATAAATCAAGTAAGTTATTATATATATATTAAAATAATACATCAGCACTAGGAAATGA
Organism: Viscum album; assembly: GCA_963277665.1. Taxonomy (NCBI): domain Eukaryota; kingdom Viridiplantae; phylum Streptophyta; class Magnoliopsida; order Santalales; family Viscaceae; genus Viscum; species Viscum album. The sequence continues at coordinate 1,658,165,147 of OY728128.1, forward strand.
ATTTGGAATAAAAAATGCTATTCATTTAATTTTCTTACTGAGAAATAAATATCCTCTTTAACCCATCACAGATTTATGATTTTTTGATTTTTGATAGTATGATGGCCATGTTCTCTACCACTCTCCATCATAACTTGATAGTATAATTTCTCTTCCATGTCCCAGTTTTCACTTCCCACTACTGTTATACTATTCTAAAGACTAATTTTTTAGCAACCTTCAAATCTTCCTTTACCTCTTATTAAGTGAATATTTTATTAACCCTAAATCTGATGTGGGTTTCCCAAAAAGTAATTTTAAAGTATCAAAATTTTATTTTTGAAGTTCAATTTCAAATTAAGAGGATGTAATTTATTAAATGGGGGAACAATTTCATGCCCCAATATTTTACGGTATGTTTTCTTTTTATGTAAATTTAATAGCTTATGTTGCACACAACACTAATCTTAACAAAACCATGATATACTATTAATATTATTATTTAAAATGAAATTATCTTCTAGCTGTTAAATTGGTGGTTATGAATAAGATTAACTTACTTATAAAAATATATGATTAAATTTACTGATTAAAAATTAATTATAAATAAATATAAAAACCTAGTTAATATAATGGAAATATTTTTATAAAAACTATTTAAATGCACCCAAGTGTGTTTTATACCAATAAAATAAACAACTCACACTTTTTTTATTAAATTAATGATATATATATTTATATATAATGATCAATATAATGTTTAACATTCATCCCATGTGTTTTCTATACATGATATAAGAACAAATCCCAATTTATGCATAAAAGATATAAAACATAGTTTTACCACCTTTTGATAGAACAATTGTTTTAAATCTAGTTTTTGAAAATATTATAAATTATATTTGAAAAAAATATACTTTTTATTTAAAATTTAAAATTCAAAATTTACTTTGATATAATTTTAGTTACTTTAATGAGAAGTTTAATGTTTTGATGAATAGTGATAAAATATTGCATTATACTTCAAAATTTATTTTTTATCAAAATAATTTAGTGTAAAATTATATTTATAATTTATTTTAAAGTATAATTAGATCAATTTTTTTATCAGTTAATCCAATTTATGTCATTGGAATCAATTTCACATTGACTTTTGATATAAAAACATTTCAATATTCTAAAAGTTTTCAATTTGAAAACCCATTTTCATGTTTAGTTAACAAGTTTAATTTTAAATTAATTACCACAACTTATGTGTTTATAATTTTTAAAAATGGATTAAATATTTGGAATTAGTGGTTCCAAGTTATGTAAATAATATTCTTTTATTTTTGTGAATCATGAATAAAATATTTAGTAATTTTATATTAACACGGATAAAGAAAATCTAGTAATTAAGCGTAAAAATAATTTTATAAATATTAGAGAATTACCCAAAAATGTGTAAAAAAATTCATTGTATAAGTTGGTTTTGAAAAAAATCATCATTTTGATAATATTATAACCTTTTTAATCCACTTGGATGAGAGTATGACATTTATTAAATTTTATTTTTAAAAAAGTTAAGGATGTCATACACATATTTTTAATAAATATATCATTTTTTATATAGGCTTATATAGAATATAAATTATAAAATAAATTTTAATTTTGGATATAAAATGTTTATGTTCATCAGGGTAGTTTAATTTTAATTTTTAGGAAAAAAAAATTTACATAAAGCCTTACACAATGATGATGTAGTAATGTTCTAATTAATGGAAATATTAAATAAATTATTATATAAATATTAAAATAAATAAACTTCGATAAAATTAATGTCATACATGAATTTTATAGATAAAATTCAAATTTTAGTGATATTTTAGAAGTTTTTTTATCAAGATATCTTGTTTTATTTATTTTTCTAAAAGTAAAAGTAATTAATAATATTAAAATTGTCATTAATTTTATATTAAAATAAATAATATTTTACTATATGATATAAGATTTATAAAAATATAAAATTATTCCAAATGATTGATATAAGGTTTTACATGTTATCCATGACCCATTTTTGGGTATTTCATAATTTTATAGTAACTATATTAACCTTCAAAGAGTAAAAACACATGTTGTCGTGGTAAGAGTTAAGGAATTTAAATAAGGGTTAAAACCAAAAGATAAGGGCAATAATGAGACCTAAACATGAATAATATTTTTGGTTGATATTTTTTCAACACATACTAGTTTTAGGTTTTAAATAAATCACTTTGGATCCATTTGGAATTGAAAATTAAATTATATTAATTTTATATTTTTAGAGTTTCCAAAAGTTCCCCTCCCATCAATTAGAAAAGGGAACCTTGTCCCTCACTTTTTCTCACCACTTTTAGGATTATATATTAACCAAAACCTGACCATTTATCCTCCCAACATCATTTTACAAGTTATTTAGTTCCTTTTATTCATAAAATACCAAACCTAGATCCCCAAAGAAGATATCTAAAGGGAGACCGCCAAAGGAGCGGTAATTGTTTTTACTAACTCATCCATGTTCATTTCTTCTTCTAATTAATCATCGCATATTTTTTCCCTGCTAAATTATTCACTAAAAATTCATATATATTATGATATGTCATTATTATTATGATACAACCATATTTCATGATTTTTATATCAAATGAAAAACAAAAGTACGATGTGTGCATACGTACGGTTTACTGTATCTACGCCGTGGAGTAATTTTGTTTCCATCACCACTTTATTTGGATGGGTATAATTATGGAAATAATTTATTTATAGAGTAATTATAACATAATATTGATTACTTATATATAATATATCATCCAATTATTTACCCTTTTACCATTAAAGTAATGATAGTGTCACTCTTGCGTACCTACAATTTACCGTCTCCACAATGTGATGTTATTAATTTTCCATTTTAACCATTAAAGAATGATTAAAAAATTTATATAATGAGTAAATATTAAATATATGAACTTAATATAATTTTTTATATCAACTAAATATATCTTACTCATAATAAATAGGATATACATTACAAAACATTCAAAGAAAAATGAAGTAGTTAATACGCAAAACAAGGGTCATAACAAAATCTTATTAACAAATAGGTGATAAGATAATATAAGAGGATCAAATATGATATCATAAATATGGATATGGTTCTGTTATAAATTAATAACATTCTATAAAACCTTATACAAGTGGTAAAATAATTTTTAACTAAAGGAAAGTGTAAGGTAAGGGTTATTTTCACAATCTCATTATTATTCTTGATTGTTTATAAGAAAGTATCTATTGGGAAGTATTTATCATCCATGACCATATTTCTTAAAAACAATATCCAATTTTTTTAATATTATCATACAAAATTTTAAATTATTTATTTTAACCTTGTTTTACTTTTTATAAAATGGGTTTAAAAGAATCTTTTTGTCATTTTCCAAATAAGCTACTTTATGACTTGTTCGACAAAAATACTAAAGGAATATTTTTAAACTTATACAACATGAGAGGATTTCCCCCCCATCATGTGACCCTAATTTCTTGAATATTCATTTAAATATTTATAATATTATTTTCAATGAAAATATTTTATTTTATAGCTATGTAACTTTTTAAATAAATGATTTCAAAGTAAAAATGAGTATTTCTCTCTAGAAAATTTTAATGATTTTATTAGACTATTATACACTATGTCAAAATACTTGTTGTATTTTTTGATTATTTGTTGTTTATCTATTATGATACCATCTACCTTATTTTATTGAAAGGTTTATGATATGTTTTACAATAGATGTCCTATTTTGATATCATTAATGGTTTCTGTTTAAAGTATTCACATTTCATATGATATTTTCTAAATATGAATATTTATATTGTTTATGTTTCATCATTTTCATATAAGGAATGAACTAACCTTAGTAAGTGATGGGTAGGTCCCATTATAACCCCTAGATGCATCGGTAGGTATCATGAGATAAACTGGTTTGTGTATTGGATGGGGCTATACCTGTTTATGTATGGTGTCTTGGATGAATCCTTAATGACATATTTATGATGAAAGACAATATGAATTCCCTCATTATGATATAAGTTATTGATATTCCATGCAATTATTATATTATTAGAATATCCATGTGATTATTTATATAGAATTATTTTATTTTTATTTATTCTTTCCATATTATGCTCAAGATTATGTTTAAATGTTTGTGTTTCAGTTATACAAATTACGTTAATGTTTATGACAAGTTATTCATAATAGATTCTGATATACTCTTACCCTTGCTGATCATATGACCACACCCATTTATTATGTTTTAATTTTCCTAGGATCACGAGATGTATATTATTATTGATATGTGTGGTTAAGCTAGGAGAATATTGGTACTCTCAATAGATTGACTATATTTTATTTTATACATTTAATTGAAATTTATGTTCTAAGTATATAATCGTTTTTCCAAAACTGCTAAACTGATTTCTACTTTAGGATTTGTGTCTTGTATCTATGCCAATGTAATAAGTAAGTCACCTAATCAGGGAAATTTGGACTGGAGTTGTTATAATATGTTAAAATTGATATATACTAGTAGAATCCCAAAAAAATTATATTACACGGAATAGGTAACAACTAATACACACTAGTAACACACCAATAAAAACATAAGTATTTTATCAAGAAATAAAAGATAAATCATAATAGAAAAATGCATGTTCCTCATCCAAATAATTTTTCAATGTTTTAAAACATTATTTTGGAAAAAAAATATTTAGGAAAATAGGTAATATATAATGAAAAATGGTTTTTATACATTTAAACCTATCGACATAATAAATGTTTCACTTATAGAAATTAAAGTTACATGTTAATACATAATAAATGAAAAATTATGGTTTGGAATAGAGAAATGTGGCTGAATTGTTAAGAAATATTAAAACCCCAAGAAAATATATTTTCATAAAAGAATAGCTTTTACAATTCATGTGTGGTTTAGTAACCAACCCATACATAAAAAAAATTACTAAATAGAGTGAAAAAATTGATGGAGTAATTTAGTGTTTTGTTTGAAATTTTTTTTTGCATAATAAATTTCCAAAAAAAATACAACTAGTGCTTATAAAGTTGAATTTTGGTTCAAAAACCAATTTTATACTTCTCACCTTTTCAAAGTAAATGAAACTAATATAAATAGAGTTTATTTTTGTATTAAAAATTCAATTAATGATTAATTAATGTATTAATTAGGAAATACCACAAATTAAACATCTTAACTTTCTTTCATCAACTAAAACCAAAATAAAAAAAATTATGTTTCATAATTTATCTTAGTATCAAAGTGGAATAAACATAAATAAAATCTATCAATTCCCATTTTTATATAACATAATAACTTAGTAATTTATTTAATAATCCCAAGAATGACATAATTCAATATCAAATTTCTGTAGAACATATCTAATAAGATAATCAAATAAAAATTTTAATATTAAAGTCGTCAAAGCATACTAGAATATAGCCAAAAAAATAAGATATTAAATATGTTATAATTGATTTATACTACTAGTGACTAAAACAAAGTATATGACATGTAATTGGAAATAAGTTAAACAAACTAAAAATATTAAAATAAAATAAATATCATGGATTAAGCAATAAAATTGACATTCTAATAGAAAAAATGTATGTTTCTCATGAAAATAAATTTTTAATGTTTTAAGACATAATTTAAGAAATCATATATTTAGTAAAATAGATATTATCTAATGAAAAAAGGATTTCACACATTGAACTATATTAATATAATAAAAATTTCATTTATTTGAAAGATGTATACTACTTGAGACATACCAAAAGATACAAGTGTGGATTATAATAGATAACTATGATTAAATTATTAAAAAATAATAAAAACTCCAAGAGGATATATTTTCAACAAATAATAGATTATAAAATTAAAATATGGTTCAGGAAAAAAATCATACTTGAATTACATAATCCCATAATAAATATTTCCAAAAAAAAATAATTTTACAATATAACACATTTAAAAATGCATTAAAAATAATAACATCACTTGTAAATATAATTAACACCCAATCAATACTATAAAATAATGAAATCATTTTGAAAAAATTATTATATAAAAATTCTATTTTCTTTAAGAAATTCATATAACAATCAATAGGAATAAAAAGAAAAAAAATCATTTTATTAATTATTTTGAAATCATTATGTTAACATTACATTAGGAAATTAACATCTACAAACCCAATAAACCCAAAATCAACATCTACCTTGATTTTTAGGAAAACAATCACATACCAATACATCATCATGCTTATAAAGATAATTTAAATTTTTTTCATTGAAGTAAATTTTTTAACATAATTGATAATATTAAATTTTACTTATAATAATTTATATCTATAGAGGTGTGAAAATTCCCAAAGTAAATATGAAAATTTGACTTTTGTAGACTGATCAATTTTTTATTTGATATTTATAAGATGGTTAAAAAGATTGGAAAACCTAAAAATAGGTTTTTTATACATGGTTGGATGCTGAGGAGGAATCCTAGGGTCTTGAAGGAACCTTGGGAGAGAATGGGTGTCTACTAAAGACATAACTATAGTAGATCCACAAGTACAATGTTGGTTAATTATAGTAGCAAATGCTACCACCAATATCTTGAGGATAGCTGGTGGCCTCCACTAGGTAGCCAATATACTTAAGGGGATGTGTGTGTGTGGGGGGGGGTATTTCTCCCCTTGAACTTAAAGAGCTGGAATCCCCTCTTATTTCTTATTTATTACTCTTGAGGACTATGGGATGAACCCCGTTTCCTCCCCTCTCCTCCCATGGTCAATGGGGTATTTTTGAGGCTATTATTTGGAAATTTATGGTGACAATTAAACACTAGTAGAATCCTTATATCTCCCTATATTCTTATCTAGTTATTTATTTCCCTATTTAGGGATTCAGTTTTTATTCCACTAAAACATGGTGGAATCTTCTGATTATCATGTGGATTTCATGTGGCTTGTGTATAGGAGATCCCATGATGACATCTTGCCACCACCCCACATCATTTTGATTGTGGAAATTCAATTCCTTGATATCTATTAGTTTTTTTTCATTTAATTCTTAAATTACTATTAAATAGAAACCAATCATTGGAGATTTTTCTCTACTTATGTAGGGGACATCCCAACAATGCAACTGCTGACATTCACATGTCATTCGTAAGAGGTCCATTAGTATTTAAAAATTTTAAGGGTTCTTCCTTAGATTAAATTAAATTATTTTTTTTCTTGGAATCATTGTTAAGGTATTTTCCCTATAATTTGTTCAAGAGAATTCCTGGGGGTGTGGGTGAGTGGTTGGTTAATGTTTCAGTGTTACAATGACAACCCACGAGATTCTAATCATTTATGACTATTTAAATTAAAAATATAAATTTATAAAAATAGTTAGTTAATTATTTAATTATATATTTATTATAATTAATTATTTTTATGGTTTGGATATTAGATAGGGCCTTAGGTATTTTTGATGATGGTCAGTTAGGCTTGGTGAGCTTCGATGAGAGTTTCCAAGATACTTTAAAAGGGGGAATCAATTCAGTTTAAGGTCATCTTTCCTTATGCATATGAACTTTTAGTATATTTAATTTACTTATATGCATGTGGTATGTGTGGCCCAAATAATTTAGGTTTTGGGAATATTTAAAACTATTTAATTCTTTTAATAAAATTTGAATCCTAAGATTGAATTGCACAAGGTATCGAGGGCCCTGTTTAACCGTCTTATACTGGCTGTACATCCCAACCACCAATGAATGAAAATATAAATTAAATCTAGATTCATGGTATATAAGAACCCCATCAGGGATGTGAATTAACTAAATTGAAATGAATAGGGGACGCATCTATATGATAAGTGACCCAGTAACCCCTAGGTAGAGTGGGGTGATGAAACATGATACAAGGTCGAGGGGTTTGTCCATGAGATATACCAAATAGTCATCTGGATCATTGAGATAACAATAGGCCCAATGTTCCTTCCCTACTAGGACATGATTACTATGGTGATTAGACCCTATAGATATTGATATAATGGTCGATCCTTTGGGATGACCTAGATCCCATGGGAATTGGAACTGGTTTGAGGACATCTCTTTAGTGTGACTATCGTAAGTATTCCAAGGGACCTATATGTGTCATAGGGGACCCTTGTTCGTTATCCTGTGACTTGTGACCTTAGGGAGGGGGTATACATGGGAAATTTTTGAGATGGTATCATGTGTCACATTAGAACCTATTCTAATGGTGTGATCACAAGGGGCTATGGATGGAGGTGATGGATTTGGGATTTCGGCCAACCCCAATCTAATATTTATTCTATCACATGGTTAATTTTTAGGGAAAATATATCATAATGAAGTTATTATTAGGACCTAGCCTATGGGTTTGACTAGATGTGATGGTTTTTCTCTGGATTCCTAGAGTTACTTCTTAGGATTTGAATGTTGATCCTTAGGTGATACTGGTTTGATACAACTTGGATGTGATAATGTCACCATAGATTCCCAAATGGTATTCTTGGAATCTATTTATTTATCCATGTAATAATTTTTAGGATTTTCGGATTTGACCTTGTGTCTATATGGGATGCCTTTGATGCCACGATTCCCTAGGATGCTTAGTATGGCTAGTATCAAACCGTTCATGCATAGGGATTTTATTATACTCGCTATTATTATAATTATATGGAAGGTCATCCTTGGTATTTTTACAGTCAAGAATGGTGATATTAACTGTTACTAATTAGGATTCCCACAATACATTTTATTGAGTTGTTTGGCATAGTGGCATGGAGATGGTTCCCCTTCAATAATTTCTTGGTATTTCTGGGAATCATCTTTAATCTATTTATCATACCTGGAGTTTGTAGAGATGCCCAATATGCTTGGTATCTAGTTGTTGATCCATTTATGATGAGATATTTTACTATTTGAGCTTAGTATTAGGTATTCCTAGGTTATACCTGGGGATCTAGTTTTTATATAGTTGCAATGATATCATGACCTTCTAAGAGACACCTCATCACTAGTTGAAGTATATATGGGAGATTAGGGTCATGGGCCAAAGGATCCACATCAGTTATTATTACCGTAGTAGGATTTTTTCCCCTTGATAAGTTATAGTGGTAAAGGTCATTTTGACATGCTCATAGACACCCAGAAACTATTTGAAGTAGGTAGAGTGGTGCTTATTTATTTTTCTATAACTTATTATTTTATTTTATCTATGTATGTCATATGCATATATGCTCTATATACTAGTTAAGTACATGACTATGTTGGTGGTTACCTTTTGAATTATTTACTCACACCCTATTCACATGTATGTGGAACTTGGTTACTTGATAATATCTCTCAATTATTTTAGTCATAGTGTAAGGGGTCAGTTCTTTGCAACCCATCCTTTTTTAGACGTTTGAGGTGTTGGAAGGAGTCTCAGAGGTGGAAGGATGGGAGATAAGCTGAAATTTCAGCTATAGAGTAGGATTGAGACATGGTAGATTATGATATACCATAGATTTTGGTTGGACAATGAGGCAGTAGTGTATACAGGTAGACTGTAGTACGGAATCAAGGGAGGTATGTTTTAGTGGGTTTTCCTTTTTTGGGTTCTCTATGTTATAGTGGTGAGTGGCGGTGTATCCTTCCTCTTCAGAAATTATATCTCTACAACAAAGTGGTTCCTTTACACCATGTTACTTTTGTAAATTAATAGGATCTAGGGTATATATCATGGCATGTCTCTCAAACACTAATTTGACAAGGATAATCATAGAATAGTCTCTTTTCTTGCACCATTGTTTTATCTCATATAAATATCTTTTCACCATGGTGTAGGGTACTGTTTCATGGTAATTTAATTTCTATTTTTTCTTTAAATTCATATACCACATTTGAACATGTCTTTATCCTAAATGTTTCTCTTAAAACCTATATTCCTAGGAGATATTTTTCAAAGGCCTTTAAATCCCCATTGATCAAATTCAACTCATTCCCTCTCGAGATTGTTTTTCGGTGATTGAAGTTGAGTTTTATAACTTACTCTTATGGTTTCTACTCCATTATATTTCGATTTATCCCATTGTATCTTTCAATTATATGGTCATTTATCTCTTTTATTCTCAAGGAGTTCTATTGATGTTTGGGGGTGTGTTTGTGGTGTGACATCCCTAGGTATCATCGATTTCTTGTGGTATAGGTGATCAGAGATCCATGGTTGTTCCATTATCATTAGAAGAACTTTGAAATCAATTAGCTTGAGGATTCACTAATTATACTTGTATTTAAGTGAAATTGTGAAGTTATAGTTATTTATCTCATTGATTAATAGTGAAATTAACCTTTATAAAGTTTAAAACATAAGTCAAGAAAGAATCAATTTTGGTTGTAGTGGTCACATGTGTTTATTTCATGTTAATGGTTTGCCTATTGATTTTCAAGATAATATACTATATTTTGTTATAATATAGATTAGAATGTTTTTTGTTCTTGGAAATATGATATTGAATGTAAAGATAATAATTCTTTATGATCAAATAAAAAAGTGATATGTTTAACTATTATCATTCTTCATGATATTTTATGGATATTGAAGAGATTCTTGAAACATGTTTGAGTAATTTTATAGATACTGATAAATAATTCCTTGGTTTTCATGTGGTTGTAAAATGTGTTAAATGAATTATTTAATTCAATACTACAAAAAATTGGTTTTTTAATATTATTTTTTGGTTCAAGCGAGTATGCATTCTTATAAAGGCTAGATTCCTTAGCTCTAGGACCAAGATGATCTTCTAACTATTTGTTTTTTTATACCATATGTGATTTCAATGGATGTGAGCCTTGACATGTGACATGATATGATTCTTGGATGGTTAATGGTTTGGTGAGAAATGGGTAGTGATACCCATGTTTTTGGAAGTATTTTGTGCCTAAGATGGTAGGATGGATGGTGATATGCATAGTAGTGTTGTCGATGGAACCATGAAATATTAAGTGGGTTAAAATGGGATTTTATGGTGTTTATTATGCTGAAATATAGAATGTTTTATTGTTAATGAATGTTATTTAATGGTCAGATTTCCCAGTTTCTTATTTATACATTTCCTTCCCCCAAAGCATGACATAGATGGAAGTTTATGGTTTGTGCATGTTTTTTGGTAGCTTAGGATGAGTCTTAGAGTACTTGGAATTATTAAATGAAAATGAATATTTAATGATTTAACCCATGGGTTTTGGAATTTGGAATTTGGATTGGAATAATTGGTTGGAAATTATGTAAATATAAAATGTTTAACAAGAATAATTTAATTGAAATACCCCTTGAAATGTTTGTGTGATTATAGGCTATATAGTCATTAGTGGTTGTAGATGGGTGTTCGAGAGATGATATTTTTTGTTGAGGTTAAGGATAAGTAGTTACTCTTAGTGTGTTTGAGATATATATATATATATACGTATTTTATATGTTATGTAATTTCATATTCCACCCCAGCCATTTCAGTATGGAGAACGACACCCAAGGGACTTGGGGGGGGGTGATGTTTTCCCCATCATCTATATTGGAGGGGATGAATGGTTGACTACTCCCACTCCCCCTATATCTTATCACAAGAGTATTAATACAAGTTTGTATGCATAGAGGTTATACTTCCCATATATTTTTATATAGGGTGGTAATGGGGTGTGGTTATTTTACACACAAGTACCTCTAGATATAGTATCTGAAGAATTATTATAGGTATGTTGTGTATGGGATGCAATATATTGAGGTATAATAAAATATTTAAGGGCTATGGTGGATCCTAGAAACTACTTGGTTACTATATGGTGATTATTTTGATGGTGATATTATATTATGCATGAGGTGTAGGATTTTATACATTTTGCTTGGATGTATGAGGCTTATTTAGAGAGAAATGTCTTAGGACGTGTAATATTGGGGAGAGAAAAATCTAGTGGGGAAGTGGTAGAGACCTATATTCACTTTTTTTATGTTGAATATTTTATTATTACTTGTATGTGATACATGGTGAGATATCCATGGTGAGGTTGGGAATTTTGGTATACCTGATTAGGCAATGAGTTAGTTTCATGATTTATTCCCTAGGATTTAGTATGCTTACATTACTTTTTTCATGAGAGGATTCATGAATTATTCTACTGAGTATACCTATTATGATCACCCTACATCTATAAAAAAATATTATTAAGTCTGTGAGAGTTGGACGGTGACCCTGTTTTAAATTTCTTGATTGTAGAGTTATTTAGGAGCTATTTGGGATTCAGGGTCAACTCAAAGATTTTTTATTTTGGTAATTATAGTTTATTTTATTTTTTTTCAGTTTTTATGAAATTATATTCCTGTATTAGGGCATTTTATTTATTATGATCCATATTTGTTTTGTGGTATTATTTCATCTCTCATTCCTCATGTTATTCTTAGAGGGTAATACCCCCCATTTGTGTGCATGGAATACCCTCGATGATAGTTACTAATCCATGGACATTTAGAGGTAGGATTCATGAATAATCATCCCTCTTCCGTCATTACCAGCCCAAGGGTGGTATCTATAGGGGTTTGAGGACATTATAGAGTAGAATTATAGTCTAGGTCGAGGGATTGGATAGAGTTTGGTGGCTGGAACTGGTGAGGACTACATGGGATGGTAGGGCGATGATGTCACCTGATCTTAGTATGTGATGTAAATAAGGGAGGCCAGCTTAGTTATGGGTATTTAGTTCCCCCTGTGGTATGATTTAAGGAAATTCAAGTTTACTAATCCTACTAATTTAAGTGAAACTAGTTGCCGGATAGAGACATAGGAATGGATTATACAATGTTATTTTTTATGATTATGTTTGAATTGGGTAGAATTTGGGGTGAGGTTGAACTTTAATTAATTAATATTAAATATTCCATATTTTAGGATTAGGTTTCTATAATAATTTTCTCTTTTATAATTATAGCTCATTTTTTATTTCCTCTTTAGGTTCATGTTGAATATTTTTATTAGGATATTCCACAGATCACTATGAGGTTGAGATCAGCAGAGATGAAACTTGGAGGAGGACACTCCAAGTGTTTTAGTTGCAGAGTCTTGTGGAAGTATAAAAGAACTATTCCTTATTTAGAGACAGAGGATTGAATAGAGTATGTAGATATAGAATTAATTTTGATCTATTCTTGAATAGAGATATGGTTTTCTTTGTAGGTGGTGATGCTATGATGGGGAACCAGGCATTACTGATTGTTGTTCCTTAGGGATCATATGGAATTGGTTATTGGATATTTTATGGGAGGAGTTTCAGGATCAAATTTGATTTATGTTTCTTTATTTTACCAAAAAGGATGCCAAATTTTAGGGATTTCTTACCCTTCAATAGGGTTGTTCCATGATACAGGAGTTTTGGATCCCTTTTAGTGAACTTAGGTACTATTCATTGGACTTGTTTTCAGATCACAGGGCTTGGGAGAGGCAATTTGAGGAGGGCTTATGTCTAGAGATACAATTCCAAGCCACCTCATTTATACTGTCAACATATATCATGGTACTAGTGAGAGAATTGGTTTCTAAGAGGACACTGGAAAGAACCATATCATTATGAGAGGGGATCCATCATGATTCTCCACATATCAGAGATGGGGTCCATGGTCCTTAGTTTCCTAGAAAGAAAGGGTTTTGAATAGCTAGGGTAGGTACTAACCCTCTCCATATTCTTTCACTAGTGTTGGTGTCTATCATTCCCCTCCCAAGGTATTATATGTTTTTTTCTTATAGAGGCCATGATCATCAATGGTAAGAGTGTTAAACATTTTTGAGTAGACAACATGTGACTTATATTCCACTTCAGGTTCAGTTTAGACTGAAGTAGTATGGTGCTCCAACCTATTATCACCATTGTGGAGATGAAGTATGAAAAGAATAACCCCATATTCCTCCTCATCATTCAAGAGAATAATATGACCATAGAGGCGATCATCATAAAATCTAGAGAGGTTTTAGAAAAGGTCATGGTCAGATGCATGTTTTAGAGTTTCCAAGTGAGTGTGACATCATTCGAGGTACCCTTTAATTTTTTTAATTGGGTGTATACATTGTTTTATTCAGGAGGAAGATCATATTATGTGATACTAATAGAGAGTATTACATGTTTTTTTGGTGAATTATTCCCTTAGATGGGTTGGAAGCCTGTTTAGTCCTTATCATCCTTGATGGCTAATTTAATGTTGAGTTCATTGGTGGTTTATCCAAATATGTTTCCCAAGGTTGTGAAAGAGTACACTAATGTATTTCTAGAAAAGTTTTTGGTGCTACCCCCTCGATGGGAGATAATTTTTGGGATAGAGTTATAGTTCAAAGATTCACTGATCTCAATGTATATGTATAGGATGTAACCTTCTGAGTTGTGGGTAATTTTGATATAAGTCAATTATCTATTACAATAAGGTTTTGTTCGGCCAAGTGTGTCACCTTGTAGTGATATAGTTTTGTTCAAAAATAAGTATGGTATATATATATATATATATCAATTATTTTCACTTGAATCAGGTGACAGTGAAGAATTTATACCTTATTCTATGGATAGATTATTTATTTGATCAACTGAAGGGATCTAGTTAGTTCTCAAAGATTGATATGCTATCTGTATATCATTAGATTTTGTTAATGGATGAAGATAATATGAAGAATAATTTCCAATGTAATTATTGGCATTATGAGTTTATTTTATTTTTATTTGATGTGACAAATTATCATGTTTTTTCAGTGTATTAATGAATGTAGTGTTCCCTGAGTTTTTATACAGGTTCAGAGTAGTATTTCTCGATGGTCTCCTTGTGTACTCCAAATAAAAGGAAGATAACAAAAAGCATATTTGGGATATTTTGGGTTTTATTCATTGTTAGAAGATATTCAGGAATTTAATGAAGAGTGAGTTCTTGTATTTTGAAATTCGTTTCATAGGGTATTTCGTGTCTCAATATAGTGTAACCTTAGATCCTTTATACATCGAGGTAGTCATTTATTGGTCAGCCCCAAGAATGTTATCGAGTTGTGGGGTTTCATCAATATTTCAGGATATTATAAGAGGTTTGTACCCGACATTTCTCAAATTGAAAATACTATAGTATCCTTGAATTGAAAGAATCAAGAATATTTATTGACTGAACAATCTTATACTTCTTTTAAGTACCTGTAGGAGAGGATAATCTGTTTCCCCATTCTTAATTTTCTAGAAGATAGAGTCAAGTATGAGATATACTATGACACTTTACATATAAGATTTAGTAGTGTCTTGATGTAACAAAATGTGGTTGTTTATTATTTCTCTTGGTATTTAAGACCCCATAAAATTAACTATACCACCCATGATCTCAAGTTAGAAGTAATTTTTTTTTCCTTGATGTTTTGGTGGAAGTATCTCATCGACAAATTCTTTGTGGTTTTCACTGAATATAAGAGAATGAGGTTTGACTTATTTTAGCATGACCTGGTTTTATGACAATTATGGTGCATGGAAGTATTAAAAGATTAGGGAATTGACATTTCATATACAATTATAATGAGTAATTTTTAAAATTATGAGATAATTAGGAAATCACACAATGATTCCATGCAAGAGTGTAGGGATTATTAGAGAGTGATAGAAGAGTTCTTTGTGATGTATCTTGATATGGGAGAGGTTGGTGTAATTGGATGCCTTTTTTTGAAGGTAGTGAAATAATATTTAGTGAAGAGGGGGGAGGAATCCAAATGGAATATTTTCAGGTGTTGGTTTGGAAATATCAAGTTGTCTATGATGATACTCTAATGGATGGTCTGAGGATAATTAACATTGGGTGTTCTTTCAGGGGAGGATTTTTGTTCCTTTAGAAATGCATAAGTTGGTTCTCTGTGAGTTAAATATATCTCCCTTATTGGTACATTCTAGAGTGAAAAAGATGCATGATGCTATGGGTGAACAATTTTGGTGGATTTTGTGGAAGTATTCCGCTATAGAGTTTTTGTCCAGATGTTTAGTCTTCCAGATAGTAGAGGCTTGAAACAATGTTCCTGTTGGTTTTCTATAGCTATAAGATATACCATAGTAAAAGTGAGAGAACATTTTTATAAACCTCATCACTATTTTACCTCAACCTTTTTATAGTTATGATTCTATATGTGTAATCACAGACCATTTGAAAAGATCAACTCACTTCTCGGCGATTAAGGAGTCATGCTTAATGGAAATTTTCTTAAAGTAGTATTTAGAGGAGGTGGAAAGGATTTATGGAGTCCTAATGATAATCATATCTAACCGTGATCCTCATTTTACCTCTAGGACTAGGAGAGGTATTCAACATTGTTTTTGGCTCCCATTTGTTCCAAAAAATTACTTTTCATCCCTAGAATGAATGTCAGATAGAAAAAACCATCCAGAATCTGGAAGAAATGTTTTTACTTGAGTCCTAAATCATGGATGTTCATGGGTGAGTTACAGACCATTGGTAAAGTTTTCTTTTAATTATAGTTTATAATCCATAATTGATATAGATCCATTTGAATATTTTTATGATTGACCTCTATGTTAGTTTTTGTGTTGGGTTGGGGTCAGATATTCAACAATTATTAGGTCGGAACTAGTTTTGATCATGATTGAAATGTTGTAGATGATTCATGAGTAGATGAAGGTAGTTTCGAACCATCAAAAGTCCTCCATTGACTATAGGAGAACACCTTTGTTGTTTTACATTAGAGATCATATGTTCTTAAAGGCGAATCATCCCAATGGGTAGAAAAGGCTTGGTCATCAGAGTAATATTTATCATATTTTAGTATGTATTTTAAGGTGTTGATGTGTCTTGGAGCCATTGTGTACTTGATAAAAGTTCCCCTACATATGAGCTGAATTCATAATGACTTTCATGTTTCACAACTTCACCTCTATCTTCATGGAAATTATCCCATCATCTATTTGGGTAAGATTTAATTTGATGATGATGTGACCTTCGAGGAGTGGCCCATGTAGATCCAGGACATTCCTGAGAAGGTGTAGAATGGTTAAGTTAGACCCTTCATTCATGTCCTTTAGTGGTATAATGGTAAGCAGAAGAGAACTTGGGAATCTGAGTCATATATAAACACTCATTATTCTTATTTTTTTTTTCTTTTTTTCTTTGGTAAACCTTATTTATTGATGTTTACCTTTATATGTATTATGAGACATTTTAATTTTCCATTATGAGTTGTTTTTGGCCATGATCATATTTGAGATGCATCACCCCTAAGATTTTATTTAGGAGTTTGTGTTCAGTTTTTCATAGTTTTTCACCTTGTTCTTCTATGTGAGGTGGTTATTCACCTATGATTATGAGGTTATTGAGATCTACCACATGGTTTGGTTGATCATATGACCCTTTGAACCTTCATTTCTCTTAGATTTTGATTTTAATTATCGAGGGAGAGAATTTATTGAGATGTAACTAATGTAAGGGTATAGATAAATATTTCACATTACATTATGTGTTTTAGGTAATATAGGTACTAAGAGAAGGCTCTAAGGAAGAATGATGAAAATTAAGATGAAATTTTAGTTGTAGGGCATGATTGTAGCATAGAGGATTATGATACACCATGGAATCCCGTTAAGAGATGATGCTGAATTGTTAGGGGGTTGGCTACAACATGGAATTCGGGGAGGTATGTTTTGGTTATTCTTTCTTTTTCCGGGTCAATATTCTATAGTGTTGGGTTGTGGTGTAGATTTCCTATTTTTTTAATAAAATGTTTTGGTGTAGTGGTTACAATGAGCCACTGACCTTATTATAATTTATAAGATCTTTTGAATGCGTTGAACCATATTTATTAGATATATCTTTGGCCAAGCATGCTATGAAATAATCTCTTACCTCCCACCATAGTTTTTACTAGTTTCATAAACTTTGTGTTGTACTGAAGGGTGTTGTATCATGGTCATAAAATTTACATTTTACCTATAAATTCCAAAATCCCTTACAAATTATCCTTCTCTCGATTTTTCTATCAAACCCTAAGTGCCATGTAGACCTTTTTTGAAGGTAATAGAATCCCATGTGATCATATTAAACCCCCATATTCTAGTTATTGATCACTAGTTATCCAAGGTGAGTTTTCCATATTCTTATTATAATTTATTCTCTATTTTTTGGTCTGATTATATCATTCTATTATATGGAGGTTTATCTCATTAATTATCATGGATCCCCTTTGATGTTTTGGAAAATTTTATGGTGTTGCATCTATAAGGACTATAGATTTCATGTAGTATAGGTGATAAAAAATGTATACTTGTTGTTAAATTATCATTTGAAGAACATTAGAATCCTTGAGGTGGGGGATTCATTTCTTCTCCTAATATTTAATATAATTTTTGAATTTATCATTCTTTATATCATTTGGTAATATTTTAATTAACCTTAAAAAATATTAAAATGGAAATAAAGAAATAATTGGTTTTTGAATGTAGTGATAACATGTGTTTATTCAGTGTTAAAAGTTTTTATTTTTATTATTAGGACAGTGTGCTATGTTTTTTTATTATTTGGTTTATAATGTTTTCTATTATTAATAATTGGATAAATAAAAAATAACTCGTAATACTTCATGACTAAATAATAAATATATTTGTCTAACAATTATCATTCTTCATTATATTTGATGGATAACAACATGATGCTTAAAGAAAGTATAAGAAACATTAAAGCTATTAATAGATGATGCCTAAGGTTTTCAATTGTTAAAAAATATGTCAAATAAATTGGTTAATTAAATATTATAGAAAATTGGTTTTTTGTTAAAGATAATTGTTTGGGGTTAATCAAAACTATTTTCTTATAAAGGCTATATGCCTTAGTTATAGGTCCTTAATTCCATTTTAACTCGTTATTATTTTCTTGTTGCCTAATGTTTTTTCTATGTATGTGGGCATTATTTTGATACATTTGAGAATTTTAAGACTGAGGGTTTGGAATAAAATGGGTGGGTATTCTTGGTTTTTGTGGAAGGATTTGGTGCCTGGTATGGTGGGATAGATGGTGATATGCATTATGGTGTCTGGGATAACACCCAGACTAATGAAGTGGGTTGAAGTTAGGATTTACCTTTTTTTTTGTGATGAAATCTTGGATTATTTATTTTTAATGAATCTATATTAATGCTTAGATGGTTGGGTTTATTTTTTCTACATTTTATTTCCTCACTTTTTGATGAAATTATATGTGCTTTGGTTATACATATATTATGGTACCTAAGGATACATCCTAGAGTACCTGTAAGTATAGAATGTGAATGAATATTAAATTATTTAACCATTGGGGTTGGGAATTTTATGTATGTCTGGTGATAAATGGTCGATAATTATATAAATATGAAATTGTTAATAGGAATAATTTAATTGAAATAGCCTTTGAAACGTTTTTGTGCTTATAGGTTATCTAGTTCCAAGCAGTGGAAGCTGGGTGTTCAAGAGATGATAGTTGTTGAGTAAAAATACTAATTTATAACATTAATTTTGAAAATAAAAATTCAATATTTATATGTATTCATACTACTAATATTTATCCTTCACAAGTTAATTTTTTTTAAGATGGTGTTATGTTTTACTGAATAGAGAAAAAAAGTTATATTAGTCGTACATTTATCAAGTATAATGGAAAAACGAGGACTAAGTACATAAAAAATATGAGTAAAAATTAAATATGATGTATGTATATAATTTTAAATGTATTGGAGGCTTGTAAAGTACATTGGATGGAGTTATGTGAATTCCTTCATACAAAATTCATCAGAGAAACACATACAAAGTATATTGAATGAACATTCACTTATCGTACCAGCTAATGATTTAAAATGTTACCTGGTGAAGAGCTATTAATTATATAGAATGTAATATTCAAAGAATTTTAATTGAGATACATCAAAATGACCATCAAAAAAAATTTAGAGACATTTATAGTTTAAGAATAAGTGTCCAATGTTGTTGTAACTAATCCTGAGAAGTGTAGAATCTGACCATTGACACTTATATATAATTAAAAACACAACCTCGAGAGGGAATAAAATGATGAAAAACAATCTAAATATACTACTAAAGTGTTGCATTATCCTTTAACTAAGATATATTCTTTTTTAATCTTTATAGATGTTTATTAAGGAATTTTTTGTGAGTTTTTTGGTAAATTACTTAATTTTATTCTGATATAATTGTTGTTTGTCCGATGTATTGGATCAAGGAAACTCGAGGATAGAGAGGAAAATTTAGTCTGATCTATTTGATTGATGGTTCCCAAGGATATGGAAATAATGTTTTTTCTGATTATTCTGATCAAGGGATTCATAATATTAGAAGAATGAACTTACTATTGGTAAATAATCATGGATTCCATAATCCAGGTTTATAAAATTATTTAAAACTTTGGTTGAAAATGTAGAAATTTCATTGTAAAGTTTCTATAATTTTTGTTACATAATTTTAAAAAGTGTTTATTGCGTTTTTGTACTTATTTCTAGATGTTTTTTATTCCCATGTTCATTTTTTATAGAATGTTTACATTTTTTTGTGTGACATATTTTTTACTCTAATTATAAATTATATCATAATAAATCTTTATCTCATAAAATTACTTAAAGGTGTTGGGAAAAGTATACGTTTAAATTTTAAAAACTATAATTCACCCCCACTTGTTGTACTTTATATACTCTTACGATCTAACATTTGGTATCATATAATCTATTTTCACATATAACTTGTTTAAAGTAACCATATTTATAAGGAAAAGTATATTTTCTCTGTGATGGTAGGTTTTCTTTTTGGGGATTTATAAAATATTAATCCTAGTAGGGAACCAATTTTTTATGGTTCTAACTATTATATTGGCATAATCGAATAAATACACTTGTTATAGAAACTGAGGGTGCTAATTGTGTTATAATTACTGGATGTTATAAGATTCATGATATAGAATTTACTACTATTTCTTGAGAATAAATTTCAAAATATCAATTTTATTATCATGTTGCTAATATTTTGATGTGTTCTATGAAAATGAATATATAAATTCAATGTTCTTCATGTCAAAATACAAACAATATTTGGAAGAATTTAGAATTTATTCATTTTAGAACCACTATGGTTTTTGAGACTAGAAGAGCTATGTTGCATGTTGATTATTAAGCATTCTATTTCTAACTAAGTGAATTTGTTTCTAAAGGGAATTAATGTTTTATGAGTATAGTGAATATATTATAATATTTATGTGAGAAGAAGTTATCTGATGGGAAGTTGATATAATATATTATTGAAATTATACTAAAGAAATTTTAATCTAAGAATAAATTGATAGTTGATATTAAAAATCTAAGCAAGCTAAGTTTGGATGATCTTATTAGAACTCTCATGTAGTACAAGAGTAGTCTAAAAAGAGATGATGAGAAGAAAAAAAATAATTGTTGTGTTTTTTTCTTCTACATCTATATCTACATATAAGAAAGTTAAATCTTGTGAAATTATTTTTAAATACATGATATCTAAGGAGGACGTCATGTTTAAATCAGATACAAATTCATCAGAGGAAAGCTAAAAGGACGTGGTTTAGTTAGATAAGAGGATGAATAGATTAATTAGAAAGAATGAATTTTGTTAAAATTATAAGAAAAATAATAAATATAGAAGTGATAAGAAATATTCTTTTGATATGATCTAGTCTGAGTGTAAGAACCTTGGAATATCTGGCTAGATTGTCTGAGGTTAAAGAAAAAATATAAATGTTGAAAAAACATTTACAAGAAGAAATGAATAAAGATTCTGGAATATTTTGATACTTGGAGTGTCAGTGGTTATTATTCTTTAGAATGTTCTTCAGATGATATTAGTGATAATTAAAGGGTTATGGGTTTTTATAAAAGAATTAAAAAAATAAATAATGGTACATGGAGAAGGTGAAAACTGAATTCTTTACCAACATAACCTTAAATTCCAATTATCCTTATTCTAATAAAGAATCTAGTTATAATAATTTGAATGTAGAAATGATTATTTCATATGATGATGAGGATAGTATACCTAGTTTTCAAGAAATGACTACATATGTTAATTTTTTGGAGAAAAATAATAATAAAGTTATGAAATACTACAAATGTGATAATTTGGGACTTTGTAGAAAAAATTCCATTATTTATTAACTTACTTTATATATTTATAATATAACTTTAGAGTTCAGAAAAAAAGTCTAATTCTATTTTAACCAATATTAATAATAATATAGTTTTAAAACTAAATTATGAGATACTTAGTCTAAAAAACATTTTTTATATTTTATTTAAAGGAAGAAAATTTTTAGTGACATTCATAGAAAGACGAAACCACCTAGAATACATCTGGAATTGGTTTTACTTTAGAAAAACCATATTTTTATTTCAAAATGTTTTATTCCAAAGAAGAAAATTTTGTACTAAATTCCATAGGGGTGGAAATTGAAAAAATAAATGTTCTTTAAATAATGTTCATTCATGTAGATTCCCTAAATCTTATATATCAAAAGAATAAAAAACTATTCAATATAATAAAGTTGGGTAGATATGGATTCTAAAATTTTTATTTGATAATAATTATTTATTTAAGAAAGTATAGGTTCCAAAATCATGATGTATTATTTAAGGGAGAATGTTTGATTACCAATATGAAAAATATATGGTACATGGATAGGATTTTCTCTAGATATATGATGGGAGAAAAATTTCTTCCTAAAGATATTGATTTTGAAAGGTGGGAATCAAACTTTTGGAGACAATAATCAAGGGGAAATATATGGTATGATTGATATGAAATTTGTTAGTAAGGATTTAATTTCTAATTTTTTGGTGTATTATAGAACATAATGATAATCTCATTACTATAAGAAAATTATGTGATGAAGGTTATCTTATGAACGTCAAGAATGATAAATATATTGTTTAAAGTCCAGATAGTAAATTTATTCTTTCTACTAATAGAAATGATAATGTTTACACCCTTAATGTAGACGACATTAGAAGCTAATATAAACCATTCCTAAGTAAAATGGAAGATCAACCTTCATTTTGGAATATAATTTCAGGAAACTATAATATAATAACAATAGCTAAACTTTTTAATAAAGGATTTATTAGTGATTCACCAGTGCATAAGTTTAATTATTTTAAAGTTATTACTCTTGTAAATATGGTAAAAAAAATTTGAGATTAAAATCTATTGGTGAAATATAATCTTCTGAATCTTTAAAGTTTGAGTGTATGGATTAATTGGAAAAAACTGTAATTATTGGAGGAAAATACTATGTATTTGTCTTTGTTTAGGACTACAATAGATATTTTTGGGTATATTTTCTATCTAAAAATTTATAATCCCTTTAAAATTTTAAAAAGTTTATGGTCTATGTTATATGTGAGAAAATCCCACCTTTGGTTTCTATTAATAGTGATCATGGTGTAGAATTTTAAAATTCTTATTTTGATACTTGTTATAGTAAAGAAAGTCCTATATAAAACTTTTCAACTCCTAGAACACCTCAAAAAAATGATGTAGATGAATAAAGAAATAGTTTTTTTCATAAATTTATTAAACCATGTTTAGTGAGTACTCAAATATTAAATGTTATTGGGGTTATACTATTAATACATCTAGTTATACTATAAATAAATTTTTCACTTAGACCTTTTATTAATAAAACTCTTTATGATATGGGAACTTATAGAAATCCAAAACATTAATTTTTTTGAGTTTTTGGATGTAAATTATTCATGTTGAATACTAAAGACAATTTATATAAAACTTAACCAAAATATAATGTGGGAATCATTCTTAGATATCCTACAATAATTAAGTCTTATCATGATTTTAACAAAAATATAAACATTGTTGAGAAATCAATGAATTTTATATTATATAAAACTTCTCCCTTTTTTTACACTTTCAGAATCCACATCCTCAGAATATATTTTCAAAACTTATTTTGAACCCATTTTTTAAAATTGTTCATATAGAAGAGAATCTAAAGAAAATTTTTCCCAAGTTGTACTTATAAACAAATTTCAACCTATTTTTGAAGAAGAATGTTTTAAAATCCTAAAAAACCAGTAAATCTTAAGTAATTATCCCACTGCTAATATCATAGATGATGTAGATAAACTAGAAAAACCATGAAGTTCCTATAGAAATTAATGTGAAAATTATGCATTCGTATCTAATTTATAACCTAAAACTCTTGAAGAGTCTTTAGGGGATGAAAATTGTATAATGGAAATACAAGATGAGCTCAATGAATTTGAGAGGAATAAAGAATGGAAATTGATAGAATATCCTAAATATATTTATGTTATTTGAGTAAAATGGGGGTTTTGAAATAAAAATAACTAAAATGGAATTAATATATGAAATAAACCAAGTATTATTACAATGGTTTATATTAAAAACCAAGGTATATATAATGAAGAAAATATTTTCACCAGTAAAAAGACTCAATTCTATCAATAAACTTCTGGCCCTTATAGCTTACTTTTACTCTTTATCAAATTGATGTGGAGTGTTATTTTATTAATTTATAAGTAAGTAAATAATTTTACATTGAACCACAACCTGGTTTTTGAAATATAAAATCTTGATATCATGTTTTAAAACTTACTAAGACACTTTATGGACTTATATAATCTTTAAGAGCTAGGTTTTATAGAATTTTCATATTTTTACTTCAAAATGATTTTGTTCATGGAGCTACCAATGAAGCTATTTTTTTTAATAAAACCATTATTGTTCACATTTACACCAATTACATTATAGTTGGTTCCACTAAAAAATCTATTTTAGGATGATTTATGGAACTTATGAAATCTAATTTTGAAATCATCATTATCTCTATTTTTTTTTCTCAGTTTTCAAATCTTTAAAAGACCATAAGGAACTTTCTTATCTAAAAAAAGTATACAAGAGATTAACTTAAAATATTTGTTTATGATAATGATAAAAGTATAATTAATCCTATAAGAACTTCAAAAACATAACATACTAATGAATCTAGGAAATAATTGAATTTTTTTAAAGGAATGATTTGATGTTTACTATATATTATAGCTAATCGACCGTACATAATATTTTATGTACTCTTATTTATGAGATTTCAATAAAATAGCTAATCTTAAATATATAAAAGGAATATTTCATTTTATTAAAGGGACTTTAGATATTGTATTATTTTATTATTTAGAAATGATTTTGAGCTATTTTTTAGATGATGTCTTTTTTGGATGAAAAATGGATAGGATTTAGGAGAGGCTTAGGTTTCTTGGTCTTGTAAGAAAAAACTCATTAAAACTTTAAATTTTGGATTATAAATATGTAAGATTTAATATTTGTTGTTCTTAGGTGTGGTGGATGAAACAGAAACTCACTAATTTTTTTCATGAGTAGTAATAAAACTCTAATTTTGTGTGATAACCGAAGTTACATATATTTATCTAAGAACCTAAAAAAACACTCATGAGAAATGAAAAAAGATATAATAAATAATTTTATTTAGGATCACACACAAAGAATAGATATAATTTTATAGTTTATCGGAATAGAAGAATAAATTTTTGATATTTTTAAAAATCCTCTCAATTTTGATAGATTTGAATATGTTAAATAGAATATTAATATGATCAAAATAAAGTGACCAATCTACTTTTATTTTAAATATCTCCTTATAATGAATATTTACTCAAAAAATGGGTGTAATTTTTTTTAAGATTTCCTTAATTTTATTTTTCTTTCATTGTTTACAAAAAATATTCAGACAAATATTTTTAAATAAAATTCTTAAGTTACATCAAAATGATGTGTATCTAAAGTTTCATCAGAATGAAACTTTCCTATAACCTTTCATTTATAGATAAGATAGTCATATAAGCATAAAAACATTTTTTTTAATATAGCATATTTAAAAAAAGTTCACAAAGTACAGTCTCATGGATCATTTTAATAATATAGAGAAAACATTATAATTTTTTTAAAAATTTCCTAGATCTATCAAAATGATGTTTTTATGATAAAAAATAAACTCTTTTTAAAAAGATAAAAAAATATACAAAGTCAAAAACCAATAACTTTATTAAACAATTTAATTCCTCATATTTCAAGATTAAATATTACTCACTGGACTTGTTAGAACCTGAACTTTCACTATCATTGCCTATATATATCAAGAGTTTCTGAGTTATTTTTCATCGCCACATTAATATGAGGGAAAATATTGTTATTTTTATCTTCTATGTGTTTGGTTTTCCATTTCATTAAATTATTTTCAATTTCCTTCTTTAATTAATTATGGAAACTTCTGATTATTTTTTTTATCAAGGGAAGTTATTAATAATATTTTTATCAAAAGAATCTAGTATGATAGGTATAATTCCTTATTAAAGTTAGTTATTATTTTTTAAGTATGGGAATATTATTTTTACCAAAATATGAATTTTATATACACTACCGTACAATTTGATAATTTTATATATGTTCATATTTTAATGATGTTTATGGTTCAAATAATTCTTATTTCATAAATTTTTAAATTCCTTTAATTTGAAAATTAAGAATGATTTTTGAACATTTTGGAATTCCATTTGATTGTGTAACTTTTATTTTTTCCTATATATTTCTTGATAATATTAATTCTTTTGAAATATAATTAGCTTAGAAATCTCTATTTTATTCATCTAATAATGTAAGGTAACTATCTTATCTTATAATGGATGCAATAATTACTTCCTTATGGATTCAAAATTATCTTTTTCCAAGAAAAGGTGTAAATAACACATTGAAAGTTTAAAATATTTACATTTTTGGATTTCTTATGTAATATTTGATTGTTCAAATTAGTCATCTTCATGTGGAATTAAATAGAAGTTATAAAAATAGGGAAAGTAAAGCCCGATATACTATTGTATCTTAAGTTCCTCAATAATGATTTGGGGAAGTTCTTGGATGAACATAATATTATGAATGATTTCATTCCTATTCGAGACAAGATTTATTATTTTGGTGATGAAACTATTGTAAATATGTTTTTAGTCTATTTTTATACTGATAGAATGCTCATTGACAAGTCAATTAAATATTTTTCCATAGATGAATATGTCCTCCTTAATAAAAAAAATTTAAATAAGAGAAAACCTAGATAATCCTATCGAAAGTCTCATGATTTGACTTGAAAGAAAACAAAAACTTTTTCCAATGAATCCTTCTCTATGTTTATAAAGAAGAGTGAGAAGAAGGAGTTTGATCCAAGTTTTTAATTGGATGTTTCCAAGGAAAAATAATTAAAGGAAAAAGTTTTTGATAATTTGATAGAGGCGGAAAGGAAAAAAACCATATGTGAATGAAAAGAAATATAAAGCTTGATGTGAATTCTTAAGGGAAGTATAGATAGAATATGAAGAAGTTAAAAGGAATGAGGAAGTGGTTTTTGCAGACAATGTTATTGGGCAAGAAAAACTATAACTCTTATCAGTTTCCAATCATTTCATTTCTCTTCCATCCATTCTAATGCTAGATACTTCAACCATTCCTTGTTAGTTAGTTCTTATCACCAATGAAAAGGAAAAGAGAAAAAATATTGCATAAGATATTGTTTTTTCAAGATATTAATATTCAGAAAGTTATTTTGGATCAAGATGTTGGGAATGTAAATGAAGTGGTTGAAGTTTCTCATCTAAAAGAATACTCTTGAGTACTAGGTAAATGAAGGTCTTCAAGAAAGTCTAAGGATGTTGTGTATATCTAAAGTGGTCTTTAGATATAGAATAATCCTCAGTTAATACCTCAGTGTATTTATCCTATTATTTTAGGTAAGTGTCTCTTATTTTTCAAGAAGAAGAATCCTCAGAAAAAGAAAATAATGCTTCAACAACAAATCCATCAGAACATGCTCAAACTAAAGAATATGTAGATGTTGTGGAGATTTCTCAATCTCATTTCATAAATAAAGAATAATATATAATTAAAATAGTTAGAGAACCAATTTTTTCAGAGGTTTAATGTTATTCTACTAACTCTACCTCAAGAACAAGATCTATGAAAATTGATATGAAAATGATTTAATTTAATGAAATGATTAAAATGATTGAGGGAATTTTGAAAATATTTCATGATATTCATGAATAATATAAGTACATTCAAGGAAAATTTAATGTGATAGATGTCTCCATAACCCTTAATAAATTATAATATTTTCATTATAAATGAATCTAAAATAAAATATCTTAAAGGAAAATCAATATTAGAATTCATAAAATTGAAAAGAATTACCAGAATCTCAAGTCATATTGAAGAAGATATAAAGTTTTTTGAAGATAATATTGGAGGGATTAAGAGGTAAACCAAAATTGTTTCTAAGTATATTGATAGCATCAATAATTAAGATAGATATTATATAAGATTCATTGATGATATCAAAGATATTTCTATTTAACAAGATACAAAGTTTTCCCAACAAAGTATAAATATTGAGTTGGTCGAAGAGAGGGTGAAAAGATAGAGTTAAAGGAAGAGGATTCAAAAAATAAGAAAGGTGATCTAAGTAAAATGAAGGCTATTTTGAAAAAACATTCCAAGAAATATTAATTTATTATTGATCCTTTGAATCTCTATAATAAACATTTAGATGCTTTTTATAAACTTTATTCCTTCTAGGATAAATATTGATTCTATTATATATCTCTTTGAATGTTTATTTATTTCATACATTAATTGATAAATGCAACATTTTCTTAAGAACTTGTTTACTCCAAACAATTATTTTTTTAGAGTGTGTTTCTAAAATTTCATGAATATATTAATTCCATTACCACCAAAATATATTTATGAAAATAAAAAATTGGTTGAAGGTAAATAAGATGTATGTAAGGAGAAAGTAAAGCACCCAAATGTTTTGTAATTAAGAGGTGTAATTAAATTTTTTACTTTAATTTTTTTCTCTTAAGTGTTATGTATTGTGTTTTTCAAAAATGGGGTGTTTTTTAGTCAAAATACTTCATTATAACCTTACTTTTGAAAATCATAGCTAAATCTATATATGTATTCATATTACCAATATTTATTATTACCAAGTTATAAAGTGTTTTTGGATGGTGTTAAGTTTTAACGGATAGGGAAAACATGTTCTATCAGACGTACATTTATTAATTATACCAGACAAATGAGTACTATGTACATTGGATAGATGCGTAAAAAGTACATCAGATGGATGTATAGAAAGTAAATTGGAAATTAGGTATATAAATTCCATCCCATAGAGTTTTAAAATTTATATTAGATAGAATTCAATAGATTGAGACATACAAAGCCTACCGAATGAACCTTTAATAATCCCATTTGATAAAGATGCATAATGTTTTTGGATAAAGAACTATTAATTATATTGGAAAAAAAGTAAAAGATTTGTATTTGTGTCACATCAAAACAACCATCATGAAAATTACCGAGTCATTTATATTCAAAGAAGGAGTGTTCAATGCCATTGTAACTAATTTTGATAAGTATGGAATCCAACTATTAGAGGTTGTAGATAAATAGGACTAAAACCTTGATGTAGTAGAAGATGAAAAAAACAATATAATGTTTCTGATGAAGTGTTGTAACATATTTTTACTGAGAGCACTTCTTTTTTAATATTTAGAGAGTTTTATTAAGGTTTAATTTGTATGTATTTCTTTGTAAATTCTTTAATATTTATCTAATATAATTTTTGTTTGTTCAATTTAGTGGATAAAGGGATATTAGGTAAAGATCGAAAGATTCAGTCTGATTTGTTTGATCAAGGGTTCTTAGGGATAGTGAGACACAATTTTTTCCAATCATTCTGATTGAGGGATTTCTAGGCTTAGAATACATACCTTATTATATTTATATAATCAAGGATACCATAATTTAGGTTTACATAATTCTTGAACACTTTGGGTGAAAGTGGATAACTTTCTTAGTAATGTTTCTATTTGTTTTATTATATGTTTTTTAAAAGTGTACATTGCCTTATTTTACTTGTTATTATAAGTTTTATTATTCTATTGTTCATTTTTATATAATTTTTACATTGTTTTTTATAAAAAATTTCTTACTATGATTAAATGGAATATCATAAAAATATTCGTTTAATATACTTTCTTAAATGTCTTGGTAAAATTGTAAGTTTAATTTTTTTACAACTAAGATTCACCCACCTTTTATAGTTATTTGTATAGTATTATGATCTAAAAAAGTTACAATTGATTTTGAGTTTAGTTAGTTACCTTTATTGTGGTATTGAGGTATATATATGTATATATTTTGTATGTTATATGATTTATAATTCCACCTCACAAATATCAGTAGGGAGACTCACACCTAGTGGAATTTGGGGAGGGGGGGGGGGGGTTCCCCAACATCTAGTTTGGTGATATGGATTAATGACTACCCCTATGCCTATATCTCTTCTCATAGGTTTATTATTACATGATTGTATGCATAGAGTTTATATTTACTATATATGTGTATAGAGGTATATAATGTATTGTGGAAATTTCACACAGACACTTCTCCAGATATAGAATCCTTATGATTATTATAGGAATGTGGTGTATGTGTTTTGATTTGTTGATGTATAATATATGATTTATGGGATATGGTTATTCTTGAAAACTACTTGGTTACTATCAGGTTGCAAGTTTATTTTTGATATTATGTGATGGTTGGGGTATAAGTTGTTATACAGTTTCCTTTTATGTATGTGGCTTATTTGGAGAAAAATATTTCAGGACGTGTGATGTTGGGGTGAGATTAGAAAACCAGAAGGAAAGTCGTAGTAGGTAAACTTCACTTGTATGATTATATTAGATATTATATAATTAATTTTATGTGATATTTGGTGGGAAATACATGCCTTGTTAGGGAATTTTGTCTTACCTTATTTGGTTAAGAGTTAGTTTCATTATTTATTCATTGGGATTTATTATGCTCCCTTAAATTTTACATGAGAGGCTCCATGGAGGATCCTAATAATTAAAACTATTATACTCACCCTATGTCTATATAAACTATTTTTCAAGTCGGCAGAGGATGGTTGGTGATTGAGTTGGAAATTTCTAGCTTGTGAAGTTATTCAGGAGTTGTTTGGGATTTGAGGTCACTACCATGGATTTTTATTTTGATACTTTTATTTTATTCAACAGATGTTTAACTTTTATGAAATTACATGAAAGTATTGGGATATTTTATTTATTATTAGAAGAAGTTTTTTGGTAGTATATTTTTATTTATTATTCATCTTGTTCTTATTAGAGGGTAACGCCACCCATTTGTTTATATGACATACCGTCTGTGTGGGTCACCAAACCATGTCATATTGAAGGTGGGATTTTGAAATCATTATCCCAATTACCTCATTGATATCCTGGGAGTGGTACCTATAGGGGGATGGGGACAGGAAGTAGTTGAATTAAAGTCCAATTTGAAGGATATAATGGAGTTTAGAGATTGGCATTAGTGAGGACTGCATAGGTTGGTATGGTGAAAGTGTTATCTATGATATTAATGTCATATGAATAAGTGAGATAGGATACAACACATGTATTTAGGTAACCCTATGATCTAAATAAATTAACTTAATGTTTACTAATCCTACTAAGCTAAATGGCACTTGTTGTGGGGTAGAGACCTTGGAATGGATTGTGCATCATTCTTGTTTACTCCTATGTTTTAAATGGGTATAATTGGTAGTATTTATTAATCTAAATGAATTAATACTAATTATTCCATATTCTAGGTTTAGGTGTCCCTTACCATTTTTTCTTTTTCAAGTATGGATCTAAGTTGACATCTTTATCAGGTTCATATTGAATATGTTTAGGAGGATGTGCTAACAGATCATCAAATGGTTGAGGTTGATGATGGTGGTAATTAGAGGAGGCCACTCTGATAGTTTTAGTGTTAATGTATATAGAAGTATGAGGGATCTATTTCAGATTAAGTGATATAGGTCGAGTTAGAGGAGGAGGACATAATGTTTATTTTGATCCATTGTCAAAAGGAACACCAGGTTTTCTTATACGAGGATGATGATATATAGGGTAGCCAAGTAGTGGTGGTTATTATTCCTTGGGAATCATAAGGAAAATACTATAAAGGGACCTATCCCAATAGGTATATACCCATGTTTTAGAAGAACCCTAGGTATATAGGTACTTTTAAATTCCTATACCAACAGGTTTTAAAGAACCGTTGGTATAAACATTTAAATATTGGAAGCCCACCCGGGGTCCTCCTCCCCTCTACCTTTTTGAGCCCTAACTTCACCAGTGTGTCCATGTATCCCCACCTCCTTAGAAGACTTTGGATAGAATTCTCCCAACCCTCCTCCTATTTTGACCGCTCACTACCATCCTCAAGAGAATTTTGCCACCCCACACCCCTCCCATCAGGAGACTTCAGACAACATCATCTCTCTCCTACAACGATTTTGGCTACCCCAATATACTCTTTAGGTAAATTTATCCACCCAAAATTCTCTCCTCAGGCCATTTGGGCTGCCCCACTTCCCTGATCACGTGATTTTTTCATACCCACCCCTCAGAAGTGTTATTTCTCTGGAAATGCTTTGTTACGATATTTGAGAGGTAACATTTTTTCCATACTCTTATTTGTTCCCTATAGTTTTTAAATATTTTCAAGTGATTTATTGATGGGGACATGGTTTCAAGGTTTGATGTTGGCGTTATGTTTTAGGTTCTTTTATTAAATGCATAAAATGTTAAAAGTGTTTTCTAAATTCTTAATTGGCCAAAATATTCATGGTGTGGACTATATATATGGAAAATTTCTATTCATTTATTTTTATTGTTTGTAATGTGAAAATTGGGTGGAATTTCTTGATTAAAATGGTATCTTGATGGTAAATAGTTTTTATTAGCTCCCTATGTTTGATAAATTCTATGTTATTTTTCACAATGAAACACACCTGTTTTTGGTATTATAAAAAAACGAGGCTTGCAAAGTGGGTTAAATTTTTGTGTTAAAAGAGGTATTACATGGTTTGATGGTATTTTTGGATTAGAAATATGAATAGAAGAATCCCATGAATTCTGTGGTTATAATTGTTGATGAATATATTTCCTTTGTAATTGTGTTGGCATGGTATGTTGTTTTGTATAAAAAATTCCAATTATGTATGTTCTATGTATAAAAGTGAAGGCCCAGTTGGTACCTTATTATGATTTAATAGTTGATGCTGCCCTTTTTGGTCCCCATTTCTTTTGTTGATGTTTTTCTTATACATGTGATGGATGTTTGGTTATGTGATGCATGTAGTTCTTATGTGTTGGGGGTCAAATTGATGGTAGTGCAGGAGGTGGGAAGGATGTGATAATTTTGTTATCCCTAGGGGATTTTTATTGTATTGTGATGATATGTTCTACATAAATTATTAATCCATGAGGAGAACGAGGTTTCTAAGCGGGGAGTAGTGGGAAATTTGTTGGCTAGTAAAGGGTTTTCAATGGCGAGACCACCTTAGTTGTATGTAAAACCATGATTTTTGTTTTTTAACTAAGGAAACTATATAGAGTGATTCAGTGAAGAAATGTATGATAATACCTTACTGAAATCTAGGTCCATATTTTTATATCTTGTATGGTCATGTTATCCATCATTATTTCGCCTAATGATATGTATTTATGTTATGGATCATTCATTTATACATTTTAATTTATATTGTTTATTTCTTGGATGATCTTTCTTGGTGATTTGAACCTTTTGTGGATTAACCTTATTTTTTAGTGTTATTCCATTCTTGTATATATCATGTTTATTCTTGATTATTTACCCATACTTCCTTATTTACCTTGAGGTGCATGTGTGTGATTTTAATGAAAAAAGGAAAAAGTTTTTTTCATAGAGACATTAGTATTAGCATAGTTTTGAAATGTTTTAGACCTTATGAGTTTTTAATTTTGAAATAGTTATATTTGAATAGATTTTTTCCCTTAGAATTTTTTTTTTAAATAGAACAAATTTCAAGAAATGATTTTACAATATGAGGATCATTGATGAAGTTCTATCTTAAATTTTTTTTCTCCCATTCATTTAATGTGAAAATGAAAAAATATTTTTCCACAACATGTCTTTAAATTTGTTTCTATAATAAATTTAATGAATGGGACTCATGGTGGTATCCTACCAACTTCTTCTCACACCCAACATACTTATGTTGGTAGGAATGTAGTCATCATTTCTTGTGAAGGTATTTTCATCTATTGGTTTTTTGGTTGGATATAGTGTCATCATTCTGTGGAAGTAGATGGTTATTGGTATTTTGTTGGTGAATTGATTTTCATGAGGGGATGGTGATCATACATTTAGTTTGTACAACCAGTTGGATGAAGTTTGTTTTTGCCTTTTAGTATTACTTTTTTTCTCATTTATCTTCCATTATAGCTCTAAAACTTTATACTAATTTGTATTTTATTTCTACAACCATTTCTAGTGATTGTGATTTCTTATTTATGGTATTACTTATTTATTTAGTTTCAATATGTATTTAGGGTGAAAAAATCCCCAATGGTTATGTGTGAAACCCTTGATCGATGTCGTCAGCTTAAGGGGATCAGGGACACTCCTCAAGTATGGGGCTGGTTGTCTTGTATTTTGATTGTACCCCCATGTTTATATATTATTTATGGGAACCTATGTTCTTGTTGATCAATCTTTTTGTGTGGGTTTACATAGTGGTTCCTAGCTATGTGCTTCCATATTATTTTTGTGTGGTTTACATGTCTATGTTTTGAAGTGGGATTTAAAAAAGTTTTAAAATAAAGAAAGAGAAAGTGTAATCATATAGTTATTTCAAACCATTTTGTAAATGAATTTGAAAGGGTTTGTTTTTTATAGTATAAAATATTTTTTCCAAAATAGTTTTGGAATAAATTTCATAGGAAATCATTTTTTAATGAAACTATGATTATGTGTTGGTTTTAAAAATAACGTTTTTTGAAAATTTTCCAAGTTTTATAAAACTTTTGATATATTTTCATTTCATTTCATAAAACCTTATTAAAAATGAATATTTTTTCATTTAAGTCTAGTTTTTTACCTCTTGATCTTCCTTGGGAGATTATTTTATAGTGACCATGATAGTGAATTATTGAATGTCAAGGATATCCACCTTGGTTCATTATTTGTAGTCACCCCTTATAAATTATGTTATTTCTCTTATTCTTTGTTTTTTAGCTACTAGTATGATTTGATTATTTTAATATTAATATTTTTTGTATGGAATTTTTTAATTATGGTTTAAATTGTTGATTTTAAGATACCTTTTTTTACTTGTAATTGAAAGGATATAATATGGATGTATCATACTGATCAGATTTCAACTGAGTTTAAAAAAAATTGGATTTTTTTATATTTTTCATTTAACAATGCTTTAGATAGAGGTTGTATATAGTTTCCATGATATAATTGTGTTGGATGAACATTTTTAGGTTGGGGGAACTTAGCTACCATATAATGAAATATGGATTTAAAACAAACTATTTTGTTTGGTATCTCTGTGGAGATACAGGACAATCTTCTACTACTAATGAATGAAAAAAAGAACTCGTATAGAAAATTTGATATTTGATCTGGTTCCATTTGTAAATCATCATGATATAGATAATATTATAGTGAAATAAAACATTTATTTCAATATAGATGAGGAAATTACTAATGATGATGACGTTGAGAGAGTAAGAATTGTAATAGATGATGCCAGGACAATAGTATATCAGAAATGTACTAAGATGACCAAGTTGGAATTTTTAACATGGTTATATGATGGAAAAACCATGTATGAAATTTATAACACCTACATTTATTATATTCTTTTATTTTTAAAGGACTTTCTTACTAATGGTATATATATTCCCTCAAATCATGACAATTCATGGAAGTTAATTAAGAAGCATGGATTTTCTACTTATAAAGTCCATGATTTTTCGAAAGACTGTAGTTTTTTTGGAGGAAGCAAATGACCATTATGACAATAAATAATATGGTAAATCTCTGTGGAAGGAAAATGCTGATAGAACACCATCTATTGTGCCACAAAAAGTCATGTGGAACTTTCCATTGATTCCCATACTTCAAAATCTATTCACGTTTGTAGAAATATCCTCCAATATGTGACGACATGGTACTAAGAGAACTAAAGGTAATGATGAGTTGGTTCACCTTTCATATGGATTATAATGGCAGGAATTTGATGCACAACATCCTTATTTTGTAGCTGAGGTGCATAATGTCAGGTCGGGTATATCCTATGATGGTTTTTATCTTCTTGGTCAGATGCTTACTTCTCACATCATGTGGCCTGTTTTTATTCACGTTTAAAATATTCCTCCATGTATGTGTATGAAAATGACTTTCAAATTCTTGAGTATACTAATATTTAGACCTTTTGATCCCAAAAATTATATATACGTCTACTTGCATCCTTTAATAAGATATTTGAAGTATCTTTTGGATATGGGTGTGTAGACATTCGTTGCTTCTTCAAAAATATATTTTAGATGTGTGTTGAGATTATATGGAATATAAAATATTTACCTAATTATGAAATGATTTATGGTTAGATAATTAAGGGAAAACCATCATGTCCTATATGTATGAATAATTCATGATCGATAAGTCTTAAATATCTTTGTAGTTTCAGTTTCAAGGGGAATCAACGATTCTTCCCAGTGGACCATCAATATAGGAAGAATCATCAATGGTTTGATAATAATATTGAAATTGAAAAACCACCTCAACTTATGTCAAGTAGTGAAGTGTATAATGAATTTAAAGATTTCAATTTTTCATTCGGTAAAGGTCAGCATAAATCTAAAAAGATGAAGAATGTTGACAGTGAAGCCACTTACAATTATAAAAAGAGAAGTATCTTTTCTAAGAATCCATATTAGTATACTAATTTGTTATGTAATTGTTTAGATGTAATGAACATTAAGAAAACTATATATGAAAATTTTCTTATAATTCTTCAAAATATAAAGGGAAAGACCTAGGATTACTTTCAATCTTATTGGGACTTGTTGGATGGGGGTATTCAACCAGAACTGCAACTTTTTGTATTAATGAAAACAATTGGAAGGTTACTTGTACTTATTATGTGACAAAGTCATTCGAGAAAGATCAATTTATGGAATTAAGGGATAATATTAGGGTTATTGATTGCTATTCTAACAACATAGCTAATTGATTCAACAGAAGGGATTTGAAACTAAAGCCCCTAAAAACCCATGATTATCACATCATTATTCATGAATTGATTCCAATAGTAATTTGGAATTTTCTATCCAATAATGTAAGGGTGATAGTGATTCCCTTATGCCATTATTTATATAACTTTATTCAAAAAGGTTATCTAATTAATTGTTGATAATAATTTAGTAGGAGGCACCATTAATTTGATTTGAGATGTAAATTTTTTTCCTCCATCATTTTCACATATATACTTCATTAGATATCCCATCTTTAAATTGAAGCACTTCTTGGGGGACGAGTTTATTTTCAGTGGGTGTATCATACTGAATGAAATTTGTGAATAATGAAATAATTTGTCTGAAATAAGAATTATCCTAATGGTTTGATTTCGAGAAGTTATCTGACTCATGAATGCACATATTTTTGTTTGATGTATTTTTCTGATGTGAGTTCCATAAATAATGAGCCGATGAGAAATAATGTTGATTTGTATTGGAAAATATATCCCTAATTTCCATATCTTCCCCAAATAGGAGGAATTTTTGGGTATTATACATTGGCTACATTGAGCCTTGAAGAGAAAAATATGGCATATCGCATAGTCTTGTTTAACTTTGGTTTGTTTGATGACTATATCAAGTAAGTAATTTGGATATTTATATATTATATAATATTAGTTAATTTTTCATATACCATATAATTTTATTATCATTTTATGTACAAAACATAAAAAAAATTATTAGTAGAGTTCATCGATCTTTTCATTTGATAAGGAGAAAGGATTTGTATAGCCTAGAGTTTCTTGATTGGTTGAAATCAAAGTTATGACCATTACATTAATTAGATTAAATTATAGATATCCAATTTATTGTCTTATTCATAAATATTTTTGGTTCTGATTTAACCCGTTGACTCCATCTCTCAAGAATTAAGAGAGTGGGATTTAGGTCCATATTCATTGGTTCATGAATGAAAATTATTAATAATCAATGATTATAATTTTTTTACAACTGATCATGTAGATAAATTGAGAATGCAATATGATGGTGTTATGTTAACTTCTACAATAGACTGTTATTCTAATGCATTTGATAGTCAAACTTGATATGAAGATGCTTATTATTATGGACATGTTGAGAAAATATTATTATTAGATTACTAATCTCATGATTGATTCATTATGATGAAGTGTAAATGGTTTGAATCAATGATGTTACAATATGAATTTATTGATGAATATGAATTCAGAGTTATTGACATGATTCAATTCATACATATCGATGAACCCTAAATTTTGGAAGCAATGGAAAAACCAGTGTTTTATGTGAAAGATCATCAGAGACCTGATTACGGTGTCATTAATGAAGTAATCCCAAGACATATTTTTCAGGATACTTGTGATGAAATTTCCAACATTGATTTCCGTGTTGGTGTGGACTATAATATCACATTTGATGATTCAAATTTCCCCATTGTGAGAGTTGATGTTGAACCTAAAGTAGTGGTGGTTAATATATAGAAGCAAACATATCTGTTCATTTTTCATTCATTTACCTTCATAGAGTTTGTTAGGATAATATTACTATAATTACATTAATTTAGTTTCAGTTTGGAATGATATGTTGTTTATTGTCTGGTGTTGTTTCATTTAATTAATGTTATTTCAATTTTGAAAACTAGTTTTAAAATTAGTTTTTAAAAAAATGTATAAATTGGTTTTAAATTATTTCTAATAAAATATGTAATGAAATTTCTTATTTCGTATTTTAATTCTATGTTATATGAATTATTTTTAAAAACTATTTCTAAAAAATGAACATTTTATTCTTATGAAAATTATTCCAAAGAATTCATAACTTTGAAGGAAGTTAATATTTGATCCAGGTCGATAGGTGCGTGAGTGTATGTTTCCTCCTTCGCTTCCCTCAGTGAGTATAATAATTGTAATGTTTGTGTTCATTATTAATATAATGTCATGTTAATATTATTTATCAATTTTGTTAGTGACATTAATTTCCACCAACATTTACTCCTCATCCTGCTAGCACGAGTTTGAGTGGGGATGCTCCTAAACCTATATGTAGAACCCTTCATACCTGTTCCCACACTGACCCAACAGCTAACATCCCATCCACCACACCCTTCCATCCTCTTCTTTATTCTCTAAGGATTTAATTATCCATACCTCCATTATCATCTCATCTACCCTCTTATTAACAAACCATGTCTATAATACATCTAGGGATGATCCCATTGATTCATCCATCATATCATTTAGCCTCTTCTTCCAATACCATGTCTACACCGCCTCCACGAATGTTCCCACCTTTAATATATCCATATCTAATGATGAAAACCCAATTATACTACCCATATTATACCATGTATACTCCACCTAAAATTCCAACCATCCATAAAACATATGATGATTCTGTTCCTTGAGATTTCACCCTAATGTATGAAGAACACCCAGAGTATGCATTGGGATAGACACTTCCTTTATAGGTTTTTAATCCAGGACAACCCACATATCCATAAAAATCTATTTAGAAGCCTGGAGTAGGTTATTTTTTTTATCATAACTATGTCAAATTATATCACTATATTTTTTCATATTGTACCATGACTTACTTCTTATCCCCCTCTTTTCTTATCCAGTGGGTTATTCTTCTAGGCAACGTGGGTGCACTCATATGTAGGAATCCTGGAATTTCCAGACACAGATAATGGTTTATTCCAATAAATAAAATCATATGGTAGGTAAAATTCAAGGCCGTGTAGAAGTTTCATGTCCACTTTATCCAAATACCATGATATCATTCTGGTGGAACCAGTCTCATGGAGACATTTCAGTAAATTCATCATGAAAAAGCATGAGAAAATATATGGGTAAGAAAATTTTATAAATTTATATCAATATATTTTTTGTATTTATATGAAATAAGATTCTCATTGTAGTGTCAGTTTAACTTTCTAGATAGAGAAGCTTCAAATACTGCAAGGTTGATAGTTTTTGGGGAGTTTTGGTGATCATATAAGAATGAGTTGTATGTTGTTTGAAAGAGAAAAGTAGGTTCTGGTATAGAGGGGGTACCCAAATTCCTCTACCTTCCAAAAACTCAATATCAAAAATGATTTCACATTGGAATACTAATGAGTTTAAGGTATTTACAATCTGTAATAGTTTTAATATACAATTTAATTCTTATTACTTATATTGGATTTTTTTGGAAGTGTCTGGGAATACCAAAAATAACAATGATTCAATGACATATGTACACACATTGAGTCCTGCTGCAATTTCCAAGAATGGGAAGCTCGAGATACATTAATCTAAATTAAGATAATTTCCTTATTTATATTGTTACTCAGTTATGTTTTCATGCTGAATTTTAAGTTTTGTTGTCATTAATCCCTTTAATAAAAGGATTAAAATTCCCCTTTCAAATGTCCATTAGGCGTAATGTCCAATTGGCCTATGGGCGTAATGGTAAATTGGAAATTAGGACTATAGACTATTAAGCCTAATGGCCAATTGGCCAATTGGCCGATAGACCAAATGGCCAATTGGCCTTTAGGCCTAATGGCCAATTGGACTCAAGGATTAATGGAAAATTAGACAATCATGCCTAATATCTAATTGGATAATTAGACTTAATGACCAATTGGCCTATAGAGCTAATGTATAATTGTCCATTAGGCCTATAAAACAATTGGAAATTATGCATATAGGTCAATTGGACATTATTCCATTTCGCCTAATGGACAATTGTTCTATAGGTGCAATTTTCAATTGGACAATATTCCTAGTGTCCAATTGGCTTTTAGGCCTAATCGTTAATTGGAAAATTAGGCCTAATGGCCAATTGACCAAATGGCCAATTGTCCTATTAGGACTATAGGCTAAATGTCCATTTGGCCAATAGGAAAATTGTAATATTGGAATATGTTCACAATAGGACAATTGGCCTATAGGTCTAATGAACAATTATCTAATATCCTTAATGGCCAATTAGCCTAATGGAATAATGTCCAATTAGAATATAGGCATAATGGAAAATTGTCCCATATGTCTAATGGTCAATTGGCCTATAGGACTAATGGACAATTGGCCTATAAGCGTAATGGAAAATTGGACTATATTACTAATAGGAAAATTAGCCATTAGGCCTATAGGCCAATTGGCCATTATGCTATTGGCCCATTGGACATTATTCCATTAGGCCTAATCGCTAATAACATTAATTATAAAATTTTCATTTATTTGAAATTTATTTCTTTTTATTATTATTCAAGATTATAAAATTTTTACATTTTTAATATGTGTATACTAATCAATTTCATTTTCATAAATCTATATTGGGCATCAAAGGTCATCTAACTTGAGCTAAATTATTTTTCTCCAGCAGGAGGAAAAATATGGAAGTGAAATAAATGAAAAAAATAAGAATATATTTTATTTATTTTTATTTATTTTTCAAATATTTATAAAAAATTACTAATTAAATATATTGTTTATATTTTTAACAGACTTCCTTGAAGTCCCTTGATGATAAAGAAGATGAAAAATTCGTGTCTAACAATCATTTGTATTAGGTTTTAGGTGACGGGAAATAGGACATAGTCTGATGTCAAATAGAAAAAAAATCATCCCCTCCAGGTATTGGTCCTAACTGGGATCCTCTTAAGGATCTCAAACCATTGAGATACAAATCGCTCATTCAGAAGAAGTAGAAGCAAAGACAAATATTTAGAGAAGGGAGAATGAAGTAAACATGAGTGTGAAAGAAGTAATATGATCACCAAACTATTATTAAAATCTATGTCTATTATCAGTAAATCATTTCCATCATAGGATGCTATTACTATTGATTAATATACGACTTCGATGAACTCTTTAAATTATTCCCTGAGTGATGCCAATGATGATCCTAGTAGTGATCATGCTGATGGTGGTGGTGATGACGTTGTTGATGATGTTGATTCTATAAATGAAACTGTTGGTGAATATATTTCCAATGATGATGTGATGATGTTACTTATGGTGAGGATGAGGATATTGGTAATGGGGGAGATAGTGAACCCCTACAATTTTCACTTAGTAGGAATGAGAATGGTTAAGTTCTATAATGACTTAAGTTGATTTGTTCTATGGATATATATGTATATTTTAGAATTTTATATGGTTTGAAAACTATTACAACATATTGATTGGATTATAAATGTAGATAATATGAACTAAATTGAATTTATATTGTCTAGTTTATTTTATTTATAGGATCAAGAATTTGGGGAAAAAGGTTGTGGGATGCTTCCAAATGAATGGAACAACCTATACCCATTGTTTATAAAACTGTAGGTATAGGTTCTCTAATGGGGATAAATATAACCATGGTTTTCAAAAAATGGATATAGAGATATACCCACAATTTATTGAAACCATGGGTATAATAAAATCCATGTGACCTATACTCACAGTTTCTATTCAAACCGTGGTTATATGTCTATGTTGACTCCATAACCGGACACAGTTCTCAAAAATGTGGGTATAGCCTATACCCACGGATTTCTGGGCTATACCCATAGTTAAAAACCATTAGTATATGTGCTTTTATAGTAGCGGGAGTCAACTGTTTTTTGGGAGGAGTTTCTAGATCAGTTCTATGCTATGTTTCTTTATTTTACCACAAAGGTTGTCATCTATTAAGAGATTATTACCCTTCAATTTTTGAGTTCTAGTGTATAGGATTCTAGGATCTATTTTATTTTCTTAATCTGATATGATTCAGGCATGTTTCCAGATTAGGTTTCTAGGGAGAGTAATTTTGAGGTGTATTTATGTCTAGAGATCTAGGAAAAGGTTAACTTGTTTGTTATACTGAACTATATCAAGGTATTTGTGAGAGAATATATTATTGATAGGAAATTGGCCAAAACTATATCATCAAGATAGGGATTTCTTTCATATTTTTCATATAGTAGATATATGGTTCGGGGTTTCTAGTTTCACAGACATATGTTTTTTCAGATAGTAGGGGGTATGTACCAGATCTATTTATCAAATTTCATTGGGGTTGGTGTATCTTAGGTCCCTGATAGGTAAGAATACATTTTTTTCTTATAGATTTTATGGTCATCAATTTTGGTTGTTTAGGAAGTTTTCATGTAGACATCATGCAGCTGGTGGACTGCTTTAGGTTCATCCGACATAGAAGCAGTTGCATTCTCTTACATACGATCAACCGAGGGGAGATGAGGTAGGTAGAGGATAACCTCATGATTCTAAAAATACTCAAAGTGTAGATATAAAATATGGAGGTGGTCATCTTCAGGTATGGAGAGGTCATGGAGTTGGTTCTTTCGAGATTCATGCT
The DNA here is from genome assembly GCA_963277665.1 of Viscum album. Lineage (NCBI taxonomy): Eukaryota > Viridiplantae > Streptophyta > Magnoliopsida > Santalales > Viscaceae > Viscum > Viscum album. The sequence goes on from OY728128.1 coordinate 1,658,208,894, forward strand.
ATAGAGTTTCTATGCCATCCGAGCCAGAAATCATTCGTGGTAGTCTTTGATTTGTTTTTACTTGGGATTCTTTCCTTTCTTTCTTCAAAAAGGGGATCATGTTATATTATATAGATAGATATAATTCTATTTACATTGTAATGTGTGTCCCTCATAGGTTTTTAAGGCATGTTCAATACATTTATTCTTTGATAGCCGAGTTGAAGTTAATTTCATCAGAGGTCCAACCTTCATTATTTTCCATGTTTGTGGAAGAGTACCCTGATATATTTCTTGAAGAGTCTCTTTCACTTCCACCTGGATGGGAGATCGTGTTTGGGATAGACCTACAATAAATCAATTATTTTAAATTGATGTATTTGTATAGTATAACACCTCATAATTTGTGGGACCTATAGATACAGGTTGATGATATATTGCAATGATGTTTTATTTAGATGAGCCTATCACCTTGGGGTGGTATAATGTTTTTGAAAAGAAGGATGATGGAATTATACTTATATGTATCATTTATCATCACTTGAATCCTATGAGAGTATGTAATCACTAACCTCTTATGTAGGTTAATGATTTATTTGTTCACCAAATGGGAGTTAGTTCTTATAGATTGATCTGTTATTGGGATATCGTCAAATTTGGGTAAAAGATGATGATATTCATAAGAATTGTGTATGATGTTGTCATGGTAATTATGAGTTCATTGTAATTATTTTTGGTTTGATAAATTCTACTTTTGTGTTTATGCAACAAATTAATTTGGTGTTCTGAGAATTTCCAGACCGGTTCATTGTGGTTATTATCGATGAAATTCTTCTGTACTCTGTTTATAAGGAGGAGCATTCAGAGATTTTATGAGATTTTTTTGTGGATATTTTTTCATAAGCTACTTTGGATGATATCAATGTTTGAGTTCTGGTCTTGTGATGTTTTTTTCTTGGGTCATATCATGTATTGACATAGTGTATCCAGGGATCCTTGAAAGATCAAGACATTCATTTCTTGGGAAACTACAAATAATTATTTAGAGGTCCAAAGTTTCCTCAATATTTCAGGATATAATACATCATTTGTACTCAAATTTATCATTATTGTGACAAATTTATAAGACTTGACTATAATGGATTAGGAATTCTTATGGATTGACCAGTGATAGGATGGTTTTGGGTTCCTCAAGTAGAAGCTATTCGACACCTCATATCTTTCATTTCATGAATAAAGAGTCCATTTTGAGGTGTACAAGGACTATTTGAATCTTATATTGGGAAGTGTTTTGATATAATAGACGATGGTTGTTTATTATGATTATTTGATGTTACAAACCTGTGAACATAACCATTTCACCCATTATCTTGATTTATAAGTGGTTGTGTTTTCCTTAAAGTTGAGGAAACACTATCTCTTTGAAAAATAATTTTTGGTTTCTACCGATCACAGGAGCCTGAGGTATGTATTCTACCAGCATGACCCAAACCCTTGACAAAAAATATGGATAAATTTCTTGTAAGACTACAACATTGAGATTTATTTTACTCTGTTAAAGGGTAATTTTGAATCTAATTCCCTAAATAGGAAGTCACAGAGTGATGTTGTGCCTGAGTCTAACAATTAATAAAGAGTGATGGAACATTTATATATGATGAATATTTATATGGGATAGGTTGTTGATATAAAAACAAGTTTTCAGATGATGGTTTAGTCATATTTAGTGTAATAGATGGAGGATTACCAACTATGAGATTCTGAGGTATTGGTTTGGAGATATGGAGTTGTCTATAATGATTCCTCTGATGGATGGTGTGAGGACAACTGACAGTACATTTTTTTTCAGGGGAGGATTTCCATTTCTTTAGTGATGTGAGAGGTGGTTCTACAAAAGTTTCATATCTCACCCTTAGTACTACACACTTCCTTGAAAAATATGTACCATTATCTGAGAGGATAGTTATGTTGTTATAGGTTGAAGTAATCAATTCTAGAGTTCATATCCAGATGTTTAGTCTACTAGAAGGTGAAGGATGAAAACCATGTTCCAATGTTTTTCTCGAGCTATTAGATTTTCCTCAGTGGAAGTGGTAGAAAATTTCTTTATAATTCATCACTAGTTTACCTCAAGAATATGAAGGTTATGATGATATATGAGAAATCATGGACCATTTGAAAAAATCATCACACTCCTTAGTGATCAAGGGGCCAATCTCAATAGAGGTTTTGTCGAGGAAATATCCGGAGGAGATAGTAAGACTTCATGGAGCCCCAAGGATGATAATATATTACCTTGATACTCATCTCTCTTATAGAGTGTGGATATGTCTTCAAAATGGGTTTAAATCTTAGTTATGCCTCAAAACTACTTTTCATATAAAAATGGGTCGTCAGAGAGAGTGGAAGACCCAAAATTCTAAAGACATATTGCACACTTGTGTCCTAATTTTAGAGGTTCATAATTAAGGAATATACCATTGGTTTAGATTTCTTACAATAATATTTTTTACTCCACTATTAATATGATTTTGTTTTAAGCTTTGTTTGGATGAACTTTTCATTATCATTTGTATTAAAATGGTGTCACATAGTTAGTAATTATCGATCCATAACTAGTGAAAAGCATGAAAAATTGATTCAAGTGATTTGTGAGTAGATAATGGTGGCGTATGATTACCTAAATTCATATACTGACCATATGATAAGACCCATAGAGTTTGATGTTAGATATCATGTTTTCTTGATGGTGGATCCTTAAGGGGCCTTTCAAGGTGTTGATGTGTATCAGAGGCATTGTATACCAAATAACACTGATACCCTAAATGATCTATATTCATGATGTATTTCATGTGTTATAGCTTCATATATATCTTTATAACAATTTCAATATCATTTATTGGGGTGAGATTTATGTTGTTGATGATGTAACCTTTGAGGAGGGGCCCATGAAGATCTAGGTATGTGAAGAGAATGTGTTTCTTTGGTATAACATCCCTTTTTTATGTCCTTTTGTGGAATGGTATCATAGAGTAGAGGACTTGGGAATATGAGTAATATATACACACTCAATATCATGAGTTGTTTAATTCATAGTAATTCTATTATAAAGACAATTCTTGGGTGTTTACCATTGTATGGATTATGAGATAGTTATCTATTCCACAATTCCTTTCTTGTTCCCATGTCATAGTTTGAGAGGTATCTCCCATGAGAGAGTGTTTGGGGGATGGTTTTTATTTTTGTGTTGTTTTGTGCCTTATTCCACTAATTGTGGTGGTTGTTCTCCTATGATGGTGAGGTTATTTAGAGGTACCTTATGGGGTGGTCGATCAAACGACCCTTATTATTTTACTTTCTCTTTGGGTTTGGTTTGAAGTTTTGATGGAGAGAATTGTTTAAGAGGTATCTGATGGGAGGTATTAGATTTTTAATATCCCATTAATTTTTCTATTTTTGGTGTTGGATGTTCTAAGAGAAGGCTTGGAGGTGGAAGGGAGGGAGTTAAGTGTAAATTTTAGATGCAGAGAAGGATTATAGATTAGAGAATTGTGCTTAACCATTGTTTCTTTTTCAGAGAAAAGGTTGCGGCATATGGGGGAAGGCTACAACGTGGAATCCAAGGAGAATTTTTTTGGTGGTTCTCCCTTTTTTGGGTCTCTATACCATAGAAATAAGTTGTGAGATAGCATTCCTCTTTTTCGATTAGAATTCTACAGTATGGTGGTTCCATTTCACCAAAGACCTATTCCTAATTTATAAGATATGTGGCATGGACTAAACCATATTTCATGGATCCAGATTTGACCCAACATACTGTGGTGTAGTATCTTACATTATGAAGTAGTTTTTTCTTATGTTATAATATTTACGCTATGGTGTAGGGTGTTGTGACACGATCTTCTAATATATAGTTTTTATGTAAATTTATGAACCCCCTTCGATCTTTCTTTTTCAAAAAATTTTATCATAAGACCAAGTTCCTTGGAGATATTTCTTGAATTCATTTAAATCACATTTGATCGGATTCAACCCCCATCTTATAGATATTGATCTATAGTAATATGAGGTGTGTTTTAAATCTACCTATTAGGGTTTCTTCTCTATTTATTTTTATTTTATTATATTAAATAATTCAATGGTATTTCATTTTATCACCTTCATTCACATAGTTTTCCTTTGATGTTTGGTTGCATGTTCCTAGTGTATCATTCAAAATGAATGTTGATTACTTAGAGGATATGTGATCATATATCCATGCTTTATGTTCTATTCTCATTAAAATAATTCTGAAATCCTTTAGATAATGGATTATTTTCTTCACCTTTTATTTAAGTGAAATTGTGAAATTTTCATTATTTATCACATTAGGAAATAGTGGAATTAGCCTTAATAAAAATTAAAATAAAAAGTTTAGTTTTGGTTTTAGTGATTGTATGTATCTATAAAGTGTTAATGGTTTACCTATTTATTTTCTAGACAGTGTGCTATCTTTTATTATGATGTGGTATAACATGTTTTTGTGATTTTGATTTAGCTAATGAATTAATAACAAGAAATTCACAATGATAAAATAATAAAGATTCATGTTTAAATATTATAATTCCTCATTATATTTGATAGAAATTGAAGTTATTCTTGAGTCTTTTTTAAGAAATATTATATCTATAGATATCTAATTAATTAGGTTGTGTATGGTTGAAATACATGTTAAATTATTCATTTCATTCAAGACAATAACAATTTTTTTTGTTAAACATAATCTTATGGGGACGATCAAGCTCATTTACTTATGAAGGTATGATACCTTGGTTATAGGGCCTAGATTCCCTATTAAATATTTTTTTACATTCTAACTTATGTGTTTGTTTTAGATGTGAGACTTTATATATGAAATGATTTGATCTTGGGATGGATGATGGTTTGACTAGAAATGGGTAGGGATTCCTGGGTTTTTTATAGTATTTTCACCTATGATGGTGAGATGGATGATGATATGCATAGTGATGTTGAGGATAGCATCAAGAATGATAGAGTGGGTTGAATCTGGGCTTGATATGTTTTTTTTGTGATGAAATCCAGTATTATTTCTGATTAATAAATATTATTTAAAGGATAGATGTTCAAGATTATTGTTTTTTCATTTCCTTTCCCCACTCCTTGATGTAATTAGATGTGCATGGTTTATGAATGTTTTATGGTAGTGTACGATGATATTTAGATTACCTATAATTATTTAATAGTAATTAATATTATATTATTTAACTTATGGGTTTGGGAGTTTGATGTTTGTATTGGTATAATTAGTTTTTAATTATTTAAATATTATATCTTTAATAAGAAGAATTTAATTGGAAGCCCCTTTTAAATATTTTTCTACTTATATGTTATCTAGTCATTAGCAGTGGGATATGGGTGTCTGAGAGATGATAGATTTAGTTAAGGTCAAGGATAAATTGTTTCACTTACTGTGTTTTTGAGCTATATATATTCTGTATGATATATTATTTCATCACTACCCCACCCATAATAATAGAGTGACTGACACCTAGTGGACTCTGGGGTTGTTTTCCCCAACATCTATGTTAGCAAGGATGGATGGATGAATACCCCCTATCCCTCACTCTATAATGACCCAAGACTTGTTTCACATATTATTAATTTTTCTAACATGATTATCCATTAAATACAAAACAAGGATTAAAAGTCCAAATTTCTTTGGAAGAATAGTTACATAAAACATGAACAAGAGAATAAAATATATTAATTTTAATCTCTTTAATGATCACCTAAATACCATTGATATCCTAAAATCGTATGGTATAACCTGTAGAATATATAAAAAAATAGGTTATGTAAATTTCCAATTAATTGAATAAACATTACAAGTGATCATAACATGCGATTCAAAGGTATAACATGTTATCATAAAAGAGAAGGATCATGAATAATCACATGAGAGAGTAACATAAAGAACATGGAATCATAAGATCATGGAAGCATAGGAAATGTGGTGGAATCACGAAACATAAAATTATCATAATTTAAACCTAAATTCCAACACAACATCACATGGTGGACATAGTCCCATTGTGGATTTGGTTTACTCTCTTATCCCATACATACCGTCTCATGAGAAAAAAACTTACCTAATTCATTAGATAGTTATTTGGGAACAAACATCATAACATGTATAGTATTATTCCTTCTATAAAAGGAAATAAATCATAAATAATTAATATAATAATTTACCAGGGAAAGAAATGGGTTTCATAATCTTTTCTCGTATCACAATAAAAGAAGATTTTACAATAAAGACAATTGAGAAATGTGCATATGGCTTGTATTAACCCATAAAAAGGTAGGGATAATGAGAAATGTATTTATATAAGAGACATATATACAAATATAGAAATAATACATAAAATCAATGGGATAGAAAAAGTGAGTTATAGATAGAATGGTCATAGTCTGAAGAAAATGGTGGTATAGAGAGATTCGTTACCTTAAGTATTTTATTTATTCATACACATTAGAAACCCCTGTGTAATAAATATATATTTATTATACATGTATTACTAATCTATAATGATATATATCAGATAATATATGATTTTATTATAACATCTTACCACCAGTATATTAACACCTATTTGTTAAACTCGCTATTCTTGGTGATAATTGCTTTGTTTTTTAACATGTCTTGGTTCCGTAGTCTTGGTATTTCTACATTGATCATGGTTATATCATAATCAAAATTTAAAAAAAAATATTAATAACATATATATTTATAATATATATATATATATATATTTAGTTTCATCTATAAAAGGTAGATACTAAAAATGAATTGCACCATTCATAGAGATGGTAGGCCATACATACAGATGAATGTTGTTTTAATTTTTTATGGATGGAAAAAATGAAAGGTAATTATAATTCAACTTTATAGCATCATTATAATATAATAAATAACATATATACTTCTTAAATATGTCATTATAAAAATCTGTGAGAGTTGATGACTGGAAAATAGTTGCATTGGTTCGTGAGGTTGTAGTTCGTTGTACACACAAGGGAAAATTCCATTTCCCATTTGATAGAAGAGGAGATGGATGTAGGTAGTTAAATTATCAAAATAACATCATTTTTATTCCTTCCATATGAGTATCAAGAAATAAAAAATGGAAGAAATACCTAAATATGGGTATTAGTTTCCTCCAAAATGTAATGGGAGGAAAATGTGGTCAAAATTCGCAGATCACATGAACCACCAAGGAACACGCTATCATGAGACCATTAGAAGGTAATGCAAAGAAAATGACCAAATTAAAATAAAAAAATTAACATTTTACTATCCTATTTAACTCCCAAAAGACATATAAATTCACTCACTAATCACACATCATCAGTCATGTCAGCTCTCCCATGTTATGTGACTTATCAGGGAAAACAAGCCTAAAAATCATCCAAAAATCCTTGTAAAATAAAGAGGAAAACATCAAAAATACAAGATCCTTTCATAGTCGTAATTTTCATGTGATGAAACCATGAGGTTTAAAATACACCATGGAATCCATGTTTACTTGTAGGAATTATCATGCAAGAGCCCACTGGTATTTCACATTCATTAAGAGAAGGGTTTTTGACATGTCTAGGTGATCCTGCACCCCCTATAGATCTAAAAGAAAATAGAAGGGTTGTCCATGATGAATTCTCACACATCACCACTAGACCCTATGTTGGTAATGCTATAAATCACTGATGGAGATATTTATTTTCTACGAAAAAATTCATACAAAGTCATGAGACCCATGTCCATTTAGAAATAAAAGAAAAAAAATAAAAGGGAAATTCTTAAAAGGGAAAGATATGTTGATGTCACAAGAAAGGGGTTGTGAACTATGGATGGTCACCATTTATCTTGTAGATTCCCCCTCAACATTTCATCATGATCCCATAGAATCCTACTTAACTTGTCATATTGATCACATGAAGATCCCCAGACAAGCCATATTTGCCTCAGGGATGGTCTTGGACAACGCATCCCAAATCACGCTATAGCCTTTCAATAGGAATCCTAATCTCATGATGGTCACTCTACATGTTATCTGGACATTGTACGATCCCCATGGAATGTACATATGAATAATAAATATCCCTTTAACTGTCCAAACCTCAACAAATTGGGGTGCTGACAGGATGGTCTTGTGGTCACTGGAAATCATTTAATTCCCCAAGAATAACCCGCTGTTGGATCAAGAATATTTTATAACATTAAATCCATCCACTGACTCTAGAATGTATATTCATAATAAATTCCACACAAAACAACATATCGTCGGGGTGGTAAGGCCTATAAAACTCCCAAACCATGATTAAAAAATAGATCTTTGGATCCATGCACCGGTACACTCAAGCATCGAAGTAGACTTCTCAGAGTGGCCAATCTCATGATCACAAGGTTTTATACTAGGTATTGATTTAGGGAAAGACCTAAGAGATCATGAGGCATTCATATACATTTAACTTGATCACTTGAGATCACATGAATAAGTTCTAGTGGATTATGTGAAGCTTATATTACATATCTTATGATTGACATGAGACCTAAATAAGATAAAACACTGAACAAATCTAAAAAATATATTAAATAAAGCTATAATAAAAGAAAAAAAGATGGGAGAATCATGTGAAAACATATATTATGATCCTCACATACTCCACATGACTCATACAGATCATGTGATAACACTAGGACATGTTGTTTAAATCATAAAATGCTCCCTTGGCATACCTTTTGGATCATGTGATGACCCTTGGGTATGTCAAATAAAGTCACACAGTGCCACTGGTCATTAGAACCAAGTCTCTTAAATCTCAATGAGCTCTCTATATAGGTCATGTGATGTCCTCAAGACATGTCACACAAATCAAACAGTAAAACCAGTGCTTGTTTACGGGATTTTGTGATGTCCTTTGGACATGTCATCAAGATATCACAAAAACCTCCAAGCATGATATCCAACCCATGTGATACCCTTCACGTTTTTAGCTAGGTCTTGTGATGTAATCCAGACATGTTATCCCTCTAATGAGACACCCTCCAAGAATATCATCCCAAATCACGTGATGGCCTCCATGACATTTCATCCATGTCTTGCAATGTCCTCCAGAAAAGGCAACCTCGATCATGAGATGACCTTCAAACATTTGATTCAAATTATGCAACATCCTTTAGAAAAATCATCTAGATCATATGATTGTACATGGACATGTCCACAAAAAAAACAAAAATTTTCATATATCCTACGACACGTGAGAAAGATAATAAAGTAGTCCAGGATAACAACGAGGCTAGGTTAGGAAGGATCCCTAGGACATGATAACCATTTCTAGTCTCTATATTTGGGAAGCCTTAGTGTGTAAGCCCCGATCAATGAAATAATATGATATTTATCTCATAATAAGTAAGTATCAGTGTGTAATGACTGATCTACCAAACTATGAGAACTCTGATTCTTGCAATAACTAGGATACATAGGGTTTCTTCCTAAGGACTAAGCTCAAATATACATCCACTTCGGTGTAAGTCCCACCATGTCATTGACATTTCAACCATCAAGATGCAATCATTCACATGTGATGATCATTCTACCTCATCCATCAGTGAGTTGAGGAGTTAACTTAACTATGAGAACTCTAATTCCTACAATAAAAAAGATATATAGGACACCTTCCTAAGGTATGAGATCCATATTTAACATTCAAAGGGCTATCCTATTTCAAAATTCATGCATCTATATGCAGTGAAACTGAATACTTATTATCCCTTGTTTCTCACTCCAAGCATGGCTCACATGATCTTAGAGAGTTACGATGGTCATATAATTCACACCATGAATCACCACTAGCCTGGGAAAACACAATGTGTAAGCTCCCATGAGTTGAATGATATGACAACCCCTATATAAGGGAATCTACCTTAGGGATAGTACCAATGGTGTGATAGAATTATGATGAATTTGATTCCCACCATAACTAGGATATATAGGAATCCTCCATTAGGATCAAGATTATGTACCTAGTTCCGAAGTTCCCTCATATATATATATTTCATTTCTGCATGATGTTAAATTAAATGGGTTTAAAAAAATGTGGGTTCAATTATTTCTTTATCCAGGATACATAAGACACCTCATAATGGATTAATCCCATTCCCAACATATTTACCGCCTCCTGACATGGAAGCATATTATTAAGTGACTAGGGATACAACCTAACATATAAGAATCCAAACATTAGGGAAATGAAAAAACCTCAGATACATACAGATAACTCACTAAAAAGATTCCCCTTAACATATAAAACACATTTAACCTATGTAAATTTTTTAAGAGTAACCATTTTAGTATTTAAATTAGGACTAGATTCATGAATTGGTCTATAATCTATAAAAGAGTGCTCGAGTAGGAAAAAATTTACTCACAAAAGGATGTGATGATCCAGAAATCCTATCCTCTATACCAATGTGAGTTCCTAAGATTCATTGGTTCTGAAACCCCAATGAACCACCTAAATTTGGAAAGAAGTTCCATACTCAGTTATGAATGTGGGAACCGTTGGGAGTTTCCATTAAAGAAAAACATGGTAAAACCTGATGTGATGATTTGTGTAGCACATTAAACCCTCTTCAAAGCCAAGAATTAGGTGAAAGAACATCCCATGTTTTTTAGGAAACAAAAATGGTGAACCCAATGTCAAACTATCAAATAAAGAAATGATCGGTTGACCATATGTCGGTAATTTTTTTACATATTCCCACATAAAAAATGGTAAACCCGATGTGAATATCACAAAAAATAGGGTGACTGGTTTACCATATGTCAAGATGTGTTGTTTTAATATCCTATTAAAGAATGGAAAACCTGGAAATAATCTGATGACCAATACTCTATAACTGAGGTTACTATGAAATAATTCCATCATCGATTTGAAAAGTCTACATGAGGAGAATATAAGGATAGGGAATAAAAGGTAAATTATATTACCCATCCATATTTGATTGAGCACATATCATACCTACAATGATGAATTGATCAATGAACTTGTTACTTAGTATCTTCAATACTGTAGATACTTCTCTCACAAATAACACCTTGATCTGAGATGTCTTTAACCATTGACCATTCTGAGAAATCAGCTACAAAAAATAACCCATGCGGGCCACAAAATAACCTCACCTACCCGAAATCTTCAGTGTGGGGGTGGTGAATGAAATGGTATAAGAATACCATCGACATGGTATGATACCAACCCTTGAAAATTCTTATGAGAGTCTCCATGTGATGAAACCAATGAGTCCACATTATCCAATAAAACTATAGTAAATCCAGTGTCACTCATCTCCACTACCAAATGCTTTGGGTGCATATCCCCAGAGTGAAATAATCACCACATACAGTATATGATTAAGGTCAACTAGAGAGTTAACTATGGATTCTTTCTAGTTTAGGGGTTGTTGAGGAGGGCCCCTATTAAGCACCGTCTCCTATACCCTTCCACCAGTACCCTTAAATAACATATTAAGGGTACCACCCAACACACTTCCACCTCTTATACCCATGCATGAGCAATAAGGAAGACTCATAGGGCATAGAAGGTTCTTGATAATCATGAGTCTGATCATATCCACACTCCCACTGATGATATCTGCAAGCATATTCCAGTAATTACCAGTGAGCCGACACATATCCCCTCTCGCTCAGTACAAGTCTGTGGGCATATTTCTATAGTAGGGATGGAGGGGGGGGGGGGTATACATACTACTATGCATGAATTCCATCGATATATTTAAATGGAAAAAAGAGGATAGAAGTGGGAATATATTCCCATTTCAATTGAAGATATCTTATTTTATATAGTGGACAGAGAAAAAGTGTTATAGTACATTATTTCACCCAATTTTCTAAAATTCCATTACTTCTTATAAAAAGTTGAAGAACTTCACCAGCATATTCATGCACTAGTATAGATATAGTGATATCCACATATTCCTATCCCTACAACTAGGGAAACACAACACTATTATCAGAATGAACTAGTGGTTGATCTATAGAAATCAAACATTATTTCTCCAATACAATAGGATTACTAGTATATTCTAATAAATAATGAGGCACTAGACATGGATCATATTCCCATTCCAACCAAGGCTCACCATGTGAGAGGTGAACATGCCTCAGGACTGAGTCACATTCTTATCTAAGAAGACTAAATACATATTATAAAGGCCCAAGACCCCACTAATTTCTTTTTTTTGTCGGGGCTCACCAAGTGAGAGAAGTTCATGCCTCGGGATATGCTCATATTTCTTTTAAAAAAGACTAGCGACATAATCCCAAGGCCTAGGATTGATCTCATATCCCTGTTGTAGTTGGGGATCACCAAGTGAGAGTATTACATACCAAAAGGTAGGCTCATAGTTTTTAGTGAATCTACATGGAATATTCTAGTAGATCATAGAAGATAGGCTTGTATCCCTACTTCTATCGATGAATGACTATATCAGTATCCTTTTAAGGGTATAAAAGAGGAATCTCATATCCCCTCTCCCATTTCAGTGGTCCATCAACATACTCTAAGAAGGAACTCATATTCAGACTGGGTTTGTATTTTTTCTCCAATTAGGGATCACCATGTGAGAGTGAAAGATGCCTTGAGATATACTTATATTCCTCACAATAAAGACCAATGACATACTCTAAAGGCTCAGGATCAAGATTATATCCTCATTATGATTTATTCCCTCCAAGTGAGAGTGGAAAATGCCTTAGGGAAGACTAATATTTCTTCCAATAATGAAGAAGCTTCTGAGCATATTTTAGAAGCTTCTTAGCTATGAGATCATATTCCCGCAACACTAGATGGTTATCAGTATGGTCTAGAAACTGTGATGCAACAGGCTCATATCCCTACACAGTTCAAAAAGGAAGGTTGGTATACTCCATAAAAAATAAAAAAGGAGGCTCATATCCATAATATGCTCAATTACATTGCAATTGGGGTTGTTTGAGACAAATTCTAAACAACCCAAGGGCATGTCAACTCTTCAACCGAAGAATAAGGTGATCATTACTGTGATAGTCTTACTCATAGTAGTGTGGAGGTGGATTTTTGGGACTCTACTCAAGAAATTATCCATGGTCAACCTCCCCACGGTAAAATCTCCCACATATAATGAAATAATCCCCTTTCCCAGTCACCTCTATATCGGAAGGTTCTAAAAACATAGACGCCTTCACATAGATAGGTAGTTGAAACATCAGGGTAAACATTATATAGTTCCCTATAAACCTCTAGTAACATTCCACTATGGTTAGAAGGTGACCATGAGAAGATTCTTATATGGTATGACTAGATGGAGGCATGTAAGTATGGTGAGGAGGATGCCAACATTGATATATAGAGAGAGTTAGTAAGAAACAACCTCCCCGCCATGTTTTGAACCCTTTCCTCTTTTTTTCTATGAGACCCATAATGAGATATAAAAGAAGTTTATTACTTACATATGAAAAATATACAACTAATCATTAGTTATTGAAGTCTAAAAACCAACCTTATATAGGATACAAGGGTCACATTTAGACCATCAAGATACTCTATTATCAGATTTACCTGACTTCTATCTCCATGGTCCATGACCCAAAATCGGGAAAGAACAATGAAAATATACATTAAAATTTCTTCCATTACATCACAAATTTTCAACATCTAATCTTTGAATCCATTTAATGCATATTTTTTCCATGATGTGGAATGTATGGTGCATTGCACTTCACCAAAAACCTAGAATAGAATATCCCCTCACATATGGTATCCTATAATGTGATAGCCTTTATTGAAATCAGAGGACTGAGTAATGTAAAAGCTAGTTGGTCACTAAAATGGAATACCCCCACTTCAATGAAGCCAAGGAATCATGAACAGAGGATGAGGATAGACAATAAATATTCTAACTCGGCCCCTCAAAGTAGTTAGAATTCATTTCATGAATAGAAGACGAAGTTGTAATCAACTCAACAACTTCCCATAAAAACTGAATCCTATAATGTGCTTCCATTTCACACAGCTCATACACAATCACAGTTGTGCCACATCAAACAAGTAACAATATTAGCTACCATATTAGCCAAATAGGAGAGAACCCAACCTAATCAGATGAGGTAATATCTACCACCACCTCCACCACTCAGATCATCAATTTATTAAAGGATTTATGAAATGTTGGAAGTAGTTGTAAACAAAACCCAACCCATTAGGATGGGGTCATTTTTATCTTAATCCCCATAACTAAGATCATCATTCCCTGAGTGGGTCCTGGTGAAATAAATAGTGGTTCCATATCAACCCCAACCTTCTAGGATGGGGGAATTTACATCTCAATGTCCATTCTAGGAGTAATCAAATCCTAGTCTGAAATCATTAGATCTTCAACAAAAGGATCAATCAATGCCAATATTGGCCCTAGATAGGCCTCATCCCAGAGGTATGTAGAGATTTTCATCATCATCATAACCATAGAGGGAATTAGTCTTATCCAGGTTGAAAGGTAAGTATCGATGGTTGACATCCAATCTGTTCCGCCCACCACAAGAAAAACCTCTGATATTTGAGGCCCATTTGACAAACACAACATGAAACTCCATTATAGCCATTTTTCAAAAACCATGATGGGAGTAATGTATGATGAAGGAAATCAAACCCCACCAGGATCGCAATCCAAAATGGACCGATATTTTAAAGTGTTCAAGAAACAAAACAAATATAGGAATCATAGAATCATCTTATTGAAATGAGAGTAATGTGACAAATACCATTACCCGATACAACTCTATAAATGTATTCATTGTAAAAAAATAATGTGGATCAAGGAAAAAATTTATAGGGTCACAATATAAAAAATATACCCTGAGATGAGGATTTGGATAAACCCACTAAGGCTTCACCCCCTTGAGACCAGAGGAGGATCCAAAATATGGCACCATAAAATATCGAGTTTCCACCTCTATGGAAGAACAAGGCCAAAGGTAAAAGGAAATTTGTGGCTAACTCCCAATCATCACTTAAAATAACTAGAAATATTTCCAAGTAGGAAAAGTTATCAGGATATAAGGGAGATATAAAAACTCTCAAACAACTCGAAGAGGAGTTACTCCGGAGAAAATTTCTTAGCAGGTATCATCTTCAGACATAGATGAATATTCTCCCTCCTAGATCTGATCCACCTTTAAGAGATACATTTTAGTGTTATACCATCTCTGGATCTAGGTATCCAGTCTACATAAATGTGTATGTCAAAAATGATCATGAATTTCTTCCATTATAGTGAAAAACCCTCCCTTTCAAGGGAGATCACTCAGTCTTAGGATAGATTGAGAATTAGTGGGAGATGAAAATATGTCCACATAATCAACCCCCATGATCTCTATTGATAATATATCGCTCAAAAAATAGTACCTCCAAATCTTATTAACATCATCGAGTCCCTATATACTCGAATGGAATCTATGGAAAAGTAATGCGCACTAGTGAAGTTTGAGAGGAATCCATATCCCGAGTGGGTGGATGACACGTTTTCTCCACCTAACTTTGTAAATCCTACCCTGTCCAGCTTTTATGGTGTGTGATAACTAAAAAGACATATCACACACTTCATTTTATGATGTGGTCCGATGATGGGACCTTAAGATCACTAGGATTTGAGAAAAACAATGTTTTTTTTGTAAAAAATTTGGTGGGGCTGGAATTTTTTTGGTATAGTATCCTTCCAGCATGGTTGGACCCTCATCATCAATTCATTTACTAGTTCTGCTCCACATTGAGTAAAATGATAAATTTTGACTAAAAAACTACAAGCAATGTAAAAATGATACGAAATATGAATTCATAGATAGATGAAATGGTTTAACTTATTCTCTTATTATCCCTATCCAACATGAATAATAATTGGATCTTTGAACTGGAAATATCAGAGATTATTTGAATACACCTTCTATCCCAATGGAATACCTAGGATAATTTTGTGAGTTTTCAAAAATAGAAAAATGTCTAGAGGATACCATTAAGCGGACCTAAGATAAGTCTCAATTCATGCCCTCATCACCAGGGAAAAGGACCAGAAAGGCAGAAACAACCAATCTTAACCTCAAACTAGAAGAAATTCCCATTCAAGCACTTAGCCAGGTCCTAAACCACATAATGCCTCCTATCGAGTGACAAGAACCACAAAATCACCCTCGACCTGAAGTAAAAAAGAGATCAGGGTCTCCCATGATTTGAAGAATGTATGAATAAAACATACACATTCTAAAATGAACAAGTCCTCAATTATTTCATTATGAAAATAGATAATTACATACTCAAGATGCCATAACCTAGGAGAACTTGTGACGTAAACCTCACCGATTATCCTGACTACTATCCTTTATATGTAAGGCTGGATCACAACTTGCAAGATTATTTTATATTTAAGAAAATCCTCTAAAGCATGGATAATTCTGAATAGATGATGTTAGATAACTCCATAGAGCAGGTGACCTACATAACCGTCACTTAGTCATATGAAAAAGTTGATTGGAAAGAAATTCCGACCATGTGTGGGAAGAATTTCACCAACAAGATGAATCGGAATATATTTGACTTAGCTCAAGATACCATGAGAGAACAAATTTTTAAACCCATAATTTCTATATCACTTAGGGAGGAGACGTCATATATGGATCCATGTGGTGAATGAATCCATCAGACATAGGAATAAATAGAGGAGGAAGAGTCATTTTCATCTCCAATTCAAGCTCAAACTCTTTTATTTTTCTTCATTACAATGTCTGAATCATAGACACCACTCCACCAAACAGAAACCTCATTGGAAAAAGATATCATATTTGGATCTATTAATGTGATAAAATTGGAAGATACATTATCTGATGATGAATATTCCTTGAAGTATGAGTTCCTCGTTACCAATCAGGGAATAGGGTGCCACATTCACAAGAATAAAGGATACATGGGACAACATGGTCATGGCCAGGCTGAATATTTTGGTCATGTCCCCACAGAGGACATATTCATATCTCTAACCCATGAAAAAGTGATCTAGAAATACCAAAAGGGACATGGGGGTGTCCCATAATGAAAATTCTCAGTCGAAGTAATGTATCACTAAGAGGGGGAGGGGGTGAATCAGTGATACTCTTTTTATTTTATGTTTCTTTTCAATTGAAACAACCTTCGCCTCCTATTAGAGTTTTCAATTCCCTACTGAAAACAAACTCAACACACATCCACATGAACACAAAAGGTTTACAAAGTTCACAATTCAATAATAATAGCTACATACTTGGTATAGTTTGGAAATTATCCAATACCATACAATCCACTAAGAAAAAAAATACTTGGATTACAATGAGTAGGAAGTACCCTTACACTCGCGTAACACTATGAAACAATAAAACTATTGCATGTGCATCCTCTTAGCATAATAGGGAAATAAATTTTTTTTTGTAACAACTCATGATACCTTCATTTAATTTCAATTAAAAAAATGTATTCAAACTGTAATACAATTCATCAATTATTTACCCAGAAGAATGGTAATAACCACCACAAATTTGATAAAGAAATCAACCCTAATTCTATTTTCGATTATACTAGTCTGATTCTCTGAGTATGATTCTTTCAATGTAATTCTTCAAGTCTGATTTTACTGATAGAATGCAATGTAAATGAATCGACACCACTTCAGTCCCTAAGTATGGTGAAACTCAGTAAGATACTTCCTCAATCCAGAAATCTTCAATATGGTGATACCTAGTACTGAAAATACAGTTTGGATTAATTTAGCCTGATACCAGACTGAGTTGAATATAATCCTTGTCAGAATGTATTTAATACAAAACAAAATACTATCACATTCTATCACTGAAAACTTAGATATTCTCCTTCTTCTGTGGTGAAGAGTACACACCCACAAAGTAAAATGTACTTATCCTTTTATAGGATACCCAAGACACCTTTGGTAGGAATCGAAAAAATTCATTCCCGCTCACTCAAATTTATCCAAATTTTTACTTTCCCCCGAAATATTGAGATAACTTTTGACCTTTTCAACACTTCTCAAAGCTTCATGAATATTCTACAATCTTCATCTCATCATTTCTAGACTTCTATTTCAAATTTCAATAAGATTACAATTGATGATAAATACATGGGTCTGATCATCTGAAACCGATTATCTCATACTGATTTCTTAAAAAAATGATTAAAACCATACCAATTGAATGTGTTTGAAGAATTCACTTCTCCGCTTGAGATAAAATCACTCTTTCTAATTAAAGACTCCCCCTTTTACAATTCATTCATTAGTCACCCTCTCTTTTCATTTCTCTTTACCCACATGAGAAAACACATCATCTCCAACAACTACCTTCATTCACCAAAATGTTCTTGTATCATGACTTCATTCATGAGTTTGAATTCATTGAAGATCAGCTTTAGCGTCGCCTGATTTCAATTGGAAAGTATTGTAACTTTCCCTTCATTCCGACTTCTTTCTTTTCATCCCAACCCGAGAATGATATTTTCAGAATACAAAATGTCAAGATACGATCATCATGGATACAATAATTCTGGATACGATCATTTTTGGTTACGATCATTCTGGTTAAAATAATAATACAATCTGAAAACAATGATATGCTCAGATATGATAATAAAATATGAAAATCATGATCTATTAGGATACGATACAAAACAATCTGATAACAAAGATCTTCCTAGATATGATGTAAAACAATCTAAATGTGAATCATTCTCAATCAACACCATATCTTTCCTTTTATTCAACCTGTATAAGATAATTTTGAAAAACAATCGGTGTCTCATCTTCCATTAGCATCACCTCTTTCATCGATACCACTTCGATTGACACCACTTTCCATCGGTATGGACATTATCATCAGTACCACTTTTCATATGCATGACATTTCATCGGAACCAATTTTCTTCAGCACCACCTTTCTTCAGAACCAATTTTTCATCAGCACCATGTATTAAAACAACATCACCTATCCCATCAGCAACAATTTAATTCAAATTGGCACCACATATTCAATTTGGATACAATTGTTTTGAAAAAAAATCAACACCGACTCTTTAATCTAGATACATTAGTTTTGAAAAACAATAAGCACTACCTCTTCTATATGTATACGATTGTTTTCTAATTGTTTTGAAAAAAAATCAGTACCACTTCTTTCCCTCTATTATTTGGATCAGAATATGATTATTTTTTGATTGATTTCAAAAACAATTGGAATATGATTCTTTTCTAATTATTTTGAAAAATAATCTGAAAACGATTCTTTTCTGATTGCTTTAAAAAAACCTGAATATTATTATTTCATGAAAAAACCCAAAACAATTGTTTCCAAAAAACAAAGTGAATTGATTTACTTTCTTCAAAACTTACCTTGACAACAAAAGACAACACATGAATTTAAAAAACCTTCATCATCAGCTTGGTCCTAAAAATCTCCCCCTTTTTATTTTCTTGTCAACCAAGTTTCATAAATCACTAAACATTATAATCTCAATCAATGGATTACATATCAACTATTCTAAGCCTACATGAGCTAACTCATTGTTGGAAACATGAATAATTAATATCAAAACCATACTATCCAAAAATAGTGATCATGACCACCTATTTATTTTCTTTATTCTTCCTGGAAAACAAATAATTTTTTTTCCTAAAACCACTCCAACAAATAGTTAGAATAGTTTAATCACAAATCAATGCTGAATTCACAACTTACCCAAAACTCTCTATTTTATGCAATCGATTTATGAAAAAAACAATTATCCCCCTTGACAAAACAATCCAAAGGTAATATGAGAGAGGGTACATATGCACATAACTCAAACACAAAGAGAAAGAGGTCGGACACCCATGTTCAACCTCATTTTTGAGAATGATTCATTTGATAATGTTTTTATGAAATTATCAACAACTTTTTCTAATATTGGAACATACTCCCGCTTCAATTGTTTCTTCTACACATTATATTTGATGAAATGATATCTGATATCAATATGTTTTGAATGAGAATGTTACACTGGATTTCTAGTGAGATTGATTGTACTTTGATCATCACAACCCAAGAGCAATGGAAACTTTACTTCAATAAGTAAATCATCTAATCGTGTTTTAATCCACATAAGTTGAGTAGGGGCTTGAGTAGCAACAACATACTCAACTTCATCTATACTGAGAGTTACTGAGTTTTATTTCTTTGAATGCCAACTAATAAAATTCTTTCCCAAAAAGAATACACCACCAGATGTGGATCTTCTATCATCAAAATTTCCTGCCCAATCTATATTTAAATACCTAAACAATTCAATACAATTTGAGCTATCATATTGGATTCCAATGTTTATTGTGCCTTTAATGTATCTGATTTTTTTTCAGAAAGTAAATGTGATTATTATGGAGAAATTTGAAATCTTCTACATAAGGAGACTTTATAAAAAGTGTTAGGTATTGAGGCAGTAAAATAAAATAAACTTCCAATCAGCTTCCAATACTCTTTTTGATCAAATTCTTTTCCTTCTCCATCCTTACTAAGATTTTCTCCTACTGAAATGGGTGTGAAAACATGTTTTGAATTTTCCATGACAAACCTAATAATAACTTCTTTTTCATAATTTTCTTGGGAGAGGAAAATGTATTCATTCTTTTTCTAGATTTGTAACCCAAGAAATTATTTTATTTCTCCCAGCATGGAATTTTCAAATACATTCTTCATTTCTTCAGAAAATCTTTCACAACTTCATTTATCATTCCCAGAAAAGATAATATCATCAACATAAACAATTACAATTATGGAATACTCTTGACTTTATGTGATGTAATTATTGATATCCACTCTTTGTCAAAATTCATCATTCTTATGCATGTATCAGATTTGGAATACCATACCCTCAAAGCTTGTTTTAGGCCATAAATTGCATTTTACAATCTACACACATAAACTTCATCTTTTCCAATAAAAATTCTACATGTTTGATCAATATAAACCCCTTATTCAAGATCACCATTTAGGAATGTAGAGTTAACATCCATTTGAAAGATCTTTTAGCCTTGTTATGCGGGAATAACAAGAAAGATTATAATTTTTGGAAGTCTTTCCACTGGAGAAAAGGTTTCATCAAAATCAATTCCCTCAATCCATGAATACCTTTTGCAAACCAATCTTGCTTAGTTTCTTATAACATCACCTTTTTCATTCAGCTTGTTCCAGAAAAACCATTTTGTACCAATGATGTTTTTATTTCCCAGATTGGGTATGAGTTCCCATGTACTATTTATTTCAATCTGATCCAATTATTCATTCATGTCTTGACCCATTACAGATGCTCAAAATATTCTTTCACATCATTCGGTTCTACTTTTTAATACAAAGGAGTATGTGTAATGAAATGTGTTGCTCATCTTTTCTGAATCTTCTAATATTGATCACCAATTATTTTATGTTCTTCCACATGTTTCCTCAGCCTTGGATAAGATTTTCAATTGTCTCCCTCATCACTAGAAATAGCCAAGTCTGATTTTTCACCTTTATTAGGATTACAATCATTTGTATCCTTATCATAATTATCTCATTCGACTTTCTTAACTTCATTGTCCTCTTAAACATGTTTCACTTTATTAGACACTTCAATCACTTTTACATTAACTTAATCAACAATTATTTTGGTTTTTTTGTTGAAACATCTGTACCCTCTTCCTTCTAGAGAATAGCCAATAAAGATTCCATGATCACCTTTCTTCACAGACTTACCATAGTCTCTACATTTCTTCTTTATAATACAAGGACTCCCAAAAACACTAAATTTCTTAAAACATGGTGTTTTTCCATAAAACAATTCATAGAGACTCATACTTGATTGAGGCCTATAGAAACAAAATTTATGAATATAAACCACAACACTCATGGCTTGCCTCCAAATGTAATGATAAAGTCCATGCTCAAGTAACTTGGTTCTTCCCATTTCCACTAAGAATCTATTATTTCTTTCAGAAACCCCATTTTTGGGGGAGTGTATGGAGATCTATACTCATTATAAATTCCATTTTTTTCAATATTGTATTCAAACTCTTCACTTATATATTCACCACAACTATTAATTCTCAACTTCTTCACAGAATACACACATTCTTTCTACTCTTTTCTTCTAAAATGTTCAAAAATTTCCAAAGAATCTGATTTGTGTTTCATGTAAATAACACAAGTAATGAGAGTGAAATCATAAATGAAGGTAATGAAGTAATTATCTACATGTGTTGATTGTTTTCTCATTGGACCACATATGTTGAAATGGATAATCTCTATGGGTTGTTTTGAACAATTATCAACTTTCTTATGCACAACATTTGTAATTTTTCTTTTTTGGGAAGATAATGCAACACCAATATCTTCTTCCTAGAAAATCAGGAATGTCTCAAACACTATCTCTTTTAGATAACTTTCTCATTTTTATCTAACACATATGTACAATCCTTTTATTCTGTAACTGATTCTCTTCCACCATACTCATGTAATAAGATTTTTTTGAATCACCAACCTGAAACAAATTTCCTTTCATACGTTGGCCTCTTGTAAAAATATTTCAATATTATTAAATATTTACAACAAATACATCTTAATTAAAGATAACCTTGTTACCCTCATCACAAAATTGTGATACACTTAGAAGGTTGTGTTTCAACCCTTCAACAAACAATGTTTTCTTATATTTCATCATTTTCTTTTCCAATAATGGCTAACCCAACACCTTTTATTTTCAACGATTCATCATTCCTAAATGTCACTATTTATTTTTTATAATATTTCACATCCTTCAAAAATTTCATGTCTCCGGTCATGTGAGAAGAACAACCACTATAATGTATCCAGGGTCATTCTTCTTTAATGACTTTTAATACAGTTTCAACAAAAATCACATTTTCTTCATTATTTTCATTCTTCACCATCGAATTTTGAGAATTGAGAATCTTTTGTTGATTTGGTAACAAAACAATACATCATTTTTCAAGGTTTTCATGTTTTTCCTATCTCTCTCAAATAGTTTCCAAGGCTTGGAACATATTTTCAATCTTTACTTCTTTCTTTTCATATATATTCAAGACAACCTTCCAATTTTTCATTCTTTGAAGATATTGGCAACCCCTCAATATATTCCTTTTATAACATGTTGGATAATAATAATGTTTTTATTGAACCAATACATACTTTTTGTGTGCTAGAATCCCCCAAAATACTAGTAATACCCATAGAAAGAGTATTTTCCTCTGAAACCTCCATACCGATTAGAATTGTGAAAAAAAATTCTCAAAAAAATTCTTTTCACTTCCAATCAGATTCTTCTTCTTCTTTTCAGCCATGATAGGATCAGATGTATTGGAAACTTTTCTAGATCTAGATTAAACCTTTTCAAACTTAGGATGTTTTGTAACTCATGAATTCTTCACTTTGACCATATACATAACTTTCCCAGAATTCTTCTTTTCAAACATAGTTCCATTCTTCTTCTCACCCTTTGAAGGTATATTTTTTTGAACCTTCTCAAGTTTATCATTACGAGAACGTTACCAAACTACGGTGACAGAGTTTTGGAGCCTTAGACTTTTCATTTCATCTTCAGAGAGTTTTTTTGGACAAGTTCCAAATCTTCTTCTTTTTCCTTCTGCTTTACTTCCAAATGCACATAACGATTATTTTCATCTTCAAAATACTTATTCAAATCATTAATCTATTTAATCATATTTTCTTTCTCACCATAAAAAAATTCTTGATTTCTTGAGCATTCATATTCAAAAGTTTTGTTTTCCTTTTTAATCTTTCTGATCTTTCTCAGACATTATTTCAACCCTTATTTAAAATTAATTTCAAGAGGAGTTTCTTCTTCTTCAGAACTACTACTTCCAAATTATTCATTATTCACTATTGCAATGAAATTATTTTCATTAACACACTCAATTAATTTCTCAGATTCAGCATCACTATCTTCTTCTTCATCATATTTGGAATAGAGAATTTTTCTTTTTGATTTGAAGAATTTATTTTATTTTTCTTCCTCTCCCTTTTTCTTCCACAATCTTCTTGTTTATCTTTCTTCAATATCACTATCCTCTTCTTTCATTCTTAGAGGAAAATTAGACGCAAAGTAATAAACACCTTCACATTCAAAAAATTTTAAGGGAACTTTCCCTTTGTATTTACCTATACCTATTTTCACATTTTTAGAAATCAAATATATTATTTCATTAAGATTTTTACATAACTCATTTTCTGAGTTAGAATCACCAGATTAATCTACCACAACAATCTTATTTCATTTTTCTTTCTTAATAGCCTTAAAATAAATTTATCAATCAAACTTTGTTTTTCCCTTTATATAATTCTCTATTCTCATTTCATAAGTGATAATATTTCTTTGTAAATCATCAAGAGATAAAATTTTAGGATCTATATCTTCTAATGAAGAAACTTTTTCATAGAATTTTTCAGGTAGGATTCTCAATATATTTTCAACAACTGTACATTATTTCATATTTTCACCTTGACATCTAATAATAGTCACAATGTAATTCACCTTGGTAAATAATTCTTTAACATATTCACGTTCAACCATATTCTAATATTCATACTTCATTCTCAGTATTTGTAACTTTTCCTTCTTCACTTTTTATTACCTTCATAAATGTTTTTAAATTTATCCCATATACCTTTAGCTATGGAAACACCTTTCACTCTCAAGAATTCACTTTCAGAAAGTTATGATAATATATAATTCGTAGCCCCTCCATCATTCTTAAGAAGCTTTTTGTTAACAGGTGTAAGTGGATCATTATCATTAATGGGAGGAAACCCAACTGTTGCATCTTCAAGAACATCCTAACTGATAGACCTAAGATATGGAAGCATTCTATCTTTCCAGATATAATAGTTATTTCCATCAAATATTGGAATACATTTATTTTTCACACATTTCACATTCCCCATCAGTAAATAATATTGAAGGGAACCTACCTTTGAAACCACATGAAAGTGCCCAGTCGGAGTAATGCATCACTAAGAGGGGAAGGGGGTGAATCAGTGATACTCTTTTTATTTTAATTTTTTTTTCAATTGAAACAGCCTTCATATCCTATTAGATATTTTAATTCCCTACTGAAAATAAACTCAACATACATCCACAAAAACACAAAGATTTACAATGGTCACTATTCAATAAGAATAACTACGTCCTTGGTATGGTTTGTAAATGATCCAATACCGTACAGTCCACTAAGAAAACAATCCTTGGATTACGAGTATGAAGTAACCTTACACTCATGTAGCACTATTAAACAATACAACTAGTGCATGTGCATCCTCTTAGTATAATAGGGTAATACAATTGTTTTTTAATAACTCATGTTACCTGCACTTACTTTCAATTCAGAAAATGTATTCAAATTGTAATACAATTCATGAATTACTTACCCAGAGGAAAGGTAAAAATCACCTGGAAGTTGATAAAGAAATCATCCTGAATTCCATGTTTCATTTTCCCAGTCTGATTCTCTAAGTACGATTCTTTCTATACAATTCTTCAAGTCTGATTTTCCTGATAGAATTAAATGGAAATGAATCGACACTACTTCAATACCTGAGTATGATGAAACACTATAAGATAATTCTTCAATCCTAAAATATTCAATATAGTGATACCCAGTACCAAAAATCCTGTTTCGATTAATTCATCGTAATACCAAATTTATCTGAATACAATACCCATCAGAATTTATTCAATACAAAAAAATGGTTTCACTTCTCTCACTAAAAAATCAGAGATTATTTCTCTTCTACAGTCAATAGTACATATCCACAAAGTACAATGTACTACTCCTTTTATAGGCGACCCATGACATCTTAGGCGGGAACCCAAAAAACTCATTCCCAACCACTCAAATTTATCCAAATTTGAATTTCCCACCAAAAATATTGGGATAAATTTTGACTTTTTCAACACTTCTCAAGGATTTATGAATATTCTAAAGTATCCATATCTTCTTTTCTAGACTTCCATTTCCAATGTCAACATGGATTACTATTGATGATCAATACATAGGTCAGATTATCTAAAACCAATTCTCTCATGATGATTTCTTTAAAACAATGATTGATACCATAACAATTGAACGTGTTTGAAGAAATTCACTTCTAAAATTGAAACACAATCACTCTTTGGAATGAAAGACTCCCCCTTTGACAATTCATTCGTTAGTCTCCTTCTCTTTTCTTTTCTCTTTACCCACATGAGAAAACACATCATCTCCAGTAACTACCTTCATTCACCAACATGTGATTGTATCATGACTTCATTCATGACATTGAATTCATGAGGATCAGCTTTAGTATCGCCTGATTCCAATTAAAAAGTATTGTAACTTTCCATTCATTTCTGCTTCTTTCTTTTCATTTCACCCTAAAAATGATATTTTCTGAATACAAAAGGTCTGGATACGATCATCTTGGATACGATCATTCTGGATAAGATCATTTCTGGTTATAATCATTCTGGTTAAGATCATAATACAATATGAAAATAATTATTTTCCCAGATATGATAATACAATCTGAAAATGATGATCTTCCAGGATATGATACAAAATAATCTGATAACAAAGATCTACCTGGATACGATACAAAAAAATCTGAATGCGATTCATTCTCAATTGACACCATCTATTTCATTTTCTTCTACCTGAATATGATTGTTTTGAAAATAAATTGGTGTCTCATCTTCCATCGACATCACCTATTTTATCAACACCACTTCGATCGACACCACTTTCCATCAGCACAACCTTTCCCATCGACACTACATTTCATAGGCACCACCTATCACAGACAACACTTTTCATCGGCACCACCTTTCATCGGAACCACTTTTTCATAAGGACCATTTATTCAAATAGAATCACCTATCCCATTGGAACCACTTGATTTCAAATCGGAACCACATCTTCAATATGGATATGATTTTTTTGAGAAACAATCAGCACCACCTCTTCAATATGGATATGATTTTTTTGAAAAACAATCAAAACCACCTCTTCAATATGGATATGATTGTTTTGAAAAAAAATTGGTACCACTTATTTAGCTTTTATATTAGGATCTGAATATTATTCTTTTATTATTGTTTTCAAAAACAATTGGAATATGATTATTTTCTGATTGTTTTTAAAAACAAGTTTAATAAGATTATTTTCTAATTTTTTTGAAAAAAATACAAATATGATTCTTTTATAAAACAAACCCAAAACAATTGTTTCCAAAAAAAGTGAAGTGATTTAATTTCCTCAAAAAATACATTAAAAACAAAAAGAAATACTTGAATACAAAACACCTTCACCATCTTCTTGATCCTAACACAGACCCCTCTAGCAGTCATTCAAGCCTGGTCATATTAGATGACCATCTAGTAGAGGTGTAATTATCAGATTTTACCAGACAATGGGTTCGGTTGGAGCAACCTTCTCCATTGGAAAAATATTATCCATCAACCAATGAAAAATAACCTGGCCTGTTAAACTCAAATAAACCATCCCCTAATCCACATAATTAGAAGCAACCCAACCATAATAATCATCGACCTTTGTCTTAATATTACGAAATTCTGAAATAGCTGGTGGTTTTCCCAGCCAATATCTCAACACTGGATGCCCTCCATTATTCAAAATAACTTATGGAGTTACTCATTTAAGCCCTTTATTTCCCATAGTAGTTCAATAAAGATGTTTTTGAAGCCAAGGATTATCCAGAAGATACCATACCATTAGAATTCCATGTCTCCATCTCGTTCAGAAACCTGGATCTGAAAGAGGTCATCCAAGGACACTTCAAAACCCTATATGTTTATAGAAGGGTCAATAAGGTTGATTTATAAAGGTATGTGATTGAAAATAGTTCTGGAATTAACCTCATCCCGATTCAAACCCTTTTACATTTAGGATATAGTGAAGGAGACTATCTCCCACAAATTGACCATTCAATGATATTATAAGTGTTATTAGAGGCCTCGTAGGAAGATCACACTCAAAGAAATGCTTGGGGACCTCACATCCAATGACGAGTTTATGGATATCCAACAAGACACCACATACAATGTTCTACTCAGAAGGCCTTGGATCTATATCCATGTGGTGGTACCTTCAACATTTAATCAGTGTCTGAAGTACCCCATTGATGGAAAGGTCAGGCTACTATACGGTGACAGTGACCCCTTTGGGACTTACGAATCCACATATGATGAAGTAGGGTTATACAAAAGGGAAGTAAAACAACCAATGGTTGATGATGATATATAGGTTTTAGACCCTAGTGTCTTGGGGAACACTCTTATAAATCCCTATAGAATTCTTGAAAATGACCATGTTCTCCCCACAATTCTAGTTGTGGTAATAGAACTGATCCCTAATCTCGAAGCCCCATATATCACTAGTGATAGTTTAAAAGACAACCACTCCATAATCTCTCTATAATGAATCCAGAAGTAGAGGATGATAATGTATTTTATTATGCAATCTCTCACCTCAATAGTGAAATAGATTCCCCAAAACATCTGAATTCATCTGAAAATGACTCCATAGTTTTAGAGGCGGAAAAAGATGAGGATGAACTCAAGAACACCCCTCCCTCATTCAAAGAAGGCGTCTACACCATCATTTATGAGATCAGACAGATAAATCTGGGAATAAAATAATACCCATGAACAATAGTAATTAGTGCCACAATGACACTTAAGGATCAAGATATGTACATTGAATTTATATAGAAACAACAAAATGTGTTCTCTTGGAATTATATATAAATTCTTGGACTGAATATGAATGTGTCTATACACTATCTTAGATTTCCCAACAATCATTGAGGCTTCAAGCAGGTTCCTAGGAGGATGCACCCCTCTCATACTACCAATTTAAAGGCAGAGTTTGTATAATTGATCAAAGGTAAATTTTTATATGAAGTTCAATACCCAAGATGGATTTCTAAAAACGTCCCTATCAATAAAAATAATGGAAAGATTAGGGTATGCCTTTATTTCAGAGACATTAATCAAAATTTTACCAATGATGAATTCCCATTACTGATCAAAGAACTATTGATCGATGCAAACACTGGCTTCTATGCCCTCTATTTCATGGATGGGTATTCAACATAAAATTAGATAATGATGGCCCTTGAAGATGAGAAATACATAGGCTTCATAACACCCCATGGAATCTTTTTCTATCAGGTAATTCCCTTTGGCTTAAAAAATTCAAGCATCTCTTATCAACACATCATGCTCCATATTTTCAATCCCTTATTGGGAAGAATAGATGAATGTTATGTAGTTGACCTGGTGATCAAATTTTTTTAGTGTTGTGATTACTTTATAGATAGTCAAACAATCTTCGACAAGATTTGAAAGCATATTCTGAAGATGAATCTGCTAAAATGCTATTTGAGGGGAAAAATAGGGAATTTACTTTTCTTTTTTGTACACCACTGTGATATTGAGGTTGACCCTGAAAATAAAAGTGTTATTTTATTTGTTCAATCCCCTCATAATCTCAATGATTTATGGGGTTTCCAAGGTCACCTCACCTACATTCAGCATTTCATACCAAACATGGCCAATAAATATCCCCCATTAACCATGATAATGAAGAAGGGAATCATCTATCAATGGAATTATTACAACAAAAAATCCTTTGAAAATCCCAAGTAGTATTTGTTGCGCCCACAAGTCCTGATGCTGCCAGTGGAAGGAAAGTGGCACAATATATATATATGGCTACCCTAGACCATTTACTTGGCACCCTCAAATAAAATAATGATATGGGGAGAAATAAAATTCTCTAATACCTAATATGAATGATGCTAGTTACTAATACCCAATACTTGAATGTGGATAAGAACTTCCTCACACTCATCCTTTTAGTGAAGAAGATGATGAATTGCATGAATCACCATAAAGTCCACATAATATCTCATATTGATATGCTCATGTAAATACTTGGAAACTCTATGTTGAATGGGAAGTCATTTTGAAACAATATGACATCCTAATTATTTCACAGAAGTCAGTGAAAGAGAAAACCCTGGATAATTTCCTTGCGGTACATCCCATCCCTAAAATTATAATAGTGGACACCAAGATTACAAATGAGGAGGTTTTCTATGACCATGAAACTCTCAAAACATGGGAGATTTATCTTTATGGTACATCCCAGATTCCTATCAGAAAGAGACTGGAAAATCAAAAACTCAATTGGGTTTGCTTATGGAATGTATTTGTTTCTACAGACAAAGCAGTTTTCCCTACTATTTCTCACTATTCGAAGGTTGTACGAATAATGAGTCTTAGTACCAAGACCTCATCGTCGTCTTGGTACTAACATTAAAACTATAAATAACCTATCATAACATCAAATTGGATTCAGATTTAGTGATAAAGAAGATAAATGGAGAATATTCCATCAAGAAGGAAGAACTAGACCATCTCACTAACTATGCTAGGTGAAAGATGGAATAATGCCCTTTTGATTCCACATTGCATCATGTTCCTTGATCACAAGATTCTTCTCCTGATTCATAAACTAATTTATCCATAGTCATGGTTGACCTTGATTAGGAGGAAGTAATCTTCCATATCAAACACTAAAGGATGGTCTTATCGATCAACATCTACAATATGGGAGAAAAGAACCAGGTTAAAAAACCCTAGAGCATGATGAACCAATATCCACCCCTAGATAGATTGATCCCATAACCAGTTATCTCTAAATGGGACCCTCTCAATATACCTAGATGGAAGGGAATAAATTTGATGTCGAGTAGAAAAATATAACCTGCGGGATGTTCCTAACGAGAAGAAATCCCACTATAAGAATGGTTTTAATAGAATTATCTTTAGATTCATAGAATAAATTGACATTTTTATATCATGGAAGAAGTCTACATAGGATTCTATTATTCTCATCAGTTTGGTACTAAGATCTCCCACCAAATCAAGAGGATGTGATACGACTAAAAAACCATGATACATGACTATGTAGAATTCATCAGAAAGTGTCATGCATGCTCAATTCATGAAAAATTATTCCATCATCCTCCAAAATTGCTACATAAAACTAAATATTACTAGACATTTATTTTGTGGGGAATGGATGTTGTGGGGTCCATATTCCTCGACCATAGCTAAAATGTTTAAGTATATCCTTACTGCTACCAAATTCTTCTTCAAAATGTATTAGGAGATACCCCTCAAGGAAGTTGGAACGAAGAACATCAACTTCATAAAGTACCATATCATCAATAGATTCAGAGTTCCTCGCACTATACTGATGAAAAACATCATCAATTTTTTTATAGACTTGAATAAATTGTACTAGGAGTACAATATCGAGTTAAAACACTCATCATTATATGATGTAGTACACTGTGGAAATATAGAGGCCTTTAATAAGGCCTTATTGAATATACTAAAAAAATGATGAATATGGAATATAGTTCCTAGCTGAACAAGATCCTCCATGATTTATGGGCCTACCGTACTACCACACGTACTACTATATAGGAACCACCATATTCATTGGTGCATGAGACCAAGTAAGTGTTTCCAATAGAATTCCATCTTCCTTCAATCTGAATATATTTTTGGGGATAGCTCTCAAACTATGAACAATTGAAAAATCTGTTGGATGAGATGGAGTTATTTGACCAGAGTAGGTTGCGTATAATACGCAACCATGATGTTTATCAGAATAAAATCACTAGGGACATCAATTAAAAGGTCTTCCTCCATTAGATAGTTCAATGAGAACTGGTATTGGATCTTAGTGTTGTTTCGTGGGTATGCTCATGATGGAGTTTCCTCTATGGATGGGTAGTTTAATGGGACATCCGAGGTAGGTCCTGAACGAATTGTAGGGTCCATCATCCTTAGTGGCTCTTGTTGGTGTTTGTGGCAGGAAAGAAACCTGGCCAGGTTTAAGGGGCTCATCCCCACTTCAAGGATTATTGTGGTATGTATAAAGAACCTACTGACCGACATGTCCTCCCTCTTCGAAGACACCAGTGACGCTCCCTTGCGGAACCTTATCAAAGCACTAGTCCTACCAAACTGGGTATTCTCCAACAAACCATAGGGACAATGGGTTCGTCGGCACCCACAAAAAGAGGGATATAAGATTAATATAGACGGGTCATGTATTCTGGGAAAAATGAGAGGTGAGGGGGTGGTTCGGGACTCCCAGGGGAACATCATGATGGCCTTTGCAGAAAATTATGTCAACGGTGACCCCCTTCAAGCTGAGGCAAGATCCATACTAACATTCCTATCCATATGTAGGCATGAAAACATGGAGCTATCCTAAGTGGAAACAGATTCTTTGATCCTCTGTGACACTTTACACAGAAGATGTGTCACCCCATGGTCCATATCTTATACGGTCAGAAAATGAAAAAAACTGTTGAACAACATCACTCAGGTGGATCACACATGGAGAGAATAGAACAAGGTTGTGGATCACCTTGCTTCCATGGCAGACTCAGGGCGAAATATTTTTTCAAATACTCACATGTTCAATCTGGAGGGGGCTAGACTGATTAGAGGAGATGCATTGGGTCTCCATTATTTTAGACCCCCTAAACCTTGTTGATGTTTCTGTTTCAATAATAAAATATTTGATGTTTGATGGATGGATGGTATTGGCTCTTAAAACTCTAATGATAATAGGCAACAAGCCTACAAGAATAAAATCCAAATCGGAAGGGACAAACATCATACATAAAGTCTATTACAATGGAGATTACTCAATGACCACCATAGATGGGAAACACATCACACCTCCACCAATGTAATATTTATTAAGAAATAATATTTTAGCTATTATCAAGTATCATTTCATCCTAACCACACCACATTAAAACTGTATAGAGCTCATCTCAGTTGGATGGTGTGAAAATATGAAAATAAGTCCATGATTCGGGGCTTTAAACTTTACATCATCTATCGTCCTAACAACATGAAATTAAAAGTATATGGAGATCATATTGGTTGCATGAAATTAAATTGTACAAAGAATTACATGCTGTAAGGCTTCATATTGCACAATATCTCATCCAAACCACATAATGTTAATACTATATGGAGCTCATCCTGGTTGCATGAAATTAAAAATATCATGTAATTCCTTGCTACAAGCCTTTAAACTTCACATCATATAACATCCTAAGCACATGACGTTAGTCAATACTAAGAACATCCTGGTTGTATGAAAGTAAACTACAATGAAAATGTCCCCACCATATGATGTCAAATAGTACTGACCCCCAATTATTCATCCTCATCCATTTCAGATGACCCTTATCCTTACCACAAGTTGTTAAATTGAACGATTGATGCCCTCTCAGTAATACTCTCAACCGAATGGTGTCTACGAACTATGTGTAGCTTGATTACTTCCATCATAGGATAAATAGTAATTCCCAAACCTCTATTCCTAGGCCCAGCCACAACATTCCTCTTCTTTCACATGGAGTCACCCATATCCTTACCACAAGACATTAAACTTAATGGACCATGTACTTGCCTCCCAACATTAATTTTCATGAGTTTTTTAAACCATGTATGGATTGATTCTCATTCTAATGAGATATAGGGGGATTATTGGATATCAAATCCTAGACCAGCCACTGCATGATATAAAATGACATTATCCTTCCTCTAACTACCACTACATTGTGAGGAATGTTTTCCATTCCTTGATTATCACACCAAGAATATCTCACATGATATTATGAATTTTGTTAAGGTATTCCCTGAATTATCAAGGAATATCATCTCATGTTAGGGTTCTCATGGTCCTAGACACAAGATCATAAAAACGCACCCTGAGTCCTTTCGACATGATGTTAAACTGCATGGTTAATTTCCCCTGAATGTCATGAAACTAAACATTATTGTGGACCTCACCTGAGAGGACCACTATCCTTGTTATTGGTCTCCCACCACACCTCCATTCCTCAATAAAAACACATGGATTTATTACTATCATCACATAATACATAATGACACCCATATCTCTAATAATGGACCCAACCATACTAAATAAATATAAACAATAACCCCCCCTATATATGGATCAAAATTGCATAAGAAACATTCATCCAAGAACTACGTGTGGATTTATTCTTATCATACATGATACATAGTGTTTCCAAGATCTCAAGTCTGGGGTCTAGTCGCAATATTCACTTTTCAAATCAAGGAGCCAATGTGTTTTTTATATGGGTTACACCTATGTAGAGTGTTTTCCACTCAAATAATACATGTGGCTTGATTCCAATCCACACAGGATACATAGTGATGCCCGAATCTTTGATTATTAGGTCCAACAGTGACAAAACAAAGTATCCACCCATCCCTATATATGAGTCAAACCTGTGCAAGGAACATTCACCAACTATATAGGGATCGTCTCATAAAATCCCATTTTCCATTTTTATTATATAGATTTGTGTATATCTTGGTTGTGAACATAATAAATCTTTTACAATTTTTCACATCGGTTCCAAAATACATACCACATGATGCTAAACTGCAAAGAAAAAAAATACAACCTCACCACATGATGTTAAACAATATAGAAAATGTCCTATCCACATAAAATAAAACATACCAGACAAATAAGTCCCTACTACATGACATTAAAATATATATACCCTCACCCATGTTCATCCCTTATAAAAAGACCACAAGTGCCTTACCCTGGTAAAATAGAGTCCATGGTGCTTCTATCATCTTTTTAACACCTCAATTCATAAATAAAAAAATATTGTATTCAGTGCCTCGGGATTCCACAAACCTTCCATGGCCCTCGAAAAGGATAAGAGATCTCTTTTTTTGACCAAGATTTCGATTCATAAGGGCTCATACCTACCAGACAAAGACATCATGTCCCTATATAAAGGTATTTATGATTCCTGTGAGCTTTATGTCACTGTGGTGGAACCCAACACCCGAGGTTATCTTGGGACACCCCATACACGACTGCCTATATCATTACTCTTTATTAATGGACCTTAAGCCATGATTTAAAACATTTTCATATCCCAGTCAAAAGGATGTTAGAGTAATCTTGAATGTTAGTATCCTAATTAGGCTCATGATACATTCACCTCATAGTAGTCCCATGTTAATCCTTAAACTTCCTGAATTACTGGTCAAAGTTATATGGCCTAATATTTATCCTTTGATGGTCCAAATCAAAATTCCTTAAACTATGAGAATAAGAAGCACAAAACATGTTAGGATGAAAACCCACAAAGGGTGGTCTGAGAAACATTTCAGTCTATTCTCACTAAACTTTTCATCTCATGAGTTTAGGAAAAAATTAGGCTGTAAATAAATGAGGCATAAAAATCATAAGGTAGTATTTATAGCCCTAGTGAAATCTAATTCATACTCGTTGGACCATATGGTCTAAGAAAAATTTAGAGTAAAGGTTTTTCAAATATCCACTCCATGATAACGTGTTCAGTAGGTGGTAACAAAACTTTTAGGGTACTAAAACAATTCATGAATATTATATTTTCCATAAATCACACTTCACTATTTGAGCATATTGGGTCACTGTAACCTTCCATGGAAATTTAAAAGAAAAATATATCTCTTTGTTTGACCATTCAATCAATGTATATTGGATTATACCTATATACTAGAGACATCTTGGATCTATATAAAGATTTTTTTTATTCTTGTGAGCAGGACATTACTATGGAATAACCATCACATGAGGGTGTTTTGGGCCATCGCTCGCATGATTTTCCCCTACCATTCTCATAAACAGAATGCTTTGGAACATGATTTAAAATCCCCATAACCAGAATATTTAAGTGTATTCTACATCCTCAACATTATTTCATTATGTTTTTTACC
Organism: Viscum album; assembly: GCA_963277665.1. Classification (NCBI taxonomy): domain Eukaryota; kingdom Viridiplantae; phylum Streptophyta; class Magnoliopsida; order Santalales; family Viscaceae; genus Viscum; species Viscum album. Next base: position 1,658,244,981 of record OY728128.1, read on the forward strand.
CTCTCTCAAGTTAAAAATTCGACGCTCCATTCCAAAACATTTTGATGGACTACGCCCCATGACTCGAAAACACATGGTGCAAGGACTGATCATCACAATTAAAGATCTAAAATTCCCACGGGTTATATAACCCTTACTGGATTGAAACACCCCATGATTTCATAGTTTGTTATTTTCTTTAAAGTAATTTAATAGCTTGTGCTATAGGCAACACCGAGTTCGAGCACACCATGACTTACCATACTAGCCTTTCAAAAGCCGTTATGAATAGTATTAACTGAATTTTAAATCTTATACACTCCATATAATTATATCATCCATATTCTGTGTGTATTAGATTTAATATAATAACAAATTCAATTTTTTAGAAAAAAGAAGTATTTTTCAAAAAATGCAATTTTACCTCCTTCTAATGGCGAACCCTTTTTAAATCCAAAATTTGAAACCTTTATATATTTAATTTGGAAAAATAAATATTTTCTTTATAAGTGGGACATAAAAATTTAGTTTTGATAAATTTTTTGTGCTTTTCTGATAACTTTCATATTTTGATGAATAGTGAAAAATACTAAATTTTAATTGAAAACAATTTTTTTTAATAAAAATAACTTATAGTGTTAAATTATACATTTGAATGGTTTTAAATTATAATTATTTATATTTTTATTATCTAATCTAATGTTGGTTATTGAAAGTAATTTTACATTAAAATTGTACATAAACACATATCAATTTTCTGATAGTTTTTACTTCTAAAAAACGTGATTTCTGGTTTTAAAAACAGGAATATTTTTTAAATTAATTAATACAACATATAAATTTTTAATTTGATAAAATATACATCATTTTTTAATTAGGAATATCAAAATTATATTTGGGTGAATATTTGGTATTTTTCTAAAAACATTCAATTTTTATGAATCGTGAAAAAACTACGTTATTGTTTAAAGCCGATTTTTTATTTAAATAATTATTTTTAATTTAAATTTATTTTAAATACAAAATAAATAAATAATACCTATATTATCCCAATTTAATTCATTTAAGTCATTTTATAATAATATTATATATATATAATTTTATTTAACTTTTTACTGTCTTTTACCCACCTTCTAGGCACATTTTCAAATTTGCATAAAACATAATTTTAATGCTTCTGTGAATTGAATTTTAAAAATCTAAGAGACACGGTTGATATCAATAATTAAAATTTAGTTCAATAGGATGAAAATATTTTTTTTTAATAGTCAGTTTTGAATTTTATTTACCATAGTTAAAAGTAAATAGGGTAATTAAAGGTAAAAATGATATTATAATTACCCCAAAAAATGTCCTAATTCGATTGGATAAGTGTTTTTAGAAAATAATCAACCATAGGACAAATATATGATCCTTTTTTTGTCCACTTGTATTATATTAGAATATTTATTATATTTTATTTAAAGTAGAGTTAAAAGTTCTAAATTCAAATTTTAATAACTAAAACATTATTAATATAGTGTTATGCAAAGATAAAATTGACTATAAATATTCATTATAAATATAAATATATTTCATACATTATGGTATTTTATTTGAATTTTTTATATGTTTTCTATTTAAATTTATTTATGACACAATGATGATGTAGTGATTACCATATTAATGAAAGATTAAAATAATTGATATTATAAATATAAAAATAAATGTAAATTGAGACTTTTTGATTCATTAAACTAATTTTATAGGTTAATATGACATTTTATGGTTTATTTAATGTATTTTTTTTCGAATTAATTATTTTTTTTTGACTTAAAAAAACCAAATACTAAATAGTGTCAAAATTGACATAAATGAGTTTTTTTTTAAAAAAACTATATTATTAAATGATATGATATTCATAAAAATATGAGGTTCCCCCAAAGGACTTATATAATGATATATATGACATTAATGATCCACTTGAGTTTATCTTGGAGTTTTATAGTATGTTTACTAACCATGTAATATAAAAATACAATAAGACATGGTAAAAGTTAAAATATTTAACTAAGAATTAAAAAAAGATAAGGTTAATATGGTGAAATAAATTTGTCTAAAACATATTGTTTGAGAATATTTTGACACATAACCACCCTATCATCTAAATAATTTCATTTTGAACCATTATAAATAGAAAAAAAAATTATAATAAAATAATATTTCAAGATTTTCCTATAGTGACCCTCACCTCTCTTATAAAAGGGAACTTTCCCTTCTATTAATTTCACACCTCCAAAGACTTTTTCTCATCCAAACTGTTTTTAAATATCCTACCAACTACTCTAAATTTATCCCAGAGGCCTTAATTTTATCATAAATCCATTCTAAGGATCCCTTTTGTTCAAATCAAAACGAAGAACCCCAAGAAGAGGTAATTACTTCATAACCTCTTTTGAAGTTCTTTTCTTCTTCCACTTCCTCTTTATTTGTTGTTTCCATACTAAAATAATAACTCTAGTACCTTATAAATACTGATATTTTATTATAAATATGCTACAACCATATTCATTATTCTATCCATCCTATGAATGACAAATTCACCAAACGTGTGTACGCACAGCTTACCATCGCCACGTCGTGGTGTAGTTTGTTATTAAACACATAAATTTTTGGATGGATATAATAATGAGTATAAATGATGTAAATAATAAATATAACATGTTAATGATTATGTATATATAATATACCATCCAATTACATATGATTTAACCATCAATAGAATGATATTTTCGCTCGTGCTTACGTACAGATTACAGTCTCCACGAACGCGATGAGATTCATTTTCCATCGTAACCATTAATAATAATTTTAATTTTATGATTTAAAATAATGTTTAAGAACTTAATATCATTTTGTATATGAATCAAATACACCCTATATATGACAAACATGACTAACATAACAAAACATATAAAGGATAACGAATCAGTTCACACTCGAAACAATGATACTGCTGAAATATTACTAACAAAGAAATATTAGAAGATCATATATGATTCATATTTATGTATGTGGTTCTTGTATAATTTAATAACAACGATTTAACTATTATACAGGAGGTTAAAGTACCCTCGATTAAGGAAAAGTAAAAGGTAAGGGGTTTTTATCTCACTTCTTATTCCTGTGAGATTCATGCTATATTGCCACTATTTCCTTTCATGTGGTGTATATACTGCCCATGATTGTATTATTTGTGTAATATAATTTAATTTATGTGTACTTACATCTTCATTGTATGATCCATCTTTCATGGGTTGTATGTTTTTTATGTTACCAAATCGGTAAGGGAATTTCTAATTTCGATTTCCACTCATTGGGTTTTACGCAAACTTCATTGATTGTTTTACTCCAAGATTAGGTATGAAATCAATATTTATTTATATATGTAGTAATTTAAACTCCCCTTTGCATGGATATACTTTTTATACACATAATCACTCCATTTAAAAATTCGCAAGTCATCAATATGTACATTATAAGAGCAACCTTAACTCAATTTCGATTCATTGAGTTAACCATCCAAGTCAATGGTGTTGTTTTTACAAGAATATGTGTGAATGTCCTCTAATTGATTTACACTGAATATCCAATCATATTGAGATTATTTATATTTTTCACACATAATTATGTCATTTATTTATCTTTAACCTAAGGATATGGTCTTTATAAGAGATTTCATCTCAATTAACATTCCATTGAGACTACTTTGTTGTTATGTGCCAATTCACTTTTATATGGTGTACATACTATACTTTGACATAATATATCATGAATACATTTATTACCATGATATTATAAAGTTTTTATCACCTCAATTACTTGCCTTCAAGCATCTCTCTTTTGGTTAGGAACTCTAATTAAAATATCATTTTAAAGGTTTTAATGATTTATTCTTCTAAATATTTCTCATTAATGTCCATGTTTTAAAAACGGTGTTAAGGATTTATTCATATGGACATGAATGTTTTAAAAATTAAAATTACTTTTAAAAGTTTCAAAGTAGCATGGGACACTTTGATTCAAAAATCTATTTTTAACTACTTCTTTATAAATAATGATAATTTTTAATGTTTTCAACAAAAAGAGATATTTCTCTAAAATAGTTTTACTAATTATTTTCATCAATGTCAATATCCTTCATTATTCTTGATTGATTTTGATCTATTATATTACAATCTTCAATATTGTATTGAATGAGTTATTTTTGACAGTTGATGTGCTATTCTTATACCATTCAAGGTTTGTGGTTAAAATATTTACATTTTTAATGATAGTTTTAATATGAATGTTTAGATTATGTTTCAACCTTTTCATATGATTAATGAATTGGAATTAGTAAGTAATGGGTGGAACCTGCTATAGCTCCTCGATGCATCGGTAGATCTAATGAGACAAACTGGTGTCTTGGCACAAGGCCTTGACAAAATCTTATTTGTAGTCTTGGAATGAGGCCTTGACTATGTGGTTATGATGTCTAGAATTATGCATTCCATCATTATGAATTTAGCTATTGATATTACATATGATTATTTGACTAGTAGAATATCCATGTGAATAAGTAAATTAAATTATTTGATTTATAGTTGCCATTTTATACTGAAGTTTATGTTTAAAAGGCTTGTATTTTAGTCTTATACATCTCCTTAAATGTTTATACTTATTTATAAAAGTTTTCTCTCTATTTTTATCCTTACTGAGAATCTAATATCACCCCTTTATTATGTTTTCTTTTTCCAAGTATGTGAATAATTATATTATGATTAAACTGTTGGAATAGGATAAGGTATATGAGTGTGTTCAAAGGGGACAAACATTGTTGTTTTTCCATTTCATAATTTAATGTAAAACTTATGTATGTATCTAGTAATTCCGAGGCTACTAAACTAATCAAACTTTTGAGACATGATCTACTGTGATCATTCCAATGATAGGTAATAATTCACCGAATCTGGGTAACTTGGGTTGGGGCGTTATAATTGGTATAAGAGGATGTTTAGTACAAACCATGGAAACAAGATTTAGAGAAACTATGATTAGAGAACATTATCCTAAGATAGACTTTGAGGATTAGTATAAAATAACTTCCTAGAATTTTGGTGATGTAGAGTTTTTTTGAATTTTCTAAGAAATACATCCCCATCTGGATACAAGCAGGTCTGGGATAGATGTATCTAGGGGTAAAACTTGAAAACACTGCTTTGATCTTGACTTGAATGAGAACTAGTGCACGACAACAAGCCTTACTTTACTCTTTGTTACGAAACTCTCAGGGGATATTCTTAGGATAATTCAAATTTTCTTTATAATCCAATTTGATGTATTTTAATATAAGATGAAAATAAATAAACTTGGTTAATCGTAAGGTGTTTTAGATTGAAAATAAGGTGTCATGATATTCTCTAAATTTTTTATGACTATTGTTACTCACACTATGCTTTCTGGTTTTAGTCAATGGGTGGATTCCATTAAAGTCATAGTAACAATTAACATGATGTACAAGGTGGGAATGATGGTGTAAGTGAGAAACTAAATTGATTGTTGATAGGTGTAAAAGATATCATGTTCATGCCGAGGCAGGTTTCCAAAAATATGATAACAAACATATACATTAACCAACTCCCTAACTCAACAAAGAAGAGAATGGCAGAGAATGATAAGAGCTCCAGCAGTAGAGACCATGGAGAAAAGAAATCTTAATTTCCATCATGCAGTAAATGTGGAAGGAGGCACCCAAGAAAGTGTCTCAATGGAACAAAGAAATTCTTTATGTGTGGGAAATAAGGACATAAAGTAAAGAATTGCTGAGTAAAAATGAAGAGTGATATGGAAGAAAATAAAAATGATCCTAATAATCCATTTATAGTTATTTTTTTGTAAATGTAGGGGACCTGGGCATTACCCAAGTCAATGCCCTATTCTATAGGATAACCACTAGGTCAAAGAATAACCTATATGGAAATAAATGGATGGAAAAATGTTAAAAAGTATTAATGATCTTTGTTGATGGGATTACATTGGAAGACATTTCTCTTGTATGTGTAACCCTGTAGTTTGTTATGTGAAAATGCTATTTGAGGAATAATTATATTTTATTTTGTGGATATAGTTATAAAGAACTATTTGGGTTTATATGATCCTTGAATTAGAGGAAATTACTTGTTATTGGGATGAAAATACGAGGTATGAGATAACATTTGTGGTTAAATTAATTTATCTTTATTTTGAGGAATTTATCTCATTTTAGGAATGTTATAAAATATAGTTTTTAAAAAATGGCAACACACAGACCATGTGACAAACTGTCGCGTCGAACAAAGCTGCGCGAATCAAACCCACAACCAATGTGTGACTAGAATTTATCACCTATCACTAGACTACGTGAAGTCCCTGGTTAGTTTGACTAATTCATTTTAGTTAAATGATTTTATTGATCAATGATAAGTTGATTTTGGATCTTATGTTTTATCAAATGGATATCCTTAGTATAGTAAAATGATTTGGTGATTAAGTGATGAATGTTATTTTGGAAGACGTTCTCTATATTGATTGATAAGGAAAATAGAATAATATGGGATTTAATTTGAGGAGTAATGGTGAATTTTTATTTTGGAATAATCTATGTTTTTTATATATATTACTGTTATTAATGGAAATGATTAACCTATCATAGAGAATATGTTATTTGGTTAATTATGCTTCAATATGAGACTTTAAGAGTAGTTGATGTTATTTGGAGATAAATGTTAAGATTTACTATGAAAGAATATGCGATTAAAATCTTTTGAGTTTTGGGTTTCAATATTAGTTTAGATTATATTTATGTATTTTAAGGACAATTGTTTATTTAATAGTGTTTATTGATCTTTGGGTATTGTTTGTTTAATTTTGGAAATTAAGATTAGTATTTATTTCTATAAAGGATTATACATTTTTAGGATAACTTAATATTATACTAACCATTTGGTTTTGGTTAATATCTAAATATAAGGAAAATATATAGTTCATCCTTTGTGGATTATGTGATTCTCTAGAAGTTAATTCTTGCGCTTCAGGTGTGACCAAGTGAAAACACTGCGTTATAGTTTAAAGCTGAATCATTTTCAAAAAATAATTATTTTAATTTAAATTTATTTTAAAGTCAAAATAGATATATTATACCTATATTAGTCCAATGTAATTCATTGAAGTCATTTTATAATAACATTAGATATATAAATCTTATTTAACATTTTATCGTCTTTTACCCACCTTTAAGGCACATTTGCAGATTTATGTAAAACATAAGGGCTCATACCTACCAACCAAAAGCATATTTGTTTGAAAATCCTTCCATGGGGCTTCTATAATGTTTTAAAAATCTCAATTCATAAATAAAAAATATTGTCTTGAGTGCCTTGGGTTTCCACAAAACTTCCATGGCCCTTGGAAATGGAAAGATATCTATTTGTTTGACCAAGACTTCGATTCATAAGGGCTCATACCTACCATCCAAAGACATCATGTCCCCATATAAAGGTATTTTTGATTCCTGTGAGCTTTATGTCACCGTGGTGGAACCCAACACCCAAGGGTGTCTTGGGACACCCCATACATAACTACCCATATCATTACCCGTTATTAGTGGACCTTGAGCTTTGATTTACAACATTTTCATAACCCACTCAAAAGGATGTTGGAGTAATCATGAATGTTAGTATCCTAATTAGGCTCATGTGCTACATTCCACTAATAATAGGCCCATCTTAATCCTTAAACTTCCTAAAATATTGGTCAAAGTTATAGGGCCTAGAATTTATCCTTTGATGCTCCAAATCACAATTCCTTAAACTACAAGAAAATTAGTCACAAAACATGTTAGGTTGAAAAACCACAAAAGGTGGCCTGAGAAACATTTCAGTATTTTCTCACTAAACTTTTCATCTCTTGAGTTTAGAAAAAAAAATAAGGGCGTAAATAAACGAGGCATAAAGCTCATAAGGTAATATTAATGGCCCTAGTGAAATCTAATTCATACACGTTGGACCTTATGGTCCAATAAAAATTTAGAGTAATGGTTTTTAACATATCCTCTCCACGATAACGTGTTTTGTAGATGGTAACACAACTTTTAGGGTACTCAAACAATTCATGAATATTATATTTTCCATAAATCACACTTCACTATTTGAGCATATTGGGTCACTGTAACCTTCAATGGCCATTGAAAACAAAAATATATCTCTAAGTTTAACCATTCATCAATTAATATGGGATTATACATACATACTAGAGACATCTTGGCTCTATATAAAGAGTTTTTTATTCTTGTGAGCATGACATTACTGTGGAATAACCCATCACATGAGGGTGTTTTGGGCCATCCCTAGCATAATTTTCCCTTACAATTCTCATGAACTGAATGCTTTGGACTATTATTTAAAATCCCCATAACCAGAATATTGAAGTGTATTCGACATCCTCGTCATTATGTCATTATGTTTTGTACCCTTTCTGAAGTTAAAAATGTGACGCTCCATTCTAAAACATTTTGATGTACCAAGCCCCATGACTCGAAAACACATGGTGCAAGGACTGATCATCACAATTAAAGATCTAAAATTACCTTGGGTTCTAGGATATTTTTTGGATTGCAACACCCCATGATTTCATAGTATGTTATTTTCTATAAAGTAATTTAATAGCTTGCGCTATACGCAACACCGAGTTCGAGCGCAACATGACTGAAAAAACTAGCCGTTTCAAAAGCCGTTATGAATAGTATTAAATGAATTTTAAATTTTATATACTCCTTATATTATTAGCATCCATATTATGTGTTTCTTAGAGATAATATAAGAACAAATTCAATTTTTTAGATAAAAGAAGTATTTTTCAAAAAATGCAATTTTACCGCCTTCTAATGGTGAACCCTTTTTAAGTCCTATATTTGAGACTTTTATATATTTAATTTGACAAAATAATCCTTTTATTTAGAAGTGGGATATAAAAATTTAGTTTGGATAATTTTTTGGTGCTTTTCTGATAACTTTCATAATTTGATGAATAGTGAAAAATACTAAATTTTAATTGAAAACAACTTTTTTAATAAAAATAATTTATAGTGTTAAATTATACATTTGAATGGTTTTAAATTATAATTAGATTATATTTTTATAATTTAATCTAATTTTGGTTATTAGAATCAATTTTACATTTAAATTGGACATAAACACATATCAATCTTTTGATAGTTTTTACTTCTCAAAAACCCGCATTCTTGTTTTGGCAACGAGAATATTTTTTTAAATTAATTAATACAACTTATAAGTTTTGAATTTGATAAAATAGATATCATTTTTGAATTTGGAATATGAAAATTCAATTTGGGTTAATTTTTGGTATTTTTCTAAAAACTTTCAACTTTTTATGAATAGTGAAAACACTACGTTATTGTTTGAAGCCGACTTTTTATTTAAATAATTATTTTTAATTAAAATTTATTTTAAAGTCAAAAACAGATACATAATACCTATATTAGTCCAATTTAATTCATTGAAGTCATTTTATAATAATATCAGATATATAAAATGTTATTTAACTTTTTACCGTCTTTTACCCACCTTCTAGGCACATTTGCAAATTTGCATAAAACATAATTTTACCGCTTCTGTGAATTGAATTTCAAAAATATGAGAGACATGATTGATATACATAAATAAAATGTAGTTCAATAGTATTAAATTTTTTTTGTGAATAGTAACTTTTGAATTTTATTTACCACGGTTAAAAGTAATAGGGTAGTTAAAGATAAAAATGATATTATAATTACCCCAAAAAATGTCCTAATTCTACTGGATAAGTGTTTTTTTACAAAAATAAACCTTAGTACGAATATATGATCCTTTTTTATCCACTTTTATTAGATTTTAACATTTATTATATTTTATTTAAAGAAGAGTTAAAAGTGTTAAATACAAATTTTGATAACTAAAACATTTTTAATATAGGGTTACACAAAGATAAAAATGACTATAAATATTCATTAGAAAGTTAAAAATATTTCCTAAATTAAGGTATTTTACTTGTAATTTTTATACATTATATATTTAAATTTATTTATGACACAATGATGATGCAGTGATTACCTTATCAATGAAAGATTAAAATAATTAATATTATAAATATCAAAATACATGTAAATTGAGACTTTTTGATGAATTAAATTAATTGTCTAGGTTAATATGATATTTTAGGGTTTATTTAATGTATTTTTTTTGAAGTAATAAAGTTTTTTTGACTTTCAGAAAGACCAAATACTAAATAATGTCAAAATTGACATAAATGAGTTTTAAAAACAATACTATATTATTAAATGATATAATATTAATAAAAATATGTGGTTCATCCAAAGGACTTATATAATGATATATATGTCATTAATGATCCACTTGAGGTTATCTTGGAATTTTATAGTAAATTTAGTAAGCATGTAATATAAAAATACAAGAAGACATGGTAAACGTTAAACTATTTAACCAAGGCTTAAAAAAAGATAAGGTGAATATGGTGACATAAAATTTTCTAAAACCTATTGGTTGAGAATGTTTCGACACATACCCACCTTGGTCTCTAAATAATTTCATTTTGAGCCATTATAAATAGGAAATTATTTTATAATAAAATACTATTTCAAGCTTTTCCTAAAGTGACCCTCACCTCTCTTATAAAAGGGCACTTCCCCTTCTCTTAATTTCACACCTCCAAAGACTTTTTATAATACAACCCCTAATCATATATTCTCCAAAATACCATAAATTAAAACTAGAGTCCTTAATCTGATCAGAAATACAATGTAAGGAGTCCATTAGTTCAAATCAAAAGGAAGAACCCGAAGAAGAGGTAATTACTTCATAGCCTCTTTCAATGTTCTTTTCTTCTTACACATCCTCTTTATTTTTTTCTTCCATACAAATATAATAACTCTAGTAACTTCTAAATACTTATATGTTATTATAAATATGGTAAAACCATATTCATTATTCTACCCATCCTATGAATGACAAATTCACCATACGTGCGTATGGACAGCTTACCATCTCCATGTCATGGTGTAGTTTGTTATTAAACAGTTTAATATTTTGATGGATATAATAATGATTATAAATTATTTAAATAATAAATATAAAATTTCAATTATTCTGTATATATAATATACCATCCAATTACATAAGTTTTAACCATCAATAGAATGATATTTTCGCTCGTGCATACGTACGGATTACAGTCTCCACGAACGCGAAGAAATTCATTTCCCATCATAACCATTCAAGAATAATTTTCATTTTATGATTTAAAATAATGTTTAAGAAAATAATATCATTATTTATATTAATAAAATACATCCTATCTATAAAAATCATGACTTACGTAACAAAACATATAAAGGATAATGAATCAGTTAACACCCGAAACAATGATACTATTGGAATATTACTAACAAAACAATATTAGAAGATAATTTATGATTCATATTTATATATGTGGTTTTTTATAATTTAATAACTATTATTTAACTATTACAAAATATTTTAATGTACCCTTGACTAAGTAAAAGTACAAGGTAAGGTGTTTTCATCTCACTTCTTATTCCTGTGAGATTAATGCAATATTGCCACTATTTCCTTTTGTGTGGTGTATGTACTGCCCATGATTGTATTATTTATGTAATATAATTTAATTTATTGGTATTTAAATATTCATTGTATGATCCTTATTTCATGGGTTGTATGTTTTGTATGTTACCAAAGCGGTAATGGAATTTCTAATTTCGATTTACACTCATTAGGTTTTACGCAAACTTCATTCATTATTTTACTCCAATATTATGTGTGAAATAAATAATTATTTATTTATGTAGTAATTTAAACTCCCATTTGCATGGATATACTTTTGATATAAATAATCACTCCATTGATAAATTCTGAAGTCATCGATATGAACGTGATAAGAGTAATCTTAAATCAATTTCCATTCATTGAGTTAAACATCCAAGTCATTGGTGTTGTTTTTACAAGAATTTGTAAGAATTTACTCTGATTGATTTAAACTAAATATCCAATCATATTGAGTGTATTTATATTTTTCACACATAATTATGTCATTTATTTATCCTTAACTTAATGATATAGTCTTTATAAGGGATTTCATCTCAATTTAAATTCTATTGAGACTTCTTTGTTGTTATGCACAAATTTACTTTTATATGGTTTACATACAATACTTTGACATAGTCTATCATGAATCCATTTATTCGCATGATATTATAAAGTTTTTATTACCTCAATTATTTGTTTTCAGGCATCTCTCATTTGTTTAGGAACTCTAACTAAAATATCATTTTAAATGTTTTAAAGATTTATTCTTCAAAATCTTTCTCATTAATGTCCATGTTTTAAAAATGAAATTGAGGATTTATTTATATAGACCTGAATGTTTTAAATATTAAATTTACTTTTAAAAGTTTCAATGTGGTATGTGACAATTTTATTCAAAAATCTATTTTTAACAAGTTCTTGATAAATAGTGATACTTTTAAATGTTTTCAAGAAAAAGGGGGATATTTCTCTCAAATAGTTTTACTGATTATTTTCATCTATGTCAATATCCTTCATTATTCATGATTGAGGTTGTTTTATTATAATACAATATTCCATATTGTATTGAATGAGTTATGTTTGACTGTGGATGGGCTATCTTTATACCATTCATGGTTTGTGGTTAAAATACTGACATTTCATATGATAGTTTTAATAAGCATGTTTAGATTATGTTTCAACCTTTTCATATGAGGAATGAATTGGACTTAGTAAGTGATGGGTGGAGCCCGCTATAGTTTCTCGATGCATAGGTAGTTATCATGATTCAAACTAGTTTCTTGGCCGAAGTCCTTGACAAAATCTTATTTGTAGTCTTGGAACGAGGCCTTGACTTTGTGGTTATGATGTCCATCATTATTCATTCCATCATTAAGAATTTAGCTATTGATATTACATGTGATTCTTCGACTAGTATAATATACATGTGAATAAGTAAATGGAATTATTTGATTTATATTTTCCATATTATGTTGAAGTTTAAGTTTAAAAGGCTTGTGTTTTTTTATTATATAATGCCTTAAATGTTTATGCTTATTTATGAATGTTTCCGCTATATTGTTATCCTTACTAAGTATCTGATCTCGACCCTTTCTTATGTTTTCTTTTTTCCCATTATGTAAAGAAGTGTATTACGATTAACCTGTATGAATAGGCTAAGGGATATGAGTGTGTTCAATGGGGACACAACGTTTTTGCTTTTCCATTTCATAATGTAATGTAAAACTTATGTATGTATCTAGTACTTACAAGACTACTAAACTAATCGGTATTTCAAGACTTGATCTCCTATGATCATGCCAATGTTAGGTAATAATGCATTGGCTCTGAGTAACTAGGGTCGGGGCATTACATGGATGGATTTTACTCCAAACCCAACTACATTTTTTGGATGTTTTAGTCTTCACAAGTCTTGAATGGACCTTGGAAAAGGGTGAGGACACCTTTGTTTGACCATGATACTGATTCATAAGTTCTTTGACCTACCTACCAGAGGTGTAACCTCCTTATTGGAGTGAAACCACAATCCTTGTTAGCCATGGTAACACCATGGAAGATCTCGACACCTCAGGGTGTTATGGGTCATCCCCAAGTTGTTTTCCCCACATCATATTCATCAACTCAAAATTTTGGGTTTTGAATTACATCACCAACATTCCAACTATCCAGATGAACTTGGATTCCCTATTATTTCTCACTCAACCAATATTACCCCCATAAATCTTCTGTGACCCTTGGAAAAGAGTGAATAACCCTTTTTTGACTATAATACTAATGCATAATGGATTTGACCTACCAATCAATGGCATCTAATCCTTACAAGAAATGAACTCTAATCCTTATGTGCCCTAGAAACACCACAATGGAACCTAGTACCCCAAGGTGTTTTGGGTCAACCTTGGTATGTTTTACCCATATTTCATATAAAGTTCCTGAGCTAAAAGACCATAAACTACAACAATTGATGGTTTGAGCTAAAAGTCCCTAAACTACAGAAATAGAGGTCCAACCTAAAAGACCTTAAACTATAGTAATAGAAGGTTTGAGGTAAAAGTCCCTAAAGTAAATCAATAAAAGGTCTAAGATAAAATACCATAAACTAATAGAAATAAAATGTTCAATCTATAATACCGTAAACAACAACACAACAATGATTTTGTCTTCAAGAGTGTAGAATGTGTATAGGTTGTCAATTCGAAAACCCATTTGGGGGCCACCAAACAAAAAGTCAAGTCCACATCTGATAAGTATTCCTATATATTAATATTAGGAAAAATTAGGGAAATACATATAAAAATATACCAATATTGTGAGGACCCCATATAATGTCATCAAAAATCAAGATGTGATCCCTATGTCCATTGACCTCAGAAAGAGATAGAGCTCCCTACCTCCGGGACATATATGATGAACAAATTATCCTTTTGTGGATGATGTAATCTCTGAATAGCTAGAGAATAATCATCAATATAGAATATCATGATTAGTGGTTATTCATGATAATTTCTTGATAATAATTTTTAATGATTTAAATATTCCAATCTAGGTATTTAGGTTTACTTGATATTGTGAAAAGGATAGGTATCATTGATGATTCATGAAAAAATAGATCAATGAAATTTCATGCACATCACTAATGAATGAGAATTAGACAAAAACATATAAAGTAAATAAAATCCATTCACTGAGATCATATAAAAAGATTAATCTCCACATATTATAGTCTCTCCCCTGAATATAAAAATGAGGAAAAAGTTTCAAAATTACAATTCCATAATAGAATGTTCTCAGAGGAGTCCTTGATCTCTACAACCCTTTTATCTAGGGAGGTAAAATATTGAAATAGTTGATCAAAATATTTGGTATCTGCCTCCAAGATTTGTTTTAACTCATTCTCCTAGGAAACAATATTATGTTTGTCCTTCTCTTATGTTTCCAAGAGTCCTTGTTTATCCATCATAATTTTCATTGATATCTGAAGTGCATTATGAAATTGATATAGAACTTCTTGAATAAAAATAATTATGGACTAGTTATGTTAAATTTCAAACTTCCCAACATTGACTACATCTCAATGAGTAGCTGGATTTACCAAACTATTGTAAGCTTTATTTAAAGTCCTTTCCTAGCTTTGTTTCAATATAGAGGAAGCCTCAACGGCTACCACCCTCAGTTCAAGGGCCCTCTTCTTCTCTATTAGAGAGATCACCTCCTACACCCAGGAATGAAGTATGGAAGAGATAAATTTCAGAAAACCAAGTGTGGTAAAACTAAAGTTAAGTTAAACCAGACGGTACTTCATCCATTTCTTGGGATCTCTAAAACTAAAGGCTAGATCTCCCCCCATGTTTGTCACCACATCAACTGATACAATGACACGGAACCTGAGCCTTGATCTAATTTTATCCTTGGAATATGAATATATTCTGGGAATAGGTCACTAAGAGGGGGATTTATGATCATAGTCTTTCATGAAGAAGGAATGGATCCAACCTCCACAATGGTCAACCCAGTCGGAGGAATCTGCAAGATATCAAGGGCTGGAACCTTCAAGCTATGGGGTTAAGACACAATAATAAGGGGAACATAGTTTTATCTGCCAAATGTTAAAGGGTATGATATCATCAATTAACCAATTAATATAACCAATGTTTGAAAAATACCTTTCTCCATTATGTCGCTAGAAACACCCGTTATGCCAACCCCATCTTTAGGTGAAGAGGTGAAACATTCTTGTGATGAGAAGCATCGTTGCACTTCTGGTGCTTTTCCAAAGACGTGCTTCACACACCACTTTGAGGGATGTATAAAAAATGACAATATTACAAAACATGGCCCAAAATGAACAAAGCCTCCAGTTTCTAAAGAAGTATTCAACTTCTCAAAATCATTCCTCCATCAAGGATAACTTAGTATAAGAATAGATACATATGTTAGTCTCATCAAAAAGCTAATTTCCCTACACTACGTCAAGTTGTGTGACCAATAGGATGTATGTAGTAGGAAATAGGTTTGACCGAGTTGACACATGATCCATTTATGCTTATTGATGAGTCAGTCCTAAAAATGAAGGGTTTTCTAAGAGAACCAAACACTATCATACATCCTAAGTGAGGAATAAATTTTTATCCAATTTATTGTGATTATGACCGACATATTTATTAGAAAATTATGATGTGGTATTAGAATAATTCATAAAATGATAAGAGTGAAATGTCACCATTACTTGAAGATTCAATTAGATAAGGCTCAGACAATTTGAAGTCATTTCTTTCCCCTACCTTTATAGAAGTTAACACAGAAGGTTTGTAAGATGAGTCAATTTCTAAAAAATGGCAATTACCACCTTAATTTGTGCAGGTTTACCTAGGGATATATAATCATTAGTCTCCCAATCACCTCCAAAATCATTTCTAGTAGTCATAACCCTTTGATAATATAAAAAGGACTACAGGAAAATCCGATCTTCTACAAACTACCAATGTATCAAAAAATCAAAAATGATATAAGTATCATTGTAATGGAACCATGAAACTTTAAACATGGTAGTAAGTTCATTATTACAACTACCTTTGCAATGGGATAACCATGTTCATCCATGAACATTTATAGCATACCACATACCACAATTTTTTGAACCAAAGGATAATAGAAAACCTAAACCTTGATGCTACCCATAATCTAATCAAGTTCTCAAAAGAATTCCTTGGAATCCTTAGGAATTTCTTCAAAGGTGACCCCCATTGGGTTGGTGATATGGGAAAAGAATTCCAACAATAATTCTTCCTAGAAAAATATTCCACAGAGCTTAGCCTCTGAATTTAGCTCTCTCCAAGTCATCCACTGTTGAAATGTGACATGAAATAAAAATGCTAATGTGGATTTACCCTTTATTGCTGCACTCATTGTGGCCACATCCGTTGGAGATTCTACCAACAATGAGGGTAATAGAAAATTCATCACTTTCTTTAATGGTGGTTCTGGGGATGTGGTTTCTCTAGAAATGAGTTTCTCTTCAAGACAATGATTTTCTTCATTAATTGGTGTTAATTGGGAAGCTTTGCTTACCCATTTGGATAGTTTCCCATTAGGGTATGAGCAGACCAAAATATAAGCATAAACCAAGGAAAAACCAATATATTCACCATGGGGAGGGAGTTTTATCTTAGTATAAGTCTCCTCCCAGGTAAAAATCATCCAAAAATGGTGATCCACTATCCAATTATCCTCAGATCAAGAATAAATTGGTGGAGGACATCTCGATCGGACACACATGAACTAGTGGATAAACCGGAAGGGTTCATATAATTCATTGATTAGGCCCCCATAAATGTGAGTGGATAGTATGCTCTCATGAAGTGATAGAATATAGGCCTGAGCCTCAAGGCTAGCGCTAAATGTTATCAACCATGATGGAAATGGGAAATAACCAATATGGTTTCAATGAGAAGCTTTCATGATGACCCATGAGGGGCCTGACCTACAAATACTTTAGTGTAATGGGATTTTCCCCACTAATAAAATCTAAAAATAGATTTAAAGGGACATTGGGGATTCTCTGGATGTTCATGAGCTCATATCCTCATAAATTATCTCACATCTAACCCCATAAAAATTAAAAGGGGACCAAGATTATTGTGAGGGGACTTTACCCATTAAATATGTCCTAGAAGGTGGTAGATTTTGGACAACACATGGATGGATAACCAAACACACTACCAACTTTCCATTAAAGTCTCCATCATCAAATTTGAAAACTTAACTCCACACATCTCCTTTACCAAGAGTAATTACCCACTCAAGTGCATGGTGAGGAAATCTCCCAACAGAACTCCCTGGTAAACACTATGGAAACCTACCATCTCCTTCTGTTAAATTTACATTAATAAATTATAGGCAATTAAGTTCCCTCCAAATTTTGGGATTTCTTCATCGGAATTTTTTTTGGATTCTATGATTTCATATCAAAATGGTTGTCCTTAATGAAGTATCATGTCCACATATTAAACATGATATCTTCTCGAGGGAGTGGCTCCTTCAGGAGGGCCTTTTCAGATGGACTGATCATCTCTCATGAGATAAGAGGAGTCCTCCCTGCATTATCTCATGGAGACCATGAGCAAAAAAACTCATTATAAATCTTCCCTAATAGGGGTGGACCATATATCATATCGGCATCCCAGAGGCTGATACCCACCTCACCGTCCATGATGTGAAAAGTGTTTGTATTAGGGATCTAATGAATGAACATGTTTGAAATCAGGCCCTTGTTGAAATAACCAAATTTTTTCAAAATCCAGATGGCATCATAAATCTCAATATACTTCAACTCTATGGAAAACTCATAAGAAATATATTGCACCCAGAAGGGCCAACCCTGATCCATTCTACAACATCCCCATAATTGAATGTACAAGTTGAGAACCCACCCAAACATTTGGATGAAGGAAGACATCCATATCATGGAATGGAACATAGGGACATATGAATCAATTTTTCATTTGTTCCCATCAATTTACATGGTAATTAATGTTAGTATATTCCCATCTGTGCGTTGACCCTCGAAAATGAAGTTTTCTA
This sequence comes from Viscum album, assembly GCA_963277665.1. Taxonomy (NCBI): domain Eukaryota; kingdom Viridiplantae; phylum Streptophyta; class Magnoliopsida; order Santalales; family Viscaceae; genus Viscum; species Viscum album. The sequence goes on from OY728128.1 coordinate 1,658,263,715, forward strand.
ACTGGGAGATGTCCACCCAAAAGGTGTTTTGGGTCTTCAATATCTAAAGAAAAGAGGTATTATTGGTGACTATAGAGATAGAATGGTACTTTTATTGATAAGAACAAACTCTGATAGGGGAAGAAATTTTTAAATGGGATATTCCCTAAGTCTCTCTCCCAATAACTCTACCATACTCTTTTAAAATGACCCAACAACACAATGACAAATAGCATACACAATTTCCAAAATTATATCCAAGTGAGACATCAATTACCTAACCTTATTCTTTGAATGTGTTTGTGAACTATGATGGGATCCAAAATCAATATTCAAAAAATAAAGAAGAATATGTCAGGCAATTTAATGGTCTGTCAAAATAATGGCATAATTCTAGGAGCCTCAGGCACATCACATGAACCATCATGGTATTCACGAGCGCTTAAAGGATTTATGAATATCCTGGATTATAAAAAACCTAATGTAACAAATAAAACTAGAATACATATATCAATATCTAAAGTAGTCATGAGACTCATGATCACATGATCTATACATGGTCACACAATCTGCATGATAGTCGATTGGTTATACAGTTGAGCCAACAGAACCAGTGAAGCCTTCAATGAAAATTATTCATCCATATAGCGAATGTTCAACCAATTATCATAGATGGATTCAAGTTTATTTTTTTCTAAGATTTAGAAAACATCAAGTCACTCAAAGCGGTTCTCACAAAACAGTCTTTCACACGAATCCCGTGATCGGTTCTTGAGGGAGGGTCGCGTGATGGAGGAAAACCAAGAGAGATTTGAGAGTTGGGTAGTTAGTGATTAAGACACCCTTCATTCCCCTATTTATAGAGAATACCATGGAATACCAAAATTTTCTTGTCAGAACAATTTTCACCCAATATAATGATTGGAGATAGCGTAAAAGACTTAGGAGGTCATTTACATTCATCAGAACTGTGTCTTTATCCCCATAGACATCACTACAGGGGGCGGGGGTTAATGCCTTCTAATTGATCATTGAAAAATACACAAGGGAATAAATACCTGAGAATTATTATTAATTTATTCTACACGTCAAATAAATTATATGGTGGCCAAAATTTGCGGATTGCCTGAAACTCCAAGGAGCACACAATTGTGAGACCATTGGAAGGTCATGCTCTGCGCATGACCTACTTTAGATCCCAAAAACCCCATTTATAAATACTTTTTGTCTTCAAAAAAATTCACTCACTGATCAGAGAATGGTATCCAGGTGATCTCCCTTGAGTCAGACAACTTTTTAGGCAACCCACCCTTGGAAACCATCCAGAAATACTTGTAAAATAAGGAAGAGAATATCCAAAATACGGGATCCTTTTGTGGTCGTAATCTTCATGTGATGTGCCCATTAGGTTCACAATACATCATAGAGGACCTAGAGATATGTCCATATTATCATTCAAGATATTTTCGGCATGTGAACCTCATCACGCAAAGGGTTTCCAACATGTCTAAGAGACCCTATGCTCCTCCTTCATATTTAAAGTAAAACCAAAGGGGTTTTGTGATAAATGATTTTGCATAACCATAACACCCTCTATTGGTAACATGAAACATCGTATATGGAGAGAGTTATTATCTTCATCAACACTTGTACAAAGAATCAAGACCCAGACCTTTTAGAAATAAAACAAAGGAAAAAATGGGAAATGATATTAGGTTCTTGAGAGGGAAAGATATGTTGATGTCACTTGGAAGGAGTTGTGCACCCTTGATGGTCACTATTGATCCCAAAGAGGACCACCTCAATATATCAGCATGATCCTATGGAATTAATTTTTGAAATGTTAGCTTGATATCATGAAAACCCCCAGACAAGCCACCTTTGTCTTGTGGAAGGTCTCAAAAAAAGCATCCTAGATCATGGTAGAGCCTTTCAACAGACATCCTGATCGTAATATGGTCCCAAGACATGTCGTGCAAAATTTTTAATATCCCTTCTACATGTAAAAATTATTAGAAAATATCCATTTAATTTAATTAATTTCAATAATTTTGGCACTAAAGGGATGGTCTTGGGGTCACCAAAAACCACGGGACACACTGAAATAACCCACAGTTGGATCAAGCGAAACGTGTAACATTAAATTCCTCCACTGACTCCATCCTAGATATACATAATAAATGACACAAAAAATGTCATATAATTGTGGTTGTGAGGCATATGAATCCCCCAAACGAATATGAAAAATTGATCTTTGGATCCACGGACTATTACACTAAGACATTAGAGTAGACTTTTCAGAGCATCCAGTCTCGCGATCATAATGTATTCCACTCAGTAAAGACCTAGGTAAGGAACTAAGGGATTACGAGGCATGAATAGGTATTTCATGAAATCACTTAAGATCACACGAAAAATTTATATAGGATTACGCAAAGGAAATATCACATATCTACTAAATCACGTGAGAACTAAACAATCTAAAATGCTGAAAAAATCTAATACACCAATTCAATAAATCTGGAATAAAAGATTTAAATTTGGGAGACTCACGTGATAAAAGTATACATTGTTCCTCATGCTCTTCGAATGAATCATCTATATTATGCTAAAAAACCAGTACATGTATATTACATCTTATGATGCTCCATTGGAATACTATTTGTATCATGCGATGCCCCTTGGGAATGTTAGAGAAAGGCACATAGCACCCCCTGGGCAAGCCACCTGAGTCTCGCGGAGCCCTCTAGGCTTGACATCAAGGTCTTTAGATGTCCTTTAGATGTGGTTCCCAAATAATATAAAGATTCCAGTGCATGTATTTTGGGTCTCATGTTGTCCTTAAGGCAAGACAACTATATCTCGTGGTACCCTCCATGCATGAAAGGCAGCTCATGCAATGCCCTCCAAGCATTCTAGGAAGGTCTTGCAATGTCCTCTAAACATGTTATCCAGGTCATTAGACACTCTCTAAGCATGACAACATGAATCATTCAATTACCTCCAAGAAATGACATCCGGGTATTGAAATATCATCCAAACATGACAACATATATCATGCGATGTCCTTTGAACATGTTATTCAGATCATGTGGCATCCTTAAAAAAGTCAACCAGATCATGTGATTGTACTTGGACATGGCCAAAATAAAACTAGACATGTCCAGACATCCTCTAACATAACAAACAGACAATCAAGAAAGTTATGAAGATAACCAGGCTAAGCCAGAAAGGATCCCTAGGACTTGATAACCTTATCTAGACTCAATATTAGGGAAAACTTAGTGTGTAATCCATGATTAGTGGAATGATATGATATGCAACACATACCAATGAAACCTTATTGTGTAATCCCTAATCAGCTGAACTATAACAACTTGGATTCCTGTATTAACTAGGATACATACGACACCTTCATTCCTCCTGATATCAAATAGGAATAAACATTAGTTTATGTCCTCTCATGTATCTGATATTTAGACCATCAGGACCCAATAATTTCCATGATAAGATCATTCTAACTCATTTATCAGTGGATTGAGGAGTCATCTAAACTACGAGAAATTTGATTCCTATAATAACTAGGATATATAGGATGCTTTCCTAAGGCCTGATCTCTATATTAAACATCAGAAGGGATATCCCAGTACATAATCCCTACATAAATATGCAATGATACTAATTACTTACTATCCCTTGCTTCTCACACTAAGCATGGATCACATGGACTTATGGAGTTTCAATAGTTGTATCATTATCATCACGAATCTCCACAAACTAAGTAATCCTCAGTGTGTAATCCCTAATGAGTGGCATGATATGATTGTACCCTTATAAAGGAATATACCATAGGGATATTCCTAAGTTAATGATTGAAATAAAATGATGTTTATTCCTTCTATAACCTAGATATGTAGGACGTGACCTTGAGGCTCGAGCTTAAGTACCTGGTACCTATGTTCCCTTATAAATATGTTATTTTTGCATGAAGTTAAACTGAATGGGTTTAATAAACTACCTGGGTTTTTATTCCTACTATATATAGGATATATATAATGCCTCATTATGGATTAATCCCATCCTAGGAATATTGACTGCCTCACTATATGGAAACATATTCCTAAGTGCTTTGTGATATAACTTAAACTTATTAGCATCTACCCATTAGGGGAAATGAAAAAATCCTCAGATACATAACGATAACATCACTAACAATATTCACCTTAAAATATAAAATATATTTAACCTATGGTAATTTCTAGGGTAACTGGTTCTATATCGGGATTAGGAATAGATTGAGGAACATATCTTAAAACTATAAGTGAGTCCCAAAGAAGTCAACAATTCCCCCCCCCCCCTAAAGGGTGTGATGAGCATAAACTACCATACTCTTGACCAGTGTGAGTTTTGAATAATCATTGGGTCTGAAACCCTAAAGGGACACCTTAATTTTAAAATAAGGTACATACTCAGTTATGTATGTTGGAACTGTTGGGAGTTCTTGTTAATGACAAACACAGTAAAATAAGAAGTGAAGAGTTGTGCAACCCATTCAACCCCCCTCACAACCAAGCATCGGTGGAATGACCCTCTCAAGTTTTTTAGAGAAAAAATCTATATATATGTATTATACTATTGTTATTATTTCATAGAGTTTTAAGAATATTTTAAAGAGATAGAATAATTAATACAACTAAAACATTTGATTAAATACAATACCTATTTTTCTGACAACCTCGTTTTCATTACAACTTAAACCCTCTAAGGATGGTATTATACACAAAATATAACCTATATAATGTGGGGAGGGATGTTAGAAATTTATTTAGGTATGGATTATCTAAAATAAAATTATTTTTTAAGTGTGAATAAAATAGGATAGGAGGATCCTTTTTTATAAGTGAGGGTAGGGGCACTCTTTGTATTACTTAAAATATTAAATTAATATAAATTAATTTTTATTTTCAAAAGTATAAAAACAATATAATTAGAATATAGAATTATGATGGATCAAAATTCTATCTCTCAATAAAATTTAGAAAATTTTAGATTATGGTTTAACCCTTATCTCTTTTTTAACTTGTGTTGAGTCTTTTTGACAACTACCATGACAATGAAATTTTTAATCATTAAGGGTAAATATAGTTACTATAAATGGATAATTGGTCCATAAATGTACCATAGTTGTTATTTTTAAACATATATTAATCAATTTTTCCACTATAGGATTTTTAGGAATTTAAAATCATTTAATAAAATTGTATTTATTATAAAATAACATTAATGTCATTTTTTGGAACTATTCATTTAATTTGACTTTGAAAACAACATGAAAATAATGGAATTATAATCTAATCCATTTAAAACTCCAAAATATTTTTTTATGTACCAAATTATTGGGACACAATAATGCATTAAAATTCTATAGCTTTTAACATTTTCAAAATAATTTATTATATTTTTCTATTAATTAAATAAATACTATTTTAGTGTTGGTTAAAAAAGTAAGGTTATTATTTTACCAATAAAAATTAAAAATAAATTAAAATGATAAAAAATAATGTATATTTTAAATAAAACATTTATATCCAAGCAAAGATATGAAATATTTTTAGATAATAAAACAAATAAAATGACATTTTTTACTTTTCATTATATAAAATAATATAAATGTCATAATCAAAGAAATAGGGAACCGAGTTTCCATTTTTTCAAAACTTTTATTAACATGGTTAAATTCCACCCATATAATAGGATAAATGAATGTGTTTTTCATATTTTAGTCCTTATCAAATTATTTTTATCCTTAATTACTTATTTTACCCATACCTTGGTGACAATGATTTACTAAGGTTACTATTCATAATTACAAAAAATAAAATGGACCTATTTAACAAATTTGGACCTCTTAATTCCAAATATAGAATCCATTTTTAAATATTAAATATCTATAATTGGAATAAATTAATTCAATATTATAACATGAAAGAGAATTATTTTTTTAGGAAAATAACTTTTTAAGTATCAATTTTTTTATATTAATTACACCATAAAATAGATTTAAATGAACATAATTTGATTATTAAATAATATAATAGGAATTATTTTACATTTAAACCATTTTAAAATAAAATTTAACTTTTTAAATTCTTGAATCAAAAATATAATTTTGAATAAAAATCAGTATTTCTTATTATTCACTAGAAAATTAATCTTTTCAGAAAAATCATAACAAATAACTCAATGATAATTTTAACAAGTTCATTTAAAAAATGATAACCTTTTTATAAAATAAAATTTATAAAATTCACATAAATTAAATATAATAGTTTCTCAGAATAACGTGGTACAAACCTTTTTTTGAAGAAAACATATGTTTGAAGAATAAAATAACATTAATAAAAAATTTAGTACTTATTTTTCAATCATTAATCAATAAATTTTTATTTAATATGACCCTTATATATATATATATTATAATTGGGTTATTTTTATCCATACCCTCTAATTCAGTGGCTATGTTATAATGGTCACATTTAATTAATAATATTTCTACTTTATATTCCAATTTGTATAAATATTGGTGTTATGTGTTAAAAAATATATCAAGAATTGAATTATTTTATCATATTAGGGTTTTAAATCCCACCCAATAATTTTCTCATCAAAAATTTAGTATTACATACTAAGGTGAAAGAAGGTGAGGGTACTTCTATTTAATAGCTTCCTATGGTTCTGATGTTGCCAGCTTGTATTTATAGTTTCTCCATAGTACTTTGACTAGGTGAGTTGTATTGTTTATTATAACTTTATCTCTATGATCCAAGATCTTCAATATATATTCTTTATAATAGATATCATTTTATAGATGAAACACTAATAAATTTAGTATATGTGATGTATTTTATATATACTTTCCCAAGAGATATATGTGGAATACATCATTTTCTTGAGAAAGGGATAGTGGTACTGTGATTGGGAATATCAAAGGGGTTAAATTTAATTGGGGTTTAGTTTAACCTTATTCCAAAATATCATGTCTCTCATTCGTTGAGATATTATGAGAAATAAATTATCTCCGACCTCAAACTCTGTGTCTCATTGTTTATTTTCAGCATAGTTTATCTATTTACTTTGAGTAGTCATGATGTGTTATTGACTGGTCTTGATCTTTTCTACCAGTTCCTCAACCATTTAAGGTACCAAAAGCATTATTTCACCAAATTCATCCCAAAATATAGGTTTTTGATATCTCTTTTCATAAAGGGATTCCTAATAATCCATTTGGGTGCTAGACTTTATTCTATTATTGGATGATAACTAAAATTGAAGAATATGTTGATACAATCCTCCTTTGAAGTCATTCGAGAATGTTATCAACATGTCTTCTAATGTATAGATAGTCTGCTTAGATTTTCCATCATATTGGTGGTGATAATAAATAATGAAGTTCAACGTTTTATTTATATAAATATAAAAACTCTTCTATAAATTTGAAGTAAATCTTGGTTCTGGGTTCTATATAATCTATTATGGTGGTCCATGTATCCTTACCACCTCTCTAATGTAAATCCAACCAAATTTATTGAGGGATAATTCCTATTGATTTGAAATGGAGTGGGAAGTATTTGTAATATAATCCATTAAAACCAATATATCATTGTTTCGTAATGTTGTATTTGGAAGACCAGTGAAAAAGTCTATGGTGATGTGTTCCCATTTCTTTATAGGCATAGGTAATTATTGTTTCAACCCATTAAACTTTTACCTTTTATCCTTTACTTTATGAAATACCAAAAAAATTGATGTATATTCCATGATCTCATTCTTCATATTGTCTAACTAATAATGATCTTGGAGATCTTGATACATATTCATGATCCCTGGGTGGATAGAGAAGGCCGGTCTATGTGCATCATTCAACAACTCCTTATTTATCATAGTGTTTTATGGTACACATAGTTGTTACCCAAATCATATAAATCCTTCTTCATATACAATAGAGATTTCCTTTATCTTATAAATCTCTACTTATTCTATATTTCCACATCATCTCTTTGAGTAACCTTTATATTCTCTAGAAGGTATGGTTGAGAAATAATTTGAGAAAGAAATGATGATTATACATCCTTTATGATTCCCATGTCTATCCTTTTTATGTCTAATAAGATTCAATCCTTCTCAATTATCATCTTTAATAAGGATTCCAAATCCATTACACTTAGACCATATTCTACTTTATTTACTATTATAGGATGGTAGTGGATTGAGAAACCATTGTTCTTGATCAGCGCTAACTATCTTCTCTAAAGCATATTAAAATGTTTTTGAGGGAATATATATTTGAGACTATTATGATGTGTATATATTTAAAAAATCTCCCCATAGGTACATTGTTAATATATTTCCATTGAAAATATCACTATATCTATCTCTAGATCATGTGTTGGATAGTTTTTCTCCTGAAATTTCAACTTCATTAGGCATAGGCTATAAATTTTTCATTGTAATTTAGTATGAAAATAAACCCTTTCTTTGAAGAATATCTATATACCAAACAAATATCCCCACTTGAGGGAAATTTAAGGAATTGTGTAGTGAGAAAACTCTTTTTAAATTCCTCAGAACTATCTTTTCATTCTCCAGACTCGATAAAAATTACACCATTCTGAGCCATCTTGGTCAAAAGGTTTGACAATCATGAGATATTTCTCAAAAATAATTGGAAATACCTAGCTAGTCCTAGGAAAATTTATTTCTTCATTAAATATGTTTGTTCAGGATACTCCTCAATTTCATTTATGTTATAATAGTCCAATTATATCCCTTTATAAGTAACAAAATACCCCAAGAATGATACATTCTATATCTAGAACTCACATTTACTTCAGTTTTCATATAGTTTCTCCTTTCTCAATTTCTTTAGAAGAATATTCAAATGCTCTTTATGATCATCATCTATTTGAGACTATATAAAAATATCATGTATAAGACTGCATAAATTTATTAAGGTAATATCTAAATACAATTAATTAAGTCCATAAATATTACTAAATAATTTTTTAGTCCTAAGGGAATCACTATGATTTATTAGTGTTCATACCTTATTTGAAATATAGTCTTGGGAATATATTCGTTTTCCACCTTTAATTGGTTATATCATGATTAAGGTCCACATTTGTGAAACACTATTCTCCTCATATCTGATAAAACATGTCATCTATCTATGGAAGGGGATACTTTTTCTATATCTTGTTTTTTTAAGTTCACAATAATACATGAAGTGGAACACTGACCTGTACTTTTTCTTAGATAATAGGGGAAGAACAACCCATGATGAAGCACTCAGTCATTTAAAACCCTTTTATAGATTCTCTTGTAACTGCTCATTTGATTCTCCCAACTCAATAGTGGAAATTCTATAAAGAGTCTTTGATATGATTAGAGATCCAGGTATAAATTCAATTGACAACTCAACTTATCGATTATGAGTAAGAACATACAAATCTTCAGGGAATACGTCAGTATAAACCCTCACAATGGTTATTTAATAAAGCATGATTATCTTTATTGTCTCAATAATTTGATTTTGATATGATTCCTCATAAAGAAATAATATCCACATTTTTGAAAAAGATAACTAGGGAGATTCATCCACCCACTTAGACTTTTATAGAATTAGAGGATGACTTGGGATGTTAAGATTGATCACCTTATCTCAATAGTTGATTTAGTATTTATATAAGGATAGAAAATACATTCCCAATACAACATCAAATACACTAAAAGAGTTAAGATGATATTTTTTTGGAAGATTTAATCCACAAACATTAACATGGAAGGAGTTATATACTTATAATGAATAAATTGATATATTTTCTATTCTCATAGACAACATAACCCCCTTGTTTTAGGTGGTTTTTTAATAGTTTTACTAAAATTATGAGATATGATAGAATGTGTAGAAACAAAAAAAAATTATGTTCTATATTGTTGAATGAATAACTATAATACATATCACCACATATTTTTTGGGATCTAACTCAATATTAGTGATAACATATACAATTACTTTATCTCCAGGCCTTAGAGGTTATTGTCATTGATTGTATTTAAAAAACCTGGTCTAATGATATCATAATTCCCATGTTTATTTTAGTTGAACCACTATGTTATATTGAATTAGTGTTGATATAAACCTTCGTTTACTCTATTTAATTGGTGGTTTCTTAATCTATGTTTTTAATTCAAAATCCTGATGCCCATATTTTCCACACTTAAAGATTCCTTGATTCCCTTCATAAAATTTCTAGGATGCTGCATCCCACACTTTTGACATATGGGTTGTTGGGTTTTATTTCCTCCATGAGAATTATCTATTGATCCTTCTAAACAAAAACTCTATTTTATGCCTTTTATCTCTAATAATACAAGATAATTAAGAGTCCCCAATCTCTATATCGACCTTGAGGTCAAAAAAAAACAGTCTCTTCATAGCCATCAAAGGATCAAAATACCAATTCTTTTCATAGACATGGATTTATTCCACTAAAGATGTCGTCCACTTCACTTTTAGGATTTATGATGTAGCCAAAGGTGTACCATGAAATCCTTGTGAAGTTTTCCATACATGCTATGATAGACTCATCTTACAATTTTTTTCATTTTGAGGAACCCCATCTCTATTTTAAGATGGAGAGTTAAGGGAAAATATTTTTTTGGAAAATATTTTCTTCAATTCTTCTCATTACATGGAATCAATATCCTCTTTGGACTTCGTTTTCGTGATCAGTGGCCACCACTGATCAGATTCCCCCTCCATGAAATAAATGACCAACACAACTTTTTCTCATTATGATAATTTAAGGAAAGATAATATCTTCTCAATTGATTTAATATATTATTCTATGATCAGGGGATCAAAATATCCCATAAACACATGGGGCCTTTTTCATATAAAAGATTCAACCAGAATATTCTCTTTCTTATTAGAAGTAGAGTGTTCTACTTGATTCAAGTTATTAATCAAAGAAAGAGTTATCCAATTCAGTAATTACTTGAAGTTTCCATCTTGTATACTTATATGGTTAGGCACATAATTATGGAAATCATCATATTTCCTATCATGTTGATTTTTGGAATACTTTCATCTATTTTCCACCATTCACTAAAAAAATAATAACAATATGAGAATAATTTATCTAATGAAAAAACCAAAGGGGTACATATGAACATATAAGGAATAAGTTTTAAATGATAAGTATATCCAAACTTATGAGTCTCTTGGTTTCTATCTAGATTATCCTTGGTAATTTCCTAGTTATTTTTTATAACCTAAAAATCTATTCAAGTCCTTTATAATGGTTTATAAGGAGTTTGGGAATTTTCAAAAGTATATCCATCAAGAGTTTCAAACCAGGTGTGCATAATGGACTATTCATCATGAACTAGGTGAAGATAGATTTTATACACAATGCACCCTTTTAAGAATTATTACCTCAAGGTACCACTATTATAGAGCCACATCCACTTTTAGTATCCAAATAGGTATATAATTTATTGGAAACCACTCACTCTATACTTCACTAAAATTCCAAGATATTTTCACATACATATAATTATTCCTTGGGTTATCACTAAAGTATTATATTATGAATCCCAATAAATATCTGGACCTTCCTCTTATAACAACTAAAGAAACCCAAACTTTTTTACATACATTATTATATGATTTTTAACATAATTATCCATTAAATATAAAATAAGGATTAAGAGTCCTACTGTATTTGGAAGACTAGGTACATAAAAACTAAACATAAACATAAAGTTTATTTATTTTAATCTCCATAATGAGATCCAAAATCCCATTGAGTTCCTAAAATTATCTGTTATAACCCGAGGAATACATAGACAAAAGGGGTGACAAAAATATACCAGTAAGGGAATAAACATTATAAGAAATCTTAACATGTGACTTAAAGGTATAACACGATATATTAAAAGGGAGGGTTCCTGATTAATCAAATGGGAGAATAAAAATAATAATAAGGTATCATAATATCATGGAAACATAGGAATGTGCTAGGAACACCAAACCTGAACTAAGCATAAGTTAAGGCTAACTTCAAAGAAAATATCAAATGGTGGAAAAAGTCCCATCGGGGATGAGCTTTTGTCCCTTATCCCATTAATAACCTATTATGAGACAACAAATTTTCCCAATGATTATTTTCTTCAAAAATTGAACTCAATCATAAGGAATAAACATAATAAATACCCATGGAAAGTAATGGTTTGCATAATCAAGCCTTATATCCTAATAAAAGAATATTTCACAAAGAATGCATTTGATAAATGAACATAAGTAATTAATAAACCATAAATGAAATGGATAATGAGATAGTTATATATTTAAGAAACTTATATAAAGAATTTATAAGCAATATATAACATAAAAGGGAGAGATAATGTAATTTTGAAATAGAATGGTCGTCACTTGAAGAAAATGATGGTTTAAAGACATCTCTTACCTTAAGTATTATATTTCCTCATACACATTAAAAACTACTATATAATAAATACATATTTATTATACATGTATTACAGAAGCATACACATATATATCACAACTTATATTATTTTCTTATAACATCTTACAACAAGTTTATTAACAATTCTTTATTAAAATCACTGTTCTGGGTGATAATTACTTCATTTTTAATGCAAGTATGGGTTCGATGGTATCAATATTTATACATTGATCATGATTAAATAATATACAAAATATTAACCAAGATATTAATAACTTATATATTCCCTATATATATATATATTTAGTGTCACCCGTGAATGGTAGACATAAAATAAATCAATTACATCGTTCATGAAGACGGTAGGTCGTACATTCATATAAACACATTTTCCATTTTTTATGGATATAATGAAAGAAAAAAATAGTAATTAAAATTAAATAATCATAATAATATCATAAATAACATTAATATTTATTGAATACATCATTATAACCATCACTGAGAGGAAACAATAGAAAATGAATCACATCATTTCGTGATGCGGTTGTCCACCGTATACACAAATGATGATTTTGTTTCCAATTTGATGAAATTGGAAGTGTATTTATATGGTTAATTTAACCTAATAACATATAATTATATTGAATATTGAGGTATAAGAAGAAATAAAACTAAAGCATTCGGCTAAATACTATACCTCTTATTCAGAAAACCTTATTTTCTTTACACCTCAAACACTATATGGTTAGTATTATTCCAAAAATAAGATAAATATAATGTGGGTAGGGATGTTAAGAATTATTTTTGGTAGGTTTTTTCTAAAATAAAAGGCTTTATATTTGTGAATAGAAGAGGATAGGACCTACCCTTTTATAAGTGAGGGATGGACACTCTTGGAATTACATAAAATATTAAATTAATATAAATTAATGTTCATGAAAAAAGCATCCAAAATGATATAATTAAAATATAGGATGATAATTGGTTTAAATAATATCATCCAATAAAATTTGGACAATTTTAGAAAAGTATATTCCCCTTATCTCTTTGTATAAACCCGCATTAACCCTTTTTTGACAATTACCAGGATAACCAACTTTGTACCATTTATGGGTCAATATAGTCACTATTAAAGGAAAATTTGTCTATATATGACCATATTTTAATCTTTAGAACATATAAAAACTAAAATTTCCAAATATAGTATTTCTATAAATTTTAAACATTTAATAAAACATGATTTTTTATAAAATTATATTATTGTCATTTTTGGAACTATTCATTTAATTTGACTTTCAGGACAACATAAAAATAATGGAATTATAATATAATATATTAAAAAATATATAATAATCTATTATTAACTAAAAAATTCATGGTTCATAAAAATTCATTCGAATTATATTTCTATTAACATTTTTACTATCATTTATTATATTTTTCTATTAATTGAATAATATCGTGTTAGCGTTGTGTAAGCATTTAAAGAAATTATTTCGTCAATATAAATTAAAAATAAATTACCATAAAAAATTAATAATTCATATTTCAAATAAAACTTTTATAACTGAACATTTCTTCTATTTAACCTTTTGTAAAAAAATTTGAGATAATAAAACAATGAAAATGACATTTTTGAGTTTTCTTTAAATAAAATAGTATAATGGATAAAATCAAAGAAATATTTCATCAGGATTATAGATTTTAAATTTTTTGATGGAAATTGATAAAATAAACTCATCCAATAGGATAATGGAAATTGTTAGTTTTATTTTATAGTCCTTATAAAATTATTTTTAACCTTAATTACCCAATTATTTTTATTGCGGTGACAAATAATTTGTAAGGAAACTATTCATAATGATAAGAAATTAAAGGATTTAGAAGATTTATAACTACTAATTTCAAATATGGAATTAATTTTTTAATATTAAACTTCTAGAAGTGAACTAAATTAATTTTATATTAAAATGTGAAGTGAAATAAAAACCGTTTTTCAGAAAAATGCCTATTTAAGTATAAAAATGTTTTATATGAAATTAAAAAATAAAATTGATTCAAATTAAATTAATTGTATAATTAATAATATAATATAACTGATTTTACTTTTCAAATATTTTATTACAAAATGGTACTTTGTAAATTCTTGAAACAAAAATATAGTTTTCAATAAAAATCAGTATTTCTCACTTTTCACTTGAAAATAATTCATTTCAATGAAATCTAGAAAATTCACTATAATATATTTTTGACATTATTATTTTATAAATTATATCATTTTTATCAAAAAAAATTCTAAATTTTATAGAATTTATTTATTATTTTCTATCCTAAAAATTAATAAAACCCATTTGTGAAGAAAATGTATTTTTGAAGAATAAAATTATTTTACTATAAAATTGAGTTCTTTTTGCCTAATAATTAATCAATAAATTTGTATTGAGTATGATCTTAATATATATATTTCCAAATGATTTTAATCCTATTCAAACCCACCAATTCAACAATTAGGTTATTCTGGAAACATTTCAATTATAAATATTTATTTTATATCCCAATTCATATAAAGATTGGTGTTGCTTGTTTAGAAAGCTATTGAGGATTTTATTCTTATAAAAACTATAGGTCTTACATGATCTCTTATATGGGGAGTATTATTACATTTTTGTATACACAGATGCAATATTTAATATATATATATATATATGTAGAGGGTTGTAAAGGCTTGTGGAAATTTCACACACATGTATCTATAGATATAGTATCCTAAAGATTATTGTTGGTATGCTGTGTATGGTATGTGATGAATTGAGATAAAATACATAGTGTATGGGTTATAGTGGATTATAGAATCTTCTTAGTTATTATCTGGTGATGAGGTTTATGATGTGATTATTTGACAAAATTGATATGTGATTTTATATAGTATCATTTGATGCATGTGGATTATTTTGAGAGAGATAACATTGGATGTGAAACTTTAGGTAGAGAGTGAAAAATCAGTAGGGAAGTGGTAGCAGGGTACATTCACTTATATTATTATGTTAGATATTATATTATTACTTGCATATGACACTTGGTGAGAGATCCATAGTGATGGAGGAAATTTTATCATACCTAATAAGGTGATGAGTTAGTTTAATTATTTATTCATTTAGATTTAGTATGCATTCATCAATTTTTTAAAAGAGGATCTGGGGAGGATCCTACTAAGTATACACTTTGGGCTTTGAGGTCACTATTGGGGATTGTTATTTTGGTAATTATAGATTCTTTTTCATTTTTTTAGTCTTAAATAAATAATGTGAATATATCGGGATCCTTTATTTATTATGATAAACAGTTGTTTGGTAGTATCATATTATTGGGTAATGCAACCCATTTTTGTGTATGACATACCCATGGTGATAATAAATAACCTATATTTTATTCATGTGGGAATTGGTCATCATCATCACCCTTCCCTCATTGTTGTACATGGATGTGTACCTCTAGGGTGGGGGGCCATGACACATAGGTAGGGTAGAAACCTGATATGATTTTGATGAACGAGTTTAGAAGATTGAAAAAAAAATGAATAATTGATTTAAAGAGAGGCTGTAGGATGTAATTAATCATCTAATAAATTTATTTTATACCTTTATACTATATTTTTATATGTTATCGGCTCATTGGTTGATCATCCTTGTATGACTGTACTGCTTCTTCAATTCATATTATTACTATTTGGCATGTTTTATTTATCCTATATATTCAGATGATTATTATTAATACATGATACTTGGTTATTTTATATATTTCTAAAAAGATTTACCAGGGGTTATAGTCTCCCCTTGGTACTACCATATACCTATTCTTCTAGATGGAAGCCTCTGGTATACAAACACATGTGCTCGAGGTCTTATGGTGAACCGGGCTGGGATACCAATTGAATGGCCTGTGGCCTAGGGCATTACAAAGTGTCATAAGAGATATTTTATTTTTGTCTTACTATTTCAGAATATGTTATATTTATGACATATGAATGTCTCTAAACTTTTAATGAATATCTGATTCGTGTTTCAGGAACAATTATTCTGGTGAGAAGTCTAGTTTACGAGGGGTTGGGATTTCTATTTTGGTTTTTGAGGATAAAGTTGTATATGATTTTCAACTCAATTCACCCAGATAGCTATTTGGGGTTTTTTATATTATTGGTTTTCGACTCTCGTCTGTTTATAAAGATGCCATTGTACATGCATTATATTTGGTACATAATGTTCCATAACACATTGGCCTACTAGTGTGATTTGTGTCATTAATAACTGTGAAATAATTATTTAAAGTGTCATCAACTACTTAGATATTGTTTTCCTATGCAAGATCTAGGTGTAATTCTACTCAACTAGGCTGAAATGTATATATATTTTGTTTCATGTGAGGTTATTTGGATATATAGTAGGACACATATTTATGATGATGATGTGGTCTCTAAGCTTGAGTTATGTGAGAATACCCTTATATGTGGACATATGCATATGATTATTTAGAGGTAAACCCTAGAGGATATTTATAATGCTAGTTTGAAAAGAAAAATATTTTCAACCATTTAATGTGTTAGTAACAACATATAAGAAATATTTACATATATATTGGAATGGAACTCTAATTTACTGAACTGTTTGACATGGTTCACTCCACATGAATCATCTAGGATGATGATGTTATGTGTATAGAATTTAAATGTGAAGATAATGATTCTTTATGGTGAATTTATATGTATGGATTCTTGGTGAGAATTAGTTCCCTAGTAGACTAATGTCTCAAAATTTAGTTGCAGACCTATGAATAGATGATACCCTTCTTTGGAAATAGACACGTATGTAGCCTTGGGATTGAGAAAGGGACATAAGGTTTCCCATGAGTAATGAAATGTAGTATATGGATAGGTGGGAGATCCCAATGACCATAGAGATAACATTCAAGGATTAAAGGATCAATTTCTATTTTTACCAGATGGAAGCTTATGATAAGGGCTATATCGGGGTTCATAGTTCCCTAAAAATGGAAAGGCATGGTTAAATTCATTAGGTTTGAGACATATGCTTGAGAGGTGAAATCAGGTTAAGAAAAAGGAAAAATTATTCATTGGAGTTTATAGAGGTGGGGTAACTTGAGAGAATATTATTTTGGTTGACATTGGATTTGAGGGTAGTATCATTTGTGGGTCTTGACCCAATTGATTTTGGGTGTGCTCTAACAGTGTGGTGAGAGAGCAGGTGGACACTTATGACTTGATCGGTACCAGATCAAGACTAAATGTTTGTGTCACTTAATGAAATAAAATTACATGAATCATATTCAATGATTATGGAAAATAATTTTAGTTCCTTGGTTCTTGAATAGTGGGATAATGAGTTAGGTGATTTGATTGGGGGTAAAAGATTGTATACTCACAATGTTACATGAGAAAGAAATAATACATACTTGTTGAGCATGGTACTCTTTTAAAATTAAGAATCATTCCGCAGATGTCTGTGAGATAAGTAATGATGAAGTTTATGAAATTATTATGGACTCGGTTTCCTATAGTTTTTGATAAAATAGAAAAATTTCCCTCCTTGGTATATGATAAATCAAAAATGATCAGTTACAATGGCATAGTCGATCTAGAATTTTATCCCAAACAAGTGTTTCTTTTGATAAATGATCATGGATTTAGGAAGATCAACACATATATGATGACAAAACCCACTAACATTGTACATCGGGAGTGGTATGAAGTAAAATATAGTTGGGTATCCCACCATAGGTACTTTATTGTGTGACTATAGTTTCTGATGAGTTTTTATGGGTACTGAGGATAAAATTCCCATAAACTGGGAACAAGTCATAATTGATATTTTATATTTAGCACTCACGCGGGAGTGAGAAGACTATGACCATTTATTATGTGTTTCAATGGATGAATTGAAAACTATATAAGTATAAACCTCATTCATTATTTTTTTTAGACATGATTATATTGTTTGTTGGGAAACCATTTTGGTATTTGGATGCTAGTGAGTAAATGGTTATCTTTCAACTAGATTATTTGATGAATTCCAGGTATAAACTAACTTGTGCTATTTAATGGAGTCAGTGCATTGTTATTAGATTTTGATATGGTTTTAATGGGATCTTTTCATATGTTATATTTATATAATTAATGATCATGATACGACATAGCATGTTGGAGAGGTTTAGACCTACTTAGAGTTCAACCATGGGAACTCAACATAAGCCAGGTTTGAAATTTGGTAAGTGTGTTTGGATAATAAGATAATTACACTAGTGTTTAATACGTAATTATAGGGTTCCTTGATAGCATAATGGTGGGTGAAACTAAGGGTTTTTTATATGGTTCATCCAGAGGAGGTCTGACCGGAATTTTTTCTTATGTTTGGATGCGACACATTGGAAACCGCGTCATATAAGATATGACATGCATATTTTGAGAAGAGGTTGGTTTTAAGACATCTGGACTATAATTAAATTGAATTGTATTAGAATCTAGAACATTGGACAGTGTTATCATGTGTGAACGTGTGTAGTGAGTTGGTGGTCGCATTAGTCATGTCACTGTAATGCGAGTTGCCAATTCGATAGGCCGTTTTGAGGGGAAACTCACCAGATCATTAAAATTTACAATTATAAGCTAGGTCCTATGATGGGAATCACATTAGTCTGGGTAACTAGTGTAAATATTTAAAATGGGTTTATCAAATTCAAAGAGCACTAAAGAGTGTCATTGTGGTGGTTTGATATGATACAATCACTAACTCATGATTTTGAGAATTCAACACCTAATGTTTGGAGATGCACTAAGGAAGCATGTTTACTATTTAAAGATAAAACAAAACCATTAAGGCATGAATTGGTAATAGATGTGGGTTAAGTTTTATGTATGTATTTCCATTTATAATTTTCATGGATGTGAATTATCATGGTGGGGATATTATAATATACAGTTTCAATATGGATGTGAAAAGGGTTGGGGGTATTTGAAACTTTGAGTTTAGTGGAAGGGTCATTTTTTGAGATTCAAAAGAGGGTTTTATAGATTGTAACTCCTTAAAAGAGTTGTTTTATACATGTTTGGATGACAAAGAGGAATACATGGGTCTCAGAGTAGCCTTAGTGGAGGCTGAGTGGCTGCTGCTACCAAGGATACAATAGATCCATTGACCAGCTGGTGGTGCTTAGTAGTAGAAACTACTACAGATATAAGACTCTGGTACACCAATGGTATTAAAAGGGGAATATATAAATTTTACCCATTGAACTTAAATGGGGGGGATCTTCTTTCTCTATATTTTACCATGCAGACTGAGGTTGAACCCCATTTCTTCCCCTCTCACTTGATCAAGGGGGTATTTTAGGGATTTGTTTTTCAATTTGATGTGATTATTTGACCATGTTATCCCCCATGTATCCCACCTCTCTTATTCTATAATGTTGGTTTTCCCAATTTAGGTATTCAATACCGATTCCATAGAAGCATGGTTGAATCATTCAATTACCATGGGGATTTTGTGTGTCTTTCATAGAGGAGATCCTGTGATAATTCTTTCCCACCCTCACATGTAGTTTTGATTGATTTAAGGCACCTCATTGATTTTTATTAGGTGTTTGTTTCATTATAATTTTAAATTATTAACGAATTGGAATCAGTCATTGGGAATTTTTTTTCTGCTTGTATAGGGGACATCCCCAGACGATGTCTTCCTATAACCATGTGTCATTCCATAGAGGTATGTTTCCATTTAGAATTTTATAGGGTGTTTTCCTTATATTAAACAAAATTAATATTTTTCTTGTAGCAATTGTTTATTTATTTGGCTGAAAATGTGTCTGGGAGTACACCACAGTTTTTGGAAGATGTTGGTCACAGTTTTAGTGCAATGAGGCCATCTAGTGATATTCTAAGAATTTATACTCATTTTAATTTAGAATTATAAAATTATAAAAAAATGTAGTTAATAAAATTTTTATAATTTGATTATTATTAGTTAATTTGATGGTTTGGTTATGATACAGGTCCTCGATTCTTTTGGAAGATGTTTGATTGTTCTTGGTGAGCCGCGATGAGACTTTTCCGACTAATTTAAAAGGGGGAATCACTTCAGTTTCAGGTAGGTGGTACTTATGAATATACCTTTTAATATATTTAATTTTATTATATTAATGTGTTATTCATGACCCCAAAACTTTTGGTAGTGATTCTCTTTAATTTTGTTTTTAAAAAAAATCAAGACTATGATTGAATTTCACAAGGTGCTGAGGGCCCCGATGGACCCTTGTGTACCATTTGGTCATCTCAGCCATTTGTGACTTAGAATATATATTGAATCTAGATCCTCGGGATACATAAACCTCATGATGATTGTGAAATAAATAAATTTAAATGAATATGTGGTAGAAATCAAGTGATGAGTGACATAGAGACCACTAGGTAGAGAGGGGTGATGACTCAAGATACATGGATGAGTGGTTTGTCTATGAGATATAACCTTGATCCATGGTTCTCATTTATATGACAATTAGTGTTACAACCCTACTAGGATTTGGTTACTAGGGAGGTTATACCCGGTAGAGTTTGGTGGAACGGTCATGCGTTCGACATGACCAAGGACACATGGGGATGGAATTGGCTTATAAACATCTCCATAGAGTGACTTTCCTAACAGGGTAGAGGGACCTCAATGTGTCCTAAATTACCATTTTAGGTGAATATATGAATTTTTAACTCAACTAGAGTGAAAAAACTAGATACTTTACATTATATTTCATTTAAAAAATATTTAATTTATTCTACATCTTTTGATACACACATCCTCAGGTCTAAATGAACTGTAATATAGTATACAAATATAACCTAACTTTTAAATTAGTGGTAAAAATATGAATATTTTTTTTAAATAAGTATAAAGTTTTAAGATAAATAAAATATAATGAAAAATAAATATTCAGTTTTTAGTAAAGTAATAATTTGCTTCAAAAATACATCTTTTTTAAAAAATATGGGTTTTATTATTTTATTATTTTTGAGAAAATAATATAAATATTTTTCCAATTTTGGAAAAATTATTTTAAAAAATGAAATTAATTTTTAAAATAAACAATTAAAAATTACTTTATAGTGAATTATTGAGAATAATATGAAAAAGATGATTTTTTGATGAATAATGAAAATACTGATTTTTATTGAAAATTATCTTTTCATTTAAATAATTTACAATGCTCCACTATTAATTCCAAATTGATTTAAAAGTAAAATTAGTTCATTTATATTAGGAAATAAACATGCTTTATTGATACTATATAATATTTATCACTTGATAAGATTTCCATTATATACATTAAGAAAGTTGTAATATTACATAGAGTACCATAGTCTACTATATCTGATCGAGATATATAGTTTACACCAAACATCTAGTGAATTATTTATCAAGATATAGATTTAGATTTGTGTTATAGTACCAAATATCATCCTGAAATAGATTTTAAATCTGAGAGTACCACTCAAACCCTAGATTATATACTTAAATATTGTTCTATTCATTTAAAAGGTGGTTGATATCAACACCTTCCTCTAGTAGAGTATTCTTATAAAAGTAGTTTCACTCAATTATTCAGAAGGTTCATTATGGATACCTATATGGTAATAATTTTTGAACTCCATTTTTATGTTATGAAGTTGGATTAATAAAGTTATCGGGGCCTGATATAGCTGAGGAAATGGGGGAGAATGTCAAATAAATTAAGTAGCACATCAAGGAAGCTCATAGTCATTAGAAAAGTAAGATGAAAATAATTAGTGAAATCTATAATTTGAAGATGGTGAGAAGGTATTTTAGTGAATCTATACATGTAAAAATGTTATGAGATTCTTAAATAATGGAAATTTGATCCCTAGGTATATTGGACCCTTCAATATTCTTAACTAGTTAGGGAGGGTAGATTGTCGCTTGGAGCTTCCACCAAACCTATGTCAATTTCATGGTGTCTTCTTTGTATCTCTCTTGGGGAATTTAATACCTAATCCTCACCATGTACTAAACTTAATGGTCTTACCATTAGATAATGATACTTCTTATTAAAACAACTATTATTAATCTTTGATCCAAGAGATAAAGTGCTACGGAATAAGACTACTCTCATGATTAATGGTCTCTTGGGGAATAAAACATTTTAAGAAGCTACATTAGTACCTAAGGAAGTGATGAAACATAGATATCCTTATCAATTTTTTTAGCGTGATGAAATTTTTAGGGTGATATTTATTTTATGGGGGTTAGATTGTAACACCCTAAGATTTTCTGATATATTACCTTTTAAATAAATTTAATTTCTTTGATAGCTGAGATACATGTAACTCAAAGTTTAAATGAACCATAATATAGTATACTATTATAATCTAGAAATTAAATTTGTGGTATGAATAGGAATAAAAACATTTTAAACATATATATAAAGTATTTTGGTAAATAAAATATATTGCTAAATAAGTACGCAATTTATAGTGAATTCTTAATATGCATTATAAATTTGTTTTCCTAAAAAATGGATTTATGGTTTTTTGTGAGAAAATAATATAATTAATTTTTGACACTATTATAAAATTTATTTCAAAAAATTTAATTCATTTTTAAAAATATAATTTCATAATTATATTATAGTTATTTTTTTATAATTTTCTAAAAAAATTGATTTTTTTAAATGGTGAAAAACACTTATTTTTCCTCAAAACCATATTTTCATTTAATGAAATTAAAAAGATAAATTTTATTTTAATATGGTTTTAAAAGTAACATTAGATAATTTATATTATTAATAAAATAATTTAGGCCATTTTGTAAGAACCTAGATCTGCTTTTCAGGTATGTTTTTTCATTTTGGTTGTTTTTCAGAAAAATATGAGTTTCTGGAAATTTTTGGAGTAAACACCATGTACTTTAAGTACACTCCGTGTACTTGGTTGTCACAGGTGACTATGTGTGGGCTGTGTAATGGCCAGGTACATGGCCGTGTGTGGTGACCTGGAGACCGCCTAAAGCAGAGGCCAGAAAAGGAAAGTACATGCTGTGTACTTTTAAAGAACACACCGTGTTATTTCTTTTTTTATTAAATGGACTGGGGTTACCTCTGATGGACAGAATACACTTCTTCTTGACTGATTTCGTCTAGGAGTGTTCGTATGGACACAGATCTTCTCTGAGCCCCCAACTCCCTGTCTGTTCTCCAAATCGACCATCGTTGATTGCGTTGGAATCACCACGGTGAGTTATCCATTCTTCATAGACATCATCTCCTGATTTATCTTCTTCCACTAGATATCCTCAGTTGAATGTTTTAATGTTTTTGTAGATCTATAGAGTTCTAGGGTGATTCAAGGCCTGAGGTTCACGTATATCGTCCATACAATGCTAAGGTAGGTGGTATGTGCCTTTCCGTAGTTAGTATTTGAGTTATATGGTAAAAAATTCCCAATACCCTCATTTGGGGTATTGCGTGTTTATGGTTTTATCACTTTTATTGCCTGTTATTCTTTTTTTGATTGGATAGAGGTTAATTGTTTGGGAATAGGGTTATCTTTACCAAGCTATGGATATTTTTCCCATTTTTTCTTGTTTTTAACCATTTGGTCTAGCCTTGCCTGTTAGGCTTCTTCTTTTATTCCATGCCTAGTATTGTTGGGTGCAGTGATTATTATTTGATATGATATGATACACTGTAGTTGTTTAGACAAGTAGTTCTTGAGGTTTACTTTGGATACTGATTATCGTTTGTGCATGATTGCTTTACACAGGGCTGCGGGAACCTAGTGTAGTGAGACCATAGGGGAAATTTATGTTGAGGGCTTTTCCAGAGTGTCTATTTTAATTATCATACTACGAGACCATAGAGGGGATTGATGTTGAGTTATCCCTCAGAGTGTCTATAGTTACATTATGATTCCTCATGAGGAATTGAGATTGAGTGCTTCCTCAGAGTGCTTGTAGGTTACCGTTAAAAGATTATAGGGGGAATTGACAGTGAGTGCTTCCTCAAAGAGTCTTTGATCACACGTGACTAAAGGGGGAATTGACAGTGAGTGCTTCCTGAGAGAGTCATTGCTATATTTTCTATTGTATTGTGAACCAGAGGGGTTAGGCTGTGAGAACTAACCAGAGGGTTGGATGTATTTGTTTTTGGTTGATTAAATACTTAAACCTAAATGTTTGTAAATGAAACTGTAGGACTGTTTACATTTGTGTACATCTATGTTCACTATTTTTTTGGCTTATTGCCTTCCATATATCTTCACTGATTGTTAGGCATAGATCTTTGGGTGGTTTCCTAGAGAGATTACTCTCACACCCTATTTGGGTCATTATTTTGGGCCCAAATAGATTATATTGATGTAGGTATAGATAAGGGCAAGTTCCCTTCTACTTCAGGTTCTTGATTGTTGTGGAGCTGGGGAGCATGGCTCCAAGCTGGGGCTTGCAATGCTGTAGAGCTATTTAATTGATTTTATTTTGTACTTTGGTTTAGTATTGTATTTCAGGATTGTGATTTGTTTGGATGCTTTCCTAGACATATGTATCATGCATCTTTTATATATTTGTCTGTGCTCTAGTTGTTTATTACTTTCTTTGTTTACTTATTATATGTTTTATGGCATCCGTTATTGCCATCTTTTTTACTTCTACTATGTTACTCTGCCAATGAGGGAATTGTTTCCCCACTATCACACCAATGGTCCTCGCTGTTAGTCGGTAGCCTCTAGCATTCGAAGAAATGCGCTTGAGTCCATGTGACCTACTGGGTATGGGGAACCTCTGCGCGGATCCTGGAATCAGGACATTACAAAGTGGTATATGAGGGATTTTTTTCTTATTAACTTACTGTTTGGAGCCTATATCTAGGGATAAAAAGGAATAGGTCCTTGGTAATAAGTTGTTCCTAGGATTATCTAACCCATGTATAGGGAAAAACCAATCAACCTCGTTATTTAAATTCTTATGGGTTTTCAATTTTTACTATTGATTTTATTTCACCGTTGGGTGATTCACATGTTTTGTGCTGTTATCGTTGATATTTTTAAGGTTCTATTTCTATTGCAACCCAATGAGATGAGGATATGTCATCTCATGCATCATACATTCACTTCTAATAAATCACATGTCAGGCATTCATGCCATGCCATTTAGGGTGAATTAGTGATTGCTTGTTGTTTTGATAGATGTTATTCTAGATATGCATGCTGTTGTGATATATTCTTTGATAGAATACCTGATTTTGATAGGGTATTTAATTGTGTAAGGTTTCGTTTGAATGAACACCAAAATTTGGTTCTTGAGGTGTTATGGGCCCTCATGGATCAGAATTTGTTTGATCATTACAATATTATGATTGAAAATGACATGTATAAGATGACAAGATTTGATTCCCAAGGAGTATAAGCCCCCTCAAAGATCAGAATTTGTCATATTAATGTTTATTTCAGTGTTTTATGGGTTTCAGAGTAGTTTCTGAGGCTTACCATTCAGAATAACCCAGAATACACAGCATGTAATGATGAATACATGCCATGTGTCCTTCTATTCGGAAAGGAACTGTTTTTATTAAGTTTATACTATGTACTATATGTACACGCTGTGTATTATCTAACCACGTCACTGGCTGTTTGGGAAGATACATGAAGTTGGGAAATCTTTGAGGGAACACACCGTGTACGTGTTGTACACGGCGTGTTCTATAGACCATGTGTCCACCCATGTGACCAATGACACAGATGGATAAAACTTAAGTTATACACACCATGTCAATCTTCAACACACCGTGTAGTGTAACCCATGTATCCAACCGTGTAGAGAACAACACGGGTCGGTGAAATATTTCTAGTACACATCGTGTATGGAACAAACATACTGTGTAGAGTCAGCCGTGTAATCGGCCCTGTAACTAACAACACGGGTCGGTGAAGTTCATCTAGTACACGCCGTTTCCGGCACTAACACACTATGTAGTCTAGTTCTAGGAGAACTGTGTGGCTTAGTAGTGTTTAAGAACTTAGGTAGAGGAATAGGATTCATGTACACACTATGTGTTAGGATAAAACATTGTGTGTATGGGGTGTTACATGACCTGGGTTGGCAGAAGTCCATGCCCAAGTGAAGGCTTAAGGGAACATGCCATGTAGGCATTATACATGCCGTGTATCCATGTTTTGAAAATTTTGAATGCTTTTATTCTCTTGTTCCCATCTTAAACTTCAACGTTTCAGTCCCTGTTAATCTTGATCTAAGGTGTGCGCTTGACCTTGCAGAGTCATGCCACTAAGACGTCCTCCGGTTGTCTGCTAGTTATAGGGTAGTGATCAGACAATGGATATGGATGATTAGGGACTACTAGCGAATCCTCTAGTTGTGCCAGTCATGGAACCATCTGTCATCCTAGATACAGGTGCTGAGGCATAGTTCCAAGAGGGTTTTTTTTGAGGTTTGTGCAGACCTTCTAGGGAGTACCACATCTTTCCCCATCGATGGAAGAATTGGAAGGGGTATTTCAACAGTATCATCCTACCACTTTCTCATGGGATAGAAGACCCCAAGCTGTAGAGTCATGGATCGAATCCATGATGATAATCTTCAAGCATCAGGAGACGCCTCCATAGAGGAGGGTCATGCTCACTGCATACATGTTTCGAGATTCATCCAAGAGATGGTGGTATGTGATCACACATGCGGGATGATAGTAGGTCATGGCTTGGGATGAGTTCTAGTGTGCCTTCTATGAATTTTTCTACCTGGATACTTTGAGGGACGATCGAGCCTGAGAGTTCATGAGTTTGGAGTAGGGTACTGTTTTAGTCATGGAGTATTCTTCTCTCTTCATAGAGATACAACTCTTTACACCCTTTCTAGGGGGAGATGAGTAATTTATATCAAGGAAGTTTGAGGATGGTCTCAGGTAGGATATTCAGGCTCAGGTGAACATCTTCAGGTTGACTTCTATCACTTCTATAGACAACCAAGCGCTGATCATGGACCTTAACCTGAGGGATTCTTGATCTGTGGGTCAGGGTAGTTCCACATCAAGAGTTAGTGATTCTATAGCTGATAGAAGGAAGCACCACATGGAGTCTACACGTGGAGATCCAAGTAGGTGGGATGCACCTCCAGGTAGCCAGGTGGTTTGCTACTAGTGTGGAAGGGTTGGGCATACAAGTCCCCATTGCCCGAGAGACGCAGTGAAGTGCCGATCTTGCGGAAAGATGGGTCATCTTCAGTGCTTATATTAGATCTTTTCACCAGAAGCTGATGAGAGGGGTTCTTCTATGAATCCTCATTTGGGAGAAAAACCACTAGTTTCTCACCATTCTAGGAACTGAAATTCTTCCGGCCTTTCAGGCTGAGGTGGAGGTCATGGCCGTGGTAGCCAGTCGCCAGGCTTTCAGCGACAACAGGGTGGATCAACTCATAGTGGTCAGGCAGGGTCACAGGTCCATGGCGTTGGTCAGACTTTTGTTGTGGAGCAGAACCAACATGAGCAGGTTCCAGAACCCTATACAGTTCGAGGTACGATCCTAGTTTCCTCAGTTTTAGCTTCTTCACTTTTCGATATAGGGGATTCCCATAACTTTATATCTATTGTTGTTGTGGATAGACATGGGATCTATATCTTTTCTTCTATAGATGTCTTGATGCTAGACACTCTGTTGGGAACTAGAACGGCTAGTGTACGTTAGTGAAAGGAGTGCCCTTTAGAGGTTGGTGGGTGTCACTTCGTCTAGGACCTCTATGTATTGGAGATGATGGGCTACGATTTCATTCTCGGAATGTACTGGTTAGTTCCCTTCCAGGATTTTGTCTATTTCTATAATTGTAAGGTTAGTTTCACATCACCTGAGGGTAGATCGTTTATTTATATAGGCGAATGGGATGTTCAAGCAAGCAGAGCAGGAGCTGAGCATCATGGATTGGAGGAGTTATAGCCCAATTTTCTAGTCTGTATCTGGATGACCAGGGGACTTCACAGATGGACTTTCCTCTAGTGGTTGGTCATTTCAGGGACGTCTTTCCAGAGGACTTTTTAAGGTTTCCTCTAAAGAGAGATATGGACTTTTCTATTGATGTTGTGCCCGGAGTGACACATATGTCCATTACTACTTATTGTATGGCTACACTAGAGTTACAAGAACTCAAGAAGAAATTAGAGGAGTTGTAGGAAAAGGGTTTCATTCGACCCAGTACTTCTCCTTAGGGCTTCCCTGTCCGGTATGCGAAAAAGGTGGACGGTACCCTCAGACTTGGTGTGGATTATCGGAAGTTGAACCAGTTGACGGCCAAGAACCGATATCCCTTGATGAGGATTGATGATCTTTTTGACCATCTTCAAGGATCCCAAGTGTTCTTGAAGATTGACTTGAGATCTGGTTATCATCAATTGCATTTTAGATCATCAAATATACCACTTACAACCTTTCGGAGCAGGTATGGTCTATACGAGTACGTTTTTATGCCGTTCGGTCTCACGAACGCGCCTACAGTTTTCATGGAACTGATGAATTTAATGTTCCATCCATATTTGTATTCTTTCATGGTGGTCTTCGTGGATGATATCTGGGTGTACTATCACACTCGACACAACCATTCCACACATCTTGAGATCATTTTGAATACCCTGAGAGAGCATCAGTTATTTGCTAAGCTATCAAAATTCCACTTTTGGATGGACCAGGTTCACTTCTTGGGTCATGTTATCTCAGAGACAAGAGTATCAGTACATCCAGAGAAAGTGAGAGAATTAGTTTCCTGGGAACATCCAAATAATGTCTTTGAAGTACGAATTTTTCTAGGGCTGGCTGGTTGTTATAGACGTTTCATACCTGAATTTTCACACTTATCAATGCCACTGATGGGCCTGAATAAGAAGGGATTGTTGTCTAAATCTTACGAGTCATCCTTTCAAGAGCTGAAAGGGAGTTTTAATTAATAATCGATACTATTTTTTCCAGAGCCATGTAAGATCTATACTGTTTACTGTGATGCATCAGGTATCGGGCTAGGAGCCATGCTTATGTAGGGAGAAGGGTCGTTGCGTATGGATCTTAGCAGTTGAGGTCACATGAGAGAAGTTACCCGAATCATGATATCAAGTTGGCTGCAATTTTTCATGCCTTACACTATTGGATACTCTACCTTTTGGGAGAGAATTTTGTGTTTTTTATAGACCGCAAAAGTCTCATATATATCTTCACTCAGCGTGACCTGAGTTTGAAACAAAAAAGGTGGGTTGAGTACCTTAAATATTTTGACATTGAGCTTGCCTACACGCCTAAGAAGGGAAATGTAGTGGCTGCTACATTGAGTAGGAGGACTTAGGTACATGCAGTTTAGGAGGCCAGCAGTGAGTGGCAGCTTATGGCTTTATTCTCTTAAATGCATTTGGAGGTGCACGACAGACAAGGGCAGATGTTTCTATCTTCCATTGTTGATACATCTACTCTTCTTGATCTAGTGAAAATGAGGCAACTATCAGATTCAGAAGGCCTAGTCCTACCAGAGAGTGTCTAAGGAGAGGACCCTATTCCTGGATGGACAGTCAGTGAGGATGAGATCTTGTCTTTTCATAGACACGTGTGGGTGCCAGCAGACATACATGAGAGGCTGATGTAAGACTTTCATTCCACTATTTGGGTAGTTCGTCCTATTGTCAGCAAGATGTATCGAGATCTACACCATCATTATTGGTGGCCAGGTATGAAGAGAGATGTTGATGGTTTTTTCATGAGGTGTTCCACCTATCAGCAGGTGAAGGCGGGGAATCAACAACCAACACAGATTTTGCATTAGTTACCCATTCCCAAGTAGAAATGGAATGATGTCACGATAGATTTTGTGATTGGTTTGAAAAGGTCACCTCGAGGGAATGATGCAGTTTGGGTTATCATTGACAGACTCATGAAGGTTGCTCACTTCTGGGCGATCAAGGAGACCTTTGGTGTTGTTCGGATAGGAATGTTATACATATGAGAGATTATATGTCTACATGGGGTTCCAAACTCCATTGTTTTAGACAGGGACACCCATTTTACTTCTCGGGTTTGGATGGGACTTGAGAGGGCTTTCTGTACATAGGTACTTCTGAGTACAACATATCATCCCCAAATAGATGGCCAGTACGAGCGTACGATTCAAGTGCTAGAGGACATGATTTGGGAATGCGTCTAGGATTTTGGAGGTTCTTGGGGGAAGCACATACCTCTTGTGGAGTTTTCCTATAATAATAGTTTTCCAGAAACTATTCATATGGAACCTTATGAGGCCTTATACGATAGGTCATGTCGATCACACTTATGCTAGCTGGAGGCAGGAGAGGAAGCTATGATGGGACTTCATCTTTTCTAAGAGACCACAGAGCAGATAGAGTTGATTTAGAAGAGGATGGTTACTATACAGTCACAACAAAATTCTTATGATGATCGATGGAGGTGACCTCTGCAGTTTGAGGTTGGAGATCAGGTTTTCCTGCATGTCACACTGAGGGTGGGACACAGGAGTATTAGGAGATGGCGTAAGCTTTCGTCGAGGTACGTCGGGCCATTTGTGGTGTTGGAGGTAGTTGGGACTGTTTCATATCAGTTGCAGTTACCTCAGAGGTATTGGGATATGAATGAAATATTCCATGTTTCTCAGTTTCAACGTTACTTCTCAGGCCCGTATCATGTTTTCCAACACGAGGAGGTTGAGACTGAGGTGGACTCATCTTTCTAAAAGCATCATATCTAGATTTTTGATCGAAGTGTAAAGGTTCTCCGTGGCTGGTATGTTCCCCTAGTATGAGTGTTATGGCAGCACGGGCGAGTACAGGATAAGACCTGGGAGAGGGAGGCTGAAGTACTCTCGTAGTGGCCGGAGCTGTTTGAGGTTTCTTCTTATACTCCGCCCTGTTAGGGAAATTTGGGGATGAATTTATTTAAGGGGGGAAGTTTGTAAGAACCCAAATATTCTTTTTAGGTTTATTTTTCTTTTCTGGATGTTTTTTTATAAAAAGAGGAGTTTCTAGAAATTTCAGGAGTACACTCCATGTACTTTCAGTACACGCCGTGTACCCGGTTGCCTTGGGTGACCGTGTGCGGGCCGTGTAATGGTCATGCACATGACTGCGTGTGGTGACCTAGAGACCACCTAAAGTGGAGACCGGAAAAGAAAAGTACACACTGTGTACTTTTAAAGAACACATCATGTAATTGTTTTATTGACTGGATCGGGGTCACACATGACGAAAATAACACACTTCTTCTCGACCTATTTCATCCAAGAGTGCATGTACGGTTGCCAATCTTCTCCGAGCCCCCGAATCTCCATCCTTTCTCCAAATCGACAGCCGTTGATTGTGTTGGAATTTCCATGGAGAGTTCTCCCTTTTTATTGAACATCATATCCTGATTACTCCTCCTTCATGAGATATCCTCAGTTGAAAGTTTTAATGTTTTTATAGATCTACGACATTCTAGGGTGATTAAATGCCTGAGGATCATGTATATCGTCCGTACAATGCCAAGGTAGGTGGTTTGTGACTTTACATAGTTAGTATTTGAGTTATATGTGAAAAATTTCTCAATGCCCTCATTCGGGGTATTGTGTGTTTATGGTTTAAGCCCTTTTATTTCTTGATATTCCTTGTTTGATTGGATAGAGGTTAATTGTTTGATAATAGGGTTATATTTTTCAATCTATGGATGTTTTTCCCATGTTTTCTTATTTTTGACCATTTGGTCTAGCCTTGCCTTTTGGGATGCTGATTTCATTCCATGCCTAGTATTATTGGGTGGAGTGACTATTATTTGACATGTTATGATATGTTGTAGTTGTTTATCCAAGTAGTTATTGAGGTTTACGTTGGCTTCTGATTATTGTTTGTGCATGATTAATTTACACGGGGCTATGGGAACCTGGTGTAGTGAGACCATAAGGGAAATTGATGTTGAGGGCGTTCCCAGAGTGTCTTTTTTAATTATCACACTGTGAGACCATAGGGTGGATTGATGTTGAGTGCTCCCTCAGAGTGTATTTAGTTACATTACGAGGCCATAGGATGAATTAACGTAGAGTTCTTCCTTAGAGTGACTGTAGGTCACCGTTAAAATACTATAGGGGGAATTTAATGTGAGTGCTTTCTCAAAGAGTCTTTGCTATATTTTCTCTTGTATTGTGAACCAGAGGGGTTAGGCTGTGAGAACTACCCAGAGGGTTTCTTGTATTTTTTTTTGGTTGATTAAATACTTAAAACTAAATCTTAGTAAGTGAAATTGTAGGACTGTTTACTTTTTATTACTTCTATGTTCACTGCTTTTTATTGATTATTTCTTTCCATATATATTCACTAGATATTAGGCACAAATCATTGGGTGGTTGGCTATGGGGATTAGTCACAAACTCTATTTGGGTCATGCTTTTGGGCACAAAAAGATTATATTTCTGTAGGTATAGATAAGGGAAAGCAGCCTTCTACTTCATGTACTTGATTTCTATGGAGCTGGGGAGCATGATACCAAGCTGAGGCTTGCAATGTTATGGATCTTTTTACTTACTTTTCTTTTCTACTTTGGTTTAGTACTCTATTCCAGTATTGTGATTTGTTTGGATGCTTTCCTAGACACATGTATCATGCATCATTTATATATATTTGTGTGATATAGTTGTTTATTACTTCTGTTGTTTACATATTTCATGTTTTACTGCTTCTGCTATTTCAATTTGTTTTACTTTTGTCGTGTTACTCAACCAATGAGGGCATAGTTTCCCCACTATCACATCCAAGGCCCTCGCTACTAGCCGAGAGCCTTTGGCATTAGGGGAAATGTGCTTGAGGCCATGTGACCAACCGGGTACAGGGAACCTCTGGGAGGCTCTCGGAATTGGGATGTTACACATTCTAATTAATCTTATGTTGTATTTTGTCAAAAAAACTATACTTAAGAAAATATTTCTTTGGAAAACTGTGTTTCATCATGTTTTGTAGGTTTCATTTTAAATTAAATTATGGAAATAATATGAATTGAATTTTATCAAATGGATCATTTTTTTTAAATCAAAATTTTCAGTATTTATAATGAGTTCACTTTCATTTTTGGTTATAATGAATTGTAAAAACT
Organism: Viscum album; assembly: GCA_963277665.1. NCBI lineage: Eukaryota > Viridiplantae > Streptophyta > Magnoliopsida > Santalales > Viscaceae > Viscum > Viscum album. The sequence continues at coordinate 1,658,297,399 of OY728128.1, forward strand.
ATAAAAATGTGTTACTATGATTAATGTGAAATAAAATTTACCAGTTATTTAAACCAATAGATTAGGATATGTTTTCCAATTAAACTTTTTTAAATACTATTTTATTTCCATATTTTGACCTAATGATATCCAAAATTATATCCATTGGATACTTTAAATCATTTTTCTTGATAATTACATTATTATATTTCAATCTTTTAAGAAATTAAAGTTGTCTCCCCTCCCCCACTTGTAAAAGGACACCCCAAATTTCTTTTATTTACAACGATTTTAGCTATATATATTAGAAAACCCCTCAAAATTCCATGATAAACTTCCATATACCCTAATTATAGGTTCTATTCTTCTTAAAATACCATTAAATGGTTTCTTAAGAATGAATCTAAATGAGGATAATCGAGGAAGTGGTAATAATCTTGCCCGACCTCTTTAAATTTATTTCTTCTTATAACTTATCTGATTCTATGGTTTTAAGAATAAAATAATAAATTAAGTATCCTAAATATTATAAATGTTTTTATTATTATGAAACCACCAATATCAACCATTTATTCCATCAAATGATAAGTGATAGTATCGTTCATTTGTACGTGTGGACTAACACTTCCACGTAGCGTTTCAATTAATTTTTGATCAAAATATTTCATGGATGGTTATTATAATGGGTTTAATTTTTTTAATTTATATTTAAGACATAATTATTATTTTTTAATTATAATATCATTTCTACCTTCTTACCTTCCAATCTTTTGAAAAATGATAAAGTCTCTTTTGCGCACGTGTGGACTACCAACTCCTCAAAGTGATGTGATTTTTTTATTCTTATTTAAATTGAAATTAATAAACGTAGAATTAACAAATATATATTATATATTTAATATATAAATTATTATATAAAAGTTAATTATTATTTACCTTACTTTTGTTCCATCCATAGGAAAATAAGAACAACATTCATGCGTATGTACGACCTACTGTCTCCATGAAAGGTGGAAATAATTTTTACATCTATAAATTTTGTTGATGAATATATGTATATATATATATAATGAATATATATGATATTTATTTCATGATTAATTTTTAGGAGATGATGGAACCATAATCAAAGAACAAGGACCAGAACTCTGGTACAAATTTTTTCATGAAAAACAAAAAAAATTAACTACTATAAATAATTATTTTAATAAAAAATTATTATTAAATGGGATTAACTATTTTATAAGTGGATAATATATGATAATATGATTATTTAAATTATTATGGTATATAATTATAATAAATACAATTTACTACACAATAAGTTAATGTTCTTTCAAAGAAAGTCGAACATGAGGTATTAGATTTGTATTACAATCTCATTTTTAATCAGGATTATTCATGCACAAGTATTTGATGATGCAGTTTTATGAAATATACTTCAATAATCCCATGAATTATATTCTCCTATAGTTAGTTTTGTATAATACTTTTTTTCCATTCATTTTTTCAAATTTAAGTACTCCAGAAATAATTATTTTTAGTAAAACAGACTTTATTTCCATTTTCAATCTGAAATACACATTATTATGCGTCAATAACTTACAAATATGTTTTAATTAGTTTTTATATTATTATATTTTATATTATACTCATTTTTACCTATAATTGAATTTTTAAAAATGTTTTAAAAGGACTCTTTTGTTCATTTTCTGAAAGTGGTACTTTTGATTTTTACTGAAAACATGAATGGAATATTTGATTTGATGTACACTGGATGAACTGAATTACTATGATCATAAATGATCTATGAATATAAAATAAATTTAAATTTTTGTGTGGTTATTTTTAGGGAAATTTTTTTCTATAATATTTTTTAAATTTTTAGATTTTAAAGTAGTGATTCCAAAATGAAAAGGGTATTTTTCTCATAAAATTATAAGTGACCATTTAAAGGAATTTTCATTTATGATAACATCCTTTGATGTTGAATATGATTTAATAGATATATTATCCAAGGATACCATCCTTATTATTTATCTACATGTATTATTATTATGATGATGAGATCTTTTTTGAAACCAATTTATTTTCAAAGGGTTATTTTAGGATAAAATGTTGAAATGATTATGAAACCTTTTTCTGTTCCCTGATTTATGATATACGATGAATGATATATTATATTTTGGAACACAAATTAATGGATAATGAATATATTATGGATAAAACCAAAATCATAAATACATTCAATGCATTGGGTAAAGATTAATATCTCACGAGATAATCAAGACTAGAATGAGGAGTGAACCCTATTTAGTAAGGGACTCTGCCCACTATGATAATCTTTAGAGTAAACCATGAATAATGATATGATGAAATGGGGACTGAACCAAATATACTTTTATAGTATTAATAGTGAGACTTGACAATGGAAATTATTTTCAATGCATATGTGTACGCCATAAATTTATGTCTTATACCAATGTTATGCTCTAATGAATCGTGTTATTTAATTCCTTTATGATTCATGTCTTATGAACTACTATTATTTTTTTCTTAACACATGATTATTATATAGGATATATTATGTATCATTTTCAAATGTTAATCTCATTTCCTCGTACACTTATTCTCTTTTTATGTTTTTGTGATCATTTGTATCACCCTTGTTATCCCTTAATGAGTATCATAGCTCACCCTTTATTATGTTTACTTTCTACGGGTTATAAAGCCTGATTTTAAATATGATATGGCTATAATTGGTTCTAGTTATAAATAAATTAGTGGGAGATGATTTTGATCTCTTATGAACTAGTTATTTATGTATCCATGTTTTCATGGACACTAAACATGTATGATTTCAGCATGGATCATAATGTTATGTAATGATTATACATCCATTAAGATGTAATATGTGTACATGAAATGTATGGGTAACTGTAGAGATGATATATATGAGATTAGATGATATGGAATTAGGTGTCACCTTAGAACCTATAATGATGGTCTGAGACCGAGGGGATATGGATAAATTTGATGGGTTTGGGAATTAGGTCAAACCCTACCTTATATGCTTTTATAATTTTTTTATGAAACTATGGATTCCCAATGGTTCTTCCAGGGTCCAAACCTATGGATATGAAGAAATGTGATGGTGTTGTTTTGGATGCCCAGAGGTACTTCTGGGGATCAAGATTTTGAGCCCAATGCGATACAAGTGTGATACAACATTGACATGCTAACATCATCATGGATGTCAGGATGTGTTTACTAGGATATGACTATTGATCCATGTAATAATTCCCAGGATTCTAGGATTTGACCTCAAGTCTATATGGGAAGCCATATATTCCATGGTTCCTTAGGATTCCTAATGTGTCTAGGATCCAACTGTTTAGGATTTGAGATTTTATTATTATCACTATTATTCTGATGATATTCATAGGTTATCCATAGGATACAACCATTTTAGAATAATGATATTACACATTCTTAATTGGGATTCCTATGTTACCTAGCATATGGGTGTTCAATATGGTGAGATGGAGATAGTTCCATTTTATAAATTTCTTGGGATTACTTGGAATTGGATTTGATCAACTTAACATTTTTTTATTTTTAATAGATTCCTAGGATGTTTGGGATATTGCTTTTGATCCATTTATGAAGATTTGTATGGCCGTTTGATCCAAGGTTTTAGTGATTCATTGGTTACACCCTAAGATGCTATTTTTATATGGTTAACACGATGTTATGACATGCTCAAATATAAAATGATGCTTGAAAAAGAAGGTATGGTCGATCAAGTTATTGGGATTGAGGATTGACACTTGTTTCTTATACTAAGGTGGGATTTGGTCCCCCTAAGTTGTTATGGTTGGCATAGGGTTTGTGATATCCTCATTTACAACCCAACACTAGCTGATGTAGGTAGTGTGGTGGTTATTATTTTACATAGTTTATTTATTTATTTATATTTATCATGTAATATACACATACGCATCATATGCTAGTTTTTTATAGGACCCCATTGGTGGTTCCCTACAGAATTATGTACTCACACCCTGATCAGGAGGCCATGGTACATGGGTTCCAAAAAAACCTCCCACTTTACATAGACATTGGGCTAGAAGATACCCATTATGATTTAAATGTTTGATCTGATCATCTCAATAGGGATTTGATATTGATATTGAGAAGAGTCTTAGGGATGTATTTGATCATTCAATACCTTTATTTTTTAATTTTATATATATTTTTATATATATTCATCCAGGAGGGCGATCATACTTGAATGACAGTACTGATTCCCCATTCCATATTATTTTTTATTATGTTTTTTATTTATTTTATTTACCTCGATGATTTTCTTTGATACGTGATACTTGGTTATTTTATCTTTTACTGTGAACTCTGATCCACATGTATAGTATCATCACAGTACTACCCTCGACCCCCACTACTAGTAGGTAGAATCTGGCATATGGGAAAGCATGCCTTAGGTCTTTTGTTGAATTGGGTAGGGTTACCAGTTTAGTGGCTTATGAACTAAGGAATTATAGACTGTAACACCCCTAGAAAAGTGAAACATAAAAAACTAAATGTTACTACCCATTTTAATAAGGAGATTTTTTTCGGGAGCCTATATGATTAGAACTCCATAATGAAGTAAACTTATAACAGAGTAGTGTCAGTATGAGTTACCTATTATCAATTTCCATGAGCATGTGTGAGTGAGAATAAAACACACTAAAATAAAATCTGTTTTCCCTAGGGGATAATCATTAGTTTGTTAAGTGACCCTAGCGGGTAATAGATTGTGGTGTGTTTATAGGGTAAGAAAGGTATCACAATAGACCCATGGTGTCAGATGAATAGGATCATTGCCTAGGGTGGTCAGGAAATGACCAATGGTATTAAAAAGAATACCCATCCAAAAGTGAAGTGTCAATGCCATGGTTTGAGGTTTGGGTCCCATAATGAGGATGTTTTTATTGAAAGGGGGAGTGTAACATGTAACGAACTGACCTGGGTTTCCATCAAAACCAGCACCCAACCCATTCCATTACATACCCAAAGGGTGTTCCCGATCCACACAGGTAGGTGAAAAGAGCCCCTGCATAAAATAATACAATAAAGGGAATGATTTCACCCATCCTGATAAAAAACATGTCATATATGTAATAAAAAAGGAACAAAAAATAATGAACAAGATATATATGCCATAACTGTAAGAAAATAATGGAAACAAACAATAAAAAAAAGTATCTAAAAACTAAAAAGGATAGGTACAACTATAAAGGGCCCTAAACAAATAGCTACTCCAAGTGATGGCATGGGAGAACTCCCACCGTCTCACCACTAGCTACCCAATCAGCTAACACGAACCTTGTTGCCTCACTATAGCGCCTTGCCTTTCCCTACACCGAAAGACAAAAAAAGGTACACACACCATTGAGGAGGGGCATAGGGTGTGAGCTAATAAGCCCAGTAGGATCCCACCTTGGTATTCCCTAAAAAGCCTATGTATAACAATTTTAGCTTGATCATTTTAAGTAAAAATTATTCAAATAAGTAGTAAGGTAGTTTTATAGAAAACATGGTAAACATTTCCCTTTTTCCACAGTTCTAAACCAAAGTAGGTATATACAGTTCAAATCACATTTTCCATATCATTTTTCAAAATCATAAACTGCATATCAAGGCTAACTCATAAATACAAAGAATAAAAAACAGAATCATATGTATCAAAACACCAAGGAATACTTCTGGTCCAGGACGTAGAATACTCGTACCATAATAATCTAGTGAAAAAACTAGTTCCTAGAAAAACAGTCCTAGGAAGTAGAGGAATACCCCATGAGTAAACCCCTAAAGAATTTCAATATCAGTCCCTTATAATAATAGGCCTAGGAAACATAAGAATGCCCCAATACAAACCTCCTTGATAATCAAAAAACAATGGATGATAGCCCCAAGCTAAACCTTCCTCCTAAGTAACCGAGGAAACCCATGATCCCTTTTTAAATATGCATTTAAATTATTTTAAATCCATTTCAAAACCATTTCAAAATTCATTTTAATGATTTGAAAATACCCCACTTTCATTTCGTTTGTCAATAACCAGGTAAAAACAATTTTTCATAAAAACCCATTTTCAACACACAAAAAACAATCATGAAAATTTCAATAAAAAATAGTTTAAAAAGAAAAACAATAATTTTCATCAACATATTCTAGAGACGGAACCACCTACCTCAAAACTCAGGTCACACACACCCATAACAGAATCCAAATCAATGAAACCCAAAAATATCAACAAAGTTCCTAGAATCAAATCCACGTCAAGATTGATTCAATTTATAAGAAAAGGTGTTAGTGGAAGAGAGGAAACCAACATAACACAAAAATTAATGCTTGACGCACTACAACCAATAATGAGAAGGCCTCTGGTATGAGATCACACAATGTATCTAGGAGAAACAAATGATCAACACTATATTAAACAAACAAATCTAATGATTCCACCCAATAGAGATACCATGATCAAAATAAATGAAGAAGTGGAAAGGTCACTTACATGGAGAGACACACCATTGCCGCAATAGATGGACAACACCAAACATAATGATCTAGGAGGAGTGGTGTCTCCTAAAATCACCTAGGAAGAGCCTCAGTTCGAGATCCAAGAGGTTTGGAGAAGGTTCCTCGACAAAATGGTTACTCAACCATTTAAAAAATAGGATGTGGAACATTTCTAAATGTGTAATATTGTTACATGCTGTAAAATCCATGGTGTAAAAATACTTCATTAAATCGATCTCCTCTAATTAAAAATCTATTATTTAAAACATTCACGATCTGTAATATTTCACAGCATGATTCCCCTTTCAGGGATTGTACCCAATAACAATTACCTGGTGTGCAACCTAGTTACGCATTGTGAAATATTACTACATCCTACAATAAAGTCATATTAAATTATAAAGTCCAAAAAATATACAACTTTTCAATTATAGGTAACCTACTAATCACAAATGAGGGGAAACCATTATTAGGTTAACATTGTACCTAATAAAATAGTAATGGGATGTAAAAAACTCCCCACTATAAATACATTCTATCCACATGAAGTCATGTGGAAGATTTAATCCCTAGAAAAAGATGAGGAAACTACCCCCTCATTAATGAATCATGTTTTCAAGAATCATAAGAATATGGTCCTTGTTTCCATAGAACTCTGACCAATGTAATCGAATTCACTTACAATACTTTCACTTGAGATTCAACAATCTGAACTGGTTTCTCTATAATAGAATCATATGGATCTAAGTCAATTTCTTCCCAACTCAAAACTTGAGCAGGGTTGTGGTTATATTTCTTGATATGAGATATATGGAAAACATCATGAATACCTATCAACTGAACCAATAATGCTAATTTATAAGAAAACTGTCTGAGCCACTCTGTGACCTCAAATGGTTCAGTATATCTTGGAGACAACTTTCACTTCTTACCAATTCGACGATGACCCAACCGAGGAGAAATTTTCCTGAAAACTTAGTCCCCTTGGAAAACTCCAAAGATCGAATCCTCTAATCTGCATACAATTTCTATCGACTCTATGCCATAACCAGACATTGATGAACATCATGAATCTTTGTAGATGTCTCTTGAATCAAACTTGGTCCAACTAGAGATACATTTTCCACCTTATTCAAACAAATATTTGATCTGCACAGGTGGCCATATAACTCCTCCAAGGGATGCATTCTTACTGATGACTGATAATTGTTGTTGTAAAAAAACACAACCAGCCCCAGATGGCTATCCCATGATCCATTGAAATCCAAGACATAAGCACAACACATATCCTCTAGGATCTAAATCACATGTTCTATCTTACCGTCTATCTATGGAAGGTAAGTTGTTCTTAACTTGACATGTGTTCCCATTTCCTCTAGAAGACTCCTCTAGAACATCAAGGTAAACCTAGTATCCAGATCTGAAATAATGGAAGAAGGAGTACCATGTAACCTAATAATATTTTCCACCTACAACATACCCAAATCTTCAACTTTAGTGGTGTCTTTTATCGAAATGAAATGATAAGACTTAATTAACTGATCAATAACCACATAGATAGAATTCCTCCCTTGGGGAGTCCGTAGTAATCCAAGAACAAAATACCTGGATACCTCACCCCATTTATAGATCAACACTGAAAGAGGATTAATCAAACCAGAAGGTTTTAGGTGATCAACCTTTATCCATTGGCATGTGTAACAGTGAGACACAAACTTTGTGATGTCATGCTTCATACCCAACCACCAGAATCACCACCTCATGTCATAATACATATTATTAGTGCCTAGATGAATCCCCCAAGTAGAGATATTAAAATCAAATAAGACTAAAATCCTCATAGATTCTTGGATGAAAATTCTTTTCCCAAAGTGAAGCATACCATCTCAAGAGACAGACCTACCCAAAAATGTACCCCCACTATAAAGGCTTCCTCAGAACTTCAAAAACTCTTCATCCTACTGCTGAATCTAAAATATAGACTCTAGGAGAGATGATGATAGCAGAACACTGGTCATAACCATACCTAAAACATCCTCATGTGCATACCAATGAAATTGAGTGAAAATTACCATAATGTACCACTCTTACTTCGATTCCAGAACAACCTGTGATGGTCATATCCAACTAAGAATGCCTATAACGACATTTCCCTTTCCTGGGGTGTAGGAGATATTGAATTTAAGCGTCTGAAGGTATTATACTCATCATCTCTGTCTTAGATTTAATTCATTCTAAGAAAAGATATATCTCAGAATCTTATGATCAGAGAAGACAATGAACCTTTCCCCAAAAAGATAGTGAAACCAATATTTAAGCACCTGCATGACTGCAAAAAGATTTAAATCGTGAGTGGGAGAAATTGTTTTTATACAGTCAGAGATGATGAGAGTCTTAAGATACAACATATTCATCCTGCATAAGCAAGCATCCCAAACCAGCACCAAATGCATCGAAAAACAAAACATATACCTTATTGGGCTCAGGTAATATTAGAATAGGAGATGATGTTAGTACCATTTCTAATACATCTAAATAAGTCTTACTCTTTGCATCCCACGTGAATTTCACTGCCTTCTTGGTAATATAATTTAAAGGTGACCCTAGCTTAGAAAAATCCTTGACAAATCTTCGATAGTATCCAACAAGACCAAGGAAGATTCGTATCTCAAAGTCATTATGTGTTTCCTTCCCTATCAAAAAAGATTTACCTTATTTAGATCAAATTACAATACATGCTCAAAAATTCTATTCCCCATGAACTTTAGTTTATGAATCTAGAAACTACATTTCAAAATCATTCCAAAGAAATGATGACTTCTCAAAATTTCTAGAACCAAATTCGTTTGGTGCTTGTGCTCATGCTCTGATTTTGAATAAAACAGAATATAATCCACGAAAACTACCACAAAAGTGTCAAGATATTGATGGATCATATAATTCATCAAGGCCATAAAAACTATTACAGTTTTATTCAGACTAAAAGGAATCACAAGATATTCATAATGTGCATAATTTCTCCAAAAAGATGTATTTAGTAGATCAGACTCTTGAACTCCGAGTTGATGATAACTCGATCAAAGATCGATCTTTGAAAACCACATTTCCTCCTTTAACTGATCATAAAGATCATTCAAACAAGGCAAGGGATATTTGTTCATAATAGTTACACAATTAAACTTCTGATAGTCAACACATAAATGAAGTGAACTATCTGCTTTCTTGGATAAGATCATAGGGGCTACACAAGGTGAAACACTAGGGTAAATGAAACCTTTTTCTAACAGGTCTTCCTATTGAATCTTGAGCTCTTTCAGCTCCACTAGTTCCATATGATAAGAAGGTATCGATATTGGCTATGTACCTAGAACCAGATCAATAGTGTACATACCTCTCTCTAGATTAACAACATATAAATCTTCTAGGAAAACATGAGAAAATTCTCGAACAACAATAATGAGATTGGTAACAAAAGATATGTCATCATATTCAAATGAAAAAAACCCAAACAAATCCTCAACTATGGGTGGGAATTTCCTTTATGACCTGACCTTAGGTCCTATTCCCCATAAAAAAATGAGAGCTCCCATCAGCAGAAAGAAATGAAACATACTGATGATAAAAATAAACCTTAGCTCAATGAGCGATAGACTAATCTATACCGATGATGATGTCAAACAGATCTAGATCAAGAATGAGAAAATTCAAGACCAACTTTGTACTAGCTATCATTAACGAATAAGAACACCTGAACCCCTTCTACTTCCTCATACCAAGTGGTGTATCTAACTCTATTTCAAAGGACGTAATTTCTATTGTAAGTTTAATAATATCAAAAAAATGTGTAGATAAAAATGAGTGGGAGGCACTAGTATCTAATAATAAAATTTATACTTAATATGAAATAAGGAAAGTACCTCACACTTTTGCCAGACCTGCATTGACATCCATTGGACACTCATCTACTGCATGAAAATGATTTACTCATGAAGTCTGTGGCTAGAGCAATGTAGTATTTTAAGTATATGACTACATTTAAACATCCCTTGGACCTGAAAAACCTTGACCATAATGAAGCATATTCAAATTCTGACTGATATGCTATATGGGAGAAATATTTTCACAACTATTGCATGTCATCGTGGGAACAGGACAAGAAAATTTTGTGAGTCCACCCTTTATGCACTAATAATAAGTCAGAGGCATTTTAACCTCTGTAAAAGATAGTTTAGAGGAGGATCACTGCTCAGACCCACCTCCACTACTTCTGTGATGATCTTTCCAATTACGCTTCTTCCTATGTGTGCCACTGAAGCTACCACATGATGGAATAGAAGAGGTGTAAAATCGAACCTTGTCTACCTTATTCATTTATACCATCATAGATCTATCTACCATCTCCTCATAGGTATAAATTTTAAACATAAACACCTGCGATCTGATATCCAGTTGTAACCTCTGCAGGTACTTCTGGGCCTTTATATGATCATTCTTCACAACTTTTGGGGAAAAAAATGGACAAGATCAGAAAAACTATTGGTGTGTCCAAACACCAAGTTATCTCCCTATTGTTGACATAGAAACTCTAGAGAATTTTCCATCATCTAGGAATCTAATAAATACTACTGGAAGAGTAGGGTTTTGAAACCCTTCCAATCCAAGTTCACGTGTTTGTTTGCTTGGACCATAGAATCTCACTATCATTTATTGAAACCCTCCAACCCGAACGATGCATACATTACTCTGATATTCTTAGTTTTTTCCAGGAATGGGAAGATTTGATAGATCCTTTATATCTAGTTCTCTTCCTCTTTAAGCACAATCATTCTTTTAAAGGTTGGAGACTTCTCACTCAATAGTTTCTGTGATCGATCTCTCTCTCTCCTTCAGTTCTAGGTTTTCCCTCAACAACAACGTCTTGAACTCATGGTACATCCTGATCAAAAGCATGGACTACATGTACGATAGTATCGATAAGATTCTGATCTATAAGTGGGTTATCTTGAGCAGCATCAACTACACCCTCCCGAGGAACTCATGAAAGAATTCTTGGAGGCATATTGATACACACCGAAACATAAGAACGATCATAAAACTAAAAAAATACTAGTTCAAACTAGAAAACCCATAATCATAAATATAGATGAAAAAAAATCAACACTAGTGACACACATCCCAACATCCCATGGAAACTTGAGTTTTTATGATATGAGGTATCCAGACACTTATTGCAACATACCTCTCAAGTCCTAAAAATCTTATATATAGTTGTAAATATGTCCCAATATAATGAATCTTGAAGAGATACCTACCTAGGATTCCAAATTGTAACGAACTGACCTGGGTTTCTCTTAAACCCGACACCCAACCCATTTGGCCACAAACCCAATTTTCATTCTCGATCCCCACGGGCTGACGATAAGCACCGGAGCATCAAATAATACAAAAGAGGAAATTATTGAACCCAACCAGATAAAAAACATGGAATATATGTACTAAAAAAGGAACAACAGAATACTAACAAGATATATGTGCTATCACTTTATGTAAAAAACAGAAACATACAACCACGAAAGTAGCCAAAAACTCCAAAGAACAAGTACAACTTTAAAGGAACCTCTACAAATAGATACTCTAGATGTTGGCATGGGGAAACTCTCACCTTATCACCACCATCTACCCAACCACCTGACATGAACCTCCATGCCTCACTGTGGTGCATTGACTTTCCCTATAGTGGAGGAAAAATAATGGTCTATACACCACTAAAGAGGTGCGCAATGTGTGAAATAATAGGCTCATCCTGATCCCAACATGGTGCTCCATAACAAGACTTTTTATAACAATTCCTACATGTTTATTTTAAGTAAAAACACGGAATGATAAGCTATAAGGTAATTTTATAGAAAACAAGGTAAATATTTCCATTTTTACAAAGTTCTAAACAAAAGCAGGTATATAAAATTTAAAGAAGATTTTCTAAATCATTTTTCATAAGCATAAACATGTATACCAAGGCTAATTCAGAAGTCCAACCCATAAAAAATAAAATCACAGGTATCAGAACACCAATGATTACTACAGGTCCAGGATGCATACTACTCGTACCACAATAACCAAGTTCATAAACCAGTTTATTGAACAATGTGCCTAGAATGTAGAGGAATAACCCCTGAGTAAACCCCCCCAAAATATCAATATTAGTACCCTAGAACAATGGGCCTAAGAAAAAAGGGAACGCCCCATGAAAAACCTCCATGATAATAAAAAAACAATGGACAATGTCCCCAAGCTAAACCTTTGACCTTAGTACCAAAGGTAACTCATGTTATCTTTTTCAAAATTTATTTCAATGCTTTCAAAACCATTTCAAAACTTATTTCAATTATTTCAAAACCATTTCAATACAATTTAAATATTTATTTCAATGCTTAAAAAATATCCATTTTTCAATAACAAGGGAAAATAATTTTCTATAAATAACCCTTTTCAAAATACACAAAAACATCATGCTAATTTCAATATAAAAAACTGTTTTAAAGAAAAACAATTTGGTTCATCAATGTAGGCTAGAGAAGGAACCACCTACCTCAAAACATGGGTCTCACACAACCATAACAGAATCTAAAATCAATGAAACCCAAAAATATCAAATAAGTCCCCTGAATAAAATCCACATCAAAATTAATTCAATTTAGAAGAGAAGGGGTTGTTGGAAGTGAGGAAACCTACATACCTAAAAGAAGAATGCTTTATGCACCATGACCAATGAAGAAAATTCTTACAGAATGAGATCGCATAATAGATCTAGGAGATACCAAGAAGACAACACCGTCTTAAACCCACAGATCAAAAGATTCCATCCAACAACAATACCATGATAAATATAAAGGAAAAAACAGAAAGGTTTCTTACTAGGAGAGACACACCGGAACCGAAAAAAATATCGAATACATAATGAAGTGATCTAGGAGGAGATGTGTCTCTAAAAATCACCTAGGAAGAGCCTCAGTTTGGGATCCAAGAGATTTGGGGAAGGATCCATAACAAAACAGTCACTCAACCATTTTAAAAACTAAACACGAGCCATTTCATGACGTGTAATATAGTTACATGCCATGAAATACACAGTTTACAAATACATTGAAAAATCCATCACCTCATATTAAAAATCCATTATTTAACAAATTCATGATGTGATACCACCTTTCATGACATGTGATATTTCACATCATGAATCACCTTTCATTGATTGTACCCAAAAATAATTACATTGTGTGTAACCAAGTTTCGTGGTGCGAAATATTCCTGGATCCTATATAAAAGGCTATTTAAAGTTGAAAGTCCAACAAATATATTACTTCTCCATTAAAGGTATCCTCCCAATCACAAATTTGGGGAAAAACACAATGTGGTTAAGGGATTACCTAATAAAATGGTAACATGATGTTATATTACACCCCTAGAAAATTGTGACTTAAAATAATAAATGTGACTACCCATTTCAACATGGTGTACATTTATTTCAGGATCATACATTATTATAACTCTACAATTAATCATGCTTGGTCTAGAGAAGTTTCAGGATAGGTAACCTTAAGGTAATTTTCCTAGGGTGTGTGTAAGATATGATAAAACACACTAAAAGTACATGTTTTGTCCTATGGGGAAATCATTTGTATGAAAATTTCCCCAATGGGTACTATTCTGCAATGTTTTTAGAAGGAAACATGGGTAGTATAGGTGACCCATGGGGTCATATGACTAGGTTCATGGCCCTGGGAAGTTGGGTTGTGAGAATAAATATTATTCATACCTGGTTTTATATTTGATCATACTTACTAAGAAATATCATTCATGTTATCAAAATAATTTCCATGATGCTTAAGAAAATATAATTATGGTAAATCATTATCAAAACAATCCATAAATACCATATTTTTAATTTAAATTAATTTCATACAAAATCATAATAATTATCAACAAGGTTATTCCAATATTTTACACCACATTAGATTGAAAATAATTATAAAACTTTGTAATTATTCATTAATTAAAATAATATTGTTTAATGAATAATTTTAAAACTCCTTAATACATCAATGAAACCAAATAGTACTATGATTATTAATTTCATAATCTCATAATGTATAGTACATAAAAAATTAATTTTACATTGATTTTAGGTTGACCTATTGAGTAAATACTTTTTAAAAAAAATCAATACCTGGAATAAAATTTATTTTGAAATACTATAAAAAAATATAATAATAAAACCACAATTTAATGAATCCAGAAGAATTGATAACTAGAAATATCTTGATTATTTTTTGATACAAAGATAAAAATGAAACTAATTCTTTACAGAATAGGTGATGGACCTCAAACTCATTGACTAGACATTGAAGAAGAATCAAATCAACAAATGTATGAATGGAGGAGATTTTATTATGGAGAATAGATGGAAACCATGTGGTTAATGTGGAGAAATTAAGGATCATAGGGGATGGGAGTTCGGAGTATACCTTTGTGGGGAATATACACGAATAATTCATTAAAACCTTAGGTTTAAGGTATAAGATTTGAATATATAATACCTGTTTGTCTAAACCATTGGTATTGGGAACTCTATACCCACAATTACAATAAACTATAGGTATAGACCTCATTTCCAATAGAGGATTCATTTGACTGTTCATTTGTTAGAGGAAGATAAAGTTAGATAACCCACACATTATCAATGCTTGTATCCCATGTAGAGGAAATTTATTTTAATTTTCAACTATAAAATGAATTATAATTTTCAAAATAAATACTTATGAAGTTTTATTATTAATTTATTACCATTTTTATTCTATTTATTTTTCATTTGAAGTAATATGTGAACAATAGAGCACAAATTGATGGTTTTATTGAAGAAAGTTACAATTGAAAAGAGAACCATGTTCTCAAGGTATTTGGATTCTATAAATAAATTATTCAATTGAGTATGATGTATTGATGGCGATTCAAGTAATTCAATGGATGATAATTAATCAAAATTTCTTTAATTTTAGGTTGATAATTTGGAAAATGTATCTTTATTTTCATTGAAATAATATCAATTAAGAAAATAACATAGATATGTGATACTCAATACTGATATTTTGTATCCATATATCAAAAGGTTTAGGAAAAAATGAAAAAATTTATCAACAGTTGAAATCAAAATTCGGAATAGATAAAATAGGTGGTTACTAAAGAAAGTATCGATTGTTTTAAACATATTTTAATTATCAATTAAAAATATTTTTTTATTACCATTTTCTTATAATTATATAAATCAAGTAACAATATTTTATATCAATTTTTATAGGTAACCAATTTTGATTGTCAATCTAAACTAATAAAAGGTTTAATATGTTTAACTTAAACTAATATGAAAAATTAAAAGATGTATAATTCTTAAAATATTGGTGGTTTAAGTTTTTATGTTATATATCACAATAATGGTTCAAAAACACAAAATGATGTTATATTTATAGTTACATATTGGGGTTTATATGGAAGTTGGTTGAAATTATTGAGTTTAATTATCATGTGAAATTTATCATTATTTTATTCAAATGCATGTGGGTAAAACTCATATATAAGGAAAGAATCATTACAATATACTTCTTTTATCTTCTCTCATTTGATTTACACTGGTAAATGTGAAGAACATGATCTATATGTTAATCATTCAATTGATACAATATATAAAAAATGATTAAATGAATTATGATACAACATAATATTTTATACAAAATAATTAAATAACATTAAAATTTAAAATATTTCAATTATTATGTTTTTCATTAATGGAAACAAGTTTATAAAATTTCAATAGACACATTTCATATCTCTCAGATTCATCACCTTTTCTCTCTGCCAGTGTATCATGACACTCATCACCTTCTTGTCTTCTCCCTACCATATATTATTTTACTTAAAGTAATTTACCATAAAAATTTAACGAGTATATTTAATATATATTTAATAAATTTCAATTAAAACACAAATTAATAAGATCACACGAGTATAAAAAATTATTACCCATTTGGTATTATTAGTAGTAATTGATTTTTTTATAAGTTTGATTAAATGCATGTTAAATTGACACATATTTTATAAAAAAAGTATTATTCTATTGATCAATGAAATTGGGTATTGGGGCTCCTACCAACAAGGTACTCTCCTTTAATAGGGGTATATTAGGACAAATAAAATTTAACAAAGTGGTTTCGATAACAAATTATAAAAATTAGGGTACAACATGAGGGTTTCCATAAAGTTCCCCCTTAGCCTATCTCAACTGTGATATCAATAAATATATCCCAATAAAATGTTCTCTTATCCCAAAAAAACATATATTCTCATCTAATTTTCATACATTACGTTACAAAAGTATTTTCATGGATGTTTCAGTAGAAATTAAGGTGAATATGTTGTAAAAATAGTGTTTTAGAAGTAAGCACTGGTTGGGTGCCTGGTTGGATAATCCATACATCACAACCAATCATGTCACATTAGATAGGTATTACACACTTCATAGTTTAACAAAAAGCCCAACAAACCAAATGCTAAAATTTTCATCCTTGAAAACCTTATATTTTATTTACATTCCTCTTCAGATGACCTATGTTGGATTTTAATATATTTTTACAGGTCTCATATCTAATGAATAAGTAATATTACTCATGAATTTACCTTATACATTCATAGGTATTCACTAATCCTTTTGAATATACATTGTAAGATGTATTTATAGATAGAAAATGATTTATTGGAAGACTCTTTATTACAAAAGAAATATATGTTTTTTGAATTTTACCAAAAAACTACTTTTGACTTTTTATAAAAACTTTATTCCATTATATTTTTTTCAGTTATTTCCTTCATGGAGAATCATTTACCCAACACATCATTTATAAACATTAAATTTTAGATGTAATTTTTCATGATCTAAAAATCATATAAATATAAATTGTATAATACCGAACATAATAGTAATTTATGAAACTTAAAAATCATTAATCTCATATGAGTGTCACTACTTCTTTGGGATTACTATCCATCATCCTTTGAAACCTATAATCTAATGCACTATTCAAAGATTAGAACTGAAAATTATATTTTTAATAATCATTTATGGATCTTTAACATTATTTTTCAGTGAATGTATTTCCTTTTTTGCTTCATGAATCCCAAATATTTTAAAACCAGTACAGTTGACATCATTTAAGTAGTTCTATGTGACCTTCCAAAGATTCATGATGGTGATGGAATATAACCCATACTCCTCACTCAAACATAGTTCTCCTTTTCTGAAACTCATGTTATAACATCCTCCAAGTATATTGAAGAGAGAATGGAAGTGTTGGCATCCCACACTTCTTTTAGTTTCCACTAAATTTGAATAACATTAAATTATATAGTAAATTTGTAATACTAACCATTAAATAAAATTTTTATCCATTTTTTTGTTGGTTCATTGATATAGCTTTCATCCTTTTTTATGGACATCGATCCATGGCTCAATTTTTCAAATATACCAACTTAACTATTTTTATTTCATTGAAAAATTTCATAACTTAAAATTAAAAAAATTAAATAAAATAAATTTTTTGATATATCTTATAATTTATTAAAAGGTACCTTTAAGCTTCATTTTCTAGAAAAAATCGTTGACCAAAAATTGCGTGGAATTACATGCTTATATAACCCAACATAATTTCTCATGAAATGCACCAGATGAGATTATATATCACTAAAAATTAGAGTTATATTATGTCAATATTATTAATCTATTAATATTTAATAACATACGTGATGCAATTGAACATGATGATGGTCATAAACAACATTCCATTGGTACCTAAACAATCCTCAATGGACTTTCTCATACATTTATGACACTGATAAAGATATTTAATTTAATTTAGGCTAAAATATCCACTTTAAATATTTCCATTTCATACATATGTTTTTTTATGTCTATGGACGTTAAAATACATTAGGCACGTCAAAATGAAATGGCATGTGTAAATAATATAACTTAAATACCTTATATTATTAACATATAAAGTAATAATGTTTAATTATATCATATATGAATACATAATTAGGAAAATAACATTATATTATTATGAAAAAACTATGTCTTCTAATAAAATGGAATGTTCTCCAATCTAAATAATTAATTGGTGGGGATGCCCCCTCAATGCTAAATGTCCTAGGAACTACTCATTAATTACAGCTACATCCTCTGTGGGTGCCCTATAGTTATCAAAAGGGAAAATTACCTTTAATTAATTAAAATTAATGATATGTTGACTATTAATGTTTTCCTTCATTATATTGTTATTTTTATCTATTTAACATATGTAGTAAGTAATTAATATCAATATTTAACAAATTAATTTTAACCCATGAAGATACATACCGATGACTGTGACACACTAGTTACCTCTCAAGGGTAATTGTGTGAAAGTTTGACAAGTTAATAGATACATCACATGTTATATTACTAATTCCCCAATATTATATAAATAAGGGATACTTGAAAATGAAATAATAAGAGGATAAAATTAATTGGTAACATAATAAGTATGAAAGGTATATGATGAAGTGTACATAATGTCATAGGGATAGAATAATAATCATGTGATATAGGGAGGGTCATGTTTGTAAACAATTATGAAGATTTCACACATATAAAATGGTATCAAAAAACAATAAACTTAATTAAATATGAAATTCCTTTACAAATCATTAAGCTTAATATATATGATTAAGTGTACTAAAATAAGTATGAAATATATGTGATGAGGTGTGCTAGGAATAATAGGGACATAGTGGAAATCATGTGATGAATAGAGGATCATTTCTATAAACCAATTTGAATACAACATACCTAAAAAACATCAAAATAAATAAATAATTCAATCAAACATAAAATTAAATAATAATTGTTTACATTTATATTTCTTCCATTATACTATAAATAAAAAACAAACCTCAAATTTAATAATTTTAAAAAATCATCCTTCATATATTATTTATGGTTGGTTATATTTCTATCATGAACCATTATTAACATTACTTATTCTCTTTCTTCTCCTTCTTCACCCTCTCTAGTAATACTGGAATTTTTAATATTTTAAGGAAATAAATTGAATATGTTGTTATCGATAGGGCTCACTATCAAAAATTACTTATCCTTTAGAACCCATGTCATACATGTCTATTAGTTTAATGTAGTCACCCCACCCTTCATTTTAATATAATCGACATAATAAACTATTTTTTATTGGGAATCCAAAACATAAGGATCATGTTTTCTAGAATCTCTAGTTTCGATCAACTAAGAGAAGTTTAAAGAAGTAAATTTTAATGAATGTTTCCTCACACACCTATTAATATTTACTAACTTCCAATTGAATAACACACCTAAAAATTTCCCATGACAATTTAACTTGACAATATCAATTATCTTTATATAGTAACCCTGATATGAGACTATAAAAATTCCGTGGTTTTTCTAAACCTTCCTTGTGATCAAAAATATCAATATTGAATCCACAAATATTATAAAAATTGAATTTCCAAGTAAGATTCAAATTATTGAGATTTAAACACTTACAATCTTAATATAATTTTTCTATATTATCACCATTCATTAACTATTGAAGTTTTTATAAAATATGTTTACTTAGATTATATAATTATAAATATATTAAAACCACATATTAGATTTAGAACATTAATGATGTGAAAACCAATCAAAAATTTATTTATTAACAATTTTTTATTCATGCCTCATTTCATGTTCAGCTCCTAAAACACCTTATAGTATGTGTCCTTACATCATTAATATATAGATTGATAATATCAGTATTGAGTAGAACATATCTGTAATATTGTCTTAATAGAAAATCTATCAATGAAAATGGGATGGAATTTCCAAATTCTTGATCTAAATTTGGAAACTTGGATGATTCATCATTTTTATAACAATGTATTGGATTATCATTATCTCATCCCTATCAATTCAATATTGTCTCTTCTGAAATAAAAATATCTTGAATAGAAGGTTAATAATTATTTTTCAAGGTAACCTTCAATAATATAAACTTTATTTGGATCTTTATTTTTCAAATAAAACTTAAAATTTACTAAATACATAATAAAAAAAGTAATAAATTAATAAATAAAGTTTATAATTAATCACTAGGAAAATTATATATCATTATTGAGAATAAAATTAAAATAAACCAACTCTCCCTGGGATACATCCATCGATAATGCATGGGCCCTCCAACATTATCATGTTCAACCAAATTCACAGTCAGACAAATCATCACAATGAAAAATGATGGGGTAAAAATCATCTCCAATTGAAATAATGTCCATAAAATTATTTCTTGATGACTTTCAAGTTTGATTAAGGTTAATTAATTATAGAAAACTATTTTAAGAATGTGTTAAAGTCAATTATAATAGTGATTATTCTCTTAGGTAACAAATTATGAACTACCAAAGGTTTAAACTATGCCACTAATATATGTAATTTGTGAATTTTGAATTAGTTTATTTTATAATGATTTAAAATAATATATCTTGAAATTTTTCATGAACATAATTTAGAAAACAATGAAATTTTCTATTATTTAATGGAAAATATATTTTTGTTGGATTTTCATTGCAAAAATTAATACTGGATACTTCCCATTCTCATTTTCCCATAGATCAAGTTCATATTTAGTGTTGTTAAGTCCTTATAGTAATTTAAATGATGTTTTCCTTTCCCATATTCAAAGAATAATATAAAATTAACATCATCGTAAAAATTGTTCTTAATGTCCATAAAATTAATATTATGACATAAAAAATGAAATTTCCAATCTGAATGTTCAAAAAATATGCTCATTTTCTTCCATTATTTTTTTCAGTTGTATCTAATGGCGTTATAACTCTTTCCACATGTTATTTTTTTTAAACTACATTCAAGAATATATATTAAAATTTCATTATTGACTCAAGATATGTGATCTAGATAATGAATTTAGTAGAATATTCAAATCAATCTTTCTATTAAAAAATTAATTTTAAAATATTATCTATGAGATGTATCCAAGAATCGATGACGAAACATGAAACACATATTTCTTCTATAAGGTAGTCATTAAATCTCAAAATCAATGTTAAAACTAGAAAATAAAAACCTTTATGTGTATTCCAACCAAACAAATTTCTTATACTAGGAAAGTCACTAATGGTTCACATTACGGCGGGATGAATTTGGAAAATTTTCATAATTAATTCATCAAATGTTTCTATAAAACCATTCTATAGCTCATATAATTATTGAATAAGTGTTTGAAGATATTAATCAATGTGGTTAATTGGAATTTGATATCCAGGAATAGCCATTAAGATGAGTAATAAATTTTATTGAATACACATCCATGGAGGTATATTATAAAACATCAAAAAAATAGCCATATGTAGAAATTTAAACTAAAATTCCCAAAAGATTTTAATCAATCAGTTTCCAAACCCAATAACATATATCTGAGATCAGAAGTGAAATCTGGGTGTAATGAATTGGAGGCCTTCCATGAATTTGAATCTATTGGACTTCAGATGAAATAATCATTATTGTAATAAAAATCATGCCACCTCATATGTTCAGTATCCTTTGATGACATAAATAGTCTTATAAATTGTGATTTTAGTGGAAAGTCAGGTAAAAACATCATTTTAGTTTTTTGTTCTAGTACATATAATAAGACTAAAATCATTATTTTTTGTGCTCTACTTATAAGTGTGATATCTTTTTCACTGATCTATATTTGAATATTCTCCCCCAATAAAACATTTATCATTAGTTCATTCATGTAACTTCATATAATCAATTATAAGATTGTTAATAATATTATTTATCTTATGAAATGATAAAACAATCATGGCTTCATAAAACCTATCATGAAGCAATTATGATATCATGAATATTGCTTTAGTTTTATGTCTGTATAAGCACCTGACATGGTAGTCCTTTTTTAGGAAATGAAAATTTTGAATATTTACACATCATTTATATAATTATTTAATTCCATCTCTAAATAATTCAGAAAATAATTTTCTTTCTCAGTCAACTTTTCCATTTTATTATCATATAAATCATTATACAATAATATTTTATCATCTTCATTGGGTTTTCCTATAGTTTGGAAAGCATGATTCATATTCTAAACATCAATATATGGATCAATATATTTTTTATTTTCTAGATAGTTATACCCTAATATGTTTAAGGAATAAATTATCATGTTTTGAAATTAAATTTACACCATTGGATAATTAACCTGTTCATTATGATATTGGTCATAACTACTCAAACTTTCTATAATGTTTGATTCTCCATGCCAAGTCCACCACTCATATTCATAAGTAAATTGTTTCAATATCAACTTCTAAAATACTTCATATATCTTCAACCATAATTTTAATTTTATTTATCGCATGAAAATTTTATTCTTCAATCCATTGATTAATTTAAAATTACAAAATCAACAACATCTCTAAACCCTAAACATACTAGCATGTGTTATGAGGTAATGTAATCTAACTTTTAACCATTCATTATCTATCACCTATATTTTAAATTAAAAAATTGTTACATAAATATATGGTAATAAAATAATACATTTTAAATTACAAAATGAGATAATATTATTTCTTTAAATTAAAATATTATATATTTTTTAATTTAAAATTTAAATTTAAATCTAAATTCAAAATTATAGTGGTAATTTTAACGAAACAAATATAAATATAAATTCAATTTGAAATAAAAATTAACAACAATTAATCTTTTTATACGCTATATAATAAATGATATTTCTAAATAAAATATTTATTTAAATATATAATAAACATGAGTAATCAATAACAGTATTAGGTTTAGAACATAATAAAAATTCAAGAATATAAAAAATACCTAAATTAAAAATTTCTCATGCCACTAAATTACACATCACATAAAAAATATTTAATCATTTCAAAAAAAGACTATCATAATCTAGTTACTGATCATATGAATTATTGAATAACTAGAATTTAAATTCTAGAGTATAGAATATATTGATTTCTAAATTGATATAAAATATCACAAATCAGTTAACTATTCATAATAAATTTAAAATATCCCCAACAATAATTTATAAAAAAATAACTATATTATACCACAATTTTAAAAATGAAACATTTAATTATATATTAAAATATATATCATAGATTCTAATTTTATGTAATAATAATTATCCGGATCGAAAAACCACCATAAAATGTTAAGGGAGAGGAAAATTATAGGATCCAAGTAGCTCTAATATTCATAAGTTGAGAGAGTTGGTAGTGAAGGATTCTTGAGGTTGGGGGGCTCAATGATTAAAGGGATCGAGGATTTAGATTGAGGGAGAGGGTATGAAGAGGTTCAGTGAATGAATGGATTTTTGAATTTGGGGCTTGGAGATTACAAGGATCCGGTCTTGGTATTTGATGATTAAACAGTTTTAAGAGTTAAGTTGAGGGAGAGGGGGATGATGGGAGACTGGTGATGATAAATCTTGGAAATTGAATGGATCAATGAATTTATAGGTACTGTTGAGGGATTCAGGGGGCTCAAGATTGTGGGGGTTAGGTGGTTAAAGGGAAATGGGTCGAGGGTGATGTTGGTTTCTTTTTATTAGAAACAAATAGTAGCTATATTAAAAAAACTACCATTAAATAAATATATTAGAGAAAATTTTATATCTACAATAAAATATTAGAAGAATTATATTACAATAATTTATACTGTTGGTTTTAAAAAAACCACCTTTAAAAATCTCTGCTAAACCATGATTTTATTTTATTTCCATTGGAATGACTCAAGTGAAAATATATTAACTCATACACTATGAGTTAATGCATGAAGTTATATTATATGTGAACTTTTTACATTCCAACACCTTATAGTTCATTTTATGGAATACATAATTTATTATATCCAACATATGAAGATTTAAATGATAACACTTTTCATTAGGCAATAGAATAGTATAACTTATAATATGCATTAAAATATCCTAGTTTGAAAAGAATATTATATGCTTTTTTATAAATGTATTAACATAAGACTATAACCAATCATAAAATATGATATGGAAAAAATAGCATGGTGGGTGGAGATAAGATGTCACATTTTAGAACTATTAGTAATTTGGTTTGTGGGAGTGGTTTATGGGGACCCTATTATTATTATTATTTGGGTGTGAGTTTGGTTTCTACTTATATATTATTCATATTATTTTAGAGTGTGATTACTAGTCATTTGTGAATCTATTATACAACTGTATTTTTTTAGGGTCATGCACAAACATTTAAGATGAACTATATGACTCATGGGTTTAAATTTCCTAGTGGTGTGCTCAAAAAATTTCATTAGTTATTTTTACTATTTCATTGTTATTTATGCATGATATTACCTGATTTTTTTGTCCTTTAAGAAATGGATTATTGTCTATGAAAATATAATCACCATTACATTTCATATAGGTTTTTAGGAGTTTATAGGCCAATTAATTGGGTGGAATTATATCTACGATCAAGGTAAAAAACATGAGATTAATGTTTAGGGGGTTACTTCTTATTCTATTAAAGTATACGGGTGGTTTGAGTTTCATAATATAGGTTGAATTTATATTTTTTCTAGTTATTCATGTTTGGAATTTATATTATAATTTATGAAAGTCATGAAAAATACATAATTATGATTTAACACATACATGAATTTCTTATTATCAGGGTTGGTAGTTACTCATTTTATTTTAAAATCTTACAATAAGTTTCTTAGTGGTTAATTCATATCATTTTTAGATTTCAATACCCTAGGAACTAGTTTCTAACCCATGACATAATAAAGATAGCATTTAGCGGTCACAGTTGGTGGAATCACCAATCTAGGCGAGGAACTAGTAGAACCAAGTTGTGGAAAATTGTTTTTAGAGCATTTGTATAAGAGATAGGGTGGAGTTGGAGTAGGTTGATGTAAAGATATAACTTTTTGAAAAGGAATAAGTAAATATAAAATTAATATAGTCCTTGAGATATGGATACCCACTATAGATGTAGGTGGCTAGTGAATTTATATACAGAGAACCATATCATTAAATAAATATTAATAAGTGAATCATGTGAGTTACATAGTGTACACATTGGGTATGGGATCATCAATCATATAACTATATATAGGCCATGATTATTTTTAATGATTACTAGGGAATGTTTCTTCATGTTGGGTAGACTGAGTGATTAATTTTCTTGCTTTTAATCTATCCACATTTCCCAAATCTTAGTCTAATAAAGTTATCTTTATTTTCCCTATATCTAAGGGTTATATATAAGATCAAGAGATAATGTGATAAATTGAGGAAATATATATCACATTTTAACTAATTAAAACACTAATAACATATCAATTTTTCATAATTATTTTGAATTTGATATTGTATTATGTGGTAAAATTATATGTGTAGTCATTATTTTACATTGATAGAGGCTATATCTATTTGATTACCACTTGTGATAGATCATATGGTACATGAGGAATTTAATTAGAGCCGATATTTTCAAAATTCTATTCTATTTTTCAATGGAAATTAATCCCATTTTTGACATAAATCCTTGGAAATTAATTTAGTTTTTACCTTTAGAAATATATAATTAAAATTATAAAATATATTAAATCATTTTACTTATTTTATTCATTTTTTAATTAAATGGGAATCTGTACATTTATTTTTTCATATTTTCTATAAACTTCTTCGAAGGATTTTTTATTCTGATTATTATTGTTTAATTCAGTTTGATTCAAATTTGGATAAAACCTATACTGAGAATGATTTTCATGTTTATAGGATTGAAGCTAGAGAAAAATAGAGAAGTAGAAACATCTAGTACTTTTAAAAGGTATGTTAATATAGCTTTCTTCACCAGGCCATATGACTTTAGTGGAATGAAATTTGGAAATAACATGAGTTGATCCCTATGTGTGTAAGACTTTACTTCTAAGCCACGTATGACTTTTCCATTCCCATGTATGTCTTTGTTAAATGTGCCTGACTCGTTATCATCCAATAAGACTCTAAACCCACATAAGAGTTTGGATAGATCAATTTATGACTATAGAGTTTTTCATTTTTCTTTCTTTCACAAATTTGTAAGCATTTATAATGTTCCGTCCAATGTTATAAGAATTTTCAAGTCCTATAGGACTTTATCTTTTCACCATATGACTTTTTCTCCTTCATAAAAAATTCTTTGTGTTTTGTGTGTTTTTTTACCAAGCATAATCCTTTTTAGTGGCCACATATGACTTTATATATATGTATATTATTGGGCTTTGTTTATTTTTTGAGAAACATAGAACTAAAATTGAAAATACCCATGAAAGAAAAACATTGACCCAAAATAATTTTTTTTTCTGCTTAGTCTAACCAAAATAAGAAATATTCTCCCAAATTTCTGCACGACCACAATCCATCGTGCTGAATAAGGTAAGATCATGAGAATTCAATTCATGGTTTTGAATTTTTGACAGATTCTTAGTAGATGGAATCTAAACCCTCAGCCTATCCACATAGAGTAAATCAAGGAAATGGGAGATGGGAAAAAAATACAATTGGATATCAAAGGTACTATAATCAATTACGTAGGAAGGAATGTATTGTTGCTCACATGATGGATGAGGATACTAAATCATGCAAGGAGACCATGATCATTTTACTATTCCTATAATGAGTAAGAATATTCATTGAAGGATTAGATGATTTTTGGTCATTTTATTTAGATATTACTACTAGAAGATTTATTTTTTCCTTCCTTTATTGCAATCTCTCTAGTTACGACATAGTAGAACCATAATGGTCGAGGTAAGGAGAATATCCCAATCACCATATTAATGAGTTTTAATCTTAAATTTTAAATCTCTTATGCTTATTTTCTCTATAACTTATTTATTTTTTTATATACTAGGAGGTTATATTTTTTATTTTCATCTAAATTATTCTTCTATCACTCATATATTTATACACTAATTCCATCTTAATCCTTTTTAGTGCTCATATGACGGAGGGTGGTGAGTTGATTTAGGAGTGAATGGAGGTATCTGATCACTCAAATAGGAGAGTATTGTCAAAATAGTGATTATTTAACTTTCTTTTTGAAGATAAATTCACTAATTGTGGGTCATTAGTTGAGGTTTCATAATATTAGAAATATAGATATATCAAGAGAGTAAACTAAAATTGGGATTTAATAGGTAAGTAAGGGGAATATTTTAATTAATATTACTTACTTTAAAAACAAAATTAAATCAACTATTATATTTCATTCTTAAACAAAATTAAGTATTTATTCAACATATATTGTACCTACACAATATGTAATAAAAAAATAGAAAAATATCCCCTCTCTGGAGGCAAACTGACTCCAACAATTTAATACATTGAATTATGTTGTTTTTTTTTAAATAATTCACATGGAATTCTCTTCATTATAATTCATCCTAGTACCCTAGTATTAATAACTTACACCTACTTTCAAATCAAGGGTTTATCATTCCATAGAGGCCACTATAGAGGTTGTTAGAGAGTTATATATTTATGATGTTGGCAATTCATTGAATGAGATTCATTTTTTGAAGTTACCCACATGGGGTGAGAATGATTTTTATTTTTGGAACCCTAGAAGAATGATGTTAGAATAATTTTATATTATATATGACATCTATGTTAGTGGCACTATACTTCCAAAAAATCTTGTTTCATGGTTGTATGATAGGTTTGAAATTCTAATTGTAATGACTTGTTTCATTACCAGTTAGTAAAATTCTAGTGTGATTTTGTTTTTTGTCCCTGAGTTAGGGGAAATATTCTAATCTTGTTTTAAATGATTTATAGGATGTTACAAGAGTAATTGTTTAGTGTAAGAGAACCCTAAGACATGTCTCAAGTGTTGGTGGATAAGATTCTGTAGCAGGCAGGTCATCACACTATGATACCTGAAGTCACAATGTAAAAGGTGGCATGATCCAAGATCATGTATTGAAATTAATAAGTCCCATATATAAGGGACACTATGAATAAGGTTTTACACTTATGTATGGATAATCATACGTAAGAGTAATTTTTTGATTATGTATTGATGGGAAAACCATTATTTGATGTATATGTGAAGTTAAATGGTCATGAAATAGAGGAGGGTTCCATAGTGTGATGACATAGAGCTGGAGAGGCTCATAGTGAGGAAGTGGGATATTCACACCATGAGACCTTTGTGAGGTTGGCGGTCACGACGTGACCATCACGTTCATTCCATGACATTGACATGTTAATGGTTAGAACCACTTTTCTAGGGTAGTTTCATAATCATTCTTAAGGGATACACCACCCCATGTCCCTGGGAGAGGATGTGTCTTGGTGTGACCATCATGGTCATAACGTTACTAAGTTATTGGGAATGTTTTTTCAAAAGGGTCGGCACACCCTAACCTTTTATTTCCTTATTATTTTACTTATTTGTAATTTTTAATCTTGAATTTGAATTTTAAGATCAAATTTTATGTTCTAGGATTGAGATTTTAAATATTTATAATTTGTTTTATTTTTCACAATATTTTTACAGTTATCAAATGATTTATAAAATCTTTTAGATGAACTTTACGAAATATTCCTCTGGCACATGGTTTGGTGTGCATGGTTTAGTATAAAGTATGTAGGTACCCTTATGAAAATAGGTTTCCATTTATTTTTTATGAGAATGTTTTAGTTTTCTTGGGTATTGTATTGTTTTTGGAAAATCCCTGAGGGTTTTAGTTGACACCATATGAAGCACCCTTATGTGTGGTTATTCTGGTTCATATCTTGCATATGGTTAATAGAAATTGTTTGATAACTATGTGATAGGTATGCCAAACCTTAACTTTAATACACATTTGTTCATGAATTAATACATAAAGATACACTTAATACAAACACAAAATTTCATGAGGCATAACGTCTTTGGGTAATTAGATACACAACTCAATAACTTGAAACATGGGTATAACAACATTATTTAAAAACTATAAAACATGCCCTTATATAACATTAATTAATCTAAAAAACTTGAGATAAACTAGGGAATTACATAAAAAAGGTGTGAGTTATAAATCCTATCAAGGGAATAAAAAAATCATAACATGATGAAATAAATACATCTTAGTTAAGAGGAATATCAAGTTGATATAAAAGGGGTTGGTATGGTAGACATGAACATAGAAGAAATATAAAAAAATAACATCAAGGAAACATAAGAATGTAGAAGTAACATAACATAAGAAATCATAAGTATAAGTCAAGGATAACTACTAAGATATCATAACACAATCAAATTTGGATAACCTCCCATTTTCAATACATGGTTTATCATGTGATAACAATATTACTCAATGCATTAGAGGATATATTAATTCGATCCCACCCAACACATTCATATAATGTACATTAATTTGTGTGACACATAGATCATACAAAATAAGGATGTATTTCATCAAATTTAATCCCATTATTAAGGAGAGGATTTTACATACATGAGAGTCCCAAATTATTAATGTAAAGGTACATCTAGTTGAATGACCTTGGGTGGGACACACCACCATCCACAGTGAAAACCCTTTCCCCCTGAATCCCTTCTACGAAGATCCATGCTTTGTCCAACTCTCACAAGTTAGTGTTCCCAAGGATCAGATTTATTCTTTTTCCTCTAATACCAACTATATAAACCTAGTATTTTCATAGATAAATACTACATATTTTTATATTAATATTCAATATATTATAAAAGTACATTCCTAAAGATCAAAATAGTTTAGTTAATTTGGAATCATGGAAAAGAATATTCTTAATTAATTAAAGTTCTTAAATGTATCTCATAATGGTCTTCCTATTATGTAATCTTCAAAAAAATACCATATTTATAACCACCCATTATAACCTGGGGAGAGGAATCATAAGAAAAGGAGAGATTAGATGCTTTGTAATGGTAAAAGAGGAAAATTATGTGATTTATAATGGAATTAAATTATTTATAACACTTAAAAGTTTTGTTTTTACACTTAGTTAAAATCATGTGGGGGTGTATTGAGTGTTTCGTTGCATTTTGGGAGCATCAGGCTCTGAAAAATCAAGCATGGGGGAGCTAACAGGGTAGCATGGTTTGTATGAAATTGTGTTCTCCACTAGTAGTAATTGTGTATCTTTTAGAGAGGGACTGTGGGTGTCACAAAGTTTTTTCAATCCGTGTTCACTAAGTCATATGACCATGTAGCCTTTTACAGATCTTGGACAAAGGTAAAATGCACATTTTTCATATGTTTTCCCAACCATGGGCATAAGCCATGTGACCCCACCCCTTAAGCAGTATGCCGTGAATGGTTGGAAAAAAGTTTGGACAATCATATGGACAAAATGTGACCCTCATTAAAGGGGTAAATTTTTGATTTTTCTCATCCTCCTTTTCTGTTCAACCTCATTCATTTCTCGCATCACCTATAAACAAAATTTCCCTCATGGAACTCCTCCCTTCCTACTCTAGGTATGGTGGTGTCTTCCTCATTAGCCTCTGACTAGAGTTATATACAATGTTATAGATATCCTTTTGTAAGTCCATGACTCCACCTAAATATTTTATTTTTTCATCTTCTACTCATCTTCGCTATTTTGGTTTAAACTAATTCTCCCTATATTCAGGGTGTTCATCCATCTCATCAATTTCTATAGATCTAGACCAAATAAAACCTTTAAATTTGACTTATGATTCATAAATTGTATAAGGTAGGTGGTCTATATCTCTTACCTCAAGTTTCACCTCATTATAAAATGTCACAATTATACCACCCACTAGACTTACTTGATGTCATTTTCAAATGATAATTTTCCTTGAATTAAATTGATTTCCTTTATTTGTGATGTGTTTAGACCATTATTGTTTGGTTGGTGATTATAAACTAACCCAAACCACCCCATTGAATGGGTTCATTTAGTCTCCCTTTATAATTTTTGTTTTCCACTATTAGAGCCACCCATATGGGTGTTCCCATTTACATATATATTAAATTGGGAAGCTAATCTATTTTATCAACTCTTTGAAGTTGGGTTTCATATGATTTGTTATTGAATTTCTTATAGTGAACTAAATAATTTTTTTGAATATTAATGCCATGTTTCCTAATAAAACCCCTTAATCATGATAACTATCTACAAATTTAAAAAGTGATATATGTGCTCTTCCTTGTTTTGATTATGGTATGGGTGTCTCTATATCCTTCTTTTGTGTTTTGTCTTCTTGATGGAGCTTACTTATGTACTTTCCACTTTTTATTATAAAATTAAATTTAAAATGGGAATGGATCTCTTAAGGAATCCTTGTTTCAAATTATGGCATGATCTCTAAAATTCCCTTTTAAATTGTTTAATTTAATTGATTAAATGAATGTTGGATTACATACACAGAATTCTAAGGATGGAATCATAATTCTTGTGATCAGCTTTACTGATGGATTGGGTAAATGAAAGGGGAAATACTTGTAGGCCGGGATGGGATCACCACACATTATTTATACCTCATCATGAGTGATATCAGTTACATAGGGGAGACACCTTGGATAGGATCAATTTCTAGATGGTTACACCATGACATGAGTGAGAATCAGTCCCCTATGTGAAATACTAGTTGCGAGCTTAGAGGTCATCTCAAACTAGGTCTGGAGTGATACTTTCAAGGACATTCGTGCATCACATTGGAAGGGATTTGACAATAGTGATCACTTATGGAGCTCCTAGTGTGATACATGTATTTCTTGTAAAGGTTCACCTTAGAATGGACTATGATGCTATTTATTTAATTTTGGTAATTACATTTATACTAAAGGATGTTGATACATATTGTTTTATCCAAGGGACATGTTCACCAATTAAAAACACAAGAATGGATAAGGTCCATCTCATGATCCCTGGTTTACGACTTTTTGTTGTTAGTTCCCTAATATAACATTTTTACAGTTAACCTATGGTTCAAACTTTTTTGGCTAAGGTAGAAACAAGTTTGGTTGGGACAGATGTCCCTGAGGATACATGGCCCAATTTGGTCACTTATTTATTAATATTTTATTTCTACCATACTCTTGATACACACACACACTAATCATTTTTTTATGTATTAATTGGATTATGTTTTATACACCGTTGGTGGTGTCCTAATGAGTATATATCACACCCTACTTGGGATTCCATTTCTCTGCGGTTTTCACGACCCGTCCTCGGGGTCCGTGCCATGACTACCCCAAGCCCACCTTCTATAGGCCAGGGGCTGGGGACTAGCACCAAAGGCGTAAATCCAAAAAATAGGGAATGCATTGCCTTTATAAAGTAAAAAAACACCATAGAGTACGAAATCTGAAGTAAACACTAAGTAAACTGAGTACAAAAGTAAGTGATGGAAAGTAAATGGGCCAGAATACAAACCCAACTGAAGGTAAAGTACAACTGAAATGAAATTACAACAACTGAAAAGTAAAGAAACGAGTCCGAGCCGTCCTCTGGAAACCCCACCTGAAGGGTGGGTACAGATAGTCTCCTCTGCTCCTCAGCTTCGGCTGTCCGTTCCATGTACGTCCCGTCCAGTGATCCACCTCTAGGTACCGTCCAGCTCTACGAGCTCCCACCTCGATTAGCGTTGTCCGTCGTCTACATCCAACACGGTGTGGGCATAGCCCTTGCAGGGGTGAGTATAATCTACTTAGTAGGGACCCCGAGACCCCCGAAGGTCTCCCAGAATCCTCGAAGGATAAACCACAATGGAAAGATACAATCATGAAGTAACAACCAACTCTACATAGGTATATTCCCATACATATACCTAAGTCATCTATTCCAGCTCGGCTCCAGCACACGATCCCAAATACAACCCAGTCCATATAGGAAAACATAACCCATTCCACATAGGAATTCACAACCCAATCCACAATGGATAGCACAACCCAAATCCACACAGGATAGCGTGGAAATCATATCAAAGATAATGATTGAAAGTCAAGACTCAGTTCACACAGGTATACATTTTGTAAGACGATAGAGATGATCAGATGTAGTCACTAATTCATCTAACCTGTTGGACCCACATAGGATACAAGACCAGCTAAGCTGTTGGACCCACAAAAGACACAAGACCAGGTACTCTGTCGGACCCACATAGGATACAAGTACAGAGTCAAATACTGCCGGACCCACATAGGATACAAGAACAGTAGTAAAGTACTTCCAGACCCACATAGGATACTAGAATATATTCATCGCCATCGAACCCATGGAGGATTCCAGTACGGTCGTCGTCGCTGCCGAACACATGGAGGATCCTAGTACAGTCGTCATCGTCGTCACAGTCGCAGCCAGCTCTAGGGTTCCCACACACAGCATGCTCGATTCTGGGAGGGTCCGCTCCACGAGCCAAGGGGGGTCGATACATCAACTGACATGAAGTCCAGAGTTGATGTATCAAAAAGTTCCATCTCGTCAATAGGAACTCAACACGACAGACAATGCATCAATTAGACGCCCGGTCTGAGAGTTATTGGCTTTTTCGTCCGAGGGGCCCGGTTGGTTTTTAAGATAAAATGAACTCGTCCGTACTCCAACTACATCCAAACCTCGAGTGGAGTAAGCCAAAGGAACCGTCTCACTAAGAAGAATCTAACAAAGTCGAAGACACTTCAATCAGACGTCCGGAGCTCAAGTTATAAGTGTTTCCACTCCGAGGGACCAATTGGTTTCGTGTTCGAACCAACCCGGATGAACCCAAAGTTCTCTGAAACCCTGATTGTAATATACCTAAACGACCAATTCGATCCAAGGATCGCTACGCAACTGACGGTGCATCGATCGGAGCTCTGTAACCCACGTTATGGGCATTTAAACGGATTTGTCTGGAAAACAGGGGTTCGGGCCCAGTCCGACCCAGCCCGATACCCCTGGGTCGGCCCAAACTTGGTCGACCCAACTCGGGTCTGGGTCTGTCCCGTTACGACGTGGCCCGACCCGGCGCGGGCGGCCTGGCCCGGTGCGGGCGGGACGGACCAGCGCGGGCGGTCCGGCTCGGCGCGGGCGGTCCGGCCCAGCGCGGGCCGCGGCTCAGCTCGATGCTGAGTTGGACGCGGAGGGGGGGGGGGGGCGCTAGCCCCCTCATTTTGAAACGGCGCCCCCCATGTGGAGGGGCTCGCCCTTATCTGCCTCCGAGGGTTACAATCCCCGGACTTCCCGAAACGGTCGGCCATGTTGGCCAGCTGGTGTACCACCGCGGGACCCCCGTGGGTCCCGTCTTCTGAAGCACCGACGACCGGCTGAGTCCAGCAACCCACCTCTGCACCGCTGCAGCCCTGGTCTGACCGGTGCAACGTGACGATGTCACACCCCTCCTCCGCGGCCCTCTACGGTGCTCTGGCGTGGCGCGACGCCACCAAGTCCTTCCACCGCAGCCCGCCCTTGGCCGCGGCCTCCTTCGGCTTCACCGGTGCCGTGCGACGGCGTAGCGCTCCTTCGCTGCGGGTTTCCTCATTCTCGCGCGGTGTCGTTGCACCCCGCCGCCTCCGTTCCAAACCATGATGGTGATCAAAAACAAAGAGGAGGAGGATCGACCGTGAATGTGTGGTCCGACATCCTCCTGTTAAATTGATAACATGCGGCCAAATAATAATGACGAACGTCAAAATAATACTTGAACGATGAAAAAAACCCTTAATCGAAGTAGTTTGCGGAAGATAGCATCGCGGAAAACGGCGTCGTGGGGGAAGGCTCCATGTACGTTGATGGAGTTCGTCCGAGGAGGAAGCGGCGTCTCCCTTGTTTTGACAGGGAGAGAAGATGGAACGGCGTGTCGGCGTTCTTCGCGTTCTTCAAGGAGGAAGATGAAGTTCTTCAAAGTGTAGAACTCTCCCACTCTCAACACAACAAAGAAACCAAAATATAATAAGGCCTTTTCCTTATTTTATTACTTTTTCCAACATTTTTAAAATACAAAAACATAAAATCACTTAATTAATTAGTCTTGAATTGTCAATATTAATGGTGAGTTTAGTTGGCATGCATTAATGTGGAAGAGGGTAGCCACAACATTTAAAACATGGTTGGTTTAGAGGGGTTAGAGTATTTGAAAAGGTGGGGACTCGTGTGGGCCCCACCTCACTAATATTCTACCAAGAGTTAGGATTTTAGTGGGTCCCACCCCAACTCCCACAGATGGGGTTTAACCTCTTATAAGTGAAAAATTGGAACACAACTTATTTCACTTAATTCTTAATCCACATTTTTAAACAACTCTTCACGCGAAAATGCAACTCCAGAAAAGGTCTTCTTAAGCAATTATCGGCATTGCGGTTTCATCAGTGCCCTCATATTTCGATTCCGAGAAACAGTTCAAAAATTAAAAAAACCCACTTGTTCGTTCACTGAACGTACCCGAGCTAAACTTCAGAAATTGATTCCGGGCACACCGGGCTTTGGAATCAGGTGCCGTCAGAAACTGCGTACTCGTAAAATCCCAAAGAATTTAGGAAAAAAATTTCCTTGAAATTTACGAGTCTTTATATTACTCCCACCTCAAGGATTTACGTCCCCGTAAAGATACATCACAAACTAGGGAATCAAATGAGGGTACTGAGCATGTATCTGAGCCTTCCACTCCCAAGTTCTCTCCTAGAGGTTCTCATGCTGCCACATGATGCGCACTGGAGGAATCGACCACCCACGTAGGACCCGCTCCTGTTGATCCTCGATCTCCACCAGGACCTCCGCAAAAGTCGCCCCGTCATCAATGTCGAGCTCCCCATGGTCGATGATATGGTTCAGGTCATTCACGTATCTCCTCAGCTAAGATACGTGGAAGACGTCGTGAACCCGGTGTAACTGAAGTGGTAGAGCCAGGTGATAAGACACCTCACCTATCCGGCTGAGAACTTGGAATGGTCCAATGAAGCACGAAGATAACTTGCCGCCCCAGAAAAATCTCTGTAATCCACATCGAGGTGAGACCCGTAAAAAACATGGTCTCCATCCTCGAACTCTAGTGGTCTCCGCCTCCTGTCAGCATAAGACTTATTTCGGCTCTGAGCTTTCCTCATCTTCTCCTGGATGACCTAAACCTTCTCTATCGTGGCCTGAACAATCTCTGGTCTCACAAGTGCGGACTCCCCAGGGTCTGTCCAGCAGAGAGGTGATCTGCAAGGTCGGTCGTACAATGCCTTGTATGGTGCCATCCCGATGGTGGAGTGGTAGTTGTTGTTGTATGCAAAATCCACCAAGGGTAGGTGATCCTACCAGCTATGACCAAAGTTGAGGACACATGCACAGAGCATGTCCTCGAGAGTCTGAATGGTCATCTCCGTCTGACCATCTGTCTGAGGGTGAAAAGCGGTGCTCAGGCATAGGTGCATCCTGAATGCCTCCTGCAACCCCTTCCAAAGCTGGGAAGTAAAACGAGCATCTCAATAAATAATGATAGATTATGGTACACCATGAAGTCATACGATCTCCTGAACGTAGAGACGCCCCAAGCTCTACACTGAGCCCTGCTCTCTGATGGGTAAGAATTGGGCTGACTTGGTGAGTCGGTCGACGATCACCCAAATTGAGTCGTGTCCTCTAGAAGTAAGTGGAATCCCAGTCACGAAATCCATAAATATCTTGTCCCACTTCCACTCCAGGACCTCCAAGGGCTAGACCAAGCCTGCTGGTACTTGGTGCTCCACCTTCACCTACTGGCAGGTGAGGCATCGAGAAACAAACTCCGCCACAGCCTTCTTCATACCCAGCCACCAGTGATGTCTTCAGAGATCTTAGTACATATTCACCAATCATAGATGTACCGATAAAGGGGAAGTGTGAAACTCCCTCAGCACCTCCTCCTGTAATGTAGCTGGAACCATGATACATCCTCTAAAAAGGATGACGTGCTCTCCTCCTACAGAAAATCCATCAGGTGCCTGTCTTGTGGAAATCTTTGCATGCCCCGTCTCACAGTCAACGTCCCCTCGTTGTGCCACTCTGACCCACTGAAGAAGTGGAGGTGTGACTGTGAGCGACTGAAGGAAGGCTACCCCGTCTCTATCCACTAAGTATATCTACAACGTGGCTAGCTGCCCCATCACCTCTCTAAGTAACTGAATGCCCATCCTCCTGCTAAGTGCATCCGCTACTACATTCCCCTTTCCATGAGTATAGACTATCTCAAAGTCATAGTCCTAGAGGAACTAGATCAATTACCACTGTCTCAGGTTTAGGTCCTTCTGCGAGAAGATGTACCTGAGACTCTGGTGGTCAGAGTAGAATGTAAAGCACTCACCCATTAGATAGTGCTGCCACATCTTCAGAGCGAAGACCATTGCTGCTAAATCCAGGTCATGGGTAGCGTAGTTCTGCTCATGCTTCCTCTACTATCGTGATCCATAGGCGATCACTGCCCACTCCTGCATCAGGAAACACTCGATTCCAGTTCCTGATGCATCATAGTAGACTACGTACCCTACTCCCTCCTCCGGTAGCCTCAAGATGGGTGCACTGGTCAATTTCTATCTCAGCTCCTGGAAGCTCTGCTGATATCTATCTGACCACACGAAGGGTCTCCCTTTCTTTGTCAAAACTGAAAGTGGTGCTACAACTCTGGAGAAGTTTGGAACAAATCTCTGGTAGTACCCATCCAAACCTAGGAAACTCCGCACCTCTGTCACGCTCCTGGGTGGCTCCCAAGCTAGCACTTCTTCGATCTTCGCAGGATCCACCGCAACTCCCACCTCAGAGATGATGTGTCCTAAGAAGTGGACCTCGCGTATCCATAACTGAAACTTCGAGATCTTACCATTAAGCTGGTGCTCTCGGAGTGTGTCCAGTACAACATGCAAATGGTTGGCGTGCTCCTCCTCAATGGTCGAGTATATCAATATGTCGTCGATGAAGACTACGACAAATCGATCGAGGTAAGGCTGGAAGATCCTGTTCATGAGACTCATGAACACTGATAGAGAATTGGTTACGCCGAAAGGCATAACCAAGAACTCATAGTGGCCATACCGACATCTGAAAGTTGTCTTCTACACATCCTCGTCTTGAACTCTGAGCTGATGATAGCCTGACCTGAGGTCTATCTTCGAGAACTACTGTGCTCCCTTGAGATGATCAAGGAGTTCATCGATCCTCGGAAGTGGATAATTGTTCTTCATGGTCACCTGGTTCAGGTGATGGTAATAGACACATAGTTGCAAGATCCCATCTGCCTTCTTGGCGAACAAAATCGGTGAAGCCCAGGGTGAAACACTGGGTCGAATGAATCCATTTCCCTACAAAGTCCTCCAACTGTACCTGTAGCTCAAAAATATCAACAGGAGCCATCCGATATGCTAGTGTAGATATCGGTGCTGTCCTGGGGTACAAGTAGATGTATAAGTCTACCTCCATGTGGGGAGGTAGTCCTGGAATGTCGTCAGGAAAAATGTACGGATACTGATCCACCACAACAGGAAAACTCGGACTTCGCACGTCCATTGCTCCTAGGATGAGGCTATCCAACTGATGAGTGACCGACTAGCCTCTCCTCTTCGTGAGTCCATCTTGCACGGCAAAGGCTCCCTGGTCGCCGATGAAGGTGAACCTGCTCCCATTTTTTTGGACACACCGCACCTTCTGCCTAATACAGTTGATCTGAGCATGGACTGTAGATAACCAATCCATGCCCAAGATGACGTCGTAAGGACTCGACGTCGCTACAAGAAGATCACAGCCGAAGCTCTTGCCTCCTATAGTAAGCTCACACTGCCAGCACTAGTGTGTAATCATCGAGTCTGATCTCGTAGGAGTCTATAGCTGTAAGGATCGAGCCAACGGCTCTGTCGGAATCTCCGAGCTCTGAACAAGGGAAGCGGCAATGGAATAATGAATCGATCCTATGTCTATAAGAACTGCAGCAAGGGTGGAGTAGACACAGATAGTACCTCGAATCATCTCAGGTGTGTCATGGTCGTAGGCCTCTGCTGCCTGAAGCTGAGCCTACCTCTGTCCGCCAGCTCCCTGTGGTCGGGGTGGATCTCCTGGTGGTGGTGGTGGTGGTAGAGCCTCAAAGCATCGCCCACCACCTGCTACTCGGACAGCTCCTCTGCCTCATCCTCCTACTCCCTTCGGACCGCCACGGTTGAACCTCTGCCTCTGCCTGGGTGGTCCCTCAACCATCTTCTACTCCTCTGCATGGTGAGTCGGGCAGTCATGATCCATGTGGCCATGCCCGCCGCATACATAGCATTGTCTGCTCCTCGGAAGGCTGGCTCTACGCCGTGTGCCCTGCACCTCTGAGCCAGTATCCTGAGGTCATCCACCTGATGGTATAGTCTTCTTGGACCCCTGTGAAATCTGTTGACTGCCATCTATAGAAGTCTCCGCTACGTGCCACCCTGCGGTAGGTCTCGCTGTTGGTGTAGGCTAAACAAGAAAACTCTCCACAAGAAGATCTCGCTCCAGTACTACTACCTATGTCGGTATGCTGAGGGAGATCATTGATTCCCTGATCTCATGCCTCAGTCCCTGCTCGAAGGTCCGGGCCTGAAATAATGGGCCCCGTACCATGTCTGTGGAATAGCACGAGAGATCGGTAAATCTCGCCGAGTACTGGGCTACAGTCATTCTGCCCTGCCGCATCTTTAGTAGCTCCTGGATGCGCACCGTATGGGGGGTGGATGGAATGAACTCCTAGCGGAAGAGGCTCTAGAAGTTCATCCAAAGAAGAGATGCCTATTCGTGCACCTGGAGCATCAGGCTCCAATATCTACCTGTAGCCGTGTGCAGGAGACTCATTGCAAGGATCACCATGAGGTCAGCTGGTATCCCCACTAACTTTAAAACTCGTACAATAGCCTCCAGCCAATTCTTGGCTGCCTGACGGTCCTTCTCCCCATGGAACCTGGGCAGTCTCTGACGCTGAAACTCGTACAGTGCACTAAGGCAACATGCACTCTCAGCTGCTGGGGCTGGTGGCATCGGTGGCTCAACGGGTAGAGGTACCACCGGTGCCTCTGCTGTAATAGGGACCTGCACCGAGGCCTCATCGCTCGGTGGGCTGTTGTCTCGCACAAAGCTCGGAACCCTAGATGGATGACGTCGTGGGGCCATCTAGAAAAGAAACAGGTGTGCCGCGGTCAATACAGTATACCTGGTGAGCTGACACAAGTAATCACAAAGAAAACATTGAAACACACATGAAATCAATGTTTTCGTGCACTGAGTCGGAAATCAGAAGTCAGGGTCCTGGTGTATGGATACGTCAGCCGCCGCACCAACACTGGACTCCCTGGACTGATAACCACACTCAATACCCTTAACGTTATTGCTTCACATAGAATAAAGATCATAGTCCTGAGTTCTGCGGTAGAACCGAACTCCTCTGATACCAATTTGTCACGACCCGTCATCGGGGTTCGTGCCGTGACTACCCCAAGCACTCCTTCCATAGGCCATGAGCTGGTGACTAGCACCAAAGGCATAAATCTCGATAATAGGGAAGGAATTTCCTTTATAAAGTAAACAAACACCACAGATTACACAAGATGAAGTAAACACGAAGTAAACTAAGTACAAAAGTAAGTGTTGGAAAGTAAATGGGCCAGAATACAAACCCAACTAAAGGTAAAGTACAACTGAAATGAAAGTACAAAAACTGAAAAGTAAAGCAACGAGTACGAGCCTTCCTCTGGAAACCCCACCTGAAGGGTGGGTACAGATTGTCTCCTATGCTCCTCGGCTCCGGGTGTCCGCTCCGTGTACGTCCCGTCCAGTGATCCACCTCCATGTACTGTCCATCTCCATGAGATCCCACCTCGATCAATGTTGTCCGTTGTCTGCGTTCAACACAACATAGTGCGGGCATAGCCCATGCAGGGGAGAGTATATTCTACTCAGTAGGGACCCTGAGACCCCTGAACGTCTCCCAGAATCCTCGAAGGATAAACCACAAAGGAAAGATACAATCACGAAGTAACAACCAACTCTACTTAGGTATATGACCATACATATACCTAAGTCACCTGTTACAGCTCATCTCCAGCACACGAGCCCAAATACAACCTAGTAAAAATAGGAAAACATAACCCATTCCAGATAGGAATTCACAACCCAATCCACACAGGATATCTTAACCCAAATCCACACAGGATAACATGACAATCATATCAAAGATAATGATTTAAAGTGAAGACTCATCTCACACAGGTATACATTTCATAAGATGATAGAGATGATCGGATGTAGTCACTGATTCATCTAAGCTGTCAGACCCACATAGGATACAAGACTAGCTAAGCTGTTGGACCCACAATGGATACAAGACCA
Source organism: Viscum album (assembly GCA_963277665.1). Lineage (NCBI taxonomy): Eukaryota > Viridiplantae > Streptophyta > Magnoliopsida > Santalales > Viscaceae > Viscum > Viscum album. Next base: position 1,658,339,479 of record OY728128.1, read on the forward strand.
GCTACTCTACCGGACCCACATAGGATACAAGTACAGAGTCAAATACTAACGGACCCATATAGGATACAAGAACAATAGTCAAGTACTGCAGGACCCACATAGGATACAGGAACAGTAGTCATTACCATCGAACCCATGGAGGATTCCAGTACAGTCGCCATCACTGCCGAACCCACGGAGGATCCCAGTACAGTCATCATCGTCGTAGGAGTCGCAGCCAACTCTAGGGTTCCCGCACACAGCATGCTCGATTCCGGGAGGGTTCGCTCCACAAGCCTAGGGGGAATGATACATCAACTGACATGAAGTCCGGAGTTGATGTATCCCAAAGTTCCGTCTCATCAATACGAACTCAACACGACAGACGACGCGTCAATCGGACGTCCGGTCTGAGAGTTATTGGCTTTTTCGTCATAGGGGCCCGATTGGTTTTTAAACTAAAACCAACCCGACCATACTCCAACTGCATCCAAACCTCGAGCGGAGTAAGCCAAAAGAACCGTATTACTAAGAGGAATCCAACAAAGTTGATGAAACTTCAATCGAATGTCTGGAGCTCAAGTTATAATTGTTTCTGCTCCGAGGGCCCGGTTGGTTTCGGGTTCGAACCAACCCGGACGAAACCAAAGTTCTCCGAAACCATGAGTGTAATATACTGAAATGACCATCTCGATCCAAGGATCGCTACGCAACTGACGGTGTGTCGATCGAAGGTCCGTAACCCATGTTATGGGCGTTTAAACGGATCTATCCGGAAAATAGGGGTTCCGGCCCGGTCTGACCCAGCCCGATACCCCTGGGTTGGCCCAAACCGGGTCGACTCGACCCGGGTCTGGGTCCGGGTCTGGCACATTAGGGTGCGGCCTGGCCCGGCTGACGCGGCCCGGCCCTGCGCGGTGTCCCGGCCCAGCGCGGGCGGCCCGGTCCGGGCGATCGAGCTCGGCACGGGCGGTCCGACCTAGCGCGGGCCGCGGATTGGCTCGAGGCCGAGCTGGACGCGGGGGGGGGGGGGGGGGGGGGGGGGCGATGTCCCCCTTATTTTGAAACGGCGTCCCCCACATGGAGGGGACCGCCCTTGTCTGTCACCGAGGGTTACAACCCCCAGACTTCCTGAAACGGCCGGCCATGTTGGCCGGTCGGTGTGTCGTCGCGGGACCCCTGTGGGTCCCACCTTCCGAAGCGCCAGCGGCCGCCTGAGTCCGTCCGCCCACCTCTGCACCGCCGCGGCCTTAGGCCGCGACCCTGGACCGACCGGTGTGGCATGACGGGGCCACGCCCCTCCGTCGCGGCCCGCCCTTGGCCTCAACCTCCTTCGGCTTCACCAGCGCGGCGCGACGGCGCCGCAGTCCTTCGCCTCGATTTTCCTCATTCCCGCGTGAGGCCGTTGCACCGTGCCGCCTTCGTTCCAAACCACGACGGTGATCAACAACAAAGGGGAGGAGGATCGGCCATGTTTGTGCGGTCCGACCTCCTCCCGTTAAATTGATAACTGGAGGCCAAATAATAACGACGAACGTCAAAATAATACTTGAACGAAGAAACAAACCCTACCTCGATGAATTTTGCGGATGCTAGCATTGTGGAAAACGGCGTCATGGGGGAAGGCTCCGTATACGTTGATGGAGTTCGTCTGAGGAGGAAGCGGTGTCTCCCTTGTTTTGACGTGGATAGAAAATGGAACGGCGTGTCGGCGTTCTTCAAGGAGGAAGATGATGTTTTTCAAAGTGTATAACTCTCCCTCTCTCAACACAACTAAGAAACCAAAATAAAATAAGGCCTTTGCCTTATTTTATTACATTTTCCAACATTTTTAAAGATCAAAAACCTAAACTCACTTAATTAATTAGTCTTGATTTGTCAATATCAATGGTGAGTTTAGTTGGCATGCATTAATGTGGAAGAGGGTAGCCACAAAATTTAAAACATGGGAGGTTTAGAGGGGTTAGAAAATTTGAAAAGGTGGGGAATCGTGTGGTCCCCACCTCACTAATATTCTACCAGTTAGGATTTTAGTGGGTCCCACCCCAACTCCCACACATGGGGTTTAACCTCTTATAAGTGAAAAATTGTAACCCAACTTATTTCACTTAATTCTTAATCTACATTTTTAAACAACTCTTCACGAGAAAACGCAACTCCATAAAAGGTCTTCCTAAGCAATTACCAGCACTACGGTTTCATCGGTGCCCTCGGATTTCGATTCTATGCATTGGTTCAAAAGTTAGAAAAACCCGCTCATTCATTCACTGAACGCACCTGAGCTAAACTTTGGAAATTGATTCCGGGCACACTGGGCCTCGGAATCAGGTACCGTTAAAAACTGCGTGCTCGAAAAATCCCAATGAATTTAAGAAAAAAATTTCCTTGAAATTTACGGGTCTTTACAGGGGTACCTAAGAAGATATTCATGGTTGTAGGTATCTGATTTATTACTTGTGATGTAAATTGTAAAAGGGATATTTGGAGGAGAAGACGGAGCTAGTACTCATGAGTCCTGTGGAGTTAGACTTTGCACTTTTGTTCTTTTAATTGTATTTTACTTCCTTCTTTATTTGAAACTTCTTGTACTAGTAGAATCATCTGTACATGAACACATTATTGTATATTTGGATTTGGATATTTTGATTAGTTACTATGTTAAATTTCTGCTGATCTATCTGGTTTAATTTATATTTAATTTTTTGTTGTCTTATTATGATATACCATCGTGCCACTTTGACCATGCGGGTATAGTCCCTACACAATACAACCATCACACCCTCTCTATTAGTCGGCAACCTCTAGAATTTGGGCTGGTGTGCTTGATTCAATGTGGTGACCAGTACGGTTACAATTGTAGTAGTGTTTTGGGATGTAATGTTACATAGATAAACACTACATGAGTATAAGGATATGAGAGAATTATAATAACATATGAAAATTATTCCTGGTATATCAAAGATTAGAATCTTGAGTCATGGAACCATGATTTGAAATTCATAAGATATAAATCCTAATGAAATCAAAGAACATGAACCATAAGAGCATAACATTGGAATATGATAGAGAATTTTTGCATACACATAAGTATAGAAAATAATTCTATAGTAGTCAAGGCTCATAACCCAGACGATCATAGAGGAATGAGTTTACTCCCCACACCATCATAGTAGTTAAGGTCTTCTCCCAAGACCATCATAGTGAACAAATTACCTTACTAAACTAGGTTTAATCCCCATTTCATTACTATCTATATCATGAGATATAAATCTTCAACAATTTCATTGGAGGGAGATATAGGTCTCACTAGTCTCATATTGAAAACCAAATTTATGTTTTCCACAGGATCATAAAACATTCACCATATCATAACCCATGAAATGAAATGGGATTCATAAAAATTTAATCATATCCTAACCAATAAAAAAGATACATTTTTCATAATCAATTCATCATTTCATGATATAATAACCCATGGAGAAATAATATGGTTTCATAATATTTTTATCATGGTATAAACCATATAAGAGAAATAGATTTCTTAAACATCATGACATTATAAACATAAAACATTCAAAGAATGAATGAGAATGGTATCCCTGGATCATATCCCAGGTAAATGTATGGCAAGATCAAAATATTTCAACTTAGATGGAATTTTTTTGATTGGTATTTTAAAACATTTCTTGAGGAAAATATCATTGAAGTTTTGGATAAAACTTTTTAAAACATAAAAACAATTTGAATATATTTTTCTAGAAAATAACCTTAGAAATTTATAATGTATTATTAAAATAAAATAATGTTGGTGATGATGTTTTTGGCACCAAAATCTCACGATGGGCCGCAAACTGCTACTTTTGTATGGATTGAACACATAACCCAACACGAAGGAGTATTATGGGATTGATGAATTGGTTGCGTGAAAGTTCCCACATGTGTGCATATAGATGAAATTCCACACACCACAAAATTTCACACCAATTAAAATCTATAGTTACATGGATTCTTTATAGTTTGAAGACATGCCTAAGGCCACTACAGATAAGAAACACTTGATTCACACCTGAAAGGATTGTTATATGCATCATTTTTCTGAAAATAGCATAGTTTCACACCCAATACAATATCAATATACGGATAGATCACATTCAAGTACCAATAGTAAATGATGGGGATGTTGGAAACTTGAGTTCACGCCTAAGGAGTTGTGTTCTAACCATGGAGGATTTCAACTATAAATAAAATCTCACCCCTCCTATAGGAAGATCTTAGGAAAACAAAGTGATGATCTATTACGTGCAAATCATCTACTTATGTGACAGTTCACAAACCTAATGATCATGGAAAATCAAAGGTAGGAAATTTTTATGAAAGAACTCATGTGGAACCAAACTTGAATTTTCCTTCTTTATACTTATCCGCATGAAAATCCCTTTAATGCTAGTCATGTGTGCACAATAATGTTTTATTTGAAACTCCTAGAGATGTGTAAAACCATGTGTCTTAATTCCTTCATTTTACTAGGTTCTAAATCCATATCATCACAAAAGTGTTACGCGTAACCCATACCATTTGTGTGAAAGAACTTCTTGGTCCCCTATGTGATGTCTCTTATGCCTCTTTTATAGTTATTACCTTACCTCTTGCTTCTAACGGCAAGTAATATTACCTATATTTATTCTAAGAATAAGGACTCTAATGTGGAACTCGTGATTAACCAGTCCTCTGTAGAGGTTTCAACTCCATGCCCCACCCATAGGCACATGAGTGGTGGTCATGTATGCCCAAGGGGTAAGGAGTGATTCCCACATATTCAAGTCACATGACATAAAACTACCTTTCTCTACATCCTGTTCATATGATGTTAAACTACAAGATAACTTTCTCAAAACATGACATAAAATTTTAGTCATACCCTATGTAAAAAACTTAGGAAACCCCATGTACAATCATCATGAGATGACAACTTCTCCCCCTCCATGGGAGGAAACTCAATTTCTGGGGATGAAAATCCCACACCTCGGAAGCTCCCATACCTAATAACCACACTATCCATCCCCATTGTGGGATTAAACACCTACCATGGTTAGCTTCAGCATGTATGACCCATAAAATCCCTCATTAATACTTCTCTCATGACATAAGCATCCTTACCACAAGATTTTAAACTGAATGGATCAGTCCAATCAGAATAGCTTAAACTGTGACATCAAACTATGTATATTTTTTATCCCTGTATTCTAAAGAGGGTTGGTAGGATTCCTCATCGAGGTTCAATCCTAAAAATAGTAAACTTGGGTGTGGCATCTTCCCTCCTTGGGATAAACCTACAAGATCTTCCTCACAGGATGTTTGACTCAGAATGGAAAACTTTGGATCTTCCTCACAAGGTGTTTGATCCAAATTGGTAAACTATCCATATGTTTCTTCCTAAGGACGCACCTTCTGCATCTGAATCAAAGGGAATTAAACAAAATATGGTAATCTATATAGGTATTTCATCTTCCCTCTTAGGGATGCACCTCCCTAATATGGATCATAGGGAATTTGATAAATAATGGTAAACTTTGGATCCGCCTCACAAGGTGTTTGATCCAAACTGGTAAACTATACAGTTGTTCTCTTTTATGGACACAACTTCTGTATTCACCTCACATGGTGTTTGATCCACAATGGTAAACTCATATTTTATACCCTAAGGGGTACACCTCTGTGATCCACCTCTATAGGGTGTTTGATCCCCCTACACAAGATGTTAAACTCATGCCCTGATCTATCTCTGTAAGATGTTATAATTGATCTTCATAGGATATAGAAATTATGACCTAAACCAAAACATATAATCCATGAAATAAACATGATATTCCTAAGGTAAAAATACTTGAAAGAGTTACACCTCGGGAATTAATTAACTCGTGATTGATATAGGATGCCTTGGGTTCCATGCCTAAGATTACTCATATGAGATGACCTCCTAAGAAAAAGATTTATAGGTGACCAATGCACCCAAAATCCAAAAATTACCAAAGATTCCCAATGAGAAAACTCATGTGACCAATGTTATCTACCTGAAGAAGATAGAAGTAGTGTAATTAACTAGTTCCCACAAAGATATGGCACTGATAATGAGTTCCATGAACATGAATTAATAATTGAGGAAGACTTGAACTAGGATATTATCTCGAAGGATGAATCCATACAAGGAGGAACCGATATCCCATCATCTTGTTTCACTAAAGGAGTAGACATCACCAATGAAATTGAAGAAATATACCCACCTTTGAAAAGTTGGAATGCATGGAAATGAAAACATGCATCGTGTGTGGACTAGATGAAAGCGTCAGAAACAATAATGGCAAACCTAATGTGAATCTATTATTCTTTAACATGGGGGATAATAGAGTCTAGGGAATCAATGGAATAATAGTAACCAGATTCAAACATACAGTACCTGGTCCCACAAAAAATGGTGGGCCTAGTATGAAACTCACCTAAAATTTGGGTCAGTTTTCATTGGGTATCCTCAGTCTGTGACAATGTCAGCGTTGATCCCTATGACTTTAGAATATTGTATAATTTCACGTCATTGGGAATCAATTTTATTGTATATTTACTGACAGATGAATCCATGTGCCTTATAAGACACAATCTGAGGGAAACCAACAACGCAGCACCTGCCGTTGTTGGGGTAGGAGAAATATTGATGCAGAAACCTCACATAATTCCAACCCCTACATATCTTCTATAAAAAATTCACCTACCTTTATCCTATTCCCTATATCACCCTCGTAGATCATCCAATGAAGGGTTATCAATTACCACATGCTCTAGTATGAGAATGAATGGGTTAATCCCAGGAATTAGTTCATCATCTTTACAAGTTCCCTCAAGGTCCACACAGTGGTCAAACACCCCAATTACAATGATGAACCTCTTTGAGAGCCTCCCACCCAAGTTTTATGATGATTCCATCCCCTTTCTCAAGAATGTATTGTATTATCGAGTCATCCTAGCTATGACTACCTCTTGGGATCCCCCTTGGAGGGAACCCACTAGGCTTAATTTGTGCTAGAAATGACAGGTCCCATAGGATGAAGGACATGTGGACTTCACTCATGCTCTACTGCCCCTAATTCAGACCACCTGATGCCAACTTTGGGGGTATGAATAGAACCTCACCAAACTAGAGACATATTCTATGGCTTCAGTTGACCCTACCACCATCAGTGCGTCCTACCAGATCCCAATAGTAGGCGAATAGGGATCCATCTTTACCTGATTGGGATCGAGACTCTAGTAGCCTCATTTGAAGGTCAAGTTGACTCTTTCAATTGTTGGAATATTCAACGTCTATTACAGGCCAACTCATGATGAGGATACTCAATGCGGAGGTCCTCCCTGCATCATCTCCATCCAAAGAGGAGGTCCTCCCCACTCCAACTCCAATAAAAATGGAGGTCCTCCCTATACTCCCACTTCTTAGAACACAGGTCCTCCCCATGTCCTTACAAACCAGCATGAAGGTCCTCCTCATGATATAAAAAACCAAAGTTGAGGTCCTAACTACATTACAACCAACCTGCATAGAGGTACCCCCATTTCTGAAGAGGTACCCTATCCTAAAGAACCATCTTTAGGAATAAGAGAAAACACTCATGATCGAAGGTGAGATCCTGGGAAATCCTAATTCGTCATTGTCCTTGACGATCTTTCAGAATCCAAGGGAAAAAAATTTCTTGATGATGATGTAACCACAATGAATACAAGAGTCTGGGGTAAGATCCTGATATTCTAAGTCCACCTTTATGAAAGCTGAGACATACAAGATCCAAAAATCCCTCTTTCGTTACTTGTAGGGAATGGAAGTTATGGCACTCTTCTAGGCTCTCACAGTGAAACCATCTCCATCACCCCTAGTTTCCCTCATATCTATCTCTACACAAGAAGTGTGAGAGATTTTGGGGACTTTAATAAATATTTTAGATGGTGAGAATCATGCTGAGCCATAGATGAACACTTATTCCAAAGAATTTGATGTAGTGGTGAAAACCCTATCCTGTAATGATGTGATGATGTAGTTGGTACCATCATTAAAAGATATACCCAATTTTAGTGAACATTTGATTCCTGAAATTACTACTCCATTGTTCAGCCAACCACAAGACCGATCCACATTGGTGTCCCCTCCCATAACTCAGCCAGCATCAATCAGAGTTTAGGTTGATCAAGAGTAAGGCTCTCCCTCTGAGAAAGTGGTCGTGTGGGAGTCCTAGGCTACTGACAATCTTTCTGTGGTGTTCTGGCCTCCTGTGATACTGAGATTTGACATTCCTAATTCCATTAACAAGGTATGGGCCATATTTTTCTATTATATTATTTGGGAGATATTTCACCACCTACATGATTACCAATTGGCCTATCCAGGAAGCTTGGAGCACCATGAGTTGATCAACTAACAATGTGGATTGAAACTGATTCCTATCTTATTCATGATTCTATAATGGGTTGAGAGCCTACACCATGTTCCATATATTATATTATCTATAGGTTCCAAGGTTTAATCAATAATCAGATTGAAATCCTTCACACATGAAATTAAGGGAACAAAGTGAAAGACTTCCTCGCTTCTAGGGCGGTCCAAGATAGCCTGATAACTTGATTCTAGAGACTAGGATCCCCTCCAATTAAAATAGTGGACCTAGTGAGAGTTGATTCCTTTGTGCTTCACTGTATAAGAGCCTCACAATGCTCCACTGCTTTTTGGAAGAGGCATCTTTTCATGTTCCAATCAGAGGCTAGGGACAATAAGCTATGACAGCCTGACCTGCCCACCGACAAAGAGGGTTCCTTTCCTGGTACCATTATGATGAACATGGTTATCCTCATGTTTCCTAAAAATTAGAGGGACATGGGAATCAATTATTTTCTTGATAGGGAAGATCCTCCTCAAGAGGCAGGGCAGTACCAGGTAAAACCTCTAATAGGTGTCCTCACCTACCAATAGAGATAGGAAGGTGGCCTCAGATATTCCTCCAACGAGGTATTTTTGACTCCCCTTGAAACCTCAACAAGGTAAATGAGCTTAATCAGCCCTCTAATGCATTAAAGATCACACGAAAATAATTTACATAACCTATAATGGTCAATTTTCTATGAATACTTTAGGAGCATAAGTGGATCATGACAAATCTCATTACTGGATGACACCCATATTATAGAATAGAACCAAGAGATCCCATTTCTCCCCCAGTGGGGCCACATGTATTTCTTGGATTAATTCCCCTAGTGGGGCTTAGTAACCCCTTTCATCCAGGAAGATCACAAGAATGAGTTTATGGTAATAAAATGAGGTATAAATTACTAATATATCTTTAGAAGCGCCGGTATCCTCCTCAAGATCTTCATCATGTTGTCCCTCATGTTGATGAACCCACTCCTCGAGATGATGATTCTAACAACATATTAGTGGTTATAGAACCTTCTTAAGATATAGAACCATAAAAATGTGACCTAATATCCACTCTCACCACTCACCACGAATCTATGAAAACACGACATGTGGTGATCCTTCATAATAGAGATTTGTACCCAGTGTGGGTGGAAAATATTTGAGCACCCCTGATGTTTGGAAATCCCATATTTACCATATAAAATGGGAATAAATACCCACTAAAACATCTAGACCACATTATCTCAAGATTCAGACCTATTTTGGGGAACTCAAAGCAGTAAGATACCACAAATATCTAATGTTTTGTTCAGATGATAGAAGGACCCACAATCATTTGGTATAGTATTCTACCCATAGGGTTCATTTCTAGTCGGGGGGATGATCATAGGCAGCTCATTTACTTGTTAAACTCAACCATGTGCAAGAAAATTATTTCTAACCTCTTCTAGTGAAAGGAAATTCCTGATGAGTGAGTCATAGATTTTGTCTCCCAATGGAATGGCCTCACATACTAACTCAACATGCCACCAATTCAAAAGTATTTACTAATGATGTGTGTGGGTAATTTCATGACTGATATGGTCACTTTCCTCATTTCTGAGAAAGTTCCATGTGGATTCTATGATTTTTCTAATAAGTCCCAACAGTGGGAGGAAGCATTAAACCATGCTAGATAGTCACTCTGGTTGCCTCTTCTAGGTCCTGTGAGAAGCCATCTAAAGAAGAAACTATTTCTATTATTCTTGTAGAGGCACCCGACCTAGTAGATTTTTCATTCCCTTGGATGGAGGATCCCTACTATTTTCATCCCTATCAATCATATCCTCACCTAATGCAAAACCTCTTGGAACTGACTTACCAAGCACAACCACCTAGATGAGAGAACGTGGCTCTAGCCCCTCATTAGGGACAAGCCACTAGAGTACAATTCTTAGATATTGGAAACCAGAAATATTCCTTAATGGATGAATGGGTCTTAGTATATTTCATTTGTTCCATATATAAGGGTGTTATGAAGTTTTTATAAAAAATAAATCCCTAGAAGGAACAATTCATTGACCGCACCAACCATTGACTATACCACCTAATCCCTGGACATACCATCAAGGAATGATATGTGTTTGAGTATTGGAACCAACACCAAGTGGATCGTGGCTTGTTCAGGTTGGATGATGTTATAATGAACACGACACATACCTCCACTGACCCTAGAAGTGATAAATATGGATCAGGTGAATCATAGAAAGATTATAGTTGCGGGATACAAAAACATTATTATGGGTTGGATCACAGAGAAATTTACCATGCCCATGGTGTAATCTGTGCTCTCCTAGAAATTTTATAACCTACTTGGGTTAGTACGCCTACCCCATCCATTTCTTCTACATTTACGTTGATGTTTTCCAAATCTCAGAAGAATATGTGTCGACTACACAATGGAAATTTTATTCCCCCTCCGTTACCAAAGTCGTCTTGCACCCTTAGTGAATTAATGCCTCCTGAGTTGGGAACCACACCTAGGGTCCGCCCAATATTGGATGAGCTCATAAATGATTATTAGTATTATTCTTATTTTAATTATGTAGAGTTAGTAGACCACTTCATAATTTCCCACAATGAGGAATTCCTGACGAATCCCCCGAATACCTTTAGCCAACACCAACATAGGAAAGGCCGAGGGAATGTGAGTTGTTAGAATAATCAAGCTAGTACCTCGACTGAGGTTGTTCATTCCAATGAGACTAGGTTTAAGGTTTTAGGAAAATATGAGTAGGCACTTTCTTCCCAACCTTCTCCAGCTGGTATGCCTACACAACAAATCGTGTTAGCTGACCAATCATATGATCTGGAAATGAGTAATGATCAGCCATGAAAATATAGATCCAAGCCTTTTCCAACTATCTGTCATCCAAAAGTGGTCTAGATAGGATCCTTTAGTCTATAGCAGGATATCTCTTGCACTATCCAAAACCTAGTGGTTCATCCATAAGATCACGTTATTCCCCCTTCCAAGAGAGAGACCCTTCTTAAAAAAATTCTTTTGAAGTAGAAATATGATATATTAAAGCCCCTCACAAAAATACTCACTAAGTATCTAAATCCTCTAGGATATACTCTTGTTGAAAATAATGCATGAGGATCTTTTAGAAGCATTGAAAATCCCCCTCCAGTTTGATGTAGAGGTAGCTGCCAAAAAGACCTACTATGTAGTTGAGGTTGAGATGGAGGAATTTTAGCCTACGGTATCATTATATGGAGAAGATGAGGGTACCCACATGTAGGGTAACATATGAATTATATAAATTATAGGTTGATTTAGTGGTATAGAGATCAGTCACTATCTGGCAGACACAGGTTTGGAGATCAACCTCATCCAAGCCTGGATGCTCGATAGGATAGGACTGATTGAAGAAGATATGACTCCATCCTACTTGAAAATTTGGGGTTATTAAAGGAATGAAAGGAAATAAAGTGAAAGGATTAGGTTGAATACCTAGTTTGGATGATTGATATCAAGCATTTAATTCATGGTAGCCTCACAAGATACCACCAACAACATGCTTCAGGGAGGACCTAGCATCAATTTAATGTCGTTGTCCCTTTACCATATCACTAATTACTTAAGAACTATCTCAACAGTCATGTAGAGGTACACTAGGGTGATGCGACTCCCTTTGAATCCTATAAAACTCTCTATATGAATTTTAGATACTATAAGAGTGTGGGTAAGAAGGTTTAAAAAAATGGGGTTGAATGCACCAATGATATGGTGACCACCATGTAAAATATGTTGGTAGACTTGGATGATTTTTTCATTATACAAATTCATTAACTAGATCCCACAATGGTGGAACTGAGAGGTTTCTTTATTGTCTCAGAAAAAAAGGGTTTCTACATCTATAAAAAGAAGGAATATCTAGGTATAACTTTACTCTTACACATGATAGGCTCGAGTGGTACCAAAAGTCCCTACTCCTATAAGGCACTGGGAGGTTCACCATATGACGACCATTTCACAACATTCCATTTGTTCTGAAGGGTAGGGTTGAATCATCAAAAAGTGACCCACCAATATTTATTTAACAACAAGAATGGAACCTTTGGTTATAGGCTAGATGGAGTTGGTTAAATGGTCTTTATCACTATAGTTTTACTGCAGAAGGAACCCCTCGGTGGGGATTCTATGTCTTCTCAAGAAGACACCAGTGCTCCCCTTGAGTCGATAGGCCTGGAAGAACCACCTATTACTAATTCCCCTACCATAGATGATGAGGAGGATTTATAAGAAGACCCTACTACTTTTGAAGAGTGTTTCTCCAACCCATATTATGAGTTGATTCATGTGAACCATGGTACATAGGAGGATCATAGGCTGACAATGATCAATGGAACTATGCCACCAAAAGAGTAGTATAAGTATACAGACTTCCTAAAGAAACACCATGATGTATTTTCTTAGACATATGATGAGATTCCTAGGATGGAACCTTAGGTCAAAGTCCACCATATGAGTCTCCCAGTGAGTCATCATAGGTTCAAGAAGCCTCCCTGAATGATGAACCCCTCTCACAGTTCTATGGTTGAGGTCGAGGTTGATAATATTATTAAATCCAACTTCATCAAAGATTTCCAATACCCCAAATTTCCAGCCGACATCATCACAGTTAAGAATAAGAACGAATATATTAGAGTCTATATTAAATTTTGAGGCCTCAATCGTCATTACTCAAAGGATTATTTTCCCATTACAGTGATGGAGTTGTTGATCAATCTAACATCAAGGTTCTAGCCCCTCTCTATCTGGATGGATACTTTAAATATAACCAGATTTGGATGTCCCCCCTAGGATGAGAATTTCACCACCTTTAGGGTACCGAAAGGGACCTTATACAATCTGGTGATTCCCTTTGTCCTAAATAATTCATGATCCATGTATGAGTGGGCCATGCAACACATCTTTAAAGTGATTCTTAAGATGTTGGTGGAATACAATGTGGATGAATTGATTGTGAAATCCTACCAGTATCAGAACTATCTCAAAGAACTTGGGAAAGTGTTTGGATTCCTCCTATCTTTAAATATAACCAGATTTGGATGTCCCCCCTAGGATGAGAATTTCACCACCTTTAGGGTACCGAAAGGGACCTTATACAATTTGGTGATTCCCTTTGTCCTAAATAATGCATGATCCATGTATGAGTGGGCCATGCAACGCATCTTTAAAGTGATTCTTAAGATGTTGGTGGAGTACAATGTGGATGAATTGATTGTGAAATCCTACCAGTATCAGAACTATCTCAAAGAACTTGGGAAAGTGTTTGGATTCCTTCTATCCTAGAGTTTGAATATGAACCCCTTGAAGTGTGAATTCGGGGTATCCTATGAAAAGTTTCTTGGATTCATCATGGGATACACATGAATTGGGATTTACTTAGATAATATCAAGTCCATCAGCGAAATTCCTCCCCTAAGAAACCTACAGGATCTGCAAGGCCTTCAAATCCACTTATCATACATATGTAAAATCAAAGAAAATATATCCAAAAAGTTTAATAAAGTATTGAATCTCATGAAGAAACAGACCATATAACAATGGGATGGGGAACTCCAGACCACATGTGAGGAAATCATGCAGTATATGCTACAACATCTAGTTATGATGCCACCCATCTCAAAGAATCCTCTAGTACTCTATATGAAAACCCTTGAAAAATTCCTTAAGGACCTTCTCACCTAGAGAAAAAGAGGTAATATATAATATTTTATACTATCTCAATTGTATGATCCTTGGCTCAGAGACCAAATACCCCCTATAGACAAGAGATCCCTCATGCTGAATTTTTCAGTGTAAAATTCACTGCAATATCTACAGCATCCTGAGATCCAGTTAGTGTCCCATGGAGACCCATTGAAGTATATCCTAAATCATCCCACACTCACAAGGTGATTAGAATCTTGGGAGGTGATCCCTTAGTAGTTCGACACAAGGTTCATTCTATAGATTTCAATCAAGGGTCGGGCATTGGATAACTTTTTAGAAGCCCATCCAACCCCTAAAATTTTTTACATGGATGTTGATTTTCTATACTAGGAAATAATTTCTATAGATCAGGATGTTCCATGTTGGTAGATTTATTTTAATGGTTCCTCTCAAATCCAAACCAATAGAAGTATCAACAATACAAATCCCAACATAGTGGGATTGGGGATTGTCTACATCAATTATGCATATGGACTTATACCATATTCATTACTACTATCAAAAGGATATCCCAAAAACAAGAAAGAGTATTAGTACATTGTTACTGGTCTCGATTTAGACCTTGAAATTGATGTTCCCCACTTTCACATGAAGGGAAACTCCAAATTAGTTATCAAATAGATTAACGATGTCTACATCATTAGAAAACAAGAGCTTATGCCCATATTTGAGTATGATCACCAGTTGATGGGCTAGTTATCTTCTTATATATAAGTGAATCTTGTCCCTCATTCATAGAATGGTCGAGACAATTCCTTGTAAAACCTAGTCACATCTCTTGAATTACCTGATTCAGATGACGTAATCATCCATCTGGCACATCAGAGGGTCAACACTCCTGTCATTTGAGATGATGATGATAGGAAATGGGTAAGCCAGCTAGCTATTAGTGCTTCTATATTTGGTCCCCTAGGTTTCCCCACATTATTAAAACACATGATTGGAAAAATATATTCATTTAGAATCTCCAACTTGGAAATATCTCACCAGACCATGAAAATCGTGAGAAAATCCATTAGTGTGCAACACAATCCACACCCCCCGAGTGAGCCCAACCTTGAGGTGACTCTCTACATACATGGACTTGATGAATTATCTTATGATGTATCAAAGGAATTGATATTCCATATCATATGTAGGAATTACATGTTGGGTCTTGTGGAACCCATCAAGTGTGATTTAAGATCTCCCACTAGATTTAGAGTTTGGGATACTTTTGGCCCACTATTGTCCACAATTATTTCACTTTCTCCATGAAGTGTCAGGTGTTTCAGATTCAAGCCAACTCTGTAAATCGACTGACATAGGTTCTCCACACCACCATGTATTCTTGTCCATTTTTATTATGGGGACTTGATGTTGTGTGATCATAAATTCCATTGACAATTTTTCGATATAGGTTCATTCTGAGAATGATAGATTTTTTTATCCCTAAGGGTGGAGGCAATTACCCTTGAGGAAGTCAAGTCCAAATATATGATCAAGTTCAAAAGATACCACATCAGACATATATTTTTATTTCCATGTGCTATTATCACAAAAAATGAAACCAAATTCTAGGATTCTAAGATCAGTAAATTGTATTCCAATTACATCATCTGGTCAAACCATACTTCCTGATGCCATGCACAGGAAAATGGAAAGATCAAGGAATTCAACGAAACCCTCTATGACATTATGAAGAAGATGGTGGGACATAATAAGAAAATTTTTCTATAAAAACCCCCAATTCACTATGGACCTATCAGATGAAAACTTGTAATTTATCCCAGGTGATCTCACATTCATTGGTGTATGGAAAAGAGGGCATCCTTTATCATCAAGGTTTATTTTTCATCACTCAGAATAGATGCCTACAAACAGTAGACTCCAAAAAGAATGGAATAATCTTATCTAGATTAACCTGAATATCTCAAAGAGAATATGCTCTAAGAATTTTACAATCTATAGAGGCGCCAAAAAAGGATAGTAAAAGAATTCAAAAAGAAGGTTCACCTCTGTTACTTCCTCCAAGGTGACACAGTGTTGGATCTCAGAACACCAATGATACCTATTAAAAATAATCCAATGTTAGATCCCAAGTGGGAAGAAGATTACATCATTTGTAATTTCTATTCCAATGGTTCATACTCAATGATAACCATAGATTTAAAGTGTCTCACACCTCCCAATAACACCAAGTTTCTCAAACAATACTTCACTTAAGGAGAACCCTAGGTCCAAACACTATGACCTTAAACATGGATCCATCAGTCCATGAATCACTAATTTAAACTATTTTAGATACTTATTAGTAATGTGTTGTGTGATGTTGGAGTGCATTCATCCTCATTTATGTTGGGTTTTCCACTTATCCACACAATACATATATGTCTGAGGATCCCACATATGGTCCAAACACTACATCCTAAAACTAAGAACCTATGGTCCATGGTTGAAATTTGTAAACTAATATACACTCTATGGTCCATGAAACATGAATTTAAAATATTTTCGATAGATTTAAACATTATAAAATTAAACTATTTTCAACCCATATAGTTTGAGTTGTATGACTATAAACTACAAATCCCGATGTCCTCAACATAAGACATTAAACTGTAGTCATACTCTGTCTTAAAATGGGATGCCTAATATTATAAGTATGGGATGGTAAAAAAACATTCCTTATTCCATAAACATTGGACACCCCATGGAATACATGGGATACCACAATTCCCTTTCTATAGAGTATTTCCCGCACCAGTGTTATCCTTATTTCACACCATGTTCCATAAATATGTGTGGCTTGATTCCCATCCTCATGGGATCTGTAGCAATGCCTGGAATTTCTATCTCTTAGATAAGATGAAAAATTCATAAACCTTTTGTCCACTTATCCCTATATCTGGTCGAAGAATTATAACCTTAAACTATGTAACATTTCTTTCAAGGTATTTATGTGGTATGAGGGATTACATGCCACCCTTTCATGTTAGGTTTTACCTCTTCCATACCACACCGATACCCCTGAGACAAACACATTTTCTAGTAAAAGAACCATGGAATTAATTTGGTTTCCACCTTTCCTTTTTTACAAGCATCATGGCCTTAAACTATTATCCCATAGATCAAGCACTATGACCCCAAACTGTGTGCATTCACTCTTCATCTACATGGTATGCTTCACTCATGGTGTTCTAGTAAGACCATGCCTCCTATCAAGAACTATATATGGAATAATTCACATCCTCATGGGATACATAGTGACTCTTATACTCATTATATTTAGACCTATCCAAATATTCAATGCAAAAACTTCTGATATTTGTGGTTTTATCACAACGAAATACCCGCATGGGAATCCTTTCTAGGAATAATCCCTATTCATTTAACTGGCCCATCAGTAGGATAAGTCATCCTCATAAACTGATATGAGGAAGAAAATATTGGGTATCTTGATGCACAATCCCCACCCATGTCATCATCACATGACGTTAAAATGTGATTTTTTCTCTTATAAATTCTGGATTCTTCATAATGAGATATGGATTTACCACACATGAAAGAACAATGCTCCATATGTGAATGTGGGATGAATAAACTCCATTATCCTCATCACATGATGTTGAAGTATTTAATTACCCTAGATAAGTTTGGGCTGCCTCATATCCAAGTATGAGAAGATTCAATATTCTCATTTGAGAAGGTATCCCCTTTTAAGAATCTATCTTCTTCTATGTTGTGTTCCAGAACTATGCATGTCTTTATTCCCATCTTCATGGGATATGTAGTGATGCTTGAATATTTTATATTGTGTCCAGCCCCTTCATTGACTTGTCATGGGAACCTCTCCTCCCTAATATCATTATATTGACCTACGGTATGGTTATTCAAGATTTGTGTGTAATAGGGACCTTTCGACACACCATTCATGTCTATTTATTACTCTTCCAGGCCACAGAAGCCTCCTTAAGACACTCATTACTTGTGTAGTCTGAGTTCTATGAATTTAAACTAGTAACAACCCCAGTCCAAGTTACATGATCTTAGACTATGAAGCCCAACGTCCTAAGTTCACGACGTTAAACAAAAACCCTTCCCATATGGAAAATGCACGATGCCTCATATGATAAGTGTGGGATGAATAACACATTACCCCATATAAAATAAGGATTCCTCATAATGTGAGAAGATTTAGTACCCTTTCCTGAGTTAATCACCCTACATATACATGGCCTACCATAGGAACCCCATCCATAGTACCGGGTTTGAATCCCACTTTTTGATATTCCCCAATGATTTTCTTTAATGTGTTGTGGAATGGAACCTAGAGTATTGAATCCTACATGGACAATCCATTAATCAATACCCACACTTCAAGTCTTTCTTGGATTGAATTTCCATCATACTTTAAATCAAAATGGCCCCCCTAATGGCTATGGTGCTTAGCCATGATGGAACACATCTTGTCATGTGATAATGACTTAATAGATATATTATGAAAAATAGTGGATCCTTTGTTTCAAACATGGTCAAAAATTAATCATTCATATGTTTTCTCCATTTCTGACTAGTTCAATTGTAGATCCTGTGTTTCAAACATGGTCAAAAGTCGATCCCTACCCATCAGTCACTACCTTATATAGGACTCTAATGTCATGGTTTACCTCCTCTTAACCTCTTTATGTCTTGGGGAAATTACAAGCCCCCTGGTGTTAACCCTCCATGCATCCATTCACATCAAATAAGAAAGACAATATCATTGAGACAGTATCAACCTGACTTCTCCTTTCCCCTACTATTCACTTCCATGTGTCATGGAAATTCCCTCCCCAATCCTTGTTTCTCACACTTCTAATGAATCATGTGGAATTATGATTATTTTTAATAAGTGTACCAATGTGGTTGAGCAGCACAAAACCCCAGTCCAAGCATCACAACATTAAATTGTGTGCTAGTCTCCTTGGGGATGCATTGTGTGGTGTTGTTCCCCCTTTCCCATAAATTCACATCAGGTTTGTGACTTAGCCACGCAACACAATTTTCTTTGAGATTCCCACATGGTCCAAGAATCATGACCTTAAACTATGTATGGATTTTCTTAGGGACCTTTTTTGCAGTATCGGGTGATCTCCCAGGCCCCTCTATTAATTTGAGTTTACCTCTCTCTGATGTTGTGTGTGCTCCTTCGAGACATTCCCCCTCATGTTCCAAGATCTATGACCTTAAACTGTAAGTCTGAATCCAATAATCATCACTTTAAATGGTGTGAAAGTCATCCAATAAATGTGGTGTGTAACATTGGGCCCACTTGGAACTGAATTCAAATCATGTTTTTAAACTATCTAAACTACACATATCTATTCAAAGTGCTCCCCAATCCAAGAATTATTACTATAAACCATTTTTTACTTAGTACAAGATCTATGACCTTAAAATATCTACAACATACCCATTTTGTTTCTCATGGCACATGTGCCTCTCTTGGCCCACATTCATGTTAAGTTACTACTTCTTCATGTCATGTCAAACAACTTATCGAGTCCATGGTTTTAACTCCATGACCTTAAACTAGGATCCCAGTCTAAGTCCAAGCATCATGACTTTAAAATGTGTGGAAGCTTATCCAATTTTTTTGTGTGTGCAATCTTGATCCCTATTTTTCCCTTAATTCACGTTGGGTTTGTCATTCATCCACACTACATGTACCCCTTTTGGGACACCCAATTTATAGTTCAAACTGTATGAACATGAACTATAAGTCATGGTCCATGCATCATAACCATAAACTATATTACAATTGTCTCATAGATATTTTTTATAGAATCTGGTGGCCTACTGGGCCCATCAACTCACATCATCTAACTTTCCTTTGATTTCATGAACATTCCTTTGAGATACACCACCCCTTGGTCCAAGCATCACAAACCTAAACTATGTGAGACCCACCCTGGATTCTTCTTCTCAGTGATGGTCTCCCATCATGCTACACTCTTACACCCTTAACTTTCGTGCCCTGGTGGGTATCATTCATGTTAGTTCAAAAAATCATTTTTTACATGAAATTATACTATAACTCTACCCAACACAATAGACATGAGATTCCCTTTTGAATTTACATGAGAAAGAAACATTGGGTGGATTAGTGCATAATCTTCACACACTTCACATCTTGATTACATAATGCTAAACAGTGAAATATATTGTCTTCAACATAAGAAATTAAATTGAAAGTGCAATTTCTTAATCATATGAAATTAAACTACACATATATCATCAATTTCACAATGTAAAATTGAATGAAATCCTAGGCCCTTACTCAAGGTTCTATCTCTTCTGGTGTTGGTCACCTACAACATCGTTCATTTTGACCAACCGTTACTCAGCATCCAAGATCACACTCCTCCTGGAAGACAGGTTTGACCTTTTTTAAGATTTATATGCCTACCAATGTGATTCAAGTCACATTGCTGTAATTACAGGAGTGGTGGAATCCATTTGAACATTTCATAACTTCATCTCCATGCTTAACGTTCCCCTTATTTGGATCCTCATCATAACATCCCAAACCCAGAAACTACCTAACAGTGTTCCCAGCTTGGTTGGACACATGGTATCAAGAACATCTCCCCAAAAGTCAGAGGATTCCATCTAAAAGTGAGGTCCTAGGTGTGATAGTAGGTAGAACATTCCCTCACTAGAAGAGTGTAACATAGTGGAAAAAATAACAATCAATAGAAGTAGAGGTAATACCATACAATATGAGTAAACGGTGGAAGACTAATACTATAATAAACCAGAAGTGAAATCATACAAAAAAAGATGTTACATGTACATGTTCTAGAAACAATCCAATATAGGTTACACTTTAGTCATATAAAAACAAGTACCAAAAGTAAAAAATAACAAAAGAAACTCTGAAGCATCATAATCCTCACCTTGGTCCTATAGTCTCTTACTACTAACAGCATATAAAGTACCTTAAAGAGGGAACTTTCCCTTATCAACACCTACAATCATAAAATAATTTTGGGTCCAAAACATTACCCAAATAGGGAGTGAGACTAAATATCAGCAGGAAACCACCCATGGTCTGTTCCAAGCTGTTAGTGAATATATATAATAGGCAGTGTAAAATGGTTAAATCATTAAGCTAGGATTCACTCAAAAGTAAACAATCCTACAAGAACTGGTTTTCATTTTCATTACATTTAATTTAATTAAATGTTCCATTACTTTGAATGTTAAAATTCTTAATATCCGATATAAGACTAACAATCCCCTGTATAATAGTAAGCACAACAGATGCCTCATAATTCTATCTAATAAAGATGAAGAAATGACTGAATCCAAGATTGTGCTTTGGCTTGGAATATGCATAAAAAAAATTCCAAATATAAATTATAACTTGAGATCATCCTTGACATTCTTAAGCTGTAATTGAAGTATCACTCTAGGTGAAATTCCACAAACACCCAACAAGCCCATCCCGATGAACCTCAGAGGATCCCAATATCACTATTGGTGTGGTAACTCCATGTCAACTGAGACCATCCTTATAGGTCCTATAGAGAGATCCAAGTTTTAATCATGACATAATCCATGCCACTTAATCACATCCATGGAACCCTAAAGGATTCATGATTCACTTGGAATTTAGTACATAGCCTCTATGAGCCCATCCATGGCATCTATGGTTCACTCACGTCTTAAAATTATAAATAAACACATTGAGCTCATCCAAGTCATTACAAAGTAATCCAAGGTTCACTCAAGGGACTAAGGTAAAATAGACATACAATCCTCTAAATGGAATTACAATAGAATACATGATTCATCCAATTCTATTTACCATTTAACCATAACAGGTTCAAGTTTACAAATCATTAGACATTCTAGGTCAACACCAAAATAATCTAATTTACATCCCACCACTAAGGGTTTCTCAACTTAGACCAACCTCTAAGGCTTATCCTACCATTAATCACAAGGAAATAGTTCATATAACCATCCTATCATGTAATTTTAACCATTATAAGGTATTAAAACAAGTTAACTCACATGGGTGGGTTCATATATAGAATCAAATAGTGCAAACACGCTTAAACAAGATAAGGCATAACATGGGACAAAGGGGAAAATCAATAATCCCAAACCCTTATCCAAGTGTAATACAATATAAAAGAATGAAAATAAAATTTAATAAAAAATTAAATTTTAAACAACCTAGGAAAGGGAATTCAAGGCATGCCTCATAGGTATCCTAAGACAAACTTCAAAAAAGGGGTAAAACTGGGCACTCACCCATGGGGAGGCACTTATTCCTGGTATTAAACCTACTAAATGATTTTATTTGACTATTTAATTTCCTAAAAATGATAAGAAACAATAGGTATGATTTAAAAATCAATTCGGCACCCCAAAAATGGGTGCACAACACTTCTAAATATACAAACATCTTGACATTCAATGAGAAGCACATGACCACCTACATTAGACTAGTTCCAGATAGATCGTCCAATATCAAGATCTGATTCACCCTGGTATGGTAGAAATGTGAATAAAAGATGAAGAATGAGATATTAAGTTATATGAGACTAAATCCAAATAGCTCAACTGATATCCCAAAGAATTGAGAAAGGCTAAAAATGAATCGAGGCATTACTATTATAGATCCAAGGAGACGAATGACAGTCGATTATGAGGTAGGATAAAGTGGGTAGATCAAAGACTAGGTAAAGAAACAAATGAGAGATCCTAGTGTGATGGGTTTCTATGTGATAAAAGTTGGAGAAAGAAACGTAATTTAAAAACATTTCAGGGGTAAAACATTTATTTTACCCAAAATATCTGGGTTGCACGGTTTACCTGCATGGTTAGTCAAATCGTGTGGAAAC
The DNA here is from genome assembly GCA_963277665.1 of Viscum album. Classification (NCBI taxonomy): domain Eukaryota; kingdom Viridiplantae; phylum Streptophyta; class Magnoliopsida; order Santalales; family Viscaceae; genus Viscum; species Viscum album. Next base: position 1,658,362,553 of record OY728128.1, read on the forward strand.
CATGCACAATTCATTGAAAGTCAATTGGGAAATATCATGGCTACCGTAAATGGTATTTCTAACCATACAGTAGCCATGTTGTATTCTCTACCTCAGTATACAATTTCTACAAACCAACCACACGACCGTGCGGCTGCTATCGTACGGTTTCATCTAACCGTGCTGTAGGATGAAAACACACAAGAGGTGGGTTAAGGGCTTCCAATGAGCCCTAGACACCCATGAGCCTCACATGACCTCAATTAGAATCCAAATTATGCCATATTTAAGAAATTAAAATAAGACTTTATTGAAAACACAAGAAAATTACCTTAATGAAGAACCAGGTTCTTACAAACTTCCCCCCTTAATACAATTCATTCCCGAATTTCCCTTCCATGGTTGGTGAAGAAACATATGAGAACAACTCCCACAACTGTGATCGAACATCATCCTCCCTCTCCCAAGTCTCATCCTACTCTCTTCCATGCTTCAATGACACCTGTACTAAGGAATCAAACCGACCTCAGAGAACCTTCATGCGACGATCTACAATGCATATAAGATGCACCTCAAAGGACACATCTTCTTGTAACTAAGACTCCTCGGGACAAAAAAGTGTGAGATAGGTCTGAATAGTAATGACACAACTAAGAAAAATGTATGACATCATGCATATCTCAGTACCTTTGAAGTAACTTCAACCGATATGCAACTTTCTTGAGCCTATCTAGAATCTCAAATGGCCCAATGTATCTCAAAAAAAACCCTGTCTCCTGATACTTTTGTGTCACAACCTCAGTGCAATAAATAAGAAAACCTGATCCCTAACCTTGAACTCCAAAATTTATATCTAGAAATCAGCATGTGATTTTTTATGAGACTGTGATGTAGCTATCTTCTTCCAAATCAATTGAACCTACTCAATGGTCTCTTGGACAAGATGAGGTCCCAACATAGCTACCTCTCATGCCTCTAAGCAACACAAGGGTAATTGGTATGACCTACCATATAAATCCTCATAGAACTCCATCTGAATAGTATTTTGAATGATATTATTATAGGTGAACTCCACCGGGGGTATGCCTGTCTCCCAAGAACCCCCAAAATCTAAGACTCATTGTTGTATCATGTCCTCAAAGAACCTGAATCGTGCGCTCATACTGGCCATCTGTCTGAGTGTGGTAAGCCATTCTCAGAAGAACCTATGTATCTAGAGCCCTCTATGGACCTTTCCAAATATGAGAATCAAAATGGGTGTCACTATCTGAAATGATAGAATGCAGAAACCTATGAAAACATACAATCTATCAGATATAAAACCCCCCAAGATCATCAAGACTGAAGGTTTCTTTGATTGGCATGAAATGTAAAACATTCATGAGCCTATCCCTAACTACCCAAACAATATACTTACCTCTAGGATACCATGATAAACCTAACATTAAATCCATCATGACATCATTAAATTTACCCTCAAGAATGGGTAACTTCTGTAAAATCCTAGTAAGTCACTGGTGTTCTGCCTTCACCTACTAATAGGTAGAGAACTTCAAGACAAAACTAGCTACATCACTTTTCATACCTAGAAACCAATACGGATGATGTATATACCAATACATCTTGGTGACACCACGATTCACTTCCCATATAGAGGTATGAAAATCCCACATGATCTCCTCGTGCATGTCTTCCAAAAACCTTTATGTGACCATGTAAATGTAGAACCTCATCCTCACCTACATTCCAACCAAGAGGAGGGTCCTCACCTTCCATAATCTCTCATAGAACCATGCCTTTGGAATCTAATAGTTGCCTCATCCTCACTCTATCCATTATGGTAGATGTAACCTTTATGGATGACTGAAACATCTTCCCCAGACTGTTATGAACCTCTATGTGAATCTCATAGAACAAAGTCATAAGTTTCCACTCGCTACTAGAATGTTGCACTGCCTATATCTGAGTCCCCCTACTCAGTGCATCATCCACTACATTTCCTTTCTCTAGTATTTTATAAAGCTTGGAGTAACAATACTAAATGTATTCCAACCACCTTCACTGCCTTAGAGTCAGATCATGCTATGTAAATATGTAATTGAGGCTTTGGTGGTCCGTGTACAGCACAAAATGATCACCCAGTAAGTAATTCTCCAAAAACACAAAGCATTAAAAACTGTATCCAACTTGAGATCATGAGTCCAGTAATTCCTCTCAAGTGTCCTCAACTGTCGAGAACCGCATGCAATGACTTGATCCCCATGCATAAGAACTGATCCTAGACTAATTCCCGATGTGTCGTAGTACATAGTGTAACTCCATCATGGCTCTAGAAAAATTAGTATCAACACTCAATTCAATCTTCTTTTCATCTTCTAAAATTCCTTCCTGTAGGAATCTATCGATACATACTTCGCACCCTTCTTAGTCAAGCCCGTCAATGGCGCTGCTAAGTGTGAGATGTCCTGTATGAAACACCTGTATTAACCAGCCAGACCTAGGAAACTCCAAAACTCAAAGACATTCTTTGGGTTCGCCCATGTAACTAATACTTTGACATTCTCTTGTTCTATTGATACAAATGCCTTTGAGATAAGGTGACCTAGGGAGTGAATCTGATCCATCCAGATGTGGAACTTTGTGAGGTTAGCATATAACTGATTCTCTCTTAGTGTATTCAATATGATCTCAATATGTATGGAATGGTCATGTCTATTATGATAATACTCAAATATATCATGTACGAAAACCATGACAAATGATTCATGGTAATGATGGAATACACATTTCATCAATGCCATGAAAATTGATGGTTCTTTCGTCAGACCAAATAGCATAAAAATATACTCATACATACCATACAAGCTTTGAAAGTCTTTTTGAGTTTTGTCTAATGATCTGATAGACACCTTATGATAACTGGATCTTAGATCAGTTGTTGAGAAAACCCAAGCTCCATAGAGCTAGTCAAAGAGATCATCTATTTGAGGAAAATGATATTGGTTCTTTATCTTCATCTGGTTCAGTTTTCTATAATCTAGACAAATTCTGAGGGCACTGTCAGCCTTTTTTTTCAAAAAAGGACTGGAAAACCCCATGGAGAAGTACCAGGTTGGATGAAACCCTTAGCTTCAAAATCCTCTAAATTCCTCTAGACCTCTTCCAACTACATTTTTGCCAGCTTATAAGGAGGAATGGATGCTGGTGTAGCCCCTAGACCTAGCTTGCTAGATAAATCCACCTCTCTCCCCGAAGGAAAACATTAGAAGTTTCCCCGAAAAACATCCCTAAAATGATGAACCACTGGAGGGAAATTCATCTGATATGTTCCCTAGTAATCCAAATACAAAATCACAATCTAGGATTTCACCCCACCCATCCACAATGCTCGGGTCTAGCGTGGCTCAACTGGACATCCCATTAACACTTTTATAGAAACAATCCACCCTCTAGTTATGTAAAACTAACCCTACGGTGATAACAATCAATAATGTCCTAAAAAACTAGAAATTTCATACCAAGAATGGAATAAAAGATAGTATTTCCTATAACATAGTGCTCCCACATGAAGTGACAACCACCAAACTTAAGGGGGAACTCCTTTCACTAACACAGACATGTTTTTGTTTTCCCTAAATAAGTGTCTAGCATCATAACAATGTCAGAGGTAGAAACATAGATCCAAATTCTCTTCTAAATTGACACATCTATAAAAATATGAGAAGACCCTATAGGAAAATGTTCAGATGAAAAAATAGCCGATACTAGAATAGTACCTCTAATAGTAGATGTTCCAGGATCCTTCTCCTGGTGGATCTATTTCACTTCATAAGTCATGCCCGTACTGCGAACCTAAGACTCTTCCAGGATACCTGGTGATGATCCACCCTACAGTCCTCGAAAAACTTGGGTCTGGATATGAAGATTGTTAACACCCTCTATCACTTGTTGCTAGTGAGAAAACCATTAAAAAATTATTAATATGGCCCATATTGTTGTAAGATCGTCACTCAATTGGGTCATTCAAGCACTATGGTCTGATATGTCACAACCTAACGCACTGGTAACACCTCACCTAGCTACTATAATAAACAATATGGAAGATCATATCATTGTGAGGAAGCTCCATAAAATTCTTTCTACTACATGTCGAGAGAGTACTAGACTTAGGTGGTGAAGCTCCTTGTCTCTCACCTCCATATTCTTTCATGTTATGATCTATGATCAATTCATGATTCACTATAACCAAAACAATAGTCAACATAAAGACATACAACGGTAAATCAATTTCATACCTGATACCATCATCAAAATGCCTAGCCTTTGACAGATCATCAACAACTAGAATAGATACAAATAACTAGAGCCCAATAAAACTTCTCAATTATTTCATTAGTGACAAGGCATCCTGCTTCAGAATTATAAAATCCTGAGCATTATTATCCCTCAATTTATTATGATAATAATTGTGGTATAATATTGTGTGAAAGTATCCTCATTCCTTATCCTTATGATGCCTACCTGAGTAATCACGTCCCACCATATCTTGGTGGAATCATACAAGATATACATCATAATCTTTAACCTCATTTCTGGAGGTATATCTAGATGCTTGAAGATCGAAAGCAAGGCCTCTATCCATGACTTTGTAGCCTCTGATCCTCCATCCCTTGAAAACGTCGGCATATGCCACTACTGGAACACTCACGTCATCTCATCCATAGATTTGGAAGGGTGTGGTGATCCCTAAAAGGTTTCCATGAACCTCCTAAATCCTTCATGGAACTGTGCATGAGAACCTACGTCCGGTGTAATAGCTGGTACTACAATAGGAAAAAATGGAGGATCTACTGGTAGCCCATAGCCTACCACCTCTGGGGTATGATCATCACCACCCTCCTGGTGTAAAACTGGAGGAATTCATGGTTTCATGACTATACAAGGTCAATAACATATCTTAGTTCAAGATATGTCTCAAAGTCACAACTCAAAATAATAGAACAATATGACATGTCAAAACCTTCCTCTAACTCTCACGCCATTGCCTGCCCCATGGGCTAGGTCTAGGAGTAAAATAGTGAGAAAAACTACCAAAATCTCACTACTAAGGTCTGGTTTGGCCAATCTCACTATTAAAAGAAATTTCAAATTTAACACATTCCCCGATTGACAGGTATCCCAAATGGTATGCTGAATTTCGATCAGTGGGGGGCCATAATCCCCACGAATCAAATATTGGAACTCACATGTAGCACATTAGAACCCAATTTAGTATAAGGCCAAAACATGGTACACCAAATTCCATTCTAAGAAGTCCCATACACCTCTTGGACTACAGCTTGGCTTCCATACAATTCAAACCATATCTATCACAACTGTAGAAATATATATCACAATACCTATCACAACAACAAGCAATCAGTAATGATCCTGAATGGCATGAAATGTGATTAATAACAAGTTCTTATATGATTCATGAGATGGAATAACCACATCTCCTCAGGTTTAAATACAATACAACCACAATCATAACAATAATAATTTCACAACCTAAGTGTGTCACCAAACAGTCAGATCAAATAAAATGTAATAGCTCAAAACCCCAAAATCACAAATCAATTTGGGGCAATTTATCTTTTCCCTATACATGGGGTAGCTACTCATGGGAATAGATTATTACCAAATCCCATTTCATTTCTGACTCTTTCAATTGTCACTAAAAGTAAGGAAAACCAGAAAATAAAATCTATATGATACCACTTTGTAACGTCCCTAACCCAAAAGCCACCTAATAGTGTTCCGATCCCGTTTGGCCACATGGCCTTAAGCACATCTCCCATAAGCTTGAGGATTCTTACTAGAAGTAAGGTCATAGGTTTGATAGTGGGGAGATTATTCCCTCATTAGCAGAGTGTAACATAGTGGAAACAAAAACAATCCATACAGGAAGAAGTAATACCATACAACTGGATTAAACAACAGAAGACTGATAATATAAATAACTAGAATTCATATCATACAAAATATGATCCTACATGTACAAGTTATAGAAAGAAACTAAAATAGGTTACACTTTAATCATATAAAAACAAGAACAAAATGTACAAATGACCCAAGGAAACTCAAAAGCATCGCAAGACTCAGGTTGGTCCCATGCTCTCCTTCTCCTAGTAGTATATCAAGTACCTAAAGGAGGGAACTTGCTGTTATCAAAACCTACAATAATATAATCTATTTGGGTCCAAAACATGACACAAAAAGGGTGTGAGACTAAATCCTAGTAGGCAACCACCCATGTTGTGTGCCAATATATCAGTGAATATGTATAAGGCAGTGTATAATAAGAAAATAAGTAATCTAGGACGCACACAAAATTAAAAAATTTATATAAGAACTGGTTTTCATTTCAATTACATTTCATTTAATTAATAGTTCAATTACTTTGAATATTATAATTCTTGAGATCTGGACTATGCCTGATGATCCCCTGTATAGTAGTAAGCACAACAGACACCTTATAAGGCTATCTAAGAAATAAGAGGAAATGACTGAATCCATTCTTATGCATTGGCTTGGAAGACATGTCACAAACCATTCGAAATATACATTATAACTTGATCCTATCATGAACATTCCTATGCAATAATTCAAGTATCACTCCAGGTGAAAATCCACCAACACAATACAATCTTGTCCCGTCGAATGTCGCATGATCCCGATATCACTCTTGGTGTGGTAATTCCATGACAATAGAGCCCTTCATTAGTGGTCCTACAAGGATCCCCAAGTATCACTCATGACATAATCCATACCTCTTAAGCCCATTCATGGTATCATGAAGGATCCTTGATTCACTCGACATTTAGCACATATCCTCTATGATCCCGTCTATGGAGTCCACAGTTCACTCAAGACTTACAATTATAAACTAACCCATTGATCCCATATAAGGAATTATAAAGGAATCCAAGGTTTAATCAAGAAATATAATATCATCCAAGTAATTCTAATAGAATCCATGATTCACCGAATTCTATTTACCATTTAACCATAACAGGTTCAAGTTAACAAATCATTAGACATTCTAGGTCATCACCAAAAGAATCTAATATATATCCCACTATTAAGGGTGTCTCAACTAGGACCAACCTCTAAGGTTTTTAATAACATTAATAACATGGGAGTAGTTCATATGACAAGCCTATAATGTAATCTAAACCATTGAAAGGACTTAACATAACCTAACCCACATGGGATGGTTCATAGTTTGAACATAACAATCCAAACACGCTTAAACAAGAAAAAGAATAACATGGGTCAAAGGGGAAAACCAATAATCCCAAACCCTTAGGTAAGTGTAATACCAAATAAAAACCTTAAAATCCTATTTTATTTACAAATCTAATTTAAACAACCCAAGAACGAGAATTCAATTCATACCTTTTATGTATCTTAAGCCAAAAAAGAAAAAAAGGGTCAAACTGAGCACTCACCCAAGGGGTGGCCCTTATTCGAGGTATTAAACCTATTAAATGATTTTAATCACCTATTTAATTACCTAAAAAATATATGAAAAAACATATATGATTAATAAATCAAGTTGGCACCCCAAAAATGGGCGCACAACACTCCAACATATATAAATAACTTCACATTCAACGAAAAGCACATGCAGACCTACCATAGGCTCGTGCTAGATTTCTCGTCCAGTATCAATCTCTAATTAGACATGGTTTGGGAGAAATATGAATAATATATGAAGAATGGGATATTAGGGCATATGAGACAAAATCCAAATAGGACAATTCATATATAGAAGAAACGAGAAAGGATAAAAATGAATCTAGTCTTACAATTGTGGATCCAAGGAGACAAACAAAAATCGATTCAGAGGTCGTACATAGCGGGTATATCAAAGCACAGGTTAGGGTTCGAAGGAGAGCTCCCAAATTGAGGGTTTTCTATTTGATGTAATGAGGATAAATAAACTTAAGTTAAAAAAGTTTTGATGAAAAATGGTAATTTTATCCAAGATATCATGGTCACACAGTTTACCGGCATAGTTAGTCAAACCATGAGGAAACCTTACATAGATCACTATAAGTCACCATGGAACTCACATAGCAACACCAAATGGTCTAACTAACCATTAAATAACTATTTTATAGTCCCTGACTTAGTCTTCAATTTCTGCAGACATGTCTCATGGGTGTGCATCTGCAACCACACCATTTCATTTATCGATGCAGCAGGTTCAAAAGACCCAAGAGTTCGGTTTTGGGATCCCAACGATCCTTGGACACCCAAAGCCTCTCATGGCCTTAACTAGAATCTCTATTAAGAAATATTTAATCAATTAAACTAATAATTTATTGAAAACACAAGATCCATACCTTGACAAGGAACTAGGTTCTTACACTGATCCTTATACACATATGATGGGACCCCCTAATGGAATGGTTCCTATGCAAATTGGTTCACCTACCATCCTAGGACAACACCCTTAAATAATTTCAATGAAACTATGAGATATGTATCATATTTTGAAACAGTAAAAGCTCAACCCCCGGTAGTGTATCCCCATTCATGACAAAAATGACATCGAAGCTATGTTTCCAAATGGTTAGCAATTATCCTATATCCTCACACCACTCTCATTGTGTTCAATTTTTTTTTAATCATGGTTTAAAATCTTCATTACCATTTTTTAGTTAAAATTTAGTTCCCATGGTGTTACCATATTTGTACACTAATTTGTGTTTTAAAAACAAGTCATTTTTTAGAGAGCCCCATTATCTAGTCAAATCGTCTCTTGGCCCGAACACTCTTAGTGTTTTGTCAACAAATTTATACCATATGTGCTTGTGGAATATTTGAAACTCTAATATGAATGGTAAATCACATACCCATCCATTATTTATCTTAGAAATTAAGACTCGTTTAATATTAGGTATCAGTTTCTGGTTGTCTCATAAATATTACTGAAGTGAGATTATAAAGAGAAAGAACATGTTCAAGAAATTTGTAGTTGAAAATAAAATAACCAATGTTTATGAGGGTCATCCCCATGTTCGATCCTATCCTTTTAAAAATTTACCCTATGGCTCCACTCTAGAAATTGAGTGCTCTAGTGCATCCTTCATTTAGTGTGTAGCCTAAATGTCAAGTTTCCACCTCTCAATCATTGCTTTGTCTTCATCAACCATTGGAAAAATCTCATAGAAACTGACTTGCTCCCGGTCCCACTCATCTTGGAGCTCAGCTATCAGAGATATTTTTTTACTTTGATCGATCCCATAATTCCACCATATGAGCCAGCAACTAGCTAATAACCTTTTTGGGGTCCTTTAGTAAGACAAAGAGGTCATTCACCTACTCCTCCAAGCATTGAATTTCCAAGTTGACCTTTTTGAGATATCAGGTGCTATCATACTTTCACTTATGCTAGAAGAAGTACAAAAGTTTGATTTCTTCGAGTACCTAATCCATATGGAATTCAAAAAATAGTGTGTGAAGGGAACAATCACCTACTCCTCTGGTTCCTAGATTGTGCAACTGATGGAAAAGGTACCTTATCTGGCTTACTAGGTACGGTTTAGAGGTTTGAGTGATGAAATATTGTATGCTTATCCATGCCCTTATTCGAACTATGAGGTTCTCTTTAGAAAAATTAAAACCCGAGTCCTATAGATCTATCATCAGGACAAGCTCATATTCAGATAAAGATAAAAGAAAAGCAACAGTAGGGTCATCTTTCGAGATCCTCTCTATTAGGTCAAGCTCTATGTCGAGAGGTCGGTCATCTTCATCTGACACTTCCTTCATAGACTTTACTCTTATAGCCAAGAGCTTCGCCCAACCAATGGAATCACCTTTTACCATAGCAAACTATTCCCCTAGGACCAAGGTTGGGTGAGATTGTTTGACTAAATACTCAAGGGATTTTTTAGCCATTAGGGAAGGGGCACCTAATGCTCTTTCTACAACCATTTGTTGGGTATGCACCCTTTTGAGTAACGCTTGAAATAAGATCATGTTAGTCATTTGTTTGAATAACAAAAAGTTTTAAAAACATATATCACATGATATAAAGGTAATTACAGAGGCATATCATCTCTAAAAATAGTTTTTTGAGTCTTTAAAGGGATTTCTACCACATGAGACCCCTTGAATTTGGTCGGTACCTTGAAAATTGGTACCTGATCTCCCGAAGTTCGTTGAGTTGGAGATAAATGGGGCTAAAAAACACGTTGATGAAAAATATCCATGAAGAGTCTAGAAATGACCAAGTTGATTAAAATTTATCCCTACCTTGGGGAAGAATTATTTCAATGATGACATGACCTATGCAAGCCATGTACAAATTAGTGGATGTCACAATTGAAATTTCATGGTGTGGGTATAACAACCCTACTCTTTATTTCACATTAATATTTAATTTATTACATACGTCTACACTTAAAAAAACTCAGATGATTGAGTAGTATAGTTTCTTGGGGAATTAGGTACATTACATAACAACATAAAACATGGAATACAATATCTATATTATAAAATTACTTAACATTCTCGAAATACTCCTTCGAAATTAAAACTGCATGAGATATCCTTAGGATAAACATAAGAAAAGGGGTGAACTATAAAGCCTAATAAGGGAATAAATAAGAAATACCATGAAAAATATAATACATTTTAGAAAATAGGAATATAAATGGGTAATAAAATGAACATTAATAATAAGTCACGATATTTCATGATAATCATAACATTGGAAATGTGGAAACAACTTAAAACATTGCATCATAAACATAGTTAAAGGCTAAATCCACCAATAAATAATGGTGGATAATGTCAAATAAAGGAATCAGTTACACCCCTATACCACCACGATGTATCATGATACTAAATTCTATCCAATTCATTATAGTGTTATATGGGTGCACCCATCATAATAATTTCATTCTCATGCTTAAGTGTGCAACATAGATCATAAAACATGGATTCATTCATCATAAAAATTTATTCTATGATTAAGGATTGTAAAATAAATATATGTAAGTCCCCAATAAATAATTATATGAGAATAAAGGTGAATACCCTTGATAGAAAAATAGGTTTTGTATTCACTACATAATTTTTTTGGCATAGAAAATCACGGTGAAATTTGAACAGCATAACAACATTACATAAAAATCCATAAAAATGGTTGATGAGAGAGAAATGGGTCTCTCATAATTTGAAAATAAAATGTTAAGTATTAGAAAAATTGAAATATATGTACCAAAATAAGGAATTGAAAATAGAAGGTGTAACATAATAAAGAGACTTGAAGAAAGAGGAGAAAGGAAAGAACCCTTACAAAATTTTTGCATAGTAATGGGTGCATATAACGGTTCTTATGAGGGATAAATGAGAGGGAAAGGGACTCTCATATGTTATAAATAAATTGTAAAGTGCGGGGTATATTTAATAACATAATCCATCAAAGTAAGAAATAAATCAAATACATAACACAAATGGGGTTCTTAATAAAAAAGAAGGGTGCAGGATGAGGTTCTTCTACTTGAGTGTGTGACTCAAAAGGCTTGGGAGGGGCTTGTTGGGAGATTGGGGGAACCTTGGGAGGAATATAGGGAGTTGGGTAGGAGTTTGGATAGGCTAAAATGAGTTTTATTGAAGATAAATGGGATCTTGGGTGGGTTTATATAGGAAGATATGTGGATTTCTTTATTATTTGGGTTTTGGATACTATATAATAAAAAATAAAAAACCACAAACAATATCACGGTGTTTTACCATGGTTTCTAACAAATGGGAGTGATTTAAATTATTTATTTGGACATGGACAGATCTTATTAAAATATTTCAATTGGTATTGTTGAGATGAGTCATACTCTAAAAGAAATGATTTTAAAATCAAAAAATATATTACACGTCTTGCAGGGTTCAGAATGGATTTAAAAAATAAATCAAATAAACATAAAATTACACTATTTTTAACGAAAAACATTTATTTGGTCATGTATTAAATTTATAATAATTATTACATCACTTTTTGGTCATTATGATGTCATAAAATACAAAGTATATTTATAGGTTATTTAATTTTTACCTGAAAAGTTGATTGTCTCAGAAATTTATGAGAAATTAATCATTGGATAATTTCAAAATCCTGATTCCAAAAATAATATTAATTTTATCTAAATAATTTTATAAATATATGAATTTTTTCTTTAAAAAATCGATTTTTTAGAATGATGGGTTTTTTACAATAACATTTTTTTGAACCCTTATAAAAATTACATTTGACTTCATAAAAATCATATGACCACATATAGATGTTATTTAACAATAATATTTTAATAAAATATTATTTTTTTTGAAAAATATATTAATTATTAAAAGTATATATCTTAGTTGAATTTCAATATTAAACAAAAGTATAATTTGTGTTTTATTGAATCAAAATAAAAATCATTTATAATTTAACAGTAATTGGATGAAAATATATTCATTATTCTATAAAAAATAATGTAAATATTACTATTTATAAGTTCTTCATACATATTATTTTAATAAATCAACATATTTCCTAAGAGCAAGGTGCACAGGGGTGTGGATCTCATGGGGTTGTTTGGCGAAGATTGTTTTGGTCATGATCTCGATGAGCATTAGATTCTCCCAAAAACGGTTTGCACATGCTTAAGTTGTTGGATAAAAAATTGGGATTGGTCATGGGAAAATACTTGAAATTCTATATCCCTTAGAGGCTCTAAAAAATGGGCTTCATAGGGAAAAATCCTACAGGTTGGGGCCATCACATCCTTTTTCTATTTCAAATGGATTTGTTAAAACCTTATATTTATACTAGTCATTTGATAAATATTCAACAACTATATTATGAAAAATAATGAAACTTCATGTTTATTTAAATATAATTTGATATAATAAAACAAAATAATTGCAGGATGTTTCTTTAACCATAATACATTTAGTTAAATCAAAGAGGGGGATTTTATTTATAAAAGTACAGGTCATTACCGTGGGACAACTTAAATGAAAAGGAGGACTTGAGACTTTGAGGTTGACACTCTGACCTCGTCAAAGGGCCCACCAGATACTTCAGTCTAGGTTATAGGACCTAGAACATGGTCTCTATCACCTAGTGGTTCAACTTCACCCCCTACAGTAAGGGACCCTTTCCCATTTTTAGCTTTCTCATACATATGAAAAGTTTCAGTTACAACTTCTAAACAAAAGAAAGGGTAACATATGAAAGAGGTGAGTATGTTAGAAGGATTGTATAAATGAATTAAACTATTTCAAAGTCATATGAGGATGTTATATCACTTTTCTCCTAGGTACTCTCCTTCTTAGTTTTTATCCCCCAAGATTACCCATAACTGGAGCCTTTCATTATACCATCATTTGATGCATCCTCACTTGAAAAAATCGGAAGGCAGTGTTTCTTCATGTCTTGGATCATCGTAGAACATTACCTGTATTAGGGTGGAAGGGAGATCAGGTTCCCCATATTGGCATGTGAAGGAATCCATGACCATTTGGAGCACGTGCATCTCATGGAATATTACCTTAGTAGTGATATGAATGAGCCTTAACTCTAAAATCTTGACTCCATCTCATATCAACATTCTCCACATGCCCTCAGTCTTTATGGTTGTTCATAGAATCCTCAAAGCTATCCAATGAATGGAAAAATACCATTAGTAGATGGTTGAAATAGGTTATTAAAATTCATACAGAGAGCCTCCCTAGATCTTCTCATCTCGAATTGAGAACCCCCTATATTCTCCCAAGACAGTTTCTAGGAAAGTATACCCCCTCCAAGAGGTGAGGGTCCAAAAACACCTTGAACCACCCCTGATGCAGGTCCTACATAAGCCACTCCAGACATATGAAATTCCCCTTGGGAAGTATCCCACCTACCTCCCCACTATACTGCTGCCTCTCTAGATAGAATGATCACTCTTATAAACTCCCACCAGATTATATCTAGATATGATGCCACCCAGTTTTTAGCATTATCATGAAACAGGTATCAGCATGATCGACTATCCTGATCTGTCACATGTCATCGTCAACCATAGCTAATGAAAGATACAAGGATACCGCACTTCATGGACCCCCACATATACTCTCACTTCCAGGTGTTGGAATCACCTGATCTACCTAGTCAAATAGAATGATATGTATGGGTCATAATAGATATTAACTTCAATATTTTCCACTTGAAATCCACCCCTAAAATACAGTAGGCACTACCTATTCCCCAATGTTTCTTGTAGGTTGTCAACCATAATTCCAAACAGGGTTGAAAATGGGTGAACATTGAAGTTAACATAATTTTTGATGTCAACTTTCACCCTAGTCTCACTAAGCATCATTGGTAGAACACGGATGATTTTGATCAGAGAGGGCCATAAGCTTGCGTTTGGATGAGTGGTGTAACTTGGAAGTTGGTAGAATCCAACGTTCTCTGTGATCTAGCCATATTGAAACTAGAATAGGGAAAAAATCCTTCTATTCACACATCCCTTCTCCACATTCCCTAGCTAGCTATATAACTAAGCTAGCATGGTAACACCCAATTTCACTATCTTTATAACAACCATAATGGCTGCCATTACCATCATCCCTGGGTGCAGGACCATGCCTGAAACTATGATTGGATGTATCCATCCACTAAGGAATGTGGCAAGGAATGAAATGTTGTGATTGAGCGTCTACCAGTCCTCCACCATGCTATAGCCTCAATACTCATAGTTTCTCTCCCCCAGAATAACCTAGTATTATCCTGACCTCCTCCCTTAGGGTACTGTCGTGGACTTCTTTGTACATATAAGAATCACCACATTTAGATCCTTGTCTAAGAACATATATAGAAACATATTTAATGTGATTTTATTATGGGAGGGAGTAACATGACCCTAATTTTCCATTAATTTTTCTAGCAGGTACTATGCTAGGAGAGGAGTCTGCTGCCTGTTTGACCAGATGCTGGGGAACAGAAGGAAATCATCATATTAGAACATGTCTAGTGGGATTACACAAATGAATTGTGCATCCTATAATATTATTCCCACCTCTACAAGTTTAAGTATTAATGTTTTGGTGTCTAGAGACCAAGGAATGAGGAGATCTAGTGGAAGATCCTTTTGACGGTAGATGTGAAATTGTGAAATCCACACTACCTCGTATAATCTCTTATAGAACTGATCAACCCCATATTCCAATAAGGTGTAGCATACCCAGTATTCTTAGGCCCATTCATATATGATGTTTTCTCTTTAAAGGCCTCAGTCCTTATTCCAACCCTTACTATTGGCTTTCAAGCTACATCAAATGATGCAGGTATATCAGGCTGGGAATTCATCAGCCTCCAGTTGCTCCGACATGATTGTCCTTGTTCATCAAATCGGTGTATAGATGGTTATTACCCTATTATATTGAGTAGGGTGTTAATGAAAAGTGATATTTTATTAGTTGAGCTTGTCCCCACATGTGAACCCAAAGCATGGTGTGTCGACTTCAAAACATGGGGTGTTTACTTTACCCATCATTATGGAATTCCACAATGGAATTTGTTCTCTCAATGGGTAGTTCCTATGGTATTTAGTCAATATTCCCAAAAGTGATTGGTTTTCAGAAATGATACTCCATTCTCAAGGAATATCTACATTTTTCACTATCTCATCCTTAAGGGAAGTAGCTGTAGCTTCAATATCATATTGGTTCAGTTTCTTGTCCATTTAAGATGATTTTAGGGAGTTCTAAGGGAAGTGTGTAAAAATAGTGGTTTTTGACGTTAAAGTGTGAGTTGGAATAAGAATTTAAAGCATTTCACATGAAAGAATTCTCTATCATATATTTAGTTTCACAAAGGTTGATTTGCATGAAAAAAGTTTCAAAAGTCCTTAATTTCTAGAAAAAATTGGAGTTACATGCCCAATAGAGGAGACTTGTCACATGAGAAGTACATGTACTATAAAAGTACCCCCCAAAAACTATTTATAGGTAATTAATGATATTTTGGGCACATTTCACAACCTTGTTTCCCATGTTAATGAAAAAGTTATGTCGAAAAATGGAAATGGGCTAGTCTCTTCATCATTTTTCTTAAAAACTCACATTATTGTCCCTTATCAGGTAAGTATATTAGGGGGTGGGGGGACTCCCATACATTAATGAAACTTTGACTCTTTATTCCTTTATGTTTTATGGTGACAGAGACCTTTCATTACAAAAATATTGCACGTAACTCAACCTAGGTGAATTAAACAACTTCTTGGTCCCCAATATGACATCCCCTGTGCCTGT
Organism: Viscum album; assembly: GCA_963277665.1. NCBI lineage: Eukaryota > Viridiplantae > Streptophyta > Magnoliopsida > Santalales > Viscaceae > Viscum > Viscum album. The sequence continues at coordinate 1,658,378,870 of OY728128.1, forward strand.
AGTTTAACAGTTATATTACCAATTTCTTATATGAATAGGTACTATAACCCATGTTTCTTCTAACAATAGGTACTATAATAGAGAACACATGATTTAACACTCTTCCATGAATTTTCCAATTCCATTCCCCACCTAGATATACATGAGTGGTGGTCACATAAGTCTAAAGGGTAAGGACTGAGTCCCCCCATGTCTGAGCTACTTGAGGTAAAATTTCATATCTCCACACCCATGTGGGTTGACATTAAACTCCATGACTACTTCCTCAGCTCATGATGTAAAAATATAGTCTTACCATATGTAAAAAACTCAAAATTCCCCATTTACAATAATTATGGGATTCCACCTTCTCTCCTTACATGGGATGAAACTCTATGCCTGGGGATGAATCTCTAACACCTGGGTAGCTTCCATGTGTAACCCCAACACTATCCACACCCAACGTGGGATGAAACGACTATCATGGGAATCCTCAATGTGTAGCCCCCACACCATCCCTCATCAAAACTCTTTTCGTGACACGAGTATCCTTACCGCAAGGTGTTAAACTAAATGGATCGGTCCTGTCACATCACCTTAAACCGTGACATAAAACATTATGGGTTTTGATCCGTGTCTTCTAAATTCGTTACGTAGGATACCTTTCTCAGTTTAAATCCAAAAAATGGTAAAATCAAGTGTGACATCTTCACTATTAGGGATTCACCTCTTGGATCTAAGTCGTAGGGAATTTGATCCACATTGGTAAACTCTAGATCAACCTCACAAGGCATTCAATCAAATCTGGTTAACGATCTAGGTGTTCCCTCCTAGGGAATCACCTTCTGGATCCGCCTCTCAAAGAGTTCAATCCAATATGGTATACTATCCAGGTGTGACATATTATATCATAGGGACACATCTCCTAGATCCACCTCATAGGAAGTCTGATCCACAATGGTAAACTCTATATATTCCTCCCAAGGAATTCAATCCAACTGGTAAACAATCCAAGTGTTCCCTTCTAAGGGGCACACCTTCAGGATTCACCACACACGATTTTAAATACAAATTGGTAAAATCATGTGTTATCACCTAAATGGTAAACCTCCCTGATCTACCTATATAGGGGGTTTGAATCATCTCTAAAACACATTAATCTCTTACCTCAATACATCTATGCATGATAATATGTTCTGTCTTCACCGGACGTATAACTTCTGACCTGACCCAAAACATATAATCCATATAACAAACATGAGATTCCTCAGATAAAAATACTTGGAAGAATTATTACCCTAGATTAAATTTTCCCATGATCATTATAGGAAACCTTGGGTTCCATTCCAAATATGCCTCATTTGAGTTTCCCTCCAAAAAGGAAGATTTATAGGTGACAAATGCACCCAACATCTAGACATGCCTAGAGATGTACTATTTGATTACTATCCTGATTGAATGTTTCTACCCTCTTCATGTCAAACACAGTGTAATTAAATTTCATTCACAAATAGATGAAATCAAGAATGAGTTCCATGAAGATGAATTAATCTTTGAGGGTGACTAGAACTAGGAGATAATCAACAAGGAGGAAACCATGGAGGTATGAAACGACATCCCATCATCCTATTTCGATCAAGGAGAATACATTACTAATGAAAGTGGTGAAAGAAACCCACCTTTGGAAAGTTTTAATTTGGGGAAACAAAAACACACACCGAACGTAGGCCCAATGAAAGCATAAAAAACATATGCGATGTTTCATTAATATCATACATGTTAAAAGAAATTTTCCTTTCTCATTTTAAGTAAAAGATAAACAGATATTGCTAGAATAATGACATGAAAATTACTTTAAAAAAAATTTATAAAATATTCCAACATAGCTAAAAATTTCTTATAAAAGTCATAAGAGGATAGTAAAACATTTTTGGACACATTTTTTTAAAACATGGTTTTGGAAGAAAACAGATTTTCGACCGAAGAGAGAAATAAAGCTTGATTTTATTAAAAATATTTTATCAATTATTTTAAGAAAAAAAGAGTTAAAAAATGGTACTACTAACATAAAGATTAAATAGAGGATAATAATATTGATTATTTTCTTTATATATGAATCATAATATTTTATCATCAGAAACATAATCATAAATAATCCTGATAAACGATGAGATTGTAAAATAATATCATTACCACTTTGGTAATTGTGAATCTTAATCCCCATAAAGTAATTAAATAAAATTGAACTTAAATTATAATTATTATAAACAAATTCATGATAGTAAATTTCAAACGGGCCATATAGACATCTTGTGAAAGAATATAAGTGCATAACATTATGTAAATATTATAAAAACCAAAATTGTGACAAAAAAATATTAATTATTTGGTAACATTTGAAATGTAAACCACATGAACGAAATATAAAAAAATAGTTTTTAAAATAAGAATAATTTTAAGAATAATCATCATAAAACACATTCTGGGAAATTATATACACCATAGAAATGAAATTGGCGGTGAATATGGAATTCAATTTTAAAAAAGCTAAAAGTGAGACAAAAATCGCTTACCTTAAGTATCAAATTCCTTGGTAAATGTTGAAACCTCATGTATAATAAATATTATTTTATTATAATTTTTAAAAAAAACATAACTATAAATTTCATTACATATATGATTTACTTATGAACATTTATTACTCTTTTATTAAAAATTCATTTTCAAAATCACATTTTGGGAAATAACAATTTGTTTTTCATATGAGTTCTTTTTTTTATTTTTAGTCCTATTACATGGATTAAGGTTTAATCATTTATAAAATAATAATAAAAAATAATTACATCATTTATAAAAAAATTATGCTTTATAAACCAACCATGAATGATAGTTTTGTGAAATAAAGTATGTTATGATCATGGAGAAGGTTGTTCGTGCATACACATGTGTAACACTTCCATTTTTCAAAGATCATTATGGAATGGAGGTAAGTAATATATTATCATTAAATAACGATCATGATGCCATAAATACCGTATTATTTTTTAAATATACTTATACATATCATCAATTTTATGTGGTGATGAAAAGTGAGTCACATCACTTTGTGAAGGTGATAGTCCAGACATACACGAATGACACTACCATCATTAAGTGAGTTAAAAGGTAAGAAATAAAATGATATATTATCATTTAATAATGATAAATATGTCAATAATATCATAATTATTTAATGTATATCATGAATATTTTTTCATACTATCTTCCATGTAAAGAGTAAGTGAAAATGAATCACATCACTTCTCGAGGCTATGGTCTACCTTACACATGAGCTACATTATCGTATCCCATACAGAATGGAATGTAAAAAGGTATATATATATATTATATAATGACTTAATAGTTTTAAATAATTTTTAAATATAATATATATACTTTATATCCATCATCATACTCAACCTTGAAATTTGGAAATGGAAAAAAGAATAACATCTGTGCCCAAGGCAGTAGTCCGCCGTAATCACGAATGATGATTTCCTAACCCATTTGATAGGAGGGTAGGTGTTTTTAAGAAACTAAAAATAAATAAAAACATATATTATATTTAATATTCTATTTTTATTATATGATCATGGTTTAATACTACTTTATAGAGGTTCATAAGGAAATAAAAGAAAAACTCTCATTGATGATCATTACCTCTTCTTCCGGTATCCTCCATTGGTTTGCACTAAAATAATTCCTATATTGAATTTATACCCAAAATAATAATTATATTATGAGATGGGAGAATTTGGGAAGTTATTTTTTCTGGTATTGTTTGATCCAAAATGTTTTTATGGTGTGAAGTGGAGAGGATAAGGTGTGTCCTTTTATAATTGAGGTGAGTGACACACTTGTCTTGTTTTGAAAGAAAAATGTATACCATCATTTTTCACATGAAAAAGGGTAAAAATGGATAAAATTATTACATTGGATATGATAATTTATAAATATTTAAATGAAATATATTTTAGTCAGGTTTATAGGACATTGTTTACCATTATCTTTTTAGTTTAACCCCTGGTAAACACATTTCTACCTTAACCTCGGTAAATAGTTTTTAATATTTTTTCTATTCATATTGGTATAAAATTAAGTTTAACTTATTATATAATTTATATTTTTATTAATTCAAAAATAGAATCCATTTTTTCAAATAACATTTATATAATCTGAAAAATCTAATTTTAAGATATTCTTGCATACGTGATGAGAAAGTGGGGTTTTAAAGAGAAAATATTCAAAAGTTTACAATGTTTTTATATAAAAAATAAAAATGAAAATTTTTCCAATGACTAAAATTGTACTAATATATATATAATACAACTATATTTTGTTTAAAAACAATATAATATATAATTCATCTATATAGATAATGAAATCAAAAAGTTCAGTTTAAACAAAAATTTTGTATTTTTAACTATTCATCAAAAAATAGGAATTCTTATAAAACAATTAAAAATTCACGTAAATATGATTTTGAATTAATGAATTAAATAATAGAGTTTATTTTATCAATATAAATTTTCTAAAATTTCCAATCATTAAATTTGAAAAAAACCTACAGATGCGACGAAAAAATGGGCTTTTAAAAAGTGTATTTTTTTAAGCACAAGAAGATTTTATATTAACTCTATGGCTGAAAATAATAATCGTATGACTATAAATTAAAATTTATTTATATATAATATATTTATTTCATTTAAAACATTTCCCATTAATTATTATATAAATTAATTAAAATGGAGAAACAGTAAGCACTTTTAAAAGAGTTCTGAGAAAAAGAAATCCTTTTTAAAACCCTAAAAAAAACATATACTAAAATCTAACATAAATTTGATTAAAACATAATTAAGTGGATTAAATATATATAAATCATAATTACATTACTTTAAAACATAATTGGTAATTTTCATTACTAAATTTATTTAAAATAATCGATTTTTTTAGAAAAAATTGTATTTTTCGCTATTCAATGAAGAAAGTAATATTTTATAAAAAATCACTAAATTTCACCATAAGTTAATTTGGGTATGATGATTTAAAAAATTAATGTAATTATATAAAATATATTTTATAAAATCTCTATAAATTAATTATTAAATTTTTTCATAAAACGTATAAAATTTCATTTTTGAAGAAAACATACTTTTGATGAATATGATTACTTTTACAAAAAATTGATTGATTATTTATGTAGAGTGTATAAATAAATTTATATAAAGTGTTAAATTCATATGTATATTCCATAAAGTAGTTAATAATATTAATACCTTCCACTTTAACAACTAAGTTATAATGTTCATATTTAAAATAATATTATTTCATGGTTTGTTAAAGCTTAATGTTGAGTGAAACAAAATATAAACTCGTTATTCGATGTAACATAAGCCAAAATTTGTGTTGTGTGTACTGAAAGATAAAAATAGTGATATTTGTAACAAAAATCTAAATAATATTAAAAAAAATTCACTAAATCTCTGGGTGTTACATTCTACCCCCTAAAATGAATTTCACCCTCGAAATTTATCTCAATCATCAATGGGTTAACATTTGAATATTCTTTCATAGAAACCCAAATTGCAAAAATGAATAATAATACATACATTAAAAAGATAAAGTTGGAATCATAAATGTTACCTAAATTATCCTATAACATGGTTTCCACATAGGAGAACATAGGTGGAAAGTGATGATTTGGACATAGAAGAAAAGAATAAATAATTATAGTGAGTAATAAACATAATTGATCATAAGAAAGTGGGTGATCAATAGGAAGTTAACAACCAAAATACTATAAACCAAAGAGGGGTGAAAATGCCATTGATATCATCAAAAATAATGATAATTGGATAATATTTTATATCAAGATCTATTTCCGTATGTAGAATATTTTTCACAAGAATATGTGCCTACTTTATTTCATTCCATTCTATAATCACAATCACACCCTTTGGTTATGCCTTGATCAATTTCCACTTAATCTCTTACTCCAATAAATGAAGGGGAATTGTTTATTCTTGAAGTGTTAATGGATTATAAGATGCATAAATAATGGTAATTCATTCTTTATATAACTTGTTTTACCAACAAAAGGTTATAAATTGTTTTACATTGGGAATTAATGTTTGTATGAAAAAATCATAGATTAATATCTGAAACCTCATTAAATTTTCAACATAATATATTTCGTGAATAGTTAACCTTATGAACCTTCTGAAAGATTATATCCAAAACTTTATAAATATGGTCACTAAATTTCAAATAATGAAGTTATCATTAATCCCCCCAATAGCATGAAGTGGATATTAGTCATCACATGCCAGAAAATGTGAATAATTTCATCATCTTTCCTCTTGAAACCATAATTAACATAAAATATTATTGAAAAAATAAATTATTCATCATTACATATACATAAAAAATATTATTTTAAATATTCCTTAAATCAAAAAATATTGTAAACTCTATCAATGATATTATAACCACTTTGTCACAAAATTTTTAATTAGTTCTAAAGAAATAAGTAAAATCCAATTTACTTTATCCAAATAATTAATCTCTTTATCCGAACATCATTATATCATTATCCAAAACATATTAAGGGTTATCTTGAAAATTTCACCTTTACCTTAGATCACTTTCTAGTCCATCAACATCATTGAACATATTTTTTCCAATAAACAATGAAAAACTTATACTGAACAATACTTATATATTTCATGATTCATAAAACAAAATATTTGATTTCTAATACATAAATACTTCATTATTCCCACTTTCATCATAAGCCGTTAACTAGGATTAATCATCTTATTCTTTAATACCTATTTCCCTTAAATTGTCATTTGTAGTCTCTTTATCATTAGAAATATAGCCATTACTCATACAACCTAACTAATTTTATCCACGAACATTCCCATTAGGACGTCAATATTCATAATTCCTATACTTTCCACATTTAAATCATTCAACGGTTTATTATATCATAGGGATACCATTATTATAATCCATTGTATTAACCAAACTTTTAACTTTATATTTGTAGTTACTTTCTTTGTACCCAATTTTTCAAATTCAAAACACCTTCCTATTCCTCTAAGACATTCTATTTGGTTTTTCTTCACACATTATCAACACATAGATAACTAAATATTCTTTCCCCCATAGTATCAACTACCAGAACTCTCAACAAACAATTTTCTTCTCTTTTTTGTTGAGTATGAGAGTAGGCTAAGGTATAAATTGTTAATAATGTTATGTAAAAAATGAATAAACATAATAAATCCCTATTTTACTATAGTCATCATCTCTTTGGGATTTTCATCAGAAAGTGATTTGACACATTCAATGTTAACCCAATTCTATTAGGTTCTTCCCATTGAATGAAATAAAAAATAATATCGTGAACAACACTAGTCATAGTGGGATATCATATTGTTTGAAAAATTATTTAGGAGGTCTAAATTAATATTCCTTATTTTTAATTTATAACACCTTAGGTTTATCATTGGCCATTCATAGTTATATAATATTTAAATACTTCATGATGGTTTCTAAAGAGTTTATGAATTTCCAAATCATATACTTCTGGATTGTCAAAATAGTTGTGAAACAATTCCCATTTTCTTGTACCAAGTTATGAGTGAGTCCAAATAAATACACCCTTTTTATATTTTTTACCCCGAGGTACCTTCATTCCTGATCCACACTAACTTGTTGTATCCAAACAAAGCTGTAATTTCATGTAAACCACTCACTCTATATTTTACCAAAATTGTCGGACATTTTCAAATACATTGACTCATCTTTAGAAATATCCTTAATGATATCACAAATTTTTTCTCATCCTAGTATCCATAGGATTAATAAACATTTCCTATGATTCCGAATATGACAATTTGGAATTAATTCTGGTGGACTATAATTGTTACCTATAATGGAACTCCATGGGAGGTTACACCTCCTAGACAGGACACACAATGATCCCCACTGAAAAACCATTCCCCGTGAATTCCTTAGGCGGAGATCCATTATTTGACTAACAATAACACATTATACTTCACAAGGATCATATAACTTCCTATTCATTTGATACCAAGTATATAAACCCATGATTTTCATGTTTAAATATTTCATTTTTTTATGAATATTCAAAACATTACAAAAGTACATACCTGAGGACCATAATAGTTTTGTGCATTTTGAAGCATATAACAAAATATTATTAATAAGTGAAAGATCTTAAATTTCACCCATAAAGGTATTCCCACTAAGCACACTTCATAAACATATACTACTTATATCTGTTGTTCATAAAATAAGGAGAGGAAACATAATAAAGGGTGAGATCAGATGTTTAGTATGTGTAAATAATAGAAAATCATTTCCTTAGTAGAACTAATTCAAATTGAGGCTTTGATATCTATAGTTAATGGGTTTTATTAACACTTAAAATGCACTCATATTATGAGAGATGTTAAATGGGGGAGGTTAACTGCTCTAAAAAAGTACTGTTAAAGGAACTCTTTAACAACACTAAAAAGTGAAGATAAAGGCACCCTTTATCAACACATTTTTAACATTATTAAAGGGTGAATTTTACTGTTATTTTTTATGTTTATTAAAGAGTGCTTTTAACAATGATTTTTTTAGCACTATTAAAGTTTTTATTTTAACCAATTTAAAAAAAGGGTTGTTAAAAAATATGGGGAAAAAATTTAATTCTCACACACATCGCCCACGTTTCTTTGAGCATACCCCAAATTCTTGCGCACACCTAGATTTGACCCCTAGACCTCCATAATGTGGGTGAATCTTTTTACCACTATTCCATGAATGTTTTTTTAATATTTGATGAATTTTTTATTTCTTTTTAAATATTTGATGAATTTTTTATTTATTCTTAAATATTTTGAAATGTTTCATATATATATAAACAATTATATTTATTTAAATAAATTATATATTAATATATATATATATATAATAATATAATAATATAAATATATATGTTTTTTAATACGCACACATATGTATATATTAAAATTATATATACATATTATTTCATTTTTATAAGGAAAAATAGATAATTTATTAATTTAAATAAAATAAATAATAAATATTTATTATATATATAAATACACTTTCACATAAATTGTTTGATATTTGAATTTATATAAGTGATTCATTATAAGTAAATATTAGAAAATATGGATATATTTAATTTTAAATAAAACTACATTATGAAAAAAGATAAAATTTTAAAACCATAATATAATTATGAATGTAATTCATGGTAATAAATTCAATACAAACTAAAAAAGGCTATAAAACCCACTTAAATGAGGCTGAAAATCCATCAAATGTTAAAAAATTGGGGTACCCAGAGTAGAAACTCAGATTTGGAGAACTTTTACGATTTTTTTGGACTAAAAAAATAGCTACTAAGGCCCCCCTAGGTCAAAACAGTGTAAAACTCATATAAAGCTTAAATTTGATATGCGTTAGAGACCAAAGGGACAACCAGATCAGAATTTCTGGGAATTTGAAGTTTTAGTTACGTTTTGAAGTTATTTTAGAACTTTTATTAATTTTAATATTTTTTATTTTCATATTGTTATTAAATGACTATAAATATAGAATAATTAAAAAATTATTAAACAAGAATTTTTTTAAAATTATCTAATAATCCATTTTCACTAAATAACTTATATATTAAGTGTAAAAGTTTATTTTTCCTATATAAAACATATTTAATATATATATATATTATATTAATATATATATAAATTAATATATGTATATATGTTAATTTATTTTTTTATGAAATATTTTTTTAAATATACCCTTTATTAGTGCTAGTAAAAAAGTGCTGATAAGGGTAGGGCGTGTCCTAATGGGTGCTTCTAAAAAACACTGATAAATACCCCATTTATTAGAACTTTTTTTTCATGATGTTAAAGACCCCTTTAATAGTACTTTTTATAGCACTGATAAAGGGGGTATTTAACATCACTTTTAGCTAGTTCTGTTAAATCCCAAGCATTGAATAAACCCATTATTTTATTAGTATAGCCATGACTCACATCCAAGTCCATCCTAGTGGAATGGGTTCACTCCCCGAACCATTTTAAAAGTGAAGTTTCACTCCCAATACCATCTTAGTGTACAAAGTTACTTACTAAACTTGGTTCACTCCTAATTCATGTTCTGTCTATGTCAGGATATATAAATATTTACCCAATGCATTGGAGGGAGATATAGGTCCCACCTATCTTATAAGGAAACCATATTTATGTGTGAAAAATATCATAAAATATTCATCATATCATAAACCATGAAATGAAATGGGATTCATAAACCTCTCACCATATCAAAACCTGTAGAAAATAGATAGGTTTTACAGTCATTTAATCATTTAGTGATAACATATCTCATGGGAAAATGAACAGGTTTCATAATAATTTAATCATGTTATAACCCATAGAATAGAAACTATTTTCATAAACATCATTCCCGAACAAAAATAATCCATTTTTAGTAATATTATGAATGATATCCTTCTATAATATCCCCAGTAAGGCATAGGTAACATAAAAAAGTGTCATTTTAGATGGAAAATTATTTTGATCAATCATTTAAAAAATTAATTAAGTGAAATATTGTTTAAACTTTGAGAAAAACATTATAAAAAGTAAAAATATTTTGAAAATATTTTTATTTGAAAATAAACATGAAAACTAATAAAGTAATATTCAAATAAAATAATGGTCATGATGACAATACGTTTTGTTCATGCCATACATGTTAAAAAAAGATTCCTTTCACATTTTTAGTAAGATCCAAATGAGTATTGTTTGGAAAATGAAATGAATATTCCTTTAAAGAAATTTATAAAACCCAAACATGGGTAAAAATTTCCTTTAAAAATCATATGTGAAAAGTAATACATTTTTGAAAATATTTTAACAAAACAAGATTTTGGAAGAAAATGAATCACAGATCGAAGAGAGGAATAACGTCATATTATATTAAAAATATTTTCTCAATTATTTTAAGTACCAAATAGTGGGAAAATTGTAATATTAATATCAATGGTCATTTATATATAACTTGAGAAAGAATAGAAGTTCATTACTTTATGAACTTCTAAAAAAGGAAAATTGAGATAAAATTCCCTTACCACTTTGGTAACTTTCGACCTGTAAACCACATGAAGGAGAAATCCTAAAATTTATATGTAAAATTGAATATTTTATAGTATATCCATTATAAAATAAATTCTTGGTAATTATATAAACCACATAAAGAAAATAGTTTGTGAATATGTTATGTGTCTCATAGAAGTAAAAAGTGAGACAAAAATACCTTACCTTATGTCTAGAATTCCTTCGTACACATTCGAAACTTATGTTTAATAAATATAATATTATTATAAATATATTAAATAAAAATAATTATATTAATATCATAATATATATTATTTACTTATGGCCTTTTATTATCCATTTATTAACAATTTATTTTTAAAACCATGTTTAAGGTAATAACTGATTTGTTTTTTATGTTTGTTTTTATTTTTTATTTTTTGTACCCTTAATTTGATCATGGTTTCATCATATATAGAATAATAATAATGAAATAATTATCAAATTTATACACAATTATACCTCTAAGACCATCATTAAATATTCTTTTGAGAAATTATGTATGTTATGGTAATGGAGATGGGAGGTCATACAAATGCATGAGTGAAGCATCCATTTTTCAACAATAATTATCATGTTGAGGTATGTAATATATTATCTTTACATAATGATCATAAAATCATAAATACTATATTAATTCTTTTAATATACATATTCATACAATCTATGTAATGTATTGATGAAAAGTGAGTCACATCACTTCCGGAATGTGGTAGTCCACACGTACAAGAACGATGTTATCATCACTAAGTGAGTGAAAAGGTATGAATTAAAATGACATATTAAATTTTTAGAAAGACAAATATATCAATAATATCCACATTATGTCATGTATATTTGGTATATTTATCATTATGGTCTTCCATGTAAATCATTTATGAAGACAAATCACATAGTTTCACGACGAGGTAGTCCACTATACACACAAGAGATATTATTGTATCCCCAATGAAATGAAAAGTAAAAACATATATATATATATGATATAATGACACAATATATATAATTATTTAATAAATATTATATATATAATTTTGATACAAAATCATACCCAACCTTGAGAGGTAGTAATTTTGGTAGGTCTTGTCTGAATAAAAATGGTTTTATGTTTTGAATAAGAGAGTAAAATGAATGGAATTATATAAGTGAAATGAGTGGCACACTCATAATTTTTTTAAAAGAAAAAGGTGAAACCATATTCCTCACATGCCTAAAGGGTCCAAAATTACCATAATTTTAACCTTATACTTGATATGGTGTAAATATTTCAATAAAATATATTTTAGATGAGTTTATATGTCATTTTTTACCTTATCTTTTTAGTTTAACTACCTTGGAAAAAAAAATTACCTTCACCATGGTAAATAATTTTTTATGATTTCACTATTCATTTTTCTAAAAAATTAAGTTAAAATTATTAAATAATATAACCTATTTTTCTTCCAAATAAGAAATCAATTTTTTCAAATTTAATTTATATAATTGGATAAATTTAACTTAAAAGTAATACTACAGACACGATGAAAAATCACGTTTTTAAAGAAAAATGTTAAAAAATTTACAAATTTTTATATAAATAATCCGTATGAATTTTTTAAAAATAAAATCAATTAGATTAATATATATATGTATATAATTGAAAAAAATTATTTTAAAAATACAATTAAAAATATATTTTAACTTTATAAATAATTTAAATAAAATGGTGGGTTTCAATTTAAATTCATTATTTTTCACAATTCATCAAAAAATGAAACATCCCAAAAAAAGAACCGTTTTTCACCCTAAGATGATTCTGAAAAAATGTATTAAGATTTGTTTAATTTTATAAAATATATTTTAAAATTTTTTCAAAAATTAAACTAAAAATAAAAAAGGAAAAATCGGTTAAAAGTGTGTTTTTGAAAAGTGTTTTTTAAGCACCAAATGATTTTATACTAAATATATGTCTAATAATAATCATTGAATTAATATAAATTTAAAGTTATTTATAAATAATATTTTAATATTATTTATACTAGTACTTATTAGGTACTATTTTAATTAATTAAAAGGGAGAAACATTAGGACTTTTAATACAGTTTTCAGAGAAAACACTATTTTAAACCTAAAATTAATCTTCTATAAAAATGCTATATAATTTTGACTCAAAATTAATTATTATTAATAAATATATCTAAAAAATAATTATGTTAATTTAAAACATAATGGTTCATTTAAGTTTCATAATTTATTGAAATGAAATGGCAGTTTTATAGAAATTAGTATTTTCACTAGTCATTGAAAAATCAATATTTTCAAAAAAAATCCCAAAATTTCACCATAATTTAATTTTGATATGATTATTTTTAAAATGAATTCAATTTTTAAAAATAAATTATATAAATTATATATAGATCAAATATATTATTTTTTCAGAAAAAGCATAAAATTTTATTTTTGGAGAAAAAATACTTATGATGTCTGTAATTACTTTTACCAAAATTTGATTGACTATTTAATAAGAGTTTATAAATAAATTTTTATTAAGTAGGAAATATATATATATTTATTTAATTAGTTAATAATATTCATAATATCTTATTTAAAAGCTAGTTTATAACAGTCAAATTTAAAATAATATTATTTCATGATTTTTTGAAGCTCGGTGTTGCGTGTAACGAAATATAAACTCATTATTATGTGTAACATAAAAAAATACTTTTTGATTTAATAAAATCTAAACATAGTGATGCATGTAACATAAACTTTCGAAAAATTTAAAAAAATATTGAAAAAAGTAATTGAGTGTTTCACTATATAATATAATATTCAAAACCAAAAACCATCCCTTGCTTTTTGACCGTGGTTTTTTTCCAAATATGACTGTATTTTATTATGTTATTAAGTGAATAATTTAAAATATTAAAATAATACCATTGGTGATGTGGAAGTGAGTCATGTTTTTAATGAATTGATTTTAAAACCTTAAAATATAATATAGGATTTTGGATGGTTCATTAAAGGATTTAAAAATTAATAAAATGACATAAAAAAGATATTATATTAAAGTATTAATATATATTTTTCCATGGATTTATTTTATAAAAAAATTTATATCACTTTTGGTACATTATAATGTCATAATACAGAACATATATTTATACTGTATTTTAATTTTAACCAAAAATTCGATTGTGTCAGAAAGTTATTGAAAATTAACCATTGGATAATTTCAATGTGGTTATACAAAAAATTATATTTATTCACCGAATTAATTTTCTAAATATTAGTATTTACACATATAAATAAAAATCCATATTTACTAGACAAATCAAGTTTCTATGACACTAAACATTTTCTAACCCCTATAAAAATTATATTGGACTACATTATATTATAATATCATTTATATTTAAATAAATATTATTTTATAATAATATTTCTTGAAAAAAAAAATTATTTTAAAACTTTTAGAATTTATAAGAAGATAGTTTTAATTAAAACTATATATTTTCCAAAAATACAATTTTATTTTCTTCATATCAAAATATAATTTTTATTAAACTCACTACTAAATAATCTATATATAGTAATAATAAAAATGGATAAATATAATAATTATTTTATTTATAAGAAAATATAAAAAACATACTACTAGGGTCTAGATACAAAACCCCTTATCACACCATCATACACCCAAAGTGTACGGTGTGTGATGAGGGAACTTTGTTAGGGCGGTTAAATGATCATGGTTTGGGTTGTGATCCTGATAAGAATGAACTTGTACTATAAAAGATTCTATTCATGTTTAAATTAATGAATTTAATCTTGGTTTTAGATAATGTAAAATGTCAATGATTCTATGCCCCTCATACGCTTTTATAAATGAGCTTCATAGGGTACGTTACAACCTGTCAAGTCCATCACTTCTTCCATATGGGTCAATAAGAATTTATCAAAACTATTAATATATAATAATCTTAATGGTCACTATAAAAATACTAGATTATCAATGGTTATGAAGCTTATTGATCATTTAAATTTGATATCCTATATTTTTATAATGGTCCAAAATAGCTAACATAGTGCATGTGTTTTCTATAAATACTTACTTAATATATAGTTTATTCATTAAAAAATGGAAGTTCTTATATAAAAGTTTAGTTCTTTACATTATTCCACCCTTTGTAAATTTCACAATTGAAATTTCATTTCTTACATTAAAATTAATGAGGTTACTTCCATTTCATTACCTTTTCGGTTTGCAGGTTGCTTCATCAAACTTTTGGTTCTTCCACAACCCTTTGGGTATTTCAGTTATCTAGTTTCATATAACACTGTCTCTATAATCTATGATCTTCATAGAATTCTCCTCATATGGAAAATAATTCTCCATGTGTTCCCCTTCTAGATTCAATAAATTTTATGAGTATGGTTTGAACTTTCTCAAGAGGGATACATAGATCACATCATGAAGTTGGGATATGTTTTGTGATGGTGCAATTAGATTGGCCACAACTTCAATGAAATAATTGATATAAAAGGGGTTGATGTATCTTAAAATAATATTTACCTTCTTCCAAAACTTCATGAATTTTTTCTATGTTGATATATGATGGAACACCATATCTCTAACCTCAAACTCCAGGTCTTTTCGATGATTTAAATAATAGATATTCTATAAAAAAAACTGGATTCTATATGAATCTAAATAGTTTGAAACTTATATGTAATATCTTTGATAAGATCATGTCCCATAAACAAAAACTCTACATAATCATCCTAACATGGTATAATCCAAAAACTATTCCCATACATAGCCTCATGAGGTGTCATTTGAAATTATATAATTAAAATAGTTATTATAAGAGAATACCACTTGGGAAAGGTGTTGGTCCCAACATCCTTGGAAATCCATTCAACATGATATCAATATATCAGGTAGAGTTTTAATGGTTATTTTAGAATGACCATCCATCTAAGGAAGATCATAAATACTGAAACTTAACTCTACATAAAATGATTGTCAAAGGATTCTCCAAAACCTCAATGTAAATCTCAAATGTCAATTAGATATAATGTAGAGTGGAACTCTATACAGTCTTACCACATCCAATATATTTATCTTTGTGAGTCGGTCAGGAGATAAATATTCCATGATTGTAATTTAATATACTCTTTATAAGACGATTTTCTACCACCCAGATAGAATCAGCTTTCTATGAGATCCCTATGATAAAATACAAGGTTATGTTTTCCCATTTGATACTCTTATAGGAAATTGTTTCATCATTCCCTTAGACTTCTATCATTTATCATTGACTTTTTACAATACCAAGCGGTGAAATAAAAATTCATGAATCTCCATCTTCATGTTATACCACCATAAGTTTCTCTTCATATCTCTATACATCTTAGTGGATCCTGTACAAATAGAGAAGGATGAGATATGAAAATCTTCCAAAAGTTTCCTCCATAGTTATGGTTTTAATGGGACACATATCCAGGTTCTAAACCTTATAAATACATATTTAGAAAGGCTGAACTAAAAAAAAATATTTTACATATACCTATATCTCTTCATTATTTTTTAGTCATCCAAAATACTCTTAAGAATGTATGGTTCAGTAGTTATTTCAACAAGGTGGGATGTAGATTTTTTATTTTTCCCCGGATAATATTTTTTATGTCCAATAAGATTGGATCCATTTTAATCCTCATCAATGATAGTGTTGTATGATCCTTTCTACTCGTAGAATTTTCCACTCTATTCTCCTTCATAGGTTGATAATGTATTGAAAAAATATAATCTTTGACCAATTCTAACCATCTTCTTTGGTTCATATTCATCTACTTTTGTGTGAATATATACTTGAGGATTTATGGGACATATATATATATATATGTATATTATATTATAATATTACTTATAGAGATAATATCACCAAATATTATATACAGAGATCACTACACCCAACTCTACATCATGGTTTGGGTAGTACAACTTAGGGATATTTAACTGGTGGGAGACATATGATATAAAATTTTCATCTTGCATGGGTACACAACCAAATCCCTTTTTGGAAGCATCATTACAGATCACAAATCCTTGCCCACTAGGGGTTATTTGAGCACATATGCAGTGATTATCCTCTTATTTAACCCTTTAAATCTATCCCTTCAAACATCATTATAGAAAAATTTCACCCCCTTAAATGTTATATTGGATTATGGTATTAAAAATCATGATATGATTCTCAAAAATAAAAAATAGTATCCAGCTAATTCATTGAAACTATGGATCTCTATCATAGATGTTGGTTTTTACCATCATTAAATTTACTCTATTTTTGAAGTATCCATATATATTCTTTTTTCTGGAGATAAAATTCCCTAATAGTTATTTTTCTCCATCCAAAAACCAAATTTAATATACTTTACATGAAAATTTTCTTTTTATAGGGTCTTTAGCAAAACATTAAAATTCTCATCATGTTCTTCGTTGACTTAAAGGTAGATAAAAATATCATCTATAAATACAATGATAATTTTTTCAAGTTAATACCTAGAGACTCTATTAATTAAGTTCATGAAGATATTTTAAGCATTGGTGAGTCAAAATGGCATCAATATGGACTCATAGTGATCATACTTTATTCAAAAATTAGTCTTGGAGATGACCTACTTATTCACCATTACTTAATAATATGCCGACCGAAGATCCACATTAGAGAAGTACTGGGATCCACATAGTTTATTGGACAATTTATCAATACATTTTAGAGGGTAATTTTCCTTTATCTCAATCTTGTTGAGCTCAAGATAATCAATTAATAGGAAACCATCCTTTTTCTTTATTAAGAGGACAGACATACCCCATTGTGAAGCATATGGGTGTATAAACCCTTTATCTAGATTATCATGTGGGTTATTCTTCATAACATTAAGTTAAATTGTGAATACTCTATATATAGTCTTGGATAATAAAAAATCTATGGCTATAAGCTTGAATGAGAACTCAACCTCTTAACTTGGATGAAGACCAGACAATTATTTGGGAAAACATTAATATATTCCATTACATTTGGAATTTCACAAAGAATGAAATTTTACTTAGTCTCAATCATTTTATCTAGATATTATTTCTCATAAATAATAATACCATGGTCGGGATGATGATTAAAAAGGAGATTCATCTTCATCCTTGCACTTATATAGAATCAATTGGCGATTTTCAATACAGAGGGTGATTTGTTTCTTATAGAAATTTATGTAGGATTTATATATGGAATTCTTTTATACCTAAAATTTCATAAAATTACACTAAAGGGAGTATTATATGGTTTTCTATTAATTCTATCATAGAAATATGGATAGAGGAGAAGTTATATACCTAGGATTCAAAAATTTCCCAATTTTTTGTTTTCACCGATTACTCCACTTACATGTTTTGAGGTGGTGTTTGAATAGCTATTCTAAGATTGAGTGACATGAAATAATTCATAGAAATAGAATGAAATTTTAAATTCTCTATTATTTAATGAATAACTAGAATACATATCAGCATTCCATTATAAGGATCCACCTTAGTAGTTGTGATGGAATAAGACCTCCCTTTATCTATAGGATTTAGAATTTGTTTTCATCAGTTATCATTAAGAACCCTTATATTAGTGAGATATTTCATATAGTGTCCTTATTCATTGAAGTTAAAGCATTAGAAAATAAGTTGAGGGATTACTATATAATTTATTTCTTCCATCACATTGGTTGGATTCTCCCATCGGTATTTTCTTTCTAGGCCCCATTCCTTCACACACCTAAAGTGTTTTCTTGTAGCCTTTATGAAATTTATAGCATGGTTATTCCCACACTTATGAAAAGTTAGAATTTGGTAATTTTTTCTACCATGTTATTTCTCCATCACTCCCCTAGAATTAAACTATATTCTCTTATTCATATCTCTAGACCTGTGAGATCCTAAATATTTTATGATATCTATTTTTGATTTTAGGGAACATCATACAATTTTTCATAGATTTCAAAGACTTTAATCACCAAATATTTTATTAGAATTCTATTTATCCTACTAAATAAATAGTCAAATTTAATTTCAGGGTGGAGGAAAAAACTAAAGGCTTATCATGAACGTCTTTTAAAGTTGTCCTTATACACCTCAAACTTTTTTTCATCCTTTATGTTGAGGCCAGGTAAATCCATCTCCATTTTATTTCAAAGAGTGCGGGAAAATTTTTTATCAAAATTTTTTCATGAATTTTTTAGAATCCATTAGTTCAATATCATACAAAGAATTTTCATTTTTTATCAAAGTTTCCCTGATCAGCTTCTACCTCCATACAATAAATTGTTGGTGTGAGCGTTAAAGGATATAGAAAATCTCTTCAATGTATTTTATCCATTTTTCATTGATTATTAGATTAGAAAATCCATTGAAAGTTATAGGGCCTTTTCATATAATGTTCTCAATTGAAACTTAATCATTCTTAAAGAGATGTGGGTTTTACCTTGTATCATGTTTCTATTAAAAACTTGGTTTAATTGAGTAATTATGGTTCAGATGTTCCTAACTCAAGCTCCCATCAAGTTGATCATCTCATATGGGAAGTAATTAAATTTCCCATCATATTGATTGTTGACTCAATTACTCTAATTTCTAGCCGCTGACTAAAATATAATGACAATTAGGGATGATAATTTTCCAACTGTTAATCATATAAAAGAGAAACTATGAATATTGTAGGGAAGGATCATAAACAACATACATTCCATAGATTATAAATTCTAGGTTTCAATCAAAGTTATCCATGGTATATTTCCTAATCTAAACTTTTATGGGAATTTGTGTTCCATTAAATATTGTTTGTAAGAAGCCTATAAATTTACAAAAATCATTTCCCTAAGAGTGTAAAAAATAAATATAAAACAAGGCCTCTTTTCAATGCATTGGGTGATGATATAGTTAATACCCAATTCACTCTTTTTGGGGTTATTAAACCTAGGTACAATTGTGCCCGAGCCACATCCACTTATAGAATCAAGACTAGGATTTTTATTCTTTAAAACCAAATAATCTATAATTTACATAAATTTATGTATTTTTCTCATTATTTTTCTTTTCCTAAAAGATTTCATTAAGGTTCTCTAATATTGATCCCCAAAAATTATTAGACAATTATCTTATAACAATTATGACAGCTGATATTTTTAATACACATTAATTCATGATTTATTACATAAGGATAAAATTAATAAAACACCAAATAATCATGAGTCCTAGTGTATTTGTGTAATTAGATATGTAACATAATAACATGAATCATGGGTACACAACCTTATTTAAAAGCACTGAAACATTCCCATATATTACAATGATTCTTATAATACTACATGGGATAACCTAGGGACGTACATAAAAAAGGGGCAAGGTCTAAATTCTAGTAAAGGATTAGTCAAACTATATCATGGTGAAAGTAATACATTATGGTCAATAGGTATTTCAAGGTGAAATAAAATTTCTGAGAATAATATACATGAACATCAAAGAATAATATAATATGACAACATGAAGGCAACATAAGAATGTTGAAATAATGTAAAACATGACATCATAAGCATAAGTAAAGAATAACAACTGATAAATAAAAATTTAGTGTGATTACGATGACCTATTATGTACCATACATGGTTATCATGAAATAAAAACAATACCCATTTCATTATAGGGCTATATAACTTTGGGTTTACCCATCGTATTCATATCATGCACATGATTTTGTGTGACACATAGATCATACAACATAAGGGTTTATTGCATAACTTTTAATCCCATAACTATAGAGATGAGGTTTCATAAATGGAATTAAAAAAATGATTGACAGGTTCATCTTGGTAATTACCCTTGAGTCGAAATAGGCATGGGTATACACAAGACAAAGTTTTAGCATGGAAAATTACGGGATTGTTTTGGATTCATAACAGGTGTACAAAAAGGATTATTGTGGTGTTTAATGAGAGTGAATGGTGATATATCACTACTTTGGAATCATAAATATAGTAATGGTATGTGTAAAAACATATTAAAAATGAAAATTTTTAAATCAAAAGGTATAACACAAAGAATGTTCCAGAATATAGAGGAGGGGATACTACCTAACCACAATAGGGCTCTTATAAAAGCATGGGATGATATTATTAAGAGATTTGGAACACCTTAGTATGGATTAATAAAGGGATAGGGAGAGTAAATTCACGAAAAATTGGTTTTCATTGAATAGAAGTGTCACGAACCGAATCTGGTCACCGCCAAAACCGGCACCAAACCCAGCCCGTGACATGACCCGAAGGGCGTTCCCTATCCCCACGGGCTGGCACAAGTGCCCGGGTATCATTTATTTAGGTTTGGGAACGATTTACCCGAATAGGAAGGCATAAACCATTACAAACAATCAATAAACTGAATCTGAAAAATTTATACCAAACGATGTTTAAACAAAAACTAGTACTGAATACATAGGTTTACAGTCAATACAAAAGGTCCAAAGACACAATGGAACAGAAACAAAACAGCCCTATGTACTCCACATGACAAGGGGTCATCACCCCCAAGTCGTCTCCACTACTCCTCCCCAAGGATGAGGACTAACACCCTGAACCGTCAACACCCTTAGCCTTTCCTTTACCTGGGTCAAAAAAAAGGGTCTACTTACACCCAAAGGGTGTAAGTAGGGTGTGAGCCTATGCCCAACAGGATACCACCCCATGATTCCAAGGAGCATGCAATACAAGGTGAAAAAGCAAGCAGTTTTAATATGCAATTAAAAGCGGTGACAAATTCCACGAAATGAAACTTTAAATTGATAACATTTTTCAAGATAAAACTTTCAGAATGTTAACACATTTAAATAGGAATATTAGATACTGCATTATAATTCCAAAGACACCCAAAAACAAGGGAAAATACCACAAATCCACTGAGCAACAAAACCGGGAACACCCCTAGGCACTAAATAGTCTCAGGCCCCATGTACCTCGTACCTCAGTGTAATGTAACCATAGTAAAATCCTTTCTCGTGCACGAGCCACTAGTAGGGAACATACCCATAACCTAGTGGTCCCCAATCATCATCCACATAGTTTAGTTAGAGTTGTCGTTATCCAAATGCTAAGTGAAACAGGGACAAAACCCATCCGGTCCACTAGCCGTACTAGTACAAATCCGCCCCACCTAGGTACCCGGGCTTCCCCCTTTGTGCTCAATAAATTTCAGGATTTAACACACATCCATTTTAATGTAAAACACCACTACTGGTCACATACACCAAATACAGTAGCTATATCATTTTCTACCACTTAAAACACACAACAAACTATTTGAATTTGAATAAATCAATTTCACAAAATCTCGTGTAGTTTTGCACACAAAACCCCTTAAGAACCCCACTTGTACACGATGTTCACAATTTTAAGTTACCAAAATAGTAAAGGCAGCCCAATAAATATCAATTAAAACAACAAATCATTTTTTTTGGGCATCCTCATGTTAAACAATAAGTGTTCTTTTTGTAAAACCTTCATTTTCACACAAAAGTGGAACCAAAACTTCACTTTCTTTACAAGCACAATTAAAACTCATTATTTGCAGAAATTACCAAAGGGGATAAACATTATAAACAGTATTTTATGCCTTATTACAGATCAATAAAAACAACTAAGTATTTATAGGGCATCCCCAAATAAACAAACAAAACACTTCTTTGGAAAACCCCCAATTTCACACCAAATTGGCATTTTAAATTCAATTGCAATGGAAACATCATTAGAACCAATTTTTGTAGCAATAATAAAATTATATAAATCTGAAAATATGATAAATACAGCATGCTAATACACAAAGATTGCATCAACATTGGAATCACCTACCAAATCAAATGAAATCATTGAATCCTTTGTGCGAAAACACAAACGCACCACCGCCGCACCTCAAGAAGGGTAGATCAAACCTAAAAATAGAAAATTGGACCAAGAAAACCCAAGGTTAAACCTTAGGTTCGAACCCCTACCCACTAGACATTGTTCACTCCAATAAAAAGGGAGGAAACCCTAAAAAAATAGAATGAAACCCTAATCAATTTGAAAGGGGAAAAGAAATGGACAAACTTACTTGAGAAATCTAGAATGAATCTCCCCAAAACACTAGTATCTGAAATTTAAAACGGCCAAAACTCAGGTTATGGTCTCAAAATAATTATTAGGGCATTTAGGAATTGGAATGGAGGGAAAAGATTAAGAATAGAAGGAGTTATGAAAGGATCAATTTACCTCTCCAAAATCTAGACGATTTCTGAAAGCCAGAAAGTTTCGACTATTTTCGCGACTCTATCGAGCTCCAAATTGTGGGAGGAGGGCATGGGGTCTCGCCTGGTCTTCTTAGGGTCGATAGGGAGGTGGAATCACCGAAAAATCCATTTTAATGAATAAGATATTAATAAATTAATGAAACAATTTAAAACTGGAAAATGGGCCTTCGGGTTGGCCCAATTCTCAAATAAAAACAAAAATCCCCCATGCTTATGGATTTATAAAGGCCCCAAATTTAAATTTGGGGTTAATATATCAGGGTAGAACAATTAGGAGTTGGAATGAGTCAAAAATATTAAAAATTGAAAAAGTTATAAATGAAACAAAATTTATTTTTAAATCTGGAATTGGGCTCGCAGTTTGGCCCAATTCATGAAAACTCACCTATTCTCAATAAAACCTTTGGAAACCACCAAAACAAATAATGAGTGGAAAATAAATTTAAAATAACCCTAAAATAGGTTACGTACGTGACAATTCTCCCCACCTTGAAAACTTTCCGCCCCGGAAAGTCACAGCAAGGTCAAAGCAACAACCAAACCCAACTGAGAAACCAATAGGTACACCCTTGCCAGGTTTCACCCCCAAAGGTCAAAACACCTCCAGTGATCAATGATGGAAGGAATACTGTCACAAACCAAACTTACACCACTTTCCTGAAACAATAAAGTACATTCAGGATTTATCCCAAATGAAAACTCCTCAAATACAGTCTGAACAATACTCAATCAATTTACCCAAAAAAAACAACAACATTGAACAAGGTTACACTTCCCTACTATAACTAAACCATTGGAAACTCTCCAATATCAATGTTTACCCAATTAATATGTAGGTAGTTAGATATCTTCGAATGATAATACCTACTTCCCAGACAAGTCCAAAGAAAAAAAATATGAGTCACTCGTATGAAGAGACACAAATGGGCTCCCCACCATAAGAGACAACTTAAATTGTTTTCCCGAGACAGAATCAAGACACTAATAGTGGGAGGCCCAAACATACTCTCTAGTAAAAGGGATATACTTCCATTAAATGTTTATGAAGGAATATTCATGAGAATCATAGTGGGTCTCCCCACCATAAGAACTGACCATCTTAACCGACCAGCATGGGCCGACACAGAAAGACCCAAAAAGAAATCAAAGATTTAGGAAGGGCGCAGGATTAGTCTGCATGGTTTGGGAAACTTTGCACTAACTATGAATATAATTCTTTCTACATGGCTTCCTAGCACACGACCACTACTAAACGTGCAGAAACTATGTGCTCAACCATGACTAAACCATAGGTTTGAACTATTCCCATCTTTCATACTAAGGATAGGACTTTGTACAAGGGTTTAAATGGCCCTGGGATTTTCCCTGACTACGAGCCAGCTTCTCTCCGAGACCTATGGATGGAGCTCAAATGATTGAAGCATCTTCGGCCTCGTAGTTAATATTTGGAAACCCACTGAATGAGAATTCTTCTTTTCAGTGCCACCAAAAACCACACCGCAGTCCCAAATAAGTTTTCTAGACATAACACATTCCAAACTCACTTTACCTTATCCCGGTATTTCACTTAAACAAGGGCTGAGAAGATACACACACATCACAACTTGTTTCTTTAGGTGAGAAACAATAGAAGTAAAGAACACCTACACTCACATTCCTCTAAAATATATGATTTTGAAGTTTTTCCAAGGGAGACATTTGCCCAACATAACAGGGACTCTCAGAGGATTTCACTACTTTCACCTATACAGTCAATCAAGTACATGACATCATAAGGCATCACCAAACATGACCATTTCAACTGATATAAACAATTCATGGAGAGGGACCTTATACAACATCCCCAAAAAACACACAATTCTAGAAAGTGGCCACAATAACCTATCGTGACCATATTTCCCACACCGGTGGTTTAACATGAATTAATGCATCAAAGAAACTTTGAAGAACCCAAAGGTCCTCTTAGACACCATCGAGACACTCATCCACACTTACAACCAAAGAACACTTCCACCTTCGATGAATCATGAAACATTAGAAACTAAGGTTTCTTTCAACCTTCCACAATAACTTTACCACTACAAGAGGATCCAAAAATCAACGAAATGAATGGGTGTAGACTCAATCAACAATGATCGATAAAATATTCCTTATATTGATCAACTGGAGGATTTTCCAATGGCGAAACAATATGGATTGCACTTCAGCTGTGCATTAACCCTTAATGGGGGCATACCTTATCCAATGAGAGAACCCAAGGACCCAACCAATCTGGTCCATTAGTCAAAACATGCCTCAAACCAGATCCAAACACATGAAGGGAACCACCGTAAAGGCATCCCAAAAAATTTTTCAAAAGAGACCACTAATCGTCCCTACAACACAACTTACTGACCAAACCCAAACCCAAAACACAGTTCAAACAGGAGGGGTTCTTGGACTCAAAACATCCCACAATATCAACATTTTCCGAAAACACATAATATACACCATCCCAAGAAAATCATCATGAAATCATGTTTTTTTTAAAGAAATTTCTTTGAAAACAAATGGTTCAGCGGTAAGCGCATCCACCAATGGTACCCCATGGGCCTTACACATGCATGTTTCTATTCCACACGAGGCACCCTCCTCATTTCCATCCCGACACTCATCCAGTCATGTCATCAACCATCCCTCTTCCCATATAACCCCATGCATGTGGTTGCTCATGAAAATACCAAAGGTTAAAACAAAAATTCTTTCCACTTTTCAAAACCAAAATGGTCAACCAACACATCCTTTTTCTCAAAACCGCTAACCACGAGATCAAATTCCAACTCACATCTTACAAAAATTTTCAGAAATGCACAACCATTTAAAAAAATAACTCACTTTCAATATATTCACATCAATTTCAAAACATCTCATCCCATTAAAACGCTATTTGATTGTTTAGAAAACTCTATTGTAAACACTTTTCAAAACCAACTTCAATATAGTTCTTGCTTTCAAAAGAGGTGTAAAAACACCATTTTACATTTCGAAACAATTCTAAAAATTCAGTTCCACCATTTCATAAATCAATCCATTCCTTATTTATTTGAAAATAATTTCAAAAAAAACATTATACTTCTTAAAACCAAGTCCTTTTAAAACCAAAGTTCCAAGATTGCAAAACTATAGTACAAAACAATCTGATAGGAAACTAGTTTCAGTGGGTGACTTGGACATATGGTTGGCGGCCATATTCCAATCACTTCACTATCACAGAGAGTGTTCTAGGGTATATCCCCAGCTCCACATGGCTTGCCAGGCCCTGCGAGCTTACGGAGACCATTAACCCAACCCTCTTTTCATTTCCCCTAACCATCATTAAAACAAGAAAACCAAAGGACTTAGATAAATCCTGACTTCCCTAGGAAACTTGAATCCTGTCATGAGGTGTGGTGATCAAGCACACTACCCATAACTATAATACAAAGTCCCTACAATCGTAACTCCATGATATCCTGACTCTTCCCGAAATAACATGACCCAAAGAGTTAACATGAACCTCCCTCTGATACCATTTTGTCACGAACTGAATCTGGTCACCGCCAAAACCGGCACCAAACCCAGCCCGTGACATGACCCGAAGGGCGTTCCCTATCCACACGGGCTAGCACAAGTGCCCGGGTATCATTTATTTAGGTTTGGGAACGATTTACCCGAATATGAAGGCATAAACCATTAAAAACAATCAATAAACTGAATCTGAAAAATTTATACCAAACGATGTTTAAACAAAAACTAGAACTGAATACATAGGTTTAGATTCAATACAAAAGGTCCAAAGACACAATGGAACAGAAACAAAACAGCCCTATGGACTCCACATGACAAGGGGTCATCACCCCCAAGTCGTCTCCACTACTCCTCCCCAAGGATGAGGACTAACACCCTGAACCGTCAACACCCTTAGCCTTTACTTTACCTGGGTCAAAAAAAGGGTCTACTTACACCCAAGGGGTGTAAGTAGGGTGTGAGCCTAAGCCCAATAGGATACCACCCTATGATTCCAAGGTGCATGCAATACAAGGTGAAAAAGCAAGCAGTTTTAATATGCAATTAAAAGCGGTGACAAATTCCACGAAATGAAACTTTAAATTGAAAACATTTTTCAAGATAAAACTTTCAGAATGTTAACACATTTAAATAGGAATATTAGATACTGCATTATAATTCCAAAGACACCCAAAAACAAGGGCAAATACCACAAATCCACTGAGCAACAAAACCGGGAACACCCCTAGGCACTAGATAGTCTCAGGCCCCATGTACCTCGTACCTCAGTGTAATGTAACCATAGTAAAATCCTTTCTCATGCACGAGCCACTAGTAGGGAACATACCCATAACCTAGTGGTCCCCAATCATCATCCTCATAGTTTAGTTAGAGTTGTCGTTATCCAAATGCTAAGTGAAATAGGGACAAAACCCATCCGGTCCACTAGCCGTACCAGTACAAATCCGCCCCACCTAGGTACCCGGGCTTCCCCCTTTGTGCTAAAACAATTTCAGGATTTAACACACATCCATTTTAATGTAAAACACCACTAATGGTCACATACACCAAATACAGTAGCTATCTCATTTTCTACCACTTAAAACACACAACAAACTATTTGAATTTGAATAAATCAATTTCACAAAATCTCGTGTAGTTTTGCACACAAAACCCCTTAAGAAACCCACTTGTACACGATGTTCACAATTTTAAGTTACCAAAATAGTAAATGCAGCCCAATAAATATCAATTAAAACAACAAATCAATTTTTTTGGGCATCCTCATATTAAACAAGAAGTGTTCTTTTTGTAAAACCTTCATTTTCACACAAAAGTGGAACCAAAACTTCACTTTCTTTACAAGCACAATTAAAACTCATTATTTGCAGCAATTACCAAAGGGGATAAACATTATAAACAGTATTTTATGCCTTATTACAGATCAATAAAAACAACTAAGTATTTATAGGGCATCCCCAAATAAACAAACAAAACACTTCTTTGGAAAACCCCCAATTTCACACCAAATTGGCATTTTAAATTCAATTGCAATGGAAACATCATTAGAACCAATTTTTGTAGCAATAATAAAATTATGTAAATCTGAAAATATGATAAATACAGCATGCTAATACACAAATATTTCATCAACATTGGAATCACCTACCAAATCAAATGAAACCATTGAATCCTTTGTGCGAAAACACAAACGCACCACCGACGCACCTCAAGAAGGGTAGATCAAACCTAAAAATAGAAAATTGGACCAATAAAACCCAAGGTTAAACCTTAGGTTCGAACCCCTACCCACTAGACATTGTTCACTTCAATAAAAAGGGAGGAAATCCTAAAAAAATAGAATGAAACCCTAATCAATTTGAAAGGGGAAAATAAATGGACAAACTTACTTGAGAAATCTAGAATGAATCTCCCCAAAACACTAGTATCTGAAATTTAAAACGGCCAAAACTCAGGGGATGGTCTCACAAGAATTATTAGGGAATTTAGGAATTGGAATGGAGGGAAAATATTAATAATAGAAGGAGTTATGAAAGGATCAATTTACCTCTCCAAAATCTGAACGATTTCTGAAATCCAGAGAGTTTAGACTATTTTCGCGACTCTATCGAGCTCCAAATTGTGGGAGGAGTGCATGGGGTCGCGCCTGGGCTTCTTAGGGTCGATAGGGAGGTGGAATCACCGAAAACTACATTTTAATGAATAAGATATTAATAAATTAATGAAACAATTTAAAACTGGAAAATGGGCCTTCGGGTTGGCCCAATTCTCAAATAAAAACAAAAATCCCCCATGCTTATGGATTTATAAAGGCCCCAAATTTAAATTTGGGGTTAATATATCAGGGTAGAACAATTAGGAGTTGGAATGAGTCAAAAATATTAAAAATTGAAAAAGTTATAAATGAAACAAAATTTATTTTTAAATCTGGAATTGGGCTCGCAGTTTGGCCCAATTCATGAAAACTCACCTATTCTCAATAAAACCTTTGGAAACCACCAAAACAAATAATGAGTGGAAAATAAATTTAAAATAACCCTGAAATAGGTTACGTACGTGACAATTCTCCCCACCTTGAAAACTTTCCGCCCCGGAAAGTCACAGCAAGGTCAAAGCAACAACCAAACCCAACTGAGAAACCAATAGGTACACCCTTGCCAGGTTTCACCCCCAAAGGTCAAAACACCTCCAGTGATCAATGATGGAAGGAATACTGTCACAAACCAAACTTACACCACTTTCCTGAAACAATAAAGTACATTCAGGATTTATCCCAAATGAAAACTCCTCAAATACAGTCTGAACAATACTCAATCAATTTACCAAAAAAAACAACAACATTGAACAAGGTTACACTTCCCTACTATAACTAAACCATTGGAAACTCTCCAATATCAATGTTTACCCAATTAATATGTAGGTAGTTAGATATCTTCGAATGATAATACCTACTTCCCAGGCAAGTCCAAAGAAAAAAAATATGAGTTACTCGTATGAAGAGACACAAATGGGCTCCCCACCATAAGAGACCACTTAAATTGTTTTCCCGAGACAGAATCAAGACACTAATAGTGGGAGGCCCAAACATACTCTCTAGTAAAAGGGATATACTTCCATTAAATGTTTATGAAGGAATATTCATGAGAATCATAGTGGGTCTCCCCATCATAAGAACTGACCATCTTAACCGACCAGCATGGGCCGACACAGAAAGACCCAAAAAGAAATCAAAGATTTAGGAAGGGCGCAGGATTAGTCTGCATGGTTTGGGAAACTGTGCACTAACTATGAATATAATTCTTTCTACATGGCTTCCTAGCACACGGCCACTACTAAACGTGCAGAAACTATGTGCTCAACCATGACTAAACCATAGGTTTGAACTATTCCCATCTTTCATACTAAGGATATGACTTTGTACAAGGGTTTAAATGGCCCTGGGATTTTCCCTGACTACGAGCCAGCTTCTCTCCGAGACCTATGGATGGAGCTAAAATGATTGAAGCATCTTCGGCCTCGTAGTTAATATTTGGAAAGCCACTGAATGAGAATTCTTCTTTTCAGTGCCACCAAAAACCACACCGTAGTCCCAAATAAGTTTTCTAGACATAACACATTCCAATCTCACATTACCTTATCCCGATATTTCACTGAAACAAGGGCTGAGAAGATACACACACATCACAACTTGTTTCTTTAGGTGAGAAACAATAGAAGTAAAGAACACCTACACTCACATTCCTCTAAAATATATGATTTTGAAGTTTTTCCAAGGGAGACATTTGCCCAACATAACAGGGAGTCTCAGAGGATTTCACTACTTTCACCTATACAGTCAATCGAGTACATGACATCATACGGCATCACCAAACATGACCATTTCAACTGATATAAACAATTCATGGAGAGGGACCTTATACAACATCCCCAAAAAACACACAATTCTAGAAAGTGGCCACAATATCCTATCGTGACCATATTTCCCACACCGGTGGTTTAACATGAATTAATGCATCAAAGAAACTTTGAAGAACCCAAAGGTCCTCTTAGACACCATCGAGACACTCATCCACACTTACAACCAAAGAACACTTCCACCTTCGATGAATCATGAAACATTAGAAACTAAGGTTTCTTTCAACCTTCCACAATAACTTTACCACTACAAGAGGATCCAAAAATCAACGAAATGAATGGGTGTAGACTCAATCAACAATGATCGATAAAATATTCCTTATATTGATCAACTGGAGGATTTTCCAATGGCGAAACAATATGGATTGCACTTCAGCTGTGCATTAACCCTTAATGGGGGCATACCTTATCCAATGAGAGAACCCAAGGACCCAACCAATCTGGTCCATTAGTCAAAACATGCCTCAAACCAGATCCAAACACATGAAGGGAACCACCGTAAAGGCATCCCAAAACATTTTTCAAAAGAGACCACTAATCGTCCCTACAACACAACTTACTGACCAAACCCAAACCCAAAACACAGTTCAAACAGGAGGGGTTCTTGGACTCAAAACATCCCACAACATCAACATTTTCCGAAAACACATAATATACACCATCCCAAAAAAATCATCATGAAATCATGTTTTTTTTAAAGAAATTTCTTTGAAAACAAATGGTTCAGCGGTAAGCGCATCCACCAATGGTACCCCATGGGCCTTACACATGCATGTTTCTATGCCACACGAGGCACCCTCCTCATTTCCATCCCGACACTCATCCAGTCATGTCATCAACCATCCCTCTTCCCATATAACCCCATGCATGTGGTTGCTCATGAAAATACCAAAGGTTAAAACAAAAATTCTTTCCACTTTTCAAAACCAAAATGGTCAACCAACACATCCTTTTTCTCAAAACCGCTAACCACGAGATCAAATTCCAACTCACATCTTACAAAAATTTTCAGAAATGCACAACCATTTAAAAAAAATAACTCACTTTCAATATATTCACATCAATTTCAAAACATCTCATCCCATTAAAACACTATTTGATTGTTTAGAAAACTCTATTGTAAACACTTTTCAAAACCAACTTCAATATAGTTCTTGCTTTCAAAAGAGGTGTAAAAACACCAATTTACTTTTCGAAACATTTCTAAAAATTCAGTTCCACCATTTCATAAATCAATCCATTCCTTATTTATTTGAAAATAATTTCAAAAAAAACTTTATACTTCTTAAAACCAAGTCCTTTTAAAACCAAAGTTCCAAGATTGCAAAACTATAGTACAAAACAATCTGATAGGAAACTAGTTTCAGTGGGTGACTTGGACATATGGTTGGCGGCCATATTCCAATCACTTCACTATCACAGAGAGTGTTCTAGGGTATATCCCCAGCTCCACATGGCTTTCCAGGCCCTACGAGCTTACGGAGACCATTAACCCAACCCTCTTTTCATTTCCCCTAACTATCATTAAAACAAGAAAACCAAAGGACTTAGATAAATCCTGACTTCCCTAGGAAACTTGAATCCTGTAATGAGGTGTGGTGATCAAGCACACTACCCATAACTATAATACCAAGTCCCTACAATCGTAACTCCATGATATCCTGACTCTTCCCGAAATAACATGACCCAAAGAGTTAACATGAACCTCCCTCTGATACCATTTTGTCACGAACTGAATCTGGTCACCGCCAAAACCGGCACCAAACCCAGCCCGTGACATGACCCGAAGGGCGTTCCCTATCCCCACGGGCTGGCACAAGTGCCCGGGTATCATTTATTTAGGTTTGGGAACGATTTACCCGAATATGAAGGCATAAACCATTAAAAACAATCAATAAACTGAATCTGAAAAATTTATACCAAACGATGTTTAAAAAAAACTAGAACTGAATACATAGGTTTAGAGTCAATACAAAAGGTCCAAAGACACAATGGAAAAGAAACAAAACAGCCCTATGTACTCCACATGACAAGGGGTCATCACCCCCAAGTCGTCTCCACTACTCCTCCCCAAGGATGAGGACTAACACCCTGAACCGTCAACACCATTAGCCTTTCCTTTACCTGGGTCAAAAAAAAAAGGTCTACTTACATCCAAGGGGTGTAAGTAGGGTGTGAGCCTAAGACCAATAGGATACCACCCTATGATTCCAAGGTGCATGCAATACAAGGTAAAAAAGCAAGCAGTTTTAATATGCAATTAAAAGCGGTGACAAATTCCACGAAATGAAACTTTAAATTGAAAACCTTTTTCAAGATAAAACTTTCAGAATGTTAACACATTTAAATAGGAATATTAGATACTGCATTATAATTCCAAAGACACCCAAAAACAAGGGCAAATACCACAAATCCACTAAGCAACAAAACCGGGAACACCCCTAGGCACTAGATAGTCTCAGGCCCCATGTACCTCGTACCTCAGTGTAATGTAACCATAGTAAAATCCTTTCTCGTGCACGAGCCACTAGTAGGGAACATACCCATAACCTAGTGGTCCCCAATCATCATCCACATAGTTTAGTTAGAGTTGTCGTTATCCAAATGCTAAGTGAAATAGGGACAAAATCCATCCGGTCCACTAGCCGTACTAGTACAAATCCGCCCCACCTAGGTACCCGGGCTTCCCCCTTTGTGCTCAAACAATTTCAGGATTTAGCACACATCCATTTTAATGTAAAACACCACTACTGGTCACATACACCAAATACAGTAGCTATCTCATTTTCTACCACTTAAAACACACAACAAACTATTTGAATTTGAATAAATCAATTTCACAAAATCTCGTGTAGTTTTGCACACAAAACCCCTTAAGAAACCCACTTGTACACTATGTTCACAATTTTAAGTTACCAAAATAGTAAAGTCAGCCCAATAAATATCAATTAAAACAACAAATCAATTTTTTTGTGCATCCTCATGTTAAACAAGAAGTGTTCTTTTTGTAAAACCTTCATTTTCACACAAAAGTGGAACCAAAACTTCACTTTCTTTACAAGCACAATTAAAACTCATTATTTGCAGCAATTACCAAAGGGGATAAACATTATAAACAGTATTTTATGCCTTATTACAGATCAATAAAAACAACTAAGTATTTATAGGGCATCCCCAAATAAACAAACAAAACACTTCTTTGGAAAACCCCCAATTTCACACCAAATTGGCATTTTAAATTCAATTGCAATGGAAACATCATTAGAACCAATTTTTGTAGCAATAATAAAATTATATAAATCTGAAAATATGATAAATACAGCATGATAATACACAAAGATTGCATCATCATTGGAATCACCTACCAAATCAAATGAAACCATTGAATCCTTTGTGAGAAAACACAAACGCACCACCGACGCACCTCAAGAAGGGTAGATCAAACCTAAAAATAGAAAATTGGACCAAGAAAACCCAATGTTAAACCTTAGGTTCGAACCCCTACCCACTAGACATTGTTCACTTCAATAAAAAGGGAGGAAATCCTAAAAAAATAGAATGAAACCCTAATCAATTTGAAAGGGGAAAAGAAATGGACAAACTTACTTGAGAAATCTAGAATGAATCTCCCCAAAACACTAGTATCTGAAATTTAAAACGGCCAAAACTCAAGGGATGGTCTCACAAGAATTATTAGGGCATTTAGGAATTGGAATGGAGGGAAAAGATTAATAATAGAAGGAGTTATGAAAGGATCAATTTACCTATCCAAAATCTGGACGATTTCTGAAAGCCAGAAAGTTTAGACTATTTTCGAGACTCTATAGAACTCCAAATTGTTGGAGGAGGGCATGGGGTCGCGCCTGGCCTTCTTAGGGTCGATAGGGAGGTGGAATCACCGAAAAGTACATTTTAATGAATAAGATATTAATAAATTAATGAAACAATTTAAAACTGGAAAATGGGCCTTCGGGTTGGCCCAATTCTCAAATAAAAACAAAAATCCCCCATGCTTATGGATTTATAAAGGCCCCAAATTTAAATTTGGGGGTAATATATCAGGGTAGAACAATTAGGAGTTGGAATGACTCAAAAAAATTAAAAATTGAAAAAGTTATAAATGAAACAAAATTTATTTTTAAATCTGGAATTGGGCTCGCAGTTTGGCCCAATTCATGAAAACTCACTTATTCTCAATAAAACCTTTGGAGACCACCAAAACAAATAATGAGTGGAAAATAAATTTAAAATAACCCTAAAATAGGTTACATACGTGACAAGAAGTGGTAGTTTGGGTCTGTATTTATAGAAAAATAGATGTTAATTCATAATTAATTTCTAAACATAGGTTTTAGACTTAGTATAAATAAATAATAAAAAACACAAACTTTCCATATATTTTCCCATTTTTTTTGAAAAAATAGAAGTGGTATTAAATATTATATAATTTAAAGATCAAAATATATTAAAATTATTCCATTGGTGACATGGAAGTGATTCATGTTAATAAAAAATCGATTTTAAAACATTAACAAGTAATATTGGTTTCAGAGGTTTAATAAAAGTTTTATAAAATTAATAATTATATTAAAAATTAAATATTTTAAATGGGAGATATATATTGAGCCATTGATTAATTTTATATAGTTTATTATATCACAATGGGCCATTTTGATGTTATAATACATACCGTATATTTATACCGTATTTAATTTTTACCCAAAAATTTGACTCTTTCTGAAAATAAAAAAAATTAACCATTGGATAAATATGATGTGATGATTTAGAAAATGTAATTTATCATAATGAAATAATTTTATAAATATGGGAATTTACACTTTAAAATAAAAACCCTTATTTACTAGAAAACAGTAGTTTTTACGACATTAAACACTTTATAAGCTTTATAAAAATTATTATGTATTTAATTGAATTAAATAATCAATTATATTTAAATAAATATTATTTAATAATAATATATCTTGAAATTAACTTTTATTTTAAAAATTATTGGTTTAAAAAAAATAATCAAAACTATATATTTCCCAATAATACATTTTTTTTCTTTGTATCAATATCAATTTTTTTATAGAACTTCTTAATAAGTCATATATATATATTAATAATAAAAAGGGACAATATAAAAAATGTTTTATTTTGAAGAAAACATGAAAATTCATAATTATATTGTTTAGATATGAAACCCATTATTACACTAGTGTACGCCCTAAATATAATGTGTGTGATGGCGAAACTTTGTTAGGGTGGTTCGATGGACATGTTTTTTGATGTGATGTCAATATGATGGAAATTCAATCATAAATGATTCTATTAATGTTTTATTTATTAAATTTATG
Source organism: Viscum album (assembly GCA_963277665.1). Lineage (NCBI taxonomy): Eukaryota > Viridiplantae > Streptophyta > Magnoliopsida > Santalales > Viscaceae > Viscum > Viscum album. The sequence goes on from OY728128.1 coordinate 1,658,415,278, forward strand.
TATGTTTTTGGTCATGGGAAAATCCCAATGATGATATTTCCCTTAGATGGTCTAATAAATGGGAATCATAGGGTAGGGTCCTACTAGTTAAGGCAATATTTTATTCCGTATATGTCAATTATACAGTAACGCAACCCTTAATATATACTAATGTTAATGGTTACATTAAAATGGCTATATTATCCATGGATTTGATGCTTAACACCATTTTAAACCAATAGGATATATTTTATAATGGTACAAAACACGAAATTTTGATTATGAGTGTTCTCTAACTATATTACATAATAAAACATTTATTTATTCAAAAGGTAATTTCATTTATGAAAATCCGGGTTCTTTCAAGAGGTCTTCAATTCTAACCGATTGGATTTTTAGGGATTTCACATTGTTTTCCAAATTGTGTATCCAAAATGTGAATCACTCCAATTGATTGCAATGAGGGGCACATATTTAGTGCATGGAATTGTAAAACATGAGTCCAAACCATGTGATATACCAAGTTCTCTTAAGATATAAGTAAATAAATAGACCCTCTTAAATTAAGACCCTAGTTGGATATCTCCTCCTCTCCCTTAGTTGAGGAACGTGAATGGATCCCATGGCACAAACCCATTTATTTATCACTTATAATTGAGGGATTTTATTCTTTATTTCGTGGTGATTACCTTAGGGTATGTTCTGACCTCTTCTCCTCCTTAAGTTCTCTGGGTTTTATTCATCTATTGACTTGGTCTGTTCTTGGATGAAACTTAGGATTAGGTTTGGATTATATTTTTTTATTGTGAAGTTAGGGTGTGGGAATCATTTATTGGTTACTCCTCTACCTATATAAAATAGTTCTATTGCATCCTTACTCTTTTTGAGGTAGGCAGTTCCATAAATTTTCCTTTTTCTTATACATCATATATTCTTCAGATTTTAAATTGTGTTTCCCTAAAATTTAGGTTGTTTGGAGGTTAAAAAAATTATTTAAAGTTGTTCCCAAATTACATGGCTTTATTTTTTTTTTGTTTTCAAGAAATGAGTGTGTGCTATGTTTTTAATAAAATTGGAAAAAATATTTCTCTCAAATAATTTGGCTATCCAATTGATTTTTTAGACTTTTAAATGTTTTTTATGATTTAGGTAAAGTACATCAGAAGTTTTTTGACATTTTTTATGGTTTATGGGTTTTTATGTTTTCTCTATTTGAGTAATATTTTTTTCTTGTGAGAATTCGGTTTGTGATCTGTATTTATTTCTTCTTGATTTTGTATTGATGTGTATGTGACATGTGTGTCATTTTTATTTAAAATGTGGTTGTTTAAAACATATTGATTATTATTGGTTTCCCAAGTTATCTATAAAAATGATTTTTAGATGATAAATTTCTAAAAAGAAATAATAGTCATATTTTTCATCTTTAAAATTTATTCTAAAATGATATTGATTTGAAAATGGGTTTTAAATGGAAATTAAAAATATATAACTCATTTTTAAATGAATGTCCCATTTTACACCTTTGTAAGGTTTTATCAATTAAATAAAACCAAAATGAAATCCCCTTATAAGTTTATTAAATTTTGATTTTATCATGTTTTATTTATAAGGTCTTCACATTGGTATGTGTATGGTAGTGGTATTAGGATACATGTTTGTGATTCATTGATTGTGTTTGAAATTTGATTGATATATCTCACCACCTATTTTTATTACTATTACGAATCCTAGGAATCTTAGTGATATATTGAGATGTTGTTTCAATATAGTCCTGATGAGATGTACAAGATCTCCCATGTTGTTGGATGTCATAGGGGAGTGCCCAAAGTGCGATAAGGTTAGATCAGCTGGTTTGTTATAGAATAAGAATGATTTTATAGGATGATTGATGGTTCCAACCAGAGTATATATAGGATTTACTCATGTTATATTTAAAAATTTCACATGATTATCTATATTTTAATGTTTTTTTTATTTAAAACATATTTATATCATAATGATTTAATAACTAATTAAAAACCAACCAAGAATTAAAATATGTTATTTTATTAAAATTATGTATTTCAATATATTTAAATTAATTTCCAAAAATATACGTGACATTGCAACGTCTAAAAAGGGGAATTTAATTTTAAAAACATTACTTTGTGTAATCATTAATCTTCCATGGAAACAATTATTAAAAAATGGTTCCGGTTTTTTTGGATTTAAATATCATAAAATGTGTCCCAAATTTACAAAACCATGGGAAAAATTATAGTTCATCCAATGGGTTTTCATTTTCAAAAACATAGTTTTCTAAGACTTATATTAGGAATTTATTAAATAATTCTTACACTTTTTCTATAAATAAACACCCATTTATCCATTTCCTTACACTCATAATACATCCTACACAAATTTCTACTTCTTCTTCCACCCAAGGAGTCCCCCCAAGGTATGATCAATCCCCTAAGGTTTTATCCTCATGTTTTAGAACAAAATGTTCAAGGTAAGAGAAATCGTTACTTTTCTTTTTCATTCAAGTTCCCTATTCATGTGGTATGTATTATAATACCAAAAATAAGTTATTTTTCCTAATTTATATTTTACCATTACTATAAGAGGGTTATTTTATTAATGGGATTCCCTTGTCTCCTCAAATTTTACCATTTTCTAAAACCATGTCTTATACCCATCATGCTACCGAATTTGCTTCTCAAATTTTTCTATTTTACATGGGAAATCCTCTTTTCATTTTTTATCTAAATACTCAAACCTATTTTATATTCAATGTGAATTCAAATAGATTTAAAAATTATTTTTTAGATATTTACATATATGCCACCCACATTTCCTTTCACGGTTTAAAAATGACTTAATGATAATGTCTTTAAGCATATTTGTACACCATTATTTTGATAAAAATATCATTTTTTATTATCTACTAGTGATTAATGAAATTATTTATTATCATATATATGTATCACATGTATTAATACATATGAATGTTTCATCCTGATATATATCCAATTCATTGGGTAATGAATATAATCTCTAAAGGTGACATATTTTATGATACATTGGTGATCCACCATGGTAATTTTTTTATTTCACCTTGGTGACAAAACATGGTTATATTCTTATTAATGTATCATTTAAATGTTGGAGACACATTTCCATGTGATGATTCATGTTCCTATTATTATGATATTCCTATTACTCATGCCTTATTGTTATTCCCCATTTTTATATTAGTATATCTCAAGACCACATGTTATATATATCACATTCTTATCTCCTTACTGGGATTCACGCACATGAAATTACTTTGATGCATGTCCCAAGGATATGATAAGTAGTAAAGATAACCTAGAGTAAACCCACGAAGCTATATTTCAAGTGGTTTTAGATGTCTTTTTTATGTTTTAATTTATTATGTTTCTTTTATCTAAGAAAATAAACATTAAAAGATCCTATGTTTATACCATGCAATGAAAAGTTATGTAATAAAAAGGCATGGTTCCATAGTTGGTATCAAAGGATAGTTTAGTTATTTTTGGAAATTATGACTTGAAAACTTTAGGAAGAACCATAGGGAAAAGTCTAGATATAGGAAAACATCTTGGTATTTTGGTATATATTAAGTAAGTGGTTTCCCAAAAATATATCCATATCTAGATACTACAATTGGATATGGATCTACTACAGATTTACTAAAGGGTAACATCCAAAAACACCGCTTTGAGCTAGAATTGAATTGGAATAAGTCCATGACAATGGGACATACTTCACACCCGGTTTGACAATCTCGAGAGATATGTTTTGAAAAAAAAATTATGTACCTTTATGAAGGGTATATAGAAAATTAAATTATTATTAGAAGATATTAATAACATATTTAAGAATGATATTTTATGACATGAAATCCCATTAGAATTATAATATTTTTAAAAGTAAAACATTTCTCACTACTGTTTTCTTCTATTTGAAAAATAGTGGGAAATTGATAGAACTATTTAAATGATGAGTGTATCAGATGATGCACTAATAACATTCTGAAGGATTCTAGAATAGAAAACATCCTGAGGAGAAAGATTAAAATAACTCTATTTATTAATAATAACTTGAATCAAGTTGAGTTACTGTATTATTTTCAAAGGGAACACCATTATGTTTAGTCCTTAATGATTCAACGAAAACCTTATTTCTGTGGATCTGTCGGTCTGTTTATTACTGAACAATGGATAAGCTCTGTAGAAAAGATCTTTTATGTTCTCTATTTTCTGGATAAAGAGGAAGTAACCTTGGTAGTATACCAATTATAAGGAGAAGTTGATCAATGTTGGAAATTTATGAAAAACATGAAGGTAAGAAGGAAGATTGATGCTATGGAATTTGAAGAGTTCAAAGGAATATTTTTCAATAAATATCATCCCCTTCGATTAAAAAAGGGGGATAAAATTACTTGAATGAAAATAGAAGTAAAACGAATCGGTGTGAAGTTATGAGATGAAATTTATAGGACTTTATCTATAAACCTATAGCTTTGTTATGTTTCATAAGAGAAAGTTTAATAGATTATTTAGTAGAATGAGACCCCATATAAGGAGAAATCTAACAAATAGGGACTATAAAAGTTATGAAGAGATAGTGTGGAGTTATATGAAGGTTGAATTTGAGTTTGGAGAGATGTAGTGCTCACATAGATTGAAATAAAATAAGATTTAAATGGATCCAAACTCATGGATAAAAATGGATCAAAGAAGAGGAGGAAAGAAAGTGTAACAACGCACATGAAATTGTTTTTGGAAGAAGCATTTGGGGAACTTATTAATTGGTATTAGAAAGTTCTAAAAGTTCATAAGAGATAGCCATGCAGCTCAAAACTATTTTTGTGAGGTGAAGACTCAAATTGTCAAAACTAAAGAAAAATGGAATATGGTGAAGGCCCATATAGAAGTTCAATTCAACAAGTTTGGATAAATTGTTCACTTTACCAATCAATTTATAAATTATAATTTAATAGAAGGGAACAACTATAAAACTCGGGATAGGCTAAGTGAGCAAGGTCATACATTTTCTATCATTATGGAGGAAGTGGTGGCTCCAAATGATGTGGTGGAAGGTACACTCATTATGATAACAAAGATAATAGGTACTTTGTTTGAATCCATCTCTATGAATTCTGCTATTTAATCTAAGTTTGCAAAGAATATTTAATCAATCCCTTAACTAATCGAATTTCAGTTATCAACCAAGACTGCTAGAAGAATTATCCTAGCATTTATAGTTTATTGAAACTCTAGTATTAACTTTTCGATGACAATATCATAAAAAATATGGTAGTCATTCCCATAGTGAAATTTGAAACTATATTAAGTATGTACTGGATCTCAAAGTATAGTTTTAAGATCAACAGATGAGGAAATGAAATTTTAGTTGTATTTATTATAAAATGTTCAAAGAAGATATATCCTAAATAGAGATTTTTCAGAAACCATGTCTTATATCCTTGATAATGGAGATGATCGGTGAAGAGGGATAAGGAAATGAAGGTATAAAGATAGATAACGTCCCCATTATCTAGGAATACATTTATGTATTTATTTAAGAGTTACCTAAACCCCCCATAAAGAGAGACAAATTTCTACATTGAATTCATACTCAGATTGGAGCTGTTATAAAAGACCCTGTATTGAATAGAAAATTTTATTTTAGAGGAATTAAAGAGAAAACATCAATATCTTATAGAGAAGGAATTTATCCAGGCAAGTGCATCTCCATGGGGAGGAAATATTCTCTTTATGAAGAAAAATGAAGGATGAATGTGGCTATGAACTGATTATAAAGAAATTAACTAGAACATAGTGAATAATATATACCCTATATCGAAGATTGATGATATATTTGACTAGATTTGTGGGGATCAATTCTTCTCCAAGATTTACCTCTAATGTGGGTTTAAAATATTAAGGGTCAAGAAAGAAGATATTATAAAGACAATCTTCCAAAAAATATATGAGTATTATGATATTGTTGTTATTCCTTTCTGATTGAATAATTCTCTAATTATATTTATGGATTTTTTGAATCGAGTATTTAAGGACTACCTTGATAAATTCATGGATGTTTTTGTGGATGATATTATGATATATTACAAGAGTCTTGAGGAACATGAGGATCATATAAGGTTTATTCTGGGAACTCTGAGGAAGGATAATCTTTTTGTAAAATTCATAAAATTTGAATTTTGGTTACATCAAGTGTCATTATTAGGGAACATTGTAACCAATGAAAAAGTCTCAGTTGACCTTAAGAAGTCAAAAGGTGTAGTGGAGTGGCCTCATCTTACTATAGTTATTAATATTCATCGTTTCCTTGGTTTATCAGGATATTATAGGAGGTTTTTGAAAAACTAATCCTAACTTTCTAATACACTAACAAAGTTAACTTGAAAAGAGGATAAGTTCATCTGAAAAAAAGAGCGTGATGAATGTTTCCAAGAGCTTAATAAGAGATTCATTACTACACCTATGTTAATTCTACCCTTTTTTGGATAATGATTCATTATTTACAGTGATGCATCTATGAAACGGCTTGGGTGTGTCCTCATGGAAAATGAAAATGATATTGCTTATTCATATCAAATGTTAAAGCCTCATGAGAAGAATTATCCTACCCATGACCTAGAGATATCAATGGTTATTTTTTCTATGAAAATATGGAGGTACTATCATTGTGGGGAGAAATTTGATATATAAACATACCAAAAAATTTTAAAGTATATTTTCATACAAAATTAATTACAAATGAGATAATAGAGATTATTGTAAATTATTAAATACTATGACCGTTCAATTCATTATCACCCCTGATGAGAAAATAAAGTTGTTGATGTATTAAGTAGAAAATATCATGTTATGATGGAAATGGTAAGGACTTAAGGAGATCCTTTGATCTAGGACATAGTAAAAATGGACATGGGAATCATAAGAGATGTGAAATCATCAAGCCTAAAAAAATTATTTATCAACCATAATTACTAGAGAAGATCGAAAAATGTCAAATAAAAGATCCTTCATTACAAATAAAGTTAGAGGCTATGTAGAATGTGTAGTTTCTAGAGATTATTATCGATCAAGAAGGTGTAAAGAAATTTCAGACAAGGATATTTATCCCATTATTCCTAGAGATAAATAAGGAACTAATGGATGAAGCTCATAACTCTACATTATCTATACATCCTACATGCACTACAATGTATATGGACTATAGTGATAATTAATTGTGGGAAAATATGAAAATAAATATTGCTGACTACACTGTAAGGTGATTGGTATGTTAGAAATTGAAGGAAGAGAGACCAATTCTTAAAGGGTTATTTCCATCACTAACCATACCAACATAGATTTGGGATAATACCACTATGGACTTCATTACTGGTCTCTAAAATCATCCAAAGGAAACAATTCGATCTGGGTTATAGTGGTTTGGATCACCATGATTGTCCATTTCATCATTGTTCAATAATATTTCTCTCTTGATCATCTTTCCATGATATACATAAATTAGGTGGTGAGTTTTCAAGGGGTTAAAAAAAATCTTCAAAAATATCTGATCAAAAGTATAAAAAATGAAATATAGAAGAATTCTTCAACAAAGAACAAATCTAGATAAGGAAATACCCAAAAAGAACTAATCAAGAAGAAAGGGTGTTCAATATTTGAATAAAAGGTGTAGAATAAACCCACCAGGATCAGATAAATGACCACCACAAATAAAAAACAACCATATATGTATAATTTCCCCGATTATAGATCTAAAAAAACTTCTGTAAAACCCAAATTGTGCTACTAATGGAGGAGGAAAATCAAGAGTGCCACATGTCAAAAATTCATCCATCTAAAAATGTGTTTGGTTAAAGTATGTGGCTCCTAAATTCTTATAACCATTTTTTATGAAGAACTTGGGGTTCCCATGTGTAGAAGATCTCCAACATAATGAGAAATGGTAGTGTCTAATCTAAGGTATTTTTGAGGAACCTCATCAAATGAATTATAATTTGAATGGAGACGTAATGAAAATAAAATATTGAGGCTGGTTGTAAACCACCACTGAGAAGATATGTTTCTAATGAAACGTACATAGAGACAGAGGAAGGATTTGATGATTTCACTGCTAATGGTTTTTTTGTAGAATCTTATCATGGAGCTGGTGAAAAACAATGGTCCCATCCTAAAGTAGACTATTCCAATGGAAGAAAATAACTGAATTTGGAATGATGACACTGCATACACTATCTATGAGGGAAAAATATTCAATGGAGTATTTTCCATTGAAGGTACTGATCCATCACAAGGATGGGTTGGGAAGGAAATCAAAAGGACTATGCTGATGAAATTTATGAAGAGACACACCATCACCACAACTTGTTAGGACTGTCTATCTACAAAAAAACCATTGGTCTTAAATTGATAATATATGAATCAGTAAATAAAGCTTCACCAAAAAAAATGTATAGAAAACATTAATTCCAAAAGTTAACATCAAACTCTTTCCAACATAACCCTATTCATCTTCTCAACTTCACCATTTATCTTAGGGGACATAGGATATGTATTATGAATCAAAATACCTTACTCTCTATAATGTTGATCAAAAGGAAAATAATTATCAGCCCCATTGTTGGTAAAAATACATTTTAACTAATTCCATAATTCTATCTAAACTAAAACCTAAAATTTCATAAACAATAGAGCATATGACTTTCATAATTCAAAATATAAACCCAATTATTATATGTTTAGCCATCAATAAAAATCATAAACTAAATACCTCCACAAAAAGTATTAGACTATAAAGGGATAGAATAATCATAATGTATTAATTCAATTACTAGTTACTTCTTATGCTAATGTTGACTACTAAAACTCAGTTTGATATATTTTCTATCCATACATTTATCTCCCATGTCTAGTAAATATCTGATTTCTTCTTACCTCAAGAAACTATCAAGGAACCCTTAAAAATATTAATTGACCTTCAAAAAAAGTATTCATAAAACCTTCATCATCAAGAACACTGTTAGAAATAAGATTCAGAAGAACCTTAAGAGCATGTTTAACATTATTCAAAATTAACTTTCCTCCTATGATAGTCTCCAAACAAAGAGTCTCAATATCTTCAAAATCATTATAACCATCATTACCCATCTATAAAATCCAAAAAATTATCTTAGATGAAATATTTAAAAAACTCATTCCTTTCAGGTGAAAATAGGTATGTTAAAAACAACTTAGAAAGAATCATCAGAAGTAATGTGATGGGAGTCATAAACTATTACAAGATCACACCTATAGCGACGATGATGATTATCTACATCATCATTTTTTTCTATTTATTTTACATATTATTTTTTCTTTTTCTAAATGATAGAAAAACTTATTAATAGGTAATTTGTTAGCATAATGTTTAAATTCAAACTCCCTCTACTTTGACATGCATTCTCTTATTCTTTTTCACATTCCTCGGCTGTTCTATCCCTGATTCTTTTCTTATATTTTCCCCTTTTTCTCTGTGACCAAAAAGTATAAACAAATCCATCACGAGTTCATCCTTTGACCCCTTCATTCAAAACATCATACATGAAAAGTCTAGATGTCACAACACCAATAGGAGAAATCCCAATTAAAGTAACATGAAAATTATCCCAGGAATCAGATTAAATATTAAGGAACTAAAGAAATAAAATCCCAAATCAAAAATAAATACCCATATTTTAAATCTTATAAAAAACATTAAAATTAACTCAATTAGATGAAAAAATGTGTACTTTCTTTGTATATCAAATTCATCAACAATTTGAGGAGAAATAAGTTTTTTACCTATAATGGAAGAATATATGGTCTCAAGATTCTCCCACAAATTTCTTTCATGAAGGATGTTGATAATATAGTTCATCATGTGTTCCGTAATCCACATATGAATTAAACAAAAAACTATCTCATAATCAAACTCTCATTCTTCATCAGGAAGTCTTTTTATCTTCTTATTACTAAATATAAGAAGATGTATTCACATTATAACAAACATATCCTTTATTTTTAATCTCCATATATGGTAGTTTGTAACATTATAAAAGACATCTGACAGCAATTCAATTCCATAATTTATCAAAATAAAATAAATCCTCTAATACCATATTTTTAGAAAATAGAAGGTGAAGAATGCACAAATGAACAAAAAAGCATACACACAACTAAAATTAATTTTTAAATATTGACACCATAACATTTTAACATAGAAAATTCTAAAGGGGAAAATTATGAGATTTAGTCTAGAAAGAATAAAACTCTGATAGTCATGAGTACCTAATATATATTTCCAAAGATAAGAGAGATCTCAAAAAGAATACTCTATGAAAATATAGAATCAAAATCAGAAATTAGATGTAGTTTGGAAGAAGTATTAATCTAATAATGAATCCCTATAAAGAAAACCTGAAATAGAACTGATCAAGAACAATGGATGTTAACTCTAAAAATAAAAGGTGCCGAATTTAAATACCTTGATTGGATAAAAACAACCATAGATAAAAGATAATTGTATCCATATAATTTCATAAAATTAATATCTTAAAACCTCTGTGTAAAACTCTAAATGTACTAATAATGGAAATGGAAAATCGAGAGTTTCACAAAAAAAAATTAGTTCACCAAAAGGGGATATATTTAATGTTCATAACTTTTCAAATCATTTAACTATTTTTTGGTGTATTCTATTTATTAATCATGTGGTGTTCCCACATGAAGAGGACCCCCAAAACAATTAGCAAATATAATGGCCACTATAAATATTATTTTTAGGAATGACATTGAAGGAATACAAACCTCAAGGTATATAACAATCAAAATCAATTTTGTGGGAGAGAGTTCACAACCACAAATATTAGATATTATTAAAAAATATTACATGGACAAAGAGTAAGGCTTTGATGATTTCACCACTGAAGGTTTCTTTATGGAATAAGATCATTGAGTGGGTAAAAAAGAAGGGTACCTTTATGAAGTATAACATACCGATGGTTGATATTATATGTATTTGGAATGCTAAAAATGCATATTCCATTGATGATGGGTAAATATTTAATAGAGTTGGTTCCATTTAAGGGACTAAGATACCACAAGTAATGGTTAAGAGGGAAATTAAAATGATTTCAGTATTGAAATTTAAGTAGAAACATGATATCACCAATAAAAATTGGTGGGATCACCATAATGGATATGGAAAGGCGATCTAGCATTGGGGGAACCCTAATGGAATCCACAGAGAGGGATAATGACTTTTTTATTATGTTTTGGATATTTTGTTTCTAGGATTTATTATTTATTATAAATGTAGGCTTCCTAGAATTTCAATCATATTTATGTTGGATCATGTTACCTATTTCACTTCCTGATTAGAGTATAGTTTTTATTGGAATAATAGGTTTTCATTGGGATAAAAAACCATTCAATATCTTTGATCAATTTTTAGTATGGAAGATGAGGAGTGTATAATCCCAATACCCACAAGTAATATAAAGACGATGATTCTTTTGATTTAAGTGTGATGGACATGTAAAAGTGATTAGCCGAAGCAGAAATGTATTTCTTTTCATCCTTATAAAATTAACGCTAAAGGTGGTGTTTGGGGATAAATTAAATTAAATGGATGTTTTGAATTATTCATGGTGTTTTGTTAAAAACTGTTTGAATTATGCCTCATACCATTGATATTGTATCCATTATTATGGATCATGTGTTGGATTATGTCTGAATCATCTGTGACGTTGTATCTTTTGCAGTGTATTATGTGATGGATTTATGAAAGATCAAGAAATTGGTGTTTTGAGATTAAAAGAATGAGTTGTTGTTTCTTAGGATGAAATATTTTAAAAGTGTAACAATTATAATTCTTGATATTTTTCTAATTGTGAATTTTCTAAATGATATTTTTAATTTCATAAATCATGGGTAGATAAAAATTTAGCATTGTAAATGAAATTGAAAAAATATATAATGGTTTTCTAGATCTATGAATTCGGTGTTTACCTTGAGTCATAAGTTTAACATGACATATATGAGTTTAAATTTGGATAAATTTAATAGTTAAACAAAATAATGTAATATGGTAGCAAGAACATCTACAGGTTTTTGGAGAAAATGGTTAACTACTATATAAGAGGATTTAAAATAAAATTGGTCATACCATTGGTTCTAGGAAATTATGTTTTATTTAGCATGGGAGTTTGGTTTGACTCGAAGAACATTGGATTATCACAAATTTTTAAGGAAATAATGAATTTTTTATATAATGATAAATTTTTATCTAACTCTCTCAAAACATAGTTCATAATAAAATCCCATTAATGAGACATTTCTCGTGAAATATTATTTAATTTTATTGCGGTGGTTTTCAACATCAGGTTCCAAACCCAACCCGGGAATACTTTGTGAGGTCAATTTACAAATATGGAATAAATCCTCAAACGCTTCACTTTAAAATGTCATTAAAGTTTTCTGGATCGTTAAATATATAAGTAAGAAATATTGGCCTATAGTGGTGGGGTTCATTGAGAATGTCTTTCATAAAACCCAAATTGATTTTATTAAAATTATCGATCAAAAAATATTTATAATTTTAGAATTTTAAGATTTATATCCCATCTAAGTATTAATAATATTAATAATGGGGTTATGATACTTCATGTTGGATTGAAGTCGTTAACCAAAATAGTTCATAAATTTAATTATTTTTTACTAATTCCAAACATCATGAGCATTATTCATTGATGAAAAATGCCCTCGGTAAACCAAATACAAGGTCAATCACATGATATTTTTTTTATAATTATTATAGGGGGTTAATGGTGGTATATGGACCATGTACTGTTGTATAATTGCATAATTTGAGAAGGAAAACCATTTTGGGTCATAGTGGTCACAATGAGGGAAGAGGGATTCAGTTTGTAATAGTGGGGAGATAGAGAACCACTAATCCATAATGTTTTATTAATAGAATAGATTGGTATATATTGAAAAGAAAAAAGAATAATGTGATTAGTAGATCTATTATGGATTCGATGAGTGTGAGGGAAGGTTCGTATAAATTTGTAGAGTTAATATTTTAAATCACTAAATTTTATAAATAGATTGTGATGATGATAATTTTTAGGATGTTAAAGTTTGTTTGGAGGTATTTTTAGACATTTAAAGATATAATTTTTTGGAATTAATGGAGACCAAGGTTGAAAAATGGTTTAAGGATATACTCACATCATTTCCCAATTAGAATCTCCAATATTGGTGAAATCATAAAATCATGATTTTGGATGTGGCCACGTGTGTAGGGGTTCTGGATAAGATTTCAATGACCATGAAATACAACTATATTTTAGTGGGAATTAGTGTCATGTGAATAATTTGGAGGATTACTTGGAATTATTATTTATTATACAACATGATGTTTTGAAGTGGTTTTCTAATTAAGACATTATGATTTCCCCTTATCCCTTTTCATGACGTAGTTTATATACAAGATATAATATAATCATTAATTTGAATTATATTTTATAGTTTGACATGGAATACATGGTCGTAATGGTAGTGAATTCATTAGAGAATACCTTATGGTTGGGGGATCAAGTCTAGGATGGTGAGGATGATCAAACACCACTTGATGCATTGGAAATATGAGAACTCATCGGTGGTGGAGAAAGCACATGGGTTGTACAAATAAGTATCACAATAAAAAAAATTATCCTAGATATTATATTCACATTTTTGGGGTCTAAGAACCTAAATATAATGAAATGAACATGATCAAAAATTAAAAAAGAGAAGAATTAAAGAATGTGTTGTTGTTTGGAAAGAGTTTCCAAGGTCCATAAGAGAAGGTGGTCATTTTTATTATTCCTCTATAGATGAAATGTTTGAGTATCGTGATTACAATTATAAGAGATTATTTTTTACCTATTCATTAATGGGATTTGATTCTATTTTATACTGAAATCAAAATACAATTTTTTTTTCAATTTTGGATGTAACCAAAGATTTGTTCCCACAGCTGGAAATGTTATGTGTTTGTTTCCCACCAAAGGAGACTACTTCTCTTATCAACAGAAGACTCCAATTGTTGAAAAAATACCCTTTAGAAATGAATCCTTCAAAAGTATTTTTTAACTGTGAGTGACCCTGAAAAATCTCCCCCTCATGAAAAATTTTGGGTTGAAGATAGCCCCACAGTCTTTTTGTTGGCTTCCGAATTCTTTTTTGGTAGAACATTTTTCATCATGTCTGCCCTATTATCCTTAGTATAGATTTTCTCTATATTCAGTAATCTTTTATCCAACACATTATGGATGTATTGATATCAGACATCGATGTTTTTTAATCTATAGTGAAATGATGGGTTCTTGGTGTGATGGATATCATTTTGACTATCAGGATAGAGAATATAATTTTTTGGACTCTGTCCTAGTACTTTTAAAACATATTCATCCATAGTATCTCCCTATAGCCTTTGGTGATTGTGATATAGTCTGATTATATGGTATAAAATAAAAAAAAATCAAAATTCATGATTACCATAAGACTAATCCCTTATAAATGATATCAGGTGGTCCGATATGGATTTACTCATTTCTACATCTCCAATTATTTGTATATCCTTCAAATATTTGTTTATCACATACAAAACATAAAAAAATAAGCTGATATAACTCAGATATACCTCAATATATATTTGTTCTCTATCAAATGATCCTTTCACAGATTTTATAAGTGTCCTCTCACAACTCCAAAAATCGTGAGAAATTTTTGGTCTGATGCCCACCATAAAAACATAAGACTACACACTGATGATTGAAAAGGAACATTTTCCATCTCTACTTTATCATCCTTATTTGATTGACTATGATATTTCATAATCTTGAAATGATTCAAAAGTAGAGTGCTCACAAGTTTAATCTCTCTCATGTTATTCCATTAAAACAACCCTTCAATGTATCATTCATGATATAGACAAATATTTTCAATCCTCCTGTCATGAGTAATCATCACAAAAATAATATGAGTAAATTATCCTAAGTCCTCCATTTCAGAAGACTATTTCAGGTCCTTATTCAGTTTTTCAATCATACTGATATCTCTTCCAATAATCAACAAATCATTAATATAATTTAATAAGATAAATAAAACTACATTAACTTTTTTTAATGCAAATGCAGTGATCAACAAGCGACCTTCAATACTCAATTTTTTTATGAATGAGTTGAATTCCCCATACCATTTTCTCAATTAATATAATCATTCCCTAAGTTTATATATATCAGTTTTTCATTACCTTTAACCCAAACTCCTTCAGTTTTCTCTATGTATATACCCTCATCAAGATCATAACGTAAGAATATTTTGTTTACCTTGAGTTTCTGAACATTCATGTTTATACTAGCTTCCAATCCATGAATATCTCTGATAGAATACATATTTATAGTAAGATAAAAAAATCCATCAAAGTCAATACATTTATTTTATCAAATCTATTCACAACTATCCTAGCCCTATAGAGTTGTTTCAAGATACCACCTTCTCCTTTAATTATGTACACCCACTTGTTCTTGAGTGCTGTCTTTCCATGTGGTAACTCCACTATATCAAATTTACAGTACTTGTGCAGGGATATCATATCCTCTTGTATGAAATTTTACATTTTTTCTTCTTCTAAATCATGACTAAGACATCATAACTATCTTACTCTCCCATGTAGGTGAGCATCACGTAATCTTGTGTTGTGAATCTATGACGTGAGTTTCATTCTCAGGTGGGTCTCCTCTATTATTATTTATTGGAAATCAATTATGGAATATTATATAATGAAATCATATCAGAAAATTGAGACACATTAAAAGAAAGTTAAGTATAATTAGGGTTATTTATCTCTCTAACTCGGGCTGGAAATGATTGTGGTGAGACTTATTCTCGATTGAATATAATTTCTTTAGACTACAACACCTCAATATTTTCTGGTTTCTCAAATTCTCAAATCGTCTAATATTTATGAAACACTACATCTATGATTTCTATGATCCTTCTACTAATAGGATCCTAGAGTCGACATTCAAACTCCTTATGAGTATGTCTTAAGAAGATACAATTATTTCCAATTCAATATAGCTTTACCCGCTCATCATTCAGGATGTGAACAAGTTCCTTACATTCATATTCCATGAAGTGTTTTTATGAAACATATTTGTCTATAAAAAATCTATCTAGAATTTCATATTTTAGTGGAACTAATGGAAAAAGGATGATGAGATCAACAATATCCTTCCTCCCCCCAAAACGTGTATGAAAAATTTTCTTTTGAGAGCATACATCTGACAGTCTTACAAAATGGTCTGTTCATCCTTGAAATAGCATCGTTATGATGAGGCATCATTGACACTAAATTTTCTATTATGGTGCTAAATCTCTTACATAAATCCTCAAATAGACCATGGTACTCTTATCTAATATCTTTTTCTCTTTCAGTCTTCACCCAAAACTACTTTAAAACATTATGCACTTGATCTTTAGTTTATAACTAAAAGTACCGAACCTTTCTATAATGGTTATCTATGAAGGTAAAAAAAATAAATAACACCTCCCATAAACTTAGTGCTCATTATGAAAGAATCATTGTAAATATAATCTACATTTTTTTCTTGAATGGATAATAAATTACCTTTAAATGATACTTTTTGTTGTTTTCCCATGATGCAATCAACAAAAGTATCTATATAAATACAATTAATTCCTGATATAATATTTTTCATACATATCATTTTGATTTCTCTCTTTCTCATGTGACCAAGCTGTCCAAGACACGCTTCTATAAGAACATCTTTCTTGTTTTTATTTACGTGACCTACAAAAATTCTAGAATATATAGGAGAAAGATATTTGTTTTTATTAAGTTTATGTATTACAATGTTATATTTTCTAAGCTTCCATTTTCCATCACCAAAGTAACTTATGTATCTATCATCATCAAGAATTCCAATCGATATTATATTGAGTATAAAATCATTAATGTGCATCACATATTTCAAAAGTAATCTGCATCCAATATTAGTCTCTAGATAAATATTTACAATACCAGGGATTTTGGAGGAACCATTATTTCCCATAATCACATGTTAAAAACTCCCGGATGTGTATGATTTGAAGAAATCCATTATGGTTGGGACATGGAGGGAGGTTTCTAAATCAACCACCCATGTCGAGTCTTGGATTTCAATATTGAACTAATCATATTCCAAAAAAATAATGATCACTACATTGACAACTACAATATCATTATTTTGGGGTTTATCATTCTGATTCCTCTACTCTACCTTTATCTTATGACACTCCCAGATAATTTTTCTAGGCTTTTAACAGTGGTGGAACTTTGTGTGATATCTCAATCTAGATTTTGATTGATTCTGCCTTTTTTCCTTAGGGTTCTTTTCTTACACATATCCCAACAATTTATAAATTCCTTGTATTTCAATGATAATACCATTAGATTCAGGTGTACATTCCATATTCTTCCTTCATGAATTTTCATTCAATTTTATTCTTTCATCATTTCTATAGTGGTATTTTTATCTTAGGATGAATTGATAGTAGAACCTACTACTTTGACTCAAGTCTTCAACAAATAACTCAATATCAATGATGTTTACAAATCATCATAAACTATATTTTTTATGGAATTAAACTAACCCAAAATACCTTGGAACTTGGATATGTGATCCGATACATTTTTTTCGTACTTTTACTTCATTTTTTCAGGTTGAAATATTAGGTTTTCTTTATCATGTTATTTTGTTCTTACATTAATTCATTCCAATTTCTTTCAAAGATCATAATAATCACATTCATTGAATAAAATTAAGATGATACTTTTGTCGATCCACCGCCTGATTTTAGAAGCAAACATCTTGTTGTTCAAAACATAGTCCACATAAACTTGTGGGGTACTCATAGATATAATATCACTCTATTTATCACTTATTAAAGATTACACTTCTTTCACTATAATGATATTAGTGGTCACTTCTATTGGTTTCCGTAAATCTTAAATATAAAAAATATCTTTTATTATGGGTTTATAGATGGGCTGATTAAATGAGTTGAGTGTAATCATGTTATTGGTATTTTAATCCATTTATTCAGTTATAATCTTAAAAATATAACCATACATATGTTTCTGGGATGATTAAAATAGTTATAAATGACTCATGAATTACTAAAAATGAACTCTAATTGGCCAATATATTGAAAATAATGTTTCCATTGTCTAGATACTTTGATGATCTGACACTGACATGGATCACCAGAACATTAGATTGAGAACTTACTGAATGGTTTTTTCTAATGTGAATAATTCCTTCTTTTGAATAAAGGGGGAATTATATCACATTGTATTTTACTCAATGTTTGAACACCTTTATTGGCATAATTTGAAAAAAAAATTCCTTATCGTTCATTATATTGGAATAGTCTTGATGATAACTTCTTGAATCAAGATTAAAAAATTTATTTCGACCACATTCAATCTTCCTATCACTAGAAAACCACTCTACATCAATGTTTTAACCCTAATGGATGTGATTCCACATTGTTTGGGAAACAAAACTCAAATATGTGGAAATGAATAAGGATAAGAATTAAAGATGATATAATAGAAGAAATTCAACATGGTTCTACCAGAGTTTCTTACCTCAATAGGAGAAGTGGGTCTAATTGTATTACATCTATTTCAATGAAAAATTGGAGGATCACCATTACATATATAAGAGAGTTTTTCCCAATTCATTAATTGGATTTGATCTAAAATTATATAGGAAGAAAAAAATCATTTTTATTTAGTTGATTATCTACTTGAAGTTTATTCCCTCCACTGGCTCCGTTGCACATCTGTTTCCCACCAAATGAGACTGCTTCTCATGTTATTATAAGATTATAGCTGCAACTGTTGCTGATAAAATAGCCTCTAAAAATGAATCATAAAAATTTATACCTTAATTGGGAGTATCCCCCACATACATTGAAAATCATTAATTATAATGAGAGTTGATTCAAACTAGTGGGTCCCAACCATGCTATGTCCAATGTTTGGGAGCTTTAGTGAAGGGAACCACTGGAGGCCTCCCATGGGCACATGACTATGCCAAACTCAACACTGTGTGGTTCAATGAGAATTCATTCTACTACTGTTTTATATGTCTTCATTGTGATTCATAAATAATAATCTCTTACCCTATGAATCCCTATATTTAGAGTTAAATATATTACACTCATAAATGGAAATGTAAGGACCTGTTCTTGTACAGGAGTTCTAAATTGAAAGAGAATTTGAATTCTTGAATATTTCGTGAGGAATTTTTTTTACAGGAGTCAAAATCTAGTTAAAAATATTGGGACACCTCAAGACGGGTGTTTTAGACATGAAAGGAGGCATTTGAGTCATCTTGGGGGATTAGAGGTGCCCCAAGATTGTTTAGGTGGTTGTTTCATCCAAGCCTATAACATTTCCATCAGTTTTACCATAGCCACCACCGACTAGATAGTGGGGGTAATTAATGGTTGAAAATACCATTATACCCCCTGAATATTGAGGGAGGTGGGTCATCCCATATTCCTTTATTCTCTCTTGGTGCACACGGAAGGTGTTTTCTCTCCCCTCCCACCCTTCTTCAACCCCATCAAGGTAAACTCCTCTTGGGTGTTTCAGTAATGAGGGAATGTATGAACTACTCTACTCCATTCATATACTCTATTCATATTTCTTAATGATTCTAAATTGTCTCAGTTTATGTCATAAGTGGATTTGTTAGACAATGGTAAAATAACATGGTTTTTAAGGGGATTTCACTCTTATTAGAAAGAGGGTGACATGAGACACTGTTTGCACAATGTGTCTTGTGAAATTGACAGAGTTACATTTTCCCATAAATTATTTTCGTATTAATTTAGAATTAAATTTCAACACCTACTTAAATGTTTGGTTTTTATTAGGATTTCATTCAACTAAGATTGTGGAGATGAGATGGACCAATGGGGTGTCGTTGGGTGTGTTTCTGGTGCATTGATGATGTCTATTAAGAAATTATGTTGTATTCCTAGTTTGATAAAATGCATTGAATTAATTATAATTTTTTATAATTAATTCTTTTAGTAACTTGGTTTGATGTAGGTTTTAGGAGAATATGAGATGACCAATTTGGCTAAGATGGGTTTTTATTCACTCCAAATCCTACTGTTAGCCATTGGAATTTAATTGGAAAGTTTCTATAGAAGGTGGTACCCCTGAATTTACCCAAAGATAGTATGATTTTATTTATATTTATGTGGTGTAAATGAACCTATGAATTTGGGAGGTGGGTATATTTAAATTAACAAAGTTATTTAATAAACACATAATTCTAGGAATTAATTTCATAAATTACTGAGGTCCCAGATTGTAAGAACCTAGAACTTCTTTTCAGGTGTGTTTTTATTTTTCCTGGAGTTTTTGAGAAAAGAGGAGTTTATGGAAATTTTTGAAGTACACGTCTTGTACTTTATGAGTACATGTCGTGTACTTCGTTGTCGTAGGAGGCCGTGTACTGGTCATGTCATGGCCACACACATGGTCATGTGGGGTGATGTGAAGGCCGCCAAAAGTGGGGTACGGAAAAGGCAAGTACACACCGTGTAATTTAAAATTACATTCCATATACTTTTGTTTTTCATTAAATTCTCAGGGGTCGCGTCTAATTTCCAAAACAAACTTCTTTTAGGTTTCATTTGTCCGACAGCGCTGATTAGCTGCAGATCTTCGATGAACCCTCGAGCCTCTATCCGTCCTCCGATTCGAACACAATTGATTTCATTAGAATCACATTGGTGAGTTCTCTCTTCTTTTGGAACCTCATTTCATGATTTCTATTATTATTTCAAGTAATCATGGGTTGAACGTTTTATAAGTTTCTGTAGATATTCGATGTTCTAAGGAGATTCATGCTTCGAGGTTCACATATAGTGATCTCCTAACCCCGAGGTAGGTGGTTTGTTCCTTTCTCTTGAAAGTCTTTGAGTTTTTTGTGAAAATTCACCCAATACCCATGAACGGGGTATTGCGCGTTTACCGTTTTATCCTTATTGTTTCTCTGCTATACTAGTATACCCGAGTAGATGATAATTTATTGTGAATAGGGTGATTTTTTTGGTTTGGATGTATATCCAGGCATGTTTTTTCCTGTTTTGACCGTTGGGTCTTGTTTGACTGTTAGGATACTATTTACCTTCCCATGCCTAGTATTGTAGGATGGTGTGACTATTTTTCTGTTATGCTGTTGTGATGTAGAATTATAGCCAAGTAATTCATGAGTTTTACCTTGGCCGTTACACGCTGCTACACTTGCATGACTTACACAGGGCCGTGAGAACCTGGTGTATAGACCATAGGGATAATTGACATTGAGGACTTCTCCAGAGTGTCTTTATAATTATACGATGTGAGACCATAGGGGGAATTGACATTGAGTGCTTCCCCAGAGTGTCTATAGTTACTCGACGTGAGCCATAGGGGGAATTGGCATTTAGTGCTTCACTAGAGAGCCTTTAGTACGATACGAGACTATAGGGGGAATTGATTGTGAGTGCTTCCCCTGAGAGTCTATACATTAGCTGAAATAGAGGGGTGAGACTGTGTGTGTTTCCCAGAGGGTTGATTGTACTTGTGGGGTTGAACCATAGGGGTTAGGCTGCGAGTACTGCTCAGAGCGTTACCTATTGTGTTAGCTACTTTCTTAGCTACTGCTTGATATAGAAACTGTGGATTGTATTTTTCTGCTGAGTGATTCATGTTTACTACTTTCTGTACTTTTACCCTGCCATATACTCACTGACTATTAGGCAGAGATTTTCGGATGATTTCCTACTGGGATTTAGTCTCACACCCTATTTGTGTCATTCTTTTAGGACTAAATATATTATATTTATGCAGGTATAGACAATGGAAAGTGCCCTTCGACTTCAGGTACTTGATTGGATTGGAGCTGGAGAGCATGGGACCAAGCCGAGGCTTGCGATGCTAAGGAGTTTCTCATCTATTTTCATTTTGTACTTTGGTTTAGTACTTTATTCAGAATTGTGACTTGTTTAGATTCTTTCCTAGACATATATGTATCATGCATCATTTATATATATTTATATTTATATTTATATTTATGCTCCAGTTGTTTCTTTATTAGTCTTCCGTTGTTCACTATTGTTGGATATTTAATGCTTCCTCTATGGTGTGTTGTTTACTTCTGTTGTGTACTCTACCAATAAGGGAATAGTTTCCCCACTATCACACTCAAGGACCTCGCTGCTAGTCGAAAACCTCTGGCATTTGGGTAAATTCACTTGATGCCATGTGACCCACCAGGCATGGGGCGCCTCTGGGTGGCTTCCAGAACCGGGACATTACAAAGTGGTATCAGAGGGATTCTTTTCTCTTGTCTTACTGTTTGGAGCCTATAGTCATGGATATAATGGAATAGGTACTTGGTATTAAGTTGTTCTCAGGAGTATCTAACCCATGTATAGGGAAAATCCAATCTACCTCATTAATGAAATTTTCTGGTTTTACAAGTTTATGGTTGCCTTTATTTTCCCCGTTAGGAGACTGACATGTTTTTTTCTGGTTATTATTTAAGTTATTGAGGTTCTATTGTTGTCGCAGCCCGATGAGATGAGGGTATACCATCTCATTCTTCATATAGGAACTCGCTATAAATCACAAGTCATGCATTCTTTCCATGCCATCTAGGGTGCATTAGCAATTGCATGTTGTTGTGATAGATGTTCTGTAGAATATGCATGTTGTTGTGATAGATGCCTTGATAGAAATACCTTCTGTTTGATAGGGTATTTTATGTAAGGTATTTTTTGGATGAACACCAAACTTTGGTTCTTGAGGTGTTAGGGGCCCTCATGGACCAGAATTTGGTGGATCATTGCACAGTTTCCTTGTTTATAACTTGTATAGGATGCCAAACTTTGATTCATGGGGAGTATGGGCCCTCACAGATCAGAAATATGGCACTTTCAATACTTGTTTCAGTGTTTTATGGGTTCTGGAGTAGTTTCTGAGGCTTACTGTCTGAAAAAACCCAGAATACACGTCATATAATGTTAGGTACACGCCATGAGTTCTTCTGTTCGGGAAGAAACAATTTTTCTTAAGTACACGCTGTGTATTTTATGTACCTTCCATGTAGTCTCTGACCATGTCGTAGTCCGTGTGGGTAGAGACACAAGATGTGAAAAGTCTGGTGGAAACATGTCGTATCCGCGTTGAATACACCATGTAGTATAATACTAGGAACCCGACTGTGTTGCTAACAACACGGGTCAGTGGCATCTCTTCTTATACAAGATGTGTCCACCTTGAACATGTCGTGTAGTCTGACCCAGGTACCTGGCTATGTCACGAACAACACGGGCAGTCTTATCCTTTCACATACACGCCGTGTCTCTTAGGAACACATCGTGTAGTTTGAGCTATGTGTCTGACCGTGTCACTAAAAACACGGGCCAAGTGAAGCTTGTCTAGTAAACATTATGTCTACCATCAACACACTGTGTAGTCTTGTCTTAAGAGATCTGTGTGGCTTAGCCATGTAGAAGGACCCGGACATGGGAAGAGGATTCAAGTACATGTCGTGTGTTTTGAGAATATGCTATGTGTTTGGGGTGTTATATGACTAGTTTCAGCAAAAGTACGCACCCATGTGAATGACATCAGGGAACACGCCATGTAGGGAGTGTACACGCCATGTAGTCATGTTTTGTAAAACTTAAATTCTTTCTTACTCTTGTTCTATTTTTACACTCTTTGTTTTTAGTCCTTGATAATTCTGATCTAAGGTGTGCGCTTGACCTTGCAGAGTCATGCCACTGAGACGTCCTCCAGCTATCTGCCAGTTACAGGGCAGTGATCAGACGCTAAATATGGATGATCTGGGACTTCCAACAGATCCTCTTGTTGTGATACTCTTGGCACCAGCAGTTATACCTGTGACCGGTGATGATGCAAAGTTCATGGAAGGCTTCGTGAGGATGATTCAGACCTTTCAGGGAGTGTTGCCTCCTACCCCGTCGATGGATGATTTGATGCGGGTTTCCAGAAGCAACATCCTCCCACTTTCTCAGTGGAAGGAGGACCTCAGGCTATAGAGTCATGGCTAGAAGCCATGTTGATGATATTTGAGAATCTGGAGATGCCTCCAGAGAGGAGAGTCATGCTCGTTACCTATATGCTACGAGATTCCTCCAAGAGATGGTGGGATGTAATCTCTCATGCAGGTCATCAACAAGGTATGGCTTGGGAGGAGTTCCAACACATATTCTTTCACTACTTTTATCTGGAGACCCTTAGGGCCGATTGAGCCTGGGAGTTTATGAGCCTTGAGAAGGGTACCCTATCAGTTATGGAGTATTCCTCTAATTTCACTGAGCTTCAGTGTTTCACACCCTTCCTGGGAGAATATAGGTTATTCCTGGAAAGGAAGTTCGAGGATGGCATTAGACAAGACATCTGCCCTCAGGTGAATATCTTTAGGTTGACTTCCATTGCTTCCATCATCAACCAGGAAACGATCATAGAGAGGTATTCTGAGGGAATCCAGAGTTCTGAGCCAGGGTGGCTTGACATACATATTTAGTGCTCCACCAGCTGATAGCCGAAAGCACTGTAGGGAGACTACATGGGGAGATCCGAGTAGGCAAGATGCATCTTCGGGTAGCCAGGTGGTGTGCTACCACTGCTGTAGAAGTTCTCATATGAGGCCGTAGTGCCAGAGAGACTCAGTGGAGTGCCAATATTGCGGCAAGTTGGGACACCTTCATCATTTCTGTCAGGTCTTCTCACCAGCAGCTAGTGACCGGGGTTCATCTATGACCCCTCGTACAAGGGCAGGTCCACCATTTTATCACCAGTCAGGGAACTAGAGTTCTTCTGGCCGCTCAGGCTGAGGTGGAGGTCGTGGCCGTGGTGGTCAGTCACCAGGCTACCAGTGACAATAGGGTGGATCAACTCAGAGTAGTCAGGCAGGGTCACAGGGTGGCAGAGCTGGCCAAACTTTTGCAGTGGAGGAGACCCATCAAGAGCAGGATCCCAACCACTCTACGGTTCGAGGTATGATCCTAGTTGCCTCAGTTTTGTCTTCAGCTCTTTTCAATACTGGTGCCATGCATATGTTTATATCTATCGTTGTTAAGGAGAGCCTTGGGATTTTTATATTTTCTTCTACTAATGTTTTGACACTAGACACTTTGTTGGGGACAAGAACATCGAGTGTACATCAGTGCAAGGAGTGACCTCTTGAGGTTGGTGGGTGTTACTTTTTTTGGGATCTTTAAGTTCTTGAGATGACATGCTATGATTTCATTCTCGGAATAGACTGACTAGTTTCCTTCCAGGCACCACAGGGTGAGTTTCATATAACTAGAGGGTGGATATTTTATTTATAAGGGAGAGTGGGATGTCCATGCATGTAGATCGGGTCCAGAGCATCTTGGGTTGGTAGCAGTTACAACCCAGATTGCGAGTCTTTATTTGGATGACCAAGGGACTTCACAGTTAGACTTTCCTCTAGTGGTGGATCATTTCAGAGTTGTCTTTCCAGAGGAATTTTCAGGTTTTCCTCCAGAGGATGAGGTAGAATTCTCAATTGAGCTTGTTCTAAGAGTGTAACTGGTGTCCATTCCTCCTTATAGGATGGCTACACGTGAGTTACAGGAGCTCAAGAAGCAGTTGGAGGAGTTGCAGGCCAAGGGTTTCATCTGACCCAGTACTTCTCCTTAGGTTTCGCCTATCGTATTTGTGAAAAAGGAAGACGTTACCCTTAGGCTTTGTGTGGATTATTGGAAGCTGAACCAGTTGATGGTCAATAACCAATATCCCTTGCCTAGGATTAATGATCTCTTTGATCAGCTTCGAGGAGCCCGGGTGTTCTAAAAGATTTTCTTGAGGTCCGGTTATCATAAGTTTCACATTAGACTATCTAATATACCTCTCACAGCCTTCCAGAGCTGGTATGTTCTATACAAGTATATGGTTATGTTGTTCGGTCTCACGAACGCGCCTGCAGTTTTTATGGAACTAATGAACTGAGTATTCCATCCAGACATGGATTCCTTTGAGGTTTTTTTTCATGGATGATATCTTGGTGTACAATCACACTCGACATGACCATGCTACCCATCTTGAGATCATTTTGAGTACACTGAGGGAGCATCATTTATATGCTAAGATATCAAAATTCCACTTTTGGATGGACCAGATTCACTTCTTGGGTCATGTTAT
The DNA here is from genome assembly GCA_963277665.1 of Viscum album. Classification (NCBI taxonomy): domain Eukaryota; kingdom Viridiplantae; phylum Streptophyta; class Magnoliopsida; order Santalales; family Viscaceae; genus Viscum; species Viscum album. The sequence goes on from OY728128.1 coordinate 1,658,441,651, forward strand.
CTTAGATACAGGAGTATTAGTAGTCTTAGAGAAAGTGGGAGCAGTAGTTTCCTGGGTGTATCCAAAGAATGTCTTTGAGGTATGGAGTTTTCTAGGGATGTTTAGATACTATAGACGTTTCATTCAAGACTTTTCACGCTTAGTAGCTCCACTGACGGGTCTGACTAAGAAGGGTGCGAAGTCCCTGTGGTCAGATTCTTATGAGTCATCCTTTCAGGAGCTGAAAGAGAGGTTCACTTCAGCACTGATACTAGTATTTCCAGATCTAGGAAAGAGTTGTATTGTGTATTGTGATGATTCAGGTATCGGGCTAAGAGCTGTGCTTATGCAGGGTGATAGAGTCGTTGCGTATGGGTCTCGACAGTTGAGGCCACTTGAGAAGAATTACTCGACGCATGATCTAGAGTTGGTAGCTGTTGTTCATTCCCTACGATACTAGAGACATTATCTTCTGGGAGAGCACTTTGTGGTTTTCACTGACCACAAGATTCTCAAGTACATATTCACTCAGTGTGATCTGAATTTGATATAGTGTAGGTGGGTTGAGTAGCTACAGTCCGTTGACTTTGAGCTTGCCTATACACCTGGGAAGGGCAACGTAGTGGCTGATGCGTTGAGCAGGAGGACTAAAATATAGGCAGTTCGGGAGGCCAGAAGTGAGTGGAATCTTATGGCTCTGTTCTCTGAGATGCATTTGGAGGTTCATGATAGATTGGGGAAAACTTTTCTATCTTCGGTAGCTATTACCTCTACCCTTCTTGATCGAGTATGAATGAGGTAGCTATCAGATTATGAAGGCTTAATCCTATAGGAAAGTGTGACAAGAGAGGACCCTATTCTAGGATGGACCATAGGTGAGGATGAGATCTTGCATTTCTAGAGATGCATATGGGTGCCAGCAGATATGCACGAGGAGCTGATGTAGGACTTTCATTCCTCGGTTTGGAAAGTTCATCCTGTTGTCACCAAGATGTATCCGGATCTACACCGTCATTATTGGTGGCCAGGTATGAAAAGGGATGTTGCAGGTTTCTTCATGAGGTGTTTCACTTGTCAGCAGGTGAAGGCAGAGAATCAGTGACTAGCAGGGCTTTTTTCGTAGTTACCCATTCTCGAGTGGAAGTGGAATAATGTCGTGATGGACTTCGTGATCAGTTTTCCGAGGTCACCTCGAGGGAATAATGCAGTTTGGGTTTTCATTGAAAGGCTCACGAAGGTTTCTCACTTCTTACTGATCAAGGAGACATTCATTGTTGATGAGCTGGGGCGGTTGTACATATGGAGAATGTACGCCTGCATGCAGTTCCACACTCCATTGTTTCAAACAGGGATGCCCATTTTACTTCTTGAGTATGGAAGGGGTTTCAGTAGTCTTTGGGAACATAGGTATTTTTGAGTACAACATACCATCCCCATACTGATGGCCAGTCCAAGCATATGATTCAGGTGCTCGAGGACATGCTCCGAGCATGCATTCTGGATTTTGGAGGTTCTTGGGAGAAGCATATACCTCTTGTGGATTTTTCCTACAATAATAGTTTTCAAGCAACTATTCAGATGGCACCTTATGAGGATTTTTACGGTAGGCTATACCGATCAACTTTATGTTGGCTGGAGGCAGGAGAGGAAACATTGCTGGGACCTCATCTTTTTCAGGAGACCACGGAGCAGATAGAGTTGATTCAGAAGAGGGTGGCTACTGCGCAGTCTCGACAGAAGTCTTATGTTGATTAATAGAGAATTCCTATGGAGTTTGAGGTTGGGGATCAGGTTCTCTAGCATGCCACTGAGGTTGGGACACATGAGGATTAGGAGACAAGGTAAACTTTCACCGAGGTACATCGGGCCATTTGAGGTGTTGGAGAGAGTGGGTTCGGTTGCCTATCAGTTGCAGTTACCTCAGAGGTACCGGGCTATGCATGACATCTTCCATGTTTCATAGCTTCAACGTTAATTTTTACGCTCTTCTCATGTCTTCCAACCCAAGGAGGTTGATCTCGAAGTGGATACGTTGTTTGAGGAGAATCCTATCCGAATTGTGGACCATAGTACAAAGGTTATCAGTGGCCAGTCTGTTCCCTTGGTATGAGTGTTATGGCAGCACGGGTGGGCGAAGGACGTAACTTGGGAGAGGGAGGCCGATGTATGAGCACAGTGGCCAGAACTATTCGAGGATTCTTCTTCTATGCCACGCTAGGGAAATTCGGGGACGAATTTCTTTAAGGGGGAAGTTTGTAAGAACATGGACCTTCTTTTAAGGTATGTTTTTCTTTTCCCTAATGTTTTATAGAAAAGAGGAGTTTCTGAAAAATTTTGAAGTACACGCTGTGTACTTTATGAGTACACACCGTGTAATTCATTGTCGTAGGAGGTCGTGTGCTGGCCATGTCATTGCCACACACACCATCATGTGGGGTGATGTGGAGGCCGCCTAAAGTGGAGTACAAAAATGGAAAGTACACGTCGTGTACTTTATTTTTTTCATTAAACACACTAGGGTAGCATCTAATCGCCAGAACGAACTTCTTTTAGGTATTGTTCATCCATGAGAACCAAGCAGCCACATATCTTCGACAAAACCTCGAGCCTCTATCTGTCATCTAACTCTAACACCGTTTATTGCATTGGAATCACATCTATGAGTTCTCTCTTCTTCAGGAACCTCGTTTCATGATTTCTCTTCTTTTTTCACGTTATCATTGGTTGAACATTTTAGAAGTTTTTGTAGATCTTAAAAGTTCTAAGGATATTCAAGTTTTTAGGTTCACATATAGTGATATCCTAACTCTGAGGTAGGTGGTTTGTGCCTTTCTGTTGAACATCTTTGAGTTTTATGTTCAAATTCTCCCAATACCCATGAACGGGGTATTGCGCATTTACCGTTTTAGCCATATTATTTCTCTGCTATGCTGGTATGCCTGAGTAGTTGATTATTGATTGTGAATAGGGTGAATGTTTGTGCTCTGGATGTATATCCACGCATGTTTTTCCCTGTTTTGACCTTTGAGTCTTGTTTGCCTCTTAAGCTACTATTTACCTTCCCATGCCTAGTATTGTAGGATGGTGTGAATTTTGTTCTGTTATGCTGTTGTACTATAGAATGCTAGCCAAGTATTTCATGAGGTTTACCTTGGCCGTTACACACTACTAAACTTTCTTGAATTACCCAAGGCCGCGAGAACCTGGTGTATAGACTATCAGGATAATTGACGTTGAGGGCTTCTGCGAAGTGTCTTTATAATTATACGATGTGAGACCATAGGGGGAATTGACTTTGAGTACTCCCCAGAGTGTCTGTAGTTCCTCGACGTGGTCAATAGGAGGAATTTACGTTGATTACTTCCCCAGAGCACCATTAGTACAATACGAGACAATAGGGGGAATTGACGGTGAGTGCTTCCCCAGAGAGTCTATACATTAGATGAACCAGATGGGTGATACTGTGTGTGCTTCCCGGAGGGTTGCTTGTACTTTTGGGGTTAACCATATGATTTAGTCTATGAGTACTGCCCAGAGGGTTACCTGTTGTGTTAGCTAATCGCTTAGATAATGCTTGATATTGAAACCATGGATTTTATTTTTCTACTGAGTGCTTTCTGTTTACCGGTTTTTGTACTTTTAGCCTGCCATATACTCACAGATTGTGAGGCAAAGATCTTCCGGTGGTTGCATGTTGGGATTTAGTCTCACACCCTATTTGGGTCATGACTTTGGGCCCAAACAGATTATATTATAGTAGGTATAGACAAGGGCAAGTGCCCTTCGACTTTAGGTACTTGATTGCATTGGAGCTAGAGAGCATGTGACCAAGCCAAGGCTTGAAATGCTGAGGAGTTTCTCATCTATTTTCCTTTTGTACTTTAGTATAGTATTGTGTTCCGCATTGTGAATTTTTTGGGTTCTTTCTTATAGATATATATATCATGAATCATTTATATATATATTTATACTCTATTTGTTTCTTAATAAGTCTTACACTATTCACTGTTGTTGGATATTTACCGCTTCGACTATTGTGTGTTGTTTACTTCTACTGTGTACTCTGTCAATGGCGGCATAGTCTCCTCACTGTCACACCCAAGGCCCTCGCTGCTAGTTGACAGCCTTTGATGTTCGGGGAAATGCGTTTGAGGCCATGTGACCAACCGGGTATAGGTCACCTTTGGGTGGCTTCTGGAATTGGGACGTTACAATGATGGACCCCTGTGTATTCATTGGAGAACTCAACCACCAATGACCGAGAATGTTATTTGGAATGGTTAGGGTGTATTGGCCCTATGATAAGTGATTTACTGGCCCCTCTAGAGAGAGGGGAGGTAACCTACGATGCCTAAACTAGGGTTTGGACTTTAGGGAAATACTAGATATTAGAAGCTATTTGGAAGGATTTTATGAAAATCATTCCTCCCAAATCCATACAAGTTTTCATGGGTGGTTAGACCCTATTGAGACAAGTGAACAAGTTGGGTGTTCAGATCGTCCTAGGAAAATTGAGGATGGTAATGGGAATAATTACATTTCCCTAGAGATAAATTCTTAAGAGGGAATTAATGTAACAACCTAAGATTTTATGAAATATTATTTTTATGTAAATTTTATTTCTTTGGTGGTTTGTATTAAACGAAATACTATGATTTAGAAAACTGTAATATACTATTAATATTATTAATTAAAAATGAATACTGTAACTTAGACCTAAAATTGTGGAGTTTGAATAAAAATAATTAAATTATGATAATAATAATTTTTAAACATGAATAAAATAAAATCATTTTTATCAATTTATTAGAAATGATAATGAAAATCATTTGAAATAAAATGTTTTGTTTTTATAAAAAATGATTTTATGTGCATCAATTTTTATTATATAAATAAATAAAAGTAGATAATATTGGGTATTTATTTTAATTAAATTTATATAATATATGTTCAATCTAATTTTTTATCATTCATAAAATATTTTTTCAAATAATAGGATTAAATTTGAGTTATATGTTTAATAAAATGCATTTTTTTAAGAAGTGGTTTTGTTTCCTTCTATGAAATTATTTTAAAACATATTTTTCAAATTTTATAAAATTTATTTGAAAAAATAAACCTACTTTTTTAAAACAAAATTTCATAGTTATCTTATTATTAATTATCATGAATTTTTTGAAAAGATTACATTTTCAATGAATAGTGAAAATAATAATTTTTATTGTAAATTGTTGTTACATTTAAGGAATTTAAAAAATTACATGTTGTTTTAGAATTATTTTAAGTGTTAAAATATATCAATTCTATTATTAATATTACAATTTGATTAATTAGAATTAATTTTATGTTTCATTTTAATAGACAAATTATTTATAGTTTAGAAAACCTTTCATTTAGAGAACAATTGGTTCATCGTGCATGCAGGTATATTTTTAAATTAAATTATATTAATTTTTTTATTGAATTTGGTAAAATGGATTACATATTTGGAAACATAATAATTAATATTACCTAATAATATTGACTTAATTGATGGTCATAATGATTAGTAAAGATATTAAATATTAATTATCGTGGTATAGGTTAAAATGAGTTTTTGTGCTTTTCTTGGGCTTGTGTAAAAATATTTTTTTCAAAAATAAGGGATTTTCATTAAATAAAATTTATTTTATATTTATAACTATTGGTTAAAAATTATATAATAAGAATCAAGTTATTTTTAGTCTTAAAGTATGAATTTCCAAGTTTACTAAAAACAATCTAGTCAACCTAGCGAAGAGACAAATGGTAAAAGTGAGTGAACTTAGAGGTTAAGGGAATAAAATTATTAAAATATCTATTTTTAGATTTATTTGTGGATAAAAAATATCATCCAGTAAAAACATTATTTATAAAATTTGGTGGATAGTGTCTTGAGTGTGACTTCCCATTATTCAATAGTTGTTTGTATTTATACAAGTTTCAATCCTCCTTAATTATAAAAGGGAACCTACACCCCTCGCATCATCACACATATTAAGAAAATTTTCATGACCCATACCATGGAAAAATCACTCCCAAACATAATTTTACACATTATAGATATTTTTGGTATTCCTAAAATTCTAACCCAATGGTCCTTAATAAGATGTATGAATGAGGTTTTTCTAAGAAAATGTAGTTGTGTTCACTAAATTCATTCTTTTTTGCATATTCTATTACCATATCCATTAATGTGAAAATAATTCAAATATAATAACCTAAGTATATAAAATATAATTCAATTTTATTAGGTCTATTTGATAGGATATTTCCATCTCCTCATCCATCAAATGGGGAATGAAACCATCAATCATGTGTGGAGGACTACAACCTCACAAATCAATATATTATATTTCCATCCCCGTATATCATAGATGGATATAATGATGTATTTGAAATATTTATATGATATTTATGAATTAATTAAAATTCAATAAATCTAATATCACATGTACCTTCTTATCATCCAATCTGTTGCAAAACTATAACAACGCTCGTGTGTATATGTGGACTACCACCTACATGAAGTGATGTGATATGTTTTTCATTTCACATTGAAATGTATTTTAATAAGGATATAATTATTAGATTATATGATATAGATTAATTGAAAATTAATATTTAAATGTGATATTTTTTTACCTTTCATTCGTTTCATCCACCGAGAAAATGAAAACAACAGTCATGCGTACGTACGACCTACCACCTCCATGAACTATGTAATTAATTTTATATATCTAAAATTTATGGATTAATATAAACTAATATAAAATAAATATATATGAAATTTATATTATGGTTAACATTAAATTTATTATTGAACCATGATCAAATAAAAAAGGAATAAAATTACCATACCAAAACATGCATGATAAATGACGATGTTGTTACTTAAAACATGATTTTAATAACAATATGTTAATAAAAAGGTAATAAAGTCATACTTAAATCACATGTGGTGATGTATATATAGTTATTTAATAGAATTATGATAAAAATATATTTATTATTCAATATTTTGTAACATATATAAAGTAATTCAAGACTTAAGGTAAAGGATTTTTAGTCTCTCTTTTATTTATACTTATGTAATATACACCACTCATTTATTTTGGGTGGTGTATATAATTATACTTGAACATGTAATGAAATTAATATCATTATTTTAATGATATTTAATATTTAATTCGATGTTATTATTTCATGGTATTATTATCCTAAATTAACAAAAGTAATAAGGGATTTTCATCTCACTTTTATTTCTGTGGTACGGTTCACATTTACACCACTTGTTTCTTCTGTGTGGTTTATATACTTCCCATGAATTTATTTTATGACCATTATCAAAATAAATTTTTAATATAAATGTCTATATAATGTTATTTCATCATGGAACTTTAATTAAAAAGATACTAAAGTGATATCAATTTTATGTTATAATATAATTCTTTATCGGGACTGTTTATGATTAAGTTTCCAATAATGAAATATTATGATATATATCTCAATAAACACTTTAAATTTAATTTAATATGGTTATTTATTTAAATTAAACGTTTTAATTTTATTTTTCTCTATTTATGTACTCAATATTTCAAATAATTTTTTAAAAAACCCAAATAATTTCTCTATTTGACCAAAAACCTTTTTTCTTCCAAGTTCGTGTTTTCTAAAAATATTTTAGACAATGTTTATAATATTATCAAATGATTTTAAATACATTTTTCCCTGTTTGAATTTCTAAATGTTTTTTGAAAGTAATATTCTTATCAATTTTTGAAATGAGCTACTTTAGAAATTTACTGAAAATGTGAAAGAAATCTTCATTTAAATGTGCATGGAATGAAAAAAATATCATATTGTCAACACCGATCAAATATTTAATGATTACTTTAAAATATTCCAAGTAAATTATAAAAAATATTTAATATTTGGGATTTTTTTTATTTTAATGAAGTGATCTAAAATTTTAGAGGCTATTTTCCTTGGGAAATGTTCAAAGTGATTTTTCCAAATCAATTTTAATCTAAGATGAGATCACTTGAAGTTACATAATCATTAATCGGGATGTGATCCAATGATATAGTATTTGTTATTTCTCTATATGGTTTATTATTATTATAATTATATATTTATGAAACCCATTCCTTTTCAACATGTTATGCTATGATGAATTGATAAGATGAATTTGAAACTGATGTCTTTTTTATGGGTTATACTATGATTAAATTTTTTTGAAACCCACTTACTTTTCATGGGTTATGATTTTATGATATTATGAATGATTTGTGATATTTTTGTATAAAAATGTATGGATTATGTGATGGGTGGGACCTATGCCTCCTTAAAATACATTTGGTAAATATGGATAACTCATGAGTTAATTCTTATAACCAACCAGACTTTTTAAAATGATATTTTTTTCCTGAAATTTTTTTTGTTACAAATTACATAATATCATACACATAAAAAACAAATATAAACCAGAAAAATTCCATCCCTTTAATAATGATCATTAAATTATTCAACTGTGAAACTAATTAAAATGAAAAACATTACAACTAGACAAGAAATATAAAATAGAACAATTAAAATGGGAAAGTATGGATTTCCCCAATGTGCTATAATCATCACCCCATAGAAAATTATGTAGAAATAAAACAAAATATTATTAAACCCATCTAAATATTAATGAAATTAAAATATAAACTTAATATAAATTATAGTGAATTTTGAGTGAAATAATGAAGTGGTATTTATATGGTATATAGGGAAATGTGACCCTTGGGATTCGACCACTATATGAATACTGGTCAAATATGATTGTTGGTCAATATAACCATTGGAAAATATACCCTTGGTTGATAATTTTACCATTATAATTAGTGTTTATAATTATTAATGAAAATGAATAATTGATACTAAAAGGATAATCAGTGGCCTCAACTAGTAAAGTCATGTCATTTGATGTCCATTTATTAGAACATGGAATGGAGGTATCACCGCTAGGGTTTTCCCTAGAAAAAGGACAAGATGAACTTTAACACATGAATACTGAATGAAATTTCATTGTGGAAAAGTTCAAATTAGTGGAGATTACCACTCAGTAAATGTTATCTGATCCACCCCATGAAACTACCACCATCATACACCTTACTCTTAGGGTGTTTACAGATGTACAGAGGGGTTACCTGTCCATGTATTAGTTACTTAAAGAGTAATTTACATTGTATAAATAAAATTTTTTTTCCATAAATTCTTTTTAGGGATTGTTTTCCATAATAAGATATAGGTTCAATTAAGACGAATTTGGTAAATTTTTTTTGGGACGCAAATGAAACATAATCATTTTTGTTATAAATATACTGAATTTGATAATAAGTTAAATTATTCTTAATAAAATATGTTTTAATTTTATATAATTTTAAAATGGTATCACCTTAATATAAATAATAAAATAATTTTATAATGTCCTAGGATACTTTTTTATAAGTGTTTTAATTTTGACGGTGGATTAAAAACTGTAAATTTAAATAAATTGGATTTTTATAATTAATAGGTAAAATTATAATATTTAGAAAATTATTCTAGAAAAAAACATTATATTAGAACTCATATTTTTTAAATTAGTTTAGTGGCAATTTATGATATTTTTCTAAAATACATTATTTTTTCATGAATATTGAAAAAATAGTTTTTAGTTTTTGGTATATTCTATGACAACTTATTTATGTCATAATGATGTAATAACTAATTAAAAAAATCCAAGACCTAATATATGTTATTTTATTAATATTATGTATTTTAATAAATTTCCAAAAATTTAAGTGACTTTCCAACGTCTAAAAAGAAAATTTTAAATTTAAAAACATTACTTTGTAGAATCTTTACTCTTCCATTGAAAAAATTGATAAAAATGGTTTCGGTTTTTTTGAATTTATATAAAATAAAATGTGTCCCAAATTTAAATAACCATGTGAAAAAACATGGTTCATACAATGGGTTTTAATTTAAAAAAAGTTTTATAAGACCTATATTTGGAAATTATTAAATAATTTTTGCACATTTTATATAAATAAACACCATTTATCCATTTCCTAACACTTGTAATCCATCCTACACAAATTTCTAGTTATTATTCCACACCAGGATTCCTTACAAGTTATGATCAATCCTCTATGGTTCTATCCACATGTTTTAGTACCAACTCTTAAAGGTAAGGGAAATCTTCACTTCTCTTTTCAATTCTAGTTCCCTTTTCATGTGGTATGTCTTATAATATCCAAAATAAGATATTTTAACTAATTAATATTTTACCATTACTATAAGAAGATTATTTTATAAATGGGATACCCTTCTCCCCTCAAATTTTACCATTTTTTAAAACCATATTTTATACCCATCATGCTGCCGAATTGTCTTCTCAAATTTCTCTATTTTATATGGGAAAACATCTTTTCCTTATTTATTTGAATACCCAAACCTATTTTTTATTCAATGTGCATTCAAATAGATTTAGTTATTTTTTTTCAGATATGTACATATATTCAACCCACATTTCCTTTCATGGTTTAAAAATGACATAATGGTAATGTCTTTAAGCACATTTGTACACCGTGATTTTGATAAGAATATTATTCTTTATTATCTACTGGTGATTAATGAAATTATTTATTATGATATATATGGATCAAATTTATTAATACATATGAAGGTTTAACCCGGATAGATCTCCAATTCATTAGTCAAATAATTTAATCTCAAGAGTTGACATGTTTTATGATATATTAGTGATCAACCTTGGTAATTTTTTTATTACACCTTAGTGATAAAACATGGTGATATTCTTATGAATGTATCATTTAAATGCTGGAGATATATTTCCATGTGATAATTCATGTTCTAATTATTAAGATGTTCCTATTGCTTATGCCTTATTTTTATTCACCATCTTTTTATAGGTATATCTCAAGACCACATGTTATATGTATCACTTTCTTATTCCCTTACTGGTATTCTTGCACATGACATTCCTTTGATGCATGTCCCAAGGATTTGATAAGTAGTAAAGGTGCCCTAGAGTAAACCCATGAAGCTATATTTCAAGTGGTTTTAGATGAATTTTTTATTTTTTTCATTTATTATGTACCTTTTCTCCATGAAAATAAACATTAAAAGACCATATGTTTTTACCATGTAATGAAATGTTATGTAATAAAAAGGCTTGGTTCCATAGTTAGTAACAAAGGACAATTTAGTTATTTTTATAAATTATGACTTGAAAACTATAGGAAGAACCCTAGGAAAAAGTCTAGATATAGGAAAATATCTTGGTATTTTGGTATATATTAAGTAAGTGGCTTCCCAAAAATACATCCCTATCTGGATACTACAATTAGATATAGATCTAGAATAGACCTACCAAAGGGTAACATCTGAAAACACTACTTTGATCTAGACTTGAACTGGAACTAGTCCATGATAATGGGCCTTACTTCACACCTAGTTTTACAATCTCGATAGATATGTTTGTTTAATAAAAATATTTTTATGGACCTTTATGAAGGGTATATAGAAAATTAAATTATTACTAGAAGAGATTAATAACATATTTAAGAAATATATTTTGTGAAATAAAATCCAATTGGAATTAAAATATTTGTAAAATTAAAACATAACTTTCTAATGTCTTCTTCTTTTTGAAAAATAGTGGGAAATTGAATGAACTATTTAAATGATGAGTGCACCAGATGATTCACTAAGAACATTATGAAGGATTCTAGAATAGAAAAATTCATGAGGGTGAAGAGTAAACTAACTCTATTTATGAATAATAACTTGAATCACATTGAGGGACTATATTCTTCTCAAAGGGAACACTATTATGTTTAGTCCTTAATGATTCAACGACCTCCTTATTTAAATGGATCTGTCGACCCATTTATCGCTAAAAATGGACAAGATCTATAGAAAAGATCTTTTATGTACTCTATTCTTTGGATAAAGAGGAAGTAACCTTGGTACTATACCAATTAGAGGGAGAGGTTGATCAATTTTGGAAATTTATTAAAAAAATGAAGGAAAGAAGGAAGATTGATACTATAGAGTGGGAAGAGTTCAAAAGAATCTTTTTCAATAAATATCTTCCTCATTCGTTGAAAAAAATGGGGATAAAATTCCTTGTACAGAAATATAAGGAAAATGAATCGGTATGAAGCTATGAGATGAACATTACATTACATTCTCTATAAACCTATAGCTTTGTTATAGATCACAGGGGAAAGGCTGATAGATTCTTTAGTGGTATGAGACTCCATATATAAGGGAATCTAACAAATTGGGACTATAAAAGCTATGAGGAGATAGTGTGGACTTCTATGAAGGTTGAATTTGAGTTTGGAGAGATATAGTGGTCGCAAAAATTGAATTAAAATAAGATATAAATGGATCCAAACTCATGGATAAACTTGGATCCTGGAAGAGGAGGAAAGAAAGTGTAACAATTCACTTGAAAAAAATGTGGGAAGAAGAATTTGGGGAACTTATTATATGGTATTGTAATGTTTTAAAAGTGTATAAGAGATTTCCATACATCTCAAAACTGTTGTTGTGAGGTGAAGCCTAAAATTTTAAACACTAAAGACAAAGGGAATATGGTGAAGGCACATACGGAATTTCAATTCAACAAGTGTGGATAGATTTTTCACTTTCCCAATAAATTTCTAGATTATAATTTAATATAAGGTAACAATAATCAAACTCTACATAGGCTAGGTTTGAAAGGTCATACATTTTCTATCATAATGGCTGAAGTGGTGGCTCCAAATGATGTGGTGGTAGGTACACTCATTATGCTATAAAATAAAGTAGGTACTTTTTTTTATTCTAGTTCTATGAATTCCATTATTTCATCCAACTTTCAAAAGAATATTTAATCAATCCACTAACTAGTAGAATTTGAGTTATCATCTAAGACTGCTAGGGGAATTATCCTTTCATCAATAGTGTATAGAAACTCTAGTATTAAATTTTCGAGGATAGTCTCATAAAAAATATGGTAGTCAATCCCATGGTGAAATTTGAAACTATACTAGGTATGTACCGGCTCTCAAAGTATAATGTTAAGATCAACATATGAGGAATGGTGATTTTAGTAGTATTTAATGTAAAATCTTCAAAGGAGATATAACCTAACCCGAGCATTGTCAAAGACCACGTCCTATAACATTGTTTAAAGATATGATCAGTGAAGAGGGATAAGTAAATGAAGGTATAAAGATAGATAATGTCCCCATTATCTAGAAATACATTTATGTTTTTCTTGAAGAGTTACATACACCCCCCAAAAAGAGAAGTAGATTTCTCCATTGAATTCATACTTAGATCCATGCTGATATAAAAGTCCCCATATTAAATGGAAAATGTGAGTTTAAAGGAATTAAAGAGACAACTTCAATATCTTCTAGAGAAGGAATTTATCTAACCAAGTGAGTCCCCATGGGGAGAAAAAATTATCTTTATCAAAAAATTGAATGATCAATGTGGCTATTCATTGATTATATATAAATTTACTAGATCATAGTGAAGAATATATACCTTATCCCAAGGATTGATGATTTATTTGACTAGCTTTGTGGGGATTAATTCTTCTCCAATATTGACCTCTAATATGGGTTTCATAAATTGAGGGTCAAGAAAGAAGATATTTTAAAGACTATCTTCCATAAAATATATGAGTATTATGATATTTTTGTTATTACTTTCAGATTGACTAATTCTCCTATTATATTTATGGACTTTATGAATAGAGTCTTTAAGGACTACCTTGATAAATTTACGATTGTTTTTGTGGATGATATTACGATATATTACAAGAGTCGTGAAGAGCATGAGAATCATCTAAGGTATATTTTGGGAACTCTGAGGAAGCATATTCTTTTTGTAAAATTCAAAAAATGTGAATTTTGGTTACACCGTGTTTAATTCTTAGGGAACATTGTAACCAATGAAAAAATCTCAGTTGACCTTATGAATTAAAAAGGTGTAGAGGAGTGGGATCATCCTACTATAGTAACTAATATTCAAAGTTTCATTGGTTTATCAAGATATTATAGGAGGTTTTTTTAAAACTAATCCAAACTTTCCGATACACTAACAAAGTTAACTTGAAAAGGGTATATGTCCATCTGGAAAAAGGAGTGTGATTAATGATTTTAAGAGTTGAAGAAGAGATTCATTAATACACCTATGTTAACTCTACCCTTTTTCAGATAATTATCCATCATTTATAGTGATGCATCTCTAAAATGGCTTGGGTGTGTCCTCATGAAAAATGAAAATGTTATTGCTTATGCATCTCAAATGTTAAAGCCTCATGAGAAGAATTATCTTACCCATGACCTAGAGCTATCTATGGTTGTTTTTTCTATGCAAATATGGAGGCACTATCATTGTGGGGAGAAATGTGATATATAAACATACTACCAAAGTCCAAAGTATATTTTCATACAAAAGTAATCTCACATGAGATAATAGAGATGGTTGTAAATTATTAAATACTATGACCATTCAATTCATTATCACCTCGGAAAAGAAAATAATGTTTTTGATGTGTTAAGTAATAAATATCATGTTATGATGGAAATTATAAGGACTTAATGAGATCATTTTATCTAAGACATAGTAAAAATGGACATGGGAATCATAAGGGAAGTGAAATCATCAAGCCTATACCAAATTATTTATCAACCATCATTACTAGAGAAGATCGATAAATGTCAAAGAAAAGATCCATCATTACAAATGAAGATAGGGGTTGTGTAGAATGGGAAGTCTATAAAGATTATTATTGATCAAGAAGGTGTAATGAAGTTTCATACAATGATATTTGTCCCATTTTCCCAATGATAAATAAGGAACCGATGGATGAATCTCATAGCTCTACATTATCTATAAATCATATATGCACTGCAATGTATAAGGACCGTAGGGAGCATTATTTGTGAGAAAATATGAAAAATAAGATTGCTGAATACATTACAAGGTGATTAGTATGTCAGAAAGTGAAGGAAGAGAGACAAGTTCCTAAAGGGGTATTGCAACCACTAACCACACCAACATGGAATTGGGATAATACCACTATGGACTTCATCACTGGTATCCAAGATCATCCAAAGGAAACAATGTGATATGCGTTATAGTGGGTTGGCTCACCAAGACTACCCATTTTATCTCTATTCAATAATTTTTTTCTCTTGAAAATCTTTCCATAATATACATATATGAAGTGGTGAGGTTTCAAGGGGTTATACCTTATATCATTTCTAATTGTGAACCAAGGTTTACATATAAATTACTGTTAAGACTTCATCATACTCTGAATACTAAATTGAATTTTACTACAACCTATCAACTCCAAACTGAGGGCTAATCTGAAATAACTATTCGTACACCTTAGTACATGTTGATAGCATGATAAATGGAATTTAATAGTGGATGGTATCAACACCTCCAATTAGTTTAGTTATCATAAAACAACGGTTTCCACTCAAGTATTAAAATGGAACCATAAGAAGCTGTATATGGAATGAGTTGTAGAACTCCTACATTTTAGTATGATGTTGGTGAGAGGAAATTGCATAGGCCTGATCTTGTGAATGATATGACATCCAAAGGTTCAATACATCCAATAACATATAATGGATTCTCAGATTTAGCAGAAGATCTATGATGAAAATTGTTGAAGGTTCTTGGAGTTTGAGGTTGGGGATAGATTTCTACTTTGAATATTACCATGGAAGGGAGTAATTCAATTCATAAAGAATGGGAGGTGTATCTCTAGTCACATTCTCCCCTTTGAAATCCTTAATTGCATAAGAGAAGTGTCATATTAGCTTGAAATAACACTAAATCTAGCTCAATTTCATGATTTATTCCACATATCGTTCTAAAATAATTACATACCTAATACCTCACATATAATGAATCCAAAGATGGTACAAATAGAACATGATCGATCATATGAAGAACAAATAGTGGAGATCTTAGACCATACGGAAAAAGTTCTACGCGAAAAGACTACCTACCTCATCAATGTGTTTTGGAGAAAACATAAATATGAAGAAGTGATGTAGGAACCGGAAGAGACAATAAGATAGTATTACCCTAACTTTTTCTCGATTAATAAAATGACTTGAAATTTTGGGGATGAGATTTTTTAAGGGTGGAAGAATGTGACAACCCATTATTTTTTAAATGATATTTTTTTCCAAAATAAATGTTTTGTACATGTTATATAATGCCATAAATGTAAAAAATAAAGATAAACCAGAAAAATGTTATCTATTTAACAATTATCAATACTTTTTTTAACTATGAAACCAATTAAAAAGAAAAACATTATAACTGGACAAAAAATATAAATAGAAAAACTAAAATGGGATAGTTGGATCCCTCTAATCTGCTAGAATAATCACTCCCACAAAACAACTATAGAAATAAAACAAAATATTCGTAAACTAATCAATATATTATAAAAATAAAAATATAACCTTAAGAGAAATTTTAGTGAATTTTGTGTGAAATAATGGAGTGGTATTTATAGGGTATAAAAAGAGACGTGACCATTGGGATTTGACCGTTATATGATTGTTGGTCAAATATAATCGCTGTTCAATATAACTATTAGAAACTATACCATTTATTGATAATATTAACATTATAATAAGTGTTTATAAGTTGTATTTACACAGGATAATTGATACAGATATGGTAATTGATGGACTTAACTAGTAGAGTCATGTTATTTGAATCCCATATGTCAGAGCATGAAAGGGGATATTGTCACTGGGGTTTTCTCTTGACCAAGCCCTAGATAAGATACAACAAGTGAATCTTGAACAAAATTTCCTACAATAGAAGTTAAAAGTTATGTTGATTAACTCTCGGTCAATGTTAACCAAGCCATCCCATGAAACTACCACCATTGCACACCGTACTCATAGGTTGTATACTGGTGTAATAAGGGGTTATGTGTCCAGGATTTAGTTACTTTAAGTTTAATTAATTTTTTATAAATAAAATTATTATCCCATAAATTAATTTTTGTAATAGTTTTTCTTAATAAAATATAATTTTAATAGATACCAATATGATAATTTTATTTTTGGACACAAATGAAACATTATTATTTTTCTTGAAAATATATACAATTATATAATAAATTCACATATCCTGAAAAATATATGTTTTAATAAAATGGTATTTTAAAAAACTCTCACAAAATAAAAAAAATTTATAATGGCATAGGATTCTTTTTATAAGTGTCAGATTTTTTTATTATGTCTTAAAAGTTAAAATTTTTAAATAAATAAATATTTTTATATTTAAAAGTTAAAAATGTCATATTTTGATATTTTTTTGGGAAAAATAAATATGATATTTGAAATCATAATTTCTAAATTAGGTTAGGGTAAATTTATGATAATTTTATAAAATAATTTATTTGTTTTGTGAATAGTAAAAAATATAGTTTTAGGTTTTCAGAATATTTTATAACATCATATTTATGTCATAATGATGTAATAATTAATTAACCACAATAAAATACCTAAAATATTTTATTTTATTAATATTATTTGTTTTCGTATATTTTAATCAATTTTTAAAATTATAATTTATTTTACAAAGTCTAAAAAGGAAAATTAAAATTTTAATGACATTACTTTATGGAATCTTTACTCTTCCAAACCAAAAGAAGCATTAAAAATGGTGTTATATTACATTGGAATAAAATAACATTAATTTTGACAAAAATTTCTTGAACCATTAGAGAAAACCATGTATGAGTTGAGGCTTTTCCATTTTCCACACCATAGTTCTCAAAGACCTATATTTTGAAATTATTTAATAATTTATCCTCTTTTTCGATAATTACCCACCCATTTTTCCTTTTCCTTTCACTCCCAATAAAACATTTAATTTTTTTTGTTTATTTTCCCTCTTAAGGATCCCATTATGGTTTCTTTAATCCCCCAATGTTCCATCCTCACATTTTAGGTACAACTCTTCAAGGTAAGGGAAATATTGACATCTCTTTTCCATTAAAGTTCCCTTTCCATGTGGTATGTCATATAATATTGAAAATAAGTTCTTTTTTCCATATTATATTACTCCAGTAATTTAATAATATTCTTTTATGAATGTTACACCCTTTCCCCTCTCATTTTACTATATTATAAAAATAACTTTTTATACCCATTATTCTACCAAATTTACTTCTCAAATTTCCATATTTTAAATGAGAAATCTATTTTCCTTTTTATATGATTACCCAAAACTATTTTATTTTCAATGGGTATTCAAATATATTTGAAAATTAACTTTTTATTTAGGTATTCAGATATATTAAACACTTATTTTTATTCATGTGTTGAAAATGATGTAATGATCATGTATTCAAGAACTTTTTTATGCCGTGATTTTCATAGGAAACCCATTCATTATTCTCCATGAGTTATTAATTAAATGATTAAGTATGATATATTTGGATCACATTAATTAATATATATATAGGTATTACCCTGATATCACTCCAATTCATTGGGTAAATAATTTAATCTCTAGGGATGACATGTTTTATAATATCTTGGTAAAAAACCTTGGTAATGTTTTTATGAAAACATTCTAATAAACATTGGGGATATGATTATTAATGTATCATTTAAATTTTTTGTCCACATTTACATGTTATCATTAATGTTCTTATTATTATTACATTTTCATCTCCCATTTCTTATCATTATACCTCATGTTCTTATTGATATGTCTCAAGATCACATGATATGTCTCTCACTTTCTTATTCCCTTCCTATGATTTGTGCCAACCCCTTTCCTTTGATTTATGTCCCCAGGATACAAGATGTAGTAAAATTAACCTATAGTGAACCCATGAATATGTATTTAATGTGGTTTCAGAATAATGTTTTTTGTTTTCATGTATTATTTAACTTTTTCTCAAAGAAACTAAACATTAAAATATCTTTTATTTATACCATGTAATGAAATGTTATGTAATAAAAATATAGGATTCCATAACTATTCTATGTGTAAACCTGGTTTCATGTTCACAATGTTATGCAAGGAACTGGTTCATAGGTTCATACGATTAAGCATGTTCCTGGGCTTTATTTCCATAAGTATATGTGTGGTATTTCTTCTATTTCCATAACAATATGTGTGGACCTGGTTTCATGTATGTAAGATTATATATAGACCTAGATTCAAGTCCATAAGTTTATTCATGGACGTTTTTTCATTTTCATTAAGTAATTTGAGGACTTAGTTTCATGCCCATATGTTTTTGAAAGGTCATTATTTTATTTCCATAACATAATGAATAATCCTATTTCTATTTAAACATTTTTATAATGTTGCGAGCTTATGTGTATGCCACAAATCTATATGTTATGAAAATGTTATTTTCTTATGTCTCATGTTATTTTATTCTTTTTGGAATCATGTCTTATGAACTTCTTGATTTATGTAATGACTCAAGTTTATGATCAATGATATGATGTGAGTGGTTTCAGATATTATTCTCATTTTTCCATACCCTTATATTCATGTCATGATGATATACACTATGTTTACCACTATTGGGAATCTTATCTCACCCTTTCTTATGATTACATTCCCCATGTTGTGAAGAAAGGTGTAATGTTGGGTATGTATATGAATTGTTTTATGTGGGAAGATATTTATTGGAGATATTGATGATATTTGATGAAATAATAATATTATATGTCTTGTCTTTAAAGAAACTAAACCTTTACAATCATTGGTTGTGCATTTGTGAAATTTATTGAATATTAATCTAAAAAGATGTAATATTTATGTATGAAAATTATGGGTCGCTATAGAGAAGGTTTGGATGATGCCTAGGGGACCCTAGTGGGTTCCCTTGTGACTTGTGACCCTAGAGATGAGGGGGACAAGGAAATAGGTAGAGATGGTAGAAAGTGTTACCTTATAACCCACACTACTGATGTAAACTAGAGTGACTATTGATGTTGTGGATGAGATTCGGATTTTTTACGACCAGTACAATGTTTTTATTTTATTTTTTGTTTGGAATGTGATTTCCTAGGATGCCTTGTAATTGACCACTGGGCTTGAATCTAACATTATAGCATGAGATTATTGGGAAACAACTATTGAAATGGATGATACCCTAGGTTCTCTAGTATGTTTGGGATCCAGTTTGATGATATATTTTGGGAGGATACATAAATCAAATTAGATCATGTTATTTTGTTGATGGAATAGTAGATTTATAGAGGTGGTATATAGGATCTAGAATTTGAGATTGTGTGTGGTCACATATATATGAATGCCTAGGATAACATGTGTTCCTTAGATATTGTGATATCATTATTAATACCTTGGTGTCAGGATTCAAATTAAAATTCCAGTAGATCATCGTAAATTCATGAAATGCTTGGTATTTGAATAGTAGTGTGAGGTTTTGTGTGGGAATATATCCCCATGAACAGATGTTATAAATCTATAGGGTGATTGTTATATCCCCTTTATTAATGCCTAGGATAACCCATTGGATTGGTTGGATGAACCCTTGATGGTTCGTTTGAGGAGCTCAGAGTTATTGAATACCAAGGATATTTACCATGGGATTCTGGGATGGTATTCCCCTTAATTTCCAAGATAGAACAACAGTTACTTCTCTAAATAATAGACAAAAAACAATGGGGATATGTGCATGATTGGTGGTGATTGTGGCTATACGTAGGTATAATTTTTGTATGCACCAATATGGGAGGTGTTGTTTAATGGGAACCACAAATTACTAGATGAAAAAAATGTAATGTTCCTCTAGGTTATTTATTTTTTCTATATATCCATGAGAAAATATTTCCCATGGTGATATGTGTTAGTTTTCTTCCTATATCCACATGATGAAATGACAATGGATATACCCTTTTAAATGAATCCCTATATCCCACGAAATTGTTCTCATTTCTATAAAAAATATTTTCAAAATTTGGAAAATATAAATATATATAGACTTTTATGTAATTTCTACCTTATGTTTGTTCAGAGAAGTGTAAATTCATTTTCTTATGACTCCTCATGACCTAAATTCAAATCCTACTACCTTAATTTTTTTTATAATTATTTTTCATATAAATATATATACATGTAATTTTTTAGGTTTTAAATATAGAAATCCTAGTTAGGTGAGTTGAAGTTTAATTTGAATAAATCTATGTAGTTGTGGCTTCTATTAACCATGAAAACATTTTTACATCCTAAAGTTATATATATATATATATATAATTATATGTGTCATACTATAAGCTTGAGTTTGATAGTAGTAGAGTGGGAGAGGTGCCTTCGAAGTCACATGAGTTGGAGGATGAAAACCTTTAGTAACCATTGTTTATCCACAATCTGATTGACCATGGAAATATATATTGGTCTATGTAGAAATTTCTTCCAAATAGACCAGGAAACATATAGCCACACATGTGGCTATAAATGAAGTTTCTCATGGATATATAATTGTGGCTATATCCAAACCAATAGGTGTAATAGACCAAATTCATGTGGTTATTGGTTATAAACACCAAAATTTGGGATATAGAAAAAGTAATCTCCCCTAGATATAGCTCATTTTTTACTTCTAGTCATGCTTATTTGAATAGGATTTGATAGGACCTCCCCCACCTTAGAATCAATAGTCATTCTAACATCGTGAATATCCATGTATGACCTTGAAGATCATCCAAAGCGCTTGAGGATGAGGGATTACTTATGATTCCCCAGGTTCTATTACTCGGTATGATGGATGTGTGGGAATGAGAGCCCCAATGAGTGAAAATAGGTTCCCCTGAGGTGATTATCATGCTTTGAGACACTCTGGAATTTGACAAGGAAGGTATGGTTGATAATGGTCATACACCTGATGATCAATGATGGATTTTGGGCTTAGATTAGTTAGTATGTGTATAAGTTTGTGTGGTTGGGATACTAGTTGGAATATTCAAGGAACTTTGACATCAGGTTGAAACAAGTATCGAGGATAGTTTGATTATTTATTTTTACAGTAGTTATTTATTTATATTTTTCATGTCACATGCACATGAATTATATATTATTGTTACATACAGAACTATTTTGGTGGTTTCCTACTGAGTTTTATACTCACATCATACTCATGTGGTCAAGGATCATTGGTACATGAGCAGAACTTACACTTATTCAAGGTACAAGTCGGTCAGAGGCCCATGTTGGTTTGTTTAGATGAATAGATAGGATAGTATTAGAGATCATTATGGGGTGATGCTTTGAGATATATTGGATCCTCTATTACATTTATTTATTATTTTAATTTTTATTTCATTAATAATTTATTGGTATGGTGGGAGATCATCCTTGTATGATTATATGACTTCTTCTATTCTTTTTATGCTCATTTTTTTATTACCATAGAACACTATGATTTTTTAATCTTATGGATGATGTTTGGTTATTTTTTATTTTTACAAACTCTTATACGGTGGTATAGTCTTCACATGGTACTACCCTACACCCTCATAGCTAGTAAAAATACTTCTGTGTATAGGGAGGTGAACCTATGTTCATGTGGAGAACTATTCCAATTATTTTTTATGTATTGGGTTGGGTTGGTTCATTACAAATTAGCGTCAAATTATTTTTATCTTGTATTACAGTTTTAGGATTTGGTTTCCTGATGACATAGGGATTTTTCAGCATTTGTGATAGACCCAGATTTGTGCGCCATGAAGTCCATTCCTAGTTTAATTCCAGGTTACCATGGGTATGGGATTGATATTCATGGCTTACACTATTATGGTAATTATGATTTTTATCTTGTGTGATGAAAATGCGGTTTGAGAGTCATTCTTTATGAGTTATTGGAGTCTTGGATCTTGTCCTATTGGGAAGGGGCTGAATATAGATTTGGATCTCACCCATAGAGATGAGAGTAATCTCAATCATCATATCCGGTATCTAGGATCCACATGATATAGGTGTCTAGTATGATTGTCTTCATGGAAGACTAAGTCTCTACTATTTAAAGTGTCATCAAATACTCATATGAAAAGTACCCATTCATTTACATGGTGAAATTATAATTAGTTGTGATGGATTGTATATATATTTTATTATTTTGGTAGGTATTATGGATTATATCATGAGATGATTGTTGACAATGAAAATGATATGGTTCCTTCCGCAGGGGATGAGTAGAGACCCTAGGGGTCGGTAAGGGTAGTTTTTTCCTTAGGGGTACTCCCATTGAGGGTGAGTTTTGAATAGGTTCAGTTGGTTAGAGTACCATTAAAAACATATAAATTATTTTCTTATATATCTTGGAATGGTATTCTACTTAACCAAGATTGTGGTTATGGTTTTTTGGCTTCATATCAACCAGAGAGATGTCGTTGGATGTGACAGTGGTGTGACCAGATTCTACAGGGAGAAATATAATGTGTAGATTCTTATAAAGGGTGGGTTCTATGGGTTTAGTTATTTATAATTCCAATAAATACCTGTATCATATTTTCCCATATATCTTGGAATGAAAATCTATTTTACTGAACCATAAAACAGTGGTCTTCTAGTTACATATCTTTAGAAGGTGATATCGATTGAGTGATTCCACTTATGTGATGTGAAAAGATGTTAAATTATTTATAGTGTCAGTAATAACCTATATGGAATAATACTATATAGGTTGGAATGAAATTATATCTAACCAAACTTCATGATTATGGTACATTGACCCAAATCATGTAGAATGAGTTGTTGTGTGCATATGGCCATTTGTGAGATCTTGGAGTGGGATTTGACATGTTTATTACATGGATTACTAAGATATAAACATGAGGTATCCTTAGAGTTATGACTCCATGAGATATATTTTTGGTCTAGGTAGGAAGACCCTGATAACCCCTAAGTTATGAATCAAATTTTAGTGAGTTGGGGCTAGTATGGTCGGAGGTAACCTATATTAGCAGTTATCCAAGGTTGGGGTTTCCTTCAAGAAAAAAACATAAGTAGGTGCTTCTGGGATAAGATCAGTGAATGTGAGGTACTAACAAGTGTGTGAAATAGGCATGGCGATGCATTAAATTTTTCTGATGATGATAACCATGAGTTCTTATTCCTTGGGGATCAAAGTGTATTTTTAAGGGCAGGCCCAATGTGATGCATATCCCTATTTATTTTCAGATGCACTTTAGCAGTGTGGTCAGAGCATGGGTAGATTCTCATGACTAGAATAGAAATGCGTATTGGCAAGACATGTGTTCGACTTAATGAATTAAAATTCCATGTATAATGGTTATTAGTTACGGTATGTCAGCCTAGTTCATTAGTTTGTAACTCATGAGAGCATGATTTGGGTGATCGATCAAGTGGTACGGAGCTATACCACTAATATGCTAGATGTGAATGAAATGGAATGTGGATTTCATGTATGGTAACTGTCCAAAATAATAAATCAATGTTGGCCTTTAGTGGGCTAATAATTGATTCATTTTAGTAAGTTGGTCTTATGAGGGTGTAACTTTAGATTTTGTAGAGTGTGGCCTGGGAGGAGGAGCATGTGTGTTTTGAAATGAATCCATTGAGGTTGGAACTCTAGAACGGGTGGGATTGGATGTTTCTAGTCATCGTGTTCAGGGATGGACATGGTATGGGGCATGGTGTTTAGATTTTGATCAAATGAGGTGGTGACATGAGTACACCTATAGTGGGGAGTGTGAGGTCTTTAAAGGATGGCATGAACTTCATTAAAAATGTTCATATGTGTATGGGATTGTTACTTCAAATACCACATTTTCATTTTTATATTTGTGAAAAAATGGTTTGAAATTCATCTAGGTTTCCAGGGGAATACCTGGTGTGATTTCTTATGTACTATTGGATGGTGTTGGTGAATTTACATCATGATTCATGTGATTTAATAGGATCCATTTGGGTATTGAATTGAAGGTGAATCAAGATATGTTATAGAATATGATGATATTTTTGGTAAATCAAGGATCCAACTATGAAGTTACATCAGTAGTTGGGTATGGACTACGATGAGCATATTGAATGATAATTTGGTGTCTTCAAGAGAAGGGGAATCAAGTTTAGGTGTTGGAGTGAACTAGTAGGGGTATCAAAGTGTTTTTAATATGGGTTAAACATAGGAGGTATGAAAACCATTACCACATTTAATTAGGTCTGGTTGGTTAAAAACTGCATCGAGTATGTTTTTTTAGATATGATAGGTTCATTTAAAGTATCGATCAATGATTTTCATGGAAAATTTATTGTGATTGGGTTTTTGAGAATGATCAATTGGAATTTTACTATTTCATATCAAAATAAATAACGTGCGAAATTCTTTTGGGTAGAGGGGTGAATAGCCTGGAATTGTTCTAGGAGCATTGTTAGGATGAAAAAGGCATGTTTCAGTAGGAAGTACTGAGTTTAGAAGCACCTTATCATATGAATTTGATGTCATAAGATAAGTCTTATGGTGGGTAGGACCATATAAAATATAATTAATTAGGTGATGAGGTGATTGTTTTATTGGAGTTAAAGACCCAGTTATGTGATTTACATATGTTTTGGTTGTGGTTTCAAGAGTTATCATGGGATTTCAAAATGTGCCACCTACTATTTAAAGTGGTTCTTTAGAATTTTTTTAGGAGTTATAACATTTCAAAGGGATTTTTGATCATATTTTTTAAACTATAATAGGTTGTGGTGTTTGTTTTAAGGAACATCATGATTTCTTGGGGATGAGAAGTGTTATGGTAGAGAGTTTCGGTGTCTATAATGGTGTTTAAAATTCAAGGGAAATTTGAATTCTCAAAAAATTGGTTGGTTAAATTTTTCTATGGGATTCAAAATCATGTTTATTGGTTTGGTTAACCTATAGAGGGGTGTTTTAGACATTAAATGATATTTTTGAGTAATCTTAAGGGCCCAGATGAGCCTTGAGAGGGACTAAGTGGATATCTAATCCAAGGCTACAGGAGTTCCATCAGCTAGCTGGTGGGTTTATAAAAGGATCAAAATTACCTTTATTCCCCTAATGTTTAAGTTTTAAGTCCCCCTCCGTTATTCTTAGTTTGGGATTGTAGCAAAAATTTTCTTCCCACTCCCATCCTTCAAACCCCATCAAGGGGGTGCATATCTAGGAAAATTTTGGTGATGAAAAAAGTTATGGTATCCTATCCCTCCACATGGCTCTTTTTCCCCCCATTCATGATAATTTTACATTGTCCATGTTTAGGTGGGAATTGGAGATTTCACTAAATAATAGTGAATTCTACCAATTTCTAAGGGGCTTTCACTCCTCTTTGGAAAAGGGTGACTTAGAATTCCATCTGTACATGGTTTCTCATCGAATTGACCATGTTACGTTTCATGGTCAACTTTTTTTTGCCATTATTTAAAAATAAAAGTGTAACTTCTATTTAAATGTAATTTCTTATTGAAGATTTCTCTCAATGTAGGGAAGGAGTGATATGGACCCGTAGGGGGAAATGGGTTTAGTTCTGCTGTGGAAATGAAGTATGGGGAGAAATTAGGAATTATTCATATTTTGATAAATAGTATGAGTTAATAATAGTTCAATATAATTTATTATGTTGGGTTCCAGGGCATTAGTTGTGTGTTGAGAGCATTATTAGTGAAATTTTGAGCGAAGAAAGGCTTAGGAGGGCCTTAACGGCTTCTTCTAACCATTGTAATTTAATTGAAAAGATTTTAACAGTAGTAAGTCTTCATGAATTTTCCCAATGGAATTATACTCTCATTTCTTTAAGTGTGGCATGTGTGGACCTTCCACTCTGGTCTGTGGGCCTCTTCAAATTGTGATAGTTGTTTAATAAAAACCAATGTTTATAAATGAATTGAACAAGGTTCCAAGGGACCCGATGGCCCCATGTGTACTAGATGGATATCATGAAAATTGATCTATGAGGATATTAATTTTAATGGGTTGGGTGAAGTGTCCATGCGATAAGTGAATTAGTGACCCCTTAGTATAGTGAGGAGGTGACTTTAGTTTCATGGGAAAGGGGTTGTCCATGAGAGATACACTAGAGCAGAAACACTCTTTTAGATGATATTTAGGTGATCATTCCTCCCCACCTCTAGGACATGACTTCTTGGGTGGTCAGACATTAAAAACACTTGAAAATGGGCAGAGTGTTTTGAATAACCTAGGAAGATTGAGTAAGAGAGTGGTATTAAGTTCATTTCCCTAGTGATACTTTCCTAAGACACTGGTATCGTCTCGATGAGACCTTGGATACCCTAGTGGGTTCCCTTGTGACTTATGACCCTATAGAAAGGGTGGAAATGGTAATGGGTAGATTTAGTAGAATGAATCGCCTTATAACCTACACAAATGACGTAATCTTGAGGGTATTCAGATATTGAATATATGATTAGGCATTCATAAAACGCCCAAAATGGTTTTACTTTATTTTTTATTTAAAAGGTGATTTATCAGGACACCTGGGAATCATCTTTTGGGCCTGATTTTAACATTATTTCTTGGGATGTCCGAGAATCACATTTTAAAATGGTTGATCCCCTAGGATTACTAGTATGTTTGGGATCTAGTCTCATGATATATTGGGGGTGGGTTCAAAGATAAACTCGCATCCAGTTATTTTGTTGTTATAGGAGTGGATTTATAGAGGTGGTAACTATAATCTATCATTATAGAGTGTGTGTGGCCACATAGATAGGAATGAATATGATGGAATAGGTTATTTATATATTTTGATATCATTTTATATTCTTAGGATCTATGATTCAAATGAAAACACTAGTAGAGAATTGAGAATATTGGACATTACCATGATTCAAATTGTTGTGTGAGGGGTCAGGTGGGTGTATATACCCATGAAAGGATGTTGGACATCCTGAGGGTGATTATTCCATCTATTCAACTTATTCATAAGACATCACCTAGGATCAGGTGCGGTCACCCCTGATGGTTTAGTCGAGGATCCATGATTTATTAGATTCCTATGAGATTGGCTGTAACACCCCGAGATTTTATGAAAAATATTATTTTAATTTCATTAATGTCTTATGTTGTATTCTACACCAAAATTACCTTGCGCTATACGCAACACCGTATTAGCGTGCAGTATACGCAACACTATTCTTGGACCGTGTTACACACAATTTTGATAATAGTTATTCTACACAACATTGAGTATATATATATATATATATATATATATATATATTAAATGTATAAATGAAATATGGTTGTATTCTGTTATACGAAACAATGAAGGATTCTTTCACAACACGCAACCCTGACTTGGCTTGCATTACACGCAATCGCGACCTTCCTCGATAGCGTGTGTTGTACACAATACCGGGTTTTAATAAACAATGTTATATTATTATAATATTGTCATGAACTAGCCGTTATGAATAGTATTAACTAAATTTTGAATTTTATAACATTATTATTCATCTTACACATTTCTAGAACATGTTATAAGAACAAAATAAATTTTTCGGGTAAAATAAGTATTTTTCAAAAAAATGCAGTTTTGCCGCCTTTTGATGGCGCACCCACTTTAAATCTATTTTTTGACATGTTTATAAGTTCAATTTGACAAAATAAAATTCTTATTTGGAATCATGAAATAAAAATTTACTTTGGATAAATTTTTCATATTATTCTGGTAACTTTCACATTTTAATGAATAGTAAAAACACGCTATATTTTAATTAAAAACAACTTTTTTCCTCGTAATATCTTATGTGGTTAAATTATAATATTTAATGGTTTTAAAGTATAAATAGAATATATTTTTACCATTTAATATAATGTATGTCATTAGCATTGATTTTACCTTGAATTCGTAGGTTAAATCAATTCAATCTTTTGCAATGTTTTAAACAAAAACCCGTTTTTATTCGACAACTTGATTAATTTTAATTTAATTTCTGCAACTTCTGTGTATGGAATTTTAAAAAATGGATTCCATATTTGGAATCAGTGGGTCCAAATTATGTTAATAAGCTACTTTTTATTTTTGGGAATTATGAATAGTAACTACGGTAAATTTTATTTACCATAGTTAAAGGTAAATCGGGTAATTAAGGGTAAATATAATATTTTAAAATTATCCTAAAAATGTCAAAATCCTATTGGATGACTAAAAGTCGACCCATATCACCTAAGGGTCGGATTAGAATCATTTAATGAACATTTGTCCATGAAAATAACTTAATTATTATTAAAACCAAAGAAAGTGACAACATGTCACTCTCTTAAATTTTATAAGTATATTAATTTTAATTTAGTGATAAACTTCATGAAACTTCAAACATGAATAGTCTACAGAAATATAATTAAATTATCTACATCATATAAATTTATTTATAATTTTTAGGGATTAAATAATTATCATTAATTATGACACAATAGTGATGCAGAAATTGTTTATCTAGTGAAAAATCAAGAATAATGTTTTTTTAAACTAATAGTGACCATAAAATGCACAAATACCTAACCAAAACTTATTGGACATGTACATGTAAACCATAAGCATCAAATGGTCGAATATTTGACCATTTGGAGCCTTATAAAAGCGATTATGACACTTATATTATTTTATTTTAAATGATGCCAAAGTTGTCACCTTCATAATTTAATAAATATAACAATTTAAATATTGTGATTTTAAGATGATAAATTCGAGTAAAAGTATTATTGTGAAAGGTAATATATTTATCTTCATCATAGAATTTTATTTTAAATTTTTATACAACAAATAAGTATATTAAATAATTATACAACAATGATGTAGTAATTATTTTATTAAGAGATAAACCAAATAAATGGTTTTAAAAATAATAAAATAAATATTATATGAACTATTTAATGTGATACACTAATTTTATAGATACATATGTCCTTTTATTAATATATTAAAGCTTTTAGTTCGAACATATCTTCTGTATATATTTTATTTAAATTCAATTAAATGAATAGTGTCAAAATTGACACTATTGTTATTTTACAAAAATAACATATTATAAAATTGTTTAAAAATCACAAAAATATTTAAAAATTATAAATTTATATTTATATGGTCTATAATGTTATAAAGTAAACAATTATGGAAAATTCACAACAAATAAGTAATTATTTTTTATAATTTAAAATTTAGAATTTTATTACCACAAATAAACTTAAATAGATTAAATAAGGATAAATCAAAATGATAAGATTTAAAATAAGATCCAAACATGTATAAATTTGATTGGTTGATGAGATTACCACCCTATCTCATCTAATATTCGAATATGAGTCATTTTTTGAGGTTTTTAAGTGGGGTTAGATTTATTATAAATTAATATTTTTAAGAATTCCTAAGGTGCCCCTCTCCTCCCTTATAAAAGGGCACCTCCTCCCCCTCATCCTCACACCAAATTGAGCACTCAAGCTCGGCCAACCCCTGCCAAAATCCCTTCTCCACTTCCCTAGAATAATCCTAGAGGTCCTGGTCTTCTTCAAAGACCAATCTTAGTTCCCTAAGTGAAGGATTCAAAGAAGCGTTCCAAAGAAGAGGTAATATCCATTACCGATCTTTTCAATTTCTTTCTTCTTCAACATCTTCTTCTAGTTGTTTCATGATAAAGTAATGAAATCAGTATTACTTACATACTGATATGTTATTATAAATATGAAACAACCCTAATTCACCTTCTATCCAACCTACGGAAAAATGAAATCACCGCGCGTGCGTACGTACGGAATACCGTCTCCACGCCGTGGTGTAATCTATTTTCCACCATCACTTTACAAGGATGGGTATAATGGTGTAATGAGTAACTATTTATGATTATTATAAATTAATATTGATACTGAAATAATATATATATACTCCAATACAGTTCCACGATCACAAGAACGATATCATCACTCGTGCGTACGTACGGAATACCGTCTCCACGATGTGATGCGACTTGTTCTACATGATCATCATTACATAGTAATTACATAAATTGAATGAATAAATATGATATATGTTACACTAATACCATTCTGGATATAAGGTATCTATAACCTTAAAAGAAGAATAAGAATGTATTCGGCAAAACACGCATAAGAACAAAAGGCAATAAAGACCCGAATAACAAGTAACAATGAAATGTTACTATCAAGAAGCTAAGAATATGACCATATATGATATCATATCAATATGTATGATTCTGGAATAAGTCAATAACATTATTTAAACCATTATACAGGAGCTTCGGACACGTACAAAGCAAATTGGACCTAAGGTAAGGGAAATATCACAATCTCATTTTTATCCGAGATTGTTTATACGTTGGTATTTACTGGGGTGTATTTTATCATCCACATATATGTTTCCTCAATATGTAATGTTATTTCCATCCACCTACAATTGTTTAAATCCAATTTTACCCTTTGATTAGTTTTTAGTAAAAGATATGAAAGGAATCTTTTGTCGTTTTTCACACCAGGTACTTTTTGACTTTTCCGACAAAAGTACGAGAAGAATGTTTTTTTTAACTTATACGGCTTGAACGGATTTTTACGGTTTCATAACACCTCATTTTCAAGAAGATTCCTCTACAAGATTGCATGATTATTTTCAACAAAAACCCTTATCTTTTAAAATTGCATTGAATTTTGTGAAAAGAAAATGATTTTAAAGAAGAAAGGATATTTTCCTCAAGAATTCATTTCAAGTGTTTTGTCAAAACTATTTTTCATCTAAGATGAAATTATTTCATATGTGTATGTTTCAAGTAAAATGTCTCTATGATTTAAATGGTTTCAATTTTCTTATGATGAAATGATATCAATTGTTTATGGATTATGTTATGATGTCATGATGTTTCAAGAATCCCATTTTTGTTACATGTGTTATGCGATGATGTATGATTTATGATTATGTGGCACACATAAGAAAGGATTCATTATAAGATGGGTGGGACCTATATCTCCCTCCAATGCATTGGGTAAAGATTTTATATCTCATGAGATAGACAGGGCTGGAACGGTAGGTTATACCGGTTCAGTGAAACCGGACTGAAACGAGGGTGACTCGGTTCAGAAAGGGACTTTGTCCACTAAGATAGTCTTGGCAATGAGTCTTGACTAACAAGAAATTATTCTCTATGATTATGTGTGTATGCCACAAAGTTTCATGTTTTTAAGTTATGATTATTGTGATTACATTTCACTTCCATGATTTATCTCATGTTATGAAATTATGATCTCTTTTGCAGGTTAAGATTTCCAAAAGTTATGTGCTTGTGTATACGATGAGATTTATATTTCTTTTGTTTACCCTTACTGAGAATTTGAGCTCACCCTTTTATGTTTTCTTTTCCCCAGGATATAAAGAAAGGTTTTAGGTAAAAAAAAGGGAAGATCTTTATGGGAGATATTGGAGATCTTTCACCACGATTAGAAGATTACGTTCCGAGTTTCCAAAGACACTAAACTATTACGATCCTTATGTGTGTGTTTTTGTTATGTACTAAGTATTCCGCAAATGTAATTTAATGTCAATGTACGTCAGGCTACGGGTCTCTACAGTTGGTATCAGAGGAAAGGTTTAGTCAACCTTTGGAAACTAGGATGCGAAAACGTTAGTGAGATCCCTAGAGATATTTCTAAGGTATGTCTAGGGATGCCCCTAAGGATAAGTATACGTATAGGATATAGTCCTAGAACTATGGTAACGATATTAGATTAAACCAAATATGTTATATATTTAAGTTACTCCCCCTTTATTATGATTTTTGCCTCTCACACTATTTTTTTTTGGGTTTTAGAAAATGGCTGGAAACAAGATGATTCACGATAATGGAGGATATGATGGACAATGGAATGATATTCTTCATAATGAAATGGGATTTGGAAGTCCAAACATCATTATTATGCCGAATCAGAAATCTCATAATATGATCAATAAAGTAAAATTTGGTAAGTTTCCTGACTCGACTAATAAGAGAAAGATGGAGTTTCATGATGATCATAGAGGAAAGAAAGTTCAATTTCCCCTATGTAAATCATGTGGGAAGAGGCATCAAGGAGAATGTTTCAAAGGAACTGGAAGATTCTTTGGGTGTGGAAAAGAAGGACACAAAGCAAGTAAATGCAAAGGAAAAGGTTCAGTTAACAACATGGATGAGGATAATGGTATTGCTACGACATCAACAATGGTTAAATGTTTTAAATGTGGAATGTACGGGGATTATGCAAACCAATGCCCTAAGGGAAAGTCTCATGAAGATAATCAGTATGGTCGTATGGGAAGTATTTATCTGGATGATGATGAAGAGACTACAAATGATATGTGAGATGAAAGAATTGTTGAAGCTCGGTCAATGGTTTAAGAATGTAGTGGAATGATTACATGTTAATCATGTGTAATGTTGTATAAGTAATCTCATGGCACTATGGAATAAAGAGACATGTAAGGATTGTTACATTGTTGCCTGATTAATGTTACCAGTATCCATGAAAGGTTATTCAGATATTTTTGGAATGTAGATGATATGCGCATAATGAAGGGATAAGGAGAAAATAAAATGTTTGATAGTATTCATGAGCTCATGACTGATATAAGGAGAAGGTTATATCATGGTTTGAGTATATAGAATTTTTGGATTTTGGTATGTGGAAAGAGTTAACTTTTGACAGCATTCATGTTTTCACTAAGGTTTAATGGGTATTCATATTTTTCAAGAGAATACATCATTAAAGTATTCACATGATTGGAATGTGACCAACAAGATATATGGGGGATAAATGATGGAATTCACATGCTTGGTTGGCGACATTTCAAGTAATCATTTTCTTTATACTATGAGCTTGGACCGAAGTATTTTAGATAAGCCTAAAGATTGTAATGGATTATGTTAACCATAAGTTAGTATTGTTTAAGTATAGAACTTCTTTTGATATTATTTATGTGATGTTATAGTAATGTAGTTATAGAAAAAGGACAACCTGCAGGACGGGCGACAGCCCATCGCTTCGGACAAGGCTGTGGGAATCGAACCCACAACCGAAGTGCGACTGGCCTTTATCGCCTACCACTGACCTACAAGAAGTCCCTGTTTAGTAGAAAACTAGTTTTATTATATTAAGCAGTATGATATGTGAAGTATAAGTTCATTTTAGGAACCATATATGATTAATCTCACTATAGATCGACTTATGTATATAATTTTTGCTAACCTTTTGTTTGAGACAGATGGAATGACCCGTCATTCTATCACATGATCTGGTAACACTTCACGAATAACAAATTCAACTTCATTTATTTAAGAGATGATGTGGAAATTGTTCAAGGCACGAACAACAGTGAGATTGTACCAAAATAAAGTAAGTATTTATTGTAATTCAAATTTTCAACTTTAGGGAAATGATCTTGAAAACCAAAAATGTTGTCCTAGTGCCCTTATATCCGATGAATCAGATGGTACCCTAGATCATCACAAATTTATGGCTTTGTGATTGCTAGCTTTTCCATAGCCATGTTCTCTACCACTCTCCATCAGAACATGATGGTTAGATTTCTCTTCCATATCCATATTTTCACCTATGTGGAAACCCAGTGATTAGTTTATTTGGGTAACCGTTACATTTCATACTTTTTTTTTAAGATAAGTTTGGGTATTCCTTTTTACGATGTGGGTTTCTATCAAAGAAACTTTCAAATAGTAAACCATTTATAACCCCGACGAATTTCGAGGGCGAAATTCATTTTAAGGGGGGTAGAATGTAACACCCCGAGATTTTATGAAAAATATTATTTTAATTTCATTAATGTCATATGTTGTATTCTACACCAAGATTACCTTGCACTATACGCAACACCGTATTAGCTTGCAGTATACGCAACACTATTCTTGGACCGTATTACACACAATTTTGATAATAGTTATTCTACGCAACATTGAGTATATATATATATATATATATTAAATGTATAAATGAAATATGGTTGGATTCTGTTATACGAAACAATGAAGGATTCTTTCACAACACGCAACCCTGACTTGGCTTGCATTACACGCAATCGCGACCTTCCTCGATAGCGTGTGTTGTACACAATACCGGGTTTTAATAAACAATGTTATATTATTATAATATTGTCATGAACTAGCCGTTATGAATAGTATTAACTAAATTTTTAATTTTATAACATTATTATTCATCTTACACATTTCTAGAACATGGTATAAGAACAAAATAAATTTTTCGGGTAAAATAAGTATTTTTCAAAAAAATGCAGTTTTGTCGCCTTTTGATGGCGCACCCACTTTAAATCTATTTTTTGACATGTTTATAAGTTCAATTTGACAAAATAAAATTCTCATTTGGAATCAAGAAATAAAAATTTACTTTGGATAAATTTTTCATATTATTCTGGTAACTTTCACATTTTAATGAATAGTAAAAACACGCTATATTTTAATTAAAAACAACTTTTTTCATCGTAATATCTTATGTGGTTAAATTATAATATTGAATGGTTTTAAAGTATAAATAGAATATATTTTTACCATTTAATATAATTTATGTCATTAGCATTGATTTTACCTTGAATTCGTAGGTTAAATCAATTCAATCTTTTGCAATGTTTTAAACAAAAACCCATTTTTATTCGCCAACAGGATTAATTTTAATTTAATTTCTGCAACTTCTGTGTATGGAATTTTAAAAAATGGATTCCATATTTTGAATCAGTGGGTCCAAATTATGTTAATAAGCTACTTTTTATTTTTGGGAATTATGAATAGTAACTACGGTAAATTTTATTTACCATAGTTAAAGGTAAATCGGGTAATTAAGGGTAAATATAATATTTTAAAATTATCCTAAAAAATGTCAAAATCCTATTGGATGACTAAAAGTCGACCCATATCATCTAAGGGTCGGATTAGAATCATTTAATGAACATTTTTCCATGAAAATAACTTAATTATTATTAAAACCAAAGAAAGTGACAACATGTCACTCTCTTAAATTTTATAAGTATATTAATTTTAATTTAGTGATAAACTTCATGAAACTTCGAACATGAATAGTCTACAGAAATATAATTAAATTATCTACATCATATAAATTTATTTATAATTTTTAGGGATTAAATAATTATCATTAATTATGACACAATAGTGATGCAGAAATTGTTTATCTAGTGAAAAATCAAGAATAATGTTTTTTTTAAACTAATAGTGACCATAAAATGCACAAATACCTAACCAAAACTTATTGGACATGTAAATGTAAACCATAATAATCCAATGGTCGAATATTTGACCATTTGGAGCCTTATAAAAGCGATTATGACACTTATATTATTTTATTTTAAATGATGCCAAAGTTGTCACCTTCATAATTTAATAAATATAACAATTTAAATATTGTGATTTTAAGATGATAAATTCGAGTAAAAGTATTATTGTGAAAGTTAATATATTTATATTCATCATAGAATTTTATTTTAAATTTTTATACAACAAATAAGTGTATTAAATAATTATACAAAAATGATGTAGTAATTATTTTATTAAGAGATAAACCAAATAAATGGTTTTAAAAATAATAAAATAAATATTATATGAACTATTTAATGTGATAAACTAATTTTATAGATACATATGTCCTTTTATTAATATATTAATGCTTTTAGTTCGAACATATCTTCTGTATATATTTTATTTAAATTCAAATAAATGAATAGTGTCAAAATTGACACTATTGTTATTTTACAAAAATAACATATTATAAAATTGTTTAAAAATCACAAAAATATTTAAAAATTATAAATTTATATTTATATGGTCTATAATGTTATAAAGTAAACAATTATGGAAAATTCACAACAAATAAGTAATTATTTGTTATAATTTAAAATTTAGAATTTTATTACCACAAATAAACTTAAATAGATTAAATAAGGATAAATCAAAATGATAAGATTTAAAATAAGATCCAAACATGTCTAAATTTGATTGTTTGATGATATTACAACCCTATATCATCTAATATTCGAATATGAGTCATTTTTGGAGGTTTTTAAGTGGGGTTAGATTTATTATAAATTAATATTTTTAAGAATTCCTAAGGTGCCCCTCTCCTCCCTTATAAAAGGGCACCTCCTCCCCCTCCTCCTCACACCAAATTGAGAACTCAAGCTCGGCCAACCCCTGCCAAAATCCCTTCTACACTTACCTAGAATAATCCTAGAGGTCCTGGTCTTCTTCAAAGACCAATCTTAGTTCCCTAAGTGAAGGATTCAAAGAAGCGTTCCAAAGAAGAGGTAATATCCATTACCGATCTTTTCAATTTCTTTCTTCTTCAACATCTTCTTCTAGTTGTTTCATGATAAAGTAATAACATCAGTATTACTTACATACTGATATGTTATTATAAATATGAAACAACCCTAATTCACCTTCTATCCAACCTACGGAAAAATGAAATCACCGCGCGTGCGTACGTACGGAATACCGTCTCCACGCCGTGGTGTAATCTATTTTCCACCATCACTTTACAAGGATGGGTATAATGGTGTAATGAGTAACTATTTATGATTATTATAAAGTAATATTGATACTGAAATAATATATATATACTCCAATACAGTTCCACGATCATAGGAACGATATCATCACTCGTGCGTACGTACGGAATACCGTCTCCACGATGTGATGCGACTTGTTCTACATGATCATCATTACATAGTAATTATATAAATTGAATGAATAAATATGATATATGTTACACTAATACCATTATGGATATAAGGTATCTATAACCTTAAAAGAAGAATAAGAATGTATTCGGCAAAACACGCATAAGAACAAAAGGCAATAAAGACCCGAGTAACAAGTAACAATGAAATATTACTATCAAGAAGCTAAGAATATGACCATATATGATATCATATCAATATGTTTGATTCTGGAATAAGTCAATAACATTATTTAAACCATTATACAGGAGCTTCGGACACGTACAAAGCAAATTGGACCTAAGGTAAGGGAAATATCACAATCTCATTTTTATCCGAGATTGTTTATACGTTGGTATTTACTGGGGTGTATTTTATCATCCACATCTATGTTTCCTCAATATGTAATGTTATTTCCATCCACCTACAATTGTTTAAATCCAATTTTACCCTTTGATGAGTTTTTAGTAAAAGATATGAAAGGAATCTTTTGTCGTTTTTTCACACGAGGTACTTTTTGACTTTTCCGACAAAAGTACGAGAAGAATGTTTTTTTAACTTATACGGCGTGAACGAATTTTTACGGTTTCATAACACCTAATTTTCAAGAAGATTCATCTACAATATTGCATGATTATTTTCAACAAAAACCCTTATCTTTTAAAATTGCATTGAATTTTTTGAAAAGAAAATGATTTTAAAGAAGAAAGGATATTTTCCTCAAGAATTCATTTCAAGTGTTTTGTCAAAACTATTTTTCATCTAAGATGACATTATTTCATAGGTTTATGTTTCAAGTAAAATGCCTCTATGATTTAAATGGTTTCAATTTTCTTATGATGAAATGATATCAATTGTTTATGGATTATGTTATGATGTCATGATGTTTCAAGAATCCCATTTTTGTTACATGTGTTATGCGATGATGTATGATTTATGATTATGTGGCACACATAAGAAAGGATTCATTATAAGATGGGTGGGACCTATATCTCCCTCCAATGCATTGGGTAAAGATTTTATATCTCATGAGATAGACAGGGCTGGAATGGTAGGTTATACCGGTTCTGTGAAACAGGACTGAAACGAGGGTGACTCGGTTCAGAAAGGGACTTTGTCCACTAAGATAGTCTTGGCAATGAGTCTTGACTAACAAGAAATGATTCTCTATGATTATTTGTGTATGCCACAAAGTTTCATGTTTTTAAGTTATGATTATTGTGATTACATTTCACTTCCATGATTTATCCCATGTTATGAAATTATGATCTTTTTTGCAGGTTAAGATTTCCAAAAGTTATGTGCTTGTGTATACGATGAGATTTATATTTCTTTTGTTTACCCTTACTGAGCATTTGAGATCACCCTTTTATGTTTTCTTTTCCCCAGGATATAAAGAAAGGTTTTAGGTAAAAAAAAGGGAAGATCTTTATGGGAGATATTGGAGATCTTTCACCACGATTAGAAGATTACGTTCCGAGTTTCCAAAGACACTAAACTATTACGATCCTTGTGTGTGTGTTTTTGTTATGTACTAAGTATTCCGAAAATGTAATGTAATGTCAATGTACATCAGGCTACGGGTCTCTACATTGGCTGTGGAATCCAAAGAGGGTATTCCGATTAATTTACCATGTCACCCATTAATTAGTCATGTTTGGATACATAGGATTTCATAGAATGTACCAATCCCAGGAATCATTCATTGAGTAGACATTTTGAATGTTCATGTATGCACGTGGGGTTCATCTCGAGGGCCTAAGGATAAGGGATGACTGGTGATTTTGTAGTGGCTAATACTCATTATGATGATAGTGTGGGAACATGATCCCTAGTGAGTGAATAGAGGTTCGACTAAGGTGATTCTCATTCTTATAAACACTTATTCATTGGATGATGCATGACTAGTCAATTTTGGTCATGAACCTGAGGACTGACGATGGATGTTGGGTTTGGTCTGGGTAGTATGTATATGCCTTTTGTTGGTTTGGATACTAGTTGGCACATTCATTGTGACATGCTCAAAGGCACTCCAATTTCGAGCTAATGAAGGTATTGGGGATGGTTTGTTTTTTAATTTTATATAAGTTCCTTATTTTGTAATGTCACATGAACATACACTACATATGACGATTATTTAGGAGACTAAATTTGTGGATCCCTTTTGTATTTTTTGCTCATAACTTTATCTGGTAGCCATTTACCATTTGTACCAGATAATACCTTCCACTTTTTGTAGGTATATGTTAGGAATAGGTTCGAGTTAGATTATCCAGCCGGACAGCTTGGATGAGATAAGATATTGGGATGAGGTGAGTCTTAGGGGTTTAGTGGGGCCACCAATAGATTTATTTTTTATTTTATTTTTTTCTATTATATATGTGATCATCTCAATGGGAAATCATCCTTGTAAGATTTTGCTACTTCCAGTTTGAATTTTATATTGATCGTTTTTAAATGATTTTTTGTACTCTAATCACTTTCTCTTATGGGTGATGATTATTCAATTATAATTATCATGTTTTCTGATACATGTGTATAGTATTCTTATGGTACTACACTAGATCCCCACTATTAGTCTATAACCTCTATCATATGAGGATGCATGCCTAAGGTCACATGGTGAACAGGTCTAGTTACCATCCATAGAGTGAGATGGGTGGGTTGTTATAAGAAACCCCATTATCCTTAATGTGTCACCATTGTGGGGATGTAATATCATTGTCCATTTGGTGTGAAAGTAATTGTGAGATAAAATAAATTTGAATGTGTGGAATAAATTTAAACTAGATGTAATGTGGAAACCCCCCCCCCCCCGAAATAAATAGAGGTAACAACCACAAGAAAATTGAAGGACATCAATATAGGTAAAAGTGGGTACACATTATCTAATAATAACATGGAAAATACCCTTGTATGTATATATTATTGAATAATGGTGAGTAGCCAAAATAATAACAAATAGATAACTATTTTAATCAAGAGATGATTGATAATGCTCGAAATCACTAGTGTGGCTTAATTTATATCCTACAACCATCTCTCCCTACTTCTCATCGGCTGGTTAGGTTTGGTAGGGTTTGGACACCAACCAAAAATGACCTT
The DNA here is from genome assembly GCA_963277665.1 of Viscum album. Lineage (NCBI taxonomy): Eukaryota > Viridiplantae > Streptophyta > Magnoliopsida > Santalales > Viscaceae > Viscum > Viscum album. The sequence goes on from OY728128.1 coordinate 1,658,482,582, forward strand.
ATCTTGCCCTTAGAAAATATCAATGGGGCGAAACCATCCAAAATAAAAACATCCAACATATCTCCCACATAGATATTTGGTTTAGAACTAATAACGTATCAACACATCCTTTTTATCTACCATCCATGCTTCTTAGATTTTTTCAAGGCCTCTTGAGGATCTGCACCATCTAAACCTATTAGAGATAATTTCCATTGGCAAGAAATCTACCAAATTTTATTTAGTATGATTTTTTATATCAAAAATTCCTTCATTAATCACATCTCACACAATGTGATAATGTAGCATAATTCAATTCTTCTTAGGATGGAATGATGGATTCCTTATAATATTCATGGTTCTATGAGTATCAAAAAATAATGGAATTATATCTTATCCATGATTGAGTTCATCGAACAATATTCACAACCATATTTCCTATTTTCAAACCAATGTAGTTACCATGTCCTCCATATCATTTATAGATAAATACATAACTAAATACAACTTTGAAAGTTATCTCATACTTCCTTCTACAAGAGTAAACAATTTATCACAAGGGGATTTACCATGGAAATAATCTCTTATTAAATATAAATCAATATAACCACTGATAGTAAAATATAACCATCCATAACATAATATATCATATGTGGTCTCTTTGATGTATCTCAAGATCCTCTTTGAAGTGTTTTAATTCTATAGTTTTAGATTTTCTATGTACCTACTAACTAATCTTGTTGTATGTGAAATGTCTTTTCTAGTAAAAACCAAATCAAGCATCATTTACCCTCTATGGATGAATACAATACTTGAGATATATTTAAGCCATCCACTTAACTTCCAAGAATTTTCATAGAGTATAACATGAATTTAATAGGAACAGGGGTAGAGATTGTCTTACATTTTTTCATACCTAATGATTTAAATACATTACCAAAGTATATTTTTTCGTAATAGATAAATCTTCCCATTATTTCTATCTCAGTAAACCATCATATGAGGAATATTTTTTTGTTATCCCAAGTCCATCATATAAAACTCTCTATCCAATAGTGACTTCGACTATTTTAAATTATCATTGTTGGGGCCTGGAACAAGCATATCAAACACATAAAAGAAAATTCTGACAAAATCCTTACCATCGGAACCCCTGAAATAAAAACAAGGATCTAAATGAAGTATAATATATATATGGATCATGATATTGGAATAAATAATCTTCTAACAAATCCTTAATACATAATTCAGATAGTACATATATTTTTCATCCTAAAACCCATGATTTATTTAATTTATTATACCAAACCGTCCATTTTAAGTACATATATTTGTTCAAAAATATAATAATAGAGAAAATTCATCTTTACAAATAAGTACTCTAAATTTAATCTGTAGATAACACACATGACCATAATTAACAAAATATTCATCCCTATAACAACCAATGAAAAATATTTCATTAATATCAATACCTTCATTTTTATAATATCCCTTGACCACCAGTCTCAGACAATATAATTCCACATGTTATTTTTTGTACCACTTGATCTTAAAGTCCCATTTATTTCTAATAAAATATGTTCCTTGAGTTAATGTAACAATATTCCAAGTCTTTTTATTGTTCATAGATTTATGTTCCTCCTACATTACTTCCATTTATGAGGATAAATTTGGACTTGGAGTCTTTTCCATAAATGAAGATGGATCCTCATCCTCTATCAATTAGTAGTACAAAATAGTTTTCTTAATGACATTTTCCTAGTGTGATATTCATTATCTTGTTTATTTAGTTGTTTTCCAGGGTCTAGACTCAACTAGTACTTGGTCATCATGATTTTGAAATTCCTTGTAGGAAAAATTTTCCTAGTTTGATTCATACTTAACATCAACTATTGTAATTTATATATTTTCTTTCTCCATGTATTTATCAATCATCATTTGTAACTTGTCTTATGCAAGAATATATCTTCATAGATGATATGTTTGTGGGAAGTGTGGTCCCAAAAATTATACCACGTGAGACACTTATCATATCCCAAGAAGATAAATCTCTTAAATCTCGAATCCTGGTTCGATATTTTCATGTCATTAAACAATACATATACATGTATTCCAGTAGTATCTAACCACAAATAGTAATTATGTTTAATATTCCAAATCTCCATTACTTTTCTCCATTACTTTTTGTGGAGTGTGCGAGATAGTGAACTCTCCCTCGATGACTTCCTATTAAAAAATGTATAAGACTCTCAACTTTTATATTCTCTACCATTTTCAGTTCTCCAACACTAGACCTTATTTCCAGATTTTAGCTCCTTCAACACTATATTTATTTTGAAGACTCCAAAATCATCCTCATTCATATTGACTGAGTACACCCGACACCTCATGGAATAATCATCAATGAATAATAAAAACAAAATTTCTCCTCTTGTGGATATAAATGGTTCCTTCAAAATTATTGAATTTATTACTTTTTATATCACCTTTATCCTCACCACTGACATCCAAAATCTCAACCTATTTGGGTTTCTGAAACCCACTGCTCACAAAATGGTAAATATATCGTTGTAAGCCCAAGAAATAACTTTTATATATAATAATTTTCAATACACTTTTGTATATATGGACATGATTTTGATCTATTACATCATCAATAATTCCAAAGAGGTAATTAATGTGGACAATTTATCAATCTAATCATATGTTTACCCATACAGATTTTCATGTTCTTCGATATATTCTCCTATTACATCATCACAAGTGATCTCTTCACAATTTCATCACTCATTTATTAATTAATATCCTCTATCTAATATCATCAATTTTTCCAAAGAAATTATGTTTTTCTTCAAGCGCTTAATATTTCTTACTACAGGGATTATTCAAACTATACCATCATGTATCTTCACTTAAATTGTAATGACTCTAATGATATATAAAGAATGATAATTCCCCATTTACCAAAGTACTTATGAAATAGGCTCATTTTTTTCAAACCATTATCATAGTGACATAATGTTCCATGTTTCCCTAGAGTCGATTATGTACATGTTGTTGATATTTTCTCTATCTCTAGTATCCATTTATACTTCACTGACTAGTATGTCTCTATTTTCAAGAGTACTGACCACATTCACTTGACTGTTATTATCACCAATTTTCTTATTCAAAGATTCCTTCTTGACGTTCCCCTTATTTCTATAATTTTAACATGTGAAATTATTCTTCCTACTCCTTGATTTGAACCTATCATTTTTTTGGATCCCACTGGAACCACGCTCTATCATCTTTATTCTATCCTTTGATGAAGCCTCTGCTTGGTGTGAAGTTAGATATACACATTACTCCTCAAGAACCAAATATACAATTACATTGATAAAAAATATATATATCAGGATTTTATTTGTGAGTTTGATGATGTTTTGATCATACAAATATGAAAACATAAAAAACACAATCTATGCCTGATAAATATCCAAAATTATATAGCCAAAAAAAGTGTGTTGAGAAAATAGATAATTGAGGGTGTATAAGAGTTAAGTCACTGAGGATGACTCTGCCATTCGAAGAGTGTATAATTTTATCTTCAGGAAAACATTTTTGTGTAGTGAATTGGACTCATATAGCATTATTATAGTATAACAAATTTCTTTTGTTGTTTTTTTCATTATAATTATTGATAGGAAACCATCTAACAATTCTAAATAGATATTGGCAATAATATTCCAATAAATTTTATTTTATTTATACTCTATCACATTTTATAGTTTTTTACAATAACCAATAAGAAAATATCATTTCACAACACTTATTGAATCTTCACTTTCCAGAATGGAAAATTATTCTTGTTGAATTTTCAATCTCAAATTTCACCACAATTAGGACACATCATTGGTCCAGGACCCAATCTATTTTACAATGGTGTATTTAATAATCTCAATAAATTCATTATGATGTTAAATATCATCAAAGATACAATCAAAAATAATACTAAAATTTATGGGAATTACTAATATATAAAAAAGTGGGAATCATTGGGATAAAACCTTACTTCGATACCACTTGTTAGGGCCGAAGATGATTAGGACTTCAGTGCAACGATAATTATGAGATAATGTAAAGTAAAAATTTCATAAATAAACCAACAACATATGTAATTTGGAATGACCCCCTAAAAATGAGTGGTACAAAACTATATGAAAATTGATGGATATCACTATTAGTAAAATAGGGTGCATACTATCTCACTATTATAAGAGAAATTCCCTTGTAATTAATCTGTCCACAATAATGGAGAATACCGTTACAGAATACAATATACATATATAAATAAAAATTGGTTTATGATTGTAGATTATAGAAACAACCAAGGGGAATTCTTTTATAGGCTACTAAAAACCCACCCCACACCTCATCTGTTGGCTGAGTTTATTGTGATTTTGAAACCCACTAAAACCTACCACACCTCACCCCATTTACTTATCAATGGGAGGCACAATGCAGAATAAAATATATTGATAACCATTTCCTCAATGTTTCTATTTATGCATTTTAATTATTTTGATTTTTTTTATTTTCAACAAAAATTTATGATTTGTTCATCGCCTTTATAATTTTTCAAAGGTGTACATGTACTTATACATCATATAAGTTATTTAAATATTTATTTTTTTTTAATTTTTTAGATCACATCTTAGTTCCATCCATTGAAGTTTTCTATTATTAGAAATAAACACAATGCATGTTGGATTCATTCTATGTTAATTTTGATTTGGAAATAATATATGTGGTGAAATGGTTGTTCAAGTTTTTTTAGATTAAAATAATCTCCGATTTATGAATATTCATATCTAATATTTTATGGGATGAATTGTTTCAACCCATATCTATCATTTTAATAGAACCATATGGTAAATTAGATCTTAAATGGAATTACTGGAGAATTTGAGAGATTTTGAGCCTTGTATTTATATGTCTTGTCCACAGTGCCCATAAAAAAATTGTTCTCAGAGTTTTTTGAAAAGACAAGTGAGTTTGTGGCCATATTAGGGCCATAAATGTTATAAGACATGAGTTTCATTTATAATAAATTAATTAACATTGATATAGGTAAATTATATAATAATACTAGATATGTGTTAAAGGATTTTAAAAGGTATATTTATTTTATATTTTTAATGAGTTATTTCCATGGATTCCAAAATAAGTGGCCAATTTTTAAGGGTTTTTATAATAATATAATAAATAGTGAAATGGAAGTAATTTTACTTGAAAAATAATTCCCCACTAGCATCACTCCCTTCCCTATGCACAAGATCCCCCCTTTTTATCCCCCAAATCAACTCTCCTCCCCTCGTGTTTGTGCTCTCCCATAACCAGTTTCAATCCCATGAATCCTCCCCCACCCATGTGACTACATATCCAACACCTTCCCCAATTTTATCCAACCACAATACCTAATTACACTTATACAACAATGTATGTTTGTTGTAGACCTTAATTCTTCCTACCCTCTAGCCACCCCTCCCCCTCCTCCCCAACTACTTTGGTCGGTCTCCGTTGATCTGACATCCTCTGCTCTAGTTAGCCTCACCTACTTTGGGCTCCATTTATAATGTTACCAAAACACAAAAAATTGAGTGGCGACCTTTATAATTGCTTTCAATAAGCATTGATAAGTTTTACCACTACTAATTCAAATATTAGCAATGATATCAAATGTATCTAATAAAATAAAAATTTAAGAAAGTATATGAATGATATGCATTCATGTAAGAAGGAATGCATGCATGCATGCATGTATTTGTTTATGTATGTATGTATTTATGTATGTATGTATGTATGTATGCATATATGTATGTATGTACGTATTTATTTATTTATAAATATATGTATTTAGGAATATATATTTGTATTCAAATTTTTTATTAATCTATATTATATACATATATGCATACAAACAAACAAAAATACATACATACAGACCCACACACCTTATATATATATATATATCAATTAATGCATTTAAATTATTATTAAATAATCACTATTAATATATAAAATTGTACTAAAAGGAAAATTCAAATGAAATATTTCCCAAAAAATATTATATTTAAATAAATGCATGTATGTTTATTTGTATGACCATGTGTTTGTGAGTATTAATTCAAGGGGTTTATATAATATTATTATAAATAAAAAAAATATAACTTTAATTCTTAAATGAAGAAATTTGAAATTGAAATCAGAATATATATTTTCAAAATTTAATATCATAATTTATTGCATATATATAATTAATATAATTATTAATATATATTTGGGTGTGTATGTGTATTTAAATATAGTAAATACTATTTTTAAATACAGTTATATATATTGTTATAAATTTAATGTAATAAAAAACACTTTTTAAACATATTTTTTTTATAATAATGATAAAAAATATTTTTTATATTTAAATAACAGTTTTGAAAAAAGTAATTAACAATTAATTGATATTTTAAAATATAATTTATAAAATTTTAGATATAATTAAATATGTTTTAAAATTTTATTATATTTATATATAATTAATAATGATATATATATAATTATATTTATATTGTTAAAACTATTTTTAAATACAATTAAATAAATAAATTTATTTAATTAATGATATTTTTTATATAAATAGTAATATATTTTTATATAAATAAAAAACATTCATGCTTCTATAAATGGAAATTATATAAAATATAATTAATGATGTAAACATCATTAAGAATTTAAGAAATATTTTTCAGTACAATTAATAATAATAATATTATTATATATATAATTAGAAATATATACTAAATTTAATTATATTTGAAAATTATTAATGATATTTATATACATTACCACACATTTTGTTATTAATGATATTTTTTTCAATATAAATAATAATAGGTTTATTTAAATAATAATAGATTTTTCTTACGTATATAGTAAATAATTTTAAAATATATAATCAATAATTTAAATATATATAATAATTAATAATATATATTTAAAATATTATTAATAGAAATTTTAATATATATACAATTACTAATATATTTTAGATTTAATTATATATATATATACAAGAAACCCCAACCTCACTAACCAAACATACCCTTCCCGACATACCCCCCCCCTAATTGAGTACCAGATCTCAGGTCTCATGCTCTCAATGAGGAATTGAACCCTTAGACTCTAGAGAACAAAGCAAACGAACCAAACCATTAGGTCACCTGAATTTGGAACATATTTAATTATATTTAAATATAATTAATTATATTTTTACATATAATATATATTTGAAGTTTTATAATCTTTAAATAAAATTAATTATATTTTATAAATACAATCATATAATTATATAAATAATAATTATAATTTTTATATATAAATAATATATTTATATATATATATTAATTATAGTAAATAATATTTAAATAGTCTAAAATTATGAATTACATTTAATAATAACTATATATATATATAAGTATATATATGAATTTATATATGTATAATTATATTTTTATATATTCATTATAAGAATTTAAAAATATATATATTTGTCCCTGATGACATATTTTTTTATTTTGAAATATTGGTTATATGGGTGAGTTTTTATCTGACTACCACTCATCTTAATCACCTGAGTTTGAATCACAATGGTCCTGGGATTATGGGTTATGTAATGGGTCTCCCTCTGTCCAAACAAAAAAGTGGTCTATTCTCTCATAGTAAATATGTGGCTTGGGACATAAATAAAAAGAGATACAAAATTTTATTGATTTGTTGAAGGATCAATTAATTTTTGTATGATTGATCTACATTCATCATTGGCTACACACACACACACACAGAATACTATGTGTGTGTGTAGTCGGAAGACATAGTTATTGATATCTATGAGTGTTAAAATATATAAATGAATGTGTTTGTGAGTGCATATTTGTGTGGAATTTTATTATATATATATATATATATCTATATTAAACACACACAGAAAAATGAAATTGGGGTAGAGTGTGAGTGGTAAACCCAATAATCATACATCCAAAAGACAGGGGTTCAAATCCTTGAAATCCCCATAGAGATTTATGATGCTGGTGGTACAACAGTCATAATAGAAGAAGGTGGATATGTAGGAATGACACATGCCTTGTAGAGAAAACGGGATAATACAAGCATGACACTGTACTAGGCCTTCATGCAATGTTCAGGGACCACTTTCCCTTGGGCCTATAGGCTATATAATGGGCCTCCCTATACCCAAATTGAAAGAGATACTTGGTTTCATAATAAAAGGAGGCTTTGGCCCATACTGAAATGAAATACACAAATACACAAATATATTTAGCCACATAAATTTTTGATTTGGTGATATATATATATATATGTATATATAATATTACGTCAATTTATGCACACACATATACAAATATATATATAATTATACATATTAATAGGTGTGTGTGTGTGTCAATTTAGAGGCATATGTATACATAAATATATATTTGTACATATATTAACTTAATATGTATTCATATTATTGAAATACATATACACAAACATAGAGACATGAAATCTTTAAATATAAACGAAAAATATACTTTATATGTATAGTTTACATATTATGTACAATATACCATGTGTACATTGCAAAGTATACATTATATGTATGATTTATTAAGCTTAAATATATTAAAGCATTATATGTTTACCATATTAATGTATACAGTATAAAAAATATAAATATTCTTTGGTATTATATATATATATATTATAACTACATCCTTTAAATGTATAATTTAATTTATTTAATTTACATATGATAAAACGATATTTTATATGCAAAAATATGTATGTATCTATTTTTTTAGAAAATATGAATATTATTGAATAAAAAGAGATGAATATTATTAAAAAAATGAATGGATGCCAATAATTTGAAAATAGTGTGTGAGGATAGGGTTAGAATGTTCATCAGGTTTACAACAAAGCATAAAATAACCCTTCTCAAATTATTTGATCAAGATTAGGTTGTTTTTATTCAGAATAAATTTTTCCAGATGCATTGGAAGAACACTTGATCTGATATAGAATATATCAGAGTTATAAATATTTTTCTAAACATCGGGGAGAACTTAATGTATCTAGTTACTGGAATAAAAATATTGTTTATAGATCATATGATTTCAGTATAAGTGTATAGAATGAAAAATATTCTATTAAATAAATGACATTGAGGGTTGAATATGACCTTCATGTTTGAAAAAAAAATTATAAGTTAAATAACCATGTTAATATGTCATTATATATAGGGTTTATTAAATATACAACATTATCATCTTTGATAAAAGTATTTTTTTGAAAACTAGCAATGAATGGAGTGACATCAACTTTATAAAACTTCTTTCTCTCTTGAAGGATATGTTACCAGATGGGAACATTTTTTTTATAATATTAATATAAATGAATTTTATCTTCAATGGTTATGAATTATGAAAAAATAGATGCTTTTTTAAATGACTATATATGATTTTTAATGGAAAATGGTTCACATAAAAAATACTTAAGTGTAATACAACTCGATAAAATAAAGATAGATCAAGTCCTTAAAAATCAAGTAGAACATTCAAATCGTTCGATGGATTAAATAAATGTATGAATGTAAGGGGAAATTTAGTCAATTTCCATGGTGCATATATACAATAATTCAATATCAGAAACATTGATTCATAACTGACACTCCTTAGTGGAAGAAAATTAATCCTAAATATTTTGAATTTGAAAATGAGCCAGGAAACCTCCATCATACATTATCTACAAGTGCAATGAATCATTTTTATAAATAAATAGATAATCCAAATACATTGATATTTATATTGGTAATTTTTTTATTTATAACATAGATATTCATGATGTGATAGTATATTATGTTTTATATTTTTATTGTAAGATAAAAAACGTGGTAATGATATTGATATTTATTTAGATCCATTTATTATAGATCTAAAATTAATGCAGCATATGACTATTATTATATATTATTCTTATATAAAAAATTATTTATATTGAGATAGATAATGTGGGGAATGGAAAAAAATCATTTTCATGTAAATTTTATTGGGTATACCATTAAAGGAATGTTAGAGTGCCTCATTTGTGAATAAAAAACACACTCACTTAGGTTGAAACATTTTATTAATATAGTTTTTATCAAACATTATAATGTTTTAACTTGATGAAATAAATATTGATCAAAGACCAAATTATTTTATGGGAAGTTAGAAGTTGGTACAACACCTTCTCTATTAACTGGTGAAGAATAGTTTAAGTAATGATTATTTTCATTTTTTGGTAGAAATATTTAAAATATACTTACGAAAATTATTTATAAAAATGGATTTATTTTCTCTATATTATCTTATTTGAATTGTCTTTATGTTAACAATTTTCTAGATGTAAATCATATAGAAAAATATATATGTAATAATGTAATTTCCATGTCACTAAATGCACTAGGCATGATGAAATATAGAACCAAGTTTTGACAAAACATGATTTATATGGGGGTAATGGAGGAGTTGGTTCCAATTAAAAAGGGGAGATATACATTTCTTTTTCTAGTGAATCATAGTGTTTCTAAGAAAAAGAGATTTTTGTTTTATAACATCTAAAATGGTGTAGTCGTTCTATAGGGGTATTCATAAAATATCAAGAATACAAGGTTGATGAATGACATGAAGTTAATGGTTTCATCACCACACAAAAATCATGTTTATTTAGAAATATTTAATGCATTTGTAAATATATATATCTTCCATAAAATATCTTAAACCTAATAATCAAGATTTAATTATTTTTCAATGTTATATCTACAAAAGTTATCTACCTAAAGAATATTATAGTAATATAAAAAGAAATTACTTTGGTATTATGTAAATTAGATATATTCTTACCATCATTACTATTTGATACAATTTTTTACTTGGTGAGAGAGATATGAATACATGTTCTTATACATTGCATATAGATATACCCCAATGACTGGTTTATGAATATTTTGAAAGGGAATGAAGAAAATAAAATTTTACAAGACAGTTATATTTTTAGATATACATTATTAAAGGAGACATTAATTCTACACAGAATACTTATATGATGTGTATATAATACAGATACTAAAATATATTCACATTGAGCATGTTGAGGGTGAAAGAATTTCATGAAGAGATGTTGTCACAATTACCATAACTTATTAGGATCATAATCACATTCCATATTTTGAAACTCATAAAGAAATTTTTATCATATTGAATCAATTAAGGGAATAAGGATATATATCAAATACACATAATAAAAAATTAATAAATTGGTTTTAGTAAAATATTCTTAAAGAGTTATATACTAATCCAAAACCACTTTCTAGGAGACAACAATGGTTTTCGAAAGGATAAAGTGTATAAGTATAATCTTACAATGGTTACGACATTAATAGTTAAACATTATACATAACATAATATGATGAATATAGTATAATTCAAAATTGTAAATTTACACTTATGGAATAAGTAATTCATGTATCTGGTACCAAATATAAAAATCCAATTTATGTTAATATGACTTACGTTGGCATCATAAAAAGTTCCCAAGTGGATTAATAGAGTTGATTCAGTATTTTTTATTAATTAGTTTTCAATATAGTTATGAAGGAAAGTCAATTTTTTTCTTCTTCCCATAATTTTTTTTTGTTATAAATAACGAAGAGTTTTTATCCTTGAGTACCTTGATGTATATATTCAAGATAAAAAATGTAAATGTGAAGATTATTGAGCTAGTATTTATGGAAATAAGATAGGAGTTTCTGGATGAATATATCACTATCTAAAATATGTTAAAAGGTATTTTAGTGGAGAATATGATCATTAAAACCGTTGAACTAATTATTGTACTGTTTATAAAGATGTTATTACAGAAAATATTAAAGGCCATTCAATTTTTGGTGAAAATATTCTTGATGTGTGGAGAAGCCATACATGGTTTATTTAGCTTGAATGTTTTTGTATTTAGTGTTAAGAATCAATTGGATGGTAGCTAGAGTTAATTGAGTTTGAAGAAAAATTATAAAGGTGCTAAAGTATCATTAAAATACTCAAATATAAATTTATGTGATACTAGAAAACTTAGGAATGTTGTTGAAAAGTATAATAAAGTTTGATATTATCCAAAAAGTGACTTGAGTCATTTTAATGTTTTGGAGAATTCCTTGATGTGATTAAAATTGGTTCAAATATTAATTAATAAATTCTAGATATTTATAGTTGAATCTATCCAAGTTTATGTTCATATATATTACATTATGCATAAGTCATATATTATCCATGGTTAAGTCCTAAAAAAGGAAAAGGTAGTAAAATTTATGATGTTTGAGTTCAAATATATGGTTTTTGTTTAAAATCCTTTTGAAATTTCACAGAGGAAGGATCTCACTGATGATATATAACATATTTTATAAGAAAATGATGTTAGATAAGATAGATATTTAAAAGAAGTACATGGGTAACAAATTTTTTAGTTACATAACATATTTTTGTGGAATGTGTTACATATTTCTTAGAGGATGATGATATTTATGATATCTTTCCTACTCTAATCGTGCATAATATATTTCTTACAATGTGTTACATATTTTCTGGGGTTGAGGAAGAAAATTGAACAAGGTATTGATATATAATATATTTATTTTAATAAATATGAAATTTTTCCAAGGAAACATTGTTATATGAAATATTTTTATAGAATATTATAATATATATGATATTTTCTGAGATTTGAGATGGATATTTGTAGAGATTTTAACATGTATGATTTTTTCCAACATGCATAAAATATTGTTTGATGCATAACATATTAGAAATAATCCATAACATTTTTTTCCAAGAAAACTGAAGATCTGTAGAAGGAATGAATGATGTGTAGGATATTTATGATCACTCTTTGATATATAATATATTTATAATATTATATATCTTTCAAAACTAAGATAAATGGAGAGATTATTGTCAGATGAAAATATAAGAATTATAAAACTTAATTGTGAATAAGAAATAAAATCAATTTATGTTGGTTATGAACATCATTAACTTAGAACACAACAAATGAGATGTGATTCAAGTTTAATTAATTGAAAATATTATATTAATTGTTGATAAAAGTACGATTAAAGGTAGAGGGGATTCTGTTAAAATAAATGAAGCTAGAATTAATGAATTCTAGATTAAATTTTTATAGAAAACATATCTGATGATGCATGTACCCAACTTAAGTGGGGTAAATTATCACAAATCAATTTTTTATTTTTGTAAAAAAAATAATTGGCAAGAGAATTATATGAATCATTACTAAATTAAAAGTGAAACTAAACATTATAGTTGAGTTACAAATGTTTTCACACCAAAAAATAACTATTCCACACAAAAACAACAACAGTTAAATGTTTTTCCTAATACAATGGTTATTGTTTATTTTCAGATAATATGGAATTGTTTTAATAAGAAGACACTTGAACCCACTGATTAAATTAAGGGAAGATTTATTTAGAAGAGATAAATGAGAAGAAAAAACAAGGTATAATATTTCTAGAAGTAAACTAGAGACATATATTTTAGGAAAATGGAATATTTGTGATTTTGTGGGAAACCCACATGATTTTATTGAGGGAAAGAGTGGATATTATGGTATCATGTTTAAAAATATTATATAATTCTTTTTTGCAACTAGTTTTTTTATAAATTCATGATAATTAATTTAAAATAAATTTTAGAGTAATAAATAATATAAATATAAGAATGAATAAAGAGAACATGAATGAGTAAATCATATAGAACATGATACTACTCTATATAGAAATAACATTTAGTGTATTGAAAATAAGATGAAGTAAAAAAAATTCTATTGACCAAAAATTATTTAGATGTAATGGATTGATGAATAAGAGAATGAGAAGTTCTTTCCATACCCAGTATTGTAGAAAAAATGAGAAATAAATAAAATAAATTATTTTGAGGATTTATTGATATTTACTGATGTTGATCACTTGTGTATAATTCTATTAGTGATTGGGGAGATACTTGATTATTTAAGAACATGGAAGCTCAAATTTGAGGAAAGCTAGTGATTATATTCTGTGACCGATCTGGGAACTGGGATATCTATCAGAGACTCTGTTAGGAGCTAATATAAATAAAGATTTAATGGAAGGTGAAAACTATATATGTAGGAAGTGAATCTGATTGATAAATGGAGTGAAATATTAGAGAGATTTAATATCTACTTCAAGTGGTTTCAGTAATTTTCAAGACTAGTAAGAGAAAATATAACCTAGTAGGATTACACATAAGTATGAGGTACATTATTGGTTCATGATGCTATAGTCACATGTACATCATTTAATTGATGATAAAATTATTAGAGGAAAATATGTGAATCTGATGATATAATTGAAAATAAGGAGTATGTTTTCCACATCCGGACTAAACCTTGTAAAAAACTATGTGTATCAATTTAGTCATTCATTCTTAATGGAATGTGTGTGTTAAATTTCTGTTATTGTGATTAGTTATATTTTTCATAACAAATAATGGATCTTTATAGACCAAATGTGGAAAAATATTAAAATAACTATTGAAAATTAGTAAAACAATTAGCTAAACATGATTCATCCCCACTCTCAGGTTTATGTGTACAAATCCTATTGGAATTTTGTTTTGTACCAAAGAAAGTATTCCCTCTGAATTTAACTATAAATCTTATTTCCCTAAAGTTTTTACTTGAGAAATATTAAGTGAATATTTGAAGGTTCTTTTGATGATCCTCAAATAGGAAATTCAGATTTTGTACTTGTTAAAGTATAAATGGAGGTTTCAGTCAAGTCTCTAATAAATATAAAGAAAAAATAGGACAATAATCTTCGATAAATTAATGAAGTAAATGAGGATCAAAAAAAGATTAAGGTAATAAAAGTGGTAAATATTTTTATTAATAGAATTAAAATGATTCCTCTAATAAATCAAGTTCATGTTTTGATAAAAATGGGCTTAATGAATCAATCAATGATATTTTTATGAAATCAAGAGATATATAAATAATTTTAATAATTTGGTTGCTACATATTTTTTTTATATTGTGTCACTAAATCGTAAAAATTGACAATTGGGGTTAGATGATGATGTAATGGAAGATGTATTAGTTAAAAATTTTGGCTACTATAGAACTCTCAAAAAACACGTGAAAACTAACAAAAATTATATTTCACTTTGTAGTGAAAAAATTTCTATTCTTATTGAAAAACCAAGGAACAAAAATAAAGAAATAAAATAATGGGTGGAAAACCTGAATACTATATGTATGTTATTTATTTCAAATGTCTTTAGCTGGTTATAAAACTAATAAATCTAGAAAACACCAAAGTATATTATTCATAATATATTGAGAATAGAAGTGTTAATTATCAATTATGTTTCTATGTATGTGGTATTTAAAGTAAAAAATAATACCTTAATCAATGTTGACACCTTGGAGTGGAATCCTAGTGGAAATGGCCATTTCACTCCCAAGGACTACTAAAAGATCAAGAATGAGAGTTTCACTAGAACCCTATCCTGGTTTACTGAATTTATGTCCCGATTCATATAGACGTCATGATTTATTATAATATGTAAAATATAGAGAAACAGACATCCTACTTGTGACCATATGAGGATAGATGGGTAGTGCATTTCTTAGGCTTTCCCCTTATGTCTTAGAGCTAGTGAAAGAAATCAAAATCTTTTTCTAGATAGTACTTTTTCAAGGTCCATATGGAAATGTACATGAATCATTTTTTGAATAGACTTCAATACATGAGGATCTTTTATGGAGAAAAAGTTCTTCATATGTAGCACTAGACTGAGAAATATGGTTCACCTCCTCCTCCTGGCAGTTGTATCCTCCCTCCTTGATTCTATCCAAAGGGCTCAAAAGGTGATGTTATTTGAGGAATAGGTTCCTTACACTCATAATGGAATTCTGTTGATTCATAGGGATGTTCATGTTGTAAAACAATTCAGGTGTGGGAAATGAATAATGAAATGTATGTACGAAATATATTAAGCCTATTGGGAGTTTCAAGTAATCCAAAACAACCTCTTGTCCCCAAACCTATTTGATGGATACCTCGTATTGGCATGTGGATTAAAGAGAATATCGATGGTGCGACCTCAGGCATGCTATGTCTAGTGGGATATGGAGAAAATTTTCAACCACCCTATGTCGTTGATAAGGGATTTTTCCACCAACAAATTTGAATATGAACTAGTTGTGAATCTAAGTTAAGGGAAATGATGTATGTTATTAAATATGTTTTCTAGTATAAGCAACATTCCCTTTGGATTGAATCAGATTTTGAAAATGTTGTTGTGGCTTTGAAGACAAGAATCATGAATGTTCCATCAAAGATCCCACCTCATTGGATTGACTATATGAATCATTTAAATCAAATTAATCTACTTTACTATAGTGCATATATATAATCTTACCAGGTGTAAGATGCATTTTCAAAGAGGGTGGTCCTTGAAGAAAGCAAAATGTGGGCTTTCAGAGAACCCGATTATTGTACCAGTTTGCTGAATGAAGACTTGCAAGGAGTGGTTCACTCTAGGATATGAAAAGTCTTGTAAAATTTATAACCTTTTTTGTTCACTTATTAGTAAATAATTTTTTAAGACCAAGATCACATAGGTCCTAGACATTCCTTTGTTAAAATTGTTACGTATTTTTCCAAAAAAAAAGTGCACAGTCTTGAAATTCTATCCATACCACTACTAAAGTAAAAAAGAAGAATACTTATTAAAAGTTGTTGTTTATATTATAATATTAGGTATAAGTCCATTGATATATGAAACAAAAAAATATATAAATAAAGGCTATAGATGGCCCGTATTTTGGGGGATTAATCAAAAGGAAAATATTCCTAACTAAATCAAAACTCAAAATTTATGAAATATATGTCAACTAATAACTATTTGAATCACTTTAAGACTTATTTGAATATTGTAAAAAAATCATTTCTATAAAGAATTTTGTTATGTACCCTTCCAATATAACTCATATTCCACTGATAAAATAAGTCCAACAGAATAGTTGGAGAAGATGGTAACAAATAAAAATGAATATTATTTATGTGGTAGATAAAATAAGAATATTGAACCATATTATCCCAGAATTTCTAAAAATAAATATAAGAAAAATATAGCAACCATAATTAAGATATATATCTATTGTGGATGGAAATTACACATCATGGACCGCTGTAAGACATCCATAAACATCAATAATGAATAAAGTAAGTTGGAATCGATAATTAAAGAATCAATCCAAGTGATATAGAGCATGATTTTTCAGTGGGTAAAATTCTCTATAAAGAGTTTGATAGAGCACCTAAAAATTCTAATTTAAATGTTGCTAAAGATATGTGTGAAAGGTGAAAATAGGTATGAAATATTACCCCTAAGTGCATTAAATTTATATCATAATAATAAAATTTATATAAGTACAAAGTAAAATAAAAAACTAATATTGATATTATATCCATTTATAAAAGAATAATTTATAAAATAATAAGTCTAACCATGTGGTAGAGGAATGATTAAATATATGTAAAACGTAGTTTGAAATCACTAAGAATATGTAACAAGATGAAAAGAAAGAATTTATTATCCTTGATAAGGTTTATTAGTTGTTCCAAATAGAATAAACCCAAAATAGAAAATAAATCCATTCTAGTTAATGATTCTAATATTTTTAAAATAAAGTGAGAGGCTATAGTTAAGAGTTATCAAAATTATAGATCTATAAAGAAATGATTTTTTTGGGTTGAGAAACAAGTAGCATCACTTTTTATCACATTACACAGTTGATGGAAACTAACCTTATTCCAGTCTATATTATCTTTATGATTAAATAATGATATTTGAAAATGATATGTCAAAACGATGATATAATGAATATTTTGATGTCTATACAAAAGAAAAACATGTCATCATACAATATTTCAATTATTACCATATTATATACTTAGTAAACATAAATTTCTATATCATAATTAGTATCTGACATCAATTTCCATCATATATTCTTGGTACTGATTTTTGAATAAGAACTTAATTGATTAATATAATTGAAAATCCCCCTTAAGAGGGAGCTTAGAAGAGCAGACTACCAAAGATTTATTATTTCTTGTAAAAAATTGAATTCTAGATAGCTCCTGTAAAAATGAAGGTTAAGGTATGATCGCACTTAGAAAATTCTATGTTGATTTATCTTAAATTTATTTATTAAGGTGGAGTGAATATCTGATAGAGAATGGATAAAGATCAATATTTACATGAGTTTATTGATTTACTTGGTTAAGATGAGTATTAGTTTAGAAACATTTTCGAATATCTATTTGTACAGCCCCTATGTAGTGATGTTTGAATAAGTATGAGGTTGTTTTTAATATATCTAAATGTTTGTTTTCAAAATCTATAAATATTATTTTCTAAACCAGTTAGATCACACTCACTGAGAGTTTATTGGTTGATGAAACGATTCTATGAAATTATGGTTCCACCCTTCTCTCATGTGGAATTCATGGATTTTATTAAAAATTAATATGGAGATAAAAAGGGAGATAATACTACTTTGATGATAAATATATGAGAATAAATTCCCTAAATATTATTATATATTTAAGGTAATGAAAATATTCCCCCTTTTTTATTTTAAATAAGATGGTGATGTGTAACATTGAATTTTGAGTGAATTTAGTATTAACAACAAAACCAAAGGTGAAGATTGAAGTGCCTATGTTGTTTAATGGAGATGATGTTATATTGTTTTCTTAATATGTCTATTATGTAAATTAAATATAAATTGGGTAAAGAAGAATGAATCTATGCAATAAAGAAGATAAAGATGGTTTCCAACTTTTATGGGTGAAGAATAATGAGGGGTTTCTGTCCTTGAGTACATAGATTAACAAATTCAAGATAATAGCTATGTATGTGTATTGACTAATAAGATGGTATTTATAGAAATTTGATTAGTGATGTTATATTAATATAGAACTATATTCAACATGTTTCAAGTTATATTTGTAGAGATGATGGATTCTGAACCAACTGAACTAATTGCTGTACAAATTGTAAATCACTTACTAATAAAAAGATTGAAGGTTCATCAATGTTTGGAGAAAATCTATTTTATATGTGGTGAAACCATCTATATATTTTTTAATGTTAATATTATAATATTCAATGATAAATATTAAGTAGAATATTGGTTGGGGTTGATGTAGTATGAAATTGAATTCTGAAGGCAGTGGAGATCCATTGAATAGTCAAAGAGGAATTTATATATAGTTAGATAACTTCAGAATGATTCTAAACCTTTATAGCTAGTTTTAAAAATTCCCAAATGTTATTAGAGTTGTTTTAAGGTAATATAATTCATTAAGGTTATTTGAATAGGTTCTAATATTAATTGTTTAATTATGAATTTTCAAATATGAATCTCTCTGTTTATAAGTTCATACATGAGATATTAACCAGAGTTACAACCTGAAAATGAGAAAGGAAAGTGAAACATATGATGTTTGAGTTCATACATATAGTTTTATATAATCCCAGTATAATTTCTCAAAGGTAGGATGTCATGTATGATATGAATTTTTCAATAAAATAATGATACATAAAACAATTTTCAGAAGAAGTGCATATATAGCACTTTTTTTGTATGTGTAACATATTTGTGGGGAATGTCTAACATATTTGGAAGAGGATGATGATACATATTTTTTTATTTCATTTATGATCATTCATTACATATTTATGAAAATTGGTAACATATTTAATGAGGTTGAGGTAGAATATCAACAAAATAATGTATACATAATATTTTTTTAATACATAAGATATTTTACCATGGTAAAATAAATTCAAAACATATTAGAATATTGTATTATAATACATATGATATTTATTGTGATATGGGATAAAATTCATAAAATGGATTAATATGTAAGATGATTTTTAGGTATGTGTATGATATTTCTTGATGCATAACATATTTTAAAGAATATATAACATATTTTTACAGAGGAATTATAATATGAAAAAGTAATTGATGATGCATATTATATTCGTTTTCATATTTTTATACATAATATATTAACTATATTATATATGTTTTAACACATAGATAAAAGATCAAATTTCATAAATATGAAATTTGAGAATTTTATAACTAAATTATAAAGAAAAAATAAAATATATTTCAGTTGGTATTGACCTTTAATGGTTTAAAGTATCAAAAATAAAATGTAATTCAATATTAATGAATTAAAAAATTATATTCATTAATAATAAGAAGAAAATAAAAACTAAAAAAGATTATGTGAAAATGAATGATGCTAAAATGAAGGAATTATAGATTAAATGTTTTGGGAAAACATATATGATGCAACATGTACTAAACATAAGGGGTTAGAATATCAACCAAATATATGTGATCCTTTCTTAAAAAACATATATGATTATATTGTGAATCATTTGTGAATTAAAAGGTAAATTTAAGCTAATAATGGATTTGCAGATACTATAACATTACAAATAATTGAGCCACATCACAGAATCTATTGTTGTATTTATTTCATTATACGATAGAGATTGTTTATTTATAGATATTTAGAAAATTATTTGAGTTGAATACACTCAAAACTACAGGTTTAATTAAGGTGAGAATTTTTGAGAAGAGATACAATGAGAAGAAAAATAAAAAAAGGGTTTCTATAGAAATACACTTAATACATACTGTTGAGGAAAATGGAATATTTGGGATTTTGATTACAAACTATTGTAATTATAATAAAGAAAATAGATGAGATCGTGGTTTTAATTTTGAGAATGTTTTGGAATTAATTTTATCATCTAGTATTTATATAAATTATAGAATAATTAATTTTAGATAAATTCATGAGTTTTTAAAACTATATTTAATAGAAATAAGAAAAAGAACATTTATGTATAAACATAGAGAACAAAATACTTCTCATTATCAAACATAAATTTAGTGTATCATAGAAGAAGAAGAATCCAAAAAATATTTGTTGATCAGATCCTATTCAGTTTAAATAGATTGGTGAATAAGAATAAGAGATAAATAAGTTTTTACTCTACCCAATAATAAAAAAATGGTGAGAAAGAATGAATAAGGAATAATTGCTAAAGAGAGATCGATATGTACTACTACTAATCACTTTGGTTTAAAGCTCACAATGATTGAGGAACTTCTTGATTCATAAAGACCATAGAATCACATGTTTAAGATAATCCAGTGTGTATATTCTATGAAATATCTAATATTATTTTCTGGTATATATCTAGTTATATTCTATCATTAGAGAAGATTGAAAGGATGTTGAAGACTTTTTATTGTGTAAGTAGATAAAATTGATAGATACAATAAAAACTTCTGCATATTCAGTTTATACATTAAGAGGCTGGGGGAATTTATAGAATTTTGTGGGATATAATAAAAATAATTATGATGTTATGTAAGTGTGGGTTGCATTATATGTTCAGGATGATTGTTTCCCATGCATAATTTTAATTGATGATAAGATTATTTGTGTAAAATCTATTACTCAGATGATGCAGATAACAATATGGAGTATGTTTCCCACATCTGAGAAGAACCTTTTAAAAACATAATGTGATACTCTTTACTATTATATTTTACATTTTATTTTCATGTTTCATTATATATATCATAAAAAATATATATTCTTCATAACTATAAACATATGTCCAAAGATTTAGGATAGAAAAAAATTAAATGAAAAATTATAATTTTTAAAAATAATTAGCCACACTTGATTCACCCCATCATCTCTAGTCTATATGAACAGATAATATGGTTATCTCAAATGGTATCATAAAAAAGGTTCCCTTGGACCGA
Organism: Viscum album; assembly: GCA_963277665.1. Classification (NCBI taxonomy): domain Eukaryota; kingdom Viridiplantae; phylum Streptophyta; class Magnoliopsida; order Santalales; family Viscaceae; genus Viscum; species Viscum album. The sequence goes on from OY728128.1 coordinate 1,658,504,623, forward strand.
AACTACAAATTTTCATTCCCTAGTGGTTTTACTTGAAACATATGAACTACTTATTTGAAGAGTGTTTTGAGGAACTGTAAATGGAAATACAAGTTAAATAAAAAATGAATATTTTTTATAACAATCTAAGAAATATGAAGAAAAAAGAGGCTAAGAATCTTAGAAACTTTTTGAATGTAAAATAAGATAAACCATTAGAATAATTTAATCACAGTGGTATATATTTTGATAAATATTTTTATGATTAATTCTCTAATGAATCAAGGTTATGTTGTGATGAATATTTTTTCAATGGATCACTCAATGATTTTTATTTTAAAATTAATGGGTATCTAAATAATTTTTCTATTGAGGCTATCACACACATATTCTCTTACAACAATGGCCTATATGATTAACATTTTAAGCTATAGTTGGAAGATGATTCCATTAAAGATTCATTAGTTAAAAAGATATTATCTATAACTCTATCAAAAAAATATTATGAATGATAAATAAGTATATGTTTAACTTTTTATAAGAAAATATATAGGATCAATTGAAAACAAAAAAGACTGTTTCTAAGACTATATAATTGAATAATTTTTTTTACAGTAGTGATACATGGATCAGAAAAAAAATATAGAAACATTATGAATGTCATTTATTCTTACTTTTAAATTAAATCAAAGAGAAATAATAGATCGTAATATTCTATTAGAGTTAAGTCAAAAGCATGAGGATCAATTGAAAAATATAAAAAATAATGAGAATAAATGGTGGAAACACTTAAATTATATATTAACATTCATAATTTTAAATTTCATTTGTTGGTTGTAAAATTGTGAAATTTGGAAAACACCCTAGTAAAATCATCATAATATACTAAAAAGATAGTTTCTATAAAAAATAGTGAAATTAACCTTTATTCAAAGAAGACTCAAGATGCTGTAAAAATGAGATTTCAATTCTATTTAAATCTATATACTATAATCTCATGGAATAAGTTAACCTACACTCCAGTTAAATCTATTTTCACTAAAACAAATTTCAAGGATAATGTAGTATTAAATTAAAAAAATCATGAAAAATATGAGAAGATAAAATTATTTAAAATCCATTGATTTTTCAAGGGTGTAATTATTCTTATGCATCTTCCCAACGAAATCTCAAAATACCCATATATTAGTCTAAAATAAATAAAGTGCATAAATATCTAAAATATATCTATAACATTGATAAAATAAAAAAATATGAATATTCATTGGAAGATATTGTCACTATTACAATACTTTTCAGAAGACTTTTGGTTTCTGGAACAAAATTTCAGTAAATAGAATCTATAGAAGGTCTAAATTTAGAAGTGAGGGATGATAAAAAATAGAAAATATACAAGATCAAATAAGGCCTTAAAAATTAATTATAATTTATCCACTAAGAATATACTTGAAATAATTTAATATGTATATGAATAATATATGAAAATTGTTCACTACTATGTTTAATCTTGGTATATAAAAATCTAAAAAAATCATCGGAATCCGAGAAAAAAATACCATAAAAAATTTGAAGAAGAAGGAACCAAATAAAAATGATTCTACCTTAGGTATCAAATAAATTAATACTATTGAACCAAGTGATCCCAAGTATCCTATAAATAAGGACAATAAGTTTTTTATAACCATAAATTAGAGATGATCATAATTTTTTTGGATAGGACACATCACAAACCAATGAATGAATTACATAAACATCATGTTATAAGAAATAAATATATAATTGAAAATAAAATAATCAATATAATAGTGAGATAATAGGATTGTTTTAGTGGTTCAAACTACTAATGAAGAGTTTTTGAGATCACCTAAAAATGGTTATCTAAAGACTACTAAATATGTGTGTCGAAGGTGAAAGTAGGAATGAAATATAACTGCTAAGTGCATGACAAAGCTTCTTTATTAAGAAAAGTTTTTAGAGAACAAATTTAAATCATAAATGAATCCTGATATTAATGTTACAGATATAATAAAGGATTCATCACACAATAATAATAATGACTATGTAAAAAAATAATTCTTAACTATATGTACGAACAAATTGGAAATGGTTATGAATATGGAGAAATATTAAAAGATTATATTTTCACTACATGATAAAGGGAATAAGGCTATTCCAACTAATAAGAAAGCTAAAAATGAATTGTAATTCATGCTACCTAAAGAATAAATAATTTAGGAATTCATGGGTAAAGTTAGCATGAAGATTTTTCTACCCTCTAGAGCTATAATGAATGGTGTTTATTATTATTGAAAAATGTATCAACTCTATTTCTCACATGAAGGTACTAATTGAAACTTATTTATGCCTTTGTCTGATATTTTTGTATTATAATGTTGTGAATATATGGTGGTGAAATCAAAGGAGAACTAATTAATGTTCTTAAATCTATTCAACATTAAAGAACAAGCCATCATTGAATATTTCAATTGGTTTCATGTTATCTTATTGTAATAAATAATTTTATATACCTTAATTAGTAACAATAATCAACTATAATCATATATTATTGGAGTTATTTATTGAATAATAACATCCATGTAAAATAGAGAGATGTTAGATATTTTTTTCTTATTAAATCTACAATTTTTGATAAATAATGAAAAAATAATGGTTGACATATGATTCTCACTTCCCAAATACTTTGTTGGTTTATGTTGAATATATTTATTAAGGGATGAATTCTATCTAATTGAAAATTTAAATATCATCTTTCGCATGAATATTTTTGATATGTTTGTTTAAGTTGAGTAAAGGATTGTAAAAATTATTTAAAATACATTTGTACAACCCATAAAAAATGATGTTTTAATTGATATCACATCGCTGTCACTATAGGGAAATATTTTTTTTCCTAAATTGATCCCTAATGTTTATTACATTGGTTTATTCCACATAGACTTATAAATGATTGGTTAATGAAACATTAATAAGGATAATGTGATTCCAACCTTCTCTCACATGTAATTGATTGATTACATCAAAAAATTAAAGAGGATAAGAAAAAGAGAAGAATATGTAACATTGATATTAATAATAAGATAATACCTTCCCTTATACATACGATATAAAATAGGGGAAGAAGAACTTTATCCTTTTCATTTATTAAAAATAAGGGAGAGAAGTATGACATCGAATTTAGAGTGAATTTAGTATTGAAAAAAATAATCCAACGGTGGAGATTGAAGTGATCAAGTATATTAGTGGAGATGATGTTGTATTTTTTACAAATTGGTTCTTAGTATTGTTATAATGTAATGTCAATTTATTTTTTGTGATTTTGAAAATACCCCCCCCCCCACCAAGAAGATTAAGATGTTTCTCATACATTGAATGGTAAAGAAGAACGAGGAGCTACATTCCTTGAAAACATATATGGATAGATGTAAGATAAAATCGATGTAAATTTTTGGATTTTTGAGATGGTATTTATAGAAATATGAAAGGTGTTATTGAATTAATGCAAAAATTACTACAATATGATAGAAGTGAAGATAGAATAATATTAGATAACTAGTGAATCTACTGAAGTATTTTTTGTACAACTTATAAAGATATTATTAAAGAAACTATTAATAATTATTTGATGATTAGAGAAAAGAAGGTTGATGTTTTAAGAAACCATACATAGATTATATTTCATGAATATTATACAATAGAATTTTGACCTCTATAACGATGCATGTTTTTTCATTACCCAAACCTCCCAAAGGGGTAATAGAGAGGATGTGAAATTTTTTGACCTTGTTTGTATGGGATTCCAATCAAGTGGGACACAGTCATTGGGCTTCATAGTCTCGTATGGCCAGGCCCATGGAAGAAGGTGGAGTGGGTATACATGACTATAGTGAATCAATAAAGAGAATGAAATCATGGATGTCATGGGATATTATTATGGGGTAATATTTATGGGAATTGTTCTTCAGAAATCGATATGGAGAAAAATGGGAGGCATCTGGTGCTAGTGGTTCTTGGCTATCTTGCTTAGCACAATGCATGATATCTCACCGTGAGGTTCTTACGGGCTCTAATCAGTGGATCATTGGGAAAGGAGATGTTGTCTTCTATAATATTAACTAGGAGGGAGAGAAGATTAAATTTCCAGGATTCCCTCACCTAGATATTTCCTTTAAGGAAGTGTGTACACATATTGATTTCATCCAGTCGGTACTTAACCCTAATCATGTGAATGTTTTTGAAGGTATTTCTATGAATTCCGATCCAGCTAGATGCTGCTTCATGGGCTTGTCTTTGGGTAGGTTGTTCACTTAGTACTATAAAAGGTTCCTCTATGGAGAGATCCCTCAGGATGAATGCTCACCAAAGGTATGATTCAAGGAGATTCCAATAGAAATTATTTTTCTCATGTGGCATATTAGGTACAAGGATCTTCTGATGGATCAGAATTTCCAATGTAAGGGTATTCCCTTTGCATCTTTGTTCTTATTTTGTAAGAATCCATGGGCCGAATTTACTATTCATATCTTTTTTTCATAGAAATTGCTCATATTTTCTCTGTTCCATATTTCATCCACACACCTTCATTAACAGTGAGCATCCCTTATTAGATGTATTCTTAGCATCTTGGTTTCAAGGTGTGGAGCGAAGGGTCATGGGATGTATTGTTTGATTAGTAATCCTTTTTTCAATATGATGGTATATATAGGAGGCACACAATCATGTTTGAATGGGATCCAGAAGATCTCATTTGTTCCTAAAAATGAGGTTAAGGTCATTGATCTCCAAGTTGGGTCTGCTGTTAATGGTTATTTATTCTCGGTTATGATAAGTAATTTTCTCAAAATACCTCACATGGTTAACATGATCGAGGTCCATTGGATCAGGTTAATGCCTCCCCTCAAAGGCTTGAAACTGAATGTGGAAGGATATTTTATTAGGTGGAGGGTTTATGAGAGGTGGAGGGGTGCTTCAAGATTCTCAGGGTTCAGTTTTCATGGGTTTCATCACATTTTATAGACCTGGAACCTCTTTAGGTGCAGAGGGGAATGCCCTTCTCTTAGGTATAGCGATTTTTAGGAGGTGTGGTTTTTATGTGGGGGATGATGAGTGATATTCCAAAGTTTGGGTGAGGACCATTCAGGGGCATCATGAGGTGCTATGGGATTTTAAATATCTAATTCGTAGATGCATTATAGATACTAATCTTGGACATATTTTTTTGACATATTTGGAGGGAGGCTAACTTCGTGGTGGACTCACTTGCTTGTATGAGATGTCTGAATGCAGATCTTAAAATTTATGATAGCTTGAGTTCACTTTCTTTAGAGAGTAAGGTTGTAATCTAAGGGTATTTTCTTTCTTTTCATCACTTTATCCCCCATTGATGGTTCTATTTTACTTTTTAACCTTGGTTAATTCATGTTTAATAAAATTAATTTTCAATCAATCAGATTTGATTAATCTTGATGTTGAATTATAAAGTTAGTGGTTTCATTGAAATTATCTTTGAAGAATTTGTGTGCTACTTGAATTTCTGGGAATGGAACATAAGTATTTGAATAGGATTGATAAATTCAAAAAAGTAGTTTGAGTTGTTTTATAGTGCTTGAAAATCCCTTGAGATGATTAGAAAAGATTTTGATTTTAATTGATGTATTCAAGATATTAAAAACTGAATTTATCCATGTTTATGTTCATGTGAAGGATATTTTTCATAGATGATAAATTATCCTTAGTCAAAGCAAAAAAAATGGAAAAGGAATTCAATAATATGATGTTCGAATTTTTGTGTAAGGTTTTTCTATAATCCCTCATAAAATTTTCAATGTTAGGAGTTCATTAATGATATGTAACATATTTTGTATGAAAATGATATCTCATAAGATAAATTTTAGAATAAATCAATGTGTATAATATATTTTTTTGGAAATGCAACATATTATTGGATATTGTGTTACATATTTGGTAGAAGATGATGATACATGTAATATTCTATTAAATCCGATCATTCATACCATATTTTTAACAATTTGTAACATATTTACTAAGGTTGAGGTTGAATATCTACAAATTCATTGATACATGATATATTTAGTTGAATACATAAGATATTTTGGAAATGGGAAATTTATACATAAAATATTTTTGTATAATATTATAATAGTTATGATATTTTTTGAGATCAAAGGTGGAATTAAACAATATAATTAATATGTAAGATGTTTTTTTGGGTATGCCTAATATATTTAATGATGCGTAACACCTTTGGAAGAATATGTAACCTATTTTTTCAACATATATGAGGATATGATAAAGGCATTAATGATGTATAATATATTAATTTTCATATTATTATAAGAAATATATTTATTATCAAATGTAATTTTTAACAATTAAGGAAAAGATGATATTTTAAAAGCGTGACAACTTGAAAATTCCAAAATTGAATTATAAAGAATAAATACAATTTATTTATGTTGGTGTTGAACATCATCGTCTCAAATAATATCAAACTAATTATGAATCATGCTGATATAATTAAAAAGAAAAAATTCATGATTGAGAAAAAAAAGATCGAAGTTGTGGAATATTATGTGAAAATTAATGAATCCAAAATGAAATAATTCCATATTTAATGTTTTTGAAAACATATCTTATGATGTATGATCTTAAATTATGTGGTATGAAATATCACAAAAACATTTTTGATCCTCGGTGAAAAAAATTAGAAGAGTATACTCTATAGAATTTGTGAATTAAAAGTTATATGATGTTGATATTAGATTCATACATTCTGATAAGGTATAAGGACCTGATCCACACCCCAAAAAAAATGGTTTATTTTTTCATACTCCAATGAAGATTAGTTATTTTTGTATGATGTGGAAATTTTTTGACAGGAAGAGTCTCAAACCTTATGATATAATTAAGGGAATTCTTATTAGATATAGAAAAGATGATAAGAAAAAAGAAATAAATTTATTCATATTAATAAAATAGAGACATGAAATTGAAGAAAATGAAATATTTGTTATTATAGGTAGAAACCAATGTTTTTTTAATGAGGAAAAATATGAGATTGTGGGGTCAAGGATGAGAATACTATGTAATTCATTTGAAAATGGGTTTTTATAGAAATTATAGAATAATTAATTTATGTGAAATTCTCAAGTTTATAAGTATATAAATTTAAGAAAAAGGAAATAAAACATGTAATAAAAAACATGGAGAGACTATTACTTCTATTGAGATAAAGAACAGTTTGTGTGTTAGAGAAAAATATGAAGATGAACTGACCTATTGATCAGATCCTATTAAGTTGAAGTAGATTGAAGAAGAGGAATAAGGTAAGTAGAATTTTACGTTATACCCAATTTTATAGTCGTATTTTGGATTATATAAAATAGAAAATTTTCTGTTGAGAACGACATGTGCTATTATTGATCTCTTGTGTTGAATAATCCATATGATTGAGGGGACACCAGAATCTTGAAGATCATAGGATCTCAAGTTTGAGAGAAGTTAGTGAGAATATTATTTAAAAAATCTAGGACCTGTGATGTCTAGTTGATACCAGTTTGTACGATATTATTCTTAAAGATTCACATGTATTTAAAGAGTCCATATTGAGGAAGTATATATGATTGATAGAGTCAATGAAATGTCATAGAGATTGAATATGTACATTAATAGGTTGGATGAAGTTGTAATACTATAAGAAGATAATATAATCCCATGATATTTTGCTTAAATGTTTGAAACACTGTGGGTTTAAGATGATACCTTACAACAAGTAATTATAATTGATTATTATATTACTAAAGGAAAATATATGACTTTTATGATACTGATCATAAAATGGAGTAGCTTCCATAGACACATTTATAACCATGAGAAAACACAATGTGCTTCTCTTTACATTACTATAATTCATTCCATGTATGTGATTCATGTTTTTTAATGTGTAAGGACTAATTTTTATTGACAATAATTAGAGATTCAAATACCAAAGGGAATAAAATATTAAAATAACATTTATAATTTTGAAAAATATTTAACACACCTAATTCACATCCCCTATCAGGTGTCTATGAATAGATCCTATGGTCATTTCATGAGAAAAAATTCATGATAGTGGGATTTTATGATATTTTAGGATACAATTTTCAATGAAAATGGGTTTATAACAAGAGTGAAGTTAAAATCAAGTAATAAGGATTCGTAAAAGTTAATTTTATTAAATAATGGTGCATAAATTGATACTTTATAATGAAATTAAAAGTCATACAAGTTTTATATAAATCAATTCAAGCAAACAAAAATTATTCCATTATTTTATAAGTGAATAAAATGATTATTGAGTCAAATGAAAATTTCATATAGGGTGATCCTTTAATTGGTAAATAATTATTATTTCATAGTGATCATAATATAGATGGTATATTTTTTGTTTTAAGGAACCAAAAATAAGAGTTTGGATAATTGATATGGGTATTAAATCACTTCAACCACTAAACAAATGAATGTAGTGAAATAAACAAGGTTGATATCATTAATTATATCTTCATATACAATTTTTTATCTATAAATTATGTGTTCAATACAATTTTTATATATTTTAAATTATTAGTTTAAATTGGATTTTAGACAATGTATTCTACCCCCACTAAGGTTATCCATGTCAAGGAACAATTTAATAATGATCCCAAAGGTGAGTAATGGTTTAATGTCGATAAATATGCTCAAGATGAAGGAAAAAACTAAATGTGAGAAACATAATGAAGGTAATAAATAATAAAAAAGTGATAATGTTCTAAAATGGAAAGAGAATAATCATATGATGGTGTTTCAAAAAGTTATTAAAGCAATAAGTAGAGTTTTGGAATTTGAAGTTGGATAGAATGCATAAGGTTAACCTATTCAACCAAAAAATATATTTTCATTAGTTTCATTAGGGTGAGCACTCAAATTCATATTAAAAATTATGTATATACCAAGAACATTATATTTCCTATAATCATTTGGGTATACATCACTGTACCTTTTTAATATAATTTCTATATTTTACTTAAAAATCAAAGTAAATACTGATTTTTTAACCATTTTTCCTTGAAATGTAAATTTATATTAGAAGGCTATAAGATGAAATTCATATTAAGGGTTATTTTAATGTGTCATATATCATTTTTAATGAATATTACCATAATATATCTTAGTGATTTTATCGGAATATCAATCCCTACAGAACATCTTTATATAACATCATTATAATCCAAGAAACATTGAATACTTTTTTTGCCCATTGTGATGATGTGAGATTTAATGTATATTTTAATTTATTTTAATATATTTAACATTACATGTTTAATGTAATTTTATTTATAAAAGTTAATTTATGAAATAATAAAGGAGTGCATAAAATAAACAATGTACAGTATAACCACTATACTCTTACAATAACGAATGGATTGAGTATGATGCACTTGAAAAAAATTGATATATAATTTCATTTTACAGTATAAATTTTATGTTATATAATACAAAAAATTAATTTTGTTTAAATTTTTATGTATATACTGATCAATTGAATTGTCCATATACCCCATCCCATGTTATATATTATAAAAAGAAGCATGTGCATATATGGAAGTGTAAATAGCATATGAAAGCACAAAAAAAGTTTGGGAATCACGTGTTATTATGAATGAACAAAAATATATCATGTATTATTGTATTAAAACATAAAAATGATTACTTGGTTTCATTTTCTATTTTTTTATCTGTCTCCCTATATCCACACTCTCATATTTGGTGCTAAATAGATATTATTTTATCATTGGATTTGATACAAAGTAGAAAAATATATGGTAATCTAGCATATGTTCTGCATTGTTAAGCCAATTAAAACATTACATATCAGAAATAATCTCACAACCATGAGAATTTTATAGTTTAGTTTGTTTTCATATTTTTTAAATAAATTTTTCATTATGAACATTTCTTAATAATCACATCACAATAAATCTGTTTCTAGACATCTACTTGGATATACTCATCTTTGTAACTTAGGTAATGAAAACAAAAGAATGGGGTGAGATAAAATAATTATAAATAGAAAAATTATTGAGATTTCATGAAGGGTTAGATCATAACCATATAAAAAACATGATCATGGGAGAAATATGTTATTATTAATAACATGGAACAATATAATTTTTTTAAGTCATAATAGAAGTAATTGTAATCTCAACTAATCATACATATACAATGGAATAAGAGTATGAAATTCTGAGATGATAACTATGAACCATGGAACCTAATATATTCATATCACCTAGAAATGTGGAGTAATAATAATAATAATAAAATCTAACATTTTCAAAATATCGATTCATAATTATGACCACACGTGATCTTTATAAGCATATCTGACCATATATACACTCACAAATAGTCTCTATGATCATATATAATCACAAATTCACTCTTGAAAAACATTATTGAGAATAATTATCCATATGTACACTCACAAAAGGTCATTGTGATCATATATAACCAAAAATATACTCAATAACAAAGTAATTATCTCAATAGATTCAAATCCTTAACCAAATGCATTGGGGGTCTATATAGGTTCCTCACATGTCACTTAATAATCATCCATACAAAAGTTTTCTGAGAACATATGAAAACATTCATATTTAAAACATAAATTAGTTAACCCATGGAATAGAGATGGGTTTCATGAATACATTCATATAACTTTTCATAGACCATCCATACAAAGTAGTCTGTTGGGTCATAAGAATATATCCTAAGAGTAACATAAGTAATTCCATAGAATGTTAATATAGATTTTAAAAAACCTTTTAATATTATTGTATAATTCATTTTGAAAAATTCTAAAAAATTCCTCCTTTTTAATGATGGAAAATTCATTAAAAATGTTTTCTTTAAAATGAAATACTTTTTGTAACAACCCTGACCCAAGTTTCCCAGACTCAGTGTCTTACTTTATTATATTAGAATACTATATGATCGATTGAATCCTAAATGAATCAATAGTATAATATTATGGGTAAACTATAAAAAATTTTGGAATTAAAATTAAATTTTAAACATAAAATACTAAAATTATTTTATTGGAGAACACCATTATTCCCCTACTTTAACCCTTCTTATCAGTCATAATAGTCTTCTTACAATCCCAGGGAAAAATAAAACATAATAAATTGGTGGGATAAAAAGCTCAATAAGGTTAATGTATAGTGGTATCTAACTTTAATTAATAATTAATAATAAATAATTCATGGATAAAATATGATCAAATAATTCCATACAAATAATCCCATGAGCCTAAAGCTTGATCATGGTTATTATAACTAGCCAAAAAATCACATATAATAATAATAATGATAGAATTAATAATTCTGGACGTCTACACAATCAAGATATATATTCAAGATGGTTATTGTAAATATCTACCCTTATTAGAGTTTAAGTCTATGAGTTGAAACCTGTCTAATTTTTGTCACGATCTATCCTCTGGAAAATTTAAAACTTCTTGGAAACAAACATGAAGGGTTTCTCGGTGATTGATTTCATCTCAAGAAAGTACCGATTAAATGAGGGGATATAGAAGGCCCCACCTGTCACTTAATAATTCCAACTCGTTCCAAATATGATATAGGTTAACCATAAACAATATATGCATATAAAATATAAATAACTTTCTCCAATCAGTAAACACAATCACAAACCATTCTGAGTAATATGATGAATGGTATCAAAATAACACATCAACAGTAATTCTGATCATAAAAAATTTAATAAAATATGGTATATTATATCATTATATACAAACTTAAATTAAGAATAAGATTCAATAAAGGGTGTTTACATAGAATAAAATACTCATAGAAAATTTTTTGAGGAAAAACTCTGGTTAATCCCAAATGAAAAAATGTTTCATATAAACATAAACTTTTCTTTTAAAAATATACAATTTTCAATACCAAATGACAAAAAATATTGGAAAGGGTTTTTCATTTAATAAAATATATAATAATTCAATGGAATATAGAAATTAAATAATAGTCAAAGTGGTGATAAATCCATTATCATCATTTATGTTTAAAAATAGAACATTCCTTTTTTTTGTTAAAACATTCCATATGAAGCATATAAAATGATTAAATTTTAAAACCTTTGTATGAAATTAAAAATAAAAATAAAAATACGTTTATAATCCTTTTATATTTATAGAAATAAATATTTAAAATAATATCAAGAATACTGAAATGGATAAAAATATTTGATAATTAAATCTTTAAAAATTCACGGTGTCTCATACCACTTTGAACATTTAAATCATAATCCAAAAGAAAGAATAAAATTAAAAAAACATTAAATTAATGATAATAAATAAATTAATAACATGATATAACAAATGGGATATATATACACCCCTAAAAAAGGTGTTTGTATAACATCAAACTATGCCTCGATGAAAGTAGAATGAGAGGAAGTCCCTTACCTTAAGCATTTTGTAGTAGAACTTGATTTAAACTCCTATTTAATAAGAATAAGTTTATTATAAATATATCACATTAACATATTAATTTATAAATTAATATATTTTATTTAATTATGACTTTATATAACCCATTTATTAACAATTCCATGTTAATGTTACATCTCAGGTAATAACTGCTTTGTTTTTTACATGTGTTTTGATTTGTTATATTTTTTACCATCTTACTTATATCTTGATTTTATCAACTATATAATGATAATAATTAAATAAATATAATAAATATTCAATATATCTATATTTATAATAATCTATAAAATATATAAATAGACATTGAAATAAAACATTCATGGAGATAGTAGGACGTACGTCCGCAAGAACATTGTTTTCATATTCTCGTAGAATTGAAAGAAAGAAAGTATTTAATATAATTAAAATATAATTATTATGATAAATATTTCATGTAATTTCACTAAACCCATACTTAAAATGTTCCATATAAAGTGTTAACAAATTGCATCATTTTTAGAAGGTGGTGGTCCACACGTCCACAAATGAAGTTATTGTATTTACAAATAATGGATAGCATGAAGGTATCTATTATATGATAATTACAGAAGAATAAATAAATTATAAATATAATATATATCATATAAAATATAAATGACTTCATTATTAAAAACCATTAATGTTGAAAATGTTAGAAGGAATGGCATCATTTTGCGAGGTGGTAGTCTGTCCTACACACGAATAATGATTGTGTATCCCATTTGATGGATGTGTGAGTGAGTGTAGGTAAAATCCTTAATATAATAAAATTATAAGTATATTTAGTATTCTGAGGTTATTATATAAACATTAAATAAAAATATTTTAAGGGGTTTAAGGAATAAATAAAACAACAACACTAATTGATGAACAATACATCTTCTGTTATAATCTCTTTTTGAATTGCACAAAATAACTTCTTTGGGTGGATTTCTGCCCAATGTAAGGCTGATAGGATTAAAATAGAGAATTTGGGAGGATACACGGTTAGGGTTTGGTGAATCTATAAGGCTCAATGTGTTGTGAGGAAGTGAGGTAGGATATGTCCTTCTATAATTGAGTTGAGGGGCACTTTTGGAAATTAAAAAAATATTAAATTAATTTTCTATTCCAAATGTTACCAGAGTGAGTTATTTAAAAGCTAATATAAGCATGGGTTGAAATAATATCAACCAATAATTTTTATTCATGTTTTTTTCATGTTCTTACCCTTATGTTTTGGATTTAACCCTTAGTTAAACCCTTTAACTCTTATCAAGACAACACACTTTTTTACACTTTAAGGGTTAATATATTTACTATAAAATAAACAAAATAAATAAATGAGTAATGGATAAAATTTTAAACCTTATGTAAATAATGTGGCTAAATTTTTTATTTTAATTAATTTTATATCATTTAATAGAATATTATTTATTTTAAGAGATCATTAATGTTTGTTATGACAATATGCCTTTCTTTACTTTAAATAAATAACAATACATAAGATAAATTGAAACCAAAAAAATTAATAAAAACATAATATGTTTACGTAATTTATAAAATTAATGTATAACATTAATTATGTAAAATTATATTTATCTTTATATTTTTAATAATATTTATTTGATATGTCAATTAATTAAATAATTACTCCATCGTCATATTTGAATCCTTTAATTTAATAATTTATTCCCTAAGAAGTGTGAATTAATTATCATGATAAAGATAATAATTTGGGATTTTAAATTAATATTTATAGTTAAATATATATTTTGAATAACAACATATATAAAATGTAATTCTTCTTAAAAACATGAGTATGACATATTGCACTTTCCATTGAATAAAATACTAAAAAGGGCTCAAAGTCATACAAGTGTCTCAAAGAGGCCATAAAATTAGCCAACATATTATTTTGGTAAACACTAACTCATCCAATAAAAATAGTACAAGTGTTATAGTAGTTTTATAATTCATATGATATTATTTTTACCTGTAATTACCTGATTTACCCTTTACAGTGGTAGTTTTAAAAAAATACTAATGTTACTATTTATTTTTTCCAAAAATAAAGGTTCCATATTTAATAAATATTTACTTTATGATTAAAAATTATTAATCCATTTTTCAAAATTCAAAACATAATATTGGGTAAAATAAATTTTAAATTAATCATGTTGATGGAATAAGAAAATAGGTTTTTAAAGCGAAAACGTTCAAATGATTGAATTATTTTAATAACCTAATTCAATGTGAAATTGATTCCAATAACCTAAATTAGATATGGTAAAAATATATAAAATTTTAATTTAAAATAAATTAAAAATAAAATTTAACAAGATAAATTATTTATATGAAAAATCTGTTTTCAATTAAATTGCAATATTTTATCAATATTCATCAAAACATAAAACTTATTAGAAAATTATCAAAAATTAAATAAATGTAAATTTTGGTATTACACTTTCAAATAAAAATTTTAAATTTTCAAATTAAATTTATAAAATTTTGAAAAACTAGATTTAAAATAGGTTCTTCACAAAAATGTGGTAAAATTATATTTTTATAAAAATATATATTTTATGAGTAAAATTGGGTTTGTTCTTATATCATGTATAGAAAACCTATAGGATGAATGATAGATAATATATTGCATATTGTGTATATATATATATATATCATTAACAAAATCTATAAAGTGTGTTTTTCTATTTAATTGCTATAAAAATAACTTGTGCACATTTAAATAGTTTTTTTAAAAACATATCCTTTATATTAAATTGGGTTTTATATTTATTTATTATTAATTAGTAACCAATTAATTCAATAATATATTTTCATAATTTATTTAGTCCTATTCATAACCATCAATTTAATAGCTAGGATATAATTTCATTTTAAATAATTATATTAATAGTATAACATGGTTTGTTTAAGCGTGGTGTTATGTGAAACATAAGCCATAAAAGTGATTAGATTTAAAAAAAAAATATCGTAAAATCTTTGGGTGTTACATTTTCTCCTACATCAATAAATTTCATCCTCTCAATTTGATATTGTACATAAAAAATAAAATGATGATAATTACAATTCTTTTATGGGAAACCCACATCAGATATAGGGTTAATAAAAAATATCTTAATAAGAGGAAAAGGGAAATGTGAGGGTCACCAAAAAATTATACATTAAAATAGTATAAAATTAGTGGGAAGTGAAAACTAGTACATTTAGGAGAGATAAAACCATCAATTTTTTATGGAGAGTGATAGAGAACATGGTCATCCAAAAGTCAACAATCACAAAACCCTAAATCTATGATGGGTTAATGAGGACATTGATTTATCAATAATAAAATTGAATGAATAAAAATTTTCATTCCAAATTACTTTCCTAGAGTTGGGGGATTATTTTGTTATACATATAAGCACTTGATTTTTTTCTATATCAAAATCATAATCTCATCCTCTTGTTGTTATTTGATGTATTTTCACCTCATTTTGTACACCTAAAGATGGATATTCAAGATGAATTTTTATTCTTTAAGAAAATGTATTGAATTATATTGTCCAAAAGTAATTCATTAATTCACCAAATGTATAATAAGTCCAAAAGGTTCGCTCATAGTATTCAATAAATCATACTTTAACCTAAAACATTAATATAAAATGTTTAACTTAATTCATTCCAACCTTAAGACTCATGAAAAATACATCTATCTAAATTCATAGTCCATAAATTAATAATGATGGTCACTAAAATTCCCAAATCAACTTAGCATTAGATTTTCCCTAAACAATATAATGAATATATTTTTTTCACATACAAAATATATGAATACCATTATCACTTTTAAAAACATAATGATATCAATCATTATTCTAAGTCCTTAAAGAAAAATTAATGTTGTAAAATACATTTATATCTCATGATTCTTATAACTAGAATACCATAAAAAATCATGAATCCAAAAACAAAAATACATTAATTATTCCACTTCAACAATAGTAACAACATAATATTTACCTTGATCCCACTGATTATTTTGATCTATATTTTCTTAATTCTTGGGACATTCATTTATGTAGTGACCCATATCCTTATAGTTTCAACATTTCATATTTACAACTACTTTATTTCCCTTATGAAAATGATCATAGTGACATTTCTTTCAACAAATTTAATGAATTCCAACTCCCTCCTGGAATGTATTGGGGTGTTTCTTCCAATAATTATCACATGTGGGAAATTCCTTCTTTCCCTTTTTCCCTTTATCGATCTCTTGATCCACTATTCTCTACTTCTCTTTCATTCCCTTAAAGTCATAATACTAAGCGAATTATTTATCCATCTTGATATAAGATGATTCTATATCTTCATATGATGATAAATTTTTGGAGACCAAATAATTTTGGGGGAATGGATTTAAACCATCAAATAAATGATCAATATTACTCCTTGGTATATGTATGTAATCTGTATCATACATTGATATCCTTGTAAAGTTGGATTCTTATTGAACAACATTCTCTTCCTATTTTTCCCTCAAACTCATAAATTTCCTCTCTATATCTACTCACTGTGCGTGGTGAAAATATTTTTACAAGAAAAGTTATTTTAAAACCTTCCATTCCATATTTTCTATTTCCTCAACCTCTTTAGTGTTTTGAATAAATGGCCACAAAGGATATGTAACTACAAAAAGCCGATAAATATCCATGAAAACAATCTTTCTTTCCTTACTTCCCAATGATAGAAGTCTATTTTCTATGGAACTTTTCCATTACTCAGCTAAAAATAGAATTGTAGTCCCATTTAATGATGGATTTTGTTTCCTCATGAAGTGATTTAACATTTTTCCTCCATGGTGTTGATTAGGCATCTCTATACAGTTAAGGTTATTTTTTGTAACGTGAGGCAACTATCCCGGTATTTTTATAAGTTGTTTATCACCAGTTTCATCTCCAGCTCCAACATCATTAAATTTTAATGGAGGGAAATCCTTACACAGATTACATGCATGAGTACAGTTTCTATTTCTTCCCCTAGGTGAAATTTCTAAATAATCTAATACACTAGATTAGATCATAACATTATGAAACATAATGTACAATCTCAGAACTAGTGACTCATAAAACATAAATTGAAAATTTAGTTATGACTAATCTCTCAATCATAAACATTATTTATTTGGATATATTTTCAAATTCTATCATAGGGATTCATTATGATTTATAAAATCTAGGTCCTGAAGTTTTCACTAAACTTTATCTGATACCAACTGTATTTTCCTTGAACTTAGTTTCCTAGATTTAGTGTCTTACTTTATTACATTTTCATAAGATATAAGATATCACATCCTAAAGGATTCAATAGTTTTTTATTCTTGGTAAACTAGATACATATTTGAAATTTAAATTAAATTTTAAACATAAAATAAAAAAATTATTTTCTTTTAGGACTCTATTATTCTCCCAACTTAACCCTACATAGCAGTCATAATATATTTCTTTTAATCTGGCATAAAATAAAAAATAAGAAAATTGTGAAATCAAATGAACATTATTGGTAAAGTATAGGGAAATCCAAATTGAATTAATAATGAATAATTAATATAGAAATAGTAAAATATGATCAACTAATTCCATATAAATAATCATATGATCTTAAAACATATTATTGGATATTCTAAGTAATCAAATAATCACATGGAACATTAACAATGACAGAATGCATAATGTTGGATGAATTTACTATCATGATCTATCCTCAAGATAGTTACAGTCAAGATCTATCCTTAATATACTCTGAGTATGTGAGTATAAAATCATCTTTTTTGTCTCAATTTCTATCCTCCTAACAATTTAAACCTTTACGAAAACTAATGTGAAGGGTTCGTCGCCAACTGATTTGATATTAAGAGACTACTGATGTATCATGGGTCAAGAGCAAGACCCTACCATCACTTATTAATTCCAATTAATTCCTCATATTTAATGGTTTAATCATAAAAAACATATACATATGAATTGTAAATAACTTTCCCCAATTATTAAACATATTCACAAACCATTCTGAGTAATATGTTGAATTGTATCAAAATAACACATAAAAAGGTCAAACTGATCATAAATCATTTAATAAAACATGGTATATGATATCATAAGAGATAAAACTCAGTCAAGAATTATATTCAACAAAGGGAGTTGAGATAGATTAAAATACTCATAGAAAAATTATTGAGTAAAAACACTTTTTAAAACGATATGAAAAATAATTTCATATAAAATATGTTTTTCTTTTAAAAAATAACCATTTTCAATACCAAAAATATGAAAATAAGGGAATATTGTTTTTCATTAAATAAAATATGTAATCATGAAAAGGAATTTATATATTAAATAATAGTCACAGTGGTGGGAATGTTTTCCCCAGGTACATTTAAAAACAAAACAATACTTTTTTTCATTTTTCAAAATGTTCCGTATAAAACACATAAAAATTTTCTTTTTGATAAAAATTGAATGAAATTTAAAGAAGGCATGAAATTTTCTATATAATATTTTTAAATTAATATATATAAATATTTAAAATAAGATCAAGAAAACTGACATGGAGAAAAATATTAGATAATTAAATCTTTAAATATTCAAGGTGTCTCATGCCACATTGAACATTTAAATAATAAGACCCATGAAAAAATAATATTTAACAAACATTAAATAACATGATAATAAATAAATTAATTACCAGATAAGTCAAAGGGTATATATGTACACCTCATAAAATAAGGTGGGTTTATAACATCAAACTACACCTCATTGAAGGAATATTGAGACGAAGTCCCTTACCTTATGCTTCCTTTAGTCTAACGTGCTTCAAAGTCATGTATAATAAATAAATGTTTTTTATAAATCTGTCAAACAACAAAATTTATTTCTATAATACCATATATGTTTTAATTATGACTTTATATTACCCTTTTATTAACAATTCCATGTTAAAGTTACATTTTAGGTAATAAACGCTTTGTTTTTCACATGTGTTTTGATTTGTTATATTTGTGTTCCTCTTAATTATATCATGATTTAATCATATAAATAATTTTAACTAGGAAATAAATATCATACATATTTATTATATATATTTATAATAATCTATAAATAAAATAAATATAGAATTAAATACACCGTTCCTGGAGACGGTAGAACGTACATATACATGAACGCTATTTCCATTTTCTTGTCATATCAAATGAAAAAAATTAATTAAAATAATTACAGAAGAATTATTATTTCATATATATATATATATCTTATATTTACACTAAAACCATCCATAACACATTCCACGTAATGTGTGAATTAATAACATCATTTTGATGAGGTGTTAGTCCACACATCCTCAAATCAAGTTATCGTATTTACAAAAAATGTCAAGAATGAGCGTATGTGCTAAGAAACTCCATAAAAATAAATAAATAATAAATATTACATATATCCTAAAAAATAAAAAATACATCATTATTCCCAACCATTAATGGTGACAATATATGAATAAATGACATTGGTTCGCGAGTCAGTAGTCCACCGTACACACGAATGATGATTGTGTATCCCATTTGATGGAATTTTGTGTGTGTTTAGGAAAAAACAGAATATATAAATTTCTAAGTATATTTAGGATAATGAGGTTATTATATAAAAATTACATAAAACTATTTTAAGTCCAATAAGGATGAAATGAAACAAAAATGTTTGTTTATGAATGTTTTAACTTCTTTGGGTATCTTCTTTTAAATTGCGCAAAAGGGCTTCTTTGATTGGATTTATGTCAAAAGTAAGGATTCTAGGATTAAGGGAGAAAATTTGGGATGATAAATGGTCAGTTTTGGGTTGATCTAGAATGCATAAAGTGGTGTGAGGAAGTGAGGGAGGAGATTCACATTTATAATTAAGGTGAGGGGCACTTTAGGAAACTCAAAAATATTAAATTAATATAAATTAATTTTGAATTTAAAAATGTCTCTAAAGAGATTTATTTAGAAGATAATATGATGATGGTTCTAAATACTCACAAACAATAATATTTATACAAGTTTACATCAAATTCATACCCTTATCTTTTGTCTTTAACCCTTAGTTAAATCCTTTAACTCTTACCGTGAAAATTTGACTTTTTATTCTTTAAAGGTTAATATAGTTACTATAAAATGAAAAATGAAACATAAATGAGTCATGGAAATCATTTTAAACCTTACCTAAATAAATTTTACAATTTTTATATTTTTATAATGTTTATATCATTTAATAAAATATTTTTTATTTTAAAATTTCAGTAATGTCAATTTTGATACTATTCAATAATAAGACTGATGAAAAATAAATCTTTCCAAATTAGATATCCATTTTTTTAAAAAATAAAGTCATAAAATTTCCAAAAAACAACTTAACATATGGTTTTCCCGAAAACAATATAATTAAAATATATTATGTTACAAACCAAATATATGAATACCATTGTCACCTTTAAAACCTTAATGATAATAATAATTCTTCCAAATCCATAGTAAAGAAGTACTATAATACAATACTTCTTTATATCATGATTATTTTAACCATAATATCATAACATTATTCTTGAATAAAAAACATAGACACCTTAATTATTTGTCTTCTAATTTAGTAACAACATAATCTTTATATTGAACCATTTTCTTTTTTTCTATGTTATTTTTCTTTGATGCTTGGGATATTAATTTGAGTATTTCAGAATATCCTTATAATTAAAACATTTTACATTTATGACTTTTTTATTTCCCATAAAATCACATGCTTGGTTACCTTTCTCTCCACACTTGTAACAAACTCCCACTCCCTTTAAAAAATTACCATGGGGTTTTTCCCACAATTATAACATGTGAGAAACCCATACTTTCCCTTTTCCCTTTATTTGTATTTTTCTCCAACATTATCTTCTTCTCTTGATTTCCCATAAATTCATAAGACTCATTGAAATCATTTTCTCTCATGATAACACATGATATTATATCTTTATATGATGAGAAAGTTTTGGAGACCAATTCCTTTCAAGGAATTTATTTAACCCATCAAAGAAATGATCAATCTTAATCCAGGGGTTATGTATGTAGTCCGTAGAAATAATTAAAACCTTGTAAAGTTTTTTTCATATTGGGAAACATTCTTGTCCTCTTTTTTCCTCAAACTCAGAAATTACCTCTCCATATATTCTCTCTGTTCATGAGGAAAATATTTTTCAAAGAAAAGTTCCTTAAAATCCTTCTATTCTTTATTTTTTTATTTTATCATCCTCTTTAGTGTTTTGAATCAGTAGACACCATTGATCCAAATCTATAGAAATATAATATACTTCCCTGAAAACTTTCTCCCATTCATTACTTCCCAAAGTGATAAATATATTTTCTAAGAAACTTATCCATTTATTAACTTAAAATATAATTTTATTCTCATTCAAAAGTCATGGTTTTGGTTCCATGAAGTGGTATAACATTATTCCTCTACATTTTTTATTAGGCTTCTTTATAAGGGTAAGGTTATTATTATTAAGCTGAGTCAAATGTCCTATTATAGTTCTAAATTTTTTAGAAACAGTTGAATATCCATCTCCAACATCATTATCTTGCATTATATGGAAATGCATAAATTTATTATGTGCATTGATACAGTATCTATTCCTTTCACTAGGGGCCATTTTTACACAATTACATACACTATATTTGATCATATCATTATGAAAAATAATTTATAATCTTAGAGCTTGTGGATCAAATAACCTAAATTGAGTAATTAGGTATAAATAATCACTAAATTATAAACATAGTTTATTTAGATATATTTCCAAATTACGTAACAGGTAATGATAATGTGTTCTTAAATCTAGTTCCCAAGGTTTCTACTGATCTTACTCTGATACCAATTGTAATGAACCTGATCCCATTTTCCCAGAGTTAATGTATTACTGTAAGAAATTTTCATAAGATAAAATAGATCACATCCCAATTTAATGAATTGTTACTAGTCTTTGTAAATTAGACACATATTTTAAATTCATATTACATTTTAAACATAAAATACAAAAAATATTTTCTTTGAGAATACCATTATTCTAATAGATTAACCCCTCATATCATTTGTAATATAATTATTATAATCCTAGGGGAAAATAAAACATAAGAAAGGGGTGATCTGAAATTCTCACTATGGGTAAAGTACATTTAAAGCTAAATTTAATTAATAATGAATTGTTTATATGAAAGAATAAAATATAATCAAATAATTCCATATAAATAATCATATGATCATACAAATTGACCATATATATTATAAATAATCAAATATTCACATGGAATAATAATAATGACAGAATGCATAATGTTTGATGTATTCACTATCAAGATCAACCATCAAGACAGTGTATGTTATTGAGTAGAAACCCATTTGTTTTTTATCAAGATCAATATTCCTGAAAATTTAAAACTTCTTGGAAACAAACATGGAGGGTTTATAACCAACTCATTTCACCTTAAGAGACTACCAACACATTTAGGGGTTACATAAGGCTCTTCCTATCACGTACAATGTCCATTACATTCCTCATATGAATGTGTTGAAACATAAACAATATATAAATCTAAAATTTAAATATCCATCCCAATCCATAAACATAATTAAAAACCATTATAAGTAATATGGTTAATGGTATTGTAGACGATGACATCTGCCAAAGGGATCAAGAAGGCATCCTTGGCTAAAACGGGGGACTTTTTTCGACTCGGCAACTGATTCCGGGACGAGCGACGAGGCTGTGCGGAATACCAGAGAGGTTCATGGAAAACTGCTTCCTCATGTGGAAAACCACATCCTCGCACGGAAAACATTTTTCTCGTGTGGAAAACCTTTTCATTGATTGGAAAACGACCGCTGCTGGAAGTGGTATTTGTGCACCGATGTGGGAATTTCCACGCTACCGCCCCCGGTCTGGGTTTTCCACGCTGTCTAAATTCTGTGCGCACCTGCAGCCCTTGATCACCTATATATAGAATTGACCCCCCCCCCCCCCCCCACTTCTAGTAGTTGAAGAATAAAAACCATATCCCCTACGCAGAATTCACCTCTTCTGTGCATAAATGATGGCTTACAGGTATGAGATTTTTTGTGACAGGTCTTCTAGGAGTCCTCCATCACATGGGACCACTAGGGCTTGACCCTCACCCAAGTCCTTGAGTGTTGGTCCCCTTGTGTGGAAACCTGTCCCCTTGCACGCAAAGTGACATCTCCCCCCTTACACAGAAAACCCTCCACTTGTGCACAAACAATCCTCTTCCATTTGCGTCCAGGCCTTCTTTTCTGCTCAACTCGGCCTTTTGCACACAAAAGTCCCCTTTTGATGCGCCTATTTCATGCAAACCTTTCCTTTTGCATGCAAAACCCTCTTCTTGTGGGCAACCTTTAGCATGTTTTTTATGTCTCTCCATCGGGCATCATCTTCAGGCACTTCTCACAAATATAATACTTATGTTACAAACCCTTTTCCTGTAAGATCCTCCTGGTTTGTATGAAGTGATTTCAAAGTCCCTTGGGCAGTGCTCTACTTTTCATTGCTTATCTTCACTCTTCTTTTCGTAGGCACGCTAACGGCTATTGCTTCTTCACATAGCCACGCTAATGTGGGCCCCTCAAAGGATCACTCCATGACACCCCATAACCACGGCATTGTTGATTACTTCCCTTCCCCAAAGGCGGGTGGGTATCAGTTATGTATGTCCTAGGAGTGTAGATTGAACCCACCTCGTCTGAGCTGCAAGATGTTAAACTGCCAAGCACCACCGTCCTCAGCACATGACGTTAAACTGTGACCCCACCCCACATATCATACACGGGGTGACCCATCTCAGATATTTTCCATTCCCACTCATCTCCACGGGAGTGATATCTTTCTCACATGGAATGAAATCCTCTTTGTTGGAGCGGAGCCTATCCGCAGGGAAGGGAAACCACCTTGGTGTAAGCTGCCTTTATTGCAAGAGGTAGCATTTCTGCTCCTCCTCTCTTCTTCGGTTCAGGAGACCACAAGATAGATGGGCATCAAGACCTTTTTTATCCTGTCCCTCTCCCATTGGGATTTGTCTCCACGCAGGCCTCCATCCTAGAGTAAGCCCCAATCTCTATCTCCATGGGCCACTAACCATGTGTAAGCCCCTGTTTCCTTTTTGGGCAGTTAAACTTGTGTAAGCCCCACTTCACTTCCCACGGAAGCAGCTTTCGTGATGTGATCGTCAGGCCTCTACTGCCTCTTGTTTCTCACACCGAGCATGACTCACATGGGCATAGATTAATAATTTACTATGACATCCTCTTCGGGCTAACCTTGAGCATAATCCCCAAACCATTTCGAACTACATGGAATTTGATCCTTTCCAAGGAAACATACGTAGGAAGCCTCCCTAAGGTTCAATCCCAACACCTACTGGTCACGACCCATACCCGTTAGTTCACCAAACTATCCCGAACTACGTGGAATTTGATTCTTTCCAAGGAAAGGTATGTAGGAAGCCTCTCTGAGGTTTAAGACCAACACCTATTTGTCCCTACCCATTCACTTAATTTCACCAAACCATTCCAAACTACGTGGTATTTGATACTTTCCAAGGCAAGGTATGTAGGAATCCCCCCTGAGGTTAAAGACCAATACCTACTTGACCCGACCCCTTCACTTTGGTCCATCCTCATCCCACATGACGTTAAACTATTCACCCCTTTTTGTCTTGGAAGACATTAAACTATACCCATTCCATCTACGTGGGTTTTGATCCTTGTATCCTAGACAAGGTACATAGTAAGCCTCCCTAAGGTCCAACCCCAATTAGTGGTAAGTTGTTGTGAACCCCAACCAACGGTAAGACGTTGTGTTCCCCGATCGACGGTAAGCCATTGTAACTCCAATCTACTTTAAGCCGTTGGAACTCCAATCAGCAGTAAGTCATTGGAATCTCAATCAGTGGTAAGCCATTGTCAACCCCAACTAGCGGTAAGCCGTTTTGTTTCCCATTAGACGTTAAGCCACTGTAGTCCCCTTTTTTGGGACCCATATCTTTGGTCCGCCCCTCGAGCATCAGACCAACATCGGGCTGCTAAACAGGCGTAAGCACCAACAAGTAATCTGGTTGTTGTCCTTGGCGTACACCCTAACTCTATTCCCCCCATTTAGAACTATGTGTAATTTTATCCATTCCAAGGAAAGGTATGTAGGAAGCCTCCATAAGTTTTAATCAATCACCCATGCCTCATCTCAGTCTCTACCTTGAGCATATGTGTTTTGGGAAGGTCATATCCCTACCCCAAGGCTCCACTTCCTCCGGGTCCCATCTATACAGGTTTCCTCCTCAGGTGTCCCATCACCCCACTGATCTACAAGGACTTTGATTCTCTACCATGGGGATACATAGGATGTCTCTTTGAGGCTCTAGCCTAATATCACCATCACCCTTGCATTGGATCCATCTGAGACCCTTTCCATTCTCAACAATCCATATCCATCCTGATTCCTACCTAGGTCGCCACATTCCTGTGGGATCATGTCACTCATTTTCTCACTGCTCTTAGCATCAATAGGGTAACTAACCATGTGTTAGCCCCATCGTCAGTGTTCCCTCCAGGGGTTTCACCCATCTGATCCACTTCTATAAGTGTTACGATCAGTCCGATCTATCTCCGCTAGAAGTTAAACCAGCGGCATACCCTATTTTAAATATGTGAAGATTAAAAAAACCTCAGAGGCATGCTTATGGAATATAATTCCCCGCATTATACATGGGATGCCTCGGGCTTCCTCGCCCTCAAGAAGCTCTATCATAAGGGGAAGAAACCCAGACGCGCCAGTGTTCCAGTGTCTAGACACACCAGCGATGTCCAACAGGACTACTGCCTGATAGAAGGATGCTGCCTTGATCGGACCCCTTGAAATGTCCTCACATAAGTACTATAATTAACGAGAATCTAAAAAAAATTGGAACGGGGAAAAGTTTCATGAACAACGTATTAATATATGAGGGAGACCCAGACTAGGTAACGAATTCCGAGGAGGAATCCATAGAAGGAGGAACAGACATCCCATCATCCCATTTTGATTAAGGATCAATCATCCCTGAATAAGCGACGGATGCCGCCCACCTTTGGGAAGAAGGAATGTGGGGCAACAATCAGTTCTTCTTCTACAAGCAAATGTGTGCCCCAGTGAAAGTATTGAAAACAAGTATCAAAACAACACATCCAAAGTAAAATATATCATAAACCATTTAATAAAATATCATATAAGATATCATAATAGTTAAATCTAAATTAACCTTAAATTCATTAAAGGGTGCTAATATAGATGAAAATACTCATAGAAAGTTTATCAAGGGAATCTCTTGTTAAACCTATATGAAAAATATTATCATATAAAAATACCTTTTACATTTAAAAAGTAACCATTTTCAATAAAACATATCCAAAAAATTTGGGAATAGGGTTTATCTTTTAGGAAATATGTAATCGTATAAAGTAATCTAGAAATAAAATAACATTCACAACGGCGGGAATGTCATTGTCACCGTGTATGTTTAATAGTAGAACATTCATTTTTTTGTATTAAAAAACCATATAAAAATATGTAAATAGATTCATTTTGAAAACCATTGAATGAAATTGAAAATATAAATAAAATTCCATTTGTAACCCATTTATATTGATATATGTAATTATATAAAATAATATCCAGAATACTGACATGGAGAAAAAGATTGGATAATTAAATATCTAAACATTCAAGGTATCCTATATCACATTGAACATTTAAATCACAAGCACCCTTAAATAATAAAATTTAAAAAAAATATATTAAATAACACTATAATAACTAATGTAATGAAATTATATGTCAAATCAGATATATATATACACATCTCATAACAGATGGTGTGTATAACATCAAACTATGCCTCACTGAAAGGATATTGAGACAAATTCTCTTAAATTATGCCTTTTTTAGTCCAATATGATTTAACATATTGTATAATAAATATTGTTTTATTATAAATCTATCATATAACAATATTAATTTTAATAATACCATATATATTTTACTTATGACTCTATATTACATGTTTATTAACAATAACAAATTAAATTTATATATAGAATAATAACCATGACATAAATTTCATATCTATTCCGTATATATATATATATTTATAATAATCTATAAAATATAGGAATTGAAAATGAAATACACAGTTCATGGAGATTGTAGGTTGTACGTACACATGAACATTGTTTCCATTTTTATATTGTATCGAAAGAAGAAATATAATTAATATAATTCCAGAAACATTATTATGTAATATAATTCAAATAAGTTCACTTAAACTATCCTTAACACATTTAATTTAAAGTGTGAACGAATCACATCATTTTGAGAAAGTGGTAGTCCACAGGTCCACAAAAAATGTTATCGTATTTAAAAAATTTGGAAAGCATGAAGTTATGCATTATATAAGAATTATAAAAGAATATTTAAATAATAAATATATAATATATAATATAAAAATATAAATTTCATCATTATTTCTATCCATGAAAGGTTGAAATGTAAGAATGAACAACAACAATTCACGAGGTGGACGTTCGCCGTACACACGAACGATGAATGTGCATCCCATTTGATGGACATCTTTGTGACAGTAGAACAAACCCTTAGTATATAAAAATATGAATATATTGAGGATAATTTGGTTATTATATAAACATCAAATAAAGATATTTTAATGGGTTTTACAAAAAACAAAACAAAAACTTTCATTGATGAACATTACCTCTTCTTTGGGTATCTTTTTTGATTTGCACAAAATGACTTCCTTGGTAGGATTAATTCCAAATGTATAGTTTCCAATATGAAAGAAATGAATTTTGGAGGGGAAGTGGTTTGGGTTTGGTTGATCTGGGACACTCAACATGGTGTGAGGAAGTGAGGGAGGGGATTCCCTTTAATAATTGAGGTGAGGGGCACTTTTGAAAACTCAAAAAAATATTTAATTAATATAAATTATTTTTCAATTACAAATGGATCCAAAGTGTGTTATTTATAAAATAAGACAATTATTATTCTAAACCATCTCAACCAATAATTCTCAAAAAAAATTAGGTCATATTCTTACCCTAATCATTTTTACTTAACCCTTACTTAAACCCTTGACCTCTTACAGTGACAACTTGGCTTTTTTACTCTTTAAGGGTAAATATAGTTACTATAAAATGAGATACAAATCATAAATGAGTCATGTATAACCTTTTAAACCTTATATAAATCATTTTTATAAATTTTATATTTTTATGAATTTTATATCATTTAATAAAATAATATTTATTTTAAAATATTTTTAATGTTAATTTTGACACTATTCATTTCATGACTTTTTTAAAAAAATATTAATAAACAAGATTACTTATAAAAACCATTAATATATCCAAAATATGTCCTATTCTTATAAAAAAGGATTGATGACATTAATTATATCAAATTAATTTTGTTTTAAAATTTTTAATAACAACAATTTGATATTTATGTAAATTAAACAACACTACTAGAATTTTGGCTATTTTTAATAGGCTATTTGCGATGGGATCCTATTGCAAAAAACTCATTTGAAATGGGGTCCCATCAAAAATATCCCATTGCTGAAAATGGTGTTGCAACTATTATTTTTTGCAGTGAGACCGTCACAAAGAAATACTATTTGTGACGGGAAGTTGTCCCGTCGCAAATAGATCTCTGATAAAATAGATTATACATAAAAAAACCTATTACAACAGGCTCATCGTCCCATCACAAATATTTCTCTATTTATATATGTTATATATACCTAATCCTTTTACAATGGGCCCATCGCAAAAAAAAAATTACGACGTTAAAGGAACCCGTAATAAATAAGTTTTAGAAAATATATATATAATATATTTGTGACGGGGTCCCATCACAAAAGGCCCCACCACAAATACTTAATAAAATAAAATAAAAATATTTAATAACATTACGATTAATGAAGAAATAATATTAATACTATTAAAATAATTAAAAAATAAAAAATATTAAAATTCTCGATATTCACTAAAAAATATAAAAAAATCATAAAATATTATTATTATTAGTAAACAAACCTTAAAAATATAATACTAATAATTTATAATAATATATTAAAATATTAAAAATAAAAAAAGTTAAATTATACAATC
This sequence comes from Viscum album, assembly GCA_963277665.1. Classification (NCBI taxonomy): domain Eukaryota; kingdom Viridiplantae; phylum Streptophyta; class Magnoliopsida; order Santalales; family Viscaceae; genus Viscum; species Viscum album. Next base: position 1,658,534,488 of record OY728128.1, read on the forward strand.
TTCGTACCAATATAAAAGACAAAAACTATAAATAGTTCATATTACAAAAAATGTAGAATTCAAATGTTTTTAACATAAAAAAATCATTGGGGTAGTATTTTGGAGGAGATGGAGGTGTTGGAGGAGATAGTGGAAAAAAACACACACATATTCTCCTCATGCTGCTGCTACTGCCATCGGCGGATCTCCTCCTCATGTTGCTGTTGATGCTCCTGTCATCGACACATATTCTCCTCATACTTCTATTGTTACTGCGGCTAATGCATATCTTCTTCCATATGCTACTCTTGCTGACGCATCTCTTCCTACTGCTTCTGCAAAACCTCTATAAGCTCAGTCTGAGCTCGCAACTGCTCCTGATACTATGAGCTAGAAGATGATGCATCTCCCAGAGCTCATCTCAAGTTGGATGCTGACATCGCATCAGTACCATAATAAGTCCCAGGAGATAAATGAGAGCAGATACCAACCACTTGGCCCTTCTCGAAGGCATACTGGGTTGCCCACATCTATGCCGCCTGATCGAAATGGTGAGAACTAGTCTGATCAACCATCTCGGCCTAACTCTTAGCCCGTGTTTGATAGGTCACAACCTCATATGACTCCTTCAGTTCCAATTTGAAATTAAAATAGTGAAAATATTATATGCATTTAATTCGTAAACTGAAAAATAAATAATACTGACCACAATCTGACATTGGCGATCACCTATAATCTCCCCACTGGATGGATCAATTTACATCCTCTGATAAACGTCTTACTCAATAATATCGGGATGCTCGACTGCCTATATGAATATAAAATAAACTATTTATATTTAATGTTATATAAAATATTTTAAAAAGATACTTACCAAATGTTCTCTATGAGTACTAAATATATGACTACCAGCTCGATGTGTCGCCTCATTTCTCCCATAGTTCTATCGGCCCAATGAAGATCTCCTCTGAAATCCACCACTCAAATAGTGTGAATATGACCCATCCAAAATGTGATATGAAATGTACTCTGGTCAGTGGGCTCTACATGACTCATACAATAGTGTCACTCATGCTTTCTTAATGGTTTTCCTTCTCAAATTATTCAAAAACTGATGGAAATGCTCACGTATAGACACCTCCCATGCCTCATTGATAGCCTCATTCATGCTATCATCAAAGAGATAACATAAACCCTAAAAATAATTTATAATATTATGTTATTAATTAAATAAATTTCAAAATAAATATTATTTATTTACATACCATCCCATTATTGAACATTCCATGTTGCACATCAACGGGAATTTATTCCCATGTGATCTATGGCTAAGAAAAATAATGTCAAAAGATAGTGATCCGATGTTCAATAGCTACATTCTTAAAACCTTGAAAAAATAATAAATAATCAAAAAATTAGTGTATAAATAAATTAATGAAAGCTGACTAATATACACAGGTTACCATACCTCCGTGTGTGTGGATTGAATCCAAGTTGTGGACGTCAATCGAGGATAGGGTCAGGCTTCATCAGTCGCGCAAGACCGCACCCCCTCCGTGTACCCCCTAAACCTCTAGTAGGATGAGGGTCAGATGATCTCAAATCCTCCTCATCCAAAGGTAGTCAACCTCCTCTAACTCACGAAATAAATCAGGGTCCATCTGAAAAAAAATGATTGTTGTAAATAGATAGTTGAAAATAACTGTTACATATAGATATATATATATTAGTTATGATTATAACTAGTATTTAACTATGTCAATGTTCACCTTCATCATCATCATATTCATATCTGACGATGTCAATGACTTCATATTCATCATCGACGTCATCAATATCTATATGAGTTTAAATTTCATCATCTCTTTCCATTTCAAATTCATTTTTCACATCATTAACATCATCATCACCATCAACCCTTAATTGTGGGGTTTCATCGTCGATATTCATGTCTCATTGTGAAAAATATGTATTTCGAGTAGTCTCCTAAAAAATTTCAATTCCTTGTATTTCATCAGAACCAAATTTTGTTTGAGTAAACTGATTTTCCCAAGTTTTCATTTTTATTATGCTCCACCAATCACTCAGGTCTCTTAAAGTAGCACAATATTTTGAGTAATATATTTTATGTGCCTGTTAAGCTTGTAAAAATGGTTCATTTACTACTAGAAGAATTTTATTTTTAATATCCACAATTCTATGTATAAGATGAGCATGTAATCCTATCTCAGTATCCAACCACCAAAATTTAAATATTGTTATGTAATTTTTCCATAGATTGTAGGACCCCGGGACACCATGAGAGGGGAGGGGTGAATCAGGGTGGCACATTTTTCTTTTAAAACCAATGATCTTGTTCCCACATTGGTGGGAACTAATAAAACATGTGTGATGGATATGATCAATAAAGAAACATTCACATGAAAAGAGATGACACAACAATTTTTAATTGTTTCACCACTAAGGGCTACGTCCAATGAGCATATGCCGATAGGTTGTCAGTCGTACCAAATTCCACTATTCTTCACTAGTTGTGGATTACAATGGTTCGGGAACAGTCACTCTATCCTAGGCTCACTGCCTTTACAAAGGTTCAGGGATAGCTCACTGCTTCCCTTGGGTCACTCCCATTGACTCCCCCTGGCTCACTTCCCTTGGGGAAGTCCCACTCAGTTTATAGATGTGAAGGTCTCTTCAATAGATTTGCATTGAAGTATTTGTCTCCTGTTTAGCAAGAGAAAATGCTTGCATCAGAGTACTGAGTTGATGATCTTTTGTATTCAATCTTCTTTTTTAGTGAAATAACTGAATGCACTGTATCTTCTTCTTCTCTTACTTTGATTCCCAATACCGACAGCTGAGTGTTTTGAAATAATCCCCTCTTTCTGTGCAGATCTGAGTTTAGTTGCACGAATCATTCTTATTCTCTTCGCAAAGCACAACAAGGGTGTTAAACACCAGTCAAGTTTGTGCGGAAACACTTCTCTTCGAAGAACCAAAATATTCCCTGTTCTACCGTCTTTGTAAATGAATACATCATCTATTGCACTGAATGTATCGGGAAATCTTCCGTCTTTCATGCAGCTCCACAAAGACGGGCGAGCTCCAACAACACATGGCACTCTTCTCCAATCCTAGCACACAGGTCCCAATATAGCGCGCAAGTCTTCATCGCACAGGTCTAAACTGGCATGCAAGTATCACCTAACCACCTGCGCGACATTGCCTTCCTCAACTTCTAAACTGCTTGACTCACTTCCTTTCTCACCCAAACCGCCTTGGGCGCGCAACCCACAACCAGCACGCAGCTTCAAACACTGGCGCACAAGTTCACCTGTGCGACCACACACTACTTGTGCGAATTCCACACCTACGCGACGGGAGATCTGATTTATCTAAGTGTTGAACTCCGTAAGAAATGAGGAGGGGTGTTCCTGTATTTATAGGCATTTGGTAAACCTACGTGGAAGCGTGCAAGTCTCCCCTCGGCGCACAAGTTTTGGCACGCAAGTATCTACCCTTGTCACTGCCACGCTACTCACCAGCGCGACCACACCAACACTTGCACGACCCTCTTTCCATTTCCATATTTTGAAGTTCTGTTCTTGAAAAACAATAGGCATGCAAGTTCCAATCCTCCTAGGCACTAGCGTGCAAGTCCTCTCTCGGCGCGCAAGTCACTAGCGCGACCAACCCAATACTTGCGCAACCCTTATCCCTTTTCCATAAATTGATGTTCTGATCTTGAAAAACATATGTCACAAATGTTTCATCTCTTTCAGATACACGGCATGCAAGTCTCTTTGCCAAAATCACTTTTCCCCATTTGTTGATTTTCAGGCCCAAAAATTTGGCAAACACTGGAAAACGGTGCCACCTTGTATCTATTCTTTTTGTACCATCTCCAGATCATCCATTCCCTTGTAAACGTTCTTGAATCAAACATGGATACAACTCTTGAACTTGAAATTCCACCATGAAATCCCCTTTGTCAACAAAATTGTATATCATGGAATTGCTTTGTCAAAAATCACAACACTTCAAAGATGCTTTATTTCTGTGACTTGGCTTCTTCAACAACTCTTCTACTTGCATCACAAACTCCACAATTGTGATATATATCCTTTAAAAGAATAGCTTTAGCATCATAATATGTTGAGACAATGTGAAGTGCATGGCCATCTCAGAATTCCAATCCCTTCCACACCATCTTCTTCTTCAACCGTCATTCATCTACTTCATGCAAATCATAGGATTCTATTCTTCAAGAAGTTTCTTACATGGTTCTCAAAAAATCATGAAGAATTGCATGGTCTTCATCAACCGTTATGTATTATTCTTCATCCTTATATGGATTATGTCTCACCATTCTTCACTGTTGTAAACAATGTGTCACCTTTGACACATGTTCTTTGAACTTATGATCAGTACAACAATCATCTGACTTTCCATTCCTCCATTTAATTATTGTACTTCTTGATCTCCTTCATTTTTATCTTCAGTGACAACTATTGACAACAAATAAAACCTTATACACAATGTGGTCCCAACAATCTCCCCCTTTGTATTTTATTGTCAATACCTTACATATCTTCTGAAATGAATTCGTCAATGTCAAAATGGGACTCTTCTCTTCAATCAACTTTTTTGTTCAAACTTTCATTTCACTTTCTCTCCCCCTTATTGACAAGAAATACAAAGCTCATGGAAGAGAGGTTATAAATATATACTTATTCAATGTTTCATTAATCATTTCACTCTATGTCTACTTGAGCAATGATCGATGTAGTAAACAAGAGGATTTGATTTAGTCAACAAGGTTGTCCATTATTTACTGGTCATGATACCACATGAGCTGAGAACTCATGTAAATTGTCTTCAAGGGTTTTCCAATTTCATTTCAGGTTAATGAAATCAAATGTGATAGAGAATAATCATCATGAAACTCCTTCACTCACATCAGCAAACAGATCAAAAACATTCAAGTGCAGTTGGCAGGATAAGTGGTCTTGGAGCACTTCTATTCTTCTTATGTCACTGATCAATTCAATTACCCCCCCCCCCCCCTTTGTAGACTGCTCTTTGTTTTGAGTAACCAGGGTTGAGAGTTTGAGAAATGACATACCTTCTCCAACAATATTTTCTTCAAGAAATTTTCAAAGTAACTGCATTTGATACCAGCTGGAGTTGATATTGATTGAAACAATGATTTTGGAAGCTTCTTCATTTTTCTCCCCCTCAAGGGAAACACTCTTCATCATCTTCATCAAGAGTGACCCTTCATCATCTTAATCTTTGAATATCAATTGAAGAATCATCCATGGATGGAAACTTCTTCAGGTTAGCTATCAAGAGTTGACAGCATTCATTACTTCTCAGGTTCTCCCTGTAATATCATGATTCACCTTCAATTCCTTGTATTATTAGCACAAATACAATACACAAATCATTAAGGGAATAAGGTGGTTCCTCCTTGCTTCGTCAATATGAGCTGCATGGTTGAGGTTCATTTCCCAACCAAGTTCCTCTGTTCACTCCAGTCTTCATGCCTGCACATTTGAACATATGTTATGATATGTGTTGATGTGGCATGGATCTCTTCACATTGTCTTCTAAATTGTGTGGAGAATTGTTCTGATTAACAGCCATCATGAATGATACATTCTCACTCATCTTAAGGACTTCTTCTTGCTCTGGTATTAAGGTTATAAAACCTTTTGTAATGTGACCAGATTTCTTGCATCTCTCACACAGAACTTCTTTGACACACATGTTTCTCTTGGTTTGAAATCTCTCCAACACTCTATCTTCATCATGTGAGAGTTTTTCTTTTCCTTTCTGACCAGACTTTTCCTTTTCATCTTCAGGTTTCCTCATTCTTTTCAAATATTCTGGCCAGATGACCAATATGTCATTTGGAACTGTTGCAGCTGGTTTGGATCTTCCACATGGGTTCATCTGTGTTTCATCCCACTTAGTTCTTATTTTGGATGAATGAAACTTCAATTTTATGGATCTAAAATCCTGGGTCTTATCAGCTTCCCTACTTGAGATCTTCTTGGGGAATTGTGTGTTCACAACATTCTTCTGATTTCTTCCCAAGGTAGTTGCTTTATACTCAGCCGGTATTGGAGGTCTTCCATTCTTATCAACATAGAATGCATGTTTAGATGGGCATGTACCTACCATGTGACCACTATAGTTTCATACATCATAGATGTTATCAAGTATTCCAAATCTATTTTCTGTAAACAGATGCTTCTGAACCTACATATTTTTCTTCTTCTTCTTTGGATTTCTTCCCTTTGATACAGGCTTTCTTTGTGCATTTTCATGAAAGAGATTGTACCAACAATCCAGTGTATAGTGACCAAATCTTTTACAGCACCAACATTGACCCACAAATCTTTTCTTCTTTGTATCTTCTGTATGAGGTTTTTGGGACTTCTTCTCAATATTTTGTTCTCTATTTGAGGAACTTACTTCCTCCTTTTTCTTCCCCTATAACCTATCCATAGTGGTAGGTTTCTTATCCTCATCTTTCCTCACCCATGCCTTTTTAGAGTTTTTCTTCCAACCTACACTTTTTGACGAAACATTTTTAGAAACAATGGTACAGGTTTGTATTGACGGTACCTTCACTTTCATAGCTGCTTGTGATAGATCAATGAGTGAAGTCATGATCTTCTTATCACATTTTTGAGGTCCTTTGACAGTAGAATCCTCTAGTGAGTATTGAGTACCAGCAGCAACTTATTCTCGAGATGGATAATCAAGAGTTTCCATAATCTTTTTGTCACATGTTGGAGGTATTTCAGCTTTATAATCCACCATTGAACATTGAGTACAAGTGTCACATGTTTTATTCTTTTGTGAAGTCTCAATATGTGTCTTCTTAAGATTTTTCAATTGGGCTTCCAATTTTTGACCTTCAATATTGAGGATGATCTTCTGTTCTTCAATCATGGTCATCTTCTCTTCACAAGTCTTCTTCAATCTTTCAACCTCATCTTCATGAATCTTAACTTTGTTTTTTAACAAAGAGTCAAGTTCTCTGAATCTCTTGGAAGTTTCTTCCAAACAAAAACTATTGACTTCAGTGCTCTTCTTCAGCTCAACTTCATGTGCATGGATCTTTTATTTTAGAGTCTTATTGACTCCCTCTTTTTCTTCAAATACTTTAATCTTTTTGGTGAGCTATAAGAATTCAAAAAAATTTCCTTCCAAGCCCTTTTCCAAATTGTCATCTTATCTTTGTAATCGATTGATCTCAGCCTGCATGCATTTAACTATTCTATAAACAGGAGAAACTCTTTCTTTACGAATATCATACAGATAGCTTATTAATTTTTTCAGATCACTTGTGATAGAAGTGTCTTCCTTTTCCTATTGTATGAACCTGAGCCACCTACTAGATACTTTCCAATCCTGATATTTCTTCATTATTGGAAGGGAATGGAGAACCAGACACTGCATCTTCTTTGGATAAGAGGGACTTCTTCAACTGCTTCTTCTCTTTATTTTTCTTGTTTGTCATGTTCTTGCTGGATGTAGGCTTCTGCTTATAAATGACTGAATATTGGTCAAGACTGCACTTCATTATTGACTCTAGGAAAGAAAATAAAATCCCTTATGAATAGAATTACTTTAGAGTATCCAACATACGTGAACCTTCCCCTCTGATACCACTTGTAGGACCCTGGGACACCCTGAAAGGGGAGGGGTGAATCAGGGTGACACCTTTTTCTTTTAAAACAAAGGATCTTGTTCCCATGTTGGTAGGAACTGATAAAACCTGTATGATGGATATGATCAGTAATGAAACATTCACATGCAAAGAGATGACACAAAAAATTTTACTTGGTTCACCACTAAGGGATAAGTCCAAGGAGCATACGCCGACAGGTTGTCAGTCGTACAAAATTCCACTATTCTTCACTAGTTGTGGATTACAATGGGTCGGGAACAGTCACTCTGTCCTAGGCTCACTGCCTTTACAAATGTTCAGGGATAGCTCACTGCTTCCCTCGGGTCACTCTCGTTGACTCCCCCTAGCTCACTTCCCTTGGTGAAGTCCCACTCAGTTTATAGACGTGAAAGTCTCTTCAATAGATTTGCATTGAAGTATTTGTCTCTTGTTCAGCATGAGACAATGCTTGCATCAGAGTACTGAGTTGATGCTCTTTTGTATTCAATCTTCTTTTTTAGTGCAATAACTGAATGCACTGTATCTTTTTCTTCTCTTCCTTTGATTCCCAATACCGACACCTGAGTGTTTTGAAATAATCCCCTCTTTCTGTGCAGATCTGAGTTTAGTTGCACGAACTGTTCTTCTTATCTTCACAAAGAACAACGAGGGTGTTAAACACCAGTCAAGTGTGTGTGGAAACACTTCTCTTCAAAGAACCAAAATGTTCCATGTTCTTTTGTCTTTGTAAATGAATACATCATCTGTTGCAATGAATGTATCGGGCAATCTTTCGGCTTTCGTGCAGCTCCACAAAGACGGGAGAGCTCCAACAAAACATGGCGCTCTTCTCCAAGCCTAGCATGCAGGTCCCAATACGGCGCGCAAGTTTTCAGCGTGCAGGTCCAAACTGGCACGCAAGTATCACCTAACCACCTGCACGACACTGCCTTCCTTAACTTCTAACCTGCGCGACTCACTTCCTTTCTCATCCAAACCGCCTTGGGCGTGCAACCCACAACCGGTGCGCAGCTTCAAACACTGGCGCACAAGTTCACATGCGCGACCACACACTACTTGCGTGACTTCCACACCGGCGTGACAGGAGATCTAATTTTTCTATGTGTTGAAATCCATAGGAAATGAGGAGGGTTGGTCTTGTATTTATAGGCATTTGGTAAACCTATGCGGCGGCACGCAAGTCTCCCCTCAGCGCGCAAGTTTCGGCGCGCAAGTCTCTGCCCTTGTCACTGCCACGCTACTCACCTGCATGACCACACCAACACTTGCGCGACCCTATTTCCTTTTCCATATTTTGAAGTTATATTCTTGAAAAACAATAGGCGTGCAAGTTCCAATCCTCCTAGCATCGGCGCGCAAATCCTCTCTCGGCGCGCAAGTCACTTGCACGACCAACCCAATACTTGAGTGACACTTATCCCTTTTAAATAAATTGATGTTCTGATCTTGAAAAACATATGGAGCACAAGTTTTATCTCTTTCAGATACATGGTGCACAAGTCTCTTTTCCAAAATCACTTTTCCCCATTTGTCGATTTTCAGGCCCAAAAATTTGGCAAACACTGGAAAATGGTGCCACCTTGTATCTGTTCTTTTTGTACCGTCTCCATATCATCCTTTCCCTTGTCGACGTTCTTGAATCAAACATAGATACAACTCTTGAACTCGAAATTCCACCATGAAATCCTCTTTTTCAACAAAATTTTATATCATGGAATTGCTTTGTCAAAAATCACAACACTTCAAAGATGCTTTATTTCTGTGACTTGGCTTCTTCAACAACTCTTCTGCTTGCATCACAAACTCCACAATTGTGATATATATCCTTTGAAAGAATAGCTTTAGCATCATCATATGTTGAGACAATGTGAAGTGCATGGCCATCTCAGAATTCCAATCCCTTCCACACCATCTTCTTCTTCAACCATCATTCCTCTACTTCATGCAAATCATAGGATTATATTCTTCAAGAAGTTTCTTACATGGTTCTCATGAAATCATGAAGAATTGCATGGTCTTCATCAACCGTTATGTATTATTCTTCATCCTTAGATGGATTATGTATCACCATTATTCACTGTTGAAAACAATGTGTCACCTTTGACACATGTTCTTTGAACTTATGATCAGTACAACAATCATCTGACTTTCCATTCCTCCATTTCATTATAGTACTTCTTGATCTCCTTCATTTTGATCTTCAGTGACAACTATTGACAACAAATACAACCTTATACAGAAAGTGGTCCCAAAAATCTCCCCCTTTGTATTTTATTGTCAATACCTTACATATCTTCTGAAATGAATTCGTCAATGTCAAAATGAGACTCTTCTCTTCAATCAACTTTTCTGTTCAAACTTTCATTTCACTTTATCTCCCCTTTATTGACAAGAAATAAAAAGCTCATGGAAGGGAGGGTATCAATATATACTTATGAAATGTTTCATTAATCATTTCACTCTATGTCTACTTGAGCAAAGATCGATGTAGAAAACAAGAGTATTTGATTTAGTCAACAAGGTTGTCCATTATTCATTGGTCATGATACCACATGAGATGAGAACTCATGTAAATTGTCTTCAAGGGTTTTCCACTTTCATTTCAGGTTAATGAAATCAAATGTGATAGAGAATAATCATCATGAAACTCCTTCACTCACATCAGCAAACAGATCAAAAACATTCAAGTGCATTTGGCAGGATAAGTGGTCTTGGAGCACTTCTATTCTTCTTATGTCACTGATTAATTCAATTACCCCCCCTTGTAGACTGATCTTTGTTTTGAGTAACCAGGGTTGAGAGTTTGAGAAATGACATACCTTCTCCAACAACATGTTTTTCAAGAAATTTTCAAAGTAACTGCATTTGATACCAGCTGGAGTTGATATTGATTGAAACAGTGACTTTGGAAGCTTCTTCATTTTTCTCCCCCTCAAGGGAAACAATCTTCATCATCTTCATCAAGAGTGACCCTTCATCATCTTAATCTTTGAATATCAATTGAAGAAGCATCCATGGATGGAAACTTCTTCAGGTTAGCTATCAAGAGTTGACAGCATTCATTACATCTCAGGTTCTCCCTGTAAGAGCATGCTTCACCTTCAATTCTGTGTATTATTAGCACAAATAAAATAAACAAATGTATTATTAGCACAAATACGGTGCAACCTTGTATCTGTTCTTTTTGTACCATCTCCTGATCATCCATTCCTTTGTCGACATTCTTGAATCAAACATGGATACAGCTCTTGAACTCGACATTCCACCATGAAATCCCCTTTGTCAACAAAATTTTATATCATGGAATTGCTTTTACAACAATCACAATACTTCAAAGATGCTTATTTTCTATGACTTGGCTTCTTTAAAAACTCTTCTACTTGCATCACAAACTCCATAATTGTGATATATATCCTTTGAAAGAACATCTTTAGCATCATTATATTTTGATACAATGTGAAGTGCATGGCCATCTCAGAATTCTAATCCCTTCCACACTATCTTCTTCTTCAACCTTCATTCCTCTACTTCATGAAAATCATATGATTCTATTCTTAAAGAAGTCTCTTGCATGGTTCTCATGCAATCATGAATAATTTCATGGTTTTCATCAACCTTCATGTATTCTTCTTCATCCTTATATGGATTATGTCTCACCATTCTTCATTGTTGTAAACAATGTGTCACCTTTGACACATGTTCTTTGAACTTATGATCAGTAAAACAATCATCTGAATTTCCATTCCTCCATTTCATTGGAGTATGTCTTGATCTCCTTCATTTTGATCTTCATTGACAACTATTGAAAACAAATACAACCTTATACACAAAGTGGTCCCAACATAGATAACACAGTTCAATAATTTCATCCAGCATTCCGTAAAAGTCAACTTCAGTTTCTCAATGATGTGATCCTCTCAAGAAAACTCCACTGATTATTGTTTTTTTATTCCTCATATTCATGTGTATAAAATAAAAAACCATTCACTACATATGGATTATAAGATATAACCATTCTGGATGATGGGTTACTCAATATACATAGTTGTTTATCAATTTTATCAGCATGTTGAGACACCTAATTTTTTTTAAAAAAATTATCAATATAATAAATAATTAACTAATTTGATATTCTAAACCATCAATAATTTATGTTACCAGTTTTTGAAAACATTGAGATTTTTTTTCTCGGTGTTCTTCAAGAGCAGCTGCTATAATTTGTGGAAGTTGTTTCTTGATATGATTATCATATAACCTAAAAATAAAATAATTTTACTTTTTGTAAAATAAATTATATAATAAGTGATAGAAGCACTCACAGTACAAATGATGTAATTTCTTTACAGTTGAGCAGAACATATGTCTGAGCTATGTGATGTTCATCATCTGAAAGCCAGAATTAATGAAATCCATCGAGGCCATGTTCTAGCTGATTAAAAATTGATAATTTATTTTCCATTTCATCATCAAAATTCCCCTAATTCCATCCGATGAAGTTTTGTTTTTAGGGATATTCAGTTTAAAAATAATGAGAGCAGAAAAAAACAATTTACTCTTGAAAATAAGCTTCAACAATTGAGACTTCAACTGATACTTTGTTATGTACTTTTTTCTTCAAATTTTTGCATGCATCTCTCGAATGGGTACATCCATCAAAACTGTACTAGACCTCCAAATTTTGTTTCATGTGGAAAATGTAATATCAGATGTTCTATTGAGTTAAAGAAAGTCAGAGGGAAGATTTTTTCCAATTTACATATAATTACACAAACATCTTCTTCCAGTTTTCTTAGTGCATCGTAGTTTGTTGTCTCCATACTAATATCTTGAAAATATATGATATTTATACTATTGAATCCAAAATAATAGATTTCAATAAACCTTTGAATCCAATCGGCATAAGTCTTTCCATTATAACATGACAATCATGACTTTCTAATCCGGTAATATGACTATTCTTAACCAATCTACCCAATTTGGAAGAATAGCCATTTGGAAGTCTCAAATATGTAATCCACTGACAAAATAATAAGAGACTCTCTTTGGACAGTGTATAAGATGATTTTGTCTTCATTAACCTCTATGATCTGTCATTTTGAAACATTTCAAGTTCCAGTCGTCTATAAATTTGGGAAAGATCTAATCATGACTTTACATTATCTTTGGTCTTACCTGGTGTATCCAAAACTGTATAAAATAAATTATCGAAACATTTTTTCTCAATATTCATGACATACAACATGTGGTGGGCCAACAAATCAGACTAATATGGAAGATCCGAAAAAATGCTCTATTTTATTGAATAATGTTCTTTCCCAAAGGCATTATTTTTTTTGTTTACTGTTATCCCAAATTTGATGGGAAGTAATGAAAATACAACTAATTTTAACTCTATACCTGAGATCCTTTTTGGAGGTTCATCCCTTTCAATTGTGCCTTTTCTGTAATGAGATTTGTTCCTCCGAAAAGGATGATCAGTTGGAATAAATCTACAATGATATTGAAAATAGAAAAGGTTTTTTTCCATTGATGGACATAAAGGCTTTTTTGTCTCTCAAATAGTAAGGACATGATTTCGGACCATGTGTACTCCAGCCAGATTACACTCCATATTTCGGGAATTCACTAATCGTCCATATCAATGCAGCTTTTAATAGGAAATTTTGTTTCTCAACAACATCATATGACTAACACCATTACTCTATAATGAATTAAACTCATCAATCAATGGTTTCAAATAAACATCAACATTATTTTTTGGATGTCATAGGATTAATAAGGTCCAAAAGATATACGGCTCCTTCATCAACATCCATGGAGGTAAATTTTACGGATTTATAAAGACAGACCAACGTGAATACCGACAACTTTAAGAACCAAATGGACAAAAATTTTCAGTAGAAAGACCCAATCGCACGTTCTGGGATTCTAAAGAAAAAGACGGATGCAGTCAGTAAAAATGTTTCCATGAATCACCATTAGATGGATGATTCAAGCTTTTATCGGTTGAAATATTGGTTCTGTTTCATGACATCATTGACACTATGTTATGAGACATAAATAAACACTACAACCAAGGTGTAAGGGGGAAATATCTCAACTATTTTACAGGAATCGATCCAGACTTACCTAGTTGAGCTTCATTATACATCGATTGTCCACATGTGGGAAAACTATCCAACAACTCATTTTCACCGGAATATAATATGAAATCATTTTCACATGCTTTAATCTTCCAAAAACTAAGTCCTAGATTATGAACCGGCCTCTTGCTCTCATAGTAAATTATAGGCAACACATTTCTTTCAGGAAACACTATTTTAACCAAAGAAAATATCTGATCAAAATAGTTGTTTGGCATTGGATTATCTTATTTAATAGCCATAAATTTATCAACCACTTCTAATTTTCTTATCTTGAAACCAGGATATAATACATCCTCAGCAGACCTCAACAACTCCTAAAATACGGATGGTACAAACTCAATAGTTAAATCAATATCATCCTAAGTTTCAGTTTTTTGAATAGATGAACCTTCAACATCTTGTACTAAATTTTTAAACCATGATGGATCATGAATCAAGTTATTAGTATCTTCTCTAGAACTGCATTCATCGTGTTGATACGAAAAAACATAATCATATTGAAAACCAAACCCCAAGAGATGTCCCCCAACCTTGTCGAATGTATCAAACATTCTCCGTGCACATTTTTTATAATGAAACACAATTGTGCCTTCTAAAACAAATTCTGGTTTGGAGATGAAATTGATAAGAAAGAAGAAACACCCACAATATATACTTAATTTAAACCAGAACCGTTTGTATTTCTATGCTAATTTATCCAAGCGTAATCATCTAGTAATGACTTTTGTCGATTTCCTTGTTCCATATTTTTCTATAAAATATAAAATCATTACTGTTTTTGAATAATTTGAAATTAAGAAAACATTATCCAAAAAAAGAAGATAAATAATTACAACTACTTCTTGTTAATTTCCATTAATTATGAGCGACACAATTTTTTATGGATTGATAACTACTCTTTTGTCTGACGACTCATTTACTGGAAACTTTCGCACACTAAAATCATAATGAAGAATCTTCTTGGAGGTACACATATCTATTCTCATGCATACGATAGTGTATAAGCGTACCTCTGAGAAAATTCTTTATTGTGATTTCAGTGTGATAAAGATGGAACTAAATGAGTCATCGGACAAAATAGCCCCCTTTTCGTCGATGAATCATCTTCTTGCAACTGTCACCACATAAAAACATTGTGAAAAATGTTTCCCTACGAATGCATATTCAAACTCATGTATACGAGATTGAATATGCATACTTAGAAGCATACCTTTCTTAATAATTTGAGTCAGTGAGAGTTGAAAAGAGAAGAGTTGGCGAGTAAAAGGAGTGTCGTAAATCCATTGGAAATTGTTCCAAGTTATTAAAATTTATTACAATTGGTTTTATTCTTAATTATTCTTAATTATTCCCAATTATTCTTAATTATTCCTATTTATTCCTACTTATCCCAAATTATTCCTTATTATTCCTAATTGTTACAAACTATTTCTATTTATTCTTAATTATTTCTATTTATTCCTAATTATTACTATTTATTCCTAAATATTACTATTTAGTCATAATTATTACTATTTATTCCTAATTATTACTATTTATTCTTAGTTATTACTATTTAATACTATTAATTCTTAATTATTACTATTTATTACTATTCATTCCAAATTATTCAAAATTATTCTTAATTATTCCTAATTCTTCCACGTTATTCCAGATTATTCTTAATTATTCCTAATTATTCTAAATTATTACTAATTATTCATATTTATTCCTAATTATTACTATTTATTCCTAATTATTACTATTTACTCCTAATTATTAATATTTACTCCTAATTATTACTAGTTGTTACTAATTATTACTAATTATTACTACTTATTACTAATTAGAACTAATTATTTCCAATTATTACTAATTATTACTAATTATTACTAATTATTTCTAATTATTACAAATTATTACTAATTATTACTAATTATTACTATTTATTACTATTTATTAATAATTTTTACTAATTTTTACTAATTATTACTAATTATTACTAATTATTACTATTTTTAGTATTTATTACTGTTTATTACTATTTATTACTGTTTATTACTCATTATTACTATTTATTACTCATTATTACTATTTATTACAATCTACTACTATTTTTTACTATTTGTTACTGATTATTACTAATTATTACTAATTATTACTCATTATTACTAATTATTACTAATTATTACTAATTAGTACTAATTAGTACCAATTATGTGACACCCCAACTCTCGAATACCCAGAGCCGGTGCCATACAGATGATCGAATTCGGTTCTGAGTTAGAGAAATCAGCTACTTCTAAAATGTTTCATCAGCTAAAAGTTGTTACCTAAAAAGTTTTAATAAAAAACGTAGGGTGAGCATATGAATTCCTAGTAAGGGGTTTTAACGTAAACAAATATAAATTTTTAAAACATTCTTTAAAACATTCTAGAAAACAATTTTATTAAGAGAAGTTGTAACACGTGAAACACTTCATAATAATAAAAGTTCACAATTAAATCATGCTACAGAATTACAAGGGCACATAATTAAATTATAGGCATTCTCATTGAGAGTAATAATTATAATACATTCAAAATAAGCATGGAATATGAATACACAAGTACAATTTTAGTAGCTAAAGGTAATGCCGCATCAGAGTTGAGCATAACAAACTTCAATTTTCATCCTTTACTATGGTGAAACATACACTGGCCATTAAAAATCATTGAATATTTCATAATTAATATGCCATAACTTATACTTATTCTGATTCTTATAATCATAGGATCTTTAACCAATGATACTCTACAAGATGAATAATCCTTTGGTTAATTAATTTTCATAGGCATAATGAGGTATATGTTGAACATTCTAAAACATTTTGTCAAGGCCTTGGCCAAGATGTCTAATGATTAAGGCCTCCACAAAAATCCATAAGATCTTTAACCATGTATATTCTACTAGTCGAATATTATTCTGGTTAATTAAATTACATCTTCATAATGAGGAAAGTGCATATGACGGACTGTGTCAAGGCCTCAGCCAAGACGTCAAATAAATAAGGCCTCAGCCAAAATCCATAACTCATAGTAGGGAAAGACCTCGGCCAATTCCACTTCTAGTTGTCTCATGAGAACTACCGATGCATCGAGGGGCTATATCAGGCCCCGCCCATCACATACTAATTCCAATTCATTCCTTATAACTCTAAATCAAATTGCACTTACCAGTCTAATTTATTAAATTACTTATCACATATCAATCCAAGTGTCACATTTTACTTGGTTACTTTCTTCACATCATTCAAGGTGTCCCATACCACCTTGAATAATTAAATTCATAATACCATTGAAGGGCATAAAAGTTTAAATTACAATCATTCAAATTTATACATTTTTAGTGAGTCTCACACAAGACTATGAACTATGTGGTCAAGTCATTAAATGGTACATAAGTTAAGAGTACTTGTGATGAAAACTATTAAATAAAAGAAATAAAAACTTGGTCACATATAATGAGAAATCCTAAAACCATATTAATCAATTACTTAATGGAATTTCTTCCGAGTGCATAATAAATAAAGAGATAAACATAGAATTCTATGCGGGGTACTAAACTCACATTTTCTTAGACATTTGTTATAAATAAGCTGTTGTTTATTACATTAAATGTTAAAACTTGAAAGTATAAAACTCAAATATAACCATTATCATTTAATACAAATAGTGGAGAGTAACTCATACATGTTAATATGAAGTTGCAAGCCTCCAATATTTATACTCAAGAACAAATCACATCAAAAGAAAATCTTTTGGAATAACTACACTAAGAGTTTCATGTTGTGTAAAACATTCATTCAACGGGGTGTGCATAAGAAGTAGTGTTTAGTTAAATCCAAAAATATTGGAAAACACATGTTTGTACTTTCATTTCAATCCTTGAAAATTTATAAATACAATTGGTGATCAAAGTTGGCAGATTTACACACGTACCCACATACCCGATTATACATTATGAATATACGTAAGGATCTCATACTATGCTTATTTGACACATGAAAGATTATCAAAAACACGAACTAAAAGTATAATGTTGAAATGATTAAAACTAAATTTATAAATTATAAGTATGTATTTAATAACATACATGATCATGTGTAAAATATTTCTTAAAAAAATGAATCCATGCAGTTTATAGTTCATCCTTAATTTTGAAACTAATAGTTTTTAGTAAAATTTAATTCCGGACATACGGTTTTATGAAAAAACGTAGGGCTGTGCATATGCAAATATATATATATATATATATATATATATATATATATATATATATCTGTGTGTGTGTGTGTGTGTGTGGTATATGGATGTGGCATGTAAATAAGTTTTCAAGGATTATATATGCTTCAGGTCCGCTAATTCTCTATAGACTCAAAAAATCCCAAAGCACTATTCTAGGTAAAGAGGGGTTCAAACTCAATAGTAAGGTGATTTATATTTATATAACAAGTGTATATAAAGATAAAAATTAAAACTCAATAATCAATACAAATATAAATCCCCTTCTTTAGTTTGAAGAGGAAGAGGGGCTTAAAAAACGCTAAAAATCTCAGAGGACTTTTTGAGGTCTGCTGGAAACTTGAGTGCAAAGGACCGAGTGGTTCTTGGGATGCCTCGATGTATTTTATAAAATAAACCTATACCATGTATTTTAAAGCAAGTGGTATGGAAACCGAGGCCAAAATGGCTTATAAAAAATCTATGTGGAGAGGTCTCTGTGGAAACCGTGTGAGAGGAGGGACCATCGGCTGTAAAAGGTGAAGAAAAATGGTGCAATATAGGATGTAGGGTACTAGTGCAGGGCACGCCATGGAGAAAAATATAGTGTAAAAAAGGATGATCGGAAAAATAATGAATGGTCGGGATTTGATCCAGGTTTGATCCAACGGTCAGGGTATATCCATGGTTTATAAAGGTGATGGACTGCTCAAATTGATCTATCGTAAGATTGGGTGTCTCATGATCGTCATGACATTTTGAAAACCTCAAACAGTCATAATTAGATCGTGCCGGATCGAATGGTCCATGAAAAACGTGGAGAAATTTGCGGTTGGTGAGGGTTGAGCGTGGGGTCGAGATCGACGGCCCTGAACGCGCGCTACGTGATCCAACGGACCAGTTCTCGTTTTTCCCGAAAAAACACGTCCCACATCGAAACGATGGGATGTTTGCACCACCTTTATAATCCTCATCCTCCAACCGATGGTTCATAAAAACACACAACACACACATAGGGTGCCTTACACATGGGCTCCCACCCCCCGCAGGCCTCATCCTACCTATTCCATGTCGCATCCTCGTGCCTGCGGTGGCGGGCTCAAGCCCTACTGCTTCCGTGTGCCCTTCGGGGAACCTATGTCTATGCTCGGGCTGGCCTAGGCTTGGGCTGAGAGCTAGGTTCATCCACATAGCGTTAGATGCCTCCCTTGGCCCAGCCATAAAGGGCAGGCCCTAGAAGGCCCAAATTTTTATAAAAACCAACCTATATAAAATATATGAAGTCTTAAGGTAAAAATAATACTATATAAAAATTATCCTTGTAATCATGACTTTTATATAATCTTAAAAAGGGTTAATGAATACCTAATTATAACTTATCTAATAATATTTCTAAAATTATTTATAAACACTAAATCTTTAACTTTCAACATTATAAATAGAAATTTGGTATACCCACATAAAATCTTTTATTCTAATATTGTAGTAGTTAAAAATAAGTTAATAAAAATATAGTTTAGTTTAATGAAATTATACATAGTTTAAAACAATTTTTAAGAGATGAAAATTATTACATTGTAATTAAAATATTTGGAAAGTGTTTTTAATTCCTTAATACTTTTCAAAATCATGTAATTCAAAATATTTCACCATAATCAGAAGTTATCTTATAATTTCCAATTCGTAAATTTTAGAAAATCAAGTTGTACTTAAATGTTTTTAGTTAATTTACCACAAGGCCAACGACTATAATTATAGCTATTGGAATTCAAAGGTCACCCAAGGAAATGGTCAAGTCATTGCCTTAAATAAAACCATGGCTTAGGGTGTCCTAAAACTCGAGACAAAGAAGAAGATGGTTCAAGTCATACTATTGGTTCTTAGTGTGTCAGCAGTGGCTTTGTCCATTTTATGTTCATTATGACATATTCTAAGGACCCATATTATTTTCATGGGGTTCTCGTTGTTTTAAGTGGTCTCCTTGTAATTTTGATAGGGTTTTTAATAGGTATATTTGTGTAGAAATGTTTTTTGTGATCTTGTTACATTGTAAACACTACAATGTTCTTGTTTAAATGAAAATCCTTGTGTCCATTTGTGTGTTTTACTCAGTTTCATTCTAATATAAATTAAAACCATATTATTACTTTCTCATGAGAAACAAGTTTTGTTCAGTTATTATGAAATTCAAACAAAATGTAAACATAAACTTATCAATACACGTGGTTCGAGTTTTGGGGTGTTACATTATTCCCCCTACGAAGAATTACATCTTTGCAATTCATTATACATACGCATAAGAGAAAGACTACATCACTAGCTTTACCACAATGTCCATCGTGGAGGATCCTCCGGTGTGGCTAGGTGAATTCCCAAGTTTATATTCAACTCTTTAGCTTCTCTGGCCTAAATAAACTTCAGATAGTATGGGTTGAACTCATGCAACATACACTCGGACTTCAAAAGAGGGGATTTCACAGTGGAAAGTTCAGAGATGTCCAAATGGACCAACTCTCGAAGAATTTACCAGGCTGACTCTCGATTGAGAACATCTAAGACAAAAACATTGTCGTATAAGCTGAAACTGAGGATTTGGTACATATAGGCTACACAAAGGATTCCCTCCAAAGTGGCCTCTTGAAATATTACTCTATAAGTGAAGTTCTAGCCTAGAATAAAGCATAGGAAAATCCCTTCTTGGTATTTCCCCCTTCTCTTGTGCTCGGTGAATTGGATCGTGGCTATCCTATGGTATATGTAAGCATTCTTCTGATAGAAATGGAGAATGTCCAGGTTGTTTGACACTTCATAAAGTTTCTTTCACGTTTTCCCCCAATTTTTGAAAGGTAGGTAATCTTCCTCACATGTTTTGACCATGATAACCTCTAGTATTTCGACAGGAAGGGATACAATGTGGGTTCGTCCTTCCATCTAAAAATTAATTATGAAGGATCAACTGGTGAAACCTATTCAGAAACATAAATATAGAAAAGATAGCAGAAAAAAATAAGGGATAACAAATTGCATTCTCATATCACCACTTGTTCATAAAAAGAGAAAGGATAATGCTTTTCCCAATTCCCTAATACACAAATCCCCAAATCTAGTTCAAAAATTTCAATATCCCTGAACCATATGCAACCCTAGCAATCTTGTTCATTATCTTGGGTGCACTTTTGTTATCTCCAGAGTCCGAAATGTGGGGTGTACAACTGAGAGACGTCCATATGTACTTGTTGTCTATACAAAGAATGAGAGTCTTCATATTCAAAAATTTAAAAGTCAATTACCTGACCAAAATGGCCATAGGATAGGACCTGACACATATATACCACGCTGAGGTATCCCGCTACTACAACTTCTTAGAAGGCCATGAGGGATGAGTTCCCTTTTTAAGTATTGAAGCATCTAAAAAGTCCCTCGTAGTATTTTCCCCATCATGCGTAGGATGGAAATGGTGCTTGCATCATAAAGATATAATCCAGACACGCTCTTCGATAGAGTTTAAGTACTCAGGGATAATTGGATATGTCATAGAGGTGCTTACACCTAAATCAGATATGGGCATAGTGTAGGACCCTGGGACACCCTCAGAGGGGAGGGGTGAATCAGGGTGTAAAATTTTTCTTTTAAAAACAAGGATCTTTTTCCCACGTTGTTAGGGACTAGTTAAACCTGTATGATGGAAATGATCAGCAATGAAAAATTCACATGCAAAGATATGAAACAACAATTTTTACGTGGTTCACCGCTAAAGGCTATGTCCAATGATCATAAGCTGACAGGTTTCCAGTCGTACCAAATTCCACTAAACTTCACTAGATGTAGATTACAATGGTTTGGGCACAGTCACTCTATCCCAGGCTCACTGCCTTTACAAATGTTCAGGGATAACTCACTGCGTCCCTCGGGTCACTCCCGTTGACTCCCCCTTGGTCACTGACCTTGGTGAAGTCCCACTCAGTTTATAGACAATAATGTCTCTTCAACATATGGACATGATGTTCTTTGTATCCTGTTCATCATGATACTTTTCTTGCATCAGGGTTTAGAGTTGATGCCCTTCTCAGTTCAATCCTTTTGACTGAATGCACTAGATCCTCTTGTCATTGTTTTCCTGAATCACAACCACTTATATGATTTCTCAATAAATGAAGCTTATCTCACTTGGAATTGTCATAATTAGTTCTCCATGTATGCATGAGATCATGAATGTATCATTTTTATTTTCTTTTTTATCTCACTTTTCACCAAAGGTATCGGGCAATCTTCCAGATTTCGTTCAGCTCCAAAAAGACCGGCATGATTCAACTACACCTAGCGCGCTTATCCAAGCATGGCGCACAAGTTTCAAGGTGGAGCACAAGTCTCGGCATGCAAGTCCAAACCGGTGTGCAAGGTCACCTCAACCACTTGCGTGACGCTCACTTCTTCTACTTCAAACTTGCGCGACTCACATCCTTTTAAACCCAAACCAATTTTGGCGCGCAACTATGAACTATCGCACTTCCTCAAAACATGGCACGCAAGTGTCACCAAACTACTTGTGCAGCACATACTTCTTCAATGAAAAACTTGGGAAACTCTCTTCCTTCCTCGGCCAGACCCCCTTGGGCGCGCAACTCTCACATGGCGCGCAACCTCTACTTGCGCGACCACACACTACATGCGCGACCACCACAACTGCGCCATGGGAGCTCTGATTTTCTCCAAGTATTGAGATTTTATAGAATGAGGAGGGTTCGACCTGTATTTATTGTAATTTTGAAACCTTTCATGACGGAGCACAAGTCTCATCACCCTAGTCCAGCCGCCCTTGTCTCTGCCGTGCATGTCACTTGTGCGACCAAACCAAAAATTTGCGCGACCCTTATCCCTTTTCCATATTTTGATGTTCTGATCTTAAAAAAATATGGCACGTAAGTTTCCTCTCCTTCAAGACATCGGCGCACAAGTCCCTTTTCCAAAACCACTTTTCTCTATTTGTTAATTTCCAGGCCAAAAAATTTGGAAAACACTAGACAATGACACCACCTTCAATATATGCTTCGCCCATAACCTCCATGCTTCTTTTCTGTGATTTGGATTATTCAACAACTCTTCTTCATTCATCACAAACTCCACTATTATGATATATATCCTTTCATAGATCATTTCTAGGATCATCATATTTTGAGAAAATGTGAAGTTCATGGCTATCTCAGAATTCTAATCCCTTCCACATTGTCTTCTTCTTCAACCATCATTCTAAACTTCATGCAAATCATACAATTCTATTCTTCAAGAAGTCTCTTGCATGGTTCTCATTAAATCATGAAGAATTGCATGGTCTTCATAAAGTCCCCATTCTTCTTTAATAATCCTCAAATGGATTATACCTCACTATTCTTCACTGTTGTAAACAATGTGTCACCTTTGACACATGTTCTTTGCACTTATGATCAGTACAACAATAATCTGAATTTCCATTCCTCCATTTCATTAGATTAATTCTTGATATCCTAAATTTTGATCTTCATTGAAAACTATTGACAACAAATAAAACCTTATACACAAAGTGGTCCCAACACATTGTTTATAAAATTTTCAAGGCTGGCTAGGGAAATTATGGTTTCCAGGGCCTCATTGGGAAGAGAAAAAAGACTAGTAATTTCATTTTCCATCTGAAAATCAAGAAAAATTTCATAGTTAGTAATGCTTAAGTAGATTTTCTTTTGTTTCAGAAACGGTTTTCCAAATTTATCCAAACTGAATCCTCAGATACCAACTATGACACCCCGGCTCCTGAATACCTGGAGTAGGTGCTATACAGAGGATCGAGCTCAGTTACGGCTCTGAGAAACCAGCTACTTGTGAAATTTTTCATAGGCTAAAAGTTGTTACCTGAAAATTTTTAATAAAAATGTAGGGTGAGAATACAAATGCCCAGTAAGGGGTTTTAAAAGAAACCAATATAACTTTTGAAAACATTCTTTAATACTTTACATAAAACATTTTTCTTAAGAGAAGCTGCAACACGTGAAACACTTCATAATAATAAAAGTGAACAATTAAATCATGCTAACAGAATTACAAGGGCACATAATTCAATTACAAGAATTCTCATTTAGAGTAATATTTATAAGAAATTCAAAATAAGCATGTAATATGAATAAACAAGTACAATTTTAGCAGCTAAAGGTAATTTATGGTCAGAGTTGCGCAAAAAACATCAATTTTTATCCTTTACTATGGTGAAACATACACTGACCATTAAAAATCTCTAAATATTTCATAATTAATAAGCCATAACTTACACATCTTTTTATTATTATAATTATAGGCTCTTTAACCAAGGATATTCTACCAGATGAATAATCCTCTGCTTAATTAATTTTCATGGTTATAATGAGGTATATGTTGAACATTCTGAAACATTTTGTCAAGGCCTTATCCAAGACGTCTAATGATTAATGAATCGGCCAAAATCCATAATCTCTTTAACCAAGTATATTATACTAGTCGAATATTATTCTAGTTAATTAAATTATATATTCCTAATGAAGAAATTACATATGTCGTATAGTGTCAAGGCCTTGGCCAAGACGACTAGTGATTAAGGCCTTGACCAAAATCCATAACTCATAGTTGGAAAAGGCCTCGACCAATTATGCTTCTAGTTGTCTCATGAGACCTACCGATGCATCGGGGGGCTATAGCGTGCCCCAACCATCACATACTAAGTCCAATGCATTTCTTATAACTCTAAATCAAACAACACTTCCAACATTAATTTATTAAATTACTTATCACATATCAATCCAAGTGTCACATTTTACTTGGTTACTTACATCACATTATTCAAGGTGTCCCATACAACCTTGAATAATTAAATTCATAATTTTAGGAACGGGCATAAAATTTTAAATTACAATCAATCACATATATACATATGTAGTGAGTCTGGCACAGGACTATGAACTATGTGGTCAAGTCATTAAATGGTACGTAAGTTAAGAGTACATGTGATGACAACTAATAAACAAAATAAATACAAACTTGATCACATATAATGACAAATCTAAAAACCATATTAATAAATTACTTAATGGAATTTCTTATGGGTGCATAATAAATAATGATTTAAACTTTGCATTCAATTTGGGGTACTACAATCACATTTTCTCAAACATTTGTTATTAATAAGATTTTTTTGTTACATTAAATGTTGAAACTTAAATGTATAAAACTCAACCATAACCATTATCATTTAATATAAATAGTGGAGAGTAACTCATACATGTGAATATGTAGTTGCAAGCCTCCAATATTTATACTCATGAACTAAGCACATCAAAAGAAAATCATTTGGAATAACTACACTTTGGGGTTTCATGTTGTGTAAAACATTAATTTAATGGGGTGTGCATAAGAAGTAGTGTTTAGTCAAAGAAAAAAATATTTGAAAACACATATTTTGTAATTTCTTCACAAACCTTGAAAATTTATAAATACAATTGGGGATCAAAGTTGGAATATATACACATGTACCCACATACCTGATTATACATTATGAGTATACGTAAGGATCTCATACTATGCTTATTTGACACTTGCAAGATTATCAAAAATATGAACTAAAAGTATAATGTTGAAATGATTAAAACCGCATGTATATATTATAAATATATATTTATTAACATACATAATCATGTATAAATGTTTTCTTAAAAAAATGACTCTATGCATTTTATAGTTCTTCATTAATTTTGAAACACGCAGTTTTTAGTAAAACTTAATTCCGGAGATACAGTTTTATGAAATACCATAAGGATGTGCATATTAATATATATATATATATATATGGTATGCATATGTTGATTGTAAATAAGTTTTCAAGGGGTATATATGCTTCGGGTCCGCTAATTCTCTATAAACTCAAAAAAATCCCGAAGCTCTATTCCAGGTAAAGAGGGGTTCAAACTCAACTGAAAGGTGACGAATATTTAAATAAAAAGTGTATAAAATCATAAAAATTAAAACACAACAAGCAAGACAAATATAAATCCACTACCTTAGTTTGAGATGGAAGTGGGGCTCAGGGAAAGTTGGAAATCTCATAAGACTTATTGAGGTCTGCTGGAAACTTGAATGCAAAGGACCAAGAGGTTCTTGGGATGCCTTGGTGTATTTTATAAAATAATCTTATACCAAGTATTTTAATGTAATTGGTATGGAATCTGAGGCCAAAATAGTTTATAAAATACTATGGGGAGAGGTCTCTGTGGAATCTGTGCAAGAGGAGGAACCAAAAGCTATAAAAGGTGAAGAAAAATAGTGCAATATATAATGTTGGGTACTGGTGAAAGGCACGCAGTGGGGAAGAAGACGTCGTAGAAGAGGAAGATCAGAAAAATAATGAACGGTCAGGATTTGATCTGGGTTTGATCCAACGTTCAGGGTACATCTGTGGTTTATAGTGGTGATGGGTGTCATAGATTTATCTATGGCAAGATCAGGTGGCTCATGATTGTCACGGTGTTTTAAAAAATTGAACGGTCATGATTAGATTGCACCAGATCGAATGGTCCATTAAAAATGAGGAGAAATTCACAGTTGCTGAGGGTCGAGTGTGGGGTCGAGATCGATGGCCTAGATCGCGCGCTACGTGATCCAATGGTCCAGGTCTCCTTTCTCCCAAAAAAATGCGTCCCACATTGAAACGGTCAGATGTTTGTGCCCCCTTTATAAGCCGCATCCTTCAAACGATGGTTCAGAAAAACACACAGCACACACATATGGAGCCTTACACATGGGCTCCCCCTCCCCCCACCACCTCGGCCTACCTATGCCTTATCGTGGCCTCAGGACCGCAGTGGAATGCTAAAGTGCTCCTGCTCCCGTGCTCCCTTCGGGGAACCTATGCTCGCGATCAGGCTGTCCTAGGCTTGGGTTGAGGGCTAGGCTTAGCCACCTAGTGTGAACTTCCTCCATTGGCCCAGCCATAAAGGGCTGGCCATAGCGGGCCCAAATTTTTATAAAAACTATCCTTAAAAATATATATATGAAGTCTTATGGGAAAAATAATACTATATTAAAATTATCCTTTTAAACATGAATTTTATATAGTCTTCAAAGGGGTTAATGAATACCTAATTATACCTTATCTAATGATATTACTAAAATTATTTATAAACACTAAATCTATAACATTCAAGGTTATAAATTAAAATTTTGTATACCCGCATAAAATCTGTTATACTAATATTATAGTAGTCAAAACTAAGTAAATCAGAAACATAGTTTAGTTAAAAAAATTAAACATAGTTTAAAACACTTTGTAAGAGATGAAAATCATTACATTATATTTAAAATATTTTCAAAGTATTTTCAATTCCTTAAAACTTTTCAAAATCATGTAATTCAAAATATTTCACCATAATCAGGAGTTATATTATAATTTCTAATTCGTAAATTTTGGAAAACCAAACTATACTTAAATTTTTTTAGTTAATTCACCATAAGTCCAATGGCTATAATTATAGCCGTCAGAATTCAAAGGTCACCAAGGCAATGGTGAAGTCGTTTCCTTATATAAAACCATGCCTTACGGTATTATAATACTCGAGAAAAAGAAGAAGATGGTTCACGTCATACCATTGGTTCTTAGTATGGTTATAGTGGCTTTGGCCCTTTCATATGTTTATCATGACAGATTCTAAGGACCCATATTATTTTCTTAGGGTCCTCGTTGTTTTAAGTGGTCTCCCTGTAATTCTGATAGGGTTTTTAATATGTATATTTTGGTATAAATGTTTCTTGTGATCTTGGTTCATTGTAAACACTACGGTGTTCTTGTTGGAATAAAAACCTTGTGTCCAATTTTGTGTTTTACTCGGTTTCATTCTAATATAAATTAAAACCATATTATTACTATCTCATGAGAAACATGTTTTGTTCAGTTTTTATGAAATTCAAAAAAAAATGTAAACATAAACTTATCAATACATGAGGTTCGAGTTTTTGGGTTTTAAAATTATTACTAATTATTACTAATTATTACTAATTATTACTAATTATTACTAATTCTTAATAATTATTACTATTAATTACTATTTATTACTATTTATTACTATTTGGTATTGATTATTACTAATTATTACTATTTATTACTAATTATTACTAATTATTTCTAATTATAACAAATTATTACAAATTATTTTTAATTATTCCTAATTATTGCTAATTATTACTAATTATTACTAATTATTACAATTTATTATTATTTGTAACAATTTATTACTATTTATTAATAATTATTAATAATTTTTACTAATGTTTACTAATTATTACTATTTATTACTATTTATTACTAATTTTTACTAATTTTTACTAATTATTACAGATTATTACCATTTATTACAATTTATTACTATTTATAACTATTTATTACTATTTATTACTATTTATTACTATTTATTACTATTTATTACTAATTATTACACATTATTACTAATTATTACGAATTATTACGAATTATTACAATTTATTACAATTTATTACTAATTATTACAAATTATTACTATTTATTACTATTTATTACTTTTTATTACTATTTATTACTATTTATTAATATTTATTACTAATTATTAATATTTATCTCTATTTATTACTAATTATTACTAATTATTACTAATTATTATAAATTATTATTATTTATTACTAATAATTACTAATTATTATAGTTTATTACTATTTATCACCATTAATACTTTTTATTACTATTTATTAATAATTATTAATAATTATTACTAATTGATACTAATTATTACTAATTATTACTAATTATTACTAATTATTACTAATTATGACTAATTCTTACTAATTATCACTAATTATTACCGATTATTACTAATTATTACTAATTATAACTAATTAGTATTATTTATTACTATTTATTAATAATTATTACTAATTATTTGTATTTATTACTAATTATTAGTATTTATTACTAATATTAATATTTATTACTAATTATAAGTATTTATTACTAATTATTAGTATTTATTACTAATTATTACTAATTATTACTAACTGTTACTAATTATTACTAATTATTACTATTTATTACTAATTATTACTAATTATTAATAAATATTACTAAATATTACTATTTATTATTATTTGTTACTATTTATTAGTATTTTTTACTATTTATTAGTATTTATAACTATTTATTACTATTTATTACTAATTATTACGATTAATTACTATTTATTACTATTTATTACTAATTATTACTAATTATTACTAATTATTACTAATTTTTACTAATTATTACTAATTATTAGTATTTAATACTAATTTTTAGTATTTATTACTAATTATTAGTATTTTTTACTAATTATTATTATTTATTACCAATTGTAAATATTTATTACTATTTTTTCCTAATTATTACTAATTAGCGTTAATTACTATTAATTACTGCAAAATACAGCTATTAATTACTAATTACCGCTAATTATTTAAATACATTACTAATTATTGTTAGTAATTATTAATTATTACTAATTACTAAAATTAGTACAAATAATTTCATTTTATTATTACAAATAAATACTGATGAAAAAACAATTTAAATCTAGCTTAATTACAACTAATAAACAATAATTAAAATTTATATAAAGAAATGAAATAAAAGCTAAATTAAATAAAACATAAATATCTTTTAACTAGATCTCTTATAATTGTTGATGGGTTCACAACTTATTCGTAAGAAAAACTAACTCTGAAAAATTTTCCCTTTAAAATTAGAGCTTAGAGAAGCCAAAAAAGTAGGAATTGAGGGTGAGGAAAGAAAAAACGGATGAGGGGTATATATATATTAGATTAGTTGCGACATGACTATTTGTGATGGGATTCCCGTCGCAAATAGGATTTTTGGCAATGAGACCCGTCGCAAATACCTTTGGCCGTATTAATTATTGTCGGCGGTTAAAAGACAATTTGCGACAGGTCATGGTACAAAAATTAAACTACCACCACACTATTTTCGATGTGACAGCATCCCATCGCAAATAGCCTTTTACCGCCACTGGGTATTTACGATAGGTCCCATCGCAAATACCCTTTGGCGGACGGACAAGTTGCAAGGGGGGATCCCCCGTCGCAACTAGTGGTTACTGCCTGCCGGTATTTGCGATGGGAGGTACCTACCCGTCACAAATACCCTTTCGGGTGGTTTGGCGTGCAAACCGCACAAAAACTTGCATATGTTTTTGCGACTGGGCGCATAGTCCCATCGCAAATAATTAACTGGGTATTTGCGACAGGTCTCATTGCAAATACCCTCTGGTGGATGGACTAGTTGCGATGGGGGATCCCCTGTTGCAACTAGTGGTTAGAGCCTCCCGGTATTTGCGAGGGGAGGTGCCTACCCGTCGTAAATACCTTTTCACACGGTTTGGTGTGCAAACTGTGCCAAACAGCACATAAGTTTTTTGCGACAGGGTGCCTAGTTCCACCGCAAATAATTAGTTATTTGCGACGGGAAAATCAACATGTCACAAATAACCTCTTTGACAGACTATTTGCGATGAGATTTATTCCCGTCGCAAATAACTTGTTGAAAAAATTAGTTTTTTCTCGTAGTGTAATTACTACTTCATCATTGTGCAAGGCTTTAATTTAATTATTTATTCAAAAAAAATTAAAAATAAGTTATCATGATAAAAATAATAATTTTATCTATCAAATAAATATTTATATCAAAATATATCTTTTGAATAACCAGAAATATAAAATGTAATACTTATTAAAAACATGAATATTGCATATTAGACTTTCCATATAATAAAATACTAAAAAAACCTTAAAGTCATCCTAGTGGCTCCAAGAGGCAATAAAAGCAGACCAATGATGATTTGGGTCAACAATAACTCATCCTATAAAATTACTACTAGTCTTAGGGAAATTTTATAATACTTAAAATATTATTTTTACCCTCAATTAGCCAATTTATCCTTAACCATGATAATTAAAAAAACATATTAAAGTTATTATTCATATTGTTCAAAAATATAATGGATCTATTTACTAAATATGGAAAATATAATTCGAAATATAGAATCCATTTTTCAAAATTAAAAATATAGAATTTTGTAAAATTAATTTAAAATTAACCCCATTGACGGAATGACAAAATGTGTTTTTAAAGTGAAAATGGTCAAAAGATTGAAAATTTTTATATAAAAAAGCAGTGTAAAATTTATTCCAATCACATAAATTACATTAACTGAAAAAAATTTATCTCGTTATATTTTAAAACCAATTAAAAAAATGCAATTTAACACTGTAAATTATTTAGTCGGAAAAGATATTTTCAATTAAAATTCAATATTTTATTACTATTCATCAAAATATTAAACTTATCATAGAATTTAAAAAAATTACATAAAAGAAAATTTTGATATTCCAATTTTAAAAAAAAAATTTATTTTTTCAAATATAATACATAAAAGTGTCAAAAACTAGATTTACAACAACTGCGCCATCAAAAGGTGGTAAAATGTCTTATAATAAAAATACATATTTTAGGAGTAAAATTGAATTTATTCTTATATCATGTCAATAAAAAATTATTATGAATGTTAAATATTAGATTGAATATAGTATGTATCTATTTAAGTAACATAATACAAAAAGTGTGATTTGTTTATCTGATTGGTATAAAACACACTTGTGTGCATATAAATAGATTTTATAAAAGCATTTCTTTTATATGAAATTGGATTTTATATTTATTTTAGATTAATTAGTGACCAATTAATTCAATAATATATTTTCATCAGTTATTTAATCCTATTCATAACCACTAATTTAACTTCTTAGAGATAAATTTATTTTAAATAAAAATATTAATAGTATATCGTAGTTAGTTTAAGATCTGCATTGCATGAAATGTAAGCTATCAAAGATATTAAATTTAAAAAGATACATTACATAAAATATTTGGGTGTTAAAACATTAATAATATAATGTATTTTAAAAAATATCCTTTAAATCCAATAAGGTTTTTGAAAAAAAATTATAAATGAAAGATGTTTTTAAAATCTATCTTTAGGAAGACATAAAAACACATATGAATTTTTCTTTAAAACAGAAGCCTTAAAATCCCTTTTAAAATCTAGAATTAATTTTTAAAATAAAACTTATAATTTTGTAAAATATAACAACATTTAATTTTATTTTTAAAATATTAATGAATTAAATTTATTTTAAAACATTTTTTATAACATGGAATTAAATATTTTTAAAGGATGTTGGCCTTAATTTTTTTGTTAACATTGAAAGTGTTAATAATTGTTTCTTTTGACACTTTTGAAAAAATAGCCCGTGTGAAAAAACATAAACATTTTTCTAAAACTTTTTTGAAGAAATTAAAAATATATTAAAATGATATTTATCACGTATTGAGGAATATATAAGGACATCAGTAAAGCTATCAAATGAATGTGGACATACATAAGGAAAATTCACACCTGAAAAAGAAGTGGTGGGTTTAGTTTCACTTATAAGAATAATATCGAATAAATTAGTTACCAACTTAAATTAAATTGAGATAGGTGATGTAAAAACTCAATAATTAATAGTGGATAAGAAAATGGTTGGTGTTTTAGAGACAAATTTATCATTATTTTTCCTATATTGAAATACATTCATACCTATATCGATTAGAAAATGAGATTGGAAAGAAATCCTTACCACATCACGAACATTCAAATAGAGAACCCATGAAAGGAAAAAAACAATATGAATTCATGAATCACATTAATTTATTTATAAATATACTAAACATGCATCCATGGGTAATATCTACCACTAAAAAATATTTCAATTTTTTCCAAGAGGATATATCAGTTGGTAAATGTAAATTTTCTATTGGTAAAACGTTTTACCAACATATATATCCATGTCACTAAACTGTTGGTAAAAACTCTATCACTAAATGTCTTTGTGATAGATTAAATAGTTCTATTTCACTTATAATTATACCAAAATATAATATTTATGTTAGTTAGAGTTGTTAGGAATATGTTATGGTGATTTTCTTCTATTGGTAACAATATTACCATCATATAAGATATATTTGTTTATAAATTACATTTGAATAAAAACTATAAATTTTTATTTATAGTAAAATTTCATATTATATTTATTTTTTTATCATATATAATACATAAAATATGATTTTAGAACTTGTTGAATATTATAAAAAAAATTAATTATACTTATAGTAAAATATTTTATACAAAACACTGGATCCCCAACCCCCCTAGATCGCCCAATAAGGTTCATCCCCCTTCCTGCCGACCCATCCATGCCATCTTGTCATCTCCAGATCTAGCGCCCCAACCATGCCAGCGACCCATCCATGCCGTCTAGTCAACTCTAGATATAGCGCCCCAACCATGGCAGTGCCCTATCCATGGAATCTAGACACCTCTAGCTCTAGTGGCCATCTCTAGTGACCAGATCTAGATAAAATAATGATTGAAATTGACTAGAAACATAGGTTTTTGTATAGTATCCAGAAAATCCCGATCCACCACCGTGATGGAAGGCCCAATTTTCTTTCCATACTCCTCTAGAATCCATTCATTGTCTTCCAAAATCATCATACTCCAATAATAATTCTGTAGAAAATCATTATTTCACCAAATTATTAAAAAAAAAATAAACTCAAGAAGTTCTTTAAGATGTACATTCGAAACAGAAACTCAACCAGTTAAAAAACAGAATCCTTAGATGGATAACCTACTCCTCTAGCATACATCCATGATCTTCCAACATCAAATGTCACTACAGTGATTCACACACGAATAATATGTTTCTCTCATGCTCCCAGCAATGTTACCTTCACACTTTCTAACTAAATACATCAATATACCAATGGTATATTATCTTTCAATCAAAATACAATTTCATATAATTTTAATTTTAGGTTCTTGTTTGAAATAAGACTTATAATTTTGTATGTTTTGCAATACATGAAAGTGAAACTGACTCTACCAAGAGAGAAAAATAATTTTTTAAGTCAATAATTTTTTATAAGTAAAAATATGTTAAAAACCAGGTGGCAGATAACAAAAATAAGATAAAAAAATGAATGAAATGGTAAGCAAGATTATTACAGTGAACTGGAGCTTTAAACATTCTAATTTCGGGACTCAACAATGTGATAGAATCACTAAAAACCCCACAAATGACAACATACTAGACCTACAATATATTCCTTCCACCATTATTATCACAAGTCTATAAAACACTCCAACATCTATCTTCATATCTTTATATTAGTAATAAATTAAAAAAACAATGAGAGAAATAGTTACAAAAAAATCAACATTCTATCACACTCACCTCACACCTCTCTTAATAGATTATAACTGAGACCACAAACATCCAAGATGATAATATGGTACTCATATTTTGGTATCTTCAAGATTAGTCAATCAAAGAAACAGGATAAAATAAAGTTAAATCCTACAAACCATGCTGAATTTACATAGGGAAGTAATATAATGAAAAATAACACAAGACCATGACAATAATGGGTTCAATGGTACGCCCAGATGAAATCTTGACCCAGAAAACAATCCCTTCACTTGAGACCCAAATAATAGACAACTACCATATCTATCTCAGGATTCCTTGGTGCAATGATGATCAATAACCCACAATCCCGAGGCAAAACATATTACTCCCAATTTCTCTTCCCTTGTCATCACATGGATTCAGAATTTGAGCCACTTTTTTTCACACTACACCGCAGCAACGAACCCAACATTAATTAACCCTCTAAATAAAATTCATTCCTCTATCACCACCCTCGCATGAATAATGATTGTGAATCTGGTTCCGAATACCCACCATGAACACTAAAACAAACCAGTAAAAACCATCCATGAAAGCCAAAGTACACATGAAAAACCTTGAAATGAAATATCAATTCTTAAATAGAATATGAAAATCAATTCAAACATGGCCTGCCACAAACCATAAAATACACACATCTAACAGGTACATCATTAGAGATTTATCGAATGTAATTCCCTTTATTGTTCGATACAATTAGTAAATGAAATGAGAGACCAAGAACAACCAATATTTCTCCAAACTACCATTCTCACGAGTTAATATCACATGGTAAGTGATCAAAGCATCATCCTAGAGATGATGAGTGACTATGAAGAACAAAAAATATCAATGAAAACCAAAAAACATGATGAATAATCTCCAAGAAACTATCTTAAACTAAAATAATAATAAATAAAACATTTAACCTAATCAAACATCCTTGATGTATTCAAGTCCCCACTCAATGACTAAGGGACATTGATTATAGAAATGATTTGATAAATCCAAAAAAATATGGAATATCTAAATAATTTATTAAGATAAATTTCAAATTTAGAAAAAAAAAATCAATAAACAAATTCAATTATATATTCCATTCTATAGAATCTGAATGATTACTAGTGAATATTAGACAAAAATTATAGTTTTGTTGTATTATAAAATAACAAAAACAGAAAATATATATTCATAGTTTCAATATATATTCAAGGATTCAAAACCAAAATTGAACACATAATATTTTCTTCATGATAATATTCAAAACAATATCAAAATAGTTATGTTTCAATACACAAAATGAAATGATCTAAACAAAGTTTCTGTGGTCAAAACAAAATAGTTTGTGGAATAAAAAGGAATCAATGTTATCTCAATTCTAATTCTAAAACATAAAATAATGAATAAAAAGATCAAGGAAAATGAAACAACAAAGATGATAATAAGTCACTAACCAATAAAACTATCAAATACATAGTTCTTGGAAAATTAGAGGTAAACAATTAACCAAATATTGATATATCAAAATTTACACCCACCATACACTAACTCACTCACAATAATATCAACATATAAAACCACATATGATTTTTGATATTGAATGATATAGTATCTAGAATATAATAAAAACCACTGAAATGGAACCTGAAATCAATTTGAGATATCAATACATACACCCACCTTATACTAATTAACTACATATAAACTAGAATGTTTATATGTTCCATATTTATAAATAAACTGATAATGTCATTATTTCATTTTTGTGGGGAAATTCTCCAAGTGGATACATCTAAGAGCCAAGATAGAAGAACAAAAAAAGCTAAATATGTAACATTTTCACATTTATGTAAAGAAAAATGCAGAACAAACTGATGTAGGGTTACCTTTGGTTTAGATAAATTTTGTAACTTTATCTTTGTGAAGTGGTTTGATGAACCTAAATATAACATATATGATGTTAGGGTAAAAGGATCACCCAAAAAATCTAAAACCATTAACAATATACAATTTATAACAGAAGTTTTACCAGGGAGTTTCAAAAAAAAGATTATTAATGGCAATTTTTTTAAGAAAAATCAATAAATAATTTTTGTAACTATTTTTATTAAAAAATAGATTGCTGAATATATAAATAAATTTAGAAGCATACCTACTATTGGCCATTGTTCTAGAAAAGAATTTCTAGATGACACACAAAATGTTAAATCCACTTCCATTTCATGAGGATTACAAGTACACTATAAAATGTAAAAATTGAGTAAAAAATGATGTTGTTTATGAGTGAGAATGATTCTTACCCTCCAAGTAAGTTATTTTGAAAAGTTATCTAGCAAAATAAATCAATCATTCTATTTTGACTTCAGAAATGTTCACATAAATGAAAACATAAAATCTACATGTCGAGTAGAAACTGATTAGTGGTAAAGAGTGTATCGTTGCTCAATTATTAATAAAAATTCATAAGTCTAAATTAACAAATAAACCAATACAAGTTGAGTAGAAACTGCTATTTTTTTCTAAGTGACAATGAGTGTAATTTTTCTCAACAATTAATAAATGTTCACAATTGAATATTAACAAAGTAGCTAACATTAAAATAACACATTTGATGATTCATTTTAAAAACTAAAATAAATAATGGTTTATTAACACGAAGAAACAATGGTTTATAATCACACAAAAATATCACTATGATGTTAAAAATGTAAATGAAATTCAATATATATATCCACTATCAGGCATATTTCAACAAATTAAAGCTATGAACATATGGAAAACGTTGTAAAGTCCCAAATAATTTTAAACTCTTGATATTAAATTCAATACAACACCAAATTATTAATGTAATAAAATAAATATAAGGAATTTATTCATCACACTGAATTGGAATCATACATTAATCAAGAAAAAGAATGACATTTTTGCATTCCACACACCAAATAAAAAAATTATTTATAACCAAATACAAAATGGACAAACATTATTCATAAAATTAATAACGATTCCTTGTCTAATAAGATGATTAGGAGAACATTTATATGTAAAACATTTAATATCCTCTGATTAAAGATGTAAAATTTATATGTGGATTTTATGTTTTACTATGATGTATAAAAATGAAATTATTTAAGGTCAATTAAAATAGAATCTATACTTAGAATGGGTCTTTTAAAGGAATCTCATAAAATCAATATTTCAATGAAGCGCCCATACATCATCATGGTCCCCGTACACCTATTCAAAATCAATGATATCATGCAAAAAGTAATTTTCATGAGTAAAAAAAGGTGAAGTTCTCTTCAATGTGACCACTTTATTAGCATTAGAAAGATCAAAATCATTTTTCAATAGAAATTTCATATAACAGGTTCATCAATTTAATGATCAAAATAATTTTTCTTTTATAAATGAGTGTTGAAAAATAAAACTAAGGTGTTCAAGGAACATTCAAATCCTAAAATTGGAAAATCATGATTGGAATTTCAAAAATTGATCAATGAAATAAATAATTACATCCTACTTGTGATGAAATTATAGTTGATGAAAGGAGATGGAGCTAGAGAAGAATAGTGTTGTGATGAACTATTGGGGGTTTAATGGTTTCCAGATTTGGGATGGGGCAAAGGAGTGAATGGCTAGCAGATTTGGGGGCTGAATAGAAGGGGGATGATCTGAAAGGGGTAAATATGTGGCGACATATCAAAAGAGGAATAATGGTCTAGTGACACGAAAAAGGTGGTTAAACAAGGTGGCATCAAGACGAAGGCCTATTTAGGGTTTTCAGAGGGCGTTATAGAGACGTGGAATTCTTGGGTCTAATATGAGTGGGAGCGGAGGGATGTTAGAAGGGGCTATAAGATCTGGGCAGGGTAGGATGTGAGCTAGAGTAGGGCATGGTGGCAGGATGTGAGGTGGGACAACGAGATGTGATGGCGGTGGAATATGAGGCCAGAATAGGGTAGGGTAGTGTGATATGAGGTGGAGCGGTGAGATGTGAGGCTGGAGTAGGTCAGGGTGGGGCAGTGGGATGTGGGGCCAGTGTAGGACTGGGTGAGGTGTCAAGATATGAGGACAGGTGGTGGGAGGTGAGGCCGAACATGGATAGTGGGTGGCGATGGAGTCCTAATTAGGGTCTTATGGATGTTTTTTTCGAAAATTTATGTGAATATTTATTAAATAAATAATATTGAAAATTTAAAAACAGTTAATATTTCAAGAAAATTTAATAAACGTTATTAAAAATATAAAAACATTTAATATTTCTTGAAAATTGAAAATTGAAAA
The DNA here is from genome assembly GCA_963277665.1 of Viscum album. NCBI lineage: Eukaryota > Viridiplantae > Streptophyta > Magnoliopsida > Santalales > Viscaceae > Viscum > Viscum album. Next base: position 1,658,573,248 of record OY728128.1, read on the forward strand.
TTAAAATCAATTATGAGATGTTTTTTATAAAACTCCAGATTTTTTTTACTTTGGTCATAAAAACAATATATATATATATAATATGTTTCTCTTAATTGGTTATTAATAAAATATTTTTTTAATGGTTTATTGAAACAATTTTTTTTGACATCAAAATATTTTTTGGTATTAACATTATTAATAATATATTCACGTGTTAGTAAAAAAATGTTGTTATTAGTATGATAAATAAATAGACTCAACTATTGTTAAATGCTATGTTGGTATTGAATGATTAATATCAACAGATATATCTGTTGGTAAAAAGAAGTGTTGGTATTAAAAATTAATAGCAATAAAACTTATTATCTGTTAGAATTTATTATTTTTACCAACATATATATTTTATATCATTAATTTTCTATTGGTAAAGTATTTTGTTTTTTAGTTTACACCCTAAAATAATATAATTAGTGGATATAAATCATATCATTGTGAAATAAAATTGACACGAGGAAGTCCTTTCGACTTTCATAACATTTGATCCAAAAATATCTTGAAAGAGAAAACATGAAATTAAACATTAAATACCATTAATAAAGATATTATCTTGATATAGTCCTAAAAATAGGTAGAATATACACCATGTAAACAAAAAAAAGGTAGATAATAGAAAAAATGGATCAAAGAAGAAAACTTGGGGTGAAAACACTTACCTTAATTCTCAGATTTTATAAAATGATATTAAATTTTTATATAATAATCATAACCATATTAAAATATCATTTGAGAAACTTATTCAAATATATAACCATTTTTACTAGTTTTTTATTATCATTTATTACACATTAATTTTTTATTTATCCCTTATTTTATTATCAGACGGTGTGATTATAATTATTTCCCACAAGTTTCATATTAGCAATGTCTAAACCCATTGATTGATACTAAATAAATCATTTAAATATTATAAATATTATTTAAATTTCCATTTTTAATTATTTATGCATCCCTATGTTAGATTTATAGAAACTATTGGTATGGTTCACGAGAATTAGATACATATTGAACTTGTTTCAAAGAATTTACTATTATTAATTGAATAATTTATAATAATCATTAATTTTGTTATCATACCATCATAAAAATATTCATGATATATATAAATCTTTGATATTATATATATTCATCAAATATGTTTTAGAAACATCCACGTAAAGTGGTGATGAAAAATTAAATACATCTTTGAAAGGAGAAGGTAGTCTGCACATAAAAATGAACTATATTTTCATTTTCCATATTAAAGGATGAAGGTAAAAAATATTTTATATTTTTATAATAAAACACAAGTTATAAATATAATATTTATTTATTAAATATACCCTTTGAAACATCAATTTAATTTGTTATGATAAATTAATCATGTTTCTCATGGAGGTGGTAGTTCACACGTACACATGAACACTAATTTCATTTTTATAACAGAAGTGAGGGAAATATATAATGGTTATAACATTAATATAATAAAATTTCATTATAGTAATGATTTTTTAATTATATTCATATATTTAGAATATTTTATGAGGACGGTGGTTTATAAATTCATTGAAAAGAATGTTAGGGAGTGGATAATATTCATATTGAGATTTTTCATTCTTTTTTCTTGAATGATCACAAGGAAATAGAGGGACTAGAGAAACTTCCTGTGAGAAAAGGAAAATTAATGTGGAAATTAACTTCTATGATAATTTAAATAGGTGGTTGAGGAATAAAAATGTATAGAGTGGTATAAGTTGAGGTGAAGTGATCTTAATTTATAAGTGAGTGGAGTGAGATTTTTATAACTTTCAATTTCTTAATGTGTAAGTAATATCATTTTTATAAGGAAGGTGTATATAAAAGTGATACATAATGGGTATAAAAATATTTTTTGTATATAAAACCTCGCATAAATTCATTCTGTAGAAACCATTGAGGAATTTTGGGCCTTAGATCTTTAATTATAACTTTTACCAAAATTTTCATTTTCCACTACAATTTTTTTACACTTATTTAATTTATTTTGTAACTTAAAATAAAATTACTATTATTATTTAATTTTGATATTTTTATTCTAAATATAACAATATAAAAAAATTAACATTATTAATTGTATAAAAATAAATTTTAAAATAATTATAATAATAATAGTGGTTTTTAGAAAAATAATACCTAGGTTGTCAAATTATAATAATTGGATTCTTAATTAAAATTAATATTAAAAATGAATAGTTGTAATTATAAAATACACATTTAATTAGTCTAATGTTTTCTTGTATTTTTAATTCATACTTTTATATAAATGGTTTTACAAGTTTCCCAATATTTGTAAAAATGATATTTTTGACTATTCACCTAAAAGTCTACTTTTTTAGAAAAAAAATAGAATCCTAATATAATACTATTATTATAAAGAAAAACATGAAATTTATTTTATCAAATTAATATTCTGAAATTTATGAACTTAACTTTTAAATGGACATAAAAAATATAATGAAAACTATTTTTATAGGAAAATGAATTTTTGAATATCAACTACTATGATTCTTATTTCATATCAATAAATAAATAAAACAGTTTTAATATATAATTAATATCATTAATATATTTATTCAAAAATAAAAAATAATATATTTAGTTTCCTAAAATAAAAACAGACAGCGAGTAAAATAGGGAAATTTTAGGGAAATAAGATTTTAAGTTAAAATGATCTTATTAGTCATTCATCTATACTAATGGAATTTTATAACAGTGCTAGTTTTAAAAGTGACCCTTCAATTTTTTTGTATAGATTTCAAAATGAACTTATGAAACACCATGAGTTTTTAGAAATTTATTTTTAAATAAATTAAAATTATGTGATAGCTTTTGTTATAAACAACACCAACATAACCATTCTCTACACACAACTCTAACATAACATAGCACTACACACAACACTGGGTTCGCTTTTGTTACACATGACAATGAGTTTTAACAAAACCATGCTATATTATTAATATAGCTATTTAAACACAACCATTATACCATAACCATTAAACTTTTTGATATAAATATTGATAATAATTTTTCTAAATATCAATTAAAAATTATTAAATATATTAAATATATTTATAAAAGGTTAATTAATTTTCAAAAAATTCTCTATATGTTTCAAAAATACAATTTTCTTAAAACCTGCTTTTAATTTAATTCTGTGAACAATAATAAATTATTTTTTTCACACTTTTATAGTATTAGTTTGAAAAAATAAACTTCATTTTTAAAATATCCATGTCAAAATTAACAGAGGGGGAATTTTTGGTATTTGTTTCTAAGAAGATTCATTTATTAATGAAAAGTGAAAATTATTGGATTTTAATTAAAAATTTCATTTCCATTTAATTTATCTATAAAGATAACTTATATTTTAAATTAGTTTTAAAGAAAAAAATAGTACTATTTTATATCCATTAATCCAATTTAGTTCATTAGGATCAATTTCATATTGAATTTTGAAATAAAAAATCCTAAAACATTTGAGAATTTTCTATTTAAAAACCCACTTTCTCATTGCATCTATGAGATTAAATTTTAAATTAAAAATATTCACTTATATTAATAAAAATTTTAAAAAATGTATTCCATTTTTTTAATCAGATTAAATTTTATTATATAATAATTTCATCATATTTTTCACCAAAATGAATACTAAAAATAGTTAAAATTATTTATCACAATTAATGTAAAAATAAGTTTACCTTGGAGGTTAAACTAAAAATTCATGGGTTAAAAATATCCCAAAAATTCAAAAAAAAACTCAATTTATGGACATATTTTGACCATATATATTCTATTATCAACAATGGTATATTATTGGAGCTATGTGCATGATAATATTTTGGGTGTAAATCATTCTTTCTAAAAATTATAAGTGTGCCACTCACCTCACTTATTAAAGACCACCAATTATCCTATCATTTTTAAAAGCATTTTGCATGAGAAAATATCTTCCCATATAACTTCACAAATTCCCTCTTCTCATCATATTATCTTTATTTTTGAATGAAATCCAACTTACGAAGGCTTTTGGTGAAAACTTAAAGAGGATACCTTAATAAGAGGTAACATTAATCAATAAGTGTTTATGTTTTATTTTTTCCTCTAAATAATTCAATATTATTATTATATTATGATATAATAAACTAATTTTATTCTATATAATTATATTTTTTATTAATGGAATTACTTACAACCATCTCTATTTCTATAAAATGGGTCAATAAATCATCATTTGTGTGTACGGAGGACTACCACGTCCCTAACTGATGTCATTCATTTTTTCATCACTAACACTAAAGGATGGAAATCGTGATGGATTTATTAATAATATATGATATATATGATACAATTATGTTTTTTGAATTATTTTATCACACCTAACTACATGATTTTTTATTTTGTGGGAATATGGTAACATCGCCCTGTGTGTACGTCGGACTACCACCTCGCGAAGCGATGTGATTCATTCAAGAATTTCATGGAAGGTAATTTAGGAGGGTTTTAATTAAAATATTTCATATATATGAATTAAAATTTATTATTAATTTATAATATATAATTTTCATCTCTTTCTTCCAATCTATTGAGAAAATAGATATAATTTCCATGTGTACGTAAGATCTACCATCTCCATGAACGGTGTATTTCATTTTCTATCACTATATTTTAAGGATTACTCAAAAAATATATATAATAAATATATATTATATTAATATCATGGTATAAATTAGTGATATTATGAAACAATTAATGAAGTAATAGGACTAAAAATAAAAAATAAAACTATATGTGAAAAATAAAGTGGTTTTTACATGAAACTTGAATTTAAATTGGAATTGTTCATAAATGGGTAATAAATGGTGTAAAATAAATCGTATATTGTATTATATATTTATTTATGGTTCTTTATTATATGTATAATTAAAGTATATTTATTATAAATGTGGTTTGAACATGTATTATGGAATTTAATACTTAAGGTAAGGGACTTCACGACTCTCTTTTATATCTAGGTGACATACGCAAATTCACTACTCATTTATTTTATATGGTGAATATACTAAACAGTTGAAATTTTATATCATTAATATCCTTGTTTTAATTATATTTAAAGTTTCATTAGATGTTATAATTTATTTGGTATTACGATTCAAAAGATTACTAAAGTGGTAATAGATATCAGTCTCACTTTTTACTTCGATGAGACACATGCCATATTCACCCTTATTTTATTTGTGTGGTGAATATAATACCCATGAATTTATTTTATGATGATTATCCAAGAAATTATGGGGATTAAATATCCATTTGATTATCTTGATTTTATGAATATTTTGTTTCAAATGTTACCAAAGTGGTAATAGTTTTTATATACAATCTCATCATTTATTGGTATTGAGTATGATAAAGTATTCAACAATGAAATATTATGATCTTCCTATCAATAATGAAAATAAATTTTCTTATCCTTCTTTTATTCATGATATTTTCCTGTAATATTTCTATTTTTACATTATTTTTTACGTAAAATAATTGTGATAATGTTTTTATGAAAGATCGTCATTATTTTTCTTTTTAGTTGAAAACCATTTTCCTTCCACAACCATGTTTCTAAAAATTCTTTTAAAAAAATTTATATAACTCTTTAAAAAAATTTCAAGGACATTTTACCCATATTTTACTTTTTAATTTTTTTTGAAATTAATATTCAATTCTTTTTCCATGTAATGTTTATTTTCTTTTTATCATAAATAAGAAAGGAATATTTATTTTTATATGTGCAACATAAATAAAATTTTATAACAACATGACCATTATTTTATTTGAATGCTCATTTATAAATTTTATTGATAAATTGAAAATAAAACTAATTTTAGTTTTTTATGATTTTTTATTTTTACAATATAATTTTCAATGAAATGTTATTTTCATCAATAAATGTTCCATGTGATCTTTCAAAATTATTCTCTATATAAGATGAAAAAAATTGATGTAACCTATTGATTATTTGGGATACAGACTGAGGATACCATTTTTATTATTTATCTAATTTTTTTAAAATGAAAATATATTTATAAAACCCATTTCACTTCAATGGGTTAAACCATGATAAAATTCTTGTGAAACCCACTTCTTTTTTCCAAAGTTTATTCTATGATGAAATGATGAAATGGTTATTGAACCTATATTTTTTCATCGGGTTATGATGCAAGGCAATTTTTGTGAAACTAATTTCATTTCTTGGGTTATGATATTATCAATGTTTCACGATCATATGGGACACATAAATGTATTTTTCTTTATGAGATGGTTGGGACCTATAACTATTTCTAATGGATCGGTAATGAATAACGTTATATGAGTGCAAAGGGCACACATAAGGTTATCCGAAGCACAAAATAAGGTACATGGGTGGTTATCCAAATACTAATATTTTATAAATTTCTTGGTTAGTATACTTGACATAACATTTACTATGATTATGTGTAAACAACAAATATATGTCATATGGAAATGTTAGGCCCTCATTGCTCTTGTTATTTGATTCCATTATGATTATTGTATTATAAGCTTCTAATATTAATTCCACAGCTCATTATTATGATCTTTTTATATGATAAGTATGGTTTTTGATTATTATTCTCATGTTCTAATATCCTTATGTTCATTTTATTTTTATATATCTCTTGTGTTTACCCATACTGAGAATCTAAACCCATCCTTTATTATGTTTCCTTTCCCTTGGTTATGAAGAAATGTATTATGTTTGACATGTTTAATAAGGGTTCTAGTTATAAATATCATTGTGATAGATTATGTAGTTTACCTATAGAATAGGTGTTTATGTTTCAGTGTTTCCAAAGACATGAAACTATTATGGTACCCAGGTGTGAATTTGTGTAATGTAATGAATATTCATTAAAAAATGATATAATATCTATGTATGATAATCATATGTTATTATAGTTTAATCAGATGATTGGTTTAGTTAACCTTTTGAAAATAGGATTTTAAAAACTTAGGGACATCCCAAAGGACATGTCAAAGGATAAGTCTATGGATGAGTCAAATTATAGTAATTTTTGGAGACTTTTTGTGATGATATAGTGAGTTGTTTCCAATAAATGAAATCCATTTCTAGATACTAAAAGTGGATATGTATCTATAAAAGAGGATACTAGGGTTAATAACTCTAAATATGAAACATTGAGATATACATTATCATCACTTGGTGCACATCAATGAGCATTGATCCACACCTTTCATGACACTCCAAGGCGATATGATTTAAAATTAACAAAAATCTTTTATAAACCTTCATTGATGATTTAGATAGATGATGATTGCGTATTACCTAGGTTAAACATATGGTGTCATAGATTTAAAATAAGCTTTCTTGATTTATATCTCATATAAATCAATTTTTAAGGTATGTGGGTTTTCATTATGATTAACATTGATCAAATTATAATTTTTTGTTTTAGTAAATGGAAGGAACCAAAAAGAATAATGTATACATTGAATATAATGGAAAATTCAATGAATATGATCAACCAAATTGGATGATTACTATAGGGAAAGATATTTTGATTATGCCTAATCATCTATCTTGATATATGATTGACAATGTGAAATTCAATGAGATTGATAACGCATCAAATAAGATGAATAATGAATTTTATGAAACTTTATTTGGTAACAAACATATATTAAAGAGGATTTGGCTGCCTATATATCAAGAAGTTGGGAATTAGAATCTGTCTGAATATATTAAATGGTGGGGTAGATGTAATCTGTGTGTAAAAGAATGTTGTAGAGTGAAACATTTTCAAGGAATTAAATGTATTATGTGTAGGAAACATGGGTATTATCCAACTTAATAACCTAGAAAATTAACTTCTATACCAAGGAAGGACCTTTTATAGGACAATTGTTGAAGTGGGAGGATTTAATTATTTATATATATGGATTTACGAATTATGTTATACAAGTATTTTAATAATCATAGTTTGGTTAAAAATATATAGATAATTTTAAGGATTTCATCATGTTTGGAATTATATATGTCTATATGTTTGATTGACCTATGAATTATGGATTCCATAATGGGTTTAAGAGTTTATGGTTGATCAAAATTTCAAATTCTTTGAAAACACTTTTGATACTTTATGTGTTGTGATTTTATCAAGATTAAGGATGTCTTGAGAGAAATTTACAGAAATAGAACCCTTTGGTTGTATGGTTTATTTACCCAATAAAATATTGTGTATAAGGTATGGACCCTATGAATATATAATTATGTCATTTGGGCTAACTAATTCACCCTATATCTTCATGGATTTAGTGAATTTTGTCCTTAGAGATTACATTGATTAGTTTCGGGAAGTCTTTATAAATGATATTATTATCTATTCAATGAGATAGAAAGACCAATAATATCAATTGAGAATTGTACTAAAGACCCTAAAGAAGGAGAAACTATATAAAAATTTTCAAATTGTGAATCTTGGTAGAAAAGGGTTTAATTTTTTGGTCATATAATCTCAAGAGATGGTATATTGATAGATCCATCAAAGGAAAAGACTTTTGAATGTCAGCCCATAACAAAAATGGTGATTGAGATCTATTTGTTTATTGGTTTATATGGATATTATCAAAGATTTTTAGATATTTTATCAAGACTCTATAATCCAATCACCATGTCAACTCTAAAGGGATCTATGCTCAGTTGGACATATGAAAGTGAGGAAAGTTTTAAGAAAATGAAAAAAAATATTAGTTAGCGCACCTCTAATTACATTATATTTTAGTAAATAAGTGGTTTAGATATATATTGATATATAGAAGAAGGGTTTGGGAACATTCTTACAGCTTATGCCTCATGATAATTTATTATTCATTAATTTGTTTTTACCAACAACTGATTTAAAGTTAGCTATGGTAATATTTCATTAAAAATATGGATGAATCATATTTATAGATAAAAATGATATATATATACCTATAATATAAATTTAAACTATATATTTTCATAAAATGAATTTAATATGAAAAAAATAATATTTTTAGAGTTGATTAAAGATTATAACTCCTCAATACATTACCACCCTGGGAAAATGAACAAGGTGGCCGATGATTTGAGTTGAACATATCGTGATTTCTTATCTATGATGATGATTACAAAAGATCCATATTTCTTGGTTTTCAAAGGATAAGTCTATAATTCCCCAAAGAAGGGAAAAAATATTATATTTCTCAATTTAATGTTAATCCATCTATCCAAGTGAAGATTAAATAGGTGCATAACAAAGATATAGATCTATACATGAATGTTATAATTGATCTGAAGTATAACCTTGATCCTGGTGGAATTATAGGTTTTAGGATGTGTTTATGTGTTTCTTCCATTCCATATTTGAATAAGGATTTGTTAAAGGAAAATCATAGTTCTTAATTCTCTATCCAACCTAGAATTAAAAATATGTATAGATATTTAAAAGAGTATTTCTAATGGGATGGAATGAAGAAAGATATGGATGAGACTGTATCTTAGTGCTTGGAATTTTAGAAATTCCAGGCTCAAAGTAAAATCTCTAAGTATATGTTACATTTATTTCCTATACCATAAAGAAAATGGTAAAAAACTCCCCATGGATGTTGTCATTAGACTCCCCAAAATTTCTAAAGGGCATAATGAAATATGGGTTGTAGTAGTTCACCTTACTAAGTTAGCACACTTCAATTCTATCAAGGGATACTTCTCTTTGGATCATCATTGTAGGATATACATTAATTAAGTGGTAAGGTTACATGGAGTACTACATTCCATTGTGTATGGTCATGATCTGAGGTTTACCTAAATGTTTTGGAAAATTATTTATCCGGATCCAAAAATATAGTTGAGTTTCAGTACTGTGTATCATCCTCAAATAGATTGTCAGTATGAATGAAGAATTAAAACCCAAGAGGTTAGGTTAAGAATTTCATCTTCGAATTTAAAAGTTGGTTGGGATCAAAAATTTCCTCCAGTTTAATTTTCATAAAAAAGTAACTTTCAATCAATCATTCAAATAAATCCTTTTGAATCCCTCTATGGAATTACATATAGAGCTCTAACGGGTAGGAATGAATATTGAGAATGAAATCTATTAATACCTAAGATAACTCAATAAATATAATAGAACATAAGATCCATTCAGAAAAAAATCCATGGAGCATAGAGTCAGTAGAAAATTTATACCGATAATCAATAGTATAATATTTAATTTCAAGTTGGTAACAAGGTGTTTCTATGAATATCTCTATAGAAGAAGGTTTTGTGATTCTAGACGAAAGGGAAACTAAGCCCTAGGTATATCGGTCCCTTTGAAATTATTTATCATGTTGATACGATAGCCTATCAATTGGTTCTTACACCAAACCTCTCTCAAGACAATGATGTGTTCCATATATAACTCTTGATAAATTACATACCTAACCCTTCACATATATTTAACTCAGAGGTCATAACCCATAAGCAATAAATTTCTTATTTGGAACAACTGGTAGAGATTTTGGATCATAGAGAGATAGTTCTATGAAATAAGACCACTCAAATAGTCAATGTTTTGTGGTGAAACCACCTATTTGATCAAGATAAATGGGGACTTACAGATATGATGAGGTATAAGTATCCTCATTTTTTATCAGAGTGAAGAATTTTGAGTTTAAAATTCATTTTAAGGAGGACATAATTTAACACCTTGAGTTTTTATGATTTTTTTTCAAATAAATAAAATTTATATGGTATATTCTATAAAATTTAACACCAATATAAGATTTTTTTACACACAACACCAATTTAATCTGGCACTATATGGAACATCAGATTATCATACATTACAAACGACACTGAGTTTTAAAAAAACCATGATATTTTATTAATATATTCATTTAAATGTGACTATTATACCCTAGACATTAAACGTAGTGATATGAATAATAAAAAATAATTTTTTAATATTAATTTTAATAGTTCTACATAAATTAAACATATTGATAAAATATCACTTAATTTTCGGTAAAGTCTTTTTTTTAACTACAATTTTCTCTAAAATATATTTTTATATTTTTGTAAACATTAATAAAATTATTTTTTCAAAATGATAGAAAATTAATTCGATAATATAAATATCACCTTTGAAATAATAATATCAAATCAACTTAGTGTAAAGTTTTTGTAATAATATGAGAAGTTTCATTTTTTATGAATAGTGAAACTACTGATTTCTAATTGAAAAATAACTCTTTGTTTAGTTTATATATAATGTTAATTTCTATTTTAAATTAGAAATAAAGTTTTACTAGTTCAATTTTATATCCATTAATACAATTTATTTTATTGGAACCAATTTCATATTGAATTTTTATATAAAATCATTTCAAAATTTTAAGCATTTTCTCTTTAAAAACCTACTTTCTCATCACGTCTCTCGGATTAATTTTAAATTAATTTTTTCCACTAATGATAATAGAATTTTTAAAAATGGAATAAATAGTTTTAATATGAATAATTTGTATTAAATAACAAGGTCAACTTATTTTTTACTAAAAATTGAATAGTAAAGAGTAAATATTATTTATCATGGTTAAGGTAAATTTGGGTTTACCGTGGGGGGGGGGGGTTAAAATCAAAAGATAAGGGTTAAAAATAACCCAAAACATGAAAAAACCGATATTATTGCTATATTTAGACCTTGTAACTTAAAATATCATTTCCAATATTGGAGACTTATGACATGAAAATAACATGGGTGGAATTATTTCTTTCAAAAAAAATCAAGTGTGTCACTCATCTCTCTTAAAAAAGGCCACCAATTTTCCTCTCTGATTCACACCATAAATGTAATGACCCAAAACTTTATCAATATAATTTATCCATTATTATAGTAATTTAATATATAATAAATCACATAAAATCACCTATAGACCATAATGAATACATTATAAATGAAGAATTAATGAAATAAGAAGTATTTATCGAAGGTATGGAATCAATACCGATGAAATAGTAACATAACCTTTGGAATATTAGTGTGAAACTTATAAATAGTAAACATTCTAAATGAATAGTAGCATCACCCAAGAATTTATAAATAAAATTTATGAATATTATCAATTAAAGAATGGCATAATTATTATATAGTCTAAGTAAATAAATGTTTTATAAAATATTAATTAAGTGGTGGAATTTTTATAAGTCATAAATATTTAATTATAGTTTTATGGTTAATTTTATAATTTAAAACAAAATTTATTTTTAGAAAATTTATTCCTAAATTAATATTTAATGTTTTATAAAGGAAGTTATAATTTTAAAATATGTATTTTCCTCATAAATGTTGATTTTGATGAAAAATAAATTTACTAATATTTAGATAATTATTTTCACAAAATAGAGATAAATTTTAAAATCATTTAATCCAAGAAATTGTTAGGGTGACTTTTTGGGATTTTTCTGAAATACTTAATTTTTTTATGAATAGTAAAATACGACAGTTTTTCATAAATGCTAAATACATGAATTATAGAGTCATATTTGATGAAATGATTATATAATAACCGTAATATCTAAAAATAATTCATTATTTAAATATATTTATACATATTTATCAAAATATTCATTGTATTTAGACAAAATAATAAACTAATGAATATAATAATGAGAAAACACCTCTCTCCTCCACTATAAATATCACACCTCACACCCTATTCTCCTAACACCTATTAATCACTGAGATTTGTCCAAATTATTCAAAAACCTCTCCCATGGACCCTCCACCAATTCTATAAGATCTTTTTCTCATCAAAACACCAAAACCTTTTCCCTAAGGAGGTTGTCAAGGAGGATAACTCCAAGAGGTAAAATCATCTTCCTTTTTCTTTTAATTTCTTTTAAATTTCTTTTCTTTTCTTCACTTATCATCACATTATATTATCCAAAAGTCATGATAAATATAGTATGTTTGATATAATATTATTTTATCATTATAATAGAAGATCCATCATCAAACTCATTTCTCTCTCTTTTATTCAAAAAATGAAATTGTTGCTCGTAATGTGTCAATTTACTGACATCGTGGATGATGTACTTTCATTTTCCTTTAACACCTTCAAGTATGTTAATAAAACCATTTAATTATTTAAAATATATTTTAAATTTTATTTTATAACACTTTTATGTTCTGTAATTAACATTTATAAATAATACTAAATAATAAAACAAAATGAATCCATTATGATAAAAAAACCGCCAAAAATTAACCTTAAACGACCATCATTAACTTTAATCTAATGATTAAATATCATACAATATAACCAAATTAATTAAAAGATAATTAAAATGTATATATTATCATTAATGGTATATAATAATAATTCTTGATATTTATCCACAGTTTACACAAACATCCATTCATGTAAACAGGAAAACCAATCCTGAAAAACATTAAAAAAATGCTTTTGAAAGATGAAATTAAGCTCTATATCTCATATAAAAGCACATAAATTAACATAATAAAACCATAATGAAAAAAATTAATGTATAAAATGTTATTTATTTTTTAATTCATTAATATAATGTGATTATATAAGATATTAAAGTGATAAAACCATTCTGACATAAGGTAAATGGAATTCTTGAACCTAACTCTCTTTCTTTGGAGTTTCCCTATTTCACACCATTTTTAGTATGGATATTCCATAAATATAATTTATTCATAATTATCTTACCTTTTCTATTATATAAATGTTTTCGACTTGAGTATATGACAAACATAACGTTTTCCAAAAGAACTCTTTTTAAAACAACACACCTTTTACTTCTAGAGATTGTTTTTTCTTCACTCAAGGTTGATGATTCATATATCAAATATGTTATTCCCTATTTAAATTTGGAACTGAATATTTATAAATTTATTCTTTTTTAAATGAAACTTATTTCCTTCCATGGGATATTTTATTTTCAATATTTATGTACGGTCTATGTGGCATGCATGGTAATGTAAATGTTATGATGTGATAGGTGCACCTAGAATTATATAGTGAAAAGTTAATGTTATGATGTGACCAGTGCACTAGAAAATATATAGCACTCCATTACATTGGGGAATGTTATTTATCTCATTATAAAATTGAAATATGCATGAACACGATGATAGATGTTTTCACAACTATGTGTGGTGGTTGACCACTAAGACATGGTGTTTCATTTTTATGAATTTCCACATTTAATTCCATTATCTAATGATTATTATCATGATTATGATCATATTCTTATGTTATGATGATATTGATTATTCTAAAACCATTATAAATTGATACATGCTCTTATCTATCCTCTTATTGGGATTTCATCTCACCCCTTTGTTGATGTATATCCTCATGTGATTAATTATACTTAGTAGATCACAAGGGACAATAAGAATCTAGATAAGAAGAACTTAAATGAAAGTTAATATTTTATTTTTAAAATTTTATGTATGTTTCTTAATTCCCCATGACAGAAGACCTTTTTATCCTGGTCATGTAATGATTTTATATTTTCTATCATTAAATTGATGTAATAATAATTTAATAAAAATCAAGGTCACTATAATTAGTATCAGAGTAGATATTTGTTAATTTTGGAATTAGGATTAAAGAACCTTAGTGAAAACCCTTAGTATGAAACTAAGTATAATTAAGTACCCAAGAATATTTGTCATAGAAAATTATCAACATATGGATCCAAATAGATATGTCTTTAGACTCAATTGCATAAAGGAATAAATTATTCCTGACTTGTTTAATTAAGTTTTCTTTTAACCATTTATATTTTAGATTACGGTGGGAAATAGAAGAAACCAAGCCAAAAACCCAAGTGAGGGAAAATGTAGCGATTTTACGAATGACATCCCCAATGTACTAATAGGTGGAGTTCAAAATTTCATGGTGATTCTTACCCAGCTATCTCATGTAATAAATCATAACCTAAATAATGTGTAATATCTACCTTTACCTAAGATATATAAAATGGAAATCTAGTGTTTTATGAGGCATAGACCATTGAAGATTAATGGATCTTCTAATTGAATAGTATCATAATAGTGGGTCAACTCAATGGTGATTATTTTTTTGTTCGTCACTGTTCTAAGACGGAGAAGGTGACTCTGGCTGTTTACGATTTAGAAGGAGAGGTCGATAAATAGTGGGATTTGATTAAGAACACCAAGCCGAAGGACCAAATTGAATACATGGACTAGGAAGACAATAAGATAACGTTTCTTATCATGTATTTCCCTCTAACTCTTCAAACTATTATGGAGAGAGAATTCATAGAGATGAAGAAAATATAAGAATAATCTATCACATATAATGAAGCATATTTAACAGGGATTACAAGGTACGCTTCAAGGTTTATTATAAAAAAATGATATAAAAAATGATATATTATTTAGTGGATTAAAACCAAACCTTAAAAAGGATCTAGAAATTTGAGAATTTGGGAGTTACGGAGAATTTGTTCTATTGGCTCTCAAAGTGGAGATGGAGTTTGTAGAATGGTTATATGGCTGTATTGATAAAAAAACAAAAGATGGAGTATTGAGCTGGAGGTTCTAATGATAAAGTTGGGAAGAAAAATAAACCACACAAATGTTAAAATATGGGACAAAAAATCATGGAAACTACCTAAAAGGGATTGGAAAATTCTTTTAGTGTGGGAGAGAAGGCCACCAGGCTCATTCATGTCAAAAATACAGGAGGAACACGATAATGTGTTGGACAAAATGATAACACCACCCATGGTCTAATGCTTAAACTATAGGGAGAAAGGTAAAAATGTAAGCTAGTGCACTTAACATATACTCATTGAGGGTAATCAACATCAACCGACACCAAAGACAAAAGAGAAAGTCAAGTCTTATAGAATCACTTCTTTTTAAGTGAAAAAAACGAAGTTGTACACAGTACACTTTATATTCACTGATGAATGGAAAAAGTATTATTTGATTTTGGTTCTATGCATTCATTTATATCGAGAATATTTTCTATAACAATTGAATCATATCCCTAAAACATTTTAGTAGAGATTTATATTAAAACCCCAAGTGGGGAAATCATTTCAACCCAAGTGTTGGACTCTTTTATTTTTTGGGTATGTGGGAATATCCTCCTATAAAATCTCATAATACTTTCTTTGGTCGAATTTGATGCTTTAATAGGGATGTATTAGCACTATATATATAGAGAACAAAAAAAATTATTGTAAAAAATAAATATCTTTTCATAATCTGAACCATCCATTGATCCTCTTCAAATGCAAGAAATATCATGAATCTCCTTTGGAAAATACTTCAATGGTGTAGATGTTGATTCCGTGTGAAGAAGCATACCTCGCTCAAATGGTTGATTCAAAGAAAAGTGTCAACCTAGTGGAAATGACCATCATGAGAGAATACAATTATGTATTTCTTTAAGTGTTACCTGGACTTCCCCTAGATCATAAGGTAGAGTTATCAATATAAGTCATACCCATAGCTACTCTAATATCATGGTGTCCCTATAGGATGGCTCTTATCGAACTAGAGGAGTTAATGAAGAAGCTTAAAGATAATTTGTGAAAAGGTTTAATACACCCTAGTGCATCACCTTTGAGTGTTCTAATTCTCTTTTTCAAGTAGAAGGTTTTGTCAACACAGTAGTGTATCAATTATTAGTAACTCGACAATATCACCATAAATTACCAGTATCATATTCAATGGATTGACGACTTGTTCGATCTGTTGCAAGGAGATCAGTACTTCTCAAATGTGGATATTTATTCTGTAAAACATCATCTAAAGGTAAAGAAGGGATATTTTTAGAGGACTACCTTCCATACAAGGTATGGGAACTACGAGTTTCTGGTAATTCCCTTCGGAATTACTAATTCCCATTTAATCATCATGGATTTGAGGAAAATAGTCTTTAGACATCACCTCAAAAAAACATTGGTTGTCTTTATCAATGATAATATCATATAACTCATTATAAATGAGGTACATAAAGAACAGCTAAGGCTTGTGTTAGTGACATTATGGAAGGATAAATTGTACTCCAAGTTCAGAAAGTGTGACTTTTGGATGCAGCAAGTCACATTCTTGGGACATGTGATCATAAGTGAGGGAATTTTTGTGGACCCTTGAAAAAAAAGAAATTGTTGAATGGACCTGACCCCTAGTGTCATATAAATAAATGGTTTTCTTAACTTAGGAGGGTATTATTGAAATTTTTTGAAAAATTTATCACAATGGTAGATCCCACTAACTATGTTAACAAGTAAAGGGGTAAAGTATGGTTGGATGGAAGAATGTGAGGAAAGTGTCAAAGAGCTAAAGAGAAGGCCGATCACTGCACTTGTACTCACATTACAAAAAGGTGGAGAATGTTTTTATGATATAAATTGATTCTTAAAAGAATTTATTGGGTTGTGTATTCATGAAAAATGATAATTTAATATCTTATGGCTCACGGAAGTTGATGTTTAATGAGAATAACTACCCAACACATGATCCGGAGCTAGGAGCTATGATTTTTGCCTTGAAAATCTAGTGGGACTACCTATGTGGTGAGAAGTTTGACATATATATCGATCACATGAGCCTAAAGTATATATTCAAACAAAAGGAATTAAAAATGTTTCAAAAAAGGTGGTAATAACTAATCAAATATAAAATTTATATATTCACCATCATCATGGAAAGTCGAACAAGGTAGCTAATGCTCTTAGAATAAAAGAACCTGCTACTCTATCCATGTTGTAGATTGAGTAATACCACATATTCATGGATATGAAAGAATTTTTGTGGAAATAATAATAGAATGGAATCAATAATACCTTTACCAAATGATTTCCAAACCATCTATATAAGATAATATTAATGATGAACAAAGGGATGATCTAGAGTTGCAAAATAAGGTGAATGCAGTAAAGGAAGGGAAGCTGCAAGAGTTCCATATTGATGATAATGGTGTGATTCAGTTTAGAATGAGGATTTTTGTGCCTTCATTATATGGGATAAATAAGGATCCATTGGATAATGAACATAGACCATCTTTCTCTATCCATCACTGGAGTACCATGATGTACCATGATATTTGAGAAAACTTATGGTGGGACAACATGAAGAAGGATATTTCAGAGTATATCTCAAGATGATTTATATGTCGGAAAGTTATTGAAGAGTGAAAAATTACTAAGGGATGATGCAACCATTACCAATACCCATTTTGAAATGGGAGAATATCATTATGGAATTCATCACTAGTCTCCCAAATACATCCAAAGGAAACAATGCGATATTGTTTATGGTGGACCGACTCACCAAGACTACCCAATTTATTCATGTTTTAGAAGATCTCTCACATGATAAACTTTATAAGATATAAGTGAAGGTAGTAGTGAGATTTCATGGGGTTACACTCTCAATTATCTCTGATCATGATCCTAGGTTCACATCTAATTTATGTATGAGTCTTCAGCATGCTTTGAGTACTGAAGTAAATTTTGGAACGACCAATCACCGCCAAACAGATGGCCAATCTGAAAGGACTATTCAGAAACTCGATGATATGATAAGATCATGATAATTAGAATTCCAAGGTGTATGGGATCAACATCACCAATTGGTTGAGTTCTCATACAACAAAAAATTCCACTCGAATATTCAGATAGATCTATATGAAGGTCTGTATGGAAGATGTAGAACTCCAACATGTTGGAATGATATTAGAAAAACAAAGATACTTGAACTAGATCATGTAAAAGAGTTTACAAATATGGTTCAATCCATCCAAAAATATATCAGAACTACTCAGAGTCGGTGTTGACACCATGAATGTTTTCCATCCAATTTTCCCTAGAATTAAATATGTGAACCTCACTTAGACACCAAATTCAATGTTTGAATAAAATATATATTTATGGAGTAATAAGGAGTAGACTGAATTTACCTCTATTTCTGACCAAACAAATCATCGACCAGGCTCAAAAACACTATGGTGTGACTCCCCATTTTTCATGGGGTTCAATGATAATAGTGAAGGGACTAACCCTAAGGGTGATGACCCTAGCCAGAAATTGATCTTAAATAGGGGTGAAAGGATTCAGGCCATGCATTATGGAGAAGTAGGTTCTCCAAGGTGGTTCAACTAGTCCCACTTGCTTCGACCGCCAACGTGGCATAACTATGACAATGATATGTACGACCCAACAATCCTTCCACCCCTACTCAGCGAACCTGCACTGTGGACCTATGACACAAACCAATGCATACAACTTCCTTCATCCAGGGTTTCATGCTTGCCTACAAATAGGACCCTTGGGCTCCTCATTTGAACAAAAGAGAAATTTGACGAACCCTCAAAGATCTTATTGTGCAGAACCTTCTCTCTAGTCCCCCAAAATTTCTTAGTTTTCTCTATAAAACATGATATAAAAGATAATTAAAGGGTATAATCAAGATAAAATTCCCCTTAGAGTCTAAATACACAAGGCCCCTTTACAAGACTATTCTTTTCTAATGAGAATCCCTTATTCACAAGGCCTTATTACCTAATTAAGGACCAACATGAGACCCTTTCAAGGGAACCATATGAGACCTATGGTGATTAGGTTAAGTCCCCACCCAAGTGTTTTTTCCAAATATTCTATTTCTTAAGGCATATCCAGCATGTGCAACCCTTGTAACCTTGTGCGGAGCTATTTTAGTTCCTCCCAGGACCTGCGCGACACACTTGAACCAAGAACCTATGACCATGACCTATGTAAGACACCCTTTAATCCCTCTTCAAACCCACTAATGTAAGTGTATATCCATCCTTGGTTCTCTTACTTGAAATGGAATATGTTGAAAACTCTACGAAGACCCCCAAAGTTAAACAACCATAGTTAGTGGCACACTTGAGTGTGCACCATTTGGGTATGTATTCCTATGTTCACAGGTTCCCTACACATGTCTAGTTGGCCAGTCAGGGTTCTTGGGGTGAATGTGGTTATGTATCCCCATGGTCATGAGTATTGTTACCCTAAAGATGGTTTTGGGGAGTTCCCAGTATAGAGGATTGGGGTTAAGACCATGTATGACCCTTATTATCTCTGTGACCTGGAGACTTCAGTCCCTAGTGGGGAGGGTAATGATCACACTTTTTTCCTCTGAAAAAGGAATAGTATACCTCCTCCCTCAGTACCATTCCAATGGAAACCATCCTAGTGTAGTACCCTAGCTTTTCAGGTAGGATGTTCCAGTCTTTCTCCTCTCTACATCCTTCACCTTCAATCCTTTCTTACTTTGGACCCTCATCCAATGTAAAGTGAAGAGAGGAAAGTTTCTTAGCATTGACTATTCCCTAGTAGACTTGAACTCTTCCATAATAGAATGAAGGAAAGTGGGTGGATTTTTGAACATTTCACATCCTCTTTTTTCTCACAATGTGCATGACTCATGTGGGCTTAGAGGTTCATGATGATCACAACATCCAAAAAATCCACTAGAAAGAATGAACTATGAGAACTCAGATTCCCACCATAACTGGGATACGTAAGAATCCTTCTCAAGGACTAAGACTCATATCTTCTAATACATGAAATGAAAAATCATTCCTCCTCCAAAGGTATTCTTCCTTAGGAATAATACTGAATCACAATCCACTTAATCTGGTTATCCTCTTCAGGAGTAATCCTTAAGTTAAGTCATTAAATCCCAATGAGTCAAAATATCTCTCATGGTCCCTTCATAGTTGGTATACAGAGCAAGAATAACCCCAACCTATTATCTCAAAGGGTCATACATCCCCGTGAGACATACCCTTGAGGGCCTTTATAGGTGTAGGTCTTCATCGATGAACTACATGGGCTTTTATTCCCATCGAGATGGGATACATAGGAAGCCTCCATGAGGTTCAGACCCAACACCCTAAACCAACCCTAATCTTTTGGGCCTTATCCCTAGCAGGGTCTAATTGAACATGGAAGCTCATATCCATTACAATTTCCTTGACCTACTTAGGCATAAGTCCCACACTAAACATTGACTAGGTATCTTCTTCCAAGAAGTATTTACAAAATAACATTAAATTGTACAAGCATGTCCTTATCACAAGACCTTAAAAGGTATGACATGTCCCATTATGTGGCACCGAACATCATGGGATCTGATTAATTTCACAAAGATTTGTAGGAAGCCCACCTATGGGTTTGATCCCAACATCATAATAAATTCTATCTCCCAGGATAATGATAAATTCCAGTGTCACATTCATCTACCTGGATAATCATAAACTCCAGAGTGCCCCACTATGGAGCTAGAAAACCATCATCATCATAATAATGAAAAAAGAATCTATATGTATTATATAATATGATACCATCAATGGAGAAAATCAGATACATATAGATATCTCCATTGATGAAGAACCTCAAATATATATATATATATATATTTGAATTCCACACATTCTTATAATTGATTGTTAATATTGGGTTAACCCACATTATTATTGGTAATTAATGAAGGATTCAATAACATATATTAAATCTATTAGAAAGTTTTGGAGTACGTAATAATTCTCCCGAAAAGGGTTTCATGAACCCGACCTCCCATCCTATCGACCAATGCGAGTTCTTAAGCATTGGGGGTCAAAATACATAATGACCGCCTGCCTTTGGAATATATGTCCCTATAGATAAAGAACCATTGGGTTTTTCAAGTTCAATGAACATACACATTGGAAACTATTTAAAAATAATTATTTTCCAAATGACGTCACATTTCATTTGAAAACCAAAAATGTTGAACCCTATGTGAACCCTTAACCAAGATGATAGTGTCACCTGCCTATTAGGCACCTTCCATTCTCAAAGTAAATGATGGAAGAAAAAGGAAATAAATCATTCATGTATTCATCCAAAAATATTATTCTATTCTAGAGTTTTTATTGTTTTTATTTTTCATATATACAGGTACATACTTCTAAGAACTCCCTTCAATCCAAAGGATTCCATAAAGTTTACACCCATGAATTCCCCATCTGTTGCTCAAGTTGGATCCTAGTCTGCATGAAGGATTCCATCTTCAACTCAGCATCTTCAAGGATGGGTCTCCACTACTCTGGTTTGAGATTACCACCAACATGGTACTATGCTGAGCATGGAGGCTGCCCTTCAGGTCCTCCAGATCATCATTCATTCATAGTCATTTGGTCAATAATGACTGGTGGTCCTGAAATAGATGACATCTACCGTCGTCTTCAATCATATCGGGTGCTTTTACCCAGAACACCATAACCAGTCCCTCTCATATTTTAGGGAGGCGGATCAGGAGGGCACGTCTAGCCTCATCCCAAAGACACATGGTTCCTTATCAATGGATCTTGAAAACAATCACCACCACTAATGCCGCATGACAGTGAACCCTCAACATGATGAGGTTTCACCATTGAATTTACTACATGGGTGACTTACACATGAGAACACAAGACAAACCACTACAGAAGAAAACTGGCCAACAGAGAGGAGATTCTTACCTTTTCCTGATTTTTAGAAGACCACTAACCTAGTTTGGAGGAAAACAATGACTGGGAATATACAACCATCCACCGTCATTCCACTAGCCAGTAGACTCATTTAGAGGTGCCTAACCACTCCCACTGTTCCAATCCAGTGGAATACCTTGAGTAGGAACATACACATGCTTAGAATCATCAAGAATTACATTTGACTAAACTTGCAGCATTCAATGAAACCAACCGACCCAATTTGGTGGAAACCCGCAAGCAGGAACATACGCCTACCTGCACTCACCAAGCCTGCCAATAGCCTTGTATAGAAGCACTTGTAGAAGTCAGTTGGAAGGCTCTAAGGATAATCTTGGGGAAATCACAATTCTCTACCCCCACACACAAGTACTTCCAGTATCCACTGGTAAGAAATGGTTTAAAGGAGCTCAAATATTCACCTACACTAGATACAGAATAAACATATATTCTTGTTGTGGTCGTAGAAGTCACCATGTATGTCATAGAAATTGTGAAATAGAAGGCTCAAATTCCTACCCATATTCTAGAAACTTACTGGAATATAATAATTGTGGTAAAAATGTACCCAACTGACAGACACATAACTCCATCCCCATACCTAGGGTGGCTAATCATCATGTACCCTTAGAGAAGATACATACCTATACTCCAGTCTAGGAGGTTTATGTGGAATAGTCCCCCATATCATACGGAAAACCGGATCGGGCAAATAGAAATTCTCAAACTTGAGATAATCATCCTATTCTAATGGAACCTCCAAGGCATGCATATAAACCAACTCATGATAACCACTTCTCCAAGTAAGTGGCCCCAAATAATTGTACGAAGGTATCCTAGAAAAGCTATTATCAAACATAGTTGTAAAATCAAGAGCCAATTTGGGATCTAGATCCGATCAATTCCATATTTTTTTTAAATCTCTCAAAAATTTATCTATTTCATATCAATATCCTACCCTCCCATTAAAAAATTATGGGAGCAGTAGTGATATGAAGGCCTTTATCAAACTCTTCTTCATTAATTCTTACTTCATGATAATCCAGTCAATCTCGAGATCCTATATCTTGATGAGAAACTTGAAAACCTTTGATGTGGCCATAAGACAACGGAGCAAGAGAGTATCCCCCTTCCTGTAATCCACCATGATGGTCCTCCCCATCAAGTCGTTCGCTGCTAAAGTCCTCTCTAAAGTAGTAATTAATATTGTTAAGAGAATTATCCAATGGAAAATATAGTGATAAAAATGACCTCTTATCTTGAGGAACTTCTAAATACAATGCCAGTGATATCTCATGCCATGTCACAACCAGGTGAAATACTTTCTCAGCTGGAAGATAGTCTAAGGTGATGGTCATTATAGAAACCGACCTTGGGCCATTTACCTTTCAGTGCAATAGAGTAACTCTCTCTTGATTTAGTTGAGTCTGATAATGTAGTAGTAAAACACCAAATTTTGTATGATGAAGTAGAGAAACCATTGGGAAAATACAAAGAGGACATGTTGACCATGAGAAAACAATTGGCTAAGGGTGAAATACTATCATGTTTTTTTATCTTTTGGACACCTCTAAATACAACATTCTAGATATGTTGGAAGAATATTTTATTCATGAAATATACCTAAACATATAGAATAATCTTCACCATATAAAAGTCAAAGTATTACCATATAAAAAAATATCAAAGTCATGTCTAGGTAATAAAAGGGATGTAGTGCCAAATTGACTTGAAATCTCTCCTGGATTCAAAATTTCTAGTGATTGAGAAGCTGTGGGGAGCCCTTCAATCTAAATGCCTCAATGAATTAATGTGGTTGTAAAGACTCATCACAGATACCCAATATGATGTTCATATTAGAGGATGGGGTGAACATGATGAATTTCATTTCACTCCATTATCTACCAAAAAAACCCACCAAAAGTGGTCTCATGAAATTTTATTTCCCCAAGACTTCTACAAAATTTATGTGTGTGAATAATAATGCACTCATCAAACATTCATACCAGATGTTATAAAATCAGAAGAGAAGCTACTATAATATCTTTCATATAAGTTCAATAGTAACCCTAAAACACCAGGAAGGGGGAATTTTTAACCTAACCCACAATATCATCCAACCAAACCCAAATGGTTTCAAAGGTTAAATAGGAACAACCGCAAACCTCATGGATGGGGACCCATTCTCCCCAACAATCCCATCCTAAAAAGAAATTAGTTTTCTCTAGATTAAGGATGTAGTTGTGAAATGAATCCTCAATGTTTATTCCATCCTGTGATTCATTACATTCACATATAATGTGTACAACTGAACTTTCAGTGGATTCCATTTAGTTCACTATTCATCAAACAATTCTTGGAGAGTCAACAAAGAGGAGGATAAGCTCTCATGGAAAAAGCACCAGAATGTGATCTTGCAAAGATTCCCAAAAAATTCCTATGATGCACTATGCATTTGTGAATGTCATCAATTCCATCACTAAAAAAAAATTTAGAGCATGATTCTAGTTTAGGGGAGTTAGAGGAAGAAGTTCATATTCATGAGATGGTCCACACCGAGATGAATGAAAAAGGTGTTCGTACCTGAAACTATAGGCTCACCCAAAATTTGGGTATCCCCTCAAATTATCCAACTGTACCTCCTCGAAGTCCAATCCCTTTATCTAGAGGAAATATTTTCTCAACAAAAGGAGTAAATAAGAGAGTTGAGAAGACTCAATGAAGAGTTACTCTAAGGAAATATTCCTACCAGATATTATCTATAGGAAGACCATCAACTCAAACATCAAGTTTTCATACCTCAACAAAGAGGGTTTCCACAACAATTAAAGTAGAAAGGGAAAATATTCTCAATGTGATATATCAACCATAATTATATTTTGATCCCACAATAGTGGATCAAAAATTCCCTCCATTGGGTATACAACATGAACATGGTCAAGAAAATATTTACAAGAATACCCATGTGGACTATCCATGGTAGATATTAGTGGTTCCACCACCAGTGGTCCTACCAATCATCACACCTATTCAGGCTCTATCCTCTACACCTATTCAGGTCCCAACTCACTAAGTTATTCCACAAGTGCTTATGAATACCATTGAGTCATTAGTGAATCTATTAGAAGATATAAAAGGATGGAGTGTTCTAGTAAATACCAAAAATAAGGCTTATTCTGAATTGGTGGATCCTACCCCAGCCCCACCAATGTTTGGGAACCATATATTTATAATTTTCAATGGCTCAGGAGATCCTGAGAAGTAGTTGACGCATTTTGTCTCTCACTGTAATCCCATTATGGGAAGCCCTGAGTAGAAAGAACCAATGAAACTCAAATGCTCCGTGTAATATTTATAAGGTCCAACCTTTGTATGGTATGTGATTTTATAGTCCCGATCAATCTCTGGATGGGAAGATCTCTATCATAACTTCCTCTTCCAGTTCAAGTCAATGCTGTAGAAGACAAGAGACATTAAACCCACAAACTGCAAAAAAAAGTAAGAATGAAAGATTCATAGATTTCATAAAACTATTTTTATTAAAATGAGTTCATTTTTTAATTCGAAACCTTGAAAAATTGTTATGGTGAATTTTGTGTTTTTTTGAAATACTTAAATTTATGATGAATAGTAAAATACGACAATTTTCTATAAATGCTGAAAAAATTCATTTTTGGTCATTGTTGATATAAGGAATATGTAAGCACCTTAATATTGATTCATAATTAATTATTTTAATATATTTATAGATAATTCACAAACTATTCATAGTCTTGAGCCAAAATAATTAACTAATGAATATAATAAAGAGAAAACACCCCTCTCCTCCACAATGAATACCGCCCCTCACCCCATCTTCTCCTCACAGCTCTAAAGCTTTGATAATTTTACTAATTCTACCAAAACCACTACCAAATCCCCAATCCCATGTCCAAGATCTCTTTGTCTCATCAAAATACCAGAACCTTTTACCTAAGGAGGTTCTCACAGAGGATAAATCAAAGAGAAATAATCATCTTCCTTTTTCTTTTAATTTCGTTTCAATTTTTTTATTCTCTTCTACTCACCATATCTTATACAAAAATAATGATAAATAAAGTTTGTTTGATATAAAATAATTCTATTTCATAAATGGAATATCCAAAATCAAACTCTTTTCCCTCTCTTTTACTCTAAAAATTATATCATTTCCCATGATGTGTCAATTTACCGACATCGTGGGTGATGCACTATCATTTTCCTTTAATGCCTTAAAATATTTTAATAAACCATTAAATGGTTGAGAAAATATTATAAATTTTATTTTATTACCAATGTTATTATATAGAAGAAACATTTATACATAATACTAAATCATAAATCAAAAGGAATTCATTGTGATAAAAAACCACCAAAATTAACCTAAAATGATCATTATAAAATTTTATCTAATTATTCATTCTCATAAAATATAACCAAATTATTTATAAGATCATTAAAAATTATGTAATAAAATTTATAACTTATAATAACAATTCTGGATATTTATCCAAATTTTACAATCTTCCATTCATGTATACAAGCAAACCAATCATGATAACCATGAAAACGAATGCTTCCGAATGATGAAATTAAACTTCATAACTCCTAGAAAAACCCATAAATTAACTTAATAAAACCATAAGGAATAAAATTAATGTATAAAAGGTTATTTATTGGATTATTAATGAATCTAATGTGATTATACATAATCTGTAATTGAAGAAAGCATTCAGACATATGGTATGAGGAATTCTTGACCCAACTCTTTCTCCTTGGGTTTTCCTTCTTTCACCGGATTTTAATTATGGATATTACTTAAATATCATTTATTCATGATTTATCTTAAATTTTATAGGATATAAAGGCTTTCTATATGAGTTTATGACAAACAAAATGTTTTACAAAAGAATGCTTCTTTAAAAAAACACCTTTTACTTATTGAGATATTTTCTTCCTCACTTAAGGTTGATGATTCATATATCATGTCATGACCCATCCTAGTAGGGTCCACACCACAACTCCCCAAGCCTTCCAACAATAGGCTAGGGGATAGTGACAAGCACCGAGTAGGAATATCCCTGAAATAGGAGGCATTTCCTAAGTACACGCACACACACACACATCTCCAAGCCCACAAATGCTGAAAAGTAAAAACCATTGAGGGAGAAAATTCATGCGTAGAACTAAACCCAACCAAAAGAGTGAAAAGGAAGTAAATTGCGGAATTTAAATTGGTATAGAATACAATACCACCAATAAAAGAGTCTACAAACTACAAATTACAACCATTAAGCAAGAAAGAGGTACTAGGACTACTGCTCGTAGCCGTAAGAACACCTCATCGAGTAAGGAACTCAGAAATCTCGGTCTGGTCCTGGTCTGAAATGGACTCCATAAAAAAGAAACTCATCTTAAAAAGAGACAGCACATGCGAGATGGTGAGAAAAAATCCCTCAAGCAATCATTGAATCATTTTTGAGGTGATTGTGTTTGTCGAAAAAGTGGGCCTTCATGTTGTGTTTTTTGACAAAGCAGGCGAGCATGTATGAGTTTGTTGACAAAGGGGGTTTAGATGGTGATTTTTCAGGTTCAATGGATGATTTCAACAATACATGATTGATTGAGGAACCTCAACAATGGATTGGATGATCTGAAGGTGGTATAAAAAGAGCATATAAAAGGTGGTGCCGTTTTCCAGTGTTTGCCCAATTTTTGGGCCTGAAAATCAGAAAATGGAGAGATGTGTTTTTGGAAAAGGGAGGTGTGCGAAAAATAATGTGGTGTGTGAAAAATTAGCATGGTGCATAAAAAATATAGTGGTGCGTGAAATATTAGCGGTGTGCATGAAAAAAGGATTGTGGTGTGCGAAATATTTTCTTGATGTGAAAAAACATAGTGGTGCGTGAAATATTAGCGGCATGTGCGAAAAAAGGATTGTGGTGCCCGAAATATTTTCATGATACGTGAAAAACAAAATGGTGCACAAAATATTAGTATTGTGCATGAAATAGAGGATTGGTGTTTTTCACACAAGAGGTGTTTCGAGATTAAGAGATTGAAAATTGGAAAAGGCATGAGGTGTGCAAAAAATTGGAGCAGTGCGTGAAAAACGATGTTGTGCAGAAGATCTGTTTTTCACACTCGAAGTGAATTACATGCTCAAGGAGGGTTTTTTGAGCAGGGTCGATTTTGACTATAAATATGCAGTGACCTCCTCATTTTAGAGGAGCTCAAGACTTATAGAATACCCGAGCATTGGCGTGTGAAATTGAAGTTAGTAAAGGAGTTGCGTGTAAACATCAAGATTGCGTGTAAAGTCTGTTGTTGTATGAAAAGTGGATTTTGCGCAAAAGAAAAAAATTACGCACAAGGTACTGTAGAGTCTACATGTAAAATTTGGTGGTGGCACGTAAAAGAGGCATTGTGCAAAAATTGTATTTCGTGAAAGGCAAGGTAATTACACTCAAGGTGCGGTAAGGGATGTGTGTAAAAATTGGGGTTGCCTACTGAATTCTGTGCAAAGTGAGATTCATCTGCGGGTGAAAGTTGAACATCAACAGAGCATCTATCAACCGTTAAAGATGTAGATTTCATTAGTGATAATGAAGAGACCTATAGGTCTATAAACTGTGATTGGATCTTCTAAAGAAGTAGTGAGAACACTTCAGTTGAGGGAGTAGTGAGCTTTCAAATTGTGAGTGGTTGTAAACCAGGAGGGACAGTGAGTCCGCCTCAAACTTGTAAACAATAGTGCTATTATAGTGGAATTGGTACATCAGTACATTTCCAGTGTATGCTCCTTGGACATAGCCCGGTGAGGGTGAACCAATAAAAATTTATGTTTCATGTGCAGGCTTTAAGATTTATTCATACTCTACAATGGGAAGGAGAGAGAAGAATGTTTTTCTAGCATCAAAACAAGATCAAATAAGACTTTTGTTTCTAATCTTTTATACCCTGATTAACCCCCCTCCCCCCTCAGGGTATCTAGCCTAGTGGACCTAACACGGTAAAACCCTATGCAGGGGTGAGTATAACAATACTCAGTAGGGGACCCCAAAAACCACAAAGAAATAAATAAAGTAAAGGTATAGTCATCTCTACACATGATATTTATACTAAACATATAGCAAGAGAAACACATCCAGATATACTTGAGACCTAGACACATAGTCCAAAACGACCACATGCCCACACTATAGATTTAGTTCAAATATTCTACAAAGAACTCATATGGGATAACTCATTCCATGAGTCTAGTATCTCCGATGACATTCATCCGGGAAGTACTATTCGTCGGGATAATCCATGAGAGAGAGATAGATGCACTGATCAATCTAAAGAGAAAATAGATATACTCATTATGGGAGAACACACTCCTAAGTTGGAAAATATCATGATACATGTATGAGGATCACATCTAGGGCCCTGGTGGATACCATGACTCATCCATATTCAACTTCTAAGTAGAGGATCGACATCCTATAGGATTAGTCATGTTGATACCTGACTCTACCTAGGGTCATGAAGGGATAAAGGATCTCACTGCGAGCCTCTCAAAGGGATACCAGACTTTATCTTGGAAAGTCATGAAGAAGGGATTACACTCCTATAGATGGAAACGATACCTGAACATCAGGGGAATGATCAAAGGGTAACTATCCCAAACAAAACTTGTTCAATGAATAATGGACAAGAAGCTCAAGCCAAGTAGAAGGGAGTACGCGGTGTGTAGAAGTGGTCACATGCCATGTCCCTTGAATCTGGGTACTTCCCATGTGCAACAACCTGAGTCTGAAGAACATTCCATGTAAAAATGTATATACATGGAGTGTAGTAAGAATCACATTCCATGTCAAGGAATCTAAAGTCTGCTCCGTGTACGCTGACCATGTGCCCATACATGACCTCAACCCTTGTATTTCAAAAAGTGTAACTGGTACATGGGGTGACATGTGTAATCGGACACATCTAGAAATGTGATAGGGCACATGGTGTGTACTTCACCCAGTGTATGTGTATCGTCCAAGATAGACAATGAGTCCCATGTAAGGACCCACATGCCTTGTGACAATGGTCATACATTGTGTTAACACCTCATGCCACCTAGAACTTTAGCCACCACTGACTGGGGACCAAACGTCATGTACTACTTGGAGCATTCCATGCTCTTTCCCATGTGCAGTGCGAAATCCCCTGCCAATGCCATTCCCACACCACATGGGCATGTTATTGAGAACACATGTTGTGTTGATCAGGATTCTCCATAATTGACGTTGATCGCTGCCGCACCCTGGTTGCTCCTCTGGTCTTTGATCTAGTCATCCTATCACCTCGAAACTCAAGATACGAGGTTGAACTGCTATACCATCAACATTTTAGGAGGTTTGGGGGGTTTTATCGGCCCAAAAACTCATTTTGATCATTCGCGTGAAGAACGGTCAATGAATGATTTCTTCCAAACCATATCGATTCGTCTGTCACCATCGTCATTTCACCTTTGTTGAGTTGTCATGATGTAGGATCATCAATTTGGGATTGTTGCATTAAAATAAAAATGTGTAGCGATATGTTGTTCATAACCCCGTGAAGAATGCAAAACACGTGGGGTAAAAAATGAGGAATACATTCAATAAACAAAGGAGGAACGCTCCTCTTCTCTCATTCATCACAACATTGATCTGCTTTCGTTAATAGTTTTAACAGGTGAATCAAAATTATAATTCAACAATTATCATAAAATAAATTACCAAATAAAAATCCTAGAATAAATGGAAAACAACATCCACCCACAAGAAGGCATGATCCGCGGATCAACAAGTTTGTGGGTTGATCTACATTCGTCATTTAATCCAAGAACGAAGAATAACTAAATCAATATAAAAAACCCATGCATCAATTCTATTGGAGGATGATCACCATGTCGCGCATTCCAAGGTGCGTTGATGATTTCTTCGACGTCATCCGCCAGTATGTTCTCCTCCACATCTCCAATGGAAGTCGTCAATTCTTAGGGTTATGCAGCTAACCCTGCAAATTTTCTATAAGTAGGTATTTAAAGAGGTAAAACTGTGTCATTGCATCATTAAACATTTTAAATTAAATAAATTATTTATTTATATTATTACCCTTAAGACATCCAAAAATTAACTTCCACAGCTGACCCGCGCCGAACAATATTAGGCCCCACCTAATCCAAATTCACTAATCTAAAAGCAACAGTCCCTTTGGATTTCTAATTTGAGAATCCATTCAAATGTTATTCCACTTTTTCAGTAAGTCCTCTTGAGTTCACTATTTTAAAGTTTAATTTATTTCAAACATTCATTTCGGGCACCCCGGGCCTCAGAATCCCACACTGCCACATAGGCCAGTCTCATAATAATCTATATAATATTTATAAACAATACATGGAAAATATTCGACATTACATTCTTCCCACCTTAAGTATTTACATCCAAAAAGGACAAAGCAAAGGGGGGGATACTAAAAAAGATAAGGGTACTGGGAACGAATCTGAGACTCCTGCTCCTACATGATCTCTTGAATATTCACATGCTTCCACTAGAAAAACTCTTAGGGAATCACTCACCCATGAATGAACCTCTCTTACTGATCCTCAACATCAAATGAGTACTCTATGAAGGTCGATCCACCCTCAATGTCCAGCTCACCCCAGTCGATGACTTGAGATGGATCGTGCACGTACCTCCTCAAATGTGAAACATGGAAGACATCATGTACCTAGTGAAACTACAGCGGTAGAGCTAGCCGGTACACCACCCCACCAACTCCGCATAGTATTTGAAAATGGACGATGAACCTCGGAGCTAAATTAGCACCCCGAACAAATCTCTGCAACCCTCGATGAGGTGAGACCTGAAGAAATAAATGGTCTCCCTCCTCGAACTCCAGAGGTCTCCTCTGTCTGTCAACATAAGACTTCTGCGATCACTATGCAGTCTTTATCTTCTCCTGGATGACCTGTACCTTCTTAGTGGTAGCACGAACAATATCTTGACCCATGAGTGCTTACTCCTGAGGTTCATTCCATCAGAGTGGTGACTAGAAGAGTCACACAGATAAAGCCTCAAACGGTTCCATACCCATGGTGGAGTGGTAGCTGTTGTTGTATGTGAACTCCACCAGTGGAAGGTGGTCCTCACAACTATGACCAAAATCCATGATACATTCCCACAACATATCCTCTAGAACCTGAATGGTTCTCTCCATATAACCATCTATCCGGGGATGGAACACTGTGCTCAAGCGTAGCTGGGTCCCAAATGCCACCTGGAATCCCATCCACAACCAAGATTTGAAATGAGTATCGTGATCTAAGACCATCATCGAAGGAATTCCATGAAGCCAAACTATCTCATACATATATAGGTGCCCCAATATCTCTAAAAAACACTTCTCCCTAATTTCTATGAAGTGGTATAACTTGGTGAGTCGATCAATGATCACCTAGATGGAATCATTTTTGTTGGATGTTTGCGATAATCCCATCATAAAGTCTATCGATATTATATCCCACTTTCACTCTGGAACTTCCAGGGGTGAGATAACACAGCTGGAACCTGGTGCTCACCTTTCACCTACTGGAAAGTAAGGCATCGAGAAACGAACTATGCTACTTCCTTCTTCATACATGTCCACCAGAACTGACACCGAAGATCCCAGTTTATTTTTTCTACAACAAGATTTTCCACTATTGGGGATGTATGAAACTCATTCAGAACCTCCTCTCACAACGCTATTGGTATAACTATGTGTCCCTTAAAAAGGACTACATTCTCCCCACCTTGAGAATATCCATCAGGAGCGTGTCTTTTGGATAACTAAGGACATAAAGTCTAACAGTCGACGCCCCCTAACTGTGCCTCCTAGACTCTCTATAAGAGTGGAGGGGTGACAACCATCGACTAGAGATAAGCTGCAGCATCTCAATCCATGAAGGATAACTATAGCAAGGCCAACTGCTGTGATGCCTCACTTAGAAGTAGTGAACTCAATATCTTGATGAGAGCATATTCTACCACATTCCCCTTTCCAAGAGTATAGATGATGTTGAATTCATAATCCTAGATGAACTCCATCCATCGCCTTTTCCTCAAATTCAGATCCTTCTATGAGAAGATGTACTTTAGGATCTTGCGGTCGGAGTAGATGATAAACTGTTCTCCCATTAGGTAGTGTCGCCACATATTCAATGTCAAGACTACCACTATCATTTCAAGATCATGGGTCATGTAGTTCTTCTCATGCCACCTTAGCTAGTTTGAACCATAATAAATCAATTCTTGTCTCTGCATCAGGACACAACCAAGTCTGATCCCCGATGCGTCGAAGAAAACTACATACCCACCACCCTCATCTAGAAATATCAATACTAGAGAACTCATAAAAGTATAACTCAATTACTATAAAGACTACAAGAACTTATTTTTTCATACAAAAGGATTCCACTTTCCGGTCATGGCTGTCATCGGTGCTCATATCCGGGAGAAATCAGCTATAAATCTCCAGCAGTATCCTACCAGCCCAAAGAAGATCCTCACATATGTCACACTCTGGGGTGGCTCCCATTATGACACCACCTCGACCTTGGTTGGGTCCACTACCAAACTATATATTGAGATAACATGTCCCAGAAATTAGACCTTCTGTATCTAGAATAGAAACTTCGGGAGCTTCCCATAATTTCGGTGCTCTCAGAGTACATCTGGGACCATCTATAGGTGTCTCGTGTGGTCCTCCTCTGATGCTGAGTACACAAAGATGTCATCTATGAAGACCACTATGAACCAGTCTAAGTATGCCTATAAGATTAGGTACATAAGTACCATTAACACTATGTGGTGTTTTTCATGCCTAAAGGCATCACTAAGTACTCGTAGTGACCATAACGATATATGAAATCTTTCTTTGGTATATCCTCATCCCATACTCATAACTTGTGGTAACATGATCGAAGGTAAACCTTCGAGAACCATTTTCCCTTATTAGATGATCGAAGAGGTCATAAATCTTAGAAAAATGGATACATGTACTTCACTGTTACCAGATTTAGGCACCGGTAATCCACACACAACCTCAAACTCACATACTCCTTCTTGGAAAATAGAACTGGCACTTCCCATGGTGAAACATTGGGTCTTACAAATCCATTACTCTATAAATCCTCCAACTCCACACTCACCTCAAAAATATCTCCAAGAACCATCTGATACACTGGTGAGGATATCAGTGTCCTACTTGGGTGTATGTCGATGCAGAAATCGATCTCCTGGTTGGGAGTTAATCCTGGAACATCATCCAGAAAGATGCCCTGTAAATCTGCAACTACTTATAGGAACTCTAAGTTCATGAAATATACTACTCCGAGGGTAAGGCTATCAAAATCGTGGGTGATCGGAAGAACCCTATTATGCGTGAGACCATTCTATGCTACCTGGGTTTCCTTTTCCCCAAAAAGGAAAACCACATCCCATCGTTGCAGACACCCCCACACTCTTATCCTAAAGCAGTCAATCTGTGCATGGACTGAAGATAAACAATCCATACCGAGAATGACATCGTATGGCTTAGATGATTCCACCAAGTGGTTCCAACAGAAAGTCACACCTCCAAGGGAAATATTACACTATCTGCAAAGATGTGTGATCATCAAGTCTCCACCCATAGATGTATCCAAGTGTAAGGGTCGAGTCAACAGCTCTACCATAATCTAATGGTTTTTCACAAGTCATGTAGTGAGTATGGAATGGTTGGCACGTATTTCTATGAGTATGAAATCTATAGTAGAAAAGAAATAGATTGTACCTAGGATCATCCCCAGAGTCCTTGGGTCATATGCCTCGACTACATACAACTTTCCCTACCCCTTTCCCCAAGCTACCTAAGCCTGGTGAGGACCTCCTGGGGATTGTGGTGGAAGTAGATCAAAGATTAATCAACCAATTGGAGGTCTCCCTAATCCTCTACCACATCCTCCAGCTGGTGGGTTTTCCTGCTCCAGTATATGCTTCTACCTCGGTGGTCCACCCACCGCCTCCCTGTCAGCAGCTCGGTGGGGTGGAAAGTCTCTCGTGATATGTCTTCTACTGTCGCACAAGTAGCATCACCTCCCCCTAGGCTGACTGGATCCATACTAAGAGCCCTAGACTGTTGATCCCCTATCCTGGGTCATACTTTGACGTCTCCCACATCTTGTTCCCTGTGCTTGATGTTAGCTCCCTAATGCCAAGGTCTCCGCACCTGTCTACCTACTACTAACTGCCACTGGTTGTATCTGCTTCATCAAGAATCTCTTGATCCCCAAGTCCCATTCGAGCACTCTAGAAAAAGTCAAAATTCAACAAGGAGCACCACTTGCTCAAGTGTCCCACCGTAGACCTCATTTGAGGGTATAATCTATGAATTACTGATCCCTGATAATATCCATCGAGTACTTGGTGAGGTTGGTGAACCTTGATTAATAGTTAGACACCGTAAAAATGCCCTGATGGAGCCGAATAAGATCCTAGATACGCACTTATCTTAGCGTAAACGAAGAGAACTCCTCACTAAAGAGTCTCTCGAACTCCGTCCATGAAAGTGTCTCCTCTTCATGAGTTTGCATAGTCAAAATCTACCATCTTCCCACCAAACCCTAAAGAAGGCTCAATCCTAGGATCACCATATGGTATGCTTGTGTCCTCATTAGATAGAAAACTTTGGTCACCACCTCAATCCAGTCCTTAGAAGCCTGAGGTTGGGGCTTTCCTCGGAATATGAGAAGTCTCTGTCTCTGAAACTCATCGAGCGCACTCAGCTTGCCCTCCTCATTTTTCAGAATTGCAGGCACCACGCGATACTCCACTAGTGGTAGTACAGCTGGTGAACCAACTAGTGGTAACGCCCAGAGAACCGGCCCCTACATCGAAGCCTCATCATTGAGAGGGTCATCTTCATGTTCGAGCTATTGAATCCAAGCGGGTATCCATCACGGAGGAATCTTGTAAAGAAAAAATATGTACCATGGTCCAGAGTATATCTAGATAGCTAAGATTAAAGGAAAAGGAAAACACACACCATTCCTATATGATTAATGTACTATTATTTTATTTCCCATCAACTAGTGTATTCATGTACTGAGTTGAAAAGCAGGTTATCAGAGTCCTTATGTATGGATAGGTCGGTCGCCCACACCAACACTAGAGTCACTGTCTTGAATTCCAAAATCAAAACCCTTGACACTGTTGCCGTTAACCAATATCACAGACTCTTGTTCCTAAGGTAGAACTGACTAACTCTAATACCACTCTGTCATAACCTGTCCCAGTGGGGCCCGTGCCATGACTCCCTAAGCCCGATTCCAATAGTTCAGGGGCTGGTGACTAGCACTGAATAGGCATATCACTAACATGAGTGGCATTGCATAAGCACCTTTACACATACACACATCTCCAAGAACACAAATTCTAAAAAGTAAAAAACCAATAAAGAGAAAAGTGCATGCATACAACTAAACACAACCAAAATAGTACAACATAAGTAAAGTGTAGAAAGTAAACTAGGACATAATATAATCCCACCAAAAAAAGAGTCTGAAAACTACAATGTACAACATGTAATTAAGAAAGAGGTACTGGGACTATTTCTTAGAGCCGTAGGAACTCCTCAACTTGCAAGGAACTCAAAAAGCTGAGTTCGTTCCTAGTCTGCCCTGAGCTCTGTCAAAAGGTCTCTCATTTTCACAAGACAAGAAATGTGCAAGAAAAGTCAATATAGGGGTGAGTATAACAATACTCTATAAGGGTCCCTAAAAACCAAAAATAAATAAACAAATTAAAGGTATATCAATATCTACAAATTATAAGTTTACTGAAAATATATCTAGAGAAACACATCCCGATATACTCGAGACCCAGACCCATAGTCTACAACGACCACATGCCCATGCTAGGGATTCAGTTAGAAGATTCTA
Source organism: Viscum album (assembly GCA_963277665.1). Taxonomy (NCBI): domain Eukaryota; kingdom Viridiplantae; phylum Streptophyta; class Magnoliopsida; order Santalales; family Viscaceae; genus Viscum; species Viscum album. Next base: position 1,658,610,893 of record OY728128.1, read on the forward strand.
CAATGCCCTCAACCAAGAGAACTCACTCCATGAGTTTGATAGCTTTGATGACATCTGTCCGCGAAGTAATATTCATTGGGATAATCCAAGAGAGATAGATAGATGCACTAATAGATCTGAAGAGAGAAGAAATACACTCATTCCAAGAGAACACACTCCTGGGTGGGAAAAGATCACGATACACAGATGTGGATCACTTATAAGGCCTTGGAAGATACCATGACTCATCCAAATTCACGTGCTAAGTAGATGATTGGAATTATATATTATTTTTCACTTAGATACCTCACTCTACCTAGGGTCAAGAATGGATAGGGGATCTTGCTCCAGGCCTCTCGGAAGGATACATTAATCTATCTCAAAATGTCCTGCTGAATAGAACATACTCCTATGGATGGAAAAAATACCTAACCATTGGGGGAATGAGAAAAGAGGCACTAACTAAAATGAAACATGACCAAGGAATGATGGACAAGAATCTCAGACCGTATATAAGGGAGTAAATTGTGTGTAGAAGTGGTCACACACTGTGTCCCTTGACTTCAGGTACTACCCATGTACTATGATCCGAGTTTGAAGAACATTTTATTTAAAAATTTATATACACGGTGTGTCGGACGGTTCACTTTCCATGTCAAGGTATTTGGGGTCTACTCCGTGTATGCTAACCATGTGCCCGTACATGACCTCAACCCATGTATGCCAACCTGTGTAACCAGTACATGGGGTCACCCGGGTAATCGGCCTCATCTATCCATGTGGTGGGGTACATGTAGTGTACTCCAACCCATGTTCGTGTATCATCTGGGATACACACTATGTCATGTGCAAGGACCCACACACCGTGTGACAATGGTCACGCCCGTGTCAACACTTCATGTCACCCGAAACTTCAGTCGCCACTGAGTGGGTCCCAGATACAGTGTCCTCCCAAGAGGACACTCTATTCTTCACCATGTGTGATGCAGAAACCCTAGCTACCACCATGCCGAACCCACTTGGAATGTTCTTCAGAACACACACCATGTTGATCGGAATTTTCCAGAATTGGAATTCATCACTACCGCACCCCGATTGTTCCCCGGTCATTGATTCGACCATGTGATCGCCTTGAAAAACAAGATACGAGGTCAAACTTCTATAATATTAATGTTTCAGGAGGTTTTAGGGGTTTTATTGGCCCTAAAAACTCAATTCAATCATCTATATGAATAACAGTCAAAGAATGATTTCTTCTTAACCGTGTTGAGTCATCTACCAGCATTGTTGTCACACCTCTATTGAGTCATTATGATGTTGGTTGTCCAATTTGGGATCATTTCACTATGAAACAGATTCACAATGATCCGTTGTTCATAACGCCGTGAAGAACGCGAATAAAGCGAGGTTAAAAGGAGGAATAAATTAAATAAACAAAGAAGGAACACACCTCTACCATTATTTTTCTCGGTGTTGATCTGCTCCCATTAATTAGATTAACAGAAGAATCAAACTGACAATTCAAAAATTATCATAAAATTAATTCTCAAATCAAAACTCTTGAAGAAATCGAAAACAATACCCTCCTATAAGAATTCATGATCCGCAGATCATGTTATTTGTGGTTTGATCCATATTCATAATTTAATCCAAGAACATGGAATAAATAAATCAAAATAACAAACCCCGACCTCGATTCAAATAGAGGACGATTTCTAATTCATGCTCATTGGTAACGTTCATCGAATTCCACAGTGCATCGATCGATTGCACCGACGTCATCCACCCACGGGTTCTCCTCTACAGCTCAAACGACAGTCATTAATTCACAGGGTTATGCAGTTAACCCTGTGAATTTTCAATAAGTAGGTATTTAAAGATGTAAAAATTGGTTTTTTGTGTCATTAAACAATTTAAAATTAAATAAATAAATTATTTATTTTATTTCCTTTAAGACGTCCAAAAATTAACTTCCACATTCGAACCGTGCAGAACAAAGTTAGGCCCTGCCTAAGCCAAAGGCGATGATCTGAACGCAAAGGTGCCCTCAGATTTCTGATTTGATCATACTTTTAAAATTAATTACACATATTCAAGAACACCACTTGCACACCTTGTTTAAATGTTTAATTTATTTTAAACATTTATTCTGGGAACCCTGGGCCTCGGAATCGCACGTCGTCACAAAGCCTGGTCTCGTAATAGATTTATAAAATATTTAAAAATAATACATGGAAAATACAAGACATTACATATCAATTATGTTATTCTCTCATTAATTTTGGAACTTATCGTTTATGAATGTATTCTTTAAGAAATGAAACCCATTTCTTTCCATAGGTTAATCTATTTTCAAGATTTATGCATGATATATTTTTCATGCATGATAATGTAAATGCTATGATGTGATGGGTACACCCAGAATTATATAGAAAAAAGTAAATATTATGATGTGACGGGTGCACCTAAAATTATTTAGTGCTTCAATGCATGGGTTAATGAGATGTACCTCATGAGAAATGTAAAATATGCATGCACATGATACTAGCTTTGTTCACAACAATGTGTGGTGGTCGGCCACTAAGACATGATGTTTCATTTTTTTTCATTGTCACATATCATACATTTATCTAATTCTTACTCTCGTGATTATGATAATATACCTATGTTATGATTATATTGATTATGATCACCCCATATTATATTTATTCATGTTCTTATCTATCCTCTTATAGGGATTTTATCACACCCCTTTTCTTGATGTATATCCTTATGTGATTACTTATACTAAGGGGAACACGAAAGAAAATAATAATATCAAGAAGGAAATAAATAAAAATTTATACATTATTTTTAAAATTTTATATATGGTCCGAATTTTCCCAAGACTCTAAAACATTTGATCCTATTCATGTAATTATTTTATATTGTTTATCAATAAAATTATATAATAATAATATTATAAAAAGAATGTTTTCCATAGTAAAAACCATTTTGTATATAAAATACCTTACAAAATCACTTAAAACCTCTATATTATCATCCTAGAATACTTATTTTGGATATAAATCCAACTTAGAAATGATTTTGGTGAAACCCTATGGGGGATACCTAAATAAGATGTCATGTTCCTCAACAAGTGTTTTTTTATTTATTCCTCCGCCTAATGAAATTATTATTATATCATGATGATATAAAAACCATAGTGTCCTTCATATAATTATATTTTATTATGATAAGGTAATTTCCTACAACCATCTCCACTTCTATCAAATAGTTTATGAAATCATTGTTCCTATGTATGGCGGACAACCACCTCTCAAACTAATATCATTAGTTTTTCCATTTTCACCTCTCAAGAAAGGATATAATTATAGATTTATTTTTAATATATGATATTTATGAAATTATTATGCTTATGGAATTATTAGATAATATATAACTTCATGATTTTAATTTTTTAGGAGTACTATAACATCGCTATTGTGTACAAAGCATTACCACCTCACGAAGTGATTTGATTTATTCAGGATTTACAAGGAAGGTAATAACGATGGTTTTAATGAACATATTATATATATATATGAGATTAAAAGTATTATTGATTTATAATGTATCATTTACCATTATTTTTATCAATATATCAAGAAAATATCAATAGCTTACATGTCCATGTATGACCTACCATCTCCATGAATGGTGTATTTCATTTTCTATGACTACAATTTGTGGATTATGCTAAATAAATATAAAATGATTATATATTATATTTACATAATTTTTTAACTTATATATATGATTAAAACATGATCAAATTAAGGGTATGGAAAATAAAAAATCAAAACATATTGGAAATAAAAAGCGGTTATTACCCGAAACGTGACATTAACATAGAACTATTAATAAATGGTTAATAAAATCTCATATGTAAATAAAATAAGGCATGATATATATAAATGTGGTTCTATAATATATTTATAATAAAATTACTTTTATTATAATTTAGGTTTTAATGTGTATGATGTATGTTAAGACTTAATGCAAGAGACTTCTAGTCTCTCTTTTATTTCTAGGAGACATATGAAAAATTACCACTCATTTATTTTGTGTCTTGTATATACATCTCCCTTGAAATGTTATATAATTAATATATTAAATTTCATGATATTTAAATTATAATTTTATGTTATTATTTATTGGTTGTTACACCATAAAAATATAACTACACCGTAAGGGATTTCTCCCTCACTTTTTTTACTTCTGTGATACACAAGCCATACTCACCACCTATTTAATCTATGTGGTTTATATACTACCAATGAATGTATTTTTGGATTATTATGATGAAAATTTTGTAGATTATATATCCATTTTATATCTCTTTTTTAGTTATATTTTGTTTCTAAGGTTACCAAAGTAATAATGTTTTTATGATACAATCTCGTCATTTATCGATGTTGTTTATGATTAAGTCTCAAATGTAGAAATATTATGATATAAATATCAATAATTATAATTAATATTATTATAAAATATTTATTCATGATATTTCAAAATTATATTACCATTTTATCACACTATGGTACTAAAAATAATTGAGAAATTTTTTTATGAAAAATCATCTTTATTTCTCCTTTCAGTTGAAAACTGTTTTTCTTCCAAAACCATGTTTTCCAAAAATGATTTTATCATTAATAAAACTATTTATTAAAGAAAGTTTTACCCATTTTTACTTGATATTTTTTTAAATGCATCTTCATGTAATTTTCCAAGAAATACCCATTTATCTTTTACTAAAAATGTAAAATGAATAATTATTTTAACATATATGTAATGTCCCGGAAATTCCATGTAATTTTTTTATTATATGGGATTATTTTGAGATCAGGAGCTCAGACAACACTTGATTCTGGGGCCTAAGGATCTTGGAATAAGTGTTTGAACCATTTTTATGTTTATTTCAAATAACACACGTATGCGGTTTTGGAAACTTCTAAACAGGTTCCCAGATTAAAAATCCAAGGGAAAGGTAGCATCCGGAATGATGGCTTTACCTAAGGAAAGACTTAACCTCAACCAACACAAGTCAAGGGAATTTTTTTTCAGACTTTTTATGAAAATTAAAATTAAAATTTCTTAATGAAAAATAAAATAAACTTTTAGTTTATTTTATTCGAATTTAAAATTTCGTTGAAATATAACGATGTTGTAACCTAAGTGTAATAGGAATTCTGTTTCATAAATTAAATAGCATAAGAATGCTATGACTCAGCGTAACAGAAATGATAAAATGAATTTTCTCCATTTAATGGGTTAACTGAGTATGGGATCATTGGAACGATCCAGAATTGCTTTAAAACCTTCGATATTTTTCATTGGCGAGTGATGAACTGACACCAAAGATGGATTGAGTAATGAAGAACAAAAATTTTGCAATATTCTCCAATTAATGATCCAACCTCGAGGTAGCGGTTTGATTCTAAGTGAATTTCATTTTTACCCATTCATGGATTTGAGTGATGAAAGTGGGTCAACCCATGAACACATGACCCTCATATTGATAACTTATGTAGGAGGGTTTCTAATCCCAGGGTTTGAATTAGAGTTACCCATGTTATATTCTTAAATCTCCTCCAATTTTTTTTAATTTATAATGCCGGGGGATCGAGCCGACATGAACAAGGCTAAGATCCCTCTGTTGGGGGAGTTATTGTGTTCTCCGGGACTGAACCCCCAAATCAACAACAATACAACTGGAATTATGTATTATTGACAATGATGGCCTATGGATTCCGAAGGAACTCTCAGATCAGAAAACAGACCATCTGAACAGGTTTGGGGGCCCAAAGAAGGAACCGTTGTTATACCACAGTAGTAGATGAGGCCAACAGACGGTGGATCAGGGCTGCAGGAAATATCCGATAGTAGCATGGACATACACAGTGAGTCAAACCATGTCACACGGTTGGAGGGCGGCAATCCAGTTGGACCGCGGTGGCAGACCCCACGGTGTCCCGTGGGGTGCAGGGAGAAATGGAGGGTGTCGCATCTCAGGTGGAGAAATTTGGATTGCTCATGAGGGGTCGTGCTGAGTCCGACCCATACTGGGTTGGATCCTAGTCGGTACAGACCCAGGTCGGGTCTATCCTCCCAGGTCTGACTGGACCTGAACCCAACTGACCCACTCTTCAGTAAAACAAGCATAACTTTCGAACCGTACATCTGATTGATGAGATTTGTGTGCCATTAGGACCCTTGCGAAGAGATGATAATTTTGACACACTCTAAGTGATCTTTCACATATTTTGGTATATTACAGATGGATTGAATAATATATTATCCTGGAATCAAGTGCGATGTGAGCAGAAATCCATCGGTAGGCTGTGACGAGAAGGATGTGAAGAGAGGACCTCAGTGGCCCAAAAAAACTAAGTGACGAGAGGAACTTATTGGACCAACATAACTAAGTGAAGATCAGAAATTATTGGCCTAATAGAACTCAGTGACATGAATACCTTAGTGGTCCAGTAGACAAGTAGACCTCAGCTACCTAGCAGACAAGCATATCTTAGTGGCCCAGTAGACCTCTGGGATGAGCGAACATCAGTGGCCCAACAAGTCTCAGTGAAGAGAATTCCTCAGTGGTATTACAAGCCATAATGACTCATCAGGGATGAGTTCCTTAGCATTACAATATGTTTATCATTATGGCTGATATCTTTCTTTCTATACTTTATGTTATACCTATGTGAGCAGTTCACTACTTCGCGTGTACTTTTCTTTGTGGTATCTTAAAATTGGTTTGGGGTCTCTATTGAGTATTATGTTACTCACCCCTGCATGGGCTTTTCCTACACATATCGTATCTTGAGAAGATGACCAATGTTTTGACAAAGGCCTTGGAAGACCAGGACCAGGCGCTTCCTAGTGAGGACAAACAGGTGAGGCGTACTCCTACAACTTCTGGAAGATACTCATCACATACTCTTCAGGCATGGATTCCTATAGATGGGTTTCTAGAGACTTTTGTACTCTCTTGTTTACAACTTTTATTTTGTTGGCTTTGTATTCTAGCCCCTTTACTTCTATCTTTTTACTATTTACTCTTAGTGGTTGTCTTAGTAGCATGCATGTTTTCCCTTTTGTATCATTTTTTGTTGGGTTTGTGAGTGTGTGTGTATAAGTACTCGGAAAATTCCTCCCACTTGTACGATAATTCATTCAACACTAATCATCAGCCCCTGGCCTTTTGGAGGCGAGCTTAGGGTAGTCGTGGTATGGTCCCTATGAGATGGGTCGTGACATGTATGACATGAATAGAATTTTATAATATATTGAACATTATTTTAATTGAAGATTACATTATTATATTCCAATTTTATTTTAAAATAAAACTATTTGGAAATATTTTTATGTTTTGTTTATTTTTTAATTGTAATTATTAAATAAATGTTTTTTCCTCAGTAAATGTTTCATGTGATCTTTTAAAATCAATCACCACCGAAGATGAAATCATTTGATGTAACTTATTTATTTCTATAAATAAGAACCAAAAATACCATACTTATTATTTCTATAAAATTTTTAGGATAAAAATATGTTTATGAAACTCATTCCTCTTCAACGGGTTATACCATGAAAAGATTCTTATAAAAAAGTCATATTTTTCCATGGGTTATGCTACATTTAAATAATGAAATTATATGGAAACTATCTATTTTCCATAAGTCATGATAAGATGAAATGTTTATGAAACCCATTTCATTTCATGGGTTATGATATGGTAAATGTTTTAGGATTATGTTTCACACAGAAATATGGTTTTCATTATGAGATGGGTGGGTCCTATGTTTCCCTCCAATGCATTGTATAATGATTAATGTGATATTATCTAAAAGGGTACTCGATATCTTATCACATGTATGGATTAGGTTACATGGGATTTCATCCTAATCCTGAATTAGGTACATGGGTAGTTTTTCCAATCTAAACATGTTATGAATGTCTTAGTAGGTATCCTTGACATAATATTTTCTATGATTTTTTGTATACCACAAATCTATGTCTAATGATAATTTTATTCCCTCAAGGATCATGTTATATGATTAACTTGTGATTGAGGTCTTATAAAATGTAAATATTTTTTCCATGACCCATAATTATTATCTTTGGTAAGAAGAATATGTTTTTAAAAAATTGTCTCATGATATCATACCCTTATGTTAATGTTATGCTTACGTATCTCCCATGTTTAACCTTACTAAGAATATAATCTCACCTTTTCCTATATTTCCTTTCCCCATGTTATAAAGAAATTTATTTTTTATGATATTTTTAATATGGGTTATAGTTATTAAGAACATTGTGGGAGATGATTTTGTTTACCTATAAACCAGTTGTTTTTGTTTCCACATTTCCAAATAAACTGAACTATTATGGTCCTTGTGTGTGAGTTTTTGTAATTTAATGAATTTTGATAAAAAAAATTAATCAATACATATTTTTGATAATCCTGATTCATTATAAGATACTTATAATTATACTGTCTAACTCCATGATTACTTTATAGTGGTCACATATGATACTTGTATTTTTTTCTTAATAAAATGTATCATGGTTTGATTTGTTTTAGTGTTGTGCATGAATGAAGATATTAAAATATTATTTATTTAATATAAAATATATACTAATAATCTATTAATAATTTCCTTTTTCTAAACATTTTTCACCCAATATGATTCCCTAGTATGTTATAGTAGTTTTTAGGGATATACCTTTCGTTGCTTCATTTTCATGATCCTCTTCTAAACCAAATAATACTACCAAAACTGTTTTGATAATATATAATAAATTCATATTAAATGATCAAATGAATTTGAAAACTAATTCATAAGACATGTTATCCAATCACACCGTCATTTTAACCTAGGATAATTTCAATTAAACTATGATATAAATTGATCAAAATATAATTCCTAATGTTTAAACAAGCATATCCATGGTCATATTTATATTATGTTTTCCAAAACCTAAATATTTAAATCTATTATAATGTTTCATAAAGTGTTTTTTAATCATCAAATAATATCCCCCATGTGTGTCAAATCAGGAGTGTAGTATGTCAACATTTTCGGGCACCATGTGAAGATTGAGTTAAATCCCAACAAGACTTTCAAGGTTATTAACCCTAGGTGTATCTATGCCAAATCCTCCTTCCACATATTTATATCCAAATAGGGATTTCATTCCTTTTAAACCACATAATCTCCAATTTTTTAAAAAAAATCGGACAATATTCTATACATAGACTTATCTATAGGGTTCTCACTAATTTTTCTACAACCCAATCACTAAATAATTAATCTTATCTCAAAAAATAACTTAGCCCTACTTTGATACCAACTAATATGTTCAAATCCCACTCTCCAGAATCTAGTGAAAAAACACATTCTTTAATCAGAATGTTTTATAAGAACTTGAAATATCCAATATAATCTTGTATACATTTCACACTGCTTTCATAATTTAAACATTAAATCTCATACACAATCTCCTAATCATGAAAATATAATTTTTTAGTTTCCATGGAGATTATATGTATAAAAAATATTATTATGACTAATTCTCAATAATCATTCCACACTATATCCCCTTCTAGAAAAATCCAAGTATATACTCACACTCATAAATACACAAATATAAACATAATAAAGGTGTTATCTCAAACACTCTGTTAGGAAGAATTTATCAATATTTCATCAATGCTTATATAATAATAATATGATAAAATATGAGTGTGGGGGAAATATCTTATCAAAAATAACATTAAATAATAAGTGTTGTTAGTAAGGAATAATAAAAGAAAATATAATATCAAATGATCAAACACATATCATTAAATAAGAGTGCAGAATTATGAGATGATAGTCATGGGGCATGGAGAATAATATAGGTATATTACATTAAAATGTGAAAAAAGAATATGTATAGGAAAACATAACACTGTGAACATATCCATTTTCAATTATGACCACTTATAGTCTTAGTGAAGATAAATAACCACAAATACACTGAAACATAGTCTCTATGAGAATAAATAACTATAAATACACTCACAAAAATTTAATGTGAACATATATAACAAAAAATGTAACACCCCGAGCTTCCACGATACGCTTCTCATTCAATAATACAATAGCTTGCATTGTACGCAACTTCGAGTTCTAAAACATCGCGACAAATCAAACTAGCCGTTATGAATAGTAATAACCACTTTTTAAAATTATAGAAATTTTATATTTCAAAATGGACTTCATTTTTGTATTCGTAATATCGAAATTAGCCTATGTTGAATTTTTGGTATTTTTCTGAGAACTTCTAATTTTTTATGAATAGTGAAAAATACTTAAAACAACTTTTTTAATCAAAATAAATTATAGTGATAAGTTATACTATTGAGTGGATTTAATGTATAATTAGAATATATTTTTACCATTTTATCCAATGGTGGTCATTAGAATTAATTTAACATTGAATTTGGACATAAACAATTGCCAATCTTTTGATATAAATTGTTTCTTGAAAACACGCTATTTGTCGTAACAGCGGGAATTAATTATAAAATTAATTAATGCAACTTATATGTTTGGAATTTTGTAAAATAGACATCATTTTTGAATTCGGAATATCAATTATAGCTTAGGGTGAAATTTTGGCATTGTTCTGAAAAACTTCAATTTTTGATGAATAGTGAAACCACTAAGTGGTAGTTAAATAACTGATTTTTCGTTTAAATGAAATATTACCACTTCTGTGATTTGATTTTCAAAAATCCGACATACATGGTTGTCATTAAGAAGTAAAATGTGGTTCAATGGGATAAAAATAATTTTTTGGTGAATAGTAACTTATTAAGTTTTAATCGCGATTAGTGGTAATTAGGGTAGTTTAAGGTATAAATAATACTTTAATAATATTAAATGACCTAGACACATGTCCCAACCTCATTGGTTGTGTCATGGCCGACCAAGACAAGCCATGGCCTAACTTGGGGACCCCATGGATCCATTTTTGTAGGGAAATAACATAAATTACTTTTTATTTAATGTTAAAGTGAAAATGACACTAACATAAATTGTTCTACTAAAACAATTTTTAAGTAGGGTTACACAAGTCCAAATTTTGACTATAAATATTCATTAGAAAGCTAAAAAGATTTCCTACATCATAGTATTTTTTTTATAATTTTTAGACATTAAATAAATTAAATTATTTATGACATCATTATGATGTGGCGATGACCTCATTATTTAACGATTTAAATAAAATGAGAAGATAATGCAAAATCCAAGGATTACACTTGTCCAAAACCAATTGGATGAGTGGATTTCGATGCCTTATCACCTTATCCACGAATTCTATCAATGTGGGACCTTTTAAAACCGAAACACATTTTCAAATAATGTAATGTTCCTTTACTTTCCAAAAGTGCCCCTCCTCTCCTCTTATAAAAGGCCCCCACCTCTACCTCATTTCACACACCATCAAGCCATTTGGCTCGGCCAACCCCTGCCCATTTGCTCTCTCCAAATCCCTCTCCTCATCCTAGAGGATTCCCTTTGGGCATAATCCTTTCAAAGGAAGCCTTTAGGCTCAACTCAAAAGGAGTTACACTTTTTAAGGTAATTCATTCTCTCATGTTCTTTTGTTTTATTTTGCTTCTCCAACCCCCTAAACTCTTTTTATTTACTTCTTTTGTAACAACACCAGTATCTTAAATATACTAGTATGTTGTTATAAGATTTATTTGAGCTACACTTCCACACAACTACATCAAATGGTTAAAGAACATAAGGTTTCCGTGGATGGCGAAATTCTGCCTCCCGAAACGATGATTGTTCAACACTCATTTAACACCTTCAAAGGTGGCCATTATGATGTCACTATTTTTATATATGATATATAATATGTTTATGTTTTCCTTAAGCTTCTGTTTTTTTCATTTTGGGCATACCTTTATGGTTTCCATTATGGGTAAAACACGATATCTTCATTTTAGGAAGCGCGGACTACCGCCCCCTGAAAGTGATTTGATTCGTTAATACCATATGTGGGATGTGTGAAGGATAAAGTTAATGATATTATATATGTTATTATACTGTAATTATAATATACTCTCATATCATTATGATTCCATTACAGAAAATATGAAATAGAAATGGAAGTAGCGTTCATGCGTACGTACGGCTTACCGTCTCCATGAACGGTGCATTTCATTTCTTACCTCTAAATGTGATGTAATATTATAAATGAATGTATGTACTGGATATATATGACATATATGATATCTACATCATGAATACCATTCTGGATATAATGAACCTTTGACCAAATTAACAACATGTAAGTGTAAGAAGCCTATTTTTGACTTAAGAACCAAATACCGACAAAATGAACATTATTAACTTAAATAATTACATAATGTTCATATCATTGTAATAAGTGATATAATAAGGATAATGAAGTTGAAAATGGTTCTTAATAAGGTATATATTAACTCTAGATTATTATTCAGGAGGTTAAAGAACGGTTGAGTCAAGTCAGACACGAGGTAAGGGAACTTCTTAACCCAACTTCCATTCTTTGGGTTAATCTCCTACTTTCAAATTATGTCATGATATTATTATGTCCTATCTTGTATTTGTACTTTATTTATGTGTACTTATAGTGAATACACATAATAGATCTATTTTATTTTAAAAATTATCTTTTTAAGGACTTCGTCTCAATCTCCTTTCATTGAGGCATATTTGGTTTTATACACAACTTTCTTTTATACGGTGTATAAACCCCTTTGACTTTTACGTTTATTCAAAAAGAATCTTTTTTATATGAAGCGTTTTACTAAATGACAAAAAGGGAATGTTTTTATTTCCGTACTTATGCGGCGACAATGACTTCTCCGCCGCTGTGACCATTATTTGAGTTTCGGCTTCCTCTACAAGCCATCATTTTTTTTTGATGAAAAATAAATACAAAGTTTTAACTTTCTTTTATTTTGGTATAGAAAATGGTTTTGAAATAATTTTTATTATATTAATGTGTTGTATTGATATCTTGTGATTGAAATGTGGAAATGTTATGTTTCCTTTATGCATGTTTTATGTGATACGATTATGTTATGGTTTATGATATGTTTAAACCTATTCATATGAGGAATGTATTGGACTTAATAAGTGACGGGTGGAGCCCGCTATAGCTCCTCGATGCATCGGTAGGTCTCATGAGACAACTAGACGTGGAATTGGCCGAGGCCCTTTCCCAGTTTGATTTATGGTTTTGGCCGAGGCCTTAATCATTTTAGATGTCTTGGCCGAGGCCTTGACAAAATGTTTCAGAATGTCCGGCATTATACATTCCCTCATTATGAAAGTGGTTATTGTTATTGCATGTGATTATTCGACCAGTAGAATATCCATGTGAAGAAGTGAATGGCATTATTTCATTTTACTTTTTCCATATTATGTTGAAGTTCATGTTTAAAAGGCTTTTGTTTTACTTATACATTGCCTTAATTGTTAACGATTATTTATGAAAGCTTCCGCATTATTGTTATCCTTACTGAGCATCTGAGCTCACCCCTTTCAATGTTTTAATGTTTTCCAGGATGTGAAGAAGTATTTTATGAATGACCTGCAGGGATAGTCAGAAGAGGATATGAGTGTGGACTATGGAGACTTTGTTATTGTAGTTTTTCACTTTATGATGTAATGTAACGTTTACGAATGTATCTAGTGTTTCCAAGGCTACTAAACTAATCGGTCTTTCGAGACTTGATCTTTTGTGATCATGCCAATGTTACGAAGTAATGCACCGACTCTGGGTAGCTGGGGTCGGGGCGTTACAGTTGGTATCAGAGGCAGTTTAGTACTAACCTTGGAAGCTAGATTTAGATAAACTCTGATTAGAGCACATAGCCCAAAGATAGACTTTGAGGATTAGTATAGAAGAACTTCCTAGAATTTTAGTATTGTAGAGATGTTGTGAGTTTTCCGAGCAATACATCCCTGTCTGGATACGAGCAGGTAGAGGTGGCTCTGGCACAGATGTACCTAGGGGTAAAACCCGAAAACACCGCTTTGAGCTAGACTCAAACGGGAACTGGTGCACGACAACGGGCCTTGCTGCACTCTTGGTTATGACACTCCCGGGGGATATGCTTAGGATAATTCTCATTTTCTTTACAAACCATTATGTAAGGTTTATGAGTACATACTTCCTCAAAGGAAACATTTCTTTTTATGATTATGGATTATATCCATAAATAGTTCAATTTATGTTAAGTATTATACAAGTATGGAATTATGTATTTTGATTCATAAACTAATCTGGATTATGCCATTGTTTAGAAATGGCGCCTAGTAGAAGGAATGGAAACTGTATCAATGCACGAACTCCATGTAGGGATTGCCCTCCTGCTCAAGATAATTATTGTGGACCTGGAGATACAACTGGTGCTGATCAACTTATTACCATACTGGGACAACTCACGCAGGTTATGAATAACAACCTTACTCGTATGGAGCACCCTGATTCGCAACGTGGAGGATCAATGCTAGACCGTTTCATGAGGCAACAACCGCCAATCTTCAATGGGAGTACAAATCCTACAGTAGCTGAGCAATGGATAAATTCCTTAGAGAAAATATTCCATGCCTTGGGGAGTAGTGAAAGGGAGAAGGTTGTCATGGCAGTTTACCGCCTCACTGGAGATGCCGATCAGTGGTGGTCACTGATTCAAAACACAAAGGAAGATGATGACGTATCGAATATGGAATGGAGGGAGTTCAAAGAGCTTTTCTTAGAAAAATACTTTCCTCGTGACCATCGAGCAGATATGGAAAGGCAATTTCTGAGTCTGAGGCAGAAGGAGGATGAGAATGTCGCAAAGTATGAGGCTAACTTTACAAGGTTAGCGAGGCATGCTGCCGATTATATACGTAACCCAAGAAGTAAGATTGATCGTTTCTTTGATGGGTTACAACCATTTCTCCGTCGAGCTCTAGTGTCACAATCTTTCTCAACATACGAAGATATAGTCTCATGTGCTATCAAGACAGAAAAGGAATTCTCTAAGTCTTATGACAACAAAGTAAAGCAAGAGAAGAAGAGAACGGTGGAACAAGAGACAGATAAAGGGAAAAAGGTAAAGAAGGATTTTCCATTATGTGATAATTGTGGGAAGAATCACCCTGGTACTTTCCTAAAAGGAATGGGAGTCTGTTATAAATGTGGAGAAAAAGGTCACCAGGCACGTGATTGCAAGGGAAAGAAAGAGGCTGTCAAAGTTGAATGCTACAATTGTAGAGAAATGGGTCATTATTCAAATGAATGTCCTAAGCGTCAAGGAAACTTACCTCAGAAAAGGACAAGGGATCAAGGACAATCTTATGCTATTACTACAGTTGAAGCAGAATAACTAATGTATTGGTGCTTTTGGACTCAAGGATTATATTCTGGTTATAAGAATAATGTAATATATATATATGGATTGTACTGCATTACTTTTTGATTTCAGTAAGGTTTTAATATGATTAAGGTAATCATATTTTTGGTATGTGACAATAAGAGAAACATTTCTTTGTTTGGGGAATCTGATAAATTGATTTTGGAATTAAGAGACCTTTTAGAGAAAGTCTGGACAGAGGTATTTTGGATAACTATAAAGGTTGGAGTGGATTAAGTTGATCTTTGGATAGTATGGTTTAAGGTTAAAAAATTTATGAAGATTATTTTTGGAATATTATAACACTATAGTTTTAGGAAAAGGACAACCTGTAGGGTGGGGCATAAACCGTCGCGTCGGACAAAGCTGTAGGAATCGAACCCACAATCAAAGTGCGACAAGCCTTTATTTCCTACCACTAGCCTACAGGAAGTCCCTGGTTATTACAAAATAATTTTACTAATCTAAATGGTATGTTTTAACATTTTGAACCTTATACAATTAGGATAAGTATGATATTTTTGAGTTCTATTATCTTTTTGAGTGAAAGATGAGTTGAAGGTTGAAACTCTAATTGTCAAGCATAAATATATATATACCTATCTCTTATTCAATGAATAAATTAATTCTTAAACTTTAGTAAAGGGATATTAAAACAAAAAAATGTGTTATCCTAATACCTTATGTCTTGTTGAACTGATGATATTTTAAATCAATATAGATTGAAGGCTTTGAGGCCCTCAATTTGACAGTTGATTGTTATTGATGACCTCAATCACTCCCTACAAATATTTACGTTTTTCCTCCAATTATATGTCTCTAATTGCCACCAATGTTCTCCTTATCGAGATTATAATTTGGTGGTGACTTTCTTATTTCCATTTACCTCTTATTAAGGCTAAATTTTATTAATCTTATTTCCGATGTGGGTTTTCCACAAAGGTATTTTCCCTTTTCAACCTTTTATTTTCCAAGAAAAATTTCAAATTGCGAGGACGCAATTTATTGAAGGAGGGGAGAATGTAACACCCCGAGCTTCCACGATACGCTTCTCATTCAATAATACAATAGCTTGCATTGTACGCAACTTCGAGTTCTAAAACATCGCGACAAATCAAACTAGCCGTTATGAATAGTAATAACCACTTTTTAAAATTATAGAAATTTTATATTTCAAAATGGACTTCATTTTTGTATTCGTAATATCGAAATTAGCCTATGTTGAATTTTTGGTATTTTTCTGAGAACTTCTAATTTTTTATAAATAGTGAAAAATACTTAAAACAACTTTTTTAATCAAAATAAATTATAGTGATAAGTTATACTATTGAGTGGATTTAATGTATAATTAGAATATATTTTTACCATTTTATCCAATGGTGGTCATTAGAATTAATTTAACATTGAATTTGGACATAAACAATTGCCAATCTTTTGATATAAATTGTTTCTTGAAAACACGCTATTTGTCGTAACAGCGGGAATTAATTATAAAATTAATTAATGCAACTTATATGTTTGGAATTTTGTAAAATAGATATCATTTTTGAATTCGGAATATCAATTATAGCTTAGGGTGAAATTTTGGCATTGTTCTGAAAAACTTCAATTTTTGATGAATAGTGAAACCACTAAGTGGTAGTTAAATAACTGATTTTTCGTTTAAATGAAATATTACCACTTCTGTGATTTGATTTTCAAAAATCCGACATACATGGTTGTCATTAAGAAGTAAAATGTGGTTCAATGGGATAAAAATAATTTTTTGGTGAATAGTAACTTATTAAGTTTTAATCGCGATTAGTGGTAATTAGGGTAGTTTAAGGTATAAATAATACTTTAATAATATTAAATGACCTAGACACATGTCCCAACCTCATTGGTTGTGTCATGGCCGACCAAGACAAGCCATGGCCTATCTTGGGGACCCCATGGATCCATTTTTGTAGGGAAATAACATAAATTACTTTTTATTTAATGTTAAAGTGAAAATGACACTAACATAAATTGTTCTACTAAAACAATTTTTAAGTAGGGTTACACAAGTCCAAATTTTGACTATAAATATTCATTAGAAAGCTAAAAAGATTTCCTACATCATAGTATTTTTTTTATAATTTTTAGACATTAAATAAATTAAATTATTTATGACATCATTATGATGTGGCGATGACCTCATTATTTAACGATTTAAATAAAATGAGAAGATAATGCAAAATCCAAGGATTACACTTGTCCAAAACCAATTGGATGAGTGGATTTCGATGCCTTATCACCTTATCCACGAATTCTATCAATGTGGGACCTTTTAAAACCGAAACACATTTTCAAATAATGTAATGTTCCTTTACTTTCCAAAAGTGCCCCTCCTCTCCTCTTATAAAAGGCCCCCACCTCTACCTCATTTCACACACCATCAATCCATTTGGCTCGGCCAACCCCTTCCCATTTGCTCTCTCCACATCCCTCTCCTCATCCTAGAGGATTCCCTTTGGGCAGAATCCTTTCAAAGGAAGCCTTTAGGCTCAACTCAAAAGGAGTTACACTTTTTAAGGTAATTCATTCTCTCATGTTCTTTTGTTTTATTTTGCTTCTCCAACCCCCTAAACTCTTTTTATTTACTTCTTTTGTAACAACACCAGTATCTTAAATATACTAGGATGTTGTTATAAGATTTATTTGAGCTACACTTCCACACAACTACATCAAATGGTTAAAGAACATAAGGTTTCCGTGGATGGCGAAATTCTGCCTCCCGAAACGATGATTGTTCAACACTCATTTAACACCTTCAAAGGTGGCCATTATGATGTCACTATTTTTATATATGATATATAATATGTTTATGTTTTCCTTAAGCTTCTGTTTTTTTCATTTTGGGCATACCTTTATGGTTTCCATTATGGGTAAAACACGATATCTTCATTTTAGGAAGCGCGGACTACCGCCCCCTGAAAGTGATTTGATTCGTTAATACCATATGTGGGATGTGTGAAGGATAAAGTTAATGATATTATATATGTTATTATACTGTAATTATAATATACTCTCATATCATTATGATTCCATTCCAGAAAATATGAAATAGAAATGGAAGTAGCGTTCATGCGTACGTACGGCTTACCGTCTCCATGAACGGTGCATTTCATTTCTTACCTCTAAATGTGATGTAATATTATAAATGAATGTATGTACTGGATATATATGACATATATGATATCTACATCATGAATACCATTCTGGATATAATGAACCTTTGACCAAATTAACAACATGTAAGTGTAAGAAGCCTATTTTTGACTTAAGAACCAAATACCGACAAAATGAACATTATTAACTTAAATAATTACATAATGTTCATATCATTGTAATAAGTGATATAATAAGGATAATGAAGTTGAAAATGGTTCTTAATAAGGTATATATTAACTCTAGTTTATTATTCAGGAGGTTAAAGAACGGTTGAGTCAAGTCAGACACGAGGTAAGGGAACTTCTTAACCCAACTACCATTCTTTGGGTTAATCTCCTACTTTCAAATTATGTCATGATATTATTATGTCCTATCTTGTATTTGTACTTTATTTATGTGTACTTATAGTGAATACACATAATAGATCTATTTTATTTTAAAAATTATCTTTTTAAGGACTTCGTCTCAATCTCCTTTCATTGAGGCATATTTGGTTTTATACACAACTTTCTTTTATACGGTGTATAAACCCCTTTGACTTTTACGTTTATTCAAAAAGAATCTTTTTTATATGAAGCGTTTTACTAAATGACAAAAAGGGAATGTTTTTATTTCCGTACTTATGCGGCGACAATGACTTCTCCGCCGCTGTGACCATTATTTGAGTTTCGGCTTCCTCTACAAGCCATCATTTTTTTTTGATGAAAAATAAATACAAAGTTTTAACTTTCTTTTATTTTGGTATAGAAAATGGTTTTGAAAGAATTTTTATTATATTAATGTGTTGTATTGATATCTTGTGATTGAAATGTGGAAATGTTATGTTTCCTTTATGCATGTTTTATGTGATACGATTATGTTATGGTTTATGATATGTTTAAACCTATTCATATGAGGAATGTATTGGACTTAATAAGTGACGGGTGGAGCCCGCTATAGCTCCTCGATGCATCGGTAGGTCTCATGAGACAACTAGACGTGGAATTGGCCGAGGCCCTTTCCCAGTTTGATTTATGGTTTTGGCCGAGGCCTTAATCATTTTAGATGTCTTGGCCGAGGCCTTGACAAAATGTTTCAGAATGTCCGGCATTATACATTCCCTCATTATGAAAGTGGTTATTGTTATTGCATGTGATTATTCGACCAGTAGAATATCCATGTGAAGAAGTGAATGGCATTATTTCATTTTACTTTTTCCATATTATGTTGAAGTTCATGTTTAAAAGGCTTTTGTTTTACTTATACATTGCCTTAATTGTTAACGATTATTTATGAAAGCTTCCGCATTATTGTTATCCTTACTGAGCATCTGAGCTCACCCCTTTCAATGTTTTAATGTTTTCCAGGATGTGAAGAAGTATTTTATGAATGACCTGCAGGGATAGTCAGAAGAGGATATGAGTGTGGACTATGGAGACTTTGTTATTGTAGTTTTTCACTTTATGATGTAATGTAACGTTTACGAATGTATCTAGTGTTTCCAAGGCTACTAAACTAATCGGTCTTTCGAGACTTGATCTTTTGTGATCATGCCAATGTTACGAAGTAATGCACCGACTCTGGGTAGCTGGGGTCGGGGCGTTACAAAAAATACATTCACACCATGTCTTTGGGAAAATAAATAACAGCACACACACACATAAATTCATTATCGCACAAGTTGAAAATCCTTCACCAATTCATTAGAGGTCGATAGAGGAACCCCACATGTCACATAATAATAATATACACTTATTTTTTATGAGATAAAAGTTCAATTTTATATTTCAAAAATCACTTAATTAACTGATGGAAAAGAGAAAAGTTTCATAAAAACATTCATAAAACATTTCATAATCCATCCAGATAAAAAAGTTTTATGATATCATAATATCATATACGAAGTGAAATATAAGGAATATAAAAAGGCGGTGATACAAATGTAAAAATAATTTTGTAATATTATGGGATAATTCACTTTGAAAATTTATAAGAAATACCCCCTTTTGTAAATTCTTAAAAACACCTCAAAATTGTAATATTTAAAATTTAATACTTTGATCATCAAGATAAAATATTATAAATTACCCTTTTTAACCAAAAAAATTATATTTTAGAAATTAAATTTTATAAAATAAATAGGTTTTATAAAAACTTCCTCAGGAAGTCATAAAAATTCTTAATAATTCTTTCCTAAAGACACCAACCTTTAAAATATCTTTTAAAATTATAAAATCCTTTATAAAATCAAGATTTGAATTTTGAAAAAATATAAAAAAATTTAATTTGAATTTTAAAAATGGTTAAGAATAAAATAATATAGAAAACCATTTTTAAAAATGGAATGTAATATTTATAATGTTGATTGGTCATAAAAGGACATGTTCAAATGAAAAATTTTAATAAGAGGTTCTTTTAACACTTTTTCAAAAAAATACCCTCATGAAAAATGTTATAATATTTATTTGAATTTTTTTAAAATAAAAATAGTATAAAATGACCTTAATTTGTTATAGAATCATTGATAAGGACATACATAAAATCATCCAAAGAATATGGACATAAAGGGGGAAACTTTCTGATTGAAAAGATGAGGTGCGTAAGTTTCAATTATAAGAATCACATTTGGTTAATTATTTACCAATAAAAATGAAATTTGTATACGAAATGTAAAAAATAAGAATAACCATAGGTTAATAAAATTATTAGGGATTTAGAGAAACATTTCACACAATTTTTTCTTATATGGACGTTTATTAAATATAATATTGATTAGAAAATGATATTAAAAAGAACCCTTAAAACACCATTTCCATTAAACTAAAAAAACCATTAATGGTAGAACATAACTTAAATTATTGATTCCCACTCAATTTAAAGAAATTTATGAGGAATATTTTGTAATTTTCCCGTTAGTTTTTAGTTTTATAAAAATTAACTTTTTCCAGGGTAACATTTTTTACCCACATTAACATCAGTTTATAACTAAAAATAAAATTAAACTTATTTTATAGTTTGAATATTGTGATAAAAAATATAAAAAAAAATAATAAAAACAAATTTTTAAAATTTATAAAAAATAATTTTAAAATAATAAATATATAATACTTAAAATCATTTTTTAAATATTTTTAATATTAAATTATGTTAATAATATCTTTATAAATTAAAAATATTATTATTAATGTGTGAATATAGTTAATAAGTAGACATATTATTAGTAAAAAGGTTTTATATATTTTTAATTCATTATTATATTCTTATGATGACATAAAATTCATGGTATTTGAAAAAGATGTGTTTTCACTATTCACCTAAAAATAAATATTTTAGAAAAAACCCAAAAAAACACTATGATAATATAGTTATGTTGAATCCAAAATTTTTGTTAATTTTATCATATTAAAATTTTAATTTTAATAAATTTAAATTTTAAATGGAAATATAAAACATAATGAAAAACAATTTGTATACTAAAACAGACTTTTGAAAATTAAAAATTATTATTCTTAATTTCTATAAATTACTAATTAAAATAATGTTAATATATTATTCATATCAAAAATATTTTTTATCCTCATTAACCCATAATATATTTAGTTTCATGAAATAAAAATTCATAGCAACTGAAAAGGTATGTTATAGGGAAATACATTTTTAAGTATAAAATGATGTTATTACATATTTAGATATACTAATTGAATTTTATCAGTGCATTGGTTTTAAAAATGGAAATTTATTGTCTTCTGAAAAATATCTCAAAAGGTGGTTACCTATATTTATTCTTTCTAATTTAATGACTATTTAAGGATGGCCACATTTAAGGCTTAAATTTTTATCTTAACAAAATGTATTGTCGTTCATTTCAGTTTGGTATTATGCATGAAGTTATATATTAAAAATATTATTTATTTGAAGGAAAATATATACTAAATTCTATGGGTGCTACAATTTAGTCACAAAATGAGTCATTCTCTATAGCTGATGAAGAACTACTTATGGTGGCATTATATTCTATAAAATATTATACATGTGTAAAAGGGGAAATTTTTGGGGTTTCACCATAAGATAAGTTTGGGAAAGTTCTAATATATGAGAATTTGGATAATAAAATGAATGAGATTGTTGATAGAATTGAAACTATAGATGAAAAATTATGTAGGAAAAATATATTAATTTTACTTCTTTATTGAAGTGACCAATAAAATAATCAACATAATAACAAACACACTACCTTGTGTTATACACCTCTACCTTTGAGGGTATCCATCCCCCTAAAAGGCCTACTATCAAAATTGGACTACTATGACTATTCAGGATTCGGAAATGTGACCATGTTTGACCTCATACCTAAGTCATGTAGCAAATGTATTGGTGACTAGTACCTACTATATCAATCACCTATAATATGGGATTCATTACCCTCTATAAGATGAATTTAACATCATAAAATAAATAAATAAACTTAAAAATGAATTTTATGTGAAAAAATTCATGGTATTGTAAAACAATTGAAAAATAATGCATGTAATTGTGATAATACAATTACATTACATTAATGTATACCTCAAAAATAAAATGAAACTAAAACCCTTCAAGACCATCTAATGATTCATGAACTGAAGTTAACAACGAAAAACACCACCATCAACATGTTCCAGGAAATATGAAAAAAAATATTAAATTGGGGTGAGAATAAAAATACTGAAATGGTTCCTCCCCTAAATAAGAATATGTTAGAGTACAATAATATATATATGAGATGATGAGAAAAAAGTTGTGGGTAGTGTTATAAGGTCTAACTATATCATTATGAAAATATCCTCACCAAAAATTGATATTATATATATATATATATATATAACAAAAAATATGAAAAATCCAAAACATAAATAAAGTCCCTCACTTAGAACCTCCCACCCAATATCTCATTGGATTTTCCTACATAAAATGTATTATCTCAAAATCCAAAATCTGGTTATGGGTGATGGGTAACCAAATATAGAATAGCCACCCATAAATTAACCTATATCTTCTTATGGATGTTGTCCATGCCACGCCTTACATATTACGTGTTGGTTACAAAATGGATTAAGAGTTTCCATCACAACTAAAATAAAATAAACATAAAAGTTATACACACAATTCCTATCTCATTAATCTTTTACAAAAAAAATTCTATTATACATCATGAAAAACTTTTGGTACACATAACTACCTAGAATTAACATCATTATTAATTACTTGGGGGAACCGTTGGGAATTTCCCTAAATTTCACCACAATGTACTTTTGAATATCACCTACCAAACCATTAGTTATTACCATAAATTCATCAAAATAACCTTTGACAATTACTCAAAATCATTATTTCAAATTACCCGATAAGTACCCTAATTAATTACCTCGAATGAATCATTGTTAATAACTCAAAGATAACATTTATTATTAATCATATACACCATAAACTAATTAGTAGGTAAACCATTCATAGTTAACTATGTGGACCATTATTAATAATCTGGTATTATAATCACACTACTGATAATCTAATCCCTCTATCATCCATATCTATATCTATAACTAGAACCATAAACATAATCTGTATTCGAGACTATGTTCATAACCACAATCATTTTTTCATAGATATATTCCACATCTATCCCAAAAAATGGTAATAACTTCATTCATTGGAGATTATCAAAAATTACGTTCAATATAATGTTAACATAATAAATCTTAATTACCATCATGGTAATTATATCCCATTCTACAATAAATTGTGGCACTATATCCTATCAGTTACCCAAAATTTCACTAGAACCTCCAATAACTACACCTTAGTAATTACCAAAAAATTTAAGTTCACCATGTTATATATAATATATTCTACAAAACCTCTATGATAGTCCATTATACTACATCAAAATAGAGTGAAATCTATAGGAATATTTCTATTGGGCATGACCCCTGTGTTGGATTTAGCATGGACCAAGCCACAATGTATGAAAGCATGAAAATTTAACACCACCCATGTAACATAATTCTTAATTTCCCTTTAATAGAGAATCTGGAATGGCCCCATACCAATTTTTAATGACCCTGTGTAACCCACTACTACTCCATTCTACATTATCAGTGACTCCATAATATAATTTTCTAGATAATGGAACTACCCTATAGAAAATTATCATTTACCATTCCCAAACTTATAAATCATATTTTATTTCCCTTTTAATGTTTTATCCTCATAATTCTACACTTTATATCATATTTCATTAAATAAAATTCATAAAATAAATCTTACATCAATATGAATAATATTTCATCACTAAATTCATCATATCAAAATTTTAAAAAGAGATTAATATTATTAAGGTTTCATAAATTAGATTCAAAATTCTATAAAAATATACTTGACATAAAAGGAATTATAAATAATCTATTTTTCAACAACAGACACTTTAGTATAAATCATTAAATTTAACAATTCAATTATGTAACAATTAATTTTATAAAATTATTTCTATAGTTTATTTCACCTTTTACACCAATTATAAATAAAAATAAAATTAATTAATAAAAAAAATAGAGAGGGAAGGTATATAGTCACTTACCAGAATTCCATGATGATTTTAAATAGTTAATACATCAAACAATGTCACCAATTGATATTCAAAATCTAATATTAGTTACGCTTTGACTAGCCACTCCATAAAAAACTCTATGATTTATCTACCTTAATAGAATTAAGAAAATTAACATGAAATGTTTATATTAGTGGAAAATAAATTTATATCATTCGTATCCTATACCTCCTCCCTTTAATTCCATGCATAAACACACCAGAAAGTCACTTTTTTTTACTTTCCAATTAACTACGCCCATTAAAACCCCATTTTAATTCTTATAAATTTCAATTTCAATCATATGAAAATTTCTATATTTTTAATACATCCACATAACTACCACCTTACATTCATATTTAACTATTATTTATTTAACAAAAATAATCAATAACAATTCAAATTACTCAAGTATATAAATATATTCCATTTTCCCATAACATCATTAGGAAAAACCACCCTTATATAAAAATTATAAATCACCACCAAAGGTTAATTATCATACTTAAAATCTAATTAAAAACTCAATATTTCATTCCATGAAATGATAAATTACCATTTCAACATTTTTTCTATAAAATATAAAAATATCGAAAACTGCTAAAATTAAAATTTCTTAGGGGTATATTTATAACACACCACTTTAAAAAAATTATCACTAAAAACATTTAACAATAATCATAAAAATGGGAAATAAAAAGATAGAAACATTCCTTAAAATTTCATTTTTTTAATAAGAAATCCACTTTCTCCACAAAAAATAAAATTCAAAATAATTTATTATATCAAGCTTTCATTTATGATTTCCTCTCACAAGTTCTCTCCTCTATGAAATATTTCCTTCAAACAATTTACAGTTAGAGAACACCACTCCCCTATAGATCTTTATCTCTAGGATCCTTACTTTACATTATATACTTAACAAAGGTTATATCATCCTCCGCATCCACATATCTTAAATCAATTGACTGTAAAGGAGAATGAGAACACTAAAATATTGTATACACAAAAAACATGTCATGGAATTTTTCGAACCATGAAGGTAGCACAAAATGATAAGGTTACTCTCCAACTAACTCCAATACATTAAGAGGTCAAAAAATGTAAGTGAAAACTTATTTACCTTTATATATATTAAATGAAAAAATCAAGGATAAACTCACAAAAAAATGTTCTTCATCTATAAACTCCAAATGTTTCCTCATATAATCCATATAGGATTAATATTTACTTTTATCCATCCACATATGATATCAAATACCTTATAAAAACAATATCATATCTTGTACCATCTCCAGTACAACTATAGTAACCTCACCAACATCAACCTAGAATAGTAGTTAATGAACCGATGACCCATATAAATCCTCATAATGTTCCATTACAATAGAGGAATGAAAACTATAATTAATAGAAAATTATAGAAATGATAATTGAATCATCATTGGACTTCCAAAATCCTAGAAAAATTCTCTCAATATGTCTTTCAATTCATGGACTTTACATATTATTTAACCCTAAGTTTGGGGGGTGTAATGAAGTGATAAGAATCATTTTAGTATCAAAGTAATGCTATTATCCCTTCCAAATCCATGATGTAAACTAATAAACATGATCAAATAATATCATCCTCCATACACCATTAAGTTTCACCACCTCTATCATATAAATATTCTCAAAAATATCCACTAATATTGATTCATTAATTTTCAAGAAATAAGATGAATTCATTAATTAATTCATAATAACATGGATAGAACCAAACACTTCCAATTTATGAGGAAACCCTAAGACAATATCCTCATAATTACACTCCCACATATGTTTAAGTGTCTCCAAAGGATATAAAAATCCCAGAAAAATATCCTATTAAAAATTTGATATATTTTTGTAACCCTCATATGAACTACCAAAGATTAAATAACGAATGAAAACAAAGTCATTTAACACATATTCTAGGGAATGAATAAATACCCATGGTATAACACATGATGTTACTTACTCCTGCACAAACAATCTAAAGCATCACCATTCAAGATCTGATATCTCCATACATCAGCTTAATAATATTCCATTTTCCCGTTATCTGACCCCACAGAGGATCCTTTACCTTTATAACTAATAAAGATTCCATTGAAATTTGATAAATACATTATCTCAAATCAATCTCCAATTACCGTAGTTTAATAAATGCTAAAAACTAAATCAATTTCTATTTCTCACTCATATATAGATCATCATCAGTAATAAAATTATAAATCAATGCATCTACTACCATATTTCCATTTCTATATGTTTATTTAAAATCAGGATCATATTAATAGATAAATTCCACAGACATTTTTTTCAAAAAAAATAATTTTGATAAGAGGTTTATCTGAATCTATTATCATTAAAATAAACAATAATGTGTTCTCTAAGAAAATAATTCATCTAAATATTAAGTACAAACTTGAAAATAACAAGCTTCAAATCATGGGTAGAATAATCATATTAATGGGGATGTAACTACCTTGACAAATAAGAAATTTATTTTATCTCTTACGCTAAGACACATCCAACCACATAATAGGATAAAATAGAATACAAATTATAAGGTATATCATCCTCATATAACGAAGCAATCAGGGCACCCATTAAAAAAACATAAAAGTTCACCATATAAGTGAAATAATTCCTTTTACACGTCAAAAATGATAATGGAGTCACAATATGAGAAAACATGGGTATAAAAAACCTATAATTAATAAAACAAAATACTTTAATGGATCATTAGTTTATGTTTTTTTGATGTTATAGGTGTTTGGGGAAGGATGATGGACTGAAGGAGGAGTGGTAGTTGAGATTTTAGTTTGGATGAGTTTGTCAGGACATGGCCCTATGTGTCATAGCGTGAAGCGATAACTGAAAGTGAAGAGTGTTTTTGGTTTGGTGTGTCATAGAATAATGTAAATGACACGTGATTTAGGTATCCCATAGTTTTGAGGATAAATCTTGGTTGTGGCATGGTGTATGTGTGTCACAATATGAATAGGGTTGAGAATATTTCAAATAATTGAGTGGTGTGTTTCTCCATTGTGGATTTTTATTATTAAGTGGTTCATTTTTTCACAGAATGAAGTGGGTTTGGGAAGTTAAATTTAATTTTGTGAATTTAATTTATGGTGTGAGCATAGGAGACACTCTATGGAGATCTGTAAGTTATGTTTTGAGGTTATGGCCCTTTGGATTTCGTCATTCCATGATGTATTTGGTTATGGAGCAACCCTTTCTTATTCACATGAAAATAAAATATGTATGGATATTTAAATGAAGGGAGATGTAGGACATCATGACATAGATATTGGGAATTATATTGAGATATTCCTTTCATTGTGTGAGTATTACTTTTCATGTTGCGAGGGCTTAAATTTACAAAACCTATATAAATTCAAAATCTAATTGGCATTGTCCCTTTTTCATTATTTTTCCCTATGAATTAAGAAATAATATATTCTTATTTATAGAACATTTATCCCCAGTATCATATATTGATTATTAGCATCAATAAATTAACCATTGGGGATAGGTGTGAGTTTCTCCTCTTTTATATTATGTTTCCTTCTAATTTTCTAATCTAGTGGGGTTGTGATAGAATCATTGTTTTAGTTTTATTGGCCTTGGAACATGGTGTTTTGGAGGATATCATTGTGTTATATTTTTTCAATGAATTCCTTGGGTGGTGTTTCTTTTAATGTTAATATCCCTCATCTAGGCTATGCATAGTAGTTGGTAAGACTCAATTGAGGTAAGGGATTTGATAACTCTTTTTAATTTTATTTATAATGTGATGGTAACAAGAGTTTGATTATATTGACTGGATGTAATGGATTAACCAAATTAAGATAATTAATTATATTATTATGGAATTTATTGGTATGGTATGTTTTTTATTTTTATCCATGATTTATTGATATTTCTTGTGATTTATAACTATTTATGTTGGACGATGAGAAATTTTATTACTGCTGAGGTATATGTGCTATTGCTAAGATTTTATTATTATAATCACATTATTTAAAAGTTTATTTATATAATTATAGAAAAGAACCAATTGTGTGATGTCTTTATTTTTTTTTAATCTCATGCATTAGATATTGAAATTTATATAAATCCATATTGTAAAAAAGGATTTATTGCAGTGTTTTTTTGCTAGAATAGGTTGTTACTTATTTTTTTATGATAATTATATTTGTTTTATTGGTGTAATAAAGGTAGTGTATTTTTATTGTTGGTTTTGGGTGCTAATAAGTGTTGGGAAGTGGGGATATGAATGGTTTCCATGGTTGGAATTAGTGGAAGTGGTTATTGATTTGTTGTGGTTGGGTTGTTATGATGACATGGATTGGTGTGTGGAAAATGAATGGATTTGTGGATGTCCTATTGGAAATTGGAATGTGGTACCATGTGAATTGTGTAGGAGATTTTTTGGGTGTTATGGGGATGAATTATAAATTTATAGTTGTATGAAATATGATTCATTATTATTAATATTGTAACAAGTATGAGATAGAAATTAATAAACATGTCTGTTAATAAATTTTGAAATATTGGAAGGAAATGGAGAGGGATGGCATTAAATATTGATGATGGATAATGAAAATTAGAAATTAATAAGGAAATATATGGAATAGTAAATGTAAAGTTGTTAGTAAAAAGTAGATATTGAAGTAGTTTAATGATTCGATTAAATGGGAATATGATGTTGTTATTTTTTAGCTATTTTAGGTGGAAAGTGGGACTAGTTTGTGATTTATAACTGGTAGAAAATACTATTGAATGATTGTTAGGATGTGGTTATGGTTGTGTTTGTGAAAGTTTTGTTTTGGTATACCATTTATATTGGGCTTGTGTATGTCGGTATTATTATTTATTTTCCTTATGATTTAATAATCACCTCACTTGAATCAAATAATCTTACTGACACCCAAAGACATTATGTTCTAGGGGGTTATCCCAACATCATGTTTAGCGAGGAAATAAATGCTTAACTACTCTCTCTTCCCACTCTCCATTCAAGGTATTTTTTGGGATGCAATGGATTATAATAGGTATAAATATATTGGTTGTATATATTATTGGATTCATTCATGGTAAGAGGAGGGTATGAGGATGGTGTCCATAATGTTCATGATACCCAACTATATTAAATATTTGATATCTGGTTGATATATTATATGTGGTGGAAGATGTGTGATGTTGGTGATGTGAGTGTGATATGCGGAATGATTGTAATATGATATGTGAAGTGTTGTAGAATGTCAGTGGGAGGGATTTAGATAACCATGACATTTTTTGTTGGGGATTGAGAAATAAATATCGACGAGGATGCTGTTGTTTGGTGCCTTTTTGATATAATCTTATGATATTATGTTATTATAGTTGGATGTGATATTGGATGAGCGAGCCTCAGTAAGGTTGGGTGGTGGTTGGCCTAGTACGATTTTTTTAGATTTTTTGTTTATTCAGAAAGGAATTAGTATTCTTATTACACATTAAATTTAGATGTATTGTGGAGGATAATAATTATTATACTTTTATTACCACACACACACATATATATATAAATATATATAGATAGAAAAATATTTTTAGGTTTCTATGAGGCATTTACGGATGGAGTTTTATATTGATAGTTTGGAGCTTTAAGTCATGGTTACAGTTACTTAAATATAAATTCCCTTTGGTATTTCATTTTGGTTTCTATATTTTCTATATGTAATTCATGTATTATTGGAAATTAGTTCTATTTTATGTTATGCAATTTATTGGTTTTTTCTATTTTTTATATACATGTTCTTTGGATTTATGAGTGTAATGCCTCAAATTTACATGGTTTATACCATCTTTACTAATAAACCACCAATGTCCCATTAGAGGTGGGACTTTTGGGACACCGGTTTCATCATTACAAGGTCGATAAAAGTTAATAGTGGCTTTGGTTCAAGAAAAATTGGTATCATATCTATAGATGAGATTAATTACGGAGGATGGAGCTAGGGACTAGTGATAATTTCATGGGCTTGGTAGGTAAATAACATAAGTCAAACATAGTGTGTGATTTATAACGGGATATCAATAATGAAAAAAATTATTAGGGCACCTAGTGATATGATACTAGGGAATCAATCATGTTTACATCCCAAGGAGAGAAAATTTTTTCACAAGGTAGAGACTTAGGAGAGTTAAACGTGTTATACTTTATTTTTCCTTGTGTTTGATTTTGGTTCAACATGAGGAAATTAAATTGAATTAAATTAAATAACCTTTAAATAAATTTATATTTTTGGCCTTAATAGTTTCCCTTCTTATTTGAATAGATTCCTCTTGGTCTACATTCGTGTGTGGTTCAGTTTGGTGAGGTTTAGTAGGATTATTTTGTTTACCACTAAAGGGTTGACTCGATATAAGTTGATAGGTCTTAGTATAAGACACAATGATAATTATTGTGTAAGGAATTAGAAAATTTTGAAGGTTGTGTCACTGATTTGGATATAGAGAAAAAGTTGTTGGATCTTGGGATCACTTTCATCTAGATTCATGACGTGATAGTGTATTGAGTTTTGTTTAATGTTATTCAGATGTAAGGATCATCGCACTGGTGGTAGATTTTATATCTCAAAGATTGTAAGGAAGTTTTGGTTTCTTGGGATGAAATTTTGAATATGTTATGACCAGAGTGTCTTTCATCGGTAGTGAGGATTCATTAGAGGTAGTATTTTCTCTTCCTCCAGTAGGGGGTGTAATCATGAGGGATATCAAGATGATATTTAAGGTTCTTCTTTATTTATTTTTAAATATTTTCCTTAATGATGAGCATATAGTGGGATGTTTAAGGGATGTGTTATGCCTAGTTATTCCATATGTAGTTACTGCATTTATGTCTCCTACATATCTAGACTTGTAAAAGAAGGAATATACAATAGATATGATTCATTCACAACATGGATCATATTGAGAGGGAGTCATTATGGCATTTATAGGAGAAGAGTTGTGGATGAAGGATATTGAAAGTCATGGTTGTGAGGGTTCTGACCAGAAGGGTGTAAACATAAGTCACTTCTTCTTGTTTCCCTAGATATGGTGGATCTTGTTCATAAGTTGTATGCTATATGCTAATGTTCATTTAATTTTAGTGTTATAGTCATTAGTGATTTTATTTTGGATCATTCTCAAAGATTATCAATGTGTGTGTGGGTAGTTTCTTTTCCTAAATCGGTACATGAGTTTTCTCATAAGTTACTTCTATAAAAGGGATAAATAGATTTTATTTTAATGATGGTAGATATAGGAGTAATAGTAATGATCTATGATTTACCCCTCGTCCTCAGGGATATGGGTCCATAAATTTTCTTGGAGGTGGTTTTCAGCAGTGATGTAAAGAATTCAAGCATGGTAAATTGCATTCCATTGAGATTTTGAAGCTTAATATATTAGGGATTGTTTTAGGTTCTATATAAATTTCAACACCATTTTATTATTCTTTATTTGATTTTGGATCATCACATACCTTTAATGGGCCTGCCTCGATTCAATCCTAGATACATATAGTGTATAGGATTCAAGTTACCATGGTTTTTACTATTTTAGTTAGATTTCATACAAGTTTTCTTGATATGTGATGAGTTTGTGAGATGATGATGGAAAAGTATCAGTTAGTTGAGGATTTATTATTTCTGAAAATATAATTAAATGATGTCAATATTAGTATGGATTGGTTGTATTCTCTATTTATGGTTATAGATTTATTCCAAATAATAGTTTAATTCTATTATGTCAAAGACTAGTGTGTAATGTTTCCTAGTGAGTGATATCATTATATAGATCTTAGGCCTCTGGATTATCTCTTATATAAGTTTGAAGAGTTACCACTGGTTTGATGGAGGAATAAGTAGTATAAATTCCTATAGTCATTGAGTATTTTCCAAATGTCTTCCTCAATGATATTGTAATGATTCCCCCTGATGTAATATCAAAATCATGATAGAGTAGAATCTTTGTGTCTCTTAGATTTTGATGAATCCATACTAAATGAAACACTTTGAGTTACGTGATTTGAAAATAAGGATTTATGATCAGATGTAGAAGGGTTTCATATAGAATAATGTGTCTTCATGGGTTTCTCCAGTATTTTTTACTACGGATGAAGATAGTGGTATCGGGTTGTGTATAGACTACCAATATTTTAATTAAGTGGTATTAAAGAACTTTTACCTCCTTATATGGATAGAGAAATTGTTCGATACTTTTAAGGGAGTTATTCAGTTTTTGAAGATTTATCTATGGTCTATGTATCATCAAAAAAGGGTGAAGGTTATGGATATGTTAAGGAATATTTTATTGCACTGTTATAGGGAAATTTATTTCATGTTTATGTCATTTTTTACATTAACTCTATAGTTTTTCATCGGACCCATAATTTTGTTGTTCAATGAGCTCCTAGATTGGTTTCTTGTTCATTGATGACATCCTCATATACTCAATGTCAGAGGAGGATCATGTTGGGAATCATATATTTATTTTTAAAGTCCTTGAACACCACTATCTCAATATTAATTTTTCCAAGTGAATGTTTTGGACATTATAGGCTCATTTTCTCAGGCATTTGGTGTCTAATGAGAGTGTGGTAGTTTATCCTTCAAATACTGATGTAGTGGTTTCTTGGGAAGAACCAAAAAAATATTATAGAGGCTCCTAATTCCCTTCGACCTGTGGAATATTATCATAGGTTTGTATATGTTTTCTATATGATTGTATCCCAATTGAAAAACTTGATCATGAAATAACATTCTATCTTATATACTGATCTATTTTAGGAAGGTTTCATCAACCTAAAAGAGAACCAGATCAACGCTCATGTTCTTTAATTTATAAATGGAGTGATAATTGAGGTTTTGGTGATTCTTCCAATCTCGGGCTTGGTTGTGTCCTACATTAATAGAGTCCATTTATTTTATATGGTTTTATGAAGTTATACTTCCATATGTATAACCATGATACACATGATCTTGGGTTAGCAGCAGTGGTGTTTTCTTTGAATTTGTGGAGGCATTACCTTATTGGAGATTGCTTTTATTCTATACAGATCATAACTTCTTGACATATGTCTTCCCATGGATGTATTTTAATTTATATTAGTGGAGTTTAATATAGTTCTTATTGGACATTACTATCAAAATCTCTTACACCCAGAGGAAAATGAATGTAGTAACTAAAAAACTGAGTCGGATTTATCATAGAGATGTCATTCTTGGTTTTGTAAATTCTGTGAGGGAAATTGAAGAGATTTTACTTATGAATATTTATACGAAGTAGAGTTTTTTAAGGTTTATTATAGTAGATGATAGTGAGATCTTCCTTATATATCTGATATTAGTGTCTCAAAGTGGGAATTATAGGTAGAGGTAATGTGAGGTTTTTTCTTTCATGGAAATGATTCCAAGTGATGGTTAGATGATGATTGAAACTAGATTTTGTTCTAATAGAGGTTATTTGTTTTGTGGGTGGAATTCAAGGAGGTTATTTAAGAGTATAAAATCCCACATTTGGTAGTTGATCCTGGTATACCCAAGATATATCATTCCCCTATGAGTTAGTTACAGTCTCTAGGGAAGATGACCTTCATAATGGAGTTTTTAACATGATATTTAGATTTTCTGTGGGTGAAGGTAGATCATTATGTAACTGGAAAGTTTCTAAAACCATTATATTTACCTAAGCTAAAGTGGAAGGATATCTTAATGGATTTAATCATAGTTTTTTTGAGCCTAAAAGAATATGGTATTATACTTGGTTGATTATGGATCTGTTAATGATTTCATTACATTGATTAATAATTTGGGAGTACAAATCTATGGATCTTTTTGAAAATAAGTATATATATGAGATAGAAATGATTCATTTGGTGCCTAGGAATATCATCTATGGTCTATATCCTAATCATTCCATCAAAAATTTTAGAGATATTTAGGGTTAATTCTGATCTCATATACACCTTCAAAACTACTTTCTATATTCATATATACTTTTTTATAAAGAGAGGAATATCTGGATGCTATAATATATATTGCGTGCATGCATATTGGATTTTTGTGGATCAAGGGAGAAGAACCTACCTTTGGTTTATTTTCTATATAATAACCGTTATTACTCTCTTATTGGTATGGCTCTATTTGAGGTGTTTTATTGGAACATGGGTGAAGCACCATCCTTTCGAATCTCTAGTATAGTGGACTGAGGATAAGGATTCAGTGGTCATTGAACCAAGTTTTTCACAACAAAAACTGAGAAGGTTCATCTGATTTAAGAGTAGATGAAGGTGGTATAATACCGTCAATTGTCTTATACTTATTGATCGAGGATACCTATGGATTTTGAGGCCTGAGATCAGGGGTTTTTAATGGTTTCCCCTTTTCATAGATAATGGAGGTTTGACAATGGAAGTATACTTTCTCCCTAGTTCATATGCCCTTTTGAGATGTTTGGGTGCATTAGTGAGGTAGTTTATCAATTTGGGATTCCCTTTTAGTTGTACCAAGTCCCAAAAATTTCAATGTGTTCCAGATACATCGATATTTTCATGAAAACTCGCATGTCATTGATTGGGGTTAGTTATATGTGGAGGTTTACACAATCTTCATGGAGTGCCCGATTGTGATTCCTGACCATTAGAATATGGTGTTGTGTGGGTGATTTATTCCCTTGGTTTGAATTATATAATGTCATGGTGAATTATAGGAATATACATAGGAATTTTATTTATAGATGTGTGATCAATATCCCATGTTAATATAAACATTGTTTTTATTTGATGATTTAAATTGTTGTTTATGGTTTATTTTATTAATGTCAATTAATTACTATTCTAACTTATTATTTGGTGATGTGATTTTTCCATTTTAGAGGTATCTTAAAATGAGTGGTTGTATGATGGTTGATAATTTTTCAATTATTGGTTTGGATTCTCAATGTTGAGAAATGTGTAATAGGTAACTAATGTAACAAAAAAAAGTTTCTAGAATGTTATTTTTTTTGTATTTTTGGAGTTATAGATTTTATGAAAAGGATAAATGAGAGAATGTTTAGTTGGATTTGATATTTCATTTTAGAGGAGTATGTCATTGCATGGCCCTAGGTTTCCAGATATTAAGGGATGGTTGGAAGTGAAGGGGATTTGTGTTTTGGTGTGTCACAGAATGATGTGTAAGATATGAGTGTTAGAAACAATGTTATTTTGAGTAGCAATACGTACCATGATGCGGTGGAGGTATGTTGTGGAATGAAGGAGGATGAGGTGGTTTTTTCTAAGTGAGTAACCTTACATTGTATTAGAATGAATATTAAAGTCGATTTTGATACTCTTTGTTTTCCTTTTCTATTTTGATAGTCACTTTGAGTTGTGTGTAGTCATGTAATGAAGTGTGTCTTAGGAGTTTGTTTTATTTACATGAGGGACCATTAAAATAAGATCATGGGTGATACATTGTAGATAACTATAGGTCATGCTTTAAGATTTTAGTTCTTTGGGTTGCATCAGGAAATGGTGAGTCTGGTCATCACATTACCCTTCCTTGTTCATAACGGATTAAAATATTGACCCAAAATTAAATTAAAGGAGATATAAAAGATCATTATGTAAATATAAAGAATTTTCTTGAGATAGTCCCACTGTGTCATTGTTATTATTTTTCATGCTATGACACCTCAAAAATTATAGAAATTGTAATTCAAAACCCCATACAAAATTTGTCTTATTCCTTCATTCTCCCAAATTCTTAGCTGGATATAAGGTCCTCTTTGGAGAACATTGAACCCCTTTTAGAATTTTTTTAATATTCGATTCAAGAGATTCAAAACATGTGATTCAAGTATAGTTTCATTTATTTTCTATTGGATTTTAATCCTATCCTCACTCTTCATAGTAGAGTTATGAAAATATTTTAATGTCAGTTTTGTTAGACATAGAAAATAATTTTGATTAGGAAATAATTTTATCATTGGTTATTAAATGTTTCCTTATTCAATGTTGGTTTCGGTGATCATCATCCTCCACTTATTCTTGGTTTGTGTTTGAAATTTTTTGATTAAGGTAGGGTATTTAATAAATACCTTTCATTTTTTGTATGATGTGGTAGAATAATGCATTTTATTACTTTGGGTGGATTTAAGTATTAACTTAATTAATATAATGAGTTGAAATAAAAAAATTGAAGTTAACGGGTTAATTTTTATTCCTTTCCATGAATTCATGATATCTATTGAATTTTATTACATTTTATGATAACTATTAATTTTTTTATCATTGAGATATATGTGTCATTACTATGATTTAATTGTTGGAATCACCTTTCATAAGAGGTTAATTTCAAAAAGATGGTAAACAACTAGGTGTTTTTAATATGTAATTGTTGTGTCATTTCCCATTAAAGAAATGGTGAAATATATATGAATCCATATTGTAAAAATGGAATTGTGGGAGTATTTTGTTATTATAAGTGGGTATTACGTGTTTCGAAATGGTTTTTTTTACTTCTCTGATTTGTGTGACCATGATGGT
Organism: Viscum album; assembly: GCA_963277665.1. Lineage (NCBI taxonomy): Eukaryota > Viridiplantae > Streptophyta > Magnoliopsida > Santalales > Viscaceae > Viscum > Viscum album. The sequence continues at coordinate 1,658,648,768 of OY728128.1, forward strand.
GGATTTTTGTGGATGGTTTTTGGTGCTAGGATGCGTTGGATTGTGGAGTTTTGGCTAGTTTCCATGGTTGGATTTGGTGGAAGTGGTTATTGATTTGTGTGGGTTGGGTTGATAAAATGGAATGGTTTTTTGTATGGAGAAGAAAATATTTTGTGGTATTTTTGATGAAAATTGATAATTTTTATGATGTGTATTCTGAAGTAGTTGGTAATATTTTGTGATGAGGTGTTATAGATGTCGGGTGGTGTAAGAACCCGGTTCTTACTTTTAAGGTACGAGTTTCTTCTTTTCTCTTTTCCTTAAGTATTTTTTTGAGAAGATAAGGAAAATGGGGAAGATCCCAAATTTTGGAAGTACACATTGTGTACTTTTCCACAGGTCGTGTACATTTGGCCATGTGGGATGAGTACACAGGGTGTGTAGCCATATCGGTGATGAAGAGTGTAAAGACCGACTACACGCCGTGTAGTGGTCCCTTACACGCCGTGTAGTCAGTCGGCCGGAGAATAGTAAGGTGGTGGCTAGCTGTGCGACAACACACACCATGTACCCAAGAAGACATGTCGTGTAGTCATGTCGGCAAATGAGCAGTGCCATGCTGGCGAGAAACCGCCAGAGGAACAATTAAAAAATTGTAAGTATACACCGTGTACTTAGGAATACAAGCCGTTTACTTTGTTTTTTTTTCACAAAAAATGGGCAGTAGCCCCCCTTTTTCATAGGGAATGCTTATAACCGGAGGAAGGAGTGAGAGAGGAGGCTGAATATTTGGAGATCCATCGATCGTGAACTGGGAATCTGAATCCGCCTCTGTCGATCTCGTTGGAACCGCTCGGGTAAGAGATTCCTTATCCTAGTGTGTCTCATTCCAATTCTTCCTCTAATGGAAGTTATTTATGTTTGAATGGGTTTTCATCTAACACAGATCTACGTCGTCTTTGGGCGTTTCTGGAATCTACGTTCGCGTATACCGTTCGTGGGTCATTAAGGTAGGTGGCTTGGTGTTTAATTTCCAATTGTTGTGAATTTGTGTGTAATTTTGTGCTATGAACCAATGTTGGGGTATCGTGTGGCTAAGGACTTGGCTATTTTGAATACCTATAGTTGAATATGTAGTTAATTGTGATAATAAAAACTGCTGTTTGGGATCGTTTCTTGGATCCAGGACCACCCCGGGGGTGCATTCCTCTGTTTATCCATTTTTCCAGGATACCTGAGGGTATGACTTTAATGTAATGATTGTAGAATTGACATGAGAGGAATTGCTTGTTTATTGCTTGTTTACATGTTGGGCTTGGCCCGGTTACCTATATAGCCTGAGGGAAGAGTTCTGATTAGCCTGTGGGCACTGTAATATTTAGCCTGAGGAAAAATTCTTCTGTGCTTGTGGGCAGTTGATTCTGTGCCTGAGGGCGACACTTCTTACGCTCGAGGGAAATATCTGTATGCCTGTGGGCATATTATTGTGTTTGGTTTCTCTTTACCCGAGGGTGGGAGTTTACATGTCTGAGGACATTGGCTATTTACTTAAAATATTCACTGTGGTGATATTTTCAAGAAATGATTAAATGGATATTAAAATGGAAATATAACTGGTTAGGTTAGTTACTTTCAGTACTACTTACTTTATTGAATTTTACTGTTATTTCATGCTTTCACACAGTTGGGAACGGGTCTTTGGTTGGTGCCTACTGGGATTTATTTATCACACCCTATTTGGTTCATGCTTTTCGGTCCAAACAGATTATGTTTATGCAGGTGTAGATAAGGGCAAGGGTCCCTATACAGGTACTTGATTTTCTACTGAGGAGTAGGAGAGAAGGGGACCAATCTTAGGCTTGCGATGCTACTGGCGATTTTGTTTTGAATTGTTGTACTCTATATTGTATTATACTATTGTGTAACATGTTCTGGTTGTTTTCTTAGAAGTTGAGACATGTTTCATCATATCTATATAACTGGTTGGTTATCTTTTACTGTAGTTGTTTATATTAAATACATATGGTTTATTACATCCGTTGTTGTTTTATGGTTTTATTTATTTCTGCTGCGTTACACTTTGACAAATGAGGGCATAGTTTTTCCACTATCCAACCTGGGCCCTCACTGCTATTCGGCATCCTCTGACGTTTTGGGAAATGCTCTTGAGGTCACGTGGCGAACCGGGTTCAGGGCACCCGTTGAGTGGAACCCAGATCCGGGACGTTACAAAGCGGTATCAAAGGAGTTATTTTCTTTGAATTACTATTTGGAGCCTCAGTCAAGGATATGACAAGAACGATAGTTGGTAATAAGTTGTTCCTGGGTGTAGCTAACCTGTGTACAGGGAAAAGTCAATTTACCACATGTTGCAATTTTATTGATTTTTCAATTTTACAATTGAATTAATTTTCACCGAAGGGTGACACACTTGTATTGTGCTGTTTATATTTTATCTATGGGTTCTATTTAGTTGCAACCTGATGAGATGAGGGTGTTCCATCTCATGCATCATTTAGGAACATGCTAGAAATCACATTCCATGCATAGTTCCATGCCACGTAGGTGCATTAGAAATTGCATGTTGTTGTGCTAGTTGTTGTGATAGAAAAGAATGTTGTTGTGATAGTTGCTTGATAAATACCTGCTATGTGATAGGGTATTTTTTTATGAGCCGATTGAAAGAAGGGACGCCAAACGTTGGTTTTTGGGGAGTATGGGCCCCCATTGAGAGGAATTTGGTGGATCATTAGCTGTTTATTTTGTTATAACACAGATAAGACGTTAAAATTTGATTCTTGGGGAGTATGGGCCCTCACGGCTCGGAATTTGACACTTAGGTGTTGTTTTTCAGTATTTTCTAGGTTTCGGAGAAGTTTCTGAGGAATACTGTTCGGAAACCCAGTATGCATGCTGTTTAGTAACTTAAACACGCCTTGTATGTTCTTCTATTCGGGAAGAATGTGAACCTTTTTGAGTACACACCGTGTATACAGAGTACACGCCGTGTAGTCTCTTCCCGTGTCACAAACCGTGTGGGCGGAGACATGGGGTAGGGAATGCATAGGGAGAACATGTCGTGTAGCTTCAGTACACGCCGTGTCATGTTGACATGGAGTCCGACCATGTAACTAACAAACACGGGTTGATGGAATCTTTTCTAGTACACGTCGTGTCAATGATGAACATGTCATGTCGTCTGACTTGGGGATTCGACCGTGTAACTAACAACATGGGTCGATGTAATCCTTTCGAGTACACACCGTGTGTATATAGAACACGCCATGTAGTGTGAACCGTGTGTCCGGCCATGTAACTAACAACACGGGTCGGCGGAGCTCATCTAGTACACACCTTGTACCTGTGTGACACACCGTGTAGTCTTGTACGAGGATAGACTATGTGGTTTTAGCCATGTGGTTGGGGAAACGGGGTGGTGTACACGCCGTGTTCGGGTGTCACAGGCCGTGTAGTATAAAGCCGAGTAGTCGGCCGTGACACAAACGACATGGGTAGTTGGAAATTTCACCATACACGCCGTGTAGATGTTATACACGCCGTGTAGTATAAATCCGAGTAGTCGGTCGTGACACAAAAGACACGAGCAGTTGGAAATTTAACCATACACTCCATGTAGATGTTATACACGCCATGTAGTTTTGTTTGATGGGAGTCGTGTGTCTTAGCCATATAGAAGGACCCAGGTAGGGGAAGAGAAGTCAAGTACACACCGTGTAGTCAGTATACATGCTGTGTAGTCTTGTTTTGCAAATCTTGAAATGCCTTCTTTCCCTTGTTCCCTTTGTGGTTCATCCGCTTTCAGACATTGATAAATCTTGATCTAAGGTGTGTGTTTGACCACGTAGAGTCATGCCGCCAAGACGACCACGTGTTGTTCACCAGGAGAGCGACAATGATTATACTCCAGAGATGGTAGGCCATGGGCTACCAGTGGATCCTCCAGTAGAGCCAGATGCGGCGCCAGCCATTATACCGAACACAGGCACAGACGTACAGTTTCGTGAAGGCTTTATGCGGTTCATGTAGACCTTTCAGGCAGCACCGTCGGCTGCCACATCTATGGCTGAGCTGATTCGTACCTTCCAGCAGTAGTATCCACCTACGTTCTTAGGCGATGGCGGACAACAGGCTGCGGATTCTTGGCTGGGGTTGATGCAGACTATTTTCGAGCACCTTGAGACACCTCCAGGGCAGAGGGTCAAGCTCGTGACTTATATGCTACGTGATTCTTCCAAGAGGTGGTGGGATGTTACCACCTAATCAGAGCATTATAGGGACATGGCATGGGAAGATTTTCAGGCAGTCTTCTATGACTTCTTATTTCCAGAGACGCTGAGGGAAGATCGAGCTCGAGAGTTCATGAATATGCAGTAGAGCGTTATGTCAGTGATGGACTATTCTGCTCGCTTTACCGAGCGTCAGCATTTTGCAACTGTTCTAGTGGGTGATGAGACGTTGAGGGCCAGGCGCTTAGAGGATGGTATTTGGTATGACATCCGAGTGCTGGTGAATGTTTTCAGGTTGCCTTCAGTACATGCTATTGTAAACCAGGCGCTGATTACAGAGCGGAACCTGCGGGAAGCTAGTGGTGTGGTCCAGGGCGGTTCAGTGCCAGTTTCTGGTACTATTTCTATTGGTAAAAGGAAGAGACAGATGTACTTCTCTCAGGGTGGCAGTACCAGCCAGAAGAATTCTTCAGGTGGCCAGGTCATGTGCTACCAGTGTGGTAGAGAGGGGCACAAGAGGCCACAGTGTCCATGAGACCCAGTGGAGTGACGATGCAGCACTTCTGTAGGGCGTTTCCACTAGGGGCTAGTGAGAGGGTTCTATACCGACTCTGCGTGTGGGAGTAGGACCAGCAGCTTCTTACCAGTCAAGGAACTGGAATACGTCAGGGCGTGCAGGCAGAGATGGTGGTCGTGGTTGTGGTACCCAGACACCAAGATCTCAGAGGCAGTAGGGCGGGACAGCTCAGGGTAGCTAGGCTGTGTCGTAGGGTCGTGACACTGGATAGGCATATGCAGTGCAACAGACCCAGCAAGAGTATGACCTTGAACCTTCTACTATCAGAGGTACTATTTTAGTAGCATCTGTTTTATCTTTAGTACTTTTTGATATGGGTGCTACACATAGTTTCATATTTGTACCCGTTGTGGAGAGCCTTGGGCTCTGTGTTTCTATTTCTTCTGATATCATGATGCTAGACACTCTATTGGGGACTAGAACGGCTGGTGTGCGTTAATGCAAGGAGTGCCCCCTTGAGGTTGGTGGGTGTCACTTTCTTTGGGACCTCTATGTATTAGAGATGACGAGCTATGATGTCATTCTCAGGATGGACTGGTTGGTTCCCTTTCAAGACTTTGTAGACTACTATCACCGTAGGGTGAGTTTCACGTCACCAGAAGGCAGAGGGTTTCTATACAAGGGTGAATGGGATTTTCAGGTGAGTCGAGCTGGACCAGAGCATCATGGGCGTGGTGGAGTCCTAGCCCAGATTGCGAGTTTATATCTGGATGATCAGGGAACTTTTCATAAGGATTTCCCTCCAGTGTTTGATTGTTTCAGGGATGTCTTCCCCGACAACTTTTCAGATCTACCTTTGGAGTGAGAGGTGGATTTCTCTATTGAGCTTATGCCAGGATCAGCATCGATGTCCATTCCTCCTTATAGGATGGATACACTAGATTTCCATGAGCTCAAGAGGTAGTTGGAGGAGTTACAGGCAAAGGGTTTTATCCGACCCAATACTTCTACTTGGGGTTCACCGGTCCTCTTTGCAAAGAAGGCGGGCGGTACCCTCAGACTCTGTGTGGATTATCGGAAGCTGAACCAGTTGACGGTTAAGAACTGATATCCTTTTCCAAGGATTGAAGATATTTTTGATCAACTTCATGGAGCACGAGTGTACTCAAATATTGATTTGAGATTAGGGTATCATCAACTGTGTGTGTGACCATCGGATATACTGCTCATAGCTTTTCGGAGCAGATATGGTCTGTATGAGTACTTGGTTATGCCGTTCGGACTCATGAACGCACCTACGGTTTTCATGGCTCTGATGAATCGTGTGTTCCATCCTTATCTAGATTATTTTTTGGTAGTATTCGTGGACGAAATCTTGGTGTAATCTCACACTCGACACGACCATGCCACCCATCTTGAGATCGTATTGAGTACACTGAGAGAGAATCAGCTATATGCTAATCTCTCAAAGTGCCACTTTTGGATGGACCAGATTCACTTCTTGGGTCATATCATCTCAGAGGCAGGAGTTTCAGTAGAACCAGAGAAGGTGAGAGCAGTAGTTTCCTAGGAGCATCCCAAGAACGTGTTTGAGATACGGAGTTTCTTAGGGCTGGCTGGTTACTACAGATGATTCATCCATGACTTCTCTCGCATAGCAGCGCCATTGACAAGTTTGACTAAGAAGGCTGTGAAGTTTGTTTAGACAGAAGCTTACGATACAACCTTTTGAGGACCTTAAAGGAAGGTTGACATCAGCACCAGTCCTGATACTTCCAGAGCAAGGGAAGAGCTATACAGTTTACTATGATGCATCAGGTATTGGTTTGGGAGTAGTGTTGATGCAGGTCGACCGAGTTTTTGCGTACGGGTCTTGGCAGTTGAAGCCATATGAGAGGAATTACCCAACGCATGACCTCAAGTTGGATGCAGCTGTTCATGCGTTGCGCTGTTGGAGACACTATCTGTTGGGAGAACATTTTGTGGTTTTCACCAACCATAAAAGTATCAAGTATATCTTTACTCAGCGTGACTTGAATCTGAGGCAGTGAAGGTGGGTCGAATAGCTACATTCCTTCGATTGTGAGCTTGCCTATACACCTGGTAATGATAATGCAGTAGCTGATGCACTGAGCAGGAAGACTCAGATACAGGCTGTGCAAGAGGCCAGTGATGAATGGAAGTTTATGGCTTTGTTCTTTGAGATGCATTTGGAGGCGCATGATAGTCAGGGGCAGAGCTACCTTTCTTCTTTAGTTGTGACTTCTACCCTCCTGGATAGAGTGATGATGAGACAGCTATTTGATTCAGAAGGCCTAGTTTTACAGGATTCAGTGGCAAGTGAGGACCCTCCTCCCGGTTGGACGATAGGTGATGATGAGGTACTGTGTTTCCATGGACGAGTATGGGTTCCAGTGGATATACGCGAGGAGCTGATGTGGGAGTTTCATGCTTCAGCTTGGGCAGTTCATCCCGGAGTTACCAAGATGTACCATGACTTGAGATGTCCTTACTGGTGGCCAGTTATGAAGAGCGAGATAGCTGGTTTTGTTACGAGGTGTTCCACATGTCATCAAGTGAAGATGGAGCATCAGAGGCCAGCCGGACTGTTACAGCAGTTACCCATCCCAGAGTGGAAATGGGATGATGTTGCGATGGACCTCATGACTAGATTTTCGAGTTCACCTCGAGGCAATGATGTCGTGTGGGTTGTTTTGGACAGACTCACGAAGGTAGCTCACTTTTTTCTGATCAAGGAGACCTTCAGTGTTGACGAAATTGGGAAGTTTTATATCCGAGAGGTCGTACGTCTTCATGGGGTCCCTCATTCTATCGTTTCAGATAGGGATTCCCATTTTAAGTCTCATTTTGGGAAGATTTTTCATAGGTCACTGGGTACACAAGTGCTTCTGGGCACAGCTTACCACCCACAGAACGATGGCCAGTCAGAGCGTACGATACAGGTGCTTGAGGACATGTTGCGTTCATGCATCCTTGACTTTGGGGGTTTATGGGAGAAGCATATACCCCTAGTTGAGTTTGCCTACAATAACAGTTTCTAGGAAACTATTAAAATGGAACCTTATGAGGCTTTATGTGGTTGTCCATTCTGATCACCTTTGTGCTGGTTAGAGGCAGGTGAGGTAGCTTTACTGGGACCACATCTCATGCAGGAGACATCAGAGAAGGTCCAGTTGATTCAAAAGAGGATGGCTACCACACAGTCTCGTCATAAATCTTATGTCGATCGCCGTAGATAACATTTGGAGTTCGTGGTTAGGGATCAGGTTTCTTTTCATGTTTCGTCGAGGTTGGGACACATATGGATCAGGAGATAGGGTAAACTTTCACCGAGGTATGTGGGACCATTTAGATTCTGGAGAGAGTCGGGCTAGTTTCCTATCGTTTGTAGTTACCAAAGAGGTACTGAGCCATGCATGACGTCTTCCATGTATCTCAGTTGCACCGCTGTCATTCAGACCAGTCTCACATCTTTCAGCCCGAGGAGGTTGAACTCTAGGTAGATGCGTCCTTTGAGGAGCATCTGATTCGTATCATTGATAGGAGCACGAAGGTTCTCCGAGGCCGGTCATTTCCTCTTGTACAGGTGCTATGGCAGCATGGCCGAGTGCAGGACGAAACCTGGGATCAGGAGACCAACGTACGTGCTCAGTGGCCGGAGTTGTTCATGGCTTTATCTTCCCCACCCTTGGAAGGGCAATTTGGGGATGAATTGCTTTCAGGGGGGAGTTTCTAAGAACCTGGTTCTTACTTTTAAGGTACATGTTTCTTCTTTTCTCTTTTCCTTAAGTATTTTTTTGAGAAGATAAGGAAAATGGGGAAAGATCCCAAATTTTGGAAGTACACACCATGTACTTTTCCACACGTCATGTACTTTTGGCCGTGTGGGATGAGTACATTGGGTGTGTAGCCATGTCGGCGATGAAGGGTGTAAAGACCGACTACATGCCATGTAGTGGTCCCTTACACATCATGTAGTCAGTCGACAGGCGAAAAGTAAGGCGGTGGCCATCTTTGCGATAGCACACGCTGTGTACCCAAGAAGACACGATGTGTAGTTATGTTGGCAAATGAGTAGTGCCACACTGGCGGGAAACAGCTAGAGGAACAGTTAAAAAATGGTAAGTACACGTCGTGTACTTAGTAATACACGCAGTGTACTTTTTTTCGCTTAAAATGGGCAGTAGCCTACCCTGTTCACTAGGAAGGCTTATAAGTGGAGGAAGGAGCGATAGAGGAGGCTGGAGCTTTGGAGATTCGTCGATCGTGAACCGAGAATCCGAATCAGCCTCCGTCACCCTCGTTGGAACCGCTCGGGTAAGAGCTTCCTTCTCCTAGTGTGTCTCTTTCCAATTCTTCCCCTAATGGAATTTATTTATGTTTGAATGGGTTTTCTTCTAACCCAGATCTACATCATCTTTGGGCGTTTCTGGAATCAACGTTCGCGTATACCGTTCATGGGTGTTTAAGGCATGTGTCTTGGTGTTTAATTTCCAACTATTGTGCGTTTGTGTGTAATTTTGTGCTACAAACCCATGTTGGGGTATCGTGTGGCTGAGGCCTTGGCTATTTTAAATACCTAGAGTTGAATAGGTAGTTAATTGTGATAATAAAAACTGCTTTTTGGGATCGTTTCTTGGATCCAGGACCACCTCAGGGGTGTGTTCCTCTGTTTAGCCGTTTGGCCCAGATACCCAAGGGTATGCCTTTAATGTAATGATTGTAGAATTTACCTGAGAGTAATTTCTTTTTTACTGCTTGTTTACATGTTGGGCTTGGCCCGGTTACCTATATAGCCTAAGGGCAGAGTTGTGATTAGACTGTGGGCACTGTACTATTTAGCCTGAGGGAAACTTCTTCCGTGCCTTTGGGCAGTTGATTCTATGCCTGAGGGCGACACATCTTACGCCTGGGGGAAATATCTGTATGCCTATAGTAAGATTCATGTGTTTGGTTTCCCTTTACCTGAGGGTGGGAGTTTATGTGTCTGAGGACATTTCCTGTTTAATTAGAATATTCACTGTGGTGATATTTTAAAGAAATGATTTAATAGATATTAAAATGGAAATATAACTTGTTAAGTTAGTTACTTTCATTACTGCTTACTTTATTGTATTTTACTACTGCACACTATTGTTTCATGCTTTCACACAGTTGGGCACGGGCCTTTGGTGGGTGCCTACTGGGATTTATTTCTCACACCCTGTTTGGGTCATGCTTTTCGGCCCAAACAGATTACATTTCTATAGGTGTAGATAAGGTCAAGGGCCCCTATACAGGTACTTGATTTACTGCTAAGGAGTAGGGGTGCAGGGGACCAGGCTTAGGCTCTCGATGCTACCGGCTATTTTTTTTTTCTTTGTTGTACTCTGTATTGTATTATACTGCTGTGTAACATGTTCTAGCTGTTTTCTTAGAACTTGAGACATGTTGAATCATATCTATATAACTAGTTGGTTATATTTTACTGCAGTTTTTTATATTAAATATGTATGGTTTAATGCTTCCTCTGTTGTCGTATGGTTTTATTTAATTCTGCTGTGCTACACTTTGAAAAATGAGGGCATAGTTTCCCCACTATCAGACATGGGCCCTTGCTGCTAGTCGGCAGCCTCTGGCATTTGGGGAAATGCGCTAGAGGTCACGTGGCAAACTGGGTTCGGGGCACCCATTGAGTGGCACCCAGATCCAGGACGTTATAGGTGGTATAGAATATGACTTTTCAAATTGAATGTGGTAACTAGTACATGGTAGAAATTAATAAATGTGATTGTTAATAAATTGTGAAATATTTTAATGAAAGGTAATGGGTTTTAACTAAATGTAAATAATGGATAATGAATAGTTTGGAATTAAATGTAGATGTGAATGGCATAATACATTCAATATTAATAGTAAATTAAAAATTGGAAATAGTTTAATGATATGATTATATAGAAAGTTGATTTTTCATTTCTATCTTTTATGTGGAATGTGGGGTTGGTTTGTGTTGTATATGTGGTAGAGAATTATTGTGAATGGTTGTAATGGTTTAGTGTTAGTTGTGTAGGTGGAAGTTTTGTTTTGGAGAAAAACCTTTATGTTAAGCTTGTAAAGCTAATATTATTCTTGTATTTTCCTTGTGATATCTTACGCACCCCACCCTATTCATATAAACTTACTAATTACAAAGGGTTTTTGTTTCCCTGAATTTCCTCCAACATTTAAGTTGGTGAGAAAATGAATGGAAAACTACCCCCCCCCCCTTCACTTATATCCTTCCTAGGTTTATTAAGGACTATGATATCTCAAATTAGATATTAACATATGGTATATAATGGGTAAAATTTATGGTATGTGAAATATTTAATGACTTGTCTACGTGTTTCATATGATGATATATGGCATTGGCACTTGTAATGTAGGATTAGGACATGGGGTTGATATAATTCATGGTAACACTATCATACTATAATGAATGTGTGATATAGATTTGGAATATGATATGTGTTAAAGGATATTTGATGATGATGATGTTGATATGATATGTTCTATGATAGTGATATGAGATGTGAAATGTTGTGGCACAATAACATAAGGGATTGAAAGCACCAAAATATTTTTCATTAGGGTGTGAGAGTGAAAAAACAAGAGGTGGTGGTTTCAATGTTCCTTTATTATGTATTCTTATTATATTATGTTATTATACTTAGAAGAGATATTGGATGAGTGATCCTTGGTGAAGTTGGGTGGAAGATGACCTTGTAGGTTCTTGTTGGTTCTATTGTTTATTCATTGAGCCATTTATATGCTTCTTACACATTTTTATAACAGTTTTTTTGAGAATGATTCTTTTATGTATAAATTTTTTTTCACTTATATATATATATAACTATTTATCAAGTTTCCATGAGGGATTCAATGATGGACCTGGACATTACTATAGTGGTCATTAGAGTTGTTGTTGGAGTTAATTACAATGAACTAAATATAATAAAAATAGGTATTTATAGTGGTTTATACATATTTTTTATTAAACTACCACCTATTAATTAGTTGTGTTTGTTTCATAATTAACGAATTCCATACCACTGTTTAGTGGTGATTATTGAAAATGTTTTCTAATAAATTAAAAATTTCAACCATAATAACCCCCTCTTTCCACCTCCCCTTGATTACATCTCGACTTTACCCCTCCCAATAATCCCATTTCCCAATTCCCCCATCCCATCCCATTGAAATTAACCCCAAAACCTATCCATAACGACAACCACACCTCCCCAATATCCTATCCCCTACTCACAATGACACTCTCCCCTCCCCTCGACCCCATCCCAAACTTATAGTTTTCCAAATTCAATAAATATTTTCCTTTTCAGTACATTTAACGTTATTTTATTCATTTTAATTTTTAATCCTAATCACTTTTATTTCATTAGAGCATTGTAAACCACTTCGTAATGCAAATTTAGAACTTATTGTTCATTTTGAATTCTTATAATAATTTTTCATTATTTTAATTTCTCCTATTAACATGTTTTAATTAATATTTATTGGTTTTCAATTATTCATGTGAGAGAAAATAATTTATGTTTTAAGATATCAATAGTAGAAGGGTGAGTTTATATTTTTTCATCAAAATTTTCTTATGAATTGTTATTATTATTATTATTATATTGGAAAATTTTATTATATAATATTTCTTATTAATACATTTAAAAAGTGAATTATCAAGGTTTTAAATGAAAGATAATATGGTAAATTAATCTATTAGAAATATTTTGATATTTATTTTTTAAAAGGAAAAAATTTAATACACTATACTATAATTTGGGAAATTGGTTAATTCAATTGAATTGAATAAAGTGATATAATAGGATTTGAATAAAATTTTAGTAGTTATAATTATAATTTTGAAACTAATTAAATATATTTATTTCATAAGTGAATGTGGTTTACAAATTTTGGAAAAATGGACTTTTAAAATTCAGTTTAATCTTCTTTTATTTCACAATTATTTTAACAAATCTATCATAATTCACTTTGAAAATCAATAATATCATTTTCATTTTTCAAATTATTTTAGAAAATATTGAATTATATGTTTTAGGGTTTTGTTTTAATCTAATGGGAATGAACTCACACTAATCACTTTACTTTGTTCTTATGGCCTCTGTATTATGAAGAGTTAATTTATAATTAATAAAATTTTATAAAATCTATTAGAGTTGATGTCACATACAGGTGTGTAATGCATCTAAACTCATTTTTTCTGAACATAAGAAAAATCACTCACCCAGACATATATTTTCATTATTTTTTAGAATACATTTTTTGGGTTTAATGATAACCCACATAAGAAATTTGATACATACATATAGAGATGATCCATAAATACTTACACCAGTATGAAAAATTTAGACCCATTCCAAATAAGCATCAGAGTGGTGGAGTTAGAAACATTAAAAGGGACCAAAATAAAATCTAAACTTTGGTTAGTTGATTGAATCAAATCTATTATCTTCATTTTCATTTTTTCTTATAATTTTTTATCAACATGATATTTTTTCTTTTCTACTGTGGTTTGTAATTTCAAGAATGTAACCCCTTTCACCTAAAAATGGAAAACTATAATGAACATACATTTAAAATATAACTTATAGATTAAGATATACTATGAATAAATACGAATCATCATGATAGAAGTAAATAATTTATGGAGGGACTACATAAATCAAATCCCAAAATATCATGAATATCCCACCAAGGAAGATGACCATAATGGATTATAGTTTTCCATCCATAGATGGTTTTTTCATGACCATTAATGATCGATCAGATATATCAAATAATTTGGATATCATGCTGAGTGTTCTATTAATAATTCATAACATTTTGTGAAATATAAAATCATAATTTAAATGGATTATGATTATATTGTATTTTATGATTTTTTCCTGTCATATTTTACATTTTTTATTATTTTTATGATATTAATGTTATGTTATGCCATAAAACATAATTTTTACTTTTAAAATTACTTTATTTAATTATTTATTTTTCAATTTGTTTATAAATATATTTATCAATTTCATTTAAATGGATTAATTTTGGACGAATATTCCATGTAATACTATATAATCTGTGTAGAGACCCTAACTTGACATACATTGATATTACATTTATTTTTTAGAATACTTAATACTTGACACAAACAGACACCCAAAGATCATTTGAGTTTAGTGTATTTGGAAACTCGTAATAAAATATTCTAATCATGGTTAAATATCTTCAACATATCCCATAAAAATATTCCCCTTATATTTTCCTTCCAAAAACCATTCTTTATATCCAGGGGAGAATAAATCATAGAAAGGGTGAGCTCAAATTCTCAGTAATGGTAAACATGGAGAACATAAAACAAACCATAAATATTTGAATGTAAAAACATGAACATAATGTTTAAACATCAAAATCTTGAGTCAAGAAATAAATATTGGCAGTTCCTAAGGCATGGATCATAAAGGATATTATACATGATTGAATTGCATTGGCATAAAACATGTAATTGGGTAAAAATAATAATCACATAATATGATTTCCATAATAGCCAAGTCATTGCTGCCAAGAACATAATAGAGGATATTTTCTTTTAATGAACTGGGTTTACTTTTCATTACATCCATGTATTACTGGACCAAAATTTATTGTCATTCCAGCCCTGTATTACTGAATCAGATTTACTTTCTGTTCCATTCATGTCTCTCTCATGGGATATAAATCTTTACCCAATGCATTGGAGAGAGATATAGGTCCCACCTATCTCATAAAGAAATCATTCTTAAATGTTCTATATAAACATAAATAATTCATCATAGCATAACCCATGAAATAAAATCGGATTCTTAAACATCATTTCATCATAAAATAATCTATATAAGATAAATATACTTCATAAAAAATCAATCATAAAAAAAATAAAATAAAAGTAAAAAAATAGGGGTAGGAACATAACCCTGTGTCATATTAGATGGAACATAATTTTGATAAACCACTTGAACTTAGTTCTTGGGAAAAATATCTTCTCTTCTTCAAAAACATTTACTTTTCTCCAAATTACATGCAATTGTAAAAGAAAATAATTTAGTTGAAAATAAATTTGAAATAGTATAGAGGAAGTTTAGTGAAAATAAGGTGTTGTGAAACCCTAAAAATACATTCATTCCAGATAAGTAAAAAAACATTCTCCTTCTACATTTTCTGGAAAAGTCAAAAAGTACCTCATATGGTAAACCAAAGAGAGATTCCTTCCATACCATGAAGTAAAAGTCAAAAATGGGTAAGAAAGAAATTATAAAAATATATAAGAAAAGTGAATATTTCATGGGAACATTTTTTTGAAACCATTTACATGGATGATAAATATATCTCCAGTAAATATTTATGAATAAACAATCGAGGATAAAAACAAGATTGGAAAAGTTATCCTTTATCTTAGGTCAGATTTCTTCCATATGTGTCAGAAACTCTTGTATAGTGGGTTTAAACATATTATTAACTTGTAACAGAACCATAATAATATTTATGATATCATATATGATTCACTTACGACTTTATATTACCCTTTCATTTGTCAATTCCATGTTAAAGCAATGTTTTGGGTAATAATTGTTTTATTTATCGTATATGTTTTCAATTGTTATTTTTGATATAATTACTTATATCATGATTTAATTACTTCCATAATGTAAACCATGATTTATATATTATATATATTCAGTTTATATATATATATATAATAGATAGATAAAATAAATAGAATACACTGTTCATGGAGACGGTAGGTCGTACGTACGCATGAACATTATTTTCGATTCCTTATTATATTGAATGAAAGTAAGTAAATCACATATATATATATATATACATAAATCCAGTATAATTTTTATGTCATATATTTTATGATTATTTATTATATATACTTTATAATCATTCTTCAATGGTTAACGTGGAGAAGGGATCTCATCACGTTGTGGAGACGGTAAGCCATAAGTACGCATGAGCGATGATATCGTTACCATAATTGTTGAATGGTATTTAATTAGAGGGTTTATAGTATCTAAGAATTATAATAAGGTTATAATAATCATATATAGTTATTATTTCCACCATTATACCCATCCATGTAAGGCGGTGGTGAAAAACAGATTACACCATGGCGTGAAGACGGTAAACCGTACGTACGCACACGCGGTGATTTCATTTTTAATAGGATTGATATATAGTGAAATAGGGTTGTTTCATATTTATAATAACATATTAGTATCTGAGTGGAAATTATTTTATTAATTAATAATGAAACACCTAAAGAAGAAGAAGTAGAATAAGAAATAAATTTGAAATAATTGGTAGAAGAGATTACCTCTTCATCTACGTGACTCCTTTAAATTTACACTTAGGGCACTAGAGTTTGTATTTTGAGAAGAACAGAACCAGTATAATGTAACTAGGGAAGTATAAAAGATAAATATTTAGAGTTTTTTGGAGCATGAAGGCTGAAAATGGAGTGAATAGATGAGGGAGAAGGTGCCCTTTTATAAGAGAGGAGAGAAGCACTTTAGGAAAGTCCAAAAATATTAATTTACTATAAATTAAATTTCGATTTAAAATAGACAAAAACTTATTTAATTTGAAGATAATATAATTTTGGTTATAATACCCATCATAAAATAATTTTTAGACATGTTTTGAATATTTTACTTATCCTTATCTTTTTTGTTTAACCCTTATTTTACACTTTTTAATCTTACTATGCTATCATCTTATTTACCCTTTCTGGGTTAATGTAATTAACATATCATGTAAAAAGACCCAAAAAAAGTTATTTATGACATATTTTGACATATATTAACCATTTTAACTAATATTATATATTTTTTAAATTAAAATCATTTAATAAACTATATTATGTTTTAAGTCATGAATTATGTCAATTTTGGACACTTTTCATACATGACTTTTTTAAAAATGCTTAACAACATGATTCCTTAAAAAAAGGAATTAACACATCCCTAATATATAAATTTTATCCTAAACTTCTTGGATGAAATTAAAATATTCAAATTAAATTTATTTTAATATTTATAAATTCATTTATTTTAATCTTTCATTAATGATTAATCACTACATCATAATTGTGTCATAAAGAAATATAGTTATATAATGTCTAAAAATTATAAATAAAATACCATAATGTATAAATTTTTTTAATATTTATAATGAATATTTACAGACATAGATATCAGTTATATAAACTTATATTAAAATTGATTTAGTAAAAGATATATGCTTAGGTTATAATTATCTTTACTTTAAATTAATTATTATAAAATGTCATTTTCACATCCAAGTAAATCCTTGGGGTCCCAAAATCGACACAAGGATGACCATGGTCAGAAATATGTTATAAAATAAGATTATTACATGTTTTAGGGTAGTTTAATATTATTATAATATTATTTTTTACCCTTATTTACCAGATTTACCCTTTAACCATGATAAATAAAATGTTTACTGAATTTACTATTCATATTATCCGAAAATAAAAGGTAACTATTTAGAAAATTTGATCCTTATGATTCCAAATATGGAATCCATTTTTCTAAATTCAAAAGCATAGAAGTTTCAGAAATTAATTTAAAATTAACTTCCGTTGACAAAACCAAAACGTGGGTTTTTAAGAAGTAATAACTATCAAAAGATTGACATGTGTTTATGTCCAATTTAAAATTGAAATTACTTAAAATGATAAAAATTGGTTTAAATGATAAAAATATAATCTAATTAAATTTTAAAACCAATTAAAAATATAATCTATCTATATAAATAATTTATATAAAAAGGTAGTTTCAAATTAAAATTTCGTATTTTTCTCTATTCATTAAAATTTTAATTTTATTAGAAAAATATCAAAGATTCCAGAAAAGTAAATTTATATGTACCAATTCCAAATAAGAAGTTTATTTTATCAAATTTAACTTATAAAAGTGTCAAAACTAGATTTAAAATGGGTGCACCATCAAAAGGCAATAAAACTGCATTTTAAAAAAAATACTTCTTTTATTAGAAAAAATTGATTTTATTCTCATATCATGTTCTATAAAATGTTTAATATGAATTATAATATTATATAAAATTAAAAATGGGGTTAATACTATTCATAATGTCTAGTTATATTATATGTTAATAATATATCATTGTTTAGTGAAACTCGGTATTGCGTACAACGCAAGCTATCGAGGAAGATCGCTCTCGCATGTAACAAATGACAAGTCAGAGTAGAATGTAGTGAAAGATTAATCTGGTGTTTCTTATAAAATATTCCAAAAATAGTTCATTTATACATTGATTAAAATCTATACACAGTATTGCATGAAATGAATTCTATCAAAGGATCGTGAAATTGTGTACAACACAAGCCAAGAATAGTGTTGTGTATACTGAAAGCTAATATGGTGTTGCGTATAGTGCAAGATAATATTTTTATAGCATACAACCCAAGAAATAGAATAAATTAAAAATAATCCATCTCATAAATTCTCAGGGTCTTAGAATATGTTAATGGATCGAATGGATTTTTAGATTTTTCAATTGTAAACCGATCAGTAGATGGAAGAATAATGTGTTCATCTCTTGATACTACTGAAATTGAATTTATCTATTTAAAAACTTTAAAATCATTTAATTTTTTGATATATTAAATCATGTTAAAACATGCTCCATTTTCTTTTTTTATGTATTAATTGTTATAAAATATGTTTTAAATACATGAGTTGTTCTTCCATAGAATCTATGATATCGATTGACCCATCTGATATGCTTCCACTTGCATAAGGTACACTCCCCTTTCCATAATTTGAGTTCACCTGATATACTCCTATATCCCTAAGGTTGGCTCCCAACTTCTAGTGCACCATCTTCTTCTTTAGAGATGTCAGAGTGATTAAATGGGGCAGTTTAGGTGTGGTTATATACTGAGCTTATGGGGCCACAATTACCATCATGAGGGTATTCGTGGGTGACCATTTTTATAAGGTTATTATTAAGGTTAAAAAAATTATTACATATGTATACTAATTATTGAATATATTTAATTTAATGATTCAGATAATAGCAATACAAAATACAAAAATGAATACAACTGATGTTTAGAGGCTGAGTAATTTTAAAGTACTTGCACCATTAGACTTGTTTAGAGTACGTAAAAATTATTCCGGATGATTATATGGGTATACATGGGCCATTTATCACGTGATATACCATCTATTCGCATCATATAGCATGTCTAGAGGCATATTCCCATCAATTGGATGAATTGTCTTAATGATATACAACTTAAAGTAAGTTAAAATTAATATCCATAGTAATTTTATTTGATATTTCTATTAAATTTGAGTGTAATTAGTTTTTCATACCTAATATGTAGATGATTTTCTATTTTTATATTCATGATGTGGTTTTTCATCGATAGTTTTTTCAAGGTTTGGGGAAACAGTGGAAGGACTTTAAGTACAGACTGTGGTATGATTTCAATGATACATCCTTGAGTGACATTCAAATATACAAAAATGCGCCCAAGTGGTTTTTATATATTAGGGAAAATATTTATTTGGATATGTCTCATTCTGATTCAAAAAAGGTATTTTATACTTTCTTGGTATATTGATATTAATGTATTAAAAATCATTTAATTTTAATTAATATTGATATTTTTTTTCAAGAATATTCTAAAAAACTCATCAAAAAGAGAAAAACAAGTCATCCCAAAAACATTTGGCTCTAAATATTTTTGAAGGGAAAATAAAACAAGGTAAACATCTATACATTTCATAAATATATATACTCCTTTAAGTACGTAAATTTTTATATTTTTCATTTTTTTTATTTGATGATATCAGTTAAACTAGTTATTTAATAGGTAGGTTGAACTGAGTTTTGGTTTTATTTTCCTAATAAATTTTATATAAATTAAGTCACTGAAAACCTTGGGGAAGAAAATATAAATATAAATTAAATTTTATAAATAAATATATTTTGTTAAAAATTTATATTTTATTGAAAAAATCAATGATCCATGTGATGAAAATCCCTCACCTTCAGCATTATTATTCTATAAAGATGATATTGAAAATGTTTTAGGAAAGGAATAGGATAGTCATGTTTGAGGGTTGGGTTTTGGAACATCCTTATAATGTTTTTTTAGGAGAATTCCATATTTATTCACTGTGACCCTCCTCTTTCACGTTTGAGTATTTTTATTATTCTAGATCATAGAGTTCCACCAAAAAATCTTCATTCCTTGGAAATAGAATAGATAATCATGAGACACAATGGATTTCATGAGATGAGTAGTTTGAAGTGATTGGGAGTGCATTATAAACCTCATTTATGGGCATGATAAGATGAATTTTTATGGAAATTTCACTGTTCATACAAAAAACTATACCAGTAATGAATCTATTACATTTATTTAAATATGTTTATATTATTATGATAATCTTTGTAGATATTTTTTTCTCACAATCTATTAAAAACTGATTTATATTCAAAAATATTTTTAATATATACAAATGATATTATGGAGGCTGTTAGCCAACAAGAAAATTGGGGGCATAGATCATCTGAGGTCAACAAGCCTAACTTATGGAATTTTCATTGGTGTTTTATTCCCCATTTTATGTGTATAATGAAAACATGTATATGTTATTTTTACATCATTTTACATAAATAAAAATGTTTTATTTGTAACAATTTTTTTATAATATATGTTAATGTTTTATTTTTTATATTTTTTTGTCTCAGTGCTGAAATTATTGAATTTTGTACAATGTGGATATATTTTGACTTTATATTATAGGTGTTAGCATATTAAAAATTATGGTGTAAGATACTATATTTTTATTCTAATTAGCTATTGTTTAAACCACCGATATATAATTATTAGTGGTTTTAACCATCATGAATACTTTATAAACTATAACTATATACTATTAAACCACCACTAGTGTTAGAAAATAAAAATAAAAAAATCAATTAAACTACCAAAAACATATTGGGGTCCGTTCAACCAATAACTACGTTGAATAAAATTATACGAAAAAAACACCACACTCATTTTAGTAGTAGTTTCAAAACAAAAAAAAATGGTTCTACATTGATTTTAAAGGATCACCAATAATAAAAAAAACTTTTATGATTAATTGGAATCAAAATGATGTAACAGTTTATAAAACTATCATTGATAAATCGGTGGAGGTTAAAACCATCGTGTATTAAAAAAATTCTAATACTTGTTTTCTTACTAGTGTATTCCTTTGGGTATATCATTTTTGAGAATATGTTTTCAATATAAAATTCATGTTTTATGGGATATCAGTTATATTTTTTTATGTTATATATTGGTGTTTTATTTTATTATATACATGTTCTTGGAATTTATAAGAGAAATTCATCCCATTTGGATGTTTTATACAGTCAATGATAGTCTCAAACCCCAGGTCTATTGGAGTCAGGCATTGAGGGTTGCTCTGGTCATCACTATAGGCTCAGGATGGGTTCCTAGGGAGGGAGGGTCATGAAAATAACCATATAATCCTAAGAAACTCCGTACATCAGAAATGTTCTTTGGTAGATTCAATATAATAACAACACCAATCTTCACTAGTTTCACTACTACAAAATTCTACAAAATAACATGACCTAAATAATAGACCTCACATGTCCAATATTGACCATTATAAATATTCCCATAATACTAATGCTTTTTAATAAACTCCAAAACCATTTTTAGATGTTATGAAAGATATTTCTCTTTCTTTGAATAATGTTAATACCATCATTGAATATAACTATAACACTATCAGGATAAGGTTAAAATACCCTATTAATATACCCCCATTAACATATATGATTAATTTATAACTGTAAATAATATTACTACAAACTAAAAATACCCATGTCACTACAAAAACTGTGTCTTTGTAATGTATTTATCATTATCCAGTATCTGGTGATATCTAGATCAACAATCGATCATGTAAAACCATGTCGAACTTTAAATTTATAAAAAATATAATCTATTCTAGGAAGATGATAATTATTCTTCACTAACACATGATTTATTCTTTGTAAATCAATACACAACCTCAAGATTCCATCTTCCTTCATTGAAAGCAACACCAGAGTGATACACTTTGACACACTATGATGAGTACAAACATTCTAAAATGACCCTTATTTTTGAATTTTTAATTTAAAAATATATTTTTTCTCTATAATATAATATTCTATAATAATATGGTAAAAACCTAGCAATAACTCAATCCCAAAATCAATCTCCCCTCTCTAGGGTAAACTCAGATCCTCCTCTAAGAACATATCAGAAAAATCCTTCAAAACATGAGGAAACTTCTGCGTTCCCACATAAGATACACAAATCACCACTCTCTCTAAATGAAATGTAATATCTTGTGGATTAACCCGTCTCTTACTAAATAGAAACCCCTCTCCCTAAAAAAAACCACAAGATCACAATCTAGAATAAAAAATATCACTTTATTTCTATAATAATAATAAAAAGTTTGTATATATTTCCACAAATCTCTCCAAAAGATAAAACCATATGACTGTATCCATAAAAATTTAAATTATAGGATAATGGATCTTCTCCCACTTCTAGATCACAAAAACAAACCTCATTCATCTTTATCCAATCTCATACTAAAGTAATTTACTATAATCGACGCTAAATCATCTTCATTTGAAGTTAAACTATACATACATGGAGGGATGATTAATTTATATGATAATCTAATATAAAAAATCACATGTGAAGGTGGAAAATAAGAAAATCATAACCCGAACAAAATCTTGAACCCTTATTTATCCAACATTCAATGTATAAATCTTTTCCCATATATCTCCTCCACCTTGGTGGCATTTATATTTGTTGGAATATCTTCTCTAACTAGAAGATGGTCCTTAAGGGTGAAGAACATCACCAAGTTGAACTCTAAAAACTCTAATGTATAAACTAGAAGGTTACTTATTATACTAAAATAGATGTCTCAATGGTTACAACACTAGAGGTTTTCTCAAGAAATTATAGGGTATTCCATCTACTATTATATAATGATCAAGTCTTGGAATTGAGAGGCATACATCCTGTATATGACCCATATACAAAAGAAGAAGTATAGTGAACCATAGAGACTCTTATATTGTTGATGGATACTAAAAATGAATCCTCGGGAATACTCTTTCAACATAACATTCTTTAGAAATATCTAGAAGATCTTGGAGGGTGTAAGACCTTATCCCATTACCCTATATAGTCATTTTTACCATATTCCCCTAAGATAAATTGATAAGAAGGAATCTTTTCAACAATATCTTCCATCTCCACCACCATTGAATACATCATCATTCTATGATAAGTTACCATTATTAAAATTTCATTTTTATGGATAACATGAAATATTGATCCAATATCTCTTCATTTGAATGAATATAATAAGAATAATGGGATAGATTCACCAATCATGTGTATGAATATCACATAGATGAATTCCCCTACTTGGTGGATAAAAAATAATTTTTTTGATCAACTATATGTGTCATAGATAAAAACTTTTTTTATAAATGACTTAACAAATTTCCCCATGATATAGAAGAATTATCTCTATCACCATGATAAATTTCCAACCACTGCATAGATACATCTCATGATTAGATGACTACCTGAGTAATGTGGTACTCACTTAGAGTATATGAGTTGAAAGGATAACTCTACCTCATTGAGGAACCACTCACTATGCACATTCAAATTCACACCACCAAACACTCATAAATTTTGTTTCTATAAATACTATAATAAAAAGTTCTAATTCTCATCTATCCTCTAGTATGCAGTCGTTGCCTATTGTACATCCTCATGGTCATATAAACTATGAATTTATTTTCCTCTAGGAATATCAATAATGGATTAAAATTTCATCAATAACCACTTTATGGATATTGATATAAAAAGTATAAATTACCCCATAGTATGCCCAATTCATACCTTTCTCCTATAAACAATACACAAAAACATCATGATATGAGGCTATATGATTTATTTACACACATAATATAGTAACTGAAATATATTATGACATCTTTTAGGTATAGTATATAGATAGGTAAGTCCTGTTCACATAAATAAATTAACCACCATCATTTTTTTTCATTTTAATTTCAAATATATTTTTACCTTACTAGACCCAAAAAAATTCACCAATTCCTTATCTAATCTCTATCCTTGTAAAAAAAACTATGATATCATTTTTTTGCTAAACCAACTTCACTAAGACTCCTCCCGAGTTAGAAATGAGGATGAATATGACTTATAATGCCCAATTTCAATAATAATGGTTTAGAGATGGGCATCAGGGGTATCAATCACTTAAAATATGGAATCAATTACACAATATAACAGAATAAAATCCCAAAAAATAGAAAGAATGCAATTTATATAACTAAATAAATGATGTTTTCATTCAAAAGAACAACCCACATGAGACAATAGGGAATCAACCACATAAAATTATATTATAGCTCAAAAGTGAAATGAGAAAATACCATGAGCTCCTCTAAAGCTCTAAAAATTGAAGCTAATTCCCACTAACACCACTACATGATAAACTTCTATACATTTGAAAAAAATTATATATAATAGGGGTTAAAATTAAAATATTAATTGGGTTACTCCCCTAGAAAAACACATGTCAATTTGAATAGATAACTCTAATACAACTATTATATGATGAGGAAAACAAAATAACCACTTTTATAGTTCCCAAGATCTACCCATATTTCCCCAAAAACACCCTCACCAAATAAGTGATATTATATAAAAACATATATATTACACAATAAGAAATGAATTAAAAAACATTATTATCCACATACAGACTCCCATAAACTATCTCACTATGTCACCTAACGTCAATAATGTTATCTCTGAAGCCCAAATCCAATCTAAGGGGAGGGGAGGCATGATATATACTAGATGGATATACTGTAACCAATATCTCTCACAAGATTTTGGTCATTACTGACCTCAAATTTCAGGCGGTGGTATAATAGTAGATGATTAATATGTATCACTACTCAAATAATGTTAACCAACAAGGTATTCCCATAATTATAATCCCATTCATCTCCACCTAACAAAAGTATACTCTCCATCATTAATAACCATTATTTGATACAAATAATTAGAATTGACACCATTAGAAATTACCCATAGGATATATTAGTAATTAATTAAAGTTTCACCACTAAAAACCATTCATAATCACCCTATAAACCATTGGTGGCCACCTAAAATTTATTACAAACACCATTTATATTTACAAAAAATTACCATTTCTAATTACATAGTATATATTTTCATTAATCACCAAGTAAACAACAATTTTAATTATCTAAATGTACCATAAAAAATTAATATAGTACATCATCAATTTATTAATATCTAGACCATTGATAATTAATTAGAAGCACCATAGCTAATCATCCAATATTAGAATCACCCTACGCATAGAATAATCGCAGAACCATTCATACCCATATCCATGATTATTACCACACAAAAATCCTTACTCAAAACTATATTCAGAATGTAAATTTATGTCTATACATAACTATATCTACATAAATTCAAAGCATCATTTATAATCATCTTATGTACAATTAATTATTATCAAAAATTAATTTATATATTATGTTTTCATCCACCTTCAAATAATAAATCTTAAATTTCACCACAATAATTGTATTTTCTTCCACATGCACCATTGGTAAAGATCATGAATGCTAACTAAAATTACAATGGAACTATCAGTAAATACACCCATGTAATTGCCTATAATTTAAATATCAATATGTTGTACATAGTATCTTCTACACATCCTCTTAGATAGTATTTTATACAACAAAAAACCCAATATAAATCAATTATAATATCAATATTAGTCATAAACACCAAGATGAATTTTCACAACCTTTTTATAGAGTATTTTCATATATAAATTTTGTATTTCTATATGTAACATACATAACAAATTCCCTTGATTATATATTGGGCATGGATTTTTTCCAATGTGACATGGCCTCATGTAACTCACTATCACTTCTAAAATATATTATCACAAACATCAAAACACACATTTCTAGAATGCACAAAGAACCCATGCCTAATTGGTATGAACTATGAAAAAACTCAGAAATAAATTGGGGTGGTGATAATAGAAAAATTTCTAATATGAGAGGATAGGAGGTTATTTGATCCATGAAGTGATTATTTCTTAGTACAAGAATACTTTATAGATTTAAAACTTGTTCGTTAATCCTTTATAGTAACAATACTAATTTCCCTTAAGAAATTTATGGACTAAAAACATGATTTTAATAAAACACTTCATGTGAGGATTATATTGTCTATCATTTGACAAGAGTAACTATTCACAGTATATCATAAATCCATATAGGTATCCAGTCTAGAGTTTATCACTATATATTAATTCATTTTACTTCTGTGAAAGTAGATAAAAATCATTGTGGAGTTTGTATCAATACCATGAGAATGGATTTTATATATAATTTTAGGGGGATAAAAACCCATGTAGTTTGGTTCCACTTAAAAAGAAATGAAATATATTTTAAGTTCATGTAACAAAGAACAAAGTGTCTCCTTTTAATGTCATCCATCCATGAACACTTCCAAGAAATATAAAGTCATGAAAATTAGACTTGTATCGCTAGACACTGATGTATCTTCATCGAGTCAGGGGAGAATGGAATATTATGCTCATAACACAAGTAAAGGAGAGAAGAGTATATATATTTTCTTTATTTCAATCCATGTAGGAAAATTTTTATCATAAAATATGATTATCACATTGTATATATTATTCTCCTCACATACGGAATATTTTTCTCATCATATTTGAAATATTACACTCATCATATAAGGAGGTTGGTTTCTTATGATAATATTAAAACAAGAATAGTAAAGTGTGAAATACAAAACCTACTAAGGGGAAGATAGTATGATAAAGGTGTTGTGATTGAACCCCATGGATAGGTCTTATATATCATACTAGAATAGAAATCAAAACCCACATAATTTGATTTTCAAGGTTTAATGTCTGGTGATAGAACCATTAAATACAGTTAAACATTGATAAAACACAATTTTGTTGAATATTTTATTGATAATAAATGATATAATTTCCTCACATTATGCTAGATATGTTCAATTATGGAATATTTGGGATTAGATCATTCATTTTCAAATTTGATGAAAAATCCAGTTTTACCCTTTTAAACTTCACTATAGTATTTCGGGCATAAATATTTTTTAGTAAACTATTTTGACTTAAAATTTTGTAACTGTGTTCCTGAAATAATGGGATACAAATTCTATCCAGGACATGGGAGTTGGATTGTGCATATGAGATGATTAAATAGGTCTTGAAGACAAAGATGGACTGAAGTATCCAGATTGGACATAACTTCACCATTTGGGTTGTATCTTCTTAATTCGGGATTGGATTGAGCCCAAATTTTGAGGAAAGCTCGAGGACATGATTTGGAATAAATAATCCTTCTATAAGGCCGGACAATTCACGAGGTTTGGAGGTCAACTATGCGGTTACACTTGGAATAAAATATTTGGCCGATTTTTCATTTGACACTTAAAAAGTTATGTAACCCTAGCCCTCACAAACTCTATTTAAAGGGGGTTTTCACTCATTGGGAGGGTTGGTATAGGATTTGGGAAGGTGTGTCTAAAAGTTTGTCTCTTGGTAGCCACTAACAACTCTTGGAAGTAGTAAGGATTTGTGAAAACCTCTCTTCCAAAAAGGCTCTCATCTCCCACCTCCTCTTTGTATTTCTTTTCTTTAATGTTTGTATCTTGAATTTATCATAAAATAATCTTTTGTGTTCTTCCCTTTTCTTCTTATATTAATCTTATTAATTGGTTTTTAATCAATAGTGGAGACGAGATTGGGTTCTACCCTTTCAATCCTTTTCTCATGCAAAACGTCTCCACGATGACCACACCGCCCATGGAAGATTAGTTTTTAGTGATCGATCTATCTTCTACCCTATTAATTTAATTATTTTGAATCATTGAACTACTGTAATTTAATTAATATGGTCCATTAATTTTGTTTTTAAATTGTAAGAAACTAATAAAGCAATTGAAAAATTAACACAAAAACACGCGAGGTCGAGATTTTGTGGAAATTGTGAGAGCGCGATCTTAATCGGTAATACAAGACCACACGGGATAAATTTGTAGAGTTAAAATATAATCTCTAAACACAATTCATCCTAATTTCCAGAATGGATATGTGCTCTAATTAACCACTGACCATAAGCTAACCTTATAACAATAATCAAATCAGGGTGTTTCGATTGCGTGTTCTGAAGCTAGCCAAAGGTTTAAGTAATTCCATCTTTGTGGTTAAGTTAACACTTGTAAGGTTTGAGGGTTAAAAAATTAGGGGATCATAAATAAGTGGACATTGATTTAAATGATAATTATTAATAATTAAATGAAGAGGTAGAGTTAGATCGATTTCGCATTTTAAAATACATTCTAAAAAAACATCTTCTTGTTGTGTCTTTTTAATCAAACTTCATTTCAAAATTAAAAAAAATAAAATAAAATATTTTTCCAACAAACTTATTCTAGATTTATAAACTATAAACAGCCCCCATACTTTTAAGTAGTTTTTTAATTATATTCTCTTTTATTTTTTGAATACCTTTTAGAGGTTGTTTTAATTTACTTCCTCCTTTGAGAGACGACCTTGGTCAGCCACTCTGCTGCACCTAAGTGCCCCAAAACCACTAATCATTTGAGGGCGCCCACGACACCACTCTTTCAAATTGGTGCCATTTCCGAGGAGGCAAGTAATTATTTCAACCAATAAGAGGTATTTATTTTATTTTACATTTTATTCTCTTCCTCTCTTCTTTCTTCCTTCTTTACCCAATCTGATTTTTTTATTCTTTTATTTTCTTCTACTTATTTTTAGACCATCAACTCAAACTTATTATTTTTATTTTACTATGGTCAAATTTCTTTCATTTCATTTTTATTTGATTTATGATACGAACTAATCTTGAAGATATCTTAGATCTTGACCCTGAGATTGAATGTAGCCTTAGGGATTGAATCAGACATTCTCAGTAAATGGGAAGTTTCAACATTAAACCAGTTGGAGAATTATTCCAATATTAGAACATTGAAATTTGAAGAAATATATATTCAACCATAAAACAAGAACCAATGGCTGAAAATAATGAAAATGAACTTAATAGAACCATTCGAGAATTGGCTTCACCTGATATTAACTATCAACCAAATTGTATTGCATACCCAAATCTCGAATCAGACTTTGAACTAAAATCTGGGATAATTCACTTACTTCCAAAGTTTCATGGCCTCTCTGGTCAGGATCCCAATAAAAATTTGAAATAATTTAATGTATTTTTTTCAACCCTAAAACCTATAAATGTCTCTTAAGATCAAATCAAACTAAGAGAATTCCCATTCTCACTTGATGGAGCTATGAAATACTGGATGTATTATTTACAACATGAAGATGTAACTTGTTGGAACGATTTGAAAATTATTTTCTTGTAGAGATTTTTTCCAACCTCGAGGACCACTTGTATTCATATGGAGATCTTGGGGATCAATAAAGCATGAGGGGAGTCAATGTATGAGTATTGGGAGTGATTCAAGATGTTGTGTGCAAGCTGTCCACATCACCAAATCAGTGAGAAATTACTCATCCAGTACTTCTATGAAAGACTCACACCTATGGAGAGAAGCATGGTGGATGTTGCGGCTAGAGGATCATTGGTAGACAAGACACCAGTAGCTGCACGTGCATTGATCAGCAAGATGGCCAAAAACTCCCAACAATTTGGCGATAGAGGTACACCACATGTCAGGGGAGTACATGAGGTTAGTCCTTCTTCTCTTGAAAGTCATTTGATTGATACCAAGTTAGAATAATTGACCACTATGGTGAGGCAGATTGCTTTGGATAAAAGGACATCCCAACCCACTCCTTCAAGGCCTTGTGGCATTTGCACTGAGACAAGCCACCCAACTGACTGTTTCCCACAACTACAAGAGGCAGAGTATTGCACAGCAGTATTCTCAGGGAGACATTATCAGCAGCAACAACAGACGTACCCCCAAAAGAAGTTTGATTCATTTTCTCCAACATACAACCAAGGGTGGAAGGATCAACCAGACATTAGGTATGGCTCTGGAAAACAACAAAGCCCCCCCTTTTCAACAAAACTTCCAGCATCCTCCGTCTTACCAACAGGGATTCCAAGAACCCAAAAAGAGATTTGAATCTCAAGAATTAACAAGCCAACAACAAGGGAATCCCCCACAAAAGGTAGATTCTAATACTGATGATCTTTTGAAACAAATCATTCTTAATTAACAGAATGAGCTGAAGAGTCAAGGCTTCGAGCTAAGGGATTTGAAGAATCAAATGAGTGAGATTTCCACTACCCTCTATGAACTTATGAGTAAGAATTCTAGAAATCTACCATCCTAACATACTCCAAATCCCAAGGGGAATGTCAGTGACATCGCATTGAGAAGTGAGAAGTAAAAAAATGATACATCTGCACTTATTATTCCACCTGGATTCACCTCAACTCCGAAGAAGCCCCATTCCACATAAACTGATGAGAAACCCAAGGAGAAAGATAAAGGTAAGCAAAAGATTAATGATGTTCCTCTTAAACCCCTTCTTTTTCCAAACAGGGTTGTTCAAACCAAGAAGATGGATGAAGAATCAATGAAAAAGGAGGTTTTGGACACATTCAAGCATGTGGAGATCAACATTCCTCTACTTGAATCCATTAAGAAAATTCCAAGGTATGCGAAATTCTTAAAAGAACTTTGTACCAATCGAAGAGGGCTCAAGGGAAATGAGAGGATCAATCTTGGAAGGAATGTGTCAGCACTCATTACACCAACTCTAGCAATGCCAACAAAGTGCAAGGATCTTGGGACATTCACTATCCCATTCACCATAAGGGAGTTACATATTTCTGATGCACTTTGTGATTTGGGAGCTTCTATAAATGTGATTCCTCTCTCTATATTCTCTTATTTGCATGTTGGTGAGCTGAAACCGACGAGAGTAGTGGTGTAATTGGCAAATAGAGCTACAACATATCTAGCGGGAGTTCTTGAGGATGTACTTGTCCAGGTAAGAGACATGATCTTTCCAGCATATTTCTACGTGATTAACATGGAGTATGATCAGGTAAGTTCTCATAACCCCATTATCTTATGTAGGACCTTCCTCAAATCTGAAAAAACTATAATAAATGTCAATGAGGGTACAATTTCCATGGAATTTGGGTATGAAGTTGTGATATTTAATGATATGGATTCCATGAAGTACCCCTCAGAGGATTATTCTGCATTTTTTATCTCCCATTTTGAACCACCAAGCAAAAACACCATGGAATTGGATTGTCCTATGCGTAGGGAGATTATGAGTATTGGTTCTAGTTTGATGTCTAAGAGTACTTCCACACCTGTTTCTAAGAAACAAGACTCTCTAAGATTTGATTTTTAAATGGAATCATATTCTAATTTTGATCATGTGAAATCCAATTATGACATGGTTGTTGAGTATGCTGATGGATTTGATGCTTTATTCTCTGATTTTGATTATGTATATTCTGATATTGATGCTCTTAGTGCACATATTTTATTTCCTTCTATCACCCCATCCATACACCACCCCCTACTCTGAAACTCATGCCATTTCCACCAAATCTCAAATACTCATACTTGTTAAGTGGTGATAAATTACCTGTTATCATTGCTAACAATCTCCATTTTGAACATGAAGAAAAACTTTTGATTCTTTTGAGGGTGAACATCAGGGCAATCAGGTGGACCTTGGCTGACATATCAGGTATTAGCCCCAGCATTTTCATGCATAGGATTATTTTAGAGGATGAGGATAAACTGGTGAGGCAACCAAAAAAGATACTCGATCCAACCCTTCTGAAGGTTTTTAAAAAAGAGGTTGAAAATTTGCTCGAGGCGGGTATAATCTATCCCCTTTCAGATTCTCAGTGGGTAAATCCTATTCAGTTTGTGCCTAAGAAAAGTGGTGTTACTACTGTTAAAAATGAGAAATATGAGTTAGTTCCAATGGGGGTACAAAATATTTGGCATGTGTGTATTGATTATAGGAAACTAAATCATTCAACTAGCAAAGACCATTTCCCCCTCCCATTTATTGATCAGATGCTTGAGAGACTAGCTGGGAAGACACACTATTGTTTCTTGGATGGAATTTATGGATATTTTCAGGTTATTATAGCTCCGGAGGATCAGGATAAGACTACATTCACCTGTCCCTTTGGCACATTTGCCTACCGGAGGATGCCATTTGGACTTTGCAATGCCCTAGGTACCTTCCAGAGATGCATGGTGAGTATTTTTTCTAATTTTATTGAGACATGCATGGAGGTATTTATGGATGATTTTACAGTGTATGGATCCTCATTTGATGAATGTATAAATAGTTTGGCAAAGGTATTGAATCATTGTATTGAGAAGAATCTGGTCCTGAACTTTTAAAAGTTTCATTTCATGGTAGAGCATGGAATTGCCTTAGGGCATGTAGTGTCAAAACATGGGATAGAGGTTGATAGATCTAAGATAGACATTATTTCATCCTTAACCTATCCTTCATGTGTGCATGATGTTATATCTTTCCTAGGGCATGCAGGATTTTATCGGAGCTTCATCAATGATTTTAGTAATATTGCTCTTCCTATGTCACGATTACTTCAAAAGGATTCTGATTTTGTGTTTGATGATTCTTGCAGGACTTCCTTTGATGAGATAATGAAGTGTCTGACCACTCCACCTATCATACAACCCCCACGGTGGGTGATTACTTTTAAGCTTATGTGTGATGCCTCCAACTTCGTGGTTGGAGTTGTCTTATCTCAGATGGTGGAGGGATGTTCACATGTGATCGCCTATGCATCGAGGACACTGGATTCAGCCCAATGAAACTACACAACCATGGAAAAGGAGTCTCTTACTATCATATTTTCTTTAGATAAATTCCGTTCATATTTATTGGGCTCTAAAGGAGTTGGTTTTTCTGACCATGCAGCTCTGAGGTACCTCTTGAAGAATCCAGATGCAAAGCCCAGGCTGATCTGATGGATACTCCTTCTTCAAGAATTTGATATTGAGATAAAGGAAAAAAAGGGGTCAGAAAACTTGGTGGCAGACCACATGAGTAGGCTTACTCACACACTAGAGGATGACACCTTGGACCAGGTACCACTTTGGGACACTTTCCCCGATGAGCATCTTTATTCCATCTGAGGTACGCATCCTTAGTATGTAGATTTAGTTAACTACCTTGTTGCCTCTAAAATCCCTACAAATTTAAAGAAAGGTCAAGTCCAAAAATTAAAAATTGATTCTCAGTATTATGTTTGGGATGATCCATACCTCTAGCGCATGTGTATTGTTCAAGTTATTAGTAGGTGTGTTCCTGATCATGAGTTGGAGTCAATTTTACATTTTTGTCATACACTTTCTTTTGGTGGACACTTTGGACCCAAACGGACAGCTATGAAAGTTTTGGACTTTGTATTATATTGGCCTAGCTTATTCCATGATGCCCATGTGTTTTGTAAGTCATTCTATCATTGCCAACACAGTGGGAACATTTCTAGGAGACATGAGATGCCCCAACAACCCATACTATTATGTGAGATTTTTGATGTATGGGGCATCGATTTTATGGTTCCTTTTCCTAGTTCATTTTGATTTTTATATATTTTGGTTACTTTTGATTATGTGAGTAAATGGGTGGAGGCTAAGGCCACCAGGACTGATGATTTTCATGTTGTTGTGGACTTTGTCAAAGCACAGATTTTTTGTGGGTTTGGAGTACTGAAGGCAATCATCAGTGACCAAGGGACACACTTCTGCAATCGGAATTTTTCTTCCCTTCTTCAAAAGTACAGGGTGACACACAAAACATCAACACCATACCACCCTCAAACAAATGGCCAGCCAGAGGTTTCAAATAGGGAATTGAAATAAATTTTGGAGAAAACTATGTAGCCAAATAGGAAAGATTGGAGCAGGCACTTGGATGATGCATTGTGGGATTATAGGACAGCATACAGGACACCCATTGTTATGTCCCCATTTTGGATTGTTTTTGGGAAAACATGGCATCTCCCTGTGGAAGTTGAGCATCAGGCTTATTGGGATATTAAGAATTGCAACACGGATTTGGCCCAAGCTGGAATCCAAAGGAAGCTACAAATTCAAGAGCTTGAATAAATTTGATTGTCTTCATATGAGAACTCAAGGATCTACAAGGAAAGATCAAAAGTAGATCATGACAAAATGATCCAACAAAGGGAGTTTCATGTTGGAGAGAAATTCCTTCTCTATAGTTCACGATTGAAGCGGATGCCTGGTAAGTTGTGTTTCAGATGGTTAGGTCCTTATGTTGTGACTAATTTTTTTCCTTATGGTGTAGTGGATATCACAATAGAGGACACAGGAAGGAGATTTATATTCAATGGGCAACGTTGGAAGAGATACATTGAAGGACTTCCTGCTGATGCAGTGGATTTTATCACACTGCATGACCCCATCATCACCTGAGCACATCAGGCTGTTCCTAACCCTTTAACTTTTTTATTCTTTGTCCTATTTAAAATTATACATTTCATGTGCATATATCATATCATGGGTTCACATTAAGGAAAATTTAATATTTTAAGTGTGGGGGAGGGAACCTTTTAGTTTAGAAATTTCAATTGTCTTCCTGTTTAAAAAAAATTGTGTGTTTTTCAAATTTTGTGTGTTTATTTTTCAATTTTCTATGCGTTTTTAAAACTTTTTAGCTGAAATGATTCTCAAAAACCATTTTTAAATCCATATCAATGAGTAAACCAATTTATTCCAGGAAACTAAGCTTAAATGAATGCTGAAATTACTTTGTTTCAAGTTCAAATATTTAGTAATTTCATAATAAGTACACTGAATTTTGAATCCCATGCCATATCTCACTGTCTTTATATTTGAAATCACTTTCCTGTGAGGCTTATGAACCATTATTTTCATATTCTTTACATTCACCTCACTTCTTGAGAGATCCAAACCATGCTTGATTTAACCATAATTTGATTCATTCCTATCAAAACATGAGGGTTTGAGGTACATATGTTTAAATGATTGAGGCATTTGTTTGGTATTAAAGCCCCTATTTTAAAGAATCGTTTTTTATAATGGACTAACATGAACATTTAATCCTTTTATCCCTTAGAATCCATGTATAACATGTTAGGGTAGCCACATTACAAGCCAATTTTCACTATCAAAGCAACTCTTGAAGTGAAATTGCATAATCTAGTTGAGCTTAAGTGTTGGGGAATCTGTCTTGTGTTTTGATACCACATTTTGTGATGCTTCAAATAAAAAATTAAATTATAAAGATATTTGTTTGTTGTGGAAGAAAAACATTATATGGAAATCTGTGCCTTTTTGGAGCTTTTATGAGAAAAGAAGTTATGCATTTCTGGAGCTTCTAATAGAGGGGAAAAGTTGTGCCTATCTGGAGATTTAAAGAAAATCATGTTCGAGAAGATTGACATTTTTACTAAAGAAATGATGAATGGTGTGAAAATTCCTTTATTTTTTATGATGATGGAGCTGAATTGATACTATGGGGATTGAGGAGAAGACCATATTTAAGTGAAAATTAGATTAATGTTATTTTGCTTCAAAAAGAGTCAAGCCCTCCTCATTCAGACTCAAAGTTTTTCACATCTAAATCCAACCAACCGAAAGCCACAGAACAACCCTAAAAAGTCTTCATGATAAAAATATTTCCTTGACTGACATTTAGTAGCAATGTAGGAATTTATCAAGCCTATGGTGACCCTTGTATGAGTTTGGATGGGAAAGACATTGCAAAAAAAATTGACATTTGTGTGATAAGAGAAAATTCAAGTGAGGTAAGTGTTTTGTGCATGAGAGGATAAATAAAGTAGAAATATATTGAATGATATAAATGAAAAACTTTAAATAATGGTTTTTATGAGGAATGATATCTTTTGTTTCTTGGTGTGTATTTTTTTTATCTCAAGGATATGTGTTTTAAAATTGGTTTTGATTTGATATTGATGATTACTTGATATGAGGTTTTTCTCAGGAGTGCAAAAGGGTAAGTGTGGAGGAGTTGATAAAACACTATTTTGTTGAATATTTTATTGATAATAAATGATATAATTTCCTCACATTATGCTAGATATGTTCAATTATGGAATATTTGGGATTAGATCATTCATTTGCAAATTTGATGAAAAATCCAGTTTTACCATTTTAAACATCACTGTAGTATTTCGGGAATAAATATTTTTTAGTAAACTATTTTGACTTCAAATTTTGTAACTGTGTTCCTGAAATAATGGGATACAAATTCTATCCAGGACTTGGGAGCTGGATCGTGCATATGAGATGATTAAATAGTCCTTGAAGACAAAGATGGACTGAACTATCCAGATTGGACATAACTTTACCATTTGGGTTGTATCGTCTTCATTAGGGATTGGATTGAGCCCAAATTTTGAATAAATCTCGGGGAAATGATTTGAAAAAACTAATCATTCTATAAGGCCGTACAATTCACGAATTTGGGAGGTCAACTATGCAATTAAACTTGGAATAAAATATTTGGCCGAGTTTTCATTTCACACATAAAAAGTTATGTAACCCTGGCCCTCACAAACTCTCTTTAAAGAGGGTTTTCACTCTTTGGGAGGGATGGTATAGGATTTGGGAAGTTGTGGCCGAAAGGTTGTCTCTTGGGAGCCCCTCACAACTCTTGGAAGAAGTAAGGCTTTGTGCAAACATCTCTTCCAAAAAGGCTCTCCTCTCCCACCTCCTCTTTGTATTTATTTTCCTTCATGTTTGTATCTTGAATTTCTCTTCAAATAATCTTCTGTGTTCTTCCCTTTTCTTCTTCTATTAATCTTCTTAATCGGTTTGTAATCAAGAGTAAAGATGAGATTGGGTTCTACCCTTTCAATCCTTTGCTAATGAAAAACGTCTCCACGATGACCACACCACCCATAGAAGAGTAGTTTTTAATGATCGATATATCTTCTACCATCTTCATTTAATTATTTTGAATCATTTAGCTATTGTAATTTACTTAATATGATCCATGAATTGTGTTTTTAAATTGTAAAAAACTAATAAATCAATTGAACAATTAATACAAAAACAAGCGAGGTTGAGATTTTGTATAAATTGTGAGAGTGAGATCTTAATCGGTAATACAAGACCACACAGGATAAATTTGTAGAGTTCAAATATAATATCTAAACACAATTCATACTCATTTCCAGAATTGATATGTGCTCTAATTAACCACTGACCAAAAGCTAAACTTAGAACAACAATCAAAGCAGGGTGTTGCGATTGCCTGTTCCGAAGCTAGCCTAGGGTTTAAGTAATTCCATCTTTATGGTTAAGTTAACTCTTGTAGGGTTCAAGGGTTAACAAATTAGGGGATCATAACTAAGTGGAAATTGATTTAAATGGTAATTATTAATAATTAAATGAAGAGTTAGAGTTAGATCGATTACTCCTTTTAAAATATTTTCTAAAAAAACATCTTCTTGTTGTGTCTTTTTAATCAAACTTCATTTCAGAATTAAAAACAAAAAAAATAAAATCTTCTTCCACCAAACTTCTTCTAGATTTATAAACTATAAACAACCCCCATCCTTTTAAGTAGTGTTTTAATTCTATTCTCTTTTATTTTTAGAATACCTTTTAGAAGTTTTTTTAATTTACTTCCTCCTTTGAGAGATGACCTTGGTCAGCCACTCTGCTCCACCTAAGTACCCCAAAACCACTAATCATTTGAGGGCTCCCACGACAGCGCTCTTTCAAAAATCATGTGTTAAGGTCTATATTAAATTCATTTTATAGCCATTAAGTGGTGACTATTAGGTTGAAGACACCTATAAATGGGTTTTCATGGGACCTATGTGTGATTGACCATTTTTTAGAATAAAATGTTATCCCAATGAATTTAGTTTTGGAAACCGTAAGATGGATCTTGATATAAGGAATTTAATGAAACCAATAAGAGAATATTAATTAATATTTGGGACTATAATGAGTATCTCAAATCATTGAATTATTGGGATAAATATGGGGGTTGTATTTATTATAACCTAAATCATGATTTACCTAACCAAAAAATTTCACTATGAAAATCTAAATTTTTCATAGGGTCAGTGGCATAAGAGAAGGTATGAGGATGAAGGTCTTAGACCACAACTTATCACAGATCCTAATCATGGGTTTTTGGAGAGATCCCCTATTATATACAACATTGTATGCCAAAGTACGAGACCTAGGTGAATGGGTGAATAGGTAGGCGACCTATATAAATCAGTGCCCAGGTTGATGACCCGGGAGAAGTGGTGTCAAGGTTAGAGACCTTGGCTAAGTGGTACCTTGGTAGATGACCTAGACATAGTGGTAAATATATAGGTTATCTGGGAACTATATAGCCATCCATAACCTTGAGTTTTTGGCCTAAGTATGAATAGTTTTCCTGGGTGAATTGGTTCTGAGGTGCTTTTGCTTCTAAGTGGTACAGTTCCATGGTGGTTCAACACCTAGATGATCAAACACCCATGTTCTATAATAAAAAAGTTATCGATTCCCAACTAATGCGGTTCCTAGTTATTAGAACCCATGGAATAAATATAAATATGAGGTCCAATGTAAAAAAATTTATCCCAACTTCTTACGTTTGGATTTGAAAATCACCTGAAGGAAGGTTATAAGTACTTGAGTTCTTTGAAATTCATATATCTTGTTGATTTGGTCTGCACATGGCAAGTCATCATGAAAATAGGAGTCAAGGAGTTATTTTTATAGGAAGACCCTAGATTCAACACCTGGTCATGGGTAATAACCACTCATAAACACTTTGGTGACAAGTTTTCCATATGGTTGCATGAGACTTCATCACGGAACACACACTGAGTTATTATTTATAAATACAACTAATATTATGACCTGGGGTGTGTGAAACTAGATCACATGAGTCTAGGAATGTGAGGAAGGGTGAACATATAGACTTCCAAAAAACACTATTATAAATTCCCATATTCAAATCAGTATAATTATTTATATGCAAGTTCATTTTGGATCCATAAATAATAAAATTGAATCTTGTGAAATGAATTAACCCCTTGTGTAACATTTTCCTCTATATAAAGAAATTTAGGGGGATAATTAGTGTCTCCAAGACCCTTAAAATGGGTTTAGTAGTTCAATAACCCTTTTCAATAGAAATGGTTTCCATACATTTCATACTCATGGTAGGAGGTTCTCACCACTATGTCACCAAACATTGTAGTATTTTTAGGGAATACCAGTTTTTTAGTGCGTAAGAAATCATGTGGAATATAGAGATCCCATTTCCATATTATTCATCCACAATGAGACTTTTATACCCATACTTAACTTCTGTTATCGATGTCAGGATATTATCATGGATTCTAGGAAAAATTTCTTCATGAAAATTTTTTTGTTCGAATATCAACTATTCTATTAATCATAAAATACAATATCATGTTCTTAACATAGAGAATAAAAATAAAATATTAAAGGTCTAGAGTCACATCCCTAAATTCTATAATGATCAGAAATACTTAATTCAATAATGATCATCATTTACATTTCATCTATCAAATTTATCTCATTCATACATTCCATTAATAAAAAAATCAATATCTTTATTTAATGATAGAGAATACAAAATAATGATTGAAGGTTTAGAGTAACCTACCAAAATTATACATTGATTGGAAAACCTTAATTCCTTGAGGATCAAAAAAAAATTCTATTCAAAATACTCTATCCACTACTCTTTGATTAACCACAACAAAAAAATTATATGAATTTTTTTCCTTGAAAGAACATAAGAAAAAAATAGTGAATAGAAATTAAATTCTTTTGTTTGAGAAAAATTTATTTACCTAACTCTTTTTTCCTAAATACTCACTTCCATTCTCTATATAACCACACTATAAATTCGTTACTCTAATTTTAATTCCACCTCTTCAGACCCCATTTTAAATCCTCTATCATATCATACCAACCACATAAAAAATATCTAGGTACGTGATATCCTATAATATGCATAAATGTCATAATCACTTCACATTATCATATAACAAATAAGTTATTAAATAAAAATTATTCATAAAATATAAATTACTTAATTAATTAATTAATTAAATCCCAATTTTATCAAATATATTTCAAAACACATACCTTATTTTGAAATTACCAAATTACATACCTAGTTTAAACTTAAAATCTTGAATTGAATGTAATTATGAAAATTTAATTCCAAAAATTAAAAGATATAAATTTACCCTTTTAGATGAAAGTAATTTAAATTTCATAAAATCCAAAAATTTAAATTCTTACTTCATAAAATTGACCTCACATGTGGTAAGTAAATTTTTACTAATATTTTATTTTAATTATAAAACCAAAACTTTTAAATAATTTTATTGTATAAAAATATTTCTTGGTAATATTTATTGTCATTTGTATCTATCAAAACCTACTCATCTCCTTATTATGAGAGTTATAATTTACAATATACAAGGTGATACCCTACATAATAGAAAAGTAATTTTTTGATTGTATGAATTCATGTAGTTGATGAACCAAGAGCCCCACCACATATTTCCCTTGATGAAATTTATATTCACATGAAAGAAAATTGATATTGAAAATTTTATTTCATGGATTATTTATCGTATAAGGATACACAATTCTAATGGGGTATGATATTTCAAACTTATAGTATATTCAAAACAATTATGATAAATAAAATGGTATGAAATAGTTTTTATAATTATATAAGGGGAAACAAAAAAGTTAACTCAAGAAAATATATGGGATAAACTATTGGATAACAAATTCCATCATTATATATTTACCCCACCAAAAACATTTCGACAAATATTGACGTTAAAAGTTTGTGAAGATAAAATTTTGAAAAATTATATTACTTATAATATTATATTTGAAGAATATATAAATGGAACAATCTATCATGAAAATTTTCATATTCATATTGTAAATGAAATTCCTAAACATGAATAGTTAGGAAACTTCATTAATAATTTATATATTAATTATGTTTTTATAATTCTTATATATAATAATTGATGACCTATTTTTATTAAAATTTTAATAGCATTAAAATTTGTGAAGACATTTATATCATGACTATATAAAGTTGTCATATTATTATAATATTTTTTTATTTGAATACTCATATCACTTCAACATAAAAAATATCAATTTGATGAGAAAATTTTTTATTAAGATAACACCATGTTTTTAAACTGTTTGAAAAGGATGTAATAGATTAATGAATCATATTAATTACTACCATTAAACAGTAAAATTATATAATCTAATTTTATTTTATATAATTTTATTTTTTTTATCATTAATTAATTATTAATTTCATATATCTATAAAATAATTGAATTCTTATTCTTATCAATCCATGTAATTAAATGATATATTTAATTGATATAATTCATTGAAATACAATAAATTATCAAAAATTGATA
Organism: Viscum album; assembly: GCA_963277665.1. Lineage (NCBI taxonomy): Eukaryota > Viridiplantae > Streptophyta > Magnoliopsida > Santalales > Viscaceae > Viscum > Viscum album. Next base: position 1,658,690,372 of record OY728128.1, read on the forward strand.
TAACTTATGAATTATTAATACACTAGCACAAACATTTTATAAAGATTCATTCAATCACATGTTGTAAAATATTTTTTAATATAAATTTATTATTACTGTATTGTTTTAAAATATCATTAACTATATATTATGTGGAATCAAAGAGAAGAAAAGAAACATATGGATCTCTATAACTTGATAAGTATTATGGTATATGTAATAGGAATTCTATGTTAGAAAACATATCATAATAAATTTCTTATATTTTGCAATGCTTTTATAGTTACTAAAAAATGAAAAACTGTGAATGTGGTTATCATGTCTATAAAATTGTTAAATATTTTATACAATATAAAAAAATCATATCCTCAAATACATAGTTATGAGAATAAAAAATATTTATTTAATTTTTTTATCAATTAAATATATATATATTTGTTAGTTTCAGTAGATACTATATACATTACATAAATATATGAGGAAATGTTTTTGTTTATGAATGAGTGGGTTGGTTACATAGTGTCAAAATGTTTACAAACACTATGAAATGTTTTTTCCTTATCACATATGTAATTTTTTTGAATTTTAATTTCATGTATTCTTTTTCATTGTCAGTATTCAGTATCTTTATAATTCATTTTCTTTATCTTCTATCACCCATCCACTACCCTTTATGTTTCAATGATAAAATCAAGTCTTTATATAAATAAAAAAACAATATAATAAATTAATTATGTATTAAAAGTATATTTCCATTTGTTAAGAAACTTCAAACTCTTGGGTATTATTTTACATAGTAACGTTTTTACCCATAATCCTTTCTTCATACCATCTATGAAATCATTAATGAGAAGCATCTTAGATCATAAAATTTTATAAAAATAAGTATTAAAAATAAATTTCCATTTATTATGGAAGTGGATGGCTCTATTTTTATAATACATGCATGGATATACTAACATGTTTCTCTAAATTCAAACCTAAATCTAATTTTATACTACACCTTATTATATTAATGGATTTGACTAACATAATGTCCTTCATAACTAAAAGGAATATCATATTGAATAAATAAAAACTATATAATATATTACCTCTATGATGAGCATAAAAATATTTAAGATAAAGACTTGTATATAGAGCTTTTGTTCAACAAAAAATTCAGCCAAAACCCATGCTTCACATATGATGGAAACTTGTATTGAACTTTTTCAATTCCATTTCATATGAAAATGCACCTCAAAACCACTAGTGAATTTTTATTCATAATATGAGATGGAAAATTTCAAATTATAATACTAGGGAGAGGGTGATTAGGAATGTCATATTCCACAATATAACTTTGTAAAAAAAATAGCATATCTTCCCTAGAAGTGTTCTTTCCTCTAAAATTACTTGTTTATTGGTAATCCACTCAAAATTACACATAGACTCTATCAATATATGTATTGAAATCAAAATATGTGTACCCATTGTCTTCTATAACATGAAAGAAGAATCTTTTTTCATTTTTATATTCTCATTTCCAAGAAAATCATTATTATATTTATGAATCAAATGGAATGATATACTACTTTAAAAAAATATTTGATTATATAATTGATATTATTCAGATATATACCAGAGGAGATATCAAAAACCATGAAATTAAGTATGAAATATTGTAAAAATTCTATAAAATGATTATCAATTCATTTATGACATTAATATAAAAACCACACATCAATCAAAAATGTTATTTTTCTAGAATTATAAAAAGATTATTTTTTCTTTAAAAATTTTATGTAGTTATCAATTACTACATCATATGACCATAACATAGTAAATTTACTTTGATTTTCATAAAAAATATAAATAACAGTTGAAAAATAATTTTTCACCCTATTTAAAAAACTACACAATCCATCATTTGATATGATGGTAAAAAACAAACATGACTTATAAGAATTAAAAAATTATTATGTAACATAAAAACTTATAAAAAACCAAAACCAAAAAAAATGATCTAAATTATCATAATAAATTAGTGAAATGATCATTGAATCATTTCAAAAGTACGGAAAACCTCACACATCAATCTAAAATGTGATATGATTGGAATAACTTAAAATTTATTTATATAATTTAAAATATTTCAAGTTTTAGAAACATGTGTCCAATTATAATAACTCTGGAATAAATCAAGGGTTATCTTGAAATTTTAATACAAAGGTATTTCATTCCATTATGTATCGTAGTACAAATCTACTCATATATATGATATATTATGTGACCAAAATAATTAAAAGTAAATTTTTAAGTTTTATAAACTATCATTAAATAATCAAAACTCATAAAAATACAATATTATTGTGAAAATATGGAAGAATAATTATTTATTAATTAATGTACTATAGAAAAAATGGTATTCTAAACTGATGTGCGGTTTTTCTAAAATGATAAAATCATATTTTTTACAGTGATTTTATTAAATTTTATAAATATGTGTCAAATAATCATAACTAAGTAAAATAATAATTATTATTGAATTTTTTTTTGACAATGGTTCCCAACTAATTTATTACCCGTTGAAAAAACTATATGTAAATTATATATATGATATACTAATAATGATTAAATATTCTATAGAATTAATTTTTTTAATGTTTTTAAAAAGTATTTTAAATGATAAAAACTGATGAAAATCATTTATATTGTCACAAAAATTAAGACAATTAAATTTAGTTCATTTCTGAAGCTTAAATAAATTTAATTTTCATTTCATTATTAGGGTAAATCAACTTAGTAAATGGTTTGAGGGGGGAACCCTTACATGACCCGAAGTCCCTAGAATACATTCCCCAAAGGACTAAAGGCACCAAGTCTATATGAATGGCTCAAATGCCATAAATTAAAACAATCCCTCTTATCAAATCACCAACACTGTCCCTTATCATCGATGACCATTAAATCATCACCAAAACACCCAAAACCCACTATGAACCATATATATCCAGTAAAGGAAACCACCAATAACACATCAAAAAAACTAGAGATTAACACCTTGGTAAAGACCATTTGTAATAACTACCCTAAAAGTATTTCGGGATACAAGTTCCAATGAAATTAATATAAACATCAGAGTTAAAATAAATTTTAACCATCACTACATCCATAGACTGAACTTTTCTGAAAGTGACACCCCACTGAGCTACCCCTTTACATATGAAAAATACCCAACATTTGATGCTTTAGAGGCTCGTTATCTTAAAGACATCTATTATGGCATAAAGTCCCATTTTTAATGAATCATGCCACTACTATAGTACCCCACTATAGTACCTTTTATAATACCCACATTGCTACATTATTATAGTGTTGCGATAGTGTTTCACATATCCCCCTCCATTTTTACCCCTATTTTTTCATAAGTGGGGAAAAGGATGACCCTAGAAGCATGCTTCCAATAGGCCACAGGTTGGAGACCAACACAATGGGTATAAAATTCATACAATGTTTACCATTACAATAAATATATGAATTTTATGGATAAAATATAAGACCATATACCGAATTCATCACATTAATAATAGATTAACCATCATAATACATGAATGTAATTATACATAAAGTGGAAAAAATATGAAATAAACTAGGTAGTGACCATGAACTCCAATATCTCCTGAATAATCGTTATGAGCTAGTAATGGCTACCTCGATCATCAATCTACTCTTATAGATGCAAAAATAGTTTATACAGTTATTAGGTGAGTATACAGGTATACATGGTATGATCCTCCATGAATCCTCTCATGAAAATGTGAGAGAGGTATACTAAAACATATTCAATAAACAAATGGAAAAAAATTATTACCTAAAAAGGTGAAACTATATCCCATCACCACTGAGGCTCACTCACCATGTAACAAATAATATTACTTCATTCAATATATATATATATATGTGAAATACACCCAGAATCCACTTTCCCATTGGTTTATCATACTCACACCTCCACTCCAAACATTGTGCGCTATAATTAATTCAATATGTCCTCCAACACCCCATCCATACATATCAAAACCATTCCATCATCTCATCTTGCACAACCTGTATCCCATCACAACCTCATCATCTTTATAATTACCATAACCAATTAGTATGTAAAAAATCCACTACATCCTACATATCATACATTATAACTAAATTTACTACAACATGCACATGTACACCTATAGGAATACATGATCATTATAGCTAAAATACATGTAGATGTTATAACCTCTAGCCTCAAAAACCTGTACATACATGTATGGTAAAACTTAGAGACATCATATCCTATGTATACATGTTCCCAATACCTTAATACATTATAACCTAGATACATTTAAAAGTTATGATACATCTTAAGGGAAAGTGGTGAAGTAGGAGAAGTCATCCATCAATTCTATAATTAACCTAGATATTGAGGAAACAACCTAGAACCAAAAACATTTAGGTATTAGTTCCCCACCCAAACCAAGTGGTGGGATTTATGAAATCATATAATATAATGAACAGTATATTATGCACCCAAAATAAGGTACACTACATAGCCTTAGATAGAACTAAAACTATTTTTCACATTATATCCCATGCCATCACCAATTTCTAGTAACTATATATTTTATAAGAAAACAAGCATCAAGATTAAATATTATAATCATTTCAATTTAGTGACTAGAAATTACCAACCATTCATTATACCTACTAAAAAATTTTGTTTAAGAGTTTCTATTCCATCATAATCCAACATTCTTTCATAATTTATATTATAATTATGTAATTATCATTCCATTCCCTTATAGCATAAAACTAACCATCCCACGGTTCTTATTTAGAAAATATAATTATTACCATCAACACCCACAACATGAGTTCCTTTATAATTCCATATACCATTATATAATCTAAGCACTATAGGACTCAACCGAAAATACCACAACAACGATGAACTCATCATGCATTGTCCAACAACACAAGGTAGATGGAAATTGTAATAAACAATAATTAGGTAAACTAGCCACCAATCTACAAAAAATAAGTAATATGGAATGTACAACCCTAAACCTATAAAAATAATCTAATCAAAAACCTAACATAATTATTATACAAATAGGAAAGCTCAATACTCGGGAAGTTCCCCCATCCCAATCATAAACCTCATCTCAATGATAGGCATCAAGAAAGAACCACCATATACTTGTTTCATCTATACTAGCCATACCAAATAAAACACATAAAATCAAATATTGTATCTACCATCTGAAAACACATAAAATATTAAAAAATATTTTGAGGAAAGAAATCAGGGGAATATATGCACATAACACTAAGCAAAAAAGCTTATAAAACACAGTATAACAAAAAGGTAAGGCTCCGAATATCCCTAGAAAACATTATTTCAGAAAAAAATTCATTAAAATATTAATTTAATGGATTCATTATCATAGGTTTTGTAGAAAGAAACATAACATCAATAACTATCAATAGATATGAATAAATTATTAAGATGATTCAAGAAATACTTTCATATTCAATTATTTCCTACAAAGACCTATAATTAAATTCACCAAACACTATCATTAATCACATTATATTTAATATCATTACATTGGTAAAAAAAATTAAGAATATGAATCTTGATAGGGAACAATATTAATTATAACAAACAAATAACACTTCATTTAGAAAATATCAAGAGGCATTATTAAAATAACACTGAAACATGAAATTATAATAACCTTTTGATTCATTCTTAATTATTATAATTATTATAATTAGTTTAAAATAGAAATTATCCAAAGAAACTAAAGCATGATAATCCCAAATTTTCACACAAATACATTGAATTCAATAATTCCCTGTAATAATATGATCTTTTAAGTAACTATTACATTGATATGGGAGAACCGAGGATTAACCACAACCAAATTTGAAGAAAATTACTTCAGAACCATAAAAAATCAAACCAAAATCATAGTATACTCATAAATCATCCAAAAACATAGAAAATTTTCCATTATAAAATGTAGAAGAGAAAATAGACACGGTATAATAGGGGATGTGTTTAATTGAAACCTTGACCAATGATTTTTTCCCCATGTAACTATGGGGTTTAAACCATCATGTGAAATAGTATGAGAGATAGCCAAGGGTACACTAGGGTTTAAAGAGAGAGATAAAAATTTAATTCTAGGGGTACATACCCTATATTTATAGAGAAGGCTTAATTATCCTCTTCCATGGATTAAGGTCTTCAACCACAACTGTGCCAACCACCAGTGAAAGTAAATTTTAGTTTTTCATTGTTTGTAAATGATTAAACTCCTATGACTCTAGTATTTTAAAAACCACTTTAAACACAATTTACTGAATCCACTCCATGCTTCATATCATAGAGGATTAATTTTTATCCCCCCAAGAAGCCTCTATGACCTCTCACTAAGATGAAGAGGAGAGATGATCAGTATTTCCACTCATCATGACCAAGACCCTAACATGGTGAGGCCTCCCACACCATTTGTACTACCAATGTGGTCATATAAATATTTCACCTCAACCTCCCACCATGAACATCATATTAGGTGTTCTAACAGTCCCCATTTCCCATAAGTGAGTAATACCAAATAGGACACCCTTAATTGTGAGTGTTTGAAACCACACTATTTTACACAGGGTAAGAACATCATAGAAAATTTCATCAAAACATATAGACCTATTAATTTCATACATACTTGTTTTAGACATGTGACATTTATTAGAAAATTTTCTACAACATGTATTACACTAATAAATTTTCAACCTGTGGTGCCCCAAGCACCATAGGAATAAATTGAAATTTCCATGCTCTAAAAAGACCATAAAAAGTACTACTCTAGGACCAAATATAAAAAATGGTGAACATCATGGACATTTTTTACTACATGGTTCACCCAATCACCAAAACAAAAAACCTATACAAAAAACCCTACAAAATTATTAGCTATATGACCACAACAAAAAAATGTAATTAACATGTTCACCACCACACCAACCTCTATTACATGTTCACCCACTATATAGATAAAAACCCCAAATATCACCTACGAAACATCTATAAAATCCCTTTCAATGCCTCCATGGAATAAGAAAAAATGAAAATGGATCTATAAAATTGGGTCCTTACATCATATACTTCTCAAAAAAGTCTCAACCTTGAGAATTAAAATAAAACACAAGAATAAAAGTAGAGGGAATGAAACAACCACATCATGAGTGTAAGTTACCAAGATTGAAAAATTAATAAATATTGAGTTTTTAATCAAGAAATTTCTTTGCTATATTTTGAGTATTTTTACAGTATAGTGTTTTAGAGAATTATTCTATAAATATTACATATAAAATGAATATATTACAATGCGGTAACTTCTATTTAGTCCCCATTTTTACCAAAATTTTAAATTTATAGAAAGAAACATGTTTTATTTTAATAAAAAAATATTAATGATTCTAAACTTGACTTATTTGTTCTTACCCATCTATAAAAATTATGAATAAACATTTCAAAACGTGGTATGAGAACAAAAATATTAGTAAGGAACAAAATAAAATAAGAAATTAGTTATTCTAGTGAAAAACATGAAAACCCATAAAATGATTACCTTTATCTACATTATTTTTTGTTCATATGAAATAAAACATTACCACATGAAAAGTACACATTATTTTATAAAATAAAAACATTAAAACACATATGAATAGATTGGAAACCCAATTAATAAAAATAAAAGCTTCATATTCATCACTTGTGTTAACCCTGTGGCATAAATAAATAGATCTCAATTAAATCCATAGGATAACCCATATTTATTAACTTAATCTTTCATTCATTTTAAGACATGGAACATTAAAAAATAAATTGGATAGTTATAATAAGTTTAAAATACTGTTTATGATATATAGAGATAACACATTCATCATATATAACGACCTAGTTCCATATCATGAATAAAAAAATTTATACATTCACATTTCCATTATAAAACCATTAAAAACTCTTTTAAATCCATATGAAAAATCATTCAGATATCAAAATACCCATTCCTTTTAGAAACCAATTTTCCAAACCAAAATATATAGAAGAAAGGGAAAGAGGTGTTTTCTATAAGGTATCTTGTTTTTAACCATATATATTTCCATGGTAATTTATTTTTTAGAGATTATGGGATGAGCCATTTTTTAAACAGAGCTTTATAACGTAATTTTTACAGTTGGAACTTTTTGATATGATGTTTTTGGACTTGGGTGAAGGCCTAAGATGTTTCCCAACTATCTGAAGAGTTTCTAGAGTTTCAAACTTGTTAAAATCAATTTTTTATGGACCTTCAGAGGGCATATGGATTTTCTAAAACTGTGTTTCCCCCAATAGGAAACTGTGAGGCCTTATGCAAGTGGACAGAGAATCCCACATGGGTAGCACCCAATTTACCAAACTGTGTGACTATCCTACACAATTAGTGGCAATAACTGTTACCCTATAACTATTCAAGGCATGTTTTTCACATGGTTATAAAAACCATGTGTAAAACATAGTGTCGGGTGCTCAAATGCCCAGTAGTGGGTGTAGAGTTGGAACATGTTTTAGGAAAACCATGCTGCCCAAAACATCTATGGTTATCTATTTAAAAAATGTATTTAATTTAATTAAAGTTAAAATAATATTTATTAATATCTAATATACCCCATCTACCCCATCCAGTATCGCATGATGCCCCTCCCTAGTCTACTCCAACACACAAAACACCCCCTCCCATGGATCCACCATAGTTTATCGATTTACACATGATTTCTCTACGATTCCTCTCTAAATCTTCAAGTTAAGGCCATCCACTCCTCCTCCGTCCTTTGGTTAGCAGATTTTATTACACCCATTTTTTTATTTATGAGTGGTCAAACCTTAGGTATGGGTTAACCCATATTTTTGTGTTTCCCTATGAAGTTAGGGTATGAAAAGTGTATCTTAAAACCCCTACTTGTGTATTACAACATCTTCTATTGAAGGAGAAGTGGATTGGTTCAATTTGGATTTTCTTCATCACTTAAAGGTAAGGTTTCCTTTCTCTTGTTGGTTTGCCCTAATTAATTTGGGGTATTTGGTGTTTTTTGGTTTAATATGGGTTAATTAGATTGGTTGGTGGATCCTCAAAGGATTAATCACTTATATATAGGTACATGTACAAATATATATATATATATATATATTCCATCTATATATTCCCTCATAGTGAGGGAAATATGTGAATTATTTTATGGGATATATATTAGTATTTATGTGCAAGAAAGTATCTGGTGATCATCATCAAAGGAGTAAAGAGACGATGCATTGGATTGGTCTAATTTTGAGTCAGGATCCCTATCCCTAATCCTTTATGTTTAATAAATCATTCATTTCTTCATTAAAAAAGATAAATTATTATTTCCATTGATAAATTTTACTAAGAACGGTGAATGAAGTGCTTGGTTATAAAAAAATATTTTTTTGAGAAACAAAGTAAGGTTTTTATAATAAAATCCTTCTAAGAGAGGTTTGATATCTTCCAAAATGAACTCAGTTGACTGAGATATTATACCACAACTAGAATAATGCCAGGCTCTTGACAGGTTCACCTGGGACATTCTTGTTGGGTGATGGTCATATTATACCTAGAGTGATTCCTGGATTCCAACATAGGAATGACTCAGACTCACCCAGTTCTAAATTTATTAATGAATGAAATAAATCATGTGATGAGTTTTACAAGACAAATTATAAGTGTAGATTTAGTCTTGACTATTACATATATATGTCCTGGTTAGGCATCTTTGATGACATCCTTATAGGGGATGTCAGGCTATGCATCAGGTCTCAGGACTTATTAATTTAATGGATTGAATAATCTTGTTTGAACATATCTAGAATGAAATGGGCCTAAATGTTAAATCATAGACTTCATAGTCAAATGAATTTGATTAAAAGTATTTTGGTATAAGTGATAACCTAGACATTATAAGATTTTCTCTTTTGATTACTTCCTAATTTTTCATATATCTTCTTCCACAATAATAAATTTACATAGAATATATGGATTGGGATAGACAATGTTGGTGATTTCCTACTGAGATTTATATCTCACACCCTGCTCAAGTACCATTGGTACCCGAGTATACCTACATGTTTGCAGGACAATGGACCTTTTTCTGTGTTATTTTTCTTTTACCTGATAAGTTAGTAGAATATAAATGATTTGTAGCACAGGATTCTTGTGGATACTGCCTTTGGGATTTTAGTTTATTTTATTACTTTATTCCTATATTATACTAAACTATAAATCATGTTGTATTGTTACTATTTTTGCTTTTGTACCATCATCTATCAAGAATGCTTTGTATAAACTAGTATTATACATATCCTAGATGGAATTGATATTACCATTTTCTTCTATTGCATTATCATTTAATTATACTTTATCTGTTGTTTACTGCTATTTACAATTAATTTACTAATGTGTAACTCAAATTTTTAGCACATAGTCTCTCCACTAAACTACCTTCTCGCTATCACTGCTAGTCGGTAGCCTCTGGAATATGGGGGATGTGTTTAAAGCTATTTTATGATAGGTATGGTTACTAGTTAGTGTTTTTTCATGCCAGGATGTTAGAATGTGGTATGAGAGGGTGTTTTTTATTTTGTCTTGCAGTTTTTTGTTGGTAGACAGGAGACTAAGAATGTGTTGACTCTTGGTAAATAATTGCTTCTGGGACTGATTACCCCACTCAGGAAGAAATAAACATGTGGTCAGGGTTGGGAATTATTCTTATACTATTTTATATAATATTTGACTTGATTTCACTATGAGTGTATGGTCTATTATTGATGGATTTTTTATTTATGGATTCTTATGGTATTTTACGCTTGTCCTGAATTGGAAACAAATTTACATGGAATGCATCATTACAGGCACTTAGAAATTTACATGCCATGCATATGACATTCCCAGTAACTAGATTAGAAGCTTTCTTACTACGTATTATTGTGTGCCTTGAGTTATTCCATGCTTATTTTTTGACTAGTTTAGGTAATTATTTATCATGCCTACTTAGATATCATGATTGGGTGTTTAATTAGCAAGTTGATATACTTACATGATTATGTGCCTTGAATTCCTATTAATTTAGCTTGCCTTGTCTATAAGTCATACTTATATGCTTAAAATAATTCTTGTTTTTGTTTAATTTATATTATAACGTGCATAATTATGGTGTTATAAGGTTGGTTCTTTGGCTGAATTAAATTGTTTCTATTTGGACGAGATCTAGTTTTCAATTTTAATGTGTATGGGTACCTTAGGATTTTAAAAGGGTAACATGTATACTTGAATCATCTCTGTATCTTTATAAATGTTTATATACATTGTAGAAATTAAAAAGGATTATAATCTTAAATGTTAAAGTGGAATTATTTTGATTAATGGGCATCAAATTCCAACCATAAGTTGTATGGGCACCTTATGGATTGGTAGATGTAATCCCATATGACTGATCCATTATATAATCATGATCTATTTGGGGATGGTTCTAAATTTGAATGAAATTTTGTTTTTAACTTTAATGAATTTTTTAAATATTAAAATCCTCAAATGGACCAAGGTAGGTCAATTGGAGCATGCTTTTATGAGATGAACCATTATAGTGTTTATGCATTCTATAGTTGAACAACTTATATTTGGTTTCTCTTTCTTAGAACCCAGGTTGGTTAAATGGGACCCTCATAGGTCTCATTACCAGTTAAAAGTAATTTATATTATAAATTTATTAGTTTTGACAGAATGTCAAATAATGTTAAATGTTTAAAAATGAAGTTAAAGAGACTTGCCTATTTTTTCATTGAGTTATATGCTAAATTTGATACCAAGTCTCTAGTTTTATAAAATTGTACTTGAGGTTTTGTTTAAAATTATTTCAAATGATTAAATATTGAATTGAATTAATGAAATTTCATTAAAATGAAACTTAATGTGGGTTCCTTTGTTTAAAAAATAATGTAAGGGTAGTTAAATTTTTTTGGTGGTATGCCTTGGAATAGAGACATTAGTATCTATCTGTAGGTTATTTATTATTAGAAAGGGATTAAATTAAAAGGGATCTTGAGCCTAGTGGAATATATTTTCATGACCTAGTGATAGGTTAGATGCTTACTCTTTGTAAGGGGACATATTTTGATAAGTAACACCCTCAGAGCATAAAATTCCATGCTAATATTGTGATATTCCATCACATAGTGCCACTCATGTTCCTTTGTCCCCAGTAGGAAATTTAGTATTTAAAAGGACACCCTATTTTAAATTTTTGGTCATTGAATATTGACTCATGATGTGGGAGTGAGTTTCATGGAGTGATTAGTTTATTAGAATAGACATTCCTTGGGCATGGTCAATTGATCTGGGTAGTATGCGTTTATCTTTACGGTGATTGTCGATTCGTAAATTTTAAAATGATCCATTTATGATCAGTTGGATCATTTATCTTTGAGATATTGAGTATGTTCTTGGGTTATCCTCAGAGTAGAGTGAGATGAGTGTTTTATAATCATGTTCCACCCCCTATTAGGGAGGACTTTTTAGACTCAGGTTTTTTGACATGCTGGTCGGGTTGATCTCGGCCTTCATGATCAAATGCTATAACGTACATGAGCATGGCTCAGAGGAGCATCACATTTACATCTAATATGATTCTAGATTAATATTTCTAGTGAGTGGATGGTCCATCCCTTCTTTCTATATCTAGGAAACTCTATAGTTTGAGAGCATCCAGTCATTTGTGGTGGTTATGTTCCCTTGCATGTAGAAGGAGCACAACCTCATAGAACCATTGGGAAATGATCCGTTTTTTTCAAATTCATTTTAGGATTTCTAGTTTTAAATATGTGTCAGTGCTTTCTTGGCAACATAAATTTATTTTTTTGGTGGTGTATACAATCCTTTGAGACACCATTTATATTGGAGGGACTTCAGTGGCTAATATTGAGTGATAATAATGCTCCTTGGGTGGTAATGGATTGTGACATATTAATGGTGATGTGTTAGTAGGGTGAAACCAGTCTCTATTCAATTTGTCGACCAGTAGTGGTTTGACCTTTATTTTTTTGGTAATCCTTGAGATCCTTCTAGTGTTTTTTTAGTGACAAGCATGTTCTCTACCTTGATTTCATCATGGATGCACTAAGAGAGCGTCAATTATACACCACACTAATGTTTGAAATCTGTTGGGCTGGTTTTTTATCTTAATTAGAGTTGTGCACTGATGCATGGGTTATATTGAGGCTTGGTTTGTTCTGAGTGATACTTGGATCCCTGTGTAAGATTTCATTGGATGGACACTTGAAAACCTACCAATTCTATTGATTTGATCGACAGGTGGATGTTTCTCTGAGCTCAGTTAATGTTCTTACGTGGACATCTTGGCTCTGTACCAACATCTCACTTATATCATGGGGCATGGGCTACTTAAGGATAATTACATGGACTCTAGTGGGTTGAATATGAGGTTATCCAATATATGTTTTTGGAATTGGATGTAATGATTTAAGGGAATTTTTTTTTGGACTGGAACAAGTATACTCTTTCATTTGTGCTAAGGTACAAAAAATTTTAAATAGCCAAGTAGTGGTTTGGTCTTGAAAGTCACCAAAATTCAAGAGTGAGTGTCGATGGACTCATTTGTTGTAAGTGTAGAAGCCTTGGGGGAATTAATTAATTTTTTGTTGAAATACATTGGGAATATAAAAAAACCATGCCATGAGTGTTTATAAATTTCTTAGAGGCATTATTTATATAAATTCCAATGGTGGGGAAAACGCATATTATTGATTTGGCCGCTTTCTAATGTTAAAAAATATGGTGGAGAGAACCTTTGGATATATGTTTAAAGAGAAAATTTCTTGATCATACCTTTTCTTAAACAGGCTTGGGTAATAATTTCTTTGATATTTGAGTTAGAAATCGAGTATCAGATCATGTTTTGATGGTATAAGTGTTTTTCACTTAAGAGGTACTTTGAGGTGTGTTGGAATTTCGAAATTTAACATGGTTGTTTGAACAAAACTTCTCATACCTTGTAAGTCGGGGGATTTCTTCATTGTTTTCCCATGGATTCACATAGATTAGAAGTTTGAAGGTTGATAGTTTTTATGGTCCCATGTTTTGAACCTGATGTAATTACAAGGGAAATTACTTTTTTGTAGATTAATTAATGGGCCATTTTTTAAAATAAGCTTTGGAATGTAATTTTGAAAGTTGTAACTTTTAAATATGATGTTTTTGGACTTGCATAAAGTCCCAAAAAGTTTCAAAAGTGTCTCGAGGAGTTTCAAAATCATTGGAACTGTAAAAATAAATTTTTGAAGGACCTATAGAGGGCGCACAATTTGTATGAAACTGAGCATACTTATATTGGTGGATGGAGTTTGTCTCATGGGAAGAAAATAGTTTACCAAATTTTTCACCTAGCCCAAACGATTAGTGGCCAGAGACAATACCTAAGCACAATTCACCACACAGTTTGCACATGGTTAGGAAAACCATGTGGCACTAACTGTGCAGGGTGCCCAGATACCATGTGGGTGCACGATTGGTGCACAGTTTGACAAATTGTGTGGCCCTAACCATGTGTAGTGAATTGTTTTAAAATTTTAATTAATTTAATTAAATTTAAATAAAAATTTATAAAAAACTAAACTACCCAATCTCCCCCCTACAATACAATGTGATGCCCCTCCCTAGGATCCCCATCATATGATGCACCCCCTCCCTCAACTCCATCTCAGTTGGTCAATTTCTGCTCTATATCTTTGTGGTTCCTCTCCAAATATTCAAGGTAAGGCTTTACGCTCTTCCAATATCCCTTGTTTGGAGTATTTTCTTCTCCCCGTCACCTTATTTATGTACAACTGAACCCTAGGTAGGGGTTAACCAAGATTTTTGTGTTTAACATTGATGTTAGGGTGTTCAAAGGGTCTCTTGAAACCCATTATTGTGTATTCCAACATACACCACAAAAGGTTTAGCATATTGGTTTGATTCAGCTTACCATCATCGCTTCAAGGCAAGGTTTTCGTCTGATTTTTTGTTTCACCTATTTAATTAGTGGTATTTGGTGATTTTGGATCCATCTCGGTTAATTAGATTGTTTGGTATCTCCTCAAAGACTTGCACATTTATATATAGGTATACATATATATATATCTTCCATGTACATATTCCCTCACAATGAGGGGAATAGGTGCATTATATTAAGGGATATATATATATATATATATATATATCGGAATGTATGTGCATGAAAGTGTGGAGAGATCTTCATAAATGGAGTTGTGATCCCAATCATTGGCTCATTCTTCTCTTGAGGTAGGATCCCTATCCTTAACCCTTTATGTTTATGAATTCTTTGAGTCATTCTTTTAAATAGGTTGAATTATGATTTCCCTTAATAAATTCAACTACAAACTGTGAATGAAGATCGTGGTTATGGAAATTGATTTGTTTGAGAAAAAAGGTCATGTTTTTTTAATAAAACCCCTCCAATAGAAGTGTGTTGTCTTCCAAACTAAAAATTAATGATTATTTATTTTTAAATTGTGATTTTTTGTACTGCTTTGATGTTCTCTATGCTTGAGAGACTTTTTTGATATGATGCATGATAGAATATAACCCCTCATTTTATGTTTGAAATGGATTTATTATAATGAAATTAAGTTCCATAAAATAGATACACATGGCCTACATGTTTAAAGATGGATTAATAACATTTTTATAGGTTTATTACCTTGTGTAAACCACCCCTTTGTGTGTGTTGGATTAAATGTACATTTTGACGGCTTATGCTTTGGACCCCCTTGTGGTGTGCCTTTTTACCCCATGCCATGGGAAGTAAAACATGTAATTGAATTGTATATTGAATTGTGAATTTAATGGATTTAATAATAAGGGATGATTGACCATGACCCTTGGCCCTTATTATGTCATTTCTTGATTAATCATGAATTTCATTTGTATGTCAATGCCAATGGGAGATAGATAAAATTATTCCATGTAGTAGTTTACTAAATCTTGGGATTATTTTTATAATAAATTTCCTATTTGAGTTAATTTAATATTCTTCCATGTAATGGATTGTTTACGCATGTGATAATTGATATATTAAAGTTCCCATGTGATTTATATAGAGACCATTCCATGTAAAGTGATTCTAAGATTGAGAAGATTGTTATGAGGCTTTCCCCATGTGAGTAATTAAATGGAAAAGCATTATAAGATTGGAAAATGCTTGAGTCACCTTCCTAGGAGAGTTTGAAATTATATGTCTTTGGTTTTGACCTTTTCAAGAAAAACGTATTTGATTATATGCATTGAATTGGTAAAATTATTAATTAAAATGGTTCATACATGGATTCAGATTAGAATTACATGGACATACTAATTTGTCTTTTGACTTTTATGCCTTGGGTGATATGTGGATTCACTTTAGAGTTCCTTAAATGGAATCAATGGCTTGAACCTTGTTTATTTCATGGGTGATACATGGATCCCAGTGAGGGATAACATGGATGGACTCATTGAGGCCTAAAAACAATATTTTGAGTGATATTTTATCCCAGAGAGGATGTTATGGATGGAGTCAATGGAATTGATTATTATGACATGGGTGATACTTGGGCTCTATTAGTAGACTAGCAATAACAGAATCAGGTGGATGAGGCATTATACCACACCTAGAGTGATACTGAGATATTAAGAGGTTCATGTGGGCTTGGCTTGTATAGTTTTGATTCATATTATAAATGGTGAAATACCTATATTTCAACTTAATAATTCCTTGGAAATTTCATGTTCTCAATTTATAAATGAATGAAATGAATCATGTGATGCATCTTCCAAGCCAAAGAACAACCTTGTATTTGACCATGATTATTCTATATAGATGTATTGGTTTGGTATCTCTAATTACATACATATGGGGGAGCCATGCTACATTCCAATTCTTGAGAATAATTAATTTATTGGGTTGAATTGTTTTTTTAAAATAAGTTAGAATGAAACATTCTTGACTATTAAATCAGATAATTCATACTTAATTAATTTCACTAACCTTATTTGGGGATACATTGGAACCTTGAATTTATCGAATGTTAATTTATAATTAATTCCTTACTGGTCATATATTTGCTTATATAATGATAAATTTACTTAACAATTTTGGACTAAATGAGACCCCACAAGTGCTGGCCTGCTGATATTTATTTCTCACACCCAACTTGGGTACCATTGGTAGATGATTAAAAGTACTTATTTTTACTGATATAGTCATTTTCATGTTCTATTTTTCTTGTACTAGAGGATTTCTAAGAGTTGGTGTCCTAGAACCTACTGGTTTTACTTTTATTAAATGGATATTTAATGTACTATTACTTTTTGTTCATTGTTCTACATGACTGTGATGTAATAATGTCATATAGTATTTGTTTCATTGATAAGGTCATGGCAGTTCCCCGCTATGATGAGAACCCTGAAATGCTATAACGATATTATAAAATATAGTTCTGCGGTTGGATGACATACTATGATGGGACACATAGTATGTAGATTGTAAGGTGCGAGTACTCGTAAGAAAATGATACTTCCTCTCATGAAGTTAGCACTCGGTAATCTCCAAGATATAAGATTATGAGAACATACCCGCTAGTAGGAATTCTGCATGTTTTAGTGTCATCAAATATTTCTATCTGTGAGTGTGTGTGTAATGATCCTTAAACTTTAAGATTATCGTTAATACGTGTCACGACTCGCGCACTTTGATTTACTAATGACAGCCGTCACGCAGACAGTTGGCGGGACGTAGGGTATGTTGGGTGCTTCAGGATTGGCATGTTATTAATGGATAAGTCGATGAATGATTTTTCCCTTCCATTTATGGATGTTGATATCTCGGCCCTTTGATTGAAATAGAACTGTCATGCGAAATTCAATGGCCATGGTGTAACAATGAATTTATTTCAGGTAGTCAAATAATAATGTATCAAGCATAAAATTTGATGACACTATCATGAAACCTTTTTGATGAGATATTGAGAAAAAGGAATTATATTACAGATTGGGCATTCATATTTGTATGTCATTGTTGCGACTTTACATTATTTCTCTTGGGTTCCTTGACCCGTTGCTAGACAGTACTCTTGGATTTTAGGCAAGCCCTCCTAATGCCAACGAGATTGAATCCTAGAGGGTCACACACTAAGTGTTTTTGGTGGTCTTGGTTAAATTATATTTGAATTTAATTAATGAAACAAATATTATTCTCAAGACCGTGGAATAATTTTATTCATGTTAAAATGATCGCATAAATTAAATAAAATATATTTATATATTTTATTGAAAATTTTGTAAATATTTATTATCTACTTTGTAAATAAAATATTTATTTAAGAGAATAATTTATTTATTTATTTATTCGGGTGTTCAATAAATGGAAGTGGAGTTCGATCAGACCAAGTTTGGTCCAGTAGTAAAATAATTAAATTCAATATGGTAAATAATTATTTAACTAGTTGGGAAAAGTTAAAATAATAATGACGCTTCTATTATTTTGTGATGCGGAATTTTATTTTATTATTCCATTTTGAGTAAGTTGGCGCACCAAGGATATTTACGTGTTATTATTATTTTGAGCATGCCTTTACTCTAAGTTCATGAATGTGTTTAATTGTTGCTATGCAATTAAATATTGTAACTGTAATTACATGTATATAAATAGACTAATCGGCCTATTGTGCCATAAACCACACCACATGCCTGTTGAATTGAGAATTATTGATCCAAACCATTTCTCTCTCGAATCCTCTTCTCCCCCCTCTTAAAAATGAAAGATGTTCTTGAAGGCGAAAGAACAAGCGATCAAGAATAACTATCACAAGACACTCGCTTCACCGCTCTAGCACCTAGAGAATGAGAGGTGTCGATCGGAGGCCATTGGAGCACATGTGGATCACCGCTAGAGGTATTCTAGTTTGGATCCTTACAAGCGCAACGAGATAATACAGAAGGGTCATTTTGGATGATCGACATCATCAATGAAGAAAAATACCAAAGATCCAGGTATTATTTTTCTTTATGAAATTAATTAAATTAATTATAAACATGATGTGTAATATCCACTCTAAAGGTTTCGAGCCTCTTTCTTCTTTATCTAAAACTTTGATTATATTTCATCGAGACTAGCGTTCATCGTCATATTGATCCCGGAATAATCATTGATCATGATAAAAATTAAAGGTGGGTGTCGTCCCAACCACGCTTCCGCTGCGCCCGACACCTTTAAGTGGTATCAGAGTGGTTAAATCATAGTTTATAATTATTTAAATATTTTTTTGATGACTTGTGCATTTAATAATTTAGTTGTTTCAATTGAAGTTAATCGTTCTATGAATCTGAATCTCGAGATCTATTCCTCCTATTTTGTTTCTCGTTCACCTTACAGAAATGATCTTTTCTTTTAATTTTGATTAGAATAAAATAGAGGATCTCATTCGGAGGTGCCAAAGCTTCCGGGCCATACAACACCAAAACAGAGTGTGTGTATTCGGCAGTACACACCATGTAGTCAAGATTCAATGCATCGTACCGGTCCACATAACCTTGTTATGTGTTGTACTCTTTCTAAGTCCCAAATGAATCTGTATGTTGACTATGAATAGGTGGCATGTAGTTTTCGGAATACGCGCCATGTGGCCCAAATGAACACGACAGGTATTCCCTTCAGGTTTAGGTTGGACTGTGTTCCCCATATATGGATACCCTGGCTAGAGACCATGTA
Source organism: Viscum album (assembly GCA_963277665.1). Lineage (NCBI taxonomy): Eukaryota > Viridiplantae > Streptophyta > Magnoliopsida > Santalales > Viscaceae > Viscum > Viscum album. The sequence goes on from OY728128.1 coordinate 1,658,710,253, forward strand.
ACGAGGAACTACATGGTGTGTGACCAACTGCACACACTGTGTACTCCGAAGATTTCTGAAGTACACTCACACGCTGTTTCCCCAAGCGTGTACTTCGAATGGACGGTGAAAAATAGTACACACCATGTAGTAGGAACTACATGTTGTGTACTCATCGAAATTACACAGATTAATTAAAATTTATTATGATATTATTCAAACCCTTGAGATGTGTACCATCATGTGGGTGTAATTCTGAGGCACAACATGTGATAGGTGTTATATATATATGTCTTTAATTTAATATCTGTGTAGTGTTTATTTCTACTCATTGGGTAGTTATGAATAGTAATTAACCTGGTTTCCTCGATGGTACAAGTTACGTACAAAGATAATTATAAATGAATTTATTTGTTTAAAATTATGATGGATGAGAATCTCAAGGAAATTCATAAAAGCATTTACGATAAAAGGATTAATTAATTAAAGATGATAATTAATTTATTCGATCAATATTTATCTTAAACAAGAACGATTAAAGAATTCAATGCCAGTTTTATTTATGCGTTAATATAGTTGCATGTATGGATGATCATGAGCTAGACCAAGACCTTTCCATATGGATGGTTTCTTTTAATTTATTTATTTGAATTAATTTTTTTTAGCCTCGAGCCTTCTTTTCAATAATATATAGGGATTGTGTGCCCAAGGTTCCTTTTATGTAAAACCCCCTTTTACCCCTCACCTAAAAGTGACTTAAAAAAGTGCATATGTAATGGATGGAACTCTCAAGGTAGTGGAGGCGGTTCAAGATGGAGCTGAGACGAAACCAATCCCAAGAGATACAGAGGTGGACATGTGGAAGCTGTAAACACGAACCCAAAAGGTTCAAGGTGTTTATCCCCTAGGATAGAGTTAGTTTATCAATATCTAGATAAACTAACCATTAGAAATGCTCATGATCATGAAATTTTACTTTATTTTATTTCTGTCATTTGCATGGTTTATCATTATGGTTGTGTTGTTTTGATCACATAATTAATGAATTAAAAAAGCATGCAAGAAATATCTATAATAAACCATACTTTTCTGTAAATATTATCAAGACATTGTTAATCACTTAAGTAAGTTCCCTTAATATTAATAAGTATGTGATAATAATCAATTCACGCATAAGAGATAAAAATCCTCTCCAATAAAATATTAATTCAAACCAAAACTTCCATTACTTGATTAATGGAAAAATTAAATAAAACTATGTGTTTGACCATCCCTTGTTGGGACACTTACTTTTATATAGGAAACCCTTTTGAAAGGTTTCAGGTTGACATAACCATATTACATCAACGAGAGTATCCCATGCTAGACTTGGTGTAATATTGGAGGCAAGAGTTAAGGAAATCCAAAGTCATGATTTTAGGATTGTGGAGTCCACTCAATAGATCAAGGAGCATCAAGCCTGTGGTTAGCAAAGACCTTCCTACCTAAATACATTATAATAGCGTGATCAATCTTTTTTGGGTTTATGCGAAAGGGAATATGGATCCTTTCCACTAGAATGTCATGACAACTGGACATTCTGAGTTCAATGGTGAGGGCCATTGGGACTTGATAAAATATTGGGGGACTTAACAAAATATATTATTTCTCATAAAATGTAATCAAGAAAGTACTAACGAGCTGCTCTTTTATTTGTAGAATAAGAATGACAAGATCATCAACCAAATGACCCCTACGATAAATTATGGATAAAGATAACATCATCACCGACAATAACTTCCAGTAATGGTTTAGATGCCTTCAGGTTATCTTTCACCATGAATGGAAGTCTTAAGTGCTGGAGTCAGCATTACTTGATTTTCCTACCAAAGAGATGAGTGATGAGGATTTACGGGTCTATGAAAAACATATGAACAATGTGGTCGAAGTTTAATGTTTGATGTTATCATCAATTTCTAGTGAGCTCATGAAGTCTCATGAAAACATGGATTCTTATAGCATGCTCGAGCAACTCCGTGGACTTTACTAGGAGAGAGTAAGAAAAGAAAAGTTTGAGATCTATAAGGAACTCTTTCAGAGTAATCTTGGAGAAGGTTCCCCAGTTTTTCCTCATGTAGTCAAACACATTGGCTACATTGAGCACCTGGAGGTTTTAGGGTTTAAAATCCCTAAAGAACTGGGCACTGATCTCATTGTCGCATCACTACCTCATAGCTTCTCTAACTTTGTTGTCAATTTAAATATGAACTACATTGAGAAGTCTCTATCTGATCTTCTTATCCTCATTCTCCAAGTGGAAAAAGATATGAAATGTGAAAATCCTTATGTCCTTATGGAGAATAAGAGGAAAGGGAATGTGAAGAGATTTAAGCCCAAATATTCTTCATAACCTTCTTTGAAAAGGAAGATCAAAGGGGAGGCAAGGGAACAAGAGGGTGTTTGTTTCATTTGTGGCAAGAACGGCCACTGGATGAAGAACTGCACCCAACCTAAAAATCAAGGGGAAGCTTCATGTGAGTTTTTCTCGAATTCAATCTATCCATTTCTACAAATTGGGTATTAGATAAAGTTTTTGGTGCTCACATATGTATCCAAATATAAAAACCAAGTAGATTCAAGAAGATTGGTCAAGTGGAGGTAGATCTATGATCAGTCAATAGAGCCAGACTTGCTGTTGTAGTTGTTGGGGATACCATCTAACATTTCCAACTGGGATGATCTTGGTGTTAAAGGGTTGTCTTTATGTGCCTTCTGTAACCAAAAACATAATTTCTGTATCTAGACGTGATATAGATGGATTTTTTTTCATGTTTTGAAATGAATGTTGCTTATTTTATAATGATAACATTGGTTTTGGTAGTTCACATTTATAAAACTATCTTTATGTACTGGATTACACAAACCAAGTAGTGGAAATTGATGACAAAGATGCTTCACATGACTCATACCACATCCATCTTTTTCATCACCATCTATGTCATGTAAACGAGAAATAATTGACAATGATACATCAAGATGGATATTTAGATTCTTTTGAACTAAAACCACTTGGCATATGTCATGAATTTTTACAAGGCAAAAGGAGCAAAGCCTCATTTGGTGGGAAAGGTGAAAGGTCTAAAGAGCTTCTTGAATTGGTTCATACCGATGTGTGTGGGTCATTTCTAGTTGAAGAAAGGAGTGGATACTCATACTTCATAAATTTTACTACTAATTTTAGTAGATATGGATATATCTACTTAATGATGTATAAGTCAGATTTCTTTGATAAATTCTAGAAATAGAAGAATGAGGTTAAGAACCAGCTTGGTATGAAGATTGAGAAACTCTACTCAGACCGAGGTGGAAAATATCTTAATTAGGACGTCATTGATTACTTACAAGAGTTTGGGATCTTATCCCAACACACTCCTACTTACACACCTCTATGGAGTGGTGTAAGAGAAAGGAGGAACCACGCCTTGTTGGACATGGTGAGATCAATGATGATTCATGCAAGTATTCCATTATCCTTTTGAGGGTTTGCGTTATAAACAGCGGCACACATACTAAGCCAAGTACTAACTAAATCGATAAATTGTATTCCATACAAGTTTTGGAGTGAAAGAAAATCTGTTTTATTGAATTTACATGTGTGGGGTAGAGAAGCGTTTGGTAATGCCTCTTCAGGTAACAAACTCGCCCCCCGAGGCACAAAGTGTACCATTATAGGATACCCCAAGGAAACAACGGGATATTACCTATAAAACCCCTCAGAAAAAAAAATTTATAGTGGAAATATGATTAGCCACTAAATGAGGCTAATATTCATTGTTAATATACATAATATTCATGTTAATTTTTATTCATAAACACCATTTTAGTCCATTTTACACTTTGAACATCATTTCACATTATGTTTGCAATACATTCTTAAAATGCACTATTATGTGATATATTTTTGAACATCATTTGAAGTACCCAATGATTAATCTAATTTTAAGGAATCTAATTATACATATTTTAATTTTATATAATTTTTAACTGGATATTAACTTCAATATGAACATCTTTCATTAAAGGAACAATGAATGATTCATAAATGATGATGGAGATATTTGGAAATGAAAGGAAGCAATTCCGAAGAAGGAAGATTGGACACCATCCCACTGATGAGAATATGGGGCCCAACATACAGTACCAATGAATCCCAAATTTTGTGGGATGATATAAGTAATGTATAATAACAAATCACTCTTCATAATCCAATTCTAATTCTACCTCCATGGTGTCCATTTAAGCGGCCCTAGTTAGAGATAAAATTCTGGGCTAGATTATGAGGCCCAGAAAAACAGTCCACTAATATGATCATATCACGGAATAAAAAACTCCAAATGGGGCCAAATTTTACAGGAGGTTAGAAGACATCCGGGGATCCATGTTCTTCTTCTATGTCCCACTCTGATTCTACCATCTAGAAGGGATTCCAAGCACGTCGGTTTGGTGAGGGAAATTTGGATGCCACCTCGGGTCAAGGGTGGAAAAATCAACTCTCCCTTACTTTCCACCCAACTATGGCCTACCACAATTAATTGAGGAGACTTGGACTATTGGAGTCTGGACCCAAGGGCTCAAAAATGACTATTTAAAGTAGTGGTGTTGGAGGATTGAAGGATATTGGATGCTTTGTTCAATTGTAATGTTATGCTGCAATTTTGTTGTCTCAAATTTGTCTTTCACATGTAAATTGTTAAATTCACTTTAGTTTCTTAATAAAAGTTCTTCTTATACTCTTATTCTGTTTTTCTCCATATCACTATGATACCATTGGATCGAGGTGTGAATTTATTCACATCAAACCTTGTGAAATTATTCACACAACGGTGGAGTGATCATTTTATTTTTGTTGTTTTCTTTACTTCTCCATTTCCTCCCTCATGAGTCTACTTTCCGCTTCCATTGAAACCATGGGATCAATGGAGGGATAACCCACTTATGGGTTGATCCAAGGGAGTATCAACGGGCTAGATTGGATGTTATTTATCACCTCATTAATGTATAATCACTTCTTTAATTGAGATTTTTATTTGATGAGTTTTAAACTCCATCGTCCTTGTTGAATTTAGGGCCACACACTTCAAGTGCTAATACGAACCATTACCTTGAAGTGATAAAAACATTGATCCTTCAAGTGTATAGGTGATTAGTATTAAAGGGTGTAGGAATTAAACCAGTAAGTGATGATGTTGTTTTATCTCCTTAAATGAACCCATCTCAAATATAAGAAATTGAAATCATTAAAAAGGAAATACGTCCAATCCACCCTGAGCGATAACCTAGGATCAACTCATCCTTTTAAATTCAATTCACTTAAGTCTCTTAGAGTTACTTTAAGCCCATCTAAAATCAACCCATTTTGGCCACTTCATATCCAAAAATAGTCCATAGAATGTACGTGTCTATAGGTTACTTCTTAGGTCTCTGAGGATTCGACAACCCAAGCTAAACTACAAGGATCGTCTTACCTTCTTCTCTTGGGTAAATTTGACTGAGAATAAAATTTTGGCGTCGTTGCCGGGGAACCAAGTAATTCATCTAAACACCCATTCTATTCTCCCCCATTTCTTCTTTTCTCATCCAAATTCTCTTATCTTGTCCCTTTCTCGTTTTTTTTCTTTTGGCGCATTTCCGCCTACACCCGTGATCAATCAAACTGTCTTGTTAGGGTGGATAGTTCTGGGGTTGGGGAGTCAAGTACACCAAGGGAAATCATTCCATTAGATCCTAATCTTCCTAATACTATTGAGTCTAAAATTGAGTCTATTTTAATGGAAGGTCTTCAAATAAACCAACTCATAAACCTGGGTGGAATCCAAAATGGAAACCCAAATGAGGCAGCCCCAAACTTGGGGAATGCGGTCGATCAAACCATGAATGAATACCTCACACCTTCTTGGACCAATGCCCCCTCATGCATTAGACACAATTACCTAGGATATTTCAACTACATCTTTAATCCCCATGTCCTAAACCACCTTCCCACATTCCATGGAATGGAGTCCGAGATGCCATACCTGCACATTAAGGAGTTCAATGACATTGTAGAAACCATGTGTCCCCCACATCAACTAGAATCAACTTAGATGAGTCCATTTTATTTTTCTTTAAAGGATCGATCTAAAAATTGGCTCAAAAATTTGAGACCATCATCCATAAACTCTTGGGACCAACTACAAAGAGAATTATACAATAAATAATTTCCCCACCACAAAACAATTGCACTTAAAAAGAGTATCCAAAACTTTTTTGAAAAAGAGGGAGAGTCATTCTATGAAACATGGTATAGGTTCAAAGACACTCTAAACATGGTTCCACACCATGGTTTTTCTATTACCGAACAAGTGAGAATTTTCTATGAAGGGTTGGGTCCGGGGAACAAACAATTCATTAACATGATGTGTAATGGAACATTTGAAAACAAATCCCCAAATGATGCTTACGAGTATCTAGAAGGCCTTTCTGAACAAAACCAAACATGAGGAACTTCACCTTATTCTGAAAAGACACAAAGAACTACTATAATTCATACACTTAGAGAAGAGGAAAGCCTTAGGGCTAAACTCGCAGCACTCTCTAGGAAGGTTGAAGAAATAGACCTTAGGAAAGTTCATGAAATCCAAAATATAGACCTTGTTAGCACAATTTGTGACAAACATGACCATAAGACAGACAACTACCCAACCATTCCATCCATCAAAGATGTTCTTTTAGGAGGACCCCAGTAGAAGTAAATTATTTGAACTTTCAAAATCCTCAATACCAAAACAACTTCAACCCAAGGTATAATGACCACCCAGGCTTCCACTGGAAAGATAACCAACAACCTAGCCAACCACAGGGACAAAATCCTTACCCCCATCAGAACTACGAAACCCATAACCAGTTCCAAACCCAACCTATCCAATACCAATAGCCATCGGTCCATTTTCAACAAACCATCCCACCTCCAAAATATCCCCCCGGGATAAACCAATATTCTCAAGCACCAACCCAAAATGTTCCACAAATCCTACTAGAACAAATGTGAAAACAAATGGAGAGGATGAACTCAGAAGTCACTTCCCTTAAACAAGAACTTCAAACCATCAAAACTGGAAAGGCACCCATGCCTACTCAGGCGGTGCCATCCTAAACTTCAAGGGGAGAGTCAAGTTGTGCTCAAACAACTCATGAACAACTAAAGGCTGTGACTGTTTTAAGAAGTGGGAAATCAATTGAGAAACATGAACAACTAATTCAGAACCCACATGAAGATTCAAACTTAGATGAAAATTCAAATGAACCACAAGATCAAACTGAGGAAACTGATAACATTATCAAGGAAAAAACTCTTCAACAAAAAACCCCACAACTTTCACCATTTCCTCAATGCATGAGGGGGAAAACCAAGCCTGAAATGAGTGAAACATTGAGGGAAATCTTTTCACAAGTCAAGTTGAACATACCCATTCTCGATGCAATCCAAACCATACCTGCCTACTCAAAGTACCTTAAGGACTTTTACACTTTTAAAAGAACATTTTCACATAAAAACCAAGTCCTTCTGGCTGCTAATGTGAGTACCACTATTCAAGGGACCATTCCTCCTAAGTTGAAAGACCCAGGTTTCCCTTACATCAATGTTGAACTAGGAGAAAGCAATGTTTTCAAGGACTTGTGTGATCTAGGTGCTAGTGTCAATCTCATCCTTTATGTCGTGTACTGCCTGTTTGGCCTAGAAGAACTCCAACCCACATCTATCACACTTCAACTTGCTGATCGTAGCATTAGGGTTCCAAAGGGGATTTTAAAGGATGTTCTGGTAACGGTTGAAAACTTCATCTACCCTGCTGACTTCATTGTCCTTGACAACCATCCAAACTTAGGAAATAAGGAACAAACCCCAATCATCCTTGGTCATACTTTCCTTGCAACAATCAACTCTATTATCCGAGTCTGAAATAGGAACATGACCATCACCTTTGGGAACATGAGTCTAGACTTGAACATCTATAAAGAAAGCTCACAAATAGGGTATTACGAGTACATTCATGAGGTAAACATGATAGGAAGCATTGATAATGAATCCATAGAACATCAAGGAATATTTGCTGAATGTTTAAGTCATGATGAAATTGATTTCCTTTGTTCACATGAAGGAAGTTTATCTCCTTGGCTTGAATCATTTTCAAATTGCTCTTATGTTGAAGTCTTAGGTCCAACAATCAGTGAAACCTTTAAGTAAACCAATTTCATGGAGACCAATCAAACTTCCTTCCCTAAATATGATCAAGACAATCTAGTAGATGAAACTTCTACATGTGGGGAATCAATCCTATCTGAAACTCTAAAAAAGTAAATTGAACTTGATCCAATGTCTCAATCTTCTTTTGAAAT